>OY796681.1:0-2400000 GCA_963680715.1 Tetragnatha montana
GTTTTATAGGGGTCCATTTCGATTGAAAAAGTAGAATCACAACAACGTATTCATATTGAATACTCTCAAGTGAGTTAGTTTTAGTGAATTCTAAAACTAAAGAATTGAAACAATTTTCCAAAGTCCCTCTTTTTTTTTTTTGAGGTCACGACACAAGCAAATGTGAGATGAAAACGCAATATTGCCGGGATCATCTGATAATTTTCAAAGTCCGGCCGATTCCTGGGCACGTCACAAAATAAATATTACTCTCTCGTGACCGTAAGCCTCATATGAGGCTCCTACTTTGTATGCAAGTTCCACTGAGGTGAAAAACACAAAAGTTGGTTTTTTATCTCAATTGACTCCACATGTTCAACTAGATCACAAATGAGGCTTCTAAATAGTTCTAAAAATAGTAACTAGATGGCAGTGCAGTCTTCATTCATTCAATGTTTGCTTTTTTGCTATTTTGTTCAAGAAAGAAAAGTAAATAATTATGCGAGCTACTAAATAAACAATTTTCAGCTGGAAATAAACTTTTTCCTATTCTTTAATGTTTATATAATAATACTATATCTTTTAATTATCTTTAAGGAAAGTATTTTCATTTAATATTGAGAAAACATTACGAGCCTCATATGAGGCTTAGAGTCACGAGGGGAGGCATTTGTAACTAAATGCTTTTTTTGCTTTGGTAGAATATAATCTATAGTTACGATGTAATACAGTAGAAAATTGATAATAATTTAAGTGTGTGACTAGGAGTACCAAATCCAATATTTTTTTTAATTAATTATAAATATTTTAGTTTTTAGTAACTTAGTTTTCATATTTTTACGAAGTTTTCAAATAATTATACTTAGTAATATATGTTTATTTGTTATGAATTTATCTTTCTCAGCATAATGATCAAAATGCATGACATCTGTAAACCAGATTTCATATTTTTAGGGGATAAATCATAAAAGAATTGAAAAAACCTCTTACACAAGAAGATATAAATTGAATAAAATCATTAGATATCTTCTGAATTGAATATGATCAATGAAGATATAATTGAAGAAGCCCTTTGACAGAATAAAACAGCATTCAAGAGAGAAACAAATTTTTTAGAGACTTTTATTTTAACCACACATCCACTAACTTTGCAACCCTTAAACACTTTAAGCGTCATATGAGGCTCCTGACAAAATAAAGGAAGGGATGCACTTATGAGAAAAAAATTTTTACACAGGAATTACAGTGGCAATTTAATAAAAAAAAAAAAAATCTCCAAAAGAGGAGAATAGTGCAGGCGTAGCCTACAAATCTTCCAGTCACAGGATGAGTCTCAATAGATCGCAGTATGGTGGCTGCTCTACTACGTACGACACCCAGACCAGTACCCAAGTTGTCTATATAGACGATTTGGCGCCCGAGCATCACACCCAGAGGGTTTGGACCCGAAGCCGGACGGGAATGTCTAATCCCGTCCTGAGATGCTCCAAGTCGAATAGGCCTGGCAGGATCAACCAGGTTACTTCGATGCTAAAAGCAAAGAAGAAATTGAAAACGCTTCTTTTGCAAGCCTCGTATTCGAGAAGCTTGAACGAGAATGTCTTTCGACACCCTCATTCGAGCTATGCTCCTCCAAGGTCAAGAAATGCAGAAACGTGCCCCGACGGCGCCGAAGCGCATTGCAGTTTGAATAGCACGCTCTGCGTTACCGCCCCTTGCAGAAAGCAAAGCTCGAAAGACACTTCTCAGCTCATACGTCCCTTCCTTTTATCTTGGATGCTCCCGATCTTTGTCCAATCGTCATCTCTCACTCTCATTTCTCTCGATTACCGCCTAAGCAGTCGTTTATGGCTTTAGCCATAAACCTTTACTGAACTCTCTCAATTATTACCATTGAGTCTTAACCTCCATCTCACATGCAATTGTTAATGAACTTAAGTCATGACATCTTCCGAAGAATTGCAATCCGTTCTCATTTGCATTCAGCACTGGACGTTTTGCTTCCAATTTCGAATCTTTACTAATACCCTGTTTACGGCGGGATCCCGTCGGCAACTCGCCTCCCTGATATGTGCGTCAGGTGGCGCTCTTTAGAGTGGCCCGCTTTCGCGGCAAGGCTCTAAAGTTTAGTGCGACATGGTAGTTGATCTCTCTTCCGGTGCGACGATCTCAAGAGCTTGACTCTCCCAAGAATCCGTTCTTCAAGGTCAAGAATTGCAGAAACGTGCCCCGACGGCGTTGCATTTAGCTTCAAAACTCTCGTTAGGCCTAAGTCTAGGCCTAACGCTTTTTTTCCCGGCAAAACTCACCGGACGCACGCTGCTTTCAATTCTTCAAACCCGAAATCCCGTCGCGGTTTCGTCTTCCTCGGACTTAGCCTATTCTTACAATAAATTCTAAAATAATATAATAAATATAATAATAATAATAATAATATAATATAATAAATTCTAAATAAGGATTCTTACAATAAAAACTCGTTTGGATTGATTTACGACCCTTTAGATAAGAAACGGGAAGTTCCCACGGTGTCTGCGGAGACAGGCGCCGGTTCGTTGCGCCGGAATGGCGGGAGGGCGTGTTCTCTGCGCGGAATGGCAGGACTTTGAAATTTTTTGGAACTCTGAAGGCAAATGGGTATTTTAATACGGAATTGGTGCAAAGAGTTGCATTTAATTCAGAAAAATCCAACTTTTTTTTAAATTTAACGGTACAGTTCCGGTTTTTGGTGTCTAGGTTTTCCGTGGCGGGGGCATTCCGGGACGCGTATTCCCAAAAGTGCCCCCGAGTTAGGGCCGCTTGGCGATGTGCGGGAGGAGAGTGGTCGGAGAGTGTTTGTAAACAAATCTAGTAAGTGTGGACTCATGTGGCTCCACCTATCTATAATAATGGCTAATTTTTCTTATGTAGTGCTTGAATTCTGTCAAAGGAAAGGATTAGTATTAATTAATTAAAGGATGCCAATTTACTAGTTTTTTCACAAATAAATAAGAGATAATATAAAATGAAAACATAAAGATTCTTTATTGTATAAGCTTATAATACAATTTCATAGTATTTTTCAGTATAACAGACTTCTTAACCCCCCCTGAGCACTCCTGGCAGCATAACGCACAACTCAACTGCCCCGACCCTAACCTTTCCCTTTTCGCGGTGTCCGATTCCCGAACGGTAGCGGATCCCACTCCACCCGGCGACTGAACCCGCCGCCCGTCCAACGCGGTCTAGAAATTAGAATCCGCAATTTGCCGAAGCAGCCAAGAGAAACGGCAAGGGGAGAGAGAGAGAAGCACACGAGATGCAGCATTAGAGACAAGGCCGGTTATTTCGTTCCCCGGCTCCGCAAGGTTAGTGTGTTATTGGGCCTGACCGCCTCGAGGAATCACCATCTCGTATATAACAAGAAGAATCAGGGCACAAAAGTGCCCCCGAGTTAGGGCCGCTTGGCGATGTGCGGGAGGAGAGTGGTCGGAGAGTGTTTGTAAACAAATCTAGTAAGTGTGGACTCATGTGGCTCCACCTATCTATAATAATGGCTAATTTTTCTTATGTAGTGCTTGAATTCTGTCAAAGGAAAGGATTAGTATTAATTAATTAAAGGATGCCAATTTACTAGTTTTTTCACAAATAAATAAGAGATAATATAAAATGAAAACATAAAGATTCTTTATTGTATAAGCTTATAATACAATTTCATAGTATTTTTCAGTATAACAATGACTTGCTTATAACAATATTCTTTCAGGGTCCTCACACTCACAGTATTTAATTACAAACAACTTTCACTACATTTTTAGGGCTGTGCTTTAGAATTTAAAATAAATTTTATTGAACAAATATTTAACTTTATTATTTGGTATTTATGTACTAAGCTCATTGACCATACTGCAAATTAGTAAAATCAGACACCAAGTATTTGGGAAAAGGTTTTAATGTAGTAACTACCAAATTTAAATTTATAAATTAAGCTTATGAACTTTACGCCATTCATTCCTTGAACTATAAATATGACTTAAAAATAAAGAAAGGAAAGAAAACAAAAATTAACAAAACCAACTCAAAATTTAAACTATTGTTTTTTAAAATATTTAACAAGTATTAGAACTAAATAATTATAATATGTAATGTTTGTTTAGTAAAAACATTATAATGATTTAGTACTAAATTAATTAAAAACTAAAATTAAATTAATTAAATGATTGTTTATAAAGTTCTGCAAAGTCCATTTGAACAATTACTTGCTAAAGAGCAAAACGTAGCACTATGTACACACAAGTCTGTTTGAACAAATTATTGACTGTATCATAAATTTCTTTTTACGCAATATGAGCAAAATTACCAGAAAATTTTTAACCGCTCTTCAACGTGGAGACATTATGAAAATGAATAAATTATAAAGTAATATTATAAGTATTATAACTATATTTAGAAGTTATATATCAAGAGGAACACTTTTAAACTAACTCAAACCTGCGTAATGAAAATCGGTGGACAGATTATTTGTTTACGCTTCCCGCTTTCTGAGCTCTACGGATTTGCGCCAAAGTTTCCCAGAATGGCGAGTTATTCCCATAGGTTATTCCCCTCTCCTCCGGCGCATCGCCAAGCGGTCCTAACTCGGGGGCACTTTTGGGAATACGCTTCCGGGACCATGAAGGTTAAGGAATGTGACCTTGGGAAGGTGACCTTCAAACCGACCGGAAGGTCGTTCAAGGCTGGCCTTTCGAAACTAAAAACTTCCGAGCCGAGATTTTCGGGAAATTGCGGATAAAGGCGGAAAAGGAATTTAATTTCCCCGTATTTAGCAGAAATTTTACGAAATGGGACTTTGAAATTTTTCGAAATCGGCGTCTCGTGAAACCACGCCCACTTCTAATATATCCGGTTCAAATATAAATTCGAAATCATCTTTACCAGGCGTCTGCATAAATTCCTCGAAATCGGTCGGAAACTCTTTAATCAGCTAATTATAACCCACTTCCGGTTTTAGGCCTAACCGGTAAAAAAAACCGGAAGTCCCGATCGAAAATTCCAAAAGTTCATATTTCCTTATGTAACCCTTCGAGACGCTTCCAAAGACACCTCCCGTAAGTCTCGGAGACTCCCAGGTGAGCTGTAATTAGCTAAAATCCAGTTAACCAATCAGAATTCCGTTCTCTGCTTCGGAAGTACACATGGAGGCCTCCTCCTATCTCTCCTTGACGCAATACCCCCAATAGTTCCAATGAAATCACCCCGTCGCCACTTGTGGAATGCGAATAGGCGTGCCTGTCAATCATCTTTGGGAGAAAGGGGTCGTATATAAATTTACTCTCGGTAGATGGTTTTATCTTCGCCACGCCCACAATTTTCATGTCGGGGATCTAAAATTTGAAATATGTGGTAGTCTTACAAATTACCTTTAAAACAATACCTGGATCATGCCACTGCGCCCCCTGGTTCAGCCCCTGCAGCGATTTTAAGCCCCGTTTCTGAGTACACGTGCACTATACAAAGGCCTTAGCAACAAATAAAAACCGCTTTTTTTCAAGTCCGAAAGACTCTACCCCTTATTTAACGACTTTTTATGACTAACCATTCTCATAGTCGGGCCGTCTGAAATTTCAAAAATTCGATTCTGGATGTATCATGATTTCTCCCGAAATAATTGTCGAGGAGCTTAAAAAATACAATATTCAGGTCGGACTCGCAGCGGGCTTTCAGACAATATCAGGTTTTACAGTATGCGACCGGTATTTGCAGAGAAAATCCAAATAAACGTTTGCGCGGGCTTTTTTGGCGGGAAATTTCGGGCTGACACGTGTCGAGCTCTGAAGCTCCGTTTCTCCGGAAGTAGGAGGAGCATGACTCAGCGGTTTGGTATTCCTGAAACTGAATTTCTTTCCGGTTCGAACGGGGGGACTCACTAGGGGGCGGTATAAAAATTGAATTTCGACTTTTCCGTTGAGAAACGTGTTTTCGCGGGATTTCTCCGGAACTAAACGTGATTGAGCTTAACTTTCACCGGATTCTTAAACCTCGTAAAATTCTGTACCAGAATCGTGTTACAGCGCCATCTAGACTGTAAAGCTAGAGAAGCCACGGTCGTTTGAAATTTAAAATGCATTTTCTAAATTTGGAGAAAACCCCTTAATGAATTACATATTCTTAATCTGCTAAAAATTACCTTTCCAACGATGTAAGGCACTTTAATGTGAGTTCAAAATTAAAAGGCATATTAAAACAATTACATTAAAAACATTAAAACAACAACAACATTAAAACATTACAATTACAAAACAAGACATTAAAAGGCAGGATTAACAACAATTAAACCGAAGAAATTGGTGAAAATTGTAGAATTAAGAAGCACATTTTAAAATTCAATTCAGGGGTTTGGAGGTGTCCCCCAATATAAAAAGAACGAAAATTATAGGATTATTAACAAAAAGAGAATAAAATAGCAGAAAAAGAACTCACATATCATGGGCAAAAAGAATTATCCTCGAGCAGCAACTTAATCCTCGTCCATCGTCCTCGACCATGGCACCACACGAGAATTCGCACGCTATTTTTCCTCCCACGTTGATTCGAAAAGAAAGCTTCAGCCCGTTGCCAAATCCCCCTTACTAAACCTTTACCCGAAAATCATTTTACCCCGCGATTGAAATTCTCATTGGTCAATAACAAAAAACCGGTAGGCGGAGCCAACGCCACTGGCCCGCGAAACTCGTTCCGCGAGGTTAAAGTAGCAAAAACTGATAACCGTTACAAATAACCGTTATCAGGGAAAAAACGTAATAACGGTTATTGCCTTTTGACTGATACAGTTATTCGTTATTTGTAGCGCTGTTAAAAAAACGACCTCCAAGCAGCTATTCTATTTACTGGTGTTAGTAAAAACTAGGGATGGGTAGAAAAACTGATAACCGTTACAAATAACCGCTATCAGGGAAAAAACGTAATAACGGTTATTGCCTTTTGACTGATACAGTTATTCGTTATTTGTAACGCTGTTAAAAAAACGACCTCCAAGCAGCTATTCTATTTACTGGTGTTAGTAAAAATGAAGCGTTATTTGTTTTTTTTTACGTTATTTGTGGAAAGCCGTTATTCTAGTTCTAGATCGTTTTTTCGCCTCGGCTTGTGTTTCACGGATGGAATATTTTTTAGCTACAATTAGGTTGCAATAATTCCAATTCTGATTGACTCAATTATAAATGAAATGTTATAAAATTCCTTTTGATCATAAAAAACAAAGCCCGTATTTAAAAATAACCTAAATAATTCACCGAGCCTGAAGGATCAAGTAGGGGTTACCACGGCTTACTAGATTAATACGCTATAGTAAATAATAATAATATATAGTCAAGGGTGGTTCTTTTCAAAACGCATATTATGAACAGTCTAAAATAAATTACCTAGATGTCACTACGATTCAGTTAAAAATTTTGGTAGCTATATGGACTCTTCCACCACATTCCAACGTTATCACTCAATACTGACCCGTCCAAACCTGTCCCCCGAGGTGGGAGAACGCCTCGAACGAATAGATAAGAGGAGCGCCATCTAGTGACAGCCTCCACAACGTAACAGTAATATTAATCCTTGTTGATTTCTGTTCTATTTTTGACACATGCATTTGAATGCTCAATTGAATTTGAGTGAATTCTAAAACTAAGTAATTGAAACAATTTTCGATAGTCCCACTCTTTTCAGGGCACGACACAAAAAACCCGTTAAAAACTTAAAAACCGTTTAAAACTTAAATACTCACCGTTATTTTGTCAAATGTTTTATAGGGGTCCATTTCGATTGAAAAAGTAGAATCACAACAACGTATTCATATTGAATACTCTCAAGTGAGTTAGTTTTAGTGAATTCTAAAACTAAAGAATTGAAACAATTTTCCAAAGTCCCTCTTTTTTTTTTTTGAGGTCACGACACAAGCAAATGTGAGATGAAAACGCAATATTGCCGGGATCATCTGATAATTTTCAAAGTCCGGCCGATTCCTGGGCACGTCACAAAATAAATATTACTCTCTCGTGACCGTAAGCCTCATATGAGGCTCCTACTTTGTATGCAAGTTCCACTGAGGTGAAAAACACAAAAGTTGGTTTTTTATCTCAATTGACTCCACATGTTCAACTAGATCACAAATGAGGCTTCTAAATAGTTCTAAAAATAGTAACTAGATGGCAGTGCAGTCTTCATTCATTCAATGTTTGCTTTTTTGCTATTTTGTTCAAGAAAGAAAAGTAAATAATTATGCGAGCTACTAAATAAACAATTTTCAGCTGGAAATAAACTTTTTCCTATTCTTTAATGTTTATATAATAATACTATATCTTTTAATTATCTTTAAGGAAAGTATTTTCATTTAATATTGAGAAAACATTACGAGCCTCATATGAGGCTTAGAGTCACGAGGGGAGGCATTTGTAACTAAATGCTTTTTTTGCTTTGGTAGAATATAATCTATAGTTACGATGTAATACAGTAGAAAATTGATAATAATTTAAGTGTGTGACTAGGAGTACCAAATCCAATATTTTTTTTAATTAATTATAAATATTTTAGTTTTTAGTAACTTAGTTTTCATATTTTTACGAAGTTTTCAAATAATTATACTTAGTAATATATGTTTATTTGTTATGAATTTATCTTTCTCAGCATAATGATCAAAATGCATGACATCTGTAAACCAGATTTCATATTTTTAGGGGATAAATCATAAAAGAATTGAAAAAACCTCTTACACAAGAAGATATAAATTGAATAAAATCATTAGATATCTTCTGAATTGAATATGATCAATGAAGATATAATTGAAGAAGCCCTTTGACAGAATAAAACAGCATTCAAGAGAGAAACAAATTTTTTAGAGACTTTTATTTTAACCACACATCCACTAACTTTGCAACCCTTAAACACTTTAAGCGTCATATGAGGCTCCTGACAAAATAAAGGAAGGGATGCACTTATGAGAAAAAAATTTTTACACAGGAATTACAGTGGCAATTTAATAAAAAAAAAAAAAATCTCCAAAAGAGGAGAATAGTGCAGGCGTAGCCTACAAATCTTCCAGTCACAGGATGAGTCTCAATAGATCGCAGTATGGTGGCTGCTCTACTACGTACGACACCCAGACCAGTACCCAAGTTGTCTATATAGACGATTTGGCGCCCGAGCATCACACCCAGAGGGTTTGGACCCGAAGCCGGACGGGAATGTCTAATCCCGTCCTGAGATGCTCCAAGTCGAATAGGCCTGGCAGGATCAACCAGGTTACTTCGATGCTAAAAGCAAAGAAGAAATTGAAAACGCTTCTTTTGCAAGCCTCGTATTCGAGAAGCTTGAACGAGAATGTCTTTCGACACCCTCATTCGAGCTATGCTCCTCCAAGGTCAAGAAATGCAGAAACGTGCCCCGACGGCGCCGAAGCGCATTGCAGTTTGAATAGCACGCTCTGCGTTACCGCCCCTTGCAGAAAGCAAAGCTCGAAAGACACTTCTCAGCTCATACGTCCCTTCCTTTTATCTTGGATGCTCCCGATCTTTGTCCAATCGTCATCTCTCACTCTCATTTCTCTCGATTACCGCCTAAGCAGTCGTTTATGGCTTTAGCCATAAACCTTTACTGAACTCTCTCAATTATTACCATTGAGTCTTAACCTCCATCTCACATGCAATTGTTAATGAACTTAAGTCATGACATCTTCCGAAGAATTGCAATCCGTTCTCATTTGCATTCAGCACTGGACGTTTTGCTTCCAATTTCGAATCTTTACTAATACCCTGTTTACGGCGGGATCCCGTCGGCAACTCGCCTCCCTGATATGTGCGTCAGGTGGCGCTCTTTAGAGTGGCCCGCTTTCGCGGCAAGGCTCTAAAGTTTAGTGCGACATGGTAGTTGATCTCTCTTCCGGTGCGACGATCTCAAGAGCTTGACTCTCCCAAGAATCCGTTCTTCAAGGTCAAGAATTGCAGAAACGTGCCCCGACGGCGTTGCATTTAGCTTCAAAACTCTCGTTAGGCCTAAGTCTAGGCCTAACGCTTTTTTTCCCGGCAAAACTCACCGGACGCACGCTGCTTTCAATTCTTCAAACCCGAAATCCCGTCGCGGTTTCGTCTTCCTCGGACTTAGCCTATTCTTACAATAAATTCTAAAATAATATAATAAATATAATAATAATAATAATAATATAATATAATAAATTCTAAATAAGGATTCTTACAATAAAAACTCGTTTGGATTGATTTACGACCCTTTAGATAAGAAACGGGAAGTTCCCACGGTGTCTGCGGAGACAGGCGCCGGTTCGTTGCGCCGGAATGGCGGGAGGGCGTGTTCTCTGCGCGGAATGGCAGGACTTTGAAATTTTTTGGAACTCTGAAGGCAAATGGGTATTTTAATACGGAATTGGTGCAAAGAGTTGCATTTAATTCAGAAAAATCCAACTTTTTTTTAAATTTAACGGTACAGTTCCGGTTTTTGGTGTCTAGGTTTTCCGTGGCGGGGGCATTCCGGGACGCGTATTCCCAAAAGTGCCCCCGAGTTAGGGCCGCTTGGCGATGTGCGGGAGGAGAGTGGTCGGAGAGTGTTTGTAAACAAATCTAGTAAGTGTGGACTCATGTGGCTCCACCTATCTATAATAATGGCTAATTTTTCTTATGTAGTGCTTGAATTCTGTCAAAGGAAAGGATTAGTATTAATTAATTAAAGGATGCCAATTTACTAGTTTTTTCACAAATAAATAAGAGATAATATAAAATGAAAACATAAAGATTCTTTATTGTATAAGCTTATAATACAATTTCATAGTATTTTTCAGTATAACAGACTTCTTAACCCCCCCTGAGCACTCCTGGCAGCATAACGCACAACTCAACTGCCCCGACCCTAACCTTTCCCTTTTCGCGGTGTCCGATTCCCGAACGGTAGCGGATCCCACTCCACCCGGCGACTGAACCCGCCGCCCGTCCAACGCGGTCTAGAAATTAGAATCCGCAATTTGCCGAAGCAGCCAAGAGAAACGGCAAGGGGAGAGAGAGAGAAGCACACGAGATGCAGCATTAGAGACAAGGCCGGTTATTTCGTTCCCCGGCTCCGCAAGGTTAGTGTGTTATTGGGCCTGACCGCCTCGAGGAATCACCATCTCGTATATAACAAGAAGAATCAGGGCACAAAAGTGCCCCCGAGTTAGGGCCGCTTGGCGATGTGCGGGAGGAGAGTGGTCGGAGAGTGTTTGTAAACAAATCTAGTAAGTGTGGACTCATGTGGCTCCACCTATCTATAATAATGGCTAATTTTTCTTATGTAGTGCTTGAATTCTGTCAAAGGAAAGGATTAGTATTAATTAATTAAAGGATGCCAATTTACTAGTTTTTTCACAAATAAATAAGAGATAATATAAAATGAAAACATAAAGATTCTTTATTGTATAAGCTTATAATACAATTTCATAGTATTTTTCAGTATAACAATGACTTGCTTATAACAATATTCTTTCAGGGTCCTCACACTCACAGTATTTAATTACAAACAACTTTCACTACATTTTTAGGGCTGTGCTTTAGAATTTAAAATAAATTTTATTGAACAAATATTTAACTTTATTATTTGGTATTTATGTACTAAGCTCATTGACCATACTGCAAATTAGTAAAATCAGACACCAAGTATTTGGGAAAAGGTTTTAATGTAGTAACTACCAAATTTAAATTTATAAATTAAGCTTATGAACTTTACGCCATTCATTCCTTGAACTATAAATATGACTTAAAAATAAAGAAAGGAAAGAAAACAAAAATTAACAAAACCAACTCAAAATTTAAACTATTGTTTTTTAAAATATTTAACAAGTATTAGAACTAAATAATTATAATATGTAATGTTTGTTTAGTAAAAACATTATAATGATTTAGTACTAAATTAATTAAAAACTAAAATTAAATTAATTAAATGATTGTTTATAAAGTTCTGCAAAGTCCATTTGAACAATTACTTGCTAAAGAGCAAAACGTAGCACTATGTACACACAAGTCTGTTTGAACAAATTATTGACTGTATCATAAATTTCTTTTTACGCAATATGAGCAAAATTACCAGAAAATTTTTAACCGCTCTTCAACGTGGAGACATTATGAAAATGAATAAATTATAAAGTAATATTATAAGTATTATAACTATATTTAGAAGTTATATATCAAGAGGAACACTTTTAAACTAACTCAAACCTGCGTAATGAAAATCGGTGGACAGATTATTTGTTTACGCTTCCCGCTTTCTGAGCTCTACGGATTTGCGCCAAAGTTTCCCAGAATGGCGAGTTATTCCCATAGGTTATTCCCCTCTCCTCCGGCGCATCGCCAAGCGGTCCTAACTCGGGGGCACTTTTGGGAATACGCTTCCGGGACCATGAAGGTTAAGGAATGTGACCTTGGGAAGGTGACCTTCAAACCGACCGGAAGGTCGTTCAAGGCTGGCCTTTCGAAACTAAAAACTTCCGAGCCGAGATTTTCGGGAAATTGCGGATAAAGGCGGAAAAGGAATTTAATTTCCCCGTATTTAGCAGAAATTTTACGAAATGGGACTTTGAAATTTTTCGAAATCGGCGTCTCGTGAAACCACGCCCACTTCTAATATATCCGGTTCAAATATAAATTCGAAATCATCTTTACCAGGCGTCTGCATAAATTCCTCGAAATCGGTCGGAAACTCTTTAATCAGCTAATTATAACCCACTTCCGGTTTTAGGCCTAACCGGTAAAAAAAACCGGAAGTCCCGATCGAAAATTCCAAAAGTTCATATTTCCTTATGTAACCCTTCGAGACGCTTCCAAAGACACCTCCCGTAAGTCTCGGAGACTCCCAGGTGAGCTGTAATTAGCTAAAATCCAGTTAACCAATCAGAATTCCGTTCTCTGCTTCGGAAGTACACATGGAGGCCTCCTCCTATCTCTCCTTGACGCAATACCCCCAATAGTTCCAATGAAATCACCCCGTCGCCACTTGTGGAATGCGAATAGGCGTGCCTGTCAATCATCTTTGGGAGAAAGGGGTCGTATATAAATTTACTCTCGGTAGATGGTTTTATCTTCGCCACGCCCACAATTTTCATGTCGGGGATCTAAAATTTGAAATATGTGGTAGTCTTACAAATTACCTTTAAAACAATACCTGGATCATGCCACTGCGCCCCCTGGTTCAGCCCCTGCAGCGATTTTAAGCCCCGTTTCTGAGTACACGTGCACTATACAAAGGCCTTAGCAACAAATAAAAACCGCTTTTTTTCAAGTCCGAAAGACTCTACCCCTTATTTAACGACTTTTTATGACTAACCATTCTCATAGTCGGGCCGTCTGAAATTTCAAAAATTCGATTCTGGATGTATCATGATTTCTCCCGAAATAATTGTCGAGGAGCTTAAAAAATACAATATTCAGGTCGGACTCGCAGCGGGCTTTCAGACAATATCAGGTTTTACAGTATGCGACCGGTATTTGCAGAGAAAATCCAAATAAACGTTTGCGCGGGCTTTTTTGGCGGGAAATTTCGGGCTGACACGTGTCGAGCTCTGAAGCTCCGTTTCTCCGGAAGTAGGAGGAGCATGACTCAGCGGTTTGGTATTCCTGAAACTGAATTTCTTTCCGGTTCGAACGGGGGGACTCACTAGGGGGCGGTATAAAAATTGAATTTCGACTTTTCCGTTGAGAAACGTGTTTTCGCGGGATTTCTCCGGAACTAAACGTGATTGAGCTTAACTTTCACCGGATTCTTAAACCTCGTAAAATTCTGTACCAGAATCGTGTTACAGCGCCATCTAGACTGTAAAGCTAGAGAAGCCACGGTCGTTTGAAATTTAAAATGCATTTTCTAAATTTGGAGAAAACCCCTTAATGAATTACATATTCTTAATCTGCTAAAAATTACCTTTCCAACGATGTAAGGCACTTTAATGTGAGTTCAAAATTAAAAGGCATATTAAAACAATTACATTAAAAACATTAAAACAACAACAACATTAAAACATTACAATTACAAAACAAGACATTAAAAGGCAGGATTAACAACAATTAAACCGAAGAAATTGGTGAAAATTGTAGAATTAAGAAGCACATTTTAAAATTCAATTCAGGGGTTTGGAGGTGTCCCCCAATATAAAAAGAACGAAAATTATAGGATTATTAACAAAAAGAGAATAAAATAGCAGAAAAAGAACTCACATATCATGGGCAAAAAGAATTATCCTCGAGCAGCAACTTAATCCTCGTCCATCGTCCTCGACCATGGCACCACACGAGAATTCGCACGCTATTTTTCCTCCCACGTTGATTCGAAAAGAAAGCTTCAGCCCGTTGCCAAATCCCCCTTACTAAACCTTTACCCGAAAATCATTTTACCCCGCGATTGAAATTCTCATTGGTCAATAACAAAAAACCGGTAGGCGGAGCCAACGCCACTGGCCCGCGAAACTCGTTCCGCGAGGTTAAAGTAGCAAAAACTGATAACCGTTACAAATAACCGTTATCAGGGAAAAAACGTAATAACGGTTATTGCCTTTTGACTGATACAGTTATTCGTTATTTGTAGCGCTGTTAAAAAAACGACCTCCAAGCAGCTATTCTATTTACTGGTGTTAGTAAAA
Organism: Tetragnatha montana; assembly: GCA_963680715.1. Lineage (NCBI taxonomy): Eukaryota > Metazoa > Arthropoda > Arachnida > Araneae > Tetragnathidae > Tetragnatha > Tetragnatha montana. Next base: position 14,612 of record OY796681.1, read on the forward strand.
ACTAGGGATGGGTAGAAAAACTGATAACCGTTACAAATAACCGCTATCAGGGAAAAAACGTAATAACGGTTATTGCCTTTTGACTGATACAGTTATTCGTTATTTGTAACGCTGTTAAAAAAACGACCTCCAAGCAGCTATTCTATTTACTGGTGTTAGTAAAAATGAAGCGTTATTTGTTTTTTTTTACGTTATTTGTGGAAAGCCGTTATTCTAGTTCTAGATCGTTTTTTCGCCTCGGCTTGTGTTTCACGGATGGAATATTTTTTAGCTACAATTAGGTTGCAATAATTCCAATTCTGATTGACTCAATTATAAATGAAATGTTATAAAATTCCTTTTGATCATAAAAAACAAAGCCCGTATTTAAAAATAACCTAAATAATTCACCGAGCCTGAAGGATCAAGTAGGGGTTACCACGGCTTACTAGATTAATACGCTATAGTAAATAATAATAATATATAGTCAAGGGTGGTTCTTTTCAAAACGCATATTATGAACAGTCTAAAATAAATTACCTAGATGTCACTACGATTCAGTTAAAAATTTTGGTAGCTATATGGACTCTTCCACCACATTCCAACGTTATCACTCAATACTGACCCGTCCAAACCTGTCCCCCGAGGTGGGAGAACGCCTCGAACGAATAGATAAGAGGAGCGCCATCTAGTGACAGCCTCCACAACGTAACAGTAATATTAATCCTTGTTGATTTCTGTTCTATTTTTGACACATGCATTTGAATGCTCAATTGAATTTGAGTGAATTCTAAAACTAAGTAATTGAAACAATTTTCGATAGTCCCACTCTTTTCAGGGCACGACACAAAAAACCCGTTAAAAACTTAAAAACCGTTTAAAACTTAAATACTCACCGTTATTTTGTCAAATGTTTTATAGGGGTCCATTTCGATTGAAAAAGTAGAATCACAACAACGTATTCATATTGAATACTCTCAAGTGAGTTAGTTTTAGTGAATTCTAAAACTAAAGAATTGAAACAATTTTCCAAAGTCCCTCTTTTTTTTTTTTGAGGTCACGACACAAGCAAATGTGAGATGAAAACGCAATATTGCCGGGATCATCTGATAATTTTCAAAGTCCGGCCGATTCCTGGGCACGTCACAAAATAAATATTACTCTCTCGTGACCGTAAGCCTCATATGAGGCTCCTACTTTGTATGCAAGTTCCACTGAGGTGAAAAACACAAAAGTTGGTTTTTTATCTCAATTGACTCCACATGTTCAACTAGATCACAAATGAGGCTTCTAAATAGTTCTAAAAATAGTAACTAGATGGCAGTGCAGTCTTCATTCATTCAATGTTTGCTTTTTTGCTATTTTGTTCAAGAAAGAAAAGTAAATAATTATGCGAGCTACTAAATAAACAATTTTCAGCTGGAAATAAACTTTTTCCTATTCTTTAATGTTTATATAATAATACTATATCTTTTAATTATCTTTAAGGAAAGTATTTTCATTTAATATTGAGAAAACATTACGAGCCTCATATGAGGCTTAGAGTCACGAGGGGAGGCATTTGTAACTAAATGCTTTTTTTGCTTTGGTAGAATATAATCTATAGTTACGATGTAATACAGTAGAAAATTGATAATAATTTAAGTGTGTGACTAGGAGTACCAAATCCAATATTTTTTTTAATTAATTATAAATATTTTAGTTTTTAGTAACTTAGTTTTCATATTTTTACGAAGTTTTCAAATAATTATACTTAGTAATATATGTTTATTTGTTATGAATTTATCTTTCTCAGCATAATGATCAAAATGCATGACATCTGTAAACCAGATTTCATATTTTTAGGGGATAAATCATAAAAGAATTGAAAAAACCTCTTACACAAGAAGATATAAATTGAATAAAATCATTAGATATCTTCTGAATTGAATATGATCAATGAAGATATAATTGAAGAAGCCCTTTGACAGAATAAAACAGCATTCAAGAGAGAAACAAATTTTTTAGAGACTTTTATTTTAACCACACATCCACTAACTTTGCAACCCTTAAACACTTTAAGCGTCATATGAGGCTCCTGACAAAATAAAGGAAGGGATGCACTTATGAGAAAAAAATTTTTACACAGGAATTACAGTGGCAATTTAATAAAAAAAAAAAAAATCTCCAAAAGAGGAGAATAGTGCAGGCGTAGCCTACAAATCTTCCAGTCACAGGATGAGTCTCAATAGATCGCAGTATGGTGGCTGCTCTACTACGTACGACACCCAGACCAGTACCCAAGTTGTCTATATAGACGATTTGGCGCCCGAGCATCACACCCAGAGGGTTTGGACCCGAAGCCGGACGGGAATGTCTAATCCCGTCCTGAGATGCTCCAAGTCGAATAGGCCTGGCAGGATCAACCAGGTTACTTCGATGCTAAAAGCAAAGAAGAAATTGAAAACGCTTCTTTTGCAAGCCTCGTATTCGAGAAGCTTGAACGAGAATGTCTTTCGACACCCTCATTCGAGCTATGCTCCTCCAAGGTCAAGAAATGCAGAAACGTGCCCCGACGGCGCCGAAGCGCATTGCAGTTTGAATAGCACGCTCTGCGTTACCGCCCCTTGCAGAAAGCAAAGCTCGAAAGACACTTCTCAGCTCATACGTCCCTTCCTTTTATCTTGGATGCTCCCGATCTTTGTCCAATCGTCATCTCTCACTCTCATTTCTCTCGATTACCGCCTAAGCAGTCGTTTATGGCTTTAGCCATAAACCTTTACTGAACTCTCTCAATTATTACCATTGAGTCTTAACCTCCATCTCACATGCAATTGTTAATGAACTTAAGTCATGACATCTTCCGAAGAATTGCAATCCGTTCTCATTTGCATTCAGCACTGGACGTTTTGCTTCCAATTTCGAATCTTTACTAATACCCTGTTTACGGCGGGATCCCGTCGGCAACTCGCCTCCCTGATATGTGCGTCAGGTGGCGCTCTTTAGAGTGGCCCGCTTTCGCGGCAAGGCTCTAAAGTTTAGTGCGACATGGTAGTTGATCTCTCTTCCGGTGCGACGATCTCAAGAGCTTGACTCTCCCAAGAATCCGTTCTTCAAGGTCAAGAATTGCAGAAACGTGCCCCGACGGCGTTGCATTTAGCTTCAAAACTCTCGTTAGGCCTAAGTCTAGGCCTAACGCTTTTTTTCCCGGCAAAACTCACCGGACGCACGCTGCTTTCAATTCTTCAAACCCGAAATCCCGTCGCGGTTTCGTCTTCCTCGGACTTAGCCTATTCTTACAATAAATTCTAAAATAATATAATAAATATAATAATAATAATAATAATATAATATAATAAATTCTAAATAAGGATTCTTACAATAAAAACTCGTTTGGATTGATTTACGACCCTTTAGATAAGAAACGGGAAGTTCCCACGGTGTCTGCGGAGACAGGCGCCGGTTCGTTGCGCCGGAATGGCGGGAGGGCGTGTTCTCTGCGCGGAATGGCAGGACTTTGAAATTTTTTGGAACTCTGAAGGCAAATGGGTATTTTAATACGGAATTGGTGCAAAGAGTTGCATTTAATTCAGAAAAATCCAACTTTTTTTTAAATTTAACGGTACAGTTCCGGTTTTTGGTGTCTAGGTTTTCCGTGGCGGGGGCATTCCGGGACGCGTATTCCCAAAAGTGCCCCCGAGTTAGGGCCGCTTGGCGATGTGCGGGAGGAGAGTGGTCGGAGAGTGTTTGTAAACAAATCTAGTAAGTGTGGACTCATGTGGCTCCACCTATCTATAATAATGGCTAATTTTTCTTATGTAGTGCTTGAATTCTGTCAAAGGAAAGGATTAGTATTAATTAATTAAAGGATGCCAATTTACTAGTTTTTTCACAAATAAATAAGAGATAATATAAAATGAAAACATAAAGATTCTTTATTGTATAAGCTTATAATACAATTTCATAGTATTTTTCAGTATAACAGACTTCTTAACCCCCCCTGAGCACTCCTGGCAGCATAACGCACAACTCAACTGCCCCGACCCTAACCTTTCCCTTTTCGCGGTGTCCGATTCCCGAACGGTAGCGGATCCCACTCCACCCGGCGACTGAACCCGCCGCCCGTCCAACGCGGTCTAGAAATTAGAATCCGCAATTTGCCGAAGCAGCCAAGAGAAACGGCAAGGGGAGAGAGAGAGAAGCACACGAGATGCAGCATTAGAGACAAGGCCGGTTATTTCGTTCCCCGGCTCCGCAAGGTTAGTGTGTTATTGGGCCTGACCGCCTCGAGGAATCACCATCTCGTATATAACAAGAAGAATCAGGGCACAAAAGTGCCCCCGAGTTAGGGCCGCTTGGCGATGTGCGGGAGGAGAGTGGTCGGAGAGTGTTTGTAAACAAATCTAGTAAGTGTGGACTCATGTGGCTCCACCTATCTATAATAATGGCTAATTTTTCTTATGTAGTGCTTGAATTCTGTCAAAGGAAAGGATTAGTATTAATTAATTAAAGGATGCCAATTTACTAGTTTTTTCACAAATAAATAAGAGATAATATAAAATGAAAACATAAAGATTCTTTATTGTATAAGCTTATAATACAATTTCATAGTATTTTTCAGTATAACAATGACTTGCTTATAACAATATTCTTTCAGGGTCCTCACACTCACAGTATTTAATTACAAACAACTTTCACTACATTTTTAGGGCTGTGCTTTAGAATTTAAAATAAATTTTATTGAACAAATATTTAACTTTATTATTTGGTATTTATGTACTAAGCTCATTGACCATACTGCAAATTAGTAAAATCAGACACCAAGTATTTGGGAAAAGGTTTTAATGTAGTAACTACCAAATTTAAATTTATAAATTAAGCTTATGAACTTTACGCCATTCATTCCTTGAACTATAAATATGACTTAAAAATAAAGAAAGGAAAGAAAACAAAAATTAACAAAACCAACTCAAAATTTAAACTATTGTTTTTTAAAATATTTAACAAGTATTAGAACTAAATAATTATAATATGTAATGTTTGTTTAGTAAAAACATTATAATGATTTAGTACTAAATTAATTAAAAACTAAAATTAAATTAATTAAATGATTGTTTATAAAGTTCTGCAAAGTCCATTTGAACAATTACTTGCTAAAGAGCAAAACGTAGCACTATGTACACACAAGTCTGTTTGAACAAATTATTGACTGTATCATAAATTTCTTTTTACGCAATATGAGCAAAATTACCAGAAAATTTTTAACCGCTCTTCAACGTGGAGACATTATGAAAATGAATAAATTATAAAGTAATATTATAAGTATTATAACTATATTTAGAAGTTATATATCAAGAGGAACACTTTTAAACTAACTCAAACCTGCGTAATGAAAATCGGTGGACAGATTATTTGTTTACGCTTCCCGCTTTCTGAGCTCTACGGATTTGCGCCAAAGTTTCCCAGAATGGCGAGTTATTCCCATAGGTTATTCCCCTCTCCTCCGGCGCATCGCCAAGCGGTCCTAACTCGGGGGCACTTTTGGGAATACGCTTCCGGGACCATGAAGGTTAAGGAATGTGACCTTGGGAAGGTGACCTTCAAACCGACCGGAAGGTCGTTCAAGGCTGGCCTTTCGAAACTAAAAACTTCCGAGCCGAGATTTTCGGGAAATTGCGGATAAAGGCGGAAAAGGAATTTAATTTCCCCGTATTTAGCAGAAATTTTACGAAATGGGACTTTGAAATTTTTCGAAATCGGCGTCTCGTGAAACCACGCCCACTTCTAATATATCCGGTTCAAATATAAATTCGAAATCATCTTTACCAGGCGTCTGCATAAATTCCTCGAAATCGGTCGGAAACTCTTTAATCAGCTAATTATAACCCACTTCCGGTTTTAGGCCTAACCGGTAAAAAAAACCGGAAGTCCCGATCGAAAATTCCAAAAGTTCATATTTCCTTATGTAACCCTTCGAGACGCTTCCAAAGACACCTCCCGTAAGTCTCGGAGACTCCCAGGTGAGCTGTAATTAGCTAAAATCCAGTTAACCAATCAGAATTCCGTTCTCTGCTTCGGAAGTACACATGGAGGCCTCCTCCTATCTCTCCTTGACGCAATACCCCCAATAGTTCCAATGAAATCACCCCGTCGCCACTTGTGGAATGCGAATAGGCGTGCCTGTCAATCATCTTTGGGAGAAAGGGGTCGTATATAAATTTACTCTCGGTAGATGGTTTTATCTTCGCCACGCCCACAATTTTCATGTCGGGGATCTAAAATTTGAAATATGTGGTAGTCTTACAAATTACCTTTAAAACAATACCTGGATCATGCCACTGCGCCCCCTGGTTCAGCCCCTGCAGCGATTTTAAGCCCCGTTTCTGAGTACACGTGCACTATACAAAGGCCTTAGCAACAAATAAAAACCGCTTTTTTTCAAGTCCGAAAGACTCTACCCCTTATTTAACGACTTTTTATGACTAACCATTCTCATAGTCGGGCCGTCTGAAATTTCAAAAATTCGATTCTGGATGTATCATGATTTCTCCCGAAATAATTGTCGAGGAGCTTAAAAAATACAATATTCAGGTCGGACTCGCAGCGGGCTTTCAGACAATATCAGGTTTTACAGTATGCGACCGGTATTTGCAGAGAAAATCCAAATAAACGTTTGCGCGGGCTTTTTTGGCGGGAAATTTCGGGCTGACACGTGTCGAGCTCTGAAGCTCCGTTTCTCCGGAAGTAGGAGGAGCATGACTCAGCGGTTTGGTATTCCTGAAACTGAATTTCTTTCCGGTTCGAACGGGGGGACTCACTAGGGGGCGGTATAAAAATTGAATTTCGACTTTTCCGTTGAGAAACGTGTTTTCGCGGGATTTCTCCGGAACTAAACGTGATTGAGCTTAACTTTCACCGGATTCTTAAACCTCGTAAAATTCTGTACCAGAATCGTGTTACAGCGCCATCTAGACTGTAAAGCTAGAGAAGCCACGGTCGTTTGAAATTTAAAATGCATTTTCTAAATTTGGAGAAAACCCCTTAATGAATTACATATTCTTAATCTGCTAAAAATTACCTTTCCAACGATGTAAGGCACTTTAATGTGAGTTCAAAATTAAAAGGCATATTAAAACAATTACATTAAAAACATTAAAACAACAACAACATTAAAACATTACAATTACAAAACAAGACATTAAAAGGCAGGATTAACAACAATTAAACCGAAGAAATTGGTGAAAATTGTAGAATTAAGAAGCACATTTTAAAATTCAATTCAGGGGTTTGGAGGTGTCCCCCAATATAAAAAGAACGAAAATTATAGGATTATTAACAAAAAGAGAATAAAATAGCAGAAAAAGAACTCACATATCATGGGCAAAAAGAATTATCCTCGAGCAGCAACTTAATCCTCGTCCATCGTCCTCGACCATGGCACCACACGAGAATTCGCACGCTATTTTTCCTCCCACGTTGATTCGAAAAGAAAGCTTCAGCCCGTTGCCAAATCCCCCTTACTAAACCTTTACCCGAAAATCATTTTACCCCGCGATTGAAATTCTCATTGGTCAATAACAAAAAACCGGTAGGCGGAGCCAACGCCACTGGCCCGCGAAACTCGTTCCGCGAGGTTAAAGTAGCAAAAACTGATAACCGTTACAAATAACCGTTATCAGGGAAAAAACGTAATAACGGTTATTGCCTTTTGACTGATACAGTTATTCGTTATTTGTAGCGCTGTTAAAAAAACGACCTCCAAGCAGCTATTCTATTTACTGGTGTTAGTAAAAACTAGGGATGGGTAGAAAAACTGATAACCGTTACAAATAACCGCTATCAGGGAAAAAACGTAATAACGGTTATTGCCTTTTGACTGATACAGTTATTCGTTATTTGTAACGCTGTTAAAAAAACGACCTCCAAGCAGCTATTCTATTTACTGGTGTTAGTAAAAATGAAGCGTTATTTGTTTTTTTTTACGTTATTTGTGGAAAGCCGTTATTCTAGTTCTAGATCGTTTTTTCGCCTCGGCTTGTGTTTCACGGATGGAATATTTTTTAGCTACAATTAGGTTGCAATAATTCCAATTCTGATTGACTCAATTATAAATGAAATGTTATAAAATTCCTTTTGATCATAAAAAACAAAGCCCGTATTTAAAAATAACCTAAATAATTCACCGAGCCTGAAGGATCAAGTAGGGGTTACCACGGCTTACTAGATTAATACGCTATAGTAAATAATAATAATATATAGTCAAGGGTGGTTCTTTTCAAAACGCATATTATGAACAGTCTAAAATAAATTACCTAGATGTCACTACGATTCAGTTAAAAATTTTGGTAGCTATATGGACTCTTCCACCACATTCCAACGTTATCACTCAATACTGACCCGTCCAAACCTGTCCCCCGAGGTGGGAGAACGCCTCGAACGAATAGATAAGAGGAGCGCCATCTAGTGACAGCCTCCACAACGTAACAGTAATATTAATCCTTGTTGATTTCTGTTCTATTTTTGACACAGCTCATGTTCCCTATTGGTGGGTGAACCCCACCCATGATAGTGCCGTCTAAATGGGCCGCATGTGTGTATGGTGCCCTCGTGTTTAGTGGGATATGGGCGTCGCTTGGAGCGCGGAACGCGCTCTCGACGCCCATATCCCACTAAACACGAGGGCACCATACACACATGCGGCCCATTTAGACGGTACCAGAACGCAGTAAACGTAAGATTTGAAGATCCGGAAAAAAAAATTTCCGGCGCCGAAGGCGCCGGGTAAAAGAACAGTTACTTTTCGAGTCAAAGGCGCGCGAAAAAAAGGTCACTTTTTTAACGCGACCTTGAACTTTTATGTCATGACCTTGACTTTTTTCAACACTTTCTTTTGGAGGTTTTAAAAATTTTCATACTCGTGGCTTTGAAATTTAACTGACTAGTTTTTCTATTTTTCGTCCCTTCGTTCTGTTTTCACCTTTAAGTGTGTCGGTGCACCGTTTACTTTAGGGGTTGGGGTTTTTCACTACATACTACATTCACTAGATTTGGGAGATTGTCTTTAACGTGTCTTTTCGTTAGAGTTACCATATTTTGGTGGAGAAGGGAGCACTTATTTTATTCTAAATCTTGCTTTAAGGCCCCGTCCTTCAGTGGCGGCTCGTGAGTTAATTAATAGGGTGTTCACACATATAAAAATTAAAATTTCCAAAATATCTAGAAAGAGAAGGGATGGTTGATCTATATACATAAATCTAACTTCGAAACATCTTTCTTGGATATAATTTTAAAAACCTAAATTATTCAGTTATTCACAACAAGCACTTTTATTTTTAAAAATATGCATTCAATGGAAATTGCCCAGAAACTGTTTTGGCGACCCCCCCGCTGGATCCGCCACTGAAAGGAAAACTGTGCCTCAAAAGCGAAGGCCCCGGCACACGAAATCTGTGCGCACGGGAATCCAAAATGCGAGGACGTAAGCTCCATATTCCCCCGGCAAGCAGTCGGGGTTTCTTCGGAATCTTGTATTTTTTACGCTCGCACGTGCGGAAGAGGAAAGAAAAAAAAAAGAGTTCATTCTTTTTTCAATTTCTTTCGCGTTTCCGGTAGTAAATTTTTCTTATTGAGTAGAGAAGGGGGGGGGATATAATCCTGAGTATAAAAAAGAAATTGAAAATATATTTCCATTGATATTTATTTATCTTTATATTCGATTTTTGTTCTACTTTTTATGAGGGTGTTCACGTGCTCCTGTGCTCCTATGGACGAGCCGCCACTGCCGTCCTTACTAGGTATCAACACTTATGACTACTTATAACAACTTCCTTTTATAAGCGAAGTTTCTTTTAAGAAAATCCTAGTTCAGTGTCATTAGCAGCAAGGATAGAATAACATTTTTTAAAATAAATAATTACCGTCTTGATAATATTGTTTTCTAAAGATTTATTGTTTGTTGAAAAAAGTTAAACATTGTTTCACAGTCTTTAAATAAATCAGATAAGTTTCTAAATGATTCTACATTTATACACAGCATTGTGATAGAGGGGAACAAAAAAGCATTGCTAAATTAGTAAGTAATTCGATATGAGTTGGGATATTTCATATGAATTACGATGGCTTGCATACTGTGAAAACTGTAATGAAAGTAGAATAAATTAGATTGTGAGATAACAACTATAAAATGTTTTTAAAACTAATTAAAAATTAAAGCTATTTGTATTAGATATGTTTTTATAACATCCATTCAATCAGTCCTCCCTGACATTTTTGTTAATGTCATGGAGGACTTGGAATTTTGGCATAATCTCAATATGCGGCATACTTATTGAACATTAAAAAGTTTCTATCTATAATTACTTAAGAATACAAGAATATGCAAGAAAGAGTTTGGGTTTTTTCCGTGTCCATGCAATATAATTATGATTAGGACTGGGCGATATTGAAATTTTGATATCGCGATATATCGTCGATCAAATATCGATATTTCACGATATATCGATATTTCGTCAAAATATCGATATATCGTGAAATATCGATATATCGTCGAAATATCGTCAATTTCGATATATCGTCAATTTCGATATATCGTCAATTTCGATATATCGTCTATTTCGGTATATCGTCGATATATCGTCAATTTCGATATATCGTCTATTTCGGTATATCGTCAATTTCGATATATCGTCTATTTCGGTATATCGTCAATTTCGATATATCGTCTATTTCGGTATATCGTCGATATATCGTCAATTTCGATATATCGTCTATTTCGGTATATCGTCGAAATATCTTCAATTTCGATATATCGTCAATTTCGATATGTCGTGGAAATATCGTCATATCGTCAATGCTGAGGGGGCTCCATGTTCCTCCATGGGGGGCTCAAACCAAACGCCTTGGGACGTGCAACATTTTGGTCTTGAGAACTGGTCAAGATCTCTTGACCAGTGGTCAATCCATTTTTTCTCGCTATATGTAACCTTTATGACCATCTGTTTCAGTCTCGTGGTTGTTTTGGGGTTCCCTGATCTTTGGAAACCCCATTTGACCACTGGTCAAGATAGCTAAAATTCATTACAAAATAAATGTTGGAGTTGCTAACTGATATTTTGTAATCTCTATTGTTATGACATATGTCTTTGGTTACGACTGATGTTTTTCTGAACTTTAATTTTTTGAATTTTTGAGAATTTTTGGCTGACCCCTTTTTGAGAATATCCGAAAGTAAATCCGCGCTTTAGAAGATTAGGCGGGAAAGACCTATGAAATTCAGGGGAGTTCCATGGTCTCAACAAACTATTGTCATGTCTCACTTTTATGATGGATGGCTAATAAAATGTAGTGCACATACTTAAAAAATTATAGGGATTTTATATTCTTAGGATCCTTAACTTCAAGTAAACATAAATTATTTAGAAATTCTAATTAATATTTCAAGGATTAAAAAAGATTGCAAAAATGAGAATTTCATTAAACGAGCTGCCAGGATAGGAAGTACGAAAATTTCTGAGGGGGCATTATTATTACGTATTTAATAATAAAAATACTTAATCCAAAACAAAAATTTATGCTGTAAATATTTGTATTTTAATGGTTTGGTTAATCAGTGTTTTGCATAATTAATGAGGCGATTGATTTGGATTTGAAAAGTATATGTATCTTTTCAACTGTTTTGATGATCGAAACGCCAGTCTTCTTAAGCAATGTAGTATTTGCTGTTGGATGATTTGATTAAAATTATTTATCCTACTTGAAAAATTATACTGTACTTATGTTCTTACAGCCTTTATTTTCAAATATGTCTAAAAAAAGTTAGGACTTGCATAACAAATTTAGACGATTAATTAAGATTGCTAAAACGTAAATTCAGTTCAGAAGCTCTTCATTTCGAAAAAGGGGAATCCCCGCCGCCGCCATTGCTGAACTTCTTCGTGTATGCCAGCAGGGGAATTCCTTTTTCGAAATTGAATTTACGTTTCAGCAATCCTAATTCATCTTCGAAATTTCTCATGAAAGTCGAAACTTTTTTACGGAAAATTGAATATAAGGGTCGTAACAACATAAGTACAGTATAATTTTTCAAGTAGGATTAAAAATTTTAAGCAAATCATTTTTTTATAAAGAACAGCAAATACAACGCCATAACTAAAGATCTGCGTTTAAATCCTCTTAAGTTGTTGAGAAGCGACTTTTCAAATCCTAATCAATCGGCTAATTAATTATGTAAAACCCAGATTAAACATTAAAGCATAAAACTATACTGCATACATTTTATACAAGATCAAGTATTTTTTTGTTACTAAAAATATTTAATTAGTAAAAATGCCTGCTCATAAACCTAATAGCTTGTTTACCGAAATTCTCATTTTCGCAATCTTTTTTAATCGTCGAAATTTTTAATAGAATTTCTGAATATTCTAGGTTTACTTGAAGCTAAGGACCGTAAGTATATAAAATCCGAATTATTTTTTAATTATGTGCTCTATAAACTTTGCAGTTAGTGTTGGGCGTGAAATTGGCTTTCAGAGAACAAAGACGAGTTATCGAAAACATCCCGATGTTTCCAATCATCGTGAGAACCACGATATATCGAAATTATCGATATTCACGATATATCGATATATGACCACTGGTCAAGACCAAAATGATGCACGTCCAAGGCGTTTGGTTTGAGCCCCCACTTGACCTACTTCAATGTCAAAGCATAGAAGTAGTAAAAACTTGATCCGATTGACCAATGGTCAACCGGAACAAAAGAGGCATGTTATAAGAATAGGGAATTCAAAATATCAATTAGCAACTCCAACATTTATTTAATAATGAATTTTAACCATATAGAGCAATCTTGACCAGTGGTCAAGCAACACGAAACCTAATTAGAAAGCCCATATTTATAATTAGAGACCAAAGTGAGTCGGGCAAACGCTCCGTTATGGAGAACATCACGATATATCGAAGTCGACGATGTATCGAGAAATATCGCCATTCACGATAAATCGAAGGCGACGGTAAATCGGGACATATCGATAAAGACGATATATCGTGAAGTATCGAAATTGACGATATATCGAAAAAATACCGAAATGACGATATATCGAAAAAATATCGATATGACGAAAAATTGAAAAAATACCGAAATGACGATATATCGAAAAAATATCGATATGCCGATACATCGAAAAAATATCGATATGCCGATATATCGAAAAAATATCGATTTCAATATCGATATATCGATATTGGATTGATATCGATATTTTTCGATATATCGATATATCGCCCAGTCCTAATTATGATATATTTATTTATTTAGTATCCCAAACAGACAGAATGTCCAGTTACATGGGTACAATGGTACATGGTACATGGGTACATACATGCAAGGAAATACAGGGTGTCCCAAAACGACCGCATAAACTATGCATAGCTAGATTCCTCGTTGGGAGTACAGTGGAAGCTCTTATAACGACCTGCTCTTATAAAAATCCTCTCTTATAAAGACCCAAAAATTAGTCTCTATAAGAGCACAAAAGTGCTCTTATAACGACTAATCTTCGAATCGATTCAGCTTATCGAATACTTTTCTGGATCGGTATGTTTGCGTCACACATGAATTAGCCAATAAACGAATATCAAAGTATGACAAACAGCACCAAGTAACCATCGCAACTTCTTCTCGCTTGCTTTCGCCCGGGGTAACCGGCTACAATCCCAAAACGAAATCTTGCGCTACCCAATGCCTTTGTTGATTTGAGACTTACTTATTATTATTATTAGCGTTTTAGTTTTATGTAAGCAACCGAACATTCTAAGGAAGCTAAGCTACGCAATAAATTAATATCAAAATAAAAATTTAATAGCAAACACAAATATTTATACTTTGTAAAATATTGATCTTAAATTTCATAGCAAAAAATAAGGTAATATAACATTAAATTGAAAGTATCAAGAATTCATAAAATAATAAATAATTACTTAAAATGAGGAAAAATCAATTGGGCGATTCGAACTGTGTTCTAAATCCCAACGATCTAGTATCCTACTGTTTGGATATAATGGTAAAATATACAACCAAAGGTTTCAGTTAGTTGATTAAAAAAACGTATTACGGGTAACTGCAATTTCCATAATCCATCCCTTTGCCTTTGACGATTGAGGGTTGGTGATCGTTTTCAGGTTTAGATTTCCTCCGAACTTTATAAACTAATCTACTAAAAATATATCTTTGAGGGAATCGAGTCCACCTTCCCGAAAAGCATCAAAATTGATAGTTTAGTTTAACGAGTTTATTACTTTTAAACCAGTGATATTCTACACTCGAGTGTATCACTCGAAGTTTGCTCTTATAACGACAAAAAACTCGGTACGGATTAATTACGTTATAAGAGCTTCCACTGTACATAAAAACTGCCCAAAGAAGTGTCCCTCTACGATCCATAGTTTTCGAGTTATAGGAAAAACAAAGTATGGCTGTTACCCCTGTGGTCCGGTCAATCCGCATGCAATCCGGCAGCAGAAATATCAGGGAACGTTGGTCTCTTAACGTATGGGCACAACAATACTCGGGGATCGACTGCTTGGACCATATCTGTTGCCTGAACGGCTCTCGGGACAGTCATACTTTGTGTTTCTCAATGAGGTCTTAACCGAGTTCCTCGATGACATACCTTTAGCGGCAGTACAGGGACTTCGGTTTCAGCATGATGGGGCTCCGGCGCATTTCTGTGCTAATGTACGTGGTTGGCTCAATATGGAATACCCCGGCCGCTGGATCGGACGTGGGGGTCCGGTTCTATGGCCGCCAAGTGGGGGTTTTTCCTATAACTCGAAAACTATGGATCGTAGAGGGACACTTCTTTGGGCATTTTTTATGTACTCCCAACGAGGAATCTAGCTATGCATAGTTTATGCGGTCGTTTTGGGACACCCTGTATAAAAGGAAAACACAATTTAAAAGACATTCATATAAGGAACTTACAGATAGAAGAACATCAATAGACATATCAATACAAAGAGACAATGCTGGATGACAAATTCAAAAGAACTATTAATTAATTATATCTCTCCTGAACTTATTAAGACTATCAAAAAAAATATCATTATGGGGTAAATTATTGATTATTTTTATAAATTGTACTAAGGGTTGGTCTTTCAAGTAAATTTTAGTAAAGAAAGGTTCAAAGTAAGTTGTTTGATTTATTATTAAATATTGTGGAACAATTAAATTGAATTCATGTAATATAGAAGGACAGACTATATTATTATTTATTACTTTATAAAAAAAAATTAAATATGCTTAAACGTCTCCTAGTTTCTAATGAAATATTTCGCATTAATGAAGTATTAGATTTAAAATTTATGTTATGAAGGAACTTGTTCTGAATTTTTTAAATAGACAATATGAGGGATTTACCAATCGGATTCCAGATTACACAGTTATATTCTACGGTGGGACGGACAATCGTATTCAAAAGGCTATCAAGGACACAGACATCATTAATTTTTTCTGTTGTTCTCTGTAGTAGGCCAAGTTTTTTAGCTTTTATCGTTATGTCTTGAATATGAAGCTTAAAACCAAAACAAGATTCATAAATTATACCAATATCCTTTACATTAGTTTTTCTAGAAGTATATTTATTATTTACTGTATAATTATCTAACCGTGGATGCATTTTACGGGTGAAAGTTACGAAACGTTTATCTATATTTAAAAAGAGTTTATTCTGAGTACACTAACGGCCGTATTCACAGCCATCAGCATCAGAGTTAACACCTTGGCGACGAAGTGTTAAGTCCAAAAACCGTATTCACAGCATCCGAATCAGAGCTTATAATCGTCCTAACGATAGCACCTCGAAGCTGGAGGTGTCAAACTCTGACTCGGTATCGACGCATGCGCAGTCGCTACTTCTCCACGGAGACGAGAAAGCTTCAAATAAAATGGATGCCGCCCGACCATTTCGACTGAGAAATTGTAACATCCGATCCGGATAATTAGGCTTCCAATTGAGCAGATCCTTGTCGAGAAATGATTTCTATGATGGAATGAAGAATAGAGAGGTAGGTTCTGTATAAATATAACCAATAAAAATGTCTATCTGGTACTTGCTCAATGTTCATGCATACTACACTACTTGATACTACAATGTAAACATGGCTATGAGCGAACTACAAAATAGATTGTGTATTAAAATGAAACGCGATGTCATTAACTCCTATCTATAATATTTATTTTCCTCTTGTTAAACGTTATGTTTTGAATCAATTTTAAACTTTTTATTCAATATCCTTATATTATGTTCTCAGGCGAACTTTTGATTTTAGTGAATTCTATTATGCTATATTTTTAATTAAAAAGTTGTCTACCTAAACACAATAATTAATATTACATAAGGAATTGAATTTCTGAAATCCAAAAAGCATTTGTTTATTTAAGAACACTCATTTATAATTATAATTCTCTGTATTCTGTGATTTTAATTAAGTAATGAACTGTTTTGTTGGAGGTTTAAAAGCAAAACATTTATTTTAATGTATATTGTCTTTTTCATGAAGAGCAAATATATTTAATTGATAATTTTTTAAAATCAATTTTAATCTCGATATTACATATTTGAGGGTTTAGATTTTTCTTTTTATTTCAGGTATTGACCTCAGAAACAGTTGCTTTTGAACAGCTGCTTATTTGTGCCATGAAAATTCATTTGAAAATTATTGATATAGTTTTAATTTTCTTTCTAAATTGTGAAACAAAATATTTTACTGTATTAGTAATGTAATAATTTCTATGTATTTCTTATTATACATTTCTTATTATGTATACAATTATTGTGCCTTTTTATGTTCAAAAAGTTGCTCAATTTACTTTTTATTGAATAAAAAATCCACTTTAATTAATGTTGTTTATGAGTTTGTAAATGTATATTATGGTAGCTTACAGTGGTAATATTTTTCAGAGTTTTAATTACTTTCTTCAAATCAGAATATAATTTTTGATTCAAAAGAAACTGAATTATTTTTCAAAATGTCTTATTTTTTGCATGGAAGTTAAATGTGTTCTGGCAGAACTGTTTTCTTTCTTTTGTTTCATAAAGAATGTTGGGTTTTTTCTCTGTATTTTTTTCTTATGTATAAAGTTGAAATTGCATTTTAATGATTTTATTAGCCATTACTATTGGGATATACTATCATAGCTTTAATAAGTATTTTTTCATTTTTAATTATTCATATTTTTTTTTCAAGAATAAAAAAATAAAGGGAAGATTGAGTAACCATTTTAAGTATTTTAAATTTTATTTCATAAATACATGATGTAAAAATAATAGGTACTACTGTTTTAGTAGTATTTAGTAGTGTTATTAAAGTATGGGCCTTTATAACTGTAAATCATTAAATAACTTTTATTATAGTCAATATCCTAAGGAAAAAAAACCCTTTTTTTAAAACAATCTAGCTTCATTTAATAGCTTCAGAATTTATTATTCACATCAAGGAAGGGTTGGGAGAAATTTTAAATTGATAGGTAGTAATAATAATAGTATCTTAGATAGTTTTAATATTTATTGTTCAATTGAGTTTCAAAAATTTGTGCAGGTTTACTATAGAACAGCTTTGCAAAATCTCTTGAGACTTAATACTTTATACTGCTTTTGTGTTTTAGAATTTGAGATTATAATCAATGCTAATTTATATAGGTCCGTACCTAATATAAACTTATGTAACAAAGCTTAAGCTCCTAAGAGTAAAACCATCGTTTTTATAAATTTATTCTTCATAGAGCACCTTTCATTATTTTCTACATCAATGTTTTTGTTTTTTTCGCTCCAAGAGAGCAGCTGATTTTGCTCGTTGCTTCTTTTTGCCACTCACTTTTCTCTTCATAGTTTGTTTTGAGCCATTTTTACAGCATAGGTTTTCATTTCAATTTATTCATATTAATCTAGTATCTATCAATAAATTAGAATGTCCTTATTTTTAATTTGATCTCAAATAATGCAAAATTAAAATGTTGCAAAGGACTCATACATATAAGGTATAGGGAGAAAGAAAACCCTACAATTCACTGATTAAAATTATGACAGCACATGTAAAATCAATTCAATTCCCAGAATAATACCCCAAAATTCATTACTCGATGATAGTTTGTAAAATAAATTGTTCATCATAAACGATAGAAACACGTTGATTAAGGTTTTTGCCTTTGAGTTTAATAATTTTTAACACCTCAGTAAAAGTACTAATTACTAGTTAAATGTATTGGTATAAGCCAGTTTATAAATGTATCATCAAGTTACATAGACTCAGCAATTAATTTAATTTGATATATAATAGTTATACGATTGTATTAAACATAGCAGTATTTTTATTTCAGTCGATCGGCCAGCATAAGGCATTGCCATGTGTTTTTATTTACTAAACAAACTCGTTACGAGTGATGTGATTCTCTCTAGCCAATCAGATAAGACCTTTTCAGCGCGAAACACCTTCGCCAAGCAATCGCCAAGGCCAGCATCGGACTCACTTGATCCGAGTACTATGAATACGGATCCACTGTTGACACGGTGCTATCACGACCTCGCGTAATACTAGTGTTGAATGAGTCTGATGTTCACTCGGATGCAGTGAATACGGCCGTAAGAACTCAATTTGTTAAGTTCAGACTGCAAATCTCGTTGATCTTGTATCGTTGATATAATCCTAAAAAATTTTTAAATCAACGGCAAACAAAAGACATGATTGTAAATAATCAGAAACATCGTTAATAAAATGATTAAAAACCAGAGGTCCTACGATCGTCTCAGGAGTGTAAGAACCCTTCGGATATGCGCATGCGCGAGGAGTTGGAAGTTTTGCAGCCCGCTTATTCAGTGGAAGGGTTGTAACATTTGGCGAGCTATCGCATTCACTTTGGTTTGTTTATAAGTCGCAAGTAGTAAATGCTGGTGGAAAACTGTTCGAAAGATGAATAAGTTTCATCAGTTTTTTTCCAATTAAAAGTGTTATTGATAAATATTGTTCATTTTCATAAGTATATAAAATGATTTTAGACTTTTCAAATTATTCTAACCTCAATAAATTCAAATTTTAACTTATAAATTTTTGTTTCCCATAAGTTTCACGAGTGAAAACAATATTTTTGAATGGATTTTTTTAAAAATAACACTTAAAACCTAAAAAAATGTATAAAATAAAATATTTTTTTAAGAAGTTAAATTTTCAATGTAACCTAATTTTTTTTCCCTGAAAAGTGTTAGTACATATTGAAAAGTGTTAGTACACAATGAAAAATGTTAAATAAGCTACACAACTATTGTTCTATTTCATCATTTTAGTACTTAGGTATGGGGTACCTTTTAGCATTTATTACAGTTTTGAAACTGTTTTTTGTTTTTGTAACTTTGGACTCAATATGTTGTATTTGCTTCGGGGACGTTCATAAATTACTTGGGGGGTAATATATATATTTTAAATTATTTTAGAAAAATGTTAGTTTGTTTGGAGCTATTTGGGCTTTACCTTTTGATGATTTTTCAAGTTAATCAAAATTAATGGATATTGTTAACATAACTCGACTCACTAAAAAAGGCTACCATAACTCCAATATTTAAATCTGGTAATAAAAATATACTGTCAAATTACCGTCCTATATCTATTCTACCCTCTTTTTCTAAATTAATTGAAAAAACTTTATCAATGAAAATGTATAACTTTTTAAACCATACGAAGTTTTTTGCAACTAATCAATATGGTTTTATAAAGGGCAAAAATACTGAATCCGCACTTTTAGAATTTAATAAATTTGTATTTAACAGTATCGATAAAAATAGGAAAACAGCTGCAGTTTTTCTAGATATCTCTAAGGCTTTCGATAGTGTAAACCACTCCTTGCTAATTTTAAAATTAGAACACGCTGGATTCAGAGGCAATATTTTAAAATGGTTTATATCGTATCTATCTAATAGAAAACAACGAGTAAAAATAGGGAATAGTTTTAGTGATTATACTATTGTTAATCGTGGAGTGCCTCAGGGATCTATTTTAGGCCCTTTATTGTTTTTAATTTTTATAAATGATTTATGCAAACTGAGACTATTTGGTAAAATGATAACTTATGCAGATGACTCGGCATTACTATATTCTTGTGATAATCTCCTAGAACTTAAATCACAGATTGAAAATGACTTAATCGAAATCAGAAAATGGTTTACCATTAATGACTTATCTCTAAATTTAAATAAAACTAAATATATCTATTTTTATCTTAAACAACCATTCATTCAACTAGATATTACATTTCATTTAAATTCTTGCTATAGCTCTTTTAATTGTAACTGTCCAAAGCTAGAACAAGTTAATAGCATTAAATATTTGGGTTTATTTATCGACTCAAATTTAAAATGGAAAACTCATGTTGGTGAGTTATGTAAAAGGCTTCGTTTCGCATTGGTTAAATTTCATCACCTAAAAAATAAAGTTACACAATCTTTTTTAAAAACCTTGTATTTTTCTTGGTTTTTCTCTTTAATCAATTATGGAATAATAATTTGGGGTGGAGACTATAAAACCAATTTATTGCCTTTAATTTCTATTCAGAATAAGTGTTTCAAAATCTTATGTTTAAATAATTCCGACTCAATTGACTTTAAAAGTTTAGGTTTACTCCCCGTGCGACATCTCGTTTTTTATAGAATTACACTTTACTTATTTGGCAATAGAAATATATGTAATCTAAAAAATACGGTTAACCAAAGGAGAATAAATGAAATTTATCAGATTCCTCGCTTTTACAAGGAGATATATCGTAAACATTTCTTTTATCTCGCACCTAAGTTATTTAATAGTCTACCTGCTGAGCTACAAAATACTTCTTCCTATCCCTTATTCAAACGTTGTTTACATAATTTTGTAATTTTTTTAAATAATATTGAAGACCTATTTTAATGGAAGCATAATGTATTTTTTTTTTTTTTGCCTTAGCTGTTTGCCAACTTGTATAACTTTAATTTAAATAATTCTGTCTTTTGTAAATTAAATTAATCATTTATTATTGTTATTTGTACTATGTTTTGTTTTTTGCATTTTTGAATATTATTATTGCTATGTAATTTAACCCACCTATCTATTTATTTTATTTTTAAATATCACTCAATGTTCGCACTTTTTTTGGTTACCTGAACGGGATTGTTTCCCCTTGGTAACTCATATTATTTTATATATTTATTTGTAATTTCCATAGTGTTAAATAAAGATTATTATTATTATTATTATTATTATTAACTGTATCCAAGAAAAAATACGATTCCATGGAAAAAAAAACTCTGCAAGCCAGAGAGAAACACTGGATTTCACCAGAAAAAGATGATGTTTCAATCCAACTCTAATCAGTAATCAAAATAAAAATAAGTAGCTGCCCCATCACTTATAACCCTCAGAGGGCATTACAAATTTTAAACACTTAACATTAAAACATTTAAAACATTGAAACAATTTACATTTAAAACACATTACATTTAAAACAATGTTAAGAATCTTAACAATAACAATCTTAAAGATTTATGATATTGAGCTTTCAATTGTTAATTTTTATTTAGAAATTATTAATTAAAATTATTATTAAAAAATTAATTGTTGGCTCTTTAACTTGAATAACTCTAATTATATTAGGTCTAGAAAGTGTATCATTTTTCTTTTTAAAGATTTGACAAGGTTTAAATTGATATACAACTTTACTATGTTCTATGAAAAAAAATAATGACATTTTCTTTAAAAAATTTAAAAAAATATTGGTTGATTTTATTTGCATTTTATTTGGTAAAAAACTTTAAATTGCAGCACTTTATAAAAATGTGCTTTTATGTTGTAAAAGTGCGTTCTTATTTTTTATTATTAATAATATCTGTCGATTCTAATCTGCGATAACACGTGTGTACGTAAATAAATCCAAAGACGCAAACACAAGGCGGCTGATCATATACTTGCCAAATCTCCAAATCCAAAGCCAAAACCTCATACTCCTCTATGGTTGCAACAGAGACCGGATGAATTGCAACTTTCCAACTCCACGCGCATGCGCATTTACGAAGGGTTCTTACACTCCTGAGACGATCGTCTAGAATAGACCCCTGAGGATCTCCGGAGGCAGTGTAAAAACCGTTGGAAAAGGCAGATTTGTATTTGACATAAAGAAGTGTGTGTTAAATATGAATGAATCCAATTAAGGTAGTAGTAGTTAATTCAATTAGGTGCAAAAACCTAAATTTGAAAGTTGAATTGATACTTCAAAATTCACAGTATCAAAAGCCTTTAAGAAATCTGTATAGATTACATCTACTTGAGCATTAGTGGAAAGTTGGACAAAACCGGGTAGGTGGACAAAACAGGGATTTGGGCTTTATTAATTGATTATATTATTGGTAGTATCTCGCGGAAATTTCTAGGACTATTTCCAGGCATGCACCCTGACAATGTCCAGTCAACAGAAGTTATGTAAACCCACCAATTTTACAAAGGGAAACATGATTTGGTTTGGTTTGGTTTTTTGGTTACATATATTTTCCGGTATGTGTGCTTGATCTCAAGGATCCACTTATACACCTTCGTCAAGTAAGACAGACACAACATAATTTTTACTGGCACAAAGAAGGAAAATACACCCAGGGGCGAGGTGAGAATCGAACTCACGACGGGGCAGTGCGCAGACTGCTGGCGTGAAAGGCAGAGGAGCAAACAGAACAGGCCATCCCGTCCCCGAAACATGATTTATTATTATTTATTTTATGATTTATTATTTATTTTCTTCATAAGGAACCACTTTATCGTTTTAGCACCAAGTTTGACTGTTTTGGTCATTTTAAAGGTGGATATATTAAGAATAAAACTGTTAGGGTCCCGGTTTAGTCAGACTTTCCCCTACTTATCTATACTATTTATATTCAGACAGAGCAAATTAGTAGCAGTGGACCGTTTTTTAACAAAACCATGCTGATAAGGAGAAATAATATGATATAATAATGATAATAAGATATATAATAATATATTATATAACTGAATTACACTATAGGTATCAGAAAGTACCCTACATTTTTTTGAGAAACAAACCGTAAAGGAATCAAAATTTGAACCATAAGTTTAATCGGCGTTTAGCTAATTTTATTTGAAACTCGCTGGAGGCAAAAATGCTTGAAAAGGAATTGCGAGACTGACGAACTTTACCTAATGATAATTGCTGGAGTGAATCGGTTCTAATTCGAAACTAAAATAATTCTAAACATTTGAAAATATAACCACCGCTCTTTTACAATATTTCAAGGGCGATTAATTAATCACTTTAGTCCTTCATTTCTGAATTTGTCTTCCAATAAAATATTTCTTTATACTTTTAGTGCGCAATTACACCATACTTATTTGCAAAATTACAAGATTACCGTAGTAGTTAGAAGCTCTTTCCTGGGATTCTTCTTTTGTATTGTATTACTTCATACAATGAAATAAAATAGAGGGAATAAGAAACAAGAAAAATTTTGCAAATGAATATTTCCTCCTCTTAATATCAAACACCACTATCTCTGTTCGGCAAACTTCGGAAATACCGATCCTGGGCAATCGGATCGTTGTAAAAGCTCATTTTATTTCTTCAAAAGTGCTGACATCATCATCATTGAGCGGGAAAGATCAAAACCAAGCAATCAAGCTTCTCAAAGGTTCCGATCGCCATGGATCGGAATTCCCGAAGTTTGCCGAACGTAAGGAATTAAGGAAATTAAGGGAATTGATATTAAGGGAACGACTTAATTCCTTTTCCTTCCATGAGTGAAATTTTGCCAATTTCCATCCTCATGATTGATTTGTTGGTGCAAAGAAGACAATAAATACCAAAATTTGCAAAATCACAGCTCTCATTTTTCCTATCCTTGGCCTCTTTTTTACAAGTTTTTTATTTTCATCTTCTTTAAATCTTCTACCTCATTCAGCCATCTTTTTCTGGGACTACAGATTTTCTTTGTTGCTCTTTCATTACTAATTCGCTCCAGATGACCCACCATTGTATTCTTTTTGCTCTATTTTCTATATCATTTTCTTTATGGAGCTTACTAAACTCTAAATTACTCCTTATTCTTCACACGTGTCCATCTTTGATTGGTTCATATCATAATAAAAATAATAATCTTTGTTATCATACCTAAACAGAAAGCAAACAAAACAATAAAGAAAAACAACAAGAAAGAAAAAACATGTTTGTCACCAAGGTGAAACAACTCGTTTAGGTGACAGAAATGTACTACTACATACAATATAATTATAAAGTTAATAGGATAATATCAGACATGTAATTAAATCCAATAATAGATACACACACAATGAAGAAAGACCGCCACAGCTATGCGTTAAAAATTACTTTTGCTTCTCTAAACTAAAAAAAAAACTAATCTAAATCATCATTATTTATTAAAATGTAATAAAGTCATCGCTTGAAAGTTTTTAAATATGAAATAATCTGCAAATCATACGGTGAACTTTTATATAATTTGGGGGCAAAGAAATGCTTACGAAGAATTTCTTTCTGAATACGAGTGATTTGAAATAATTCATAAGGCCTTCTTCTAGAGATAAATATAGACTTAAGTTTCTCGTAATCGCTGATGTCCTCCTCCTTCACATATATCATCAAGTTGTTGACCTTTTCTCCTAAAATATTCAATAATACTTCAGCTTTTAGATTTTCAGGTACCTCTTTTGTCCTGAAAGCCCTCTCGATTGACTGGAAAAAGAGATTAAATGACTCTGCTCTCGTAGGTACAGAAATTGTCAACGTTTTAACACTCTTGATCAAACTCTCAAGATCTTCACCCGATTCTCCCTTTTTCTCCAGCAATCTTTCCTTTCGCAAATTCTCCAATTCTAATTCTTTCTCGATTCGTTTTAGCTTAATATCTTCAACTTCCGCATTAGGAATTGCACAACTAGCTTTGATTCTTTCAATCTCAAGCTTATCACTTTCCAGTTTTAGCCTATTCTTTTCCAAAAACAACTTATCTGCTTTTTCCTTCTTTTCGGCCTCTGCAGCTTCCCTAACAGATGCAATTATGGTTTTTACTAGCTCAGTTTCAAATTTGTAAACCTCACTCTCAACTATTGAATTCCTAATTTCAATAAACTTATCACTCTTCAACACTAAACCCAACTCCGACGCTAATATAACCAACTCGTCCTTCCTCAAGGAATTAATATTAGTCTCCATTGAAACGTTCAAACCTGTATTCCACACAACTCACAATACACTAACCTTATCCACACTAACTACACTGCAACAACTAACAACACAGATGATCACTAACTACAACCTAATTGTAACTAGCCTACTCAAACCCTAGTAGTACTAGCCAAAAACTCAGCTTACACATCATAAACCACAAAAAGCATTAGCGACACATTACCTAATACTAAACACAATATTTACATCCAAATATCTACGACCCAACTTACGTATTCAAACCAAAACCTTCAGACTAACTTCACAACCACTAGAATTCACCTTTCACCTGTCCCTAACACACAACAACGAACAGTAGACATCTCTACCACTCCTGCAACAATCACTATTATGGCCACCGCCTATACATCTATCCCACTTCTGACACCAAAAATGTTACTCCAACCTGCTGTGTGTAGAGACAGGGAACACTACGTGGTTAATCAAACTCTGCTTTATTAACGGAACTTACACAAAATAAAAACAACTAGTGTATATATAGTAAAAATTACGTCACAAAAAACACAGCTTCAAAAACTCATAACAACTAATACTTAACTCAAAATAACTAGGAATCGAACACATAGCACTCAATTAATAGACCTTACACACTTAACATGGCTTTTAGTTCAGTTTGCAAATAATGAATGCATGTCATGTAGGTTTTTCTCACAATATTAAGTTTATCTAGGAAAATAAAAAAAAATTCACTAGTAAAATAAAAAGTAAAATCTATTAAAAATTAAAACAAATAATTGAATTTTCGAATTCTTCCAACAATAAACAATTTATTTAATTACACTAAATTCTTTAATTTATTATAAGATTAAACTGATGAGAATCAAGCATTATATTTATGTTGTTACGTATTCTCCCTGATCTAGATAGACTAGACCAGGGGCTCTACTTAGATGCCTCCGGAATTATTTCCCCGTTGGAAAAATTCCGGAACCACGTGACTTTCCGGAGTCACGTGATACAAAAACTCAAAAGCGGCACTTAGATGCAACCGAAAACATCTCTCCCTTCCGGAATTTCGAGGAATAAGTTGTTGGCAATGCGTGAATTTTTTCGGCGGGAGAAAGCTTGGTGAAATTATTTCCCGTACGAGGAAACGAAAGTAAACAAACTTTAATAGGGCCATCTTATCTAATTAAATCATTCAATCCCTGTATTTTTTTAATTGAAGAGACTGCAAAAGGTCTAATTAATTCTTAATTTATGACTAAATGTAATTAGAATTTTTAAAATAGTCAAAATAGAAGAGTGAAAAGAACAGCATAAAGCCATCAGAACATAATATCATTCTGTGGTGAAAGAAAAACAAGGTAAGCTTTTTTTTCTAATTAATTTGTTAAAATTAACTATTTTTGAATTTCTTTAAGTCTTATTGTCTGATTACTTATTCTATAAGGAGTTTTGAATTTTCAAAACTCACAATATGTCTCGATCAATTTAACCATGATTTATTGAAATGTAACTCGAGACAAATATTACGGTTCTACTTAATTTGGTAGATGTCTTCACAATTATTCCCCCAACTCTGGTTATCGTAATATATATACAGTTTATAACGTAAATTGCTGAAATATAAGAACTGAACAACTTCCAGAGAACAATATCTAGCTAGTCAAAAGTTATTGAAATATTTAGTAAATTGGTATCTTTTAATCATATTTTATGCTCTTAAAGAGTACTTTGGTTTATAATTTTTAAAACACATAAGCAAGTTGAAAAGAAGATTTTCTACTTGACAACACTGTTGAACTCTTACTTATTATTTGTGATAATAGAAGTAATTGATTTATGAAATGTACTACTTTGTTTTTAAAAAAATTATCTGCTAGTAAATGCATGTGTTCGATTCTAGGTTCCATGTGGTTGTTATCACAGCCTTTCCTAATGTATTGGACCTCAGACCTATTAAAACTATTGCAGAAGTAACAAAGTTTTTTTTTTTGAAAGGTAAAATAACATTTTATTGTAATGTAGAGTGTGAATAAGTAGAATGCTTTTAATATAATTATGTACTTTGCATGGAATAGGAAAATATTTAATGAGTTTCTAGTTTTGCTGATAGATATTACAATTAATAAATATTATTATGTGTTTTCTGCTTTAGATAATATGACATTGTTAGTTTTATTTGCATTCTTTATCATCAAGTTTAGTCATGTTTTTTAGTCAAAAAAGAATGTTGATAAACAATTGATTTGAACAATTAGCCAAAATCAAAACAGTTGCTAAAAAATCTTCAATGCTCTACTCATCTATATATCATTTTCTGTTTTTTTTTGTGACAGTTTTAACATTAATGAAAAAAGTGGACTGTTTAATACCCAAAAAACCTACCCATTTCATTATTAACTGAATTATCTTTGAAGTATGCTAATTTTGATTCCTCGCTTATTATAATACAGTAGAATAGCATTTTTTTATATAGTTACATGCCGCATAACCAAATAATTTGAAAAAAAAAACCCATAACTTTAGCTAACCATAACCTGTCTGAGATTTAGAAGAATTATGGCAGTAAGAATAGAAAAGAAATGGTAAAAAATAGCACGATACTCCTATTTCATTTCGCCGAAATCCAATTTACTGACATATCTTCCCCAACAAATTATTTCTCAAAATGGGCCATTGAACTAACAGAATGTGTTCCAAACAAGATGCTTCTCCATATTCCAGTACACTGCAAAGAAGTTTCACTGAATTCTACAACACCGGCAGATCATTTCAGCGAATTGATCATTACACCTGTCTTTTCGGCCAATGGTCAATTAATTAAGGCGTGTTAGTGTCATGGAATTCAGTGAAAAATTTTGTCAGTGAAATGGATTTTCAGTGTACTGAAATTGGGGGAAATGTCTGTCAGTGTAATAAGGCCATTCAATGAAACGGAGAAATTTGTCTGTTGAAAGTTTCTCGATAATGTGGCTTTTGATGAGATAGGTGTGATTGCTATAGTAAAACTAATGTTTAATTCCTCAAGATAGACTTTTGTACAACAGCCTGAATGTGTATTTTGGAGTAATTGTTTAACTGCATTTAAGTTTTGGTCAAAATTTAACTTCACTCCCTGACACGGCAAATAATGTGGAGTGAAGAATACTTATAAATTGAGTAAAATCTTAACCATTTTCTGAGAAGGGGGAAATATCAAGAATGAAAAGGACATGGGAAATGTATTAAGTTATTGTGAACAACTTTTATAACATTCTTTGTTTTTTTATACAGGCAACATCTCTTACTCGAGTAACCCATGGCTGGGGAATCCCAATTACAACAACGGCGAAGGATTCAGTTAACAATTCATCTTTAGAATGTGCATGGATCTTCATATCAAGATCATTTTAAAACTGAAAGGACTTAGGTTGTGACTCTGGCATGTCTTGGAATGTGATTTGATTAAACATGTAGATTAAAAAAGCTGTCCAAATGGAAATTCTAAAAATATTGATAGTTCTCAAATAACTTCTTTGAATAAAGTTATGTTATTTTAATAAAATATATATTATTTTAGTAGTATTACTATGTGTTCATTTCTTGTAGCTAATGAAAATGGTACTCTAAGATTAGCTGGGTTCTCCCTATTTAACTTATTGGCAGCATTTTACTAATAAATATCACTAAGTTGATTTATCATAGTTGGAAGTTTCTATCAAATTGAATTTTCATAGCATACTGCCACGTGTGGGCTTAGATCTTATACTTCAGTAGGAATAAGGATAGAAACAAAGTGTCATTGAATACTGACAACCATTACTTTTGCTTGAGTTGGCTAACATTTAAATGCAAATTTCGATTTTGAAAAGCGAGCTATTGGTTTCGTCATTGAGAAATTACCATAAGAGGACATCCATAAATCATGAGGTCAAAAAGAGGAAAGGGGGTCTATTAAAATCACACGTCAACTTTTTCTTTCAAGATTTTTAGCATAAATTTAAGAAAAATATCCACATTAGTCAAAACAGCAAATCCTTATCTAGTCAGTCATGATAATTTAATTTCAACATGGATTTGTATCAAAACTTTTGTAACTTGTATACTGTATATGACAAGTCGAAACAAATGTGGCTCGATCATATGGGAATGAATCTTCCATGAGAATTTGAGGAGGTAGGGGGGTTTAGCAAAATCACCAAGGGGGAGGGAGGGGTCCAAAATCTCTCACTCACCTCACATAATTGTGTTAGAAATTGTCAGTTTTGTGTGATTTGGGTTGAGAGTTAATTATGAGAAATTAGGTTTAACTAGTGGTAAAGCATAAGTTGCAAATAGAGAAAGCGCTACTTAAACATGACATAAATACAAATTTTAAAAATCTCTGAAACAGATGCAACTTTGAGGAATTTCAAAATTCAGAATAAAACTAGGTGCTATTATACAACAGGGTGCCACTATTGTTGGCATTATAATCCAGTATAACAAACAAAACAAACAAGTGGCACCCTATTGTATAATGAAACCAAACTATAAACACTAATATTACAATCAGCTTAATATATGATAGATAACAATCAACTTTCAACGCTTTCCCTCTTTGCAATTCATGCTTCGCCACTGGGTTTAACTTGCATTTCAAGAAAAGTTAATATTTTGAAATAAATATATTTTGTTAATAAAGCTGTTTTGAAAATTTATAAAAATACATTTCAATGAAAAAATGGGACCTTACCAGAGGGTTTGACTGCTACGTTCAGTTAATGAGTAGCAAATCTATGGATCGAGAGTTTTAATAAAAAGTTATACTATAAGAAAACATTCCCAGACCATGCGCAGCCATGGGAAATCAGGAACTATTAAACACTTTCACTAGACTTCCCTCATCATTTTACGAAGCGAAACCACACCATACAATTGACAACCAATCAAACACAAGGAGAAAGCAGGATGACCTTCAAGGGAAATTTTGAACTGAAACTTTTCGCCTTTCTCAGGAAGGGAATGAGCAAAAGGCTGATGCAATACCATGAAGTAAAAAAACTTTATCAAAGTAATAACTGCATTTGCCCTTTACTGAGAATTTATTGTTTGTAGACAGAAAAAGAAATTATTATGAATTTTTTCCTCTTTAATGTCATCAATTCATCATGGGTGGAAAAAAAAGCAAGAAAAAACTTCTATCATCCTCCAATTTTAAGAAATTTAGATTATAGAAGTGGTGCAGAACTAATGTAAAGTTTCTTAATTTTGACAAATACTTCATCACTTCCCAATTACTTTTGTGAAATACAAAACCTTTTAGCAGAAAATAAAATATAGAAACATTTTCATAATATTGGAAGATGATTGACATGTTTAATTCAGCATCCTGAAATCTATGAAAAAGGCCCCCCCCAGTGTGACAAGATAAGAAAACTGAAAATCTGTAGAAATTTGAAAACTAGATATATTAATCTTAAAAGAATCTAACTTAGTTTATGAGATTGACAATGAAACATAAACAGTGAATTTAATTTGTATTTTTAATTTTCCCTAATGAACATAAATGTCTGTATGAAATACAAACTAAACGAAAACTTCAATAACACAGTCCCTAACACTGTTCGCACAGCAATCAAAATTCGGATCGCTTCTAGTTGCTGGTTCGTTGGCGAGTTATTGTTAGTCGCGCACATTATTTAATTGTTTTGCCATCCTTTAAAGTGTCTTTTGGCACCCATGTGGACCTATATAAAACCAATCTAGTTATCTAGAATTGTCATCTAACGACACGTTATCATCTCTTGTTTACTAAACAAGAGCGCACAACAAAAGCTCTGATTGGTTGCCGCTATTCCGGAGTGGGAAATAAAGTAGTCTCGAACCCAAAATGCCCCTCTTCGATTCCTAACCCGGTTTCCGGAGGTATCTAAGTACGACTTTCGCTTACTTCCGGAATCTTGCCTTTGGAATTTCCAGATTTCGGTTGTTGGAAATATTCCGGAGGGGAATAATTCCAAAGGCATCTAAGTAGAGCCCCAGGTCCAAAAGATTCCACACCCTCAAAAAGTCCATGACCTGGACTGGATTCTCTTTTAAATCAGCCTTATCCAGCCCCAAGCAAGCAAGAAGATGACTAGGGGAGGCCGGGGCTGAGCTGCATTTACTACATATCAAAAAAGTCTTACGCCCCTGGTCATAGGCGAGAGATTTAATATGACCACTAATTAGTCTAGTAAGGGCGGTTTGCGTTGCTCTATCTCCAACTATCTCCAGGGCAGCTCCTGGATGGTCAGCATGATACCAGTCATGCGAAGGAGGTGTTTTCCAGTCCTTGTAGAGAGCAATTTTCCTTATGGTGGCCAGCTCTTGGTACGTGAGAGCGCCCGAGACGTCGTCTATAATATTTGTTCCCTCCTTTGCCAGGCCATCAGCAACTTCAACATGCGCGGGGATCCACTGGATATGGATCACATTCTTGGAAGATAATGTCTTAAGTTTAGCTATAATGTTGATGCTTAGTTGGTCATCAATTCTCCTCCAGCCTCTCAGGTGTTGGATAGCACTGCGACTGTCAGAGAAAATCCAAATGTCTCGCTGGAGGTTGAGAGCAAGTAGATACGTCAGAGCTTCATCAATAGCAATGAGCTCTGCTCTAAAGACGGAGCAGAAGTCTGGATTTCTTTTCCGAAGACTGACCGAACTATTGGGCAATTTAATGAGAACACCACTACCCGTGGTACCACTTTCACTTTTGCTTCCGTCTGTATATATTTTAATGGCTCCCTCATGGGTGGTATTTATGATTTCTAAGGCCAGTTGTTTCAATAAGTCTGTGATTGGGTTTTCTTATTTGTTGATGTCAACAACTTATCATAAAAGAAAACGTTCGAGAGTTCCTCCAAAGGAGCCAAGCAAGGCTTCAGGCTACAGGGCTCCACACTTGTGGTGAGAAACCCCATTTTCTGCACGTAACCCACTGGGCTATCTTTCTTTAACCTCTGTTGTGTATTGGTGGTTCAGTGACAAATTCAGGTGCATAAAATCAAATCGTTTATTGCTCGTTATAATAATAAAATAAGCAGACATAAGTTTAACCAAGAACATGCAGAAACAAAAGTTGACAGACTGACAGACTGTCACAAAAGAAAAGAAACATTGATACTTAAAGAGAAATTAATAAGAACACAGCGCCACCTGGCACATTTTGGTTTTTGAGTTCTCACTTCTCAGGGAATCTAACACTCCCCACCTGAACTCATGAGTTCACCTGCAAACTTCAGAACAGTCAATAATCTCAATTATATCACATGAATAACAAAATTAAGAATCACTTATTCTTTAGATATCAAAAATTCAATTACAAATAATTTCTTAATTATTCACTTCCAAATTATAAATTAGTTGAACTGATCGTTTTAAATAACCTTTGGCAATTTTCAATAACACAGAGCGAACCTTTCCGTCTCTACCAGGATACAGCTCTATTATCCTTCCGAGCTTCCAGATGTTTCTAGGGAAACGCTCGTCATTAATAAGAACAATGTCATCAATCTTAAATTCAGAGTTCACACTCAAAGATGGATTCAAATTAGCAGACCTTAATTGAAGGAGATATTCCTTTTTCCATCTGTTCCAAAAGTGACTTAACAGAGTTTTTTGATAACTTAACCTTTTAACCAAAGAATCTCTAGTACACTCAACCTTTGTTTTACATTTAGAGATGGGTAAAGACAACAATCTCTTTCCAACAAGGAAATGAGAGGGGGTTAAAGGAGAGGGTTCTGAAAGATCATCACAAAGGTACGTAATAGGCCTTGAATTCACAGTAGGTAGCCTCTATTTCAGAAAAAACAGTTGACAATTCCATGAAATTTAATGAAGATTTACCTACAATCTTTTTTAAACAAGACTTAATAGTTCTAACCTGCCGCTCCCAAAAACCTCCCCACCATGGACTTTTTTCCACAATAAACTTCCATGTTATACCCTTTGAGGCATACATTGCCTTTACACTTGGGTGGTCAATATTCTTCCACCATTTAGTAAGTTCTACATCAGCTTTCTTGAAGGATTTGGCATTATCAGAAAATATAGTGTGACACACACCCCGGCGTGATACAAACCTTCTGAAAGCTAAAAGAAAAGATTCAGTACTCATACTATTAACTAATTCAATATGGATACCTCTAGTTACAGCACAAGTGAACAACACTATATAACACTTTTCTTTCACATCTTTTGTAAAGAAAGGACCAGCAAAGTCTATACCACTTACAGAAAATGGAGGACTTTCCTGAATTCTCTCAGGGGGTAGTTGAGCCACTACCTGTGACCCAGAACTCACCTTGTATTTCCTACAAACTAAACATTTATTTATAACAGTTTTAACATATTGCCTGCCTTTAACTACCCAAAATTGTTCCCTTAATTGAGTTAAGGTTGCTTCTACACCACAATGGCTCACCTCTGTATGAGCATCCATGATTACCAACTCTACAAACTTGTCTTTTTTAGGTAATATCCATGGGTGTAAGAGCTCCTCCCCACCATGGGCAAACTGTAATCTCCCAGTCAAAACCAAGGCACCCTTACAGTCTAATTTTGGACCTAAAATAAAAATTTTAGAATTTTTATCAACAAAACCTTTATTTTTTAAATCAGACAGTTCTTGTCGAAAGTGCTGACTCTGGGTTACTTTTATCCAGAAAACCAGAGCTTCTTTTAACTCTGCTGCTGTCAAAGAACTTTTGAGTTTGACAACAGCTGTTTTGCAATTATTCACAAAACGTTTAGTCCAAGCAGTCACTGCTACCAGTTTTTTCAAACTGCTGTATCTGCTTATGTCCATCAAGCAGAAATCTACTTCAACATGGGACTGAGTCAATCCAATTATTGTCATGGTTGATTTCTTTTCAGCCTCCATCATACTGCTACTATTGTCATCCAGAACACCAGATGTACTAATAGCAGGCCATGCGTTTTCAGTAGAAGTTAACCAGGAAGGTCCATGCCACCAAAATTTATTAGTGACAATTCTAGAAGCCAGCTCTCCTCTGGTAGTGAGATCAGCTGGATTCTCGCTTCCAGGACAAAATCTCCAGCACTCAGGCTTTGTTATTGCCTGCACCTGGGCAATTCTGTTAGCAACGAAAGGTCGCCACAACTTGGAAGTTCTTTTTATCCAATGAAGAACTATTTGCGAGTCGCACCAAAAGTGAACACACTGCAAACACTCAGGATATATCTTTCTTAGATATTCCCACAAACGGGTTGCAAGCAAAGCACCCATCAATTCAAGTCTTGCAACACTGAAGGATTTAATCGGAGCTACTTTGCTCTTCGATATCAAGAAATTGACTTTGAAATCACCGCCACTGTCACAATATCTCACATACCCAACAGCTCCATAAGCTTTAGGACTGGCGTCGCAAAAGATATGGACAGACACGTCTTTAACTTGTCCAGACTTTCCAAAAATTCCTCGCTGAATGGAAAAGTTGTCAAATTCAGGAACTTGGGAACACCACTTCTTCCACTTCAGAGACAGGTCATCCGGCAGTTCTTCATCCCACTTGAGGCCACGCATCCACATTTCTTGAATCAAGATCTTCATACTGACCACGAATGGGCTGATGAATCCACACGGATCAAAAATTGTCGCTATCACCTTCAGTACATACCTTTTAGTATTTCTTGCATTTTCCAAAGATCCTTTCACAGCTTTTAATGCCAAGCTTATTACATCATTCTTGGGATCCCAGAGAAGACCCATGAATCCAGACCCTTGACTGTAGTCGGTGTTTTCCTCAAATCCGCCATCCATCCACATTTTACGAAGTTCCTCGGAATTGGTCCTCAGTTTTCTTAAATTGAATCCGGCGTTCTTCAAGATCAAAATGGCATTTGCAGTTAGATCATAGGCGTTTTCAATGGTTCTTGAGCCGTAGTACAGATCGTCCACGTAGAGAAATGAATTCAGCATTTCAAAGCAACTTGGATACGCATCTTCAAAACCTGAAACATGATGTTTTATTACACAGGCTAAAGCAAAGGGTGAAGATGTTAGTCCAAAAGGTAGACGATTAAGCGAAAATGTTTGAAAACTTTCATTCAATTTGTTCTCATCAGGAAACCATAAAAACTTAAGATATTTTCTGTCTAATTTTTCTATTTCGATCATCAAAAAAGCTTTTTCCAAATCTCCACTGAAAGCTACGGGATTTTCTCGAAATTTCATGATTACATCCAGTAAATTGGGGTTCAAATTAGGTCCCGATTCTAAACAGTCATTTAGCGACTTTTCATGAGCATTTAATTTACTGCTACAATCGTAAACTATTCTTACTCTAGTCGTTTCTCTGTCTTCCCTTACTACTGCTCTGTGGGGCATATAATATCCAGTAAAGGGTTCATGCGTTAGTGTTTTACTAACAATATTACATTCTATTTGATCTTCAACTATTTTCTTATACTCTTCTAATATATCCCCGCTTTTCTCCAATTTACATTTCAAAGTTCCAAATCGTTTTTTAGCTACTTCAAAATTAGAAGCTTAATTCTCATGGGGGTTATAACCATCTTTCCAGGATAACTTGCAAACGTATCTTTCACCATTAAATTCTAAATTATCCCTAAATAATTTTACTAACTTTTTATCCTTTTCGGATAACATTTGATCACATCCTTCGAGTTCCTCAACTTCCCAAAATCGTTTCAAGTCAAACAAAACGTTTTGAGCATCCATCAAAAGGCAAGAATTTACAAACTTACCATTCTTCAATTCACAATCTTCAGAACCTGCCAAAACATAACCAAAGCATGAGTCAATTGCAAAAATTCCCTCATTTATAACTAATCTATTTTGTTCATTAATTACTTCCCAAAAGAAGTCTGATCCCAGCAATATATCTAATGGCGCCCTACAATTAGAAAAGGAATCTGAAAGTCTCACTTTCTTTTCCCGAAGTATTTTCAAAGTACTTTCTGAAGGCTTCCTCAAAGTTATATTGGCGATAAATTCTGTTACTAAACCCTCCACTTCAAGGTGTTTGTTTGGATTAAATTTACTTTTGAGGATCAAGGACACTACTGGATACGTTTTCTCCCGTGGTTGTTTTTGACCAAAAGTGTAAACAGCCAAAGATTCAAAACGGGTTGGTTTCAAGCCGAGTTCTTTCACTAAGCGCTTTGAAACAAAAGTTCGATGGGAACCCGAATCTAAGATCAATCTAATTTCAGTTCTTTTTCTGGATTGATTAGAACAAGCAGTTACCAAACACGTAGGTAGATAGGACTTTTTAGTTTGTGGCATATTACTATAAGCAACAGATATATCTTCTAGTTTGGGATCCGAAACATTGGAAACTTTAGAGACAGTTGCTCTGGGATCAAATTTAACCTCTTCAGGAGGATTGGCTGGGTGAGGGGAAGGATTACTAACATTACCAATCCTTTGACACAAAACTTCGTTATGGGAACTTGAGTTGCATATTCTGCAAGAGAAACCCTTTGTACAACTTTTACTTGTATGATACCTATCAAAACATGAAAAACATCTACCTTCAGATTTCAATTTATCAAATTTTTCCTTTCTACTAGTTTTCTTACAAGAACTAGATTCGTGATAACCCAAACAAAACATACACTTACTTCTGACATAAGTGTTTAAGGCTCCAGCTGTAGGATTGTATTTAGGTTTACCTTTCTGAAACACTGTAACATTGGGTTTATAAGATTCAGGCTTAATTACGTTAGAACCTTCAGATATTTCTCGCGACTCCAATTCATCTTTGATGAAACTAATCACTTCATTAACTTCAGATGTCTTACTTCTATCTCTTTTTCTGTGAAATTCTAGCACTAAATCTTGGGGAAGTAACTTTAGTATTATGGGGATCAGGAGATGTCCGTAGGATCCCTCAGTTACCTTTTGTGCACGTAGGTTTCTAATTGTAACTTCTATATCGTCATACAATCTTCTAAGACTCTCATGATTGTAAGAACTTTTAACTGGCTCTAAATTTAATAACTTAATCATATAAGTATTTATAATTACATCTTTTCTCCCAAACCTACTTTTCAAAAGTTCAATGCAAGAATCGTAATTCTGATCATTGATTTCAAAACCTTCAACAACACTATACGCTTGGCCAACCAAAAGGAATTTCAAGTATTGAAACTTTTCTACTTTAGTTAAACATTCATTTTCACCCACAGCACTGTTATAACAACTGAAAAATTCAGTAAACTTGCTTGGATCCCCATTGAATTTTCCCAATTCTAACTTTGGTAACTTTAATGAAGAAACTGGGGTTTTTGAATCTTGAGTTAACAAAGTTTTGCTTTCAGTTTTTTCAGTTTTAAGTGATTGTTTTACACTAAGCTTTTTAATTGCTTGCTTAAGCTTAAACTTGGCAGATACTATTTTAGAATTATATTCCTCACACCTTTCTAATTCAACTTTAAATTTCTCCGGATCAGTTATTAGATCTTGAATACTAGAATCTAACTCATACAATTCGGATTCTTTCGGCTCCAAAACAAATAAATTTTCTTCAATAACTTCAATATCAGAGCTTTTCAAAATGTCAGTCAACTTACCCACTGTCTTTGAAACTGAGGTGCGTACCAGGCCCCTCTTTTCAACCAACTTATCAATCTTCTGCATTCTTGAATTCAAAACAACTTCAGCAAATACTCTTCAGCTTCAAACGGTACTTCCAACTCCAATTATCAGGACAATCAGCCGTCCTTCAATTCCAAGAATTCAATACAAGACTTCCCGGCCTATGCACCATGTTGTGTATTGGTGGTTCAGTGATAAATTCAGGTGCATAAAATCAAATCGTTTATTGCTCGTTATAATAATAAAATAAGCAGACATAAGTTTAACCAAGAACATGCAGAAACAAAAGTTGACAGACTGACAGACTGTCACACTGTCACAAAAGAAAAGAAACATTGATACTTAAAGAGAAATTAACAAGAACACAGCGCCACCTGGCACATTTTGGTTTTTGAGTTCTCACTTCTCAGGGAATCTAACAACCTCTGGTTGTTTTTCCAGTCAGCCAAGAATTGGGCAGTACGGTTTTGTGGCCCAAAGCTAAAAAGTTTTCCGTAGTATTTGGACAATGCAATGGTTCGCCTTGAACTCAGGGGTTGCAGATCTGCCTCAAAAAGGACGATATTGTTAGGGCAACCATGTCTAAGTCCAGTAATAATACGAGCAGCGCTTAATTGCACTTTTTCCAGCTTATTCAAATTAG
Source organism: Tetragnatha montana (assembly GCA_963680715.1). Taxonomy (NCBI): domain Eukaryota; kingdom Metazoa; phylum Arthropoda; class Arachnida; order Araneae; family Tetragnathidae; genus Tetragnatha; species Tetragnatha montana. The sequence continues at coordinate 53,021 of OY796681.1, forward strand.
TGGCAGAGGCCGAAGCGTAGATCTGTTGTCCGTATTCCAAAATAGGTCGGATGATTGAGATATAAGTTGCTCTAAGCGTTTTTGCATTAGCTCCCCAATCACACCCAGAAATATATTTGAGGATATTTAACCTTTTTCTGCTTTTCTTCACCAGGTTCTCAATATGTTTATTACTGGTAATTATTATATTTATTGTTGCGGGAAATGCACTAGTAGCACTAAGTTCTTGTTAATTCTTCTGATTTGTATTTTTACATTTTTCTCAGATGACATCACGTTTTTGTTTGTTGTTCCATCAATTTTCTTAAATTAAAAGACATTTATGATACTTTATGCTTATTTCAGATTTCTACTTATTAAACTCTGGTTTGAATAGCGATAGCCATTAAAAATTAATATCACGGCGTATGTTTTTACATCGATACATTAATGTTAATAACAAAAACACGAATATTCCTTGTTCAGTGTTAAGAAATCAAAAAATATAAATCATGGCGTCGTTTTGCATGTGACGTCAAAGGTGGCGGAAAGTGTGACGTCACCCGTCCGAGTTGTGAGGCCATTATATAGAGGGTCTTGATATCTCTCTATATATAATGAAGGTGTCCCTGGGTTCCTGCCTGGGTTCCTGGGTTCCTGCCTGGGTTCCTGGGTTCCTGCCTGGGTTCCTGGGTTTGTCCGGAACAGATTTGGCTCAATTTCTCCAAAACTACCCGTCCGAATCGAACCAAACTTGGTACACATACGTATGGGGACGGGGGAAAGACAATGACATCATTTCCAAATTTCTAAAACCACCCCTTCACCCCCTTTTAGGCCTTTTTGTAAAAATCGCCTTACTTCTCCACTAAAGAAGATCTGTTTAACTCGCATTGTTGCAAATAATACAACAAAAACAATTTTAAACATAAAACAAAGTATTTAAAGATGAAACTGGACTAATTTTTTTTAAAAAAAGGTCATAAATACTTTTAAAACTTGAAAACTGTCCTTATAAAAAACTTTATAACAGTATTTTCTTATTAAAAACTCCATTTTCCATGAAATTTTAAGTTGAAACAGAAAGAATTATTAAGAATTAGACTGGTTAAAGTAATAATGGAAAGTTTTTTTTAGAAAGTTGATGATAGAAACACTAGATCAATTGTTATTTAACCTTATAATTTGTTTCTATGGGGTAGTTGAGCGGGATTTTTTTTAAATTTAACAGGGGGTATTTACAAATTTTGGGATTTTAAATATCTGTAATAATTTTAATTGATTTTTTTTTCACTAAGAATGGATAATTTGGTAACTGTCGGAATTAAATGTGCAATACCGGAACTGGATGGGTTAGGTTAGATTTACACAGTTGGAACCGGGAGGGAAAAGGCACCGGGAACAACTGGATATGAAAAAGGTACCGGGAACACCGGGATATGAAAAAATACCGGGAACACCGGGATATGAAAAAATACCGGGAGAACCAAGATATGAAAAAATACTGGGAACACCTGGATATGAAAAACTACCGGGAATACCGGGATGATTGGTAATTACGGTTACAGAAAATTAGACATGTAACTTGAGAAAACATTAAAAAAATAAATTGATAGACTCCACCCGTGCAAGGCCGGGCATATCAGCTAGTAAGATAAAATAGAGGTGTGGGTTCCTGCCTGCCTGGGTTTGTCCGGAACAGGTTTGGCTCAATTTCTCCCAAACAACCCGTCCGTATCGAACCAAACTTGGTACACATACGTATGAGGACGGGGGAAAGGCAATGACACAAGTTTCAAATTTCTAAAACCACCCCTTCATCCCCTCTTAGGCCGTTATGCAAAAATATCCTTACTTCTCCACTAAAGAATATCTGTTTAACTCGCATTGTTGCAAATAATACAACAAAAACAATTTTAAACGTAAAACAAAGTATTTAAAGATAAAACTTGGCTAAAATTGTTTTAAAAAGGATATTAATAATTTAAAAAATTAAAAACGGTCCTTATAAAAAACTTTATGACAGTATTTTTTTTATTTACGATGTAATAATTTTCCATGAAACTTTAAAGTTGAAACAGAAAGTTTTAAGAATTAGACGGGTTAAAGTAATAATGAAAGTAAAGTTAGCATGCAGTTTGTTTTTTTTAGAAAGTTGATGATAGAAACACTAGATTAATTGTTATTTAACCTTATAATTTGTTTCTCTGCGGTCGTAGCGGGATTTTTTTTTTCATTTTAAACAGGGGGTATTTACAAATTTTGGGATTTCAAATGTCTGTAATAATCTTATATATTAAAATAATTTGGTTTTGGACGAACTCGGTCTTGATCGAAAGCTTTCCACCCCTAGATGAGCCAATAATATATCACGTTCCTCCAAAACATTCCATTTTTAAATTATGCGGTTTTTTCGTTTTGCCCCCATGTTAACTCTATGGGAAGGTTCCGTTCGGCCGGCCGCCAGCCCGAACCCCTGAACTGATTTTGACAAACTCGGTCTTGATCGAAAGATTTCCAACGCTAGATGAGCCAAAAATGTGTCACGTTCCTTCAAAGCATTCCATTTTTAAATTAGGAATTTCTTCCAATTTGCCCCATTGTTTTCAGTAAATATTTTTACCAACACAGGCAAAACGTCTTTTAAAGAGTGTGAAGAAAATCTACTTTGAAATCTTATATATTAAAATAATTTGGTTTTTCTTTCGGCCGGCCGCCAGGCCGCACCCCCGTTCCGATTTGGACAAACTCGGTCTTGATCGAAAGCTCTCCACCCCTAGATGAGCCAATAATATATCACGTTCCTCCAAAACCTTCCATTTTTAAATTATACGTTTTTTTTTTTCGTTTTGCCCCCGTGTTAACTCTATGGGGAGGTTCCGTTCGGCCGCCCGCCAGCCCGAACCCCCGTTCCGATTTTGTTAACTCGATTTTTTTTGTTTGCAACTCGGTCTTTGTGGTAAAGTTTCTTTCCACATAGTTTCGTTTCTGTGTTTTTGTACACCCCACGCTTGAGTTCTAATGCACTCGCTAGTTATTCTTCACTTATCAAAACGGAATCTAACTGAAACCCCTTTTTCGTTACCTTATTTGGTGATTTTGTTTGTTCTGCCTTGTGATTGGATTCCCTACCGCATTCCTTTGTTTTTGTTGTTTCAGCCAACTTGGCTCGTTCCGTTAGTGTATGTTCTTCTACTGAGAACTGGTTCAATCGGGTTTTTTTTCTGTTCTCGCTTCCCCAATAGCGCGCATTCAGCCAAATCTTGCAACCTGGCGACGAACAGTTTTCTCTCCGTTCTGTGGCGGTAACCCTCACTTCACTTCACACTTCACATCGAGACACTTCGTACCAAAACTTCATCAAGAGCGCATCGCTCCAAATCCTCTCCATGCAAGCGTGTCTTTCGGGACCGCTTCGCATTTTTGTAGTTCAGGGATGATTCCCTTGGTCCAAAGACCCATGTATAGCTTGTTAAAGCGTAAACCTTTCTTGTAATGCTGAATTTGAAGAGATGATAAATAAAACAAGAGATTCCACCGCATTTCAACGTGTTACGATTTCCTTTCCAAAAAGCCCCACAGCAGCCCATTCTTCGAATCGAAAGTGCCCAGGTATGGAGTCTTCATCGAAGTTCATCCTTTTCCGGTCGAACGGTGCGATCCTAAGCCTACTGCACGTAGTGCTTCCTTGTGCCCTGACGAGCCCTCGCCTAACCAGGCTGGAGCGATCCGACGGCGCCCCCTGACCTGATGTTCCCTCGCCATGGTATCCACCAGCGGTCGGACCCATCCGGGGGACCACACCATCGTTCCCCGCGGAGAAGTGTTGTCGTGCGGCCTGACGACTTGGCCTAACCTCGGCGCTCCAGCTTCCCAAGTACACCCGCCGGTCCCTCTGGGCGGCTTCCCCTGGGTGCCCAAGTTACAAGGTCTGTCCACGACGTGCGAGGAAGTCCGAGTAGGACTAGTTACCATCCCAGCAACGGGTGAGCTCGTCACTTTTTGACATTCGTCGTTCCTTATCATAACATTTGGAGCCGTGACCTTCCTCTCTATGAGCACACACGTACCCTTACTTTTCATATGTCTACTTAATGCTTTCGATTTTTTTCGTACTATTTTATTTTTGATGTCTCAGTGTCGGAGCGCAGGATCTTTCTATTGTAACCCCCCCCCAATGTAAACTTAACTTTTGTTTTGTTTTGGACGTATTCAAAATTTTTAATTTTTTACCTTCATGGTTGGTTTTGAGTGAAGTCCCTTAGTCAGATTCTGTTCTCACACACTTTTGCATAATTTTATTGACACAGACACTTAACTTTTCTTTTGTTCATTTAACTGTTCGAGGGGTGTTTTTTCTTATTTTTGTATGTGCTTTTCCACCAATTTTTTTTTTGTTTTTGAACCACTGTTTTTTGAATACCACCTATTTTCGTTTTTGCCTTTCATGTTTTTCTTTTTAAAGAAAATAACTTTTCTCCTGGAATGTATTCTGCTTCAACTCAAAGTCAATTTTTGAGGTGTATAACCTTTTTGTGTGTAATTAGACCAAAATTTTTTTCCCTGTAACTTGGTAATCTTTTCTTGATCAAACTTGTAGGAGATGAGCATAAGTAAGGGTTACACTTTCCCGAAGAAAAAAAGGTTTCCATGCTGTTTTTTTGTGTCGTATGGGTTATGACTACCCGACACTGTTTTTTTGCCCTGCTCCACACACTAGCTTTTGTTTCGTTGTTTCTGAGAAAACCTTTTCCTTGTTTTTTTGTGCCAAACCTCTTCTAGTGTTTTTTTCTGTGATGTACATATTGTAGATATTTCTGTGTTTTTTGTTCTTGTTTTGCTTTCGCAAAACCTAAGAGGTGTGGTCTTTTTTGGGTTTTCTGTTTTTTGATATTGTGGCTACTTTTGTTTTCAAACACTTGTGCGAATGATTTGAGTCGGCATTTTTTTCAACCTTGAGTCAGGTTATACTTAATTTTTTTTTCGTGCTGATTCTTTTTGTAAACACATGTTTTTTTGTGGTAGCTGTAAGTGGTAAAAATAGGGATTGTGTAGGAGTAGTTTTCTTTTGAGATAGTTTGAGTCAACAAATGTAACACAACCTTGAGTATAGGTCTAAGTAACTAAAGTTGTTTGTTGATTTTTTTTGTTTTGGTTTTGATCGATTGTCATCTGGAGTAACTTGTTAGGGAATTGGTTTGTTGGCTGACACACACACAAAACTTAATTGTTAGTGACTGGCATATTTAATTATTGTTTTCCATTCTTATTGGCTAATTTAATTTTTTTTAACATCTGTAGTTTTGTTTTGGTTCTTATCTTGATATTTTAAGTAATATCTAATTTTTTTGTTGGTTCTGGTGGACAATTTTTTTAAAGCACATATTATTTTTTTTGGTAATCTCATAAAAAAAAAATTTTTTTTTGTTGTGGTTTGAATTCTTAATATTCCATTTCATATTCATGTCTACCTTATAACGTTATAATTTAAGTATTGCTGTGCCATATAATGTTTTTCTGTTTCATGCTACAATCTTTCTACTGAATTGAATTTTGTTCAACGTTTATTTTTTGTCATATGATCCCTATACCTAGGATCTTGGTCAATTACATGACTGTATTTTCTTTTACATCGGAGTGACTTAATGTTTTGTAATGAAATTCAATGTTTAATAAGTGATTTTTTTGAGTTAGGTGACTAATGTGGTTTTTTTTGTGAAATGATAGGTTAAGTTGAGTTTTTCTGTTTGGTTGCTGTGTTCAAAAAACCCTCTTTGCTAGGTCATTCATTTTTCCAGAATAGTGCAGTTCAACACGCCCTGGTAATTATAGGGAGGCCCAGGTAGTCTAATCCTGGTTCTGGTTGTTTGCCCTACAATGAGTCAAAAAAATGTGTTAAAATTAACCCAGTACTAAAGCCAAACTGAAGTTTTCTGTTGTTTTTTATGTGGATGGAGTTACCCACATGTGTAGTGCACTACTTTTTGTCTAGTGGAAGGAGGATACCCACTATTTGTGTTAAGTGGAAGGAGAATACCCACTGTTTTTTTAGTTAAGTGGAAGGAAGATACCCACTGCTTTTAGTCACGTGGAAGGAGAATACCCACGGTTTTTGTTTTTGTTTATAGAATTATTGAAGTTGTATATAGTCCCTAACTGTCTCTCGAAAGTTGTTTTTTTAATCACTAATATTGTTTTTCGGTCATTCCACGTAGCATGAAACACTCTTAATTTCTGAAACGTATGAGATACACTCCTTATTCTGATTTCTGTGAAACACTTTTCTTGTTCTATGAAATGTATGAAACTTATTTTTTGAAATGAAACTAAATTGTATCTTCAAGTCATTGTTGTGATCAAAATCTGATTGACATGTACCCTTTTGTGAAATTCTTGTCTTGTCTGTGTTAACGGTCAAACTATTGCAGCCACCTTTGATAATTTTTTGTTTTCCCCTTTGTTTTTGTTTGGACTGTGTGCGCTTTTGCCTGTATCATGAGCTGGTCTTATGTAAGGTGACCAAACAAGTTAATTTACCTGAATGACTTAGGTCATTTTTCCCTTTTCAAAATTTTCTTGGTCGTTTTGACACTGACTGGGTGTGAGTTTCTTTGAATTTGTAAACATGTGTACTATTAATAGTCAGATAATTTCATGCCATCAATGCTCTTGTTTTGAATTATATTTTGGCACAGTTTTTTTGTCATTTTCATCATAATTATTGTATTTGATATTATGTATTTTGTCTCTTTTGTTATGCTGTGATCTGTCGGTTGCCACACATACTTACCTAACGTTTGGATTGTTTATTTTCAAAATTTTTTCCCTGTTTGGATTTTTATTTTCAAAATTTTCCCTGTTTTCCGGGAGATTATGTGGTAAAGTTTCTTTCCACATAGTTTCGTTTCTGTGTTTTTGTACACCCCACGCTTGAGTTCTAATGCACTCGCTAGTTATTCTTCACTTATCAAAACGGAATCTAACTGAAACCCCTTTTTCGTTACCTTATTTGGTGATTTTGTTTGTTCTGCCTTGTGATTGGATTCCCTACCGCATTCCTTTGTTTTTGTTGTTTCAGCCAACTTGGCTCGTTCCGTTAGTGTATGTTCTTCTACTGAGAACTGGTTCAATCGGGTTTTTTTTCTGTTCTCGCTTCCCCAATAGCGCGCATTCAGCCAAATCTTGCAACCTGGCGACGAACAGTTTTCTCTCCGTTCTGTGGCGGTATAGTCTGTCTGTCCCGGCTTGGCACGTGTGGCAAACCCAAACGGACAAGGCCCATTCTCTTCCAGGGTTGGATAGGTGTGGAGAAAGCGCCAAACTGGTTTCTAAGCGCCAAGTATACTCCACCTGCCTTCCCTCTCCTTCGAAGGAGTCAGAGATTTATCCATCGCGTTATGCATCGTGGTCTCGAACATTTTTCAGGATAACACTTTGTTGAAAATTATGAAATTGAAAAAAAGAGGAAAGAAAAACGACTAAAAACCTATAGAAAAAGTATTATTCCTGTTATCTAGTTGGAGGTTCGGTGAAATCTAATAGTAAATTATCAATTAAAAAATAGTTAGCAAATAATGTAAATTCCTTACTGATGATTCCGAAAGTTGTTACGCTTTAAACATTTCAATTAATACACAGTTGTGTATTAAGAAATTTAAAAACACAGCGTTTTTATCAAATCATTTCAAACATCTATTGTTTAATAATTCTTTCTTTAATAATTTTTCAGTTTGTTTAAATCAGGGATGGCCAACCCGCGGGCCGCATGCGGCCCGCTTGAAAGATAAAGAGATTTAGAGGATAAAGAGATTTAGAGGATATTTTTTTTATACAAAACAACATTATTTATATATAAGATATTTTATAATTAAAAGTATTATGTAATACAAAATTTTAATTTTTAAAAATAGGTATTACAAAATTGTAGGGCAAGATCTTTTTTAATTCGTTTAAATCACAATAAAGCCGGCCCTAGTTTACTCTTACTGAATCATATTTTCAAATGCTAAACATGCTCATTCACATTAATGATATCATCGAGTAGTAAACGCTGTCGGTAAAAAACGCTATATTCCGAAATACCTTATCGCCAATGGGGTGCTTAAGTAGCCAAGCCAGCTACCCTGATTTCCCGCACCCCTCAAAAAACTTGGATTTTCCGCGTTTGGGTTTGCCACATGTGCCAAGCCGGGACAGACAGACTCTAACCCTCATTTCACTTCACACTTCACATCGAGACACTTCGTACCAAAACTTCATCAAGAGCGCATCGCTCCAAATCCTCTCCATGCAAGCGTGTCTTTCGGGACCGCTTCGCATTTTTGTAGTTCAGGGATGATTCCCTTGGTCCAAAGACCCATGTATAGCTTGTTAAAGCGTAAACCTTTCTTGTAATGCTGAATTTGAAGAGATGATAAATAAAACAAGAGATTCCACCGCATTTCAACGTGTTACGATTTCCTTTCCAAAAAGCCCCACAGCAGCCCATTCTTCGAATCGAAAGTGCCCAGGTTATGGAGTCTTCATCGAAGTTCATCCTTTTCCGGTCGAACGGTGCGATCCTAAGCCTACTGCACGTAGTGCTTCCTTGTGCCCTGACGAGCCCTCGCCTAACCAGGCTGGAGCGATCCGACGGCGCCCCCTGACCTGATGTTCCCTCGCCATGGTATCCACCAGCGGTCGGACCCATCCGGGCGACCACACCATCGTTCCCGGCGGAGAAGTGTTGTCGTGCGGCCTGACGACTTGGCCTACCCAAGTCAAAATTTATGCTGGAATTCTTTTGCTATAAAAGCATTAAAAGCTAGGTTTAAGCTAGAATTAATAGCATAAACTAGCATAGATATTTGCTAGTTCCAGCATAAATCACCTAGCACCCCATGTCGTGTAATGAGACTTTTTTTATGCTTCCTAGCATACAAAATTCTAGCTCGAGTTGCTGGAAAATGACCGCAATTCTAGCAATGCTTTGCTAGGAATGACCACTATTTCTAGCATATGTTGCTGGAGAATCAGCGGTATCATAGCACTTGTTGCTGGAGAATATGCGGTATCATAGCATGAGCTGCTGGATAATATGCGGTATCATAGCACGAGCTGCTGGAGAATATGCGGTATCATAGCATGAGCTGCTGGAAAATATGCGGTATCATAGCATGAGCTGCTGGAAAATATGCGGTATCATAGCATGAGCTGCTGGAAAATATGCGGTATCATAGCATGAGCTGCTGGAAAATATGCGGTATCATAGCATGAGGTGCTGGAAAATTAGCGATATTCATAGCAGGTATTGCTTGAAAAAGTTTGCTACCCTAGCATGTGTTGCTATAAAATGTTTGCCTTTCTAGCACAAAAATCTAGCTTGTGCTGCTGCTAAGAAAGTCCTTGATATTCTAGCACACAAAATCTAGTTTGCATTGCTAGAAAAAGTTTGCCATTCTAGCTTCATTTTTACATCATTATAAGTTTTAATTTTTAAATTCTAAATTCAGTAGTTCAAAAAATTTTTTGAATAATAGCATTTACCAACAGTTATTTTTACCTTACCTTTCTATCTTAACTTTTCAACAGTCAATTAATTTTTGCAATAAATTTATTTCCTTATGAAACAAATAAAAAGAATACAGCTTAACGTTTAAAAATATTTATTTAGAACTTCCACATTTTTTATACATATTTTTTTGTCTGAGGCATATGTCCTTTCTTCTTTTGTCAGTTATTTTCTCAAATGATCTGAAAAAGAAATAAAACATGAAGTAACAAAAAATGACTATAAATTATAGAACACACTTGGAAAGGTTCCAATCTAGTGTAACCAACCATAAATATTACTCATACACCATACAGTAAGTAATATGCCCTCATCAATTACCAAGTTCAACTGAAAACGCTTAATTGGAATGAATAGTTTACTAATATTTACATATAATTTAAACATGTTAATGAACATTGTTGAAACACATCTTTTTTGTGTAATCTTTAGATATTTAAGTGCTGGGGGGATCTAAAATCTAACAAAAGTTTTTCTCCAATCTTCCAATATTGAGTAGGTGCCAATCTCATTATATACAGGGTGTTTCAATAGTGTAACAATATGCTATTTATTAAATTATTTCCCCCTAGACACATACTTCCAATTACAAAGTTTTCATATAAAGAAGCAAAATATTAAATTAGTTTAGTTTATGTTCCATGGGGGTCTACTTAACAATATGCAAAAAAAAAAAAAAAATTGACGGAATGTAGTTTAAAATTTCCAATTAATTTATTTGTTAACTATTTCATGAAAAAGCCACAATAACTTTTATCTCAATATCTTGCTGAGATACTAAAAATTTAAAACTGATGAGACCACTTTATAACACCCTTTTATGGAACCAAACAGGGTTCATCTACCAATTTAAGTTGAACCTGCTTTTAGGCAGTAATAGGAATAACTTCAAAAATTAATTTTTGAAGAGCCCATAAAAAATGTATACATTTATATCTCAGTGAACTTTGAAGATATTGAGATAAGAGTTTTTTGTGGGTCTTACTTGGAAAATAAAAACAATTGGCTAGTTGAAAATTTTTAACTACAGGGGCCATATAAAAATAAATTTAGTTTCTGCATTTTCAAAAGGAGTTTCAACTAGTCTCATCTAATTCTTCGCCTTTTAAAATGAATATTTGCAATTGAAAGTATGTCTAGGGAAAATATTTTAAGAAATAGCCAATTGTTACACTTTATTTATAGCACCCATAATACATCCCCAGACTTTGTGCCTTATTAAAATATTGGAATTAATCTCCATTTAATTAAAATTTGGGTTGAGCCCCAAAAGTATATATAGTACTTAGTAATATTTAAGCTGTTCCAAAATATTAATTGTCAATACATATTCTTTGAAAAACAAAATAAGTTACAAATAACAAAATAAATGCCATTACCTTCATTTTGAAAGTCTAATTAAAAAAAAATACTTGTTTAAATCCTGAAACACCCCAAAATAATTAATTTCAGGCAAAAAAAAAGTTTTCTAACAGCATGTTGTTATAAAAATTTGGGTATTTTGAAAATTAATGAATATGCATGTACAACACACATTAGACATATTAGACAACTCATATTACCTTCATTATGAGGGTCAAATTTTGAAAACAAATTTCCTGGGGGACACCAGAAACAACCTTTTTAATAAAAAAACCTAATTATAAAAACTCTTAGACAAGTTACTTACTTTAATCAACTCCTATCCAGGTCATTTGTGCTTTCTGTTGTGCTGTGTCCAGTAGTATTCAGCCAGTTTCATGCAGGGGAGGTGGGCCTGAAGGTAGAAGACAAAAGTTAATTCAATAGTTATGAATATTACCATTTAGACAGGGTGCTGAATTGTAAAAATATTATTTATTTGTAGGTAATAAATCAGGATTTTGTATATCCTTCGACAGAGGAATCATAAACTCCTGGGTGCAGACTTAGATAACATAGAAAATACAGTGCAGAAAGTTTAAGAATTTTTCCTACTGTTGTTGCTTAAGAATTATCACAGTATTTAGATGATCACTAGGAATCATCATATTTTAAGTTAAAATTCAAACAACTGGATGCACTTAATTAATTTGCAGAAAATATTATAGGGAATATTAGTGTGAAAAGTTTTTGTTTTATCAAATTCTGCCTGGGCCATCCCCAGGAATATTTAAATCTGTTCTCCCAAATATTTAACATTTGTTTCCCAAACTATTTAATTTCTGGCAAAAAGAAGTGTACTAACTAAAGCATTGGTTTAGGTATAAAAATTTGAGTATTTTGAAAATTAACCTTCCATTGTAAAATGTAAATTTTCAAGCATGTAATTTTAAAACAAAGTTCTAATTAGTAAATGGTTAATGAGAATGTCTTATTTAAATCAATATTATTTCAAAAAGAGCATAGTAAGAGTAGTTATAAAACACAAAAACAACATAACAGCACTATTAAAATATGAAGTAACCTGAAAGGTGTGAAATCAATTACTGGTATTTTGGCTGAACTATTACTGAAGCTACATATGAAAACAACTGAAAATATATTAAGTTACAATGTTTAGGACCAAAACACAAAAATATTTTTTTTTCTAATTACTAAAAAAATTCAAAAATACTAAAAACTTCCTTGAACGGTCGCGCTTATCTCTAAAATACAAACAGCAGATTTACAGAGACCTATTAACTGTTAGAACTTTAGACGAAGACTGGAAGTAGCTGAAATGCAGTGCATAGAATAGCTAAGGACAGGAGTTCGAATCGCCTTCTAAACGAAATTTATACAACCAAATCCATCTCGAGTGTATTTCTCAGATACGCGCGCCCGCTGGAAGGTTAATATGTATCCTTAGTACAAAAAATATTAGCTATACCTTCATGATGAGGGGCAAATTTTGAAACAAATTTCCTGGGGGAAACCAGAAACAACCTCTTTAATAAAAAAAACCCTAATTATAAAAACTCTTGAAACAAGTTACTTACTTTAATCAACGCCTATCCAGGGCTTTTCATTTTCCTGTTGGGACATCGTTAGCAGCCAGTTTCATGCAGGGGAGGTGGGCCTGAAATAGAAGACAAAAGTTAATTCAATAGTTATGAATATTACAATTTTGAAGGGGGGGGCTGAATTGTAAAAAAAAACTTTGTTGGTAATAAATTAGGGTTTTGTAAATCTTTCGGGCAGGAATTCCTGGGCCATCTCATTCATAATCTCATAAAGTTATCGTGTTATTTGTGTTGTGAAACGGTTTTAACCGTTAAAAAGTTGTTTAAATTTAATTAAGAAGGTAGTGGTAGCATACTCAAATTACATGGATATGAAAATAAATAAGGTTAATAAGGTAAATTTTTAAAACAAATTTCCCCCAGAAACCCAATTTCTAATAAAATAACTAATTATAAAAACACTCAAGACAAGTTACTTACTTTAATGAAACGCCTATCCAGGGCATTAGAGCTGGCCAAGTGTCCTGTTGCAGTAAATATTGTGGAGTCATTGTTAGCAGCTAGTTTCATACAGGGGAGGTGGGCCTGAAGGTAGAAGACAAAAGTTAATCAATAGTTATGAATATTACCATTTTGATGGGGGGACTGAATTGTAAAACAAAACTTTGTTGGTAGTAAATTAGGGTTTTGTAAATCTTTCGGGCAGGAATTCCTGGGCCATCTCATTCATAATCTCATACAGTTATCGCGTTGTGTTGTGAAACAGTTTTAACTGTTAAAAAGTTTGTTTAAATTTAATTAAGAAGGTAGTGGTAGCATACTCAAATTACATGGATATGAAAATAAATAAGGTTAATAAGGTAAATTTTTAAAACAAATTTCCCCCAGAAACCCAATTTCTAATAAAATAACTAATTATAAAAACACTCAAGACAAGTTACTTACTTTAATGAAACGCCTATCCAGGGCATTAGAGCTGGCCAAGTGTCCAGTTGCAGTAAATATTGTGGAGTCATTGTTAGCAGCTAGTTTCATACAGGGGAGGTGGGCCTGAAGGTAGAAGACAAAAGTTAATTCAATAGTTATGAATATTACCATTTTGATGGGGGGACTGAATTGTAAAACAAAACTTTGTTGGTAGTAAATTAGGGCTTTGTAAATCTTTCGGGCAGGAATTCCTGGGCCATCTCATTCATAATCTCATAAAGTTATCGCGTTATTTGTGTTGTGAAACGGTTTTAACTGTTAAAAAGTTTGTTTAAATTTAATTAAGAAGGTAGTGGTAGCATACTCAAATTACATGGATATGAAAATAAATAAGGTTAATAAGGTAAATTTTTAAAACAAATTTCCCCCAGAAACCCAATTTCTAATAAAATAACTAATTATAAAAACACTCAAGACAAGTTACTTACTTTAATGAAACGCCTATTCAGAGCATTAGTGCTGACCAAGTGTCCAGTTGCAGTAAATATTGTGGAGTCATTGTTAGCAGCTAGTTTCATACAGGGGAGGTGGGCCTGAAGGTAGAAGACAAAAGTTAATTCAATAGTTATGAATATTACCATTTTGATGGGGGGACTGAATTGTAAAACAAAACTTTGTTGGTAGTAAATTAGGGTTTTGTAAATCTTTCGGGCAGGAATTCCTGGGCCATCTCATTCATAATCTCATACAGTTATCGCGTTGTGTTGTGAAACAGTTTTAACTGTTAAAAAGTTTGTTTAAATTTAATTAAGAAGGTAGTGGTAGCATACTCAAATTACATGGATATGAAAATAAATAAGGTTGATAAGGTAAATTTTTAAAACAAGTTTCCCCCAGAAACCCAATCTTAATATATAAAATAGAAAAGCCGGAAATGAAATACGGTGGTGGTGGTCGATCGTTTGAGCATTTGATTGGTCAAATGATCTCCTTCCTACTCCTCGATTGGTTGTTTCTTGAAAGATTTTTCCTCTCAGAATTTCCTTATGTTAAATTGGTTAGGAGTAATCCTGCCTGTAAGCCATATGGCTGTTGTTTACATCCGGTTTACTTCGGCGAATGGTCTTTACTGTTTTATCGTGTTTATTTTTTGAGTGCTTCTTACTATTGATTAGTTTTGTTCCATTTATCGTATATAGATATCCTTATTATATTTAACCCCAGCTCATAGCCTGTTATGTTTGCTCACGGTGGTCATCGGACAGAAACATGCGTTTGTTTGTGCGTTTGTCGGTGCTTTGTGCAATCCTGTTACTGATTTTCAGTTTATTCTTTCAATCTTAGTACTTTGTGTGTGCATTTTTAACACGTAAGAAAATCTATGTAGCTGTTTACTTTTGTTTTAATACAGTTGTGCATTTCTTCCACACTTTCAAATTCAACATACTTGCTTTAGTTTTTGAAGTAGTTTAGTCTTACTTTTGTTTGATAATTGTTTATGTTTAGTTACATAATTTAAGTTATTACATATTACATTGGAGGCTTTTTACACACTTCCTGATTTTATTTTAGTTCTTTATTCTTTGAATCCAAGTGTTTGTGTTCGTGGTTACAGACCAGATTTACTGAACTTTGTTTACATGTTAAGATATACCACCTTTACTGTAGTTGTGGATTTTAGTTAGTCACCTGAAGGCTGTATTTTTACGATTACTGATGTTTCATTTTAGTGTGTTTGTTTACGTGGTTCGATACCACTGTCACAGTAGTTGAATTTTTGTTACTGCACCGAAGCTTGCATTTTACGATTATTCTGATTTTTAGTATTAGTGGGTTAGTTTACGTAGTTCGATACCACTGTCACTGTAGTTGAATTTTAGTTACTGCAGTTATTACATATTACATTAGTGGCTTTTTACACACTTCCTGATTTTATTTTAGTTCTTTATTCTTGGAATCCAAGTGTTTGTGTTCGTGGTTAGATACCAGCTTTACTGAACTTTGTTTACGTATTAAGATATACCACCTTCACTGCAGTTGTGGATTTCAGTTAGTCACCTGAAGGCTGCATTTTTACGATGACTTGGTTCTTGGTTGGGGGTTTTAGAGGCCTTTTGCTTGCTCTCAAGGAGCCGCTTACGCCTTCTTCTTCCGTATTATTTCATTTACAATTACTGATGTTTCATATTAGTGTGCTTGTTTACGTGGTTCGATACCACTGTCACAGTAGTTGAATTTTAGTAGCTGCACTGAAGGTTGCATTTTACGATTATTCTGATTTTTAGTATTAGTGAGTTAGTTTTCGGGGGTTCGATACCACTGTCACCGTAGTTGAATTTTAGTTACTGCACCGAAGCTTGCATTTTACGATTATTCTGATTTTTGATATTATTGGGTTAGTTTACGTGGTTCAATACCACTGTCACTGTAGTTGAGTTTTAGTTACTGCACCACCACTGTCACCGTATTTCAATTTTAGTTACTGCACTGAAGGTCGCATTTTACGATTACTGATTTTCGGTATTAGTGAGTTAGTATACATGGTTTGATACCACTGTCACTGTAGTTCAATTTTAGTTGAAAACAGCTTGGCAATATTTACCGGTACAGATAACAATTTAACTATTTTGTTTTTGAGGTAGCTCATGATTACTTTTGTTTCAGTATTGTTTGTACACTTTACATACTCTTACTGATTTTTGTTTTTTTACTTCAAATCAAAATAGTTTCATTTAATTCTTTGAGTCCAAGTACTTGAGGCTTGCATTTGTTTGTGCATTTCTCACACTAAGCAATCTTATGCAGTTTGTTTACTTTTGTATAAACATAGTTTTGCATTTCTTTTACTAGCAAGTTATCGCAATTAGCTTCTTACGTAATTACTTTTATGGGTTTCCTTGCAGTACCAATAACAAGAGAGGGGGCAGAGGGATATTTAAATTTCCCAACCAGTAAAGGATGTTAACTATTAAATGCGCATATGTACATACATGTTATACTGTGCCCGGGCAACGCCGGGTCTAGCGCTGAAAGCGCTAGTTTCTAATAAAATAACTAATTATAAAAACACTCAAGACAAGTTACTTTAATGAAACGCCTATCCAGGGCATTAGTGCTGGCCTAGTGTCCAGTTGCAGTAAATATTGTGGAGTCATCGTTAGCAGCCAAGCCAGTTTCATACAGGGGAGGTAGGCCTGAAGGTAGAAGACAAAAGTTAATTCAATAGTTATGATTATGAATATTACCATTTTGATGGGGGTGCTGAATTGTAAAAAAACTTTGTTGGTAGTAAATTAGGGTTTTGTAAATCTTTCGGGCAGGAATTCCTAGGCCATCTCATTCATAATCTCATACAGTTGACGTGTTGCTGTGATGTGAAATGGCTTTGATGGCTTTAACCGCTTAAAAGGTTATGTTTATATTTAATGAAGGTAGTGGTATCATCAAGTAGCATACTCAAATTCATAGATATAAAAATAAATATTAACTGCAAATAAGAATTAAAAGAAAAAATCTTACAATTAAATCCCAATTATAATTATTTATATTAATGGCTCAAAATAAAATTATAGGTGATCAATTATATGTACTCATTTCACTTATTCAACAAAGTAGCCTTTTAATTCACAAACAAAAAAAAAACAGGAAGACTTATTTAGATACTCTAGTTCATATATCTTTTTGTATTTTGATCCAAAAAAATACACTTAAACATATACAGCTTTTGATTACCAGCCTTTTTCTCAGTTGCATAAGCTATAGGGGCATTTCACGGTTATTGTAGAGTACGTAAGATTTTATTTTGTCTTTTAAAGTTGTATAAATTTCAAATTTTTCAAACTTTTCTGTTCTCCTACTAACATAGCCTGTAACATCAGATTAACACAGAAAAACTATAAAAATTTAAAATTTATACAACTACCGTGAAATGCCCCTATATAATAGAAAGTAAAATATTCAAAACGCACGAAAAGCCCTAAAAAATTTATTATGATGTTTAACTAATAATTTAGGACTAGTCAGATAGAAGGTGGACTAGTCAGGTGGAAGGTGGTCAGTTTTAAACTAAATTGCCAAAAACAATTAAGTATCAAAATAAAACAACATTAAAATATCTCAATTAAAAGTTTGTACAATTTGAAATATATTTTTTTATTTTGATATATGAACTAAATTCACTTTCACTGAGGGTTCCTCCTATGGAAGAGCCGCTACTGGCATCAGCTAAAATAGGGCAAGATTAATTACTTATTTTGTTCATTGTTAGGATGATTAAGTAGTAAAAAGTGAAAAACACTCTTCAAAGGATACTGTGAGCAAAGGAAATTATACTTTTCTAGAGATAAGCCCATGTAAACTGACTTTTCCATTAAAATCAGTTTGATAGTTTTGGTTAAATAGAAGTAAATTTTGATTATTTTACAGATAAACATTAGAACGAGAATATACTTAGTCCTCAGATTGAGTAAGTAAAATGTAAGTATTGTAAAATAAGTATAAAATTACTTTTAAAGGAACAATACAACGCAACAACAAGGATTGATTTAAATGGTGGAAAAATAAACTAAATAAATAACTATCTGAATAAAATATATTAAGCATTTAACTTACTGGAAATAATGACGCCAAGCCACGCGGCGCCAACCAACTCTTCGTAGTAGTAAAGTAAACAAACTTGGCGTTGCCATTTCAGAAAATAGTAAAATCCAATAAATTCCAAAACTACGTGTGGCTCAATTTATGAAGTAAAAATTATGCTCGATTGTAAAAATCATCAAGCTTTCAAAAGGAATCTTGATGGAAATGTAAATTTTCATATTTTTAAATAGCTGTGAAGGTATAACGAACGACAAGTATAGACTATACCGCCCATCCATTCTGTTGGTTTATGCGTGGGGTATCTCCGCTCAGTCGGTATCTCTCATTCGTAATTTTAGATTCTCATTTACCCTCGCTCTGCTTTATTTTTTCTTATTTAGCTTCATTAATAGTTCACATTATGACATTACTTTCGCTTTAATTTATACACTAATGCATGCATGTATCTTATTTTGTTGTGGGGACAATATATTATTTACAGGCATTTCACTGTCGAAATAATGCATTTTTGTCGTTTTTTAACCCAATAAATACTTTTCATATATTTTTTTCTTTGACATAATCTTAAAGAGGACTTAAAAATATACATCTCATCAAATTTTCAAGCGATTTGTTACACATTTAAGGTTTTTTTTTAAATCGAAAAAGAAAACGGTATTTTGAGTAAAAAAACACAAGTTCGAAAAAGCCCCAAAATTGGTATTTAATAATAAGTTTGAATTTTTTTCAATTTTTATTTTTGTAGTTAAGTAATGTGGTAAGCTTTTTCCAGAAATTCGGGTTGCCATGGTGATTCTGACGTCATCCAGGAATTTTCAAACACAAAAGAGGTTTACTTGTCTTTATAAGAATCCATTGCATTTTTTGGAGGTATAGAAAAAGGGGGAAATGGGAAAAATATGAATGAACTCCCAAGTGTTTTACATTACGGTATTCCCCTTGATCAGTAGATTAAGAATATGTAAAGTATGAGGGGGTGGGTCCCATATTTCGGGAGTTTTTCCGGTTTTATTGAAAAACTGAATATGGGCGTCACGCCCGGAGTTTTAGAGCTAAAGGTCTAAAATTTTAGTATTTTTACTTCCTTAAAATTCCCTTTTGAACCATCTAACACACTAAGGGGTAGTACCCATATTTAGAGGTTTCGGGTCCATGTGCTCGTTCTAATTTTCACTTCCTAGCGCCCCTGCTTCGTTTTCCCGGTCTTTCTTCTAACACGGTTCTTAAAGGTCTTTAAGAGTTCTTCAAGAATCTGGTTACTGCTAAGCTTTCTGACAATTATTTCTAAAGAAATCTGCGAAAAACCGTCTTGGAAAACGAAACAATGAATTGAATTGTCTCTGGATCACGCAATTTTTACACTATTTGTTAGTGATTTATACTGTTCGAATTCCCACTTTAAATGCTTTCATAAAATATAAATCACTAAGCTGTGATCATAATAGATCCGCAGCTATTCAGCGTTAAAATTAGCATGTGTTAGGCTTAACTCACCACGAGGGGTCCTTTCTCGCCAAACACTACGGTTTTCGCCACTTAGCTCTAAAACACTGATCGAGTATACATTTACACAGTTTATTGCAATACATTAAGCCAGATTAGATTGTCTGAAACACATCTGTATGTTTTTACATTGGTATCAATATTTCCAAAATTTTAAACTAACACCCCTGGTTCTTTTTTCCGGTCTTTCTAACAGGGTTCTTAAAGGATTTTAAGAGTTCTTCGAGAATCTGGTTACTGCTAAGCTTTTCGACGCTTATTTCTCAAGAAATCTGTGAAAAACCGTCTTAGAAACCAAACAATGAATTTAATTGTCTGGATCACGCAATTTTTACACCACTTCTTAGTAAGTCATACTGTTCGAAGCCTACTTTAAATGCTTTCATAAAATATAAATCACTAAGCTGTGATCATAATAGATTCGTAGCTATTCAGCGTTAAAATTAGCATGAGTTAGGCTTAACGCACCACGAGGGGTTTGTTCCCGCCAAACACTACGGTTTTCGCCACTTAGCTCTAAAAATACCGATCGAGTAGTGTATACATTTGCACAGTTTATTGCAATATATTATAAGCCAGATTATATTGTCCGAAACAAATTTGTGTAAGTTTTTACATAGGTATGCATCAAGCATCATCAATATTTCTAAAAATGTTCATACAGGTATCGAATTATCCAGTATGTTTTGGAATTGATATCAAAATTTCTTTATTTTTCGATAATTTTTTTTTAAACAAATTAATATTATTTTATTTAACTAATTGAAATACACTATTCAATTAAAATTAACCCCTGAAATAAATGTCACATTTACAACTCAATTATACTGCTACTACTATTATCCCTGCTAAAATGACTTATTCTGAAACAATTTAAAAAAAAAAAAACTTAGTTTAAACTACGTATAAAAAAAATAGCTTCAATTAAAAAAATCGTTTTTTTTTTTTTATATATTCTCTTTTAAAAATAATTAAATAAATCCTTACAAATAACTCTTAATTTTCCCGCTAGATGGCTGTACCAAAAATCAACTGGAAAAGCTTCTCTACAACAAGCCTCTCCCATCCGATATTCCTTCGACCTAGTTCTCCATGCTATGAAAGTAGCTTTTACAGCTTAAAAGCGTTGGATGCTTGTTACCTAGCATACCATGCTATTGTTGGGGTTAAGCTAGCTACATAGCATCCCATGGTGGAAAGCATAAAAAAGCATAACATAGCACATCACGGTACCTAGCTCTCTGTGCTATGAAGATAGCTTGGTTTGCTAAAAAGCATTGGATACTTGTTACCTAGCATGTCATGCTATTTTTTCGTAAGCTAGTTACATAGCATCACATGCTGGCAAGCACAAAATAGCTGATCAAGCTACCTAGCTCTCCATGCTATGAAGATAGCTTGGTTTGCTAAAAAGCATTGGATACTTGTTACCTAGCATGTCATGCTATTTTTTCGTAAGCTAGCTACATAGCATCACATGCTGGCAAGCATAAAAAAGCATAAAATAGCAGATCAAGCTACCTAGCTCTCCATAGCATCCCATGCTGGCAAGCATAAAAAAGCATAACCTAGCATAAATATCTAGCATACATAGCAAAATCTAGCATATTTTTTGCTAGTTCCAGCATAAAATTTTGACCTGGGTAACCTCGGCGCTCCAGCTTCCCAAGTACACCCGCCGGTCCCTCTGGGCGGCTTCCCCTGGGTGCCCAAGTTACAAGGTCTGTCCACGACGTGCGAGGAAGTCCGAGTAGGACTAGTTACCATCCCAGCAACGGGTGAGCTCGTCACTTTTTGACATTCGTCGTTCCTTATCATAACATTTGGAGCCGTGACCTTCCTCTCTATGAGCACACACGTACCCTTACTTTTCATATGTCTACTTAATGCTTTCGATTTTTTTCGTACTATTTTATTTTTGATGTCTCAGTGTCGGAGCGCAGAATCTTTCTATTGTAACCCCCCCAATGTAAACTTAACTTTTGTTTTGTTTTGGACGTATTCAAAATTTTTAACTTTTTACCTTGATGGTTGGTTTTGAGTGAAGTCCCTTAGTCAGATTCTGTTCTCACACACTTTTGCATAATTTTATTGACACAGACACTTAACTTTTCTTTTGTTCATTTAACTGTTCGAGGGGTGTTTTTTCTTATTTTTGTATGTGCTTTTCCACCAATTTTTTTTTTTGTTTTTGAACCACTGTTTTTTGAATACCACCTATTTTCGTTTTTGCCTTTCATGTTTTTCTTTTTAAAGAAAATAACTTTTCTCCTGGAATGTATTCTGCTTCAACTCAAAGTCAATTTTTGAGGTGTATAACCTTTTTGTGTGTAATTAGACCAAAATTTTTTTCCCTGTAACTTGGTAATCTTTTCTTGATCAAACTTGTAGGAGATGAGCATAAGTAAGGGTTACACTTTCCCGAAGAAAAAAAGGTTTCCATGCTGTTTTTTTGTGTCGTATGGGTTATGACTACCCGACACTGTTTTTTTGCCCTGCTCCACACACTAGCTTTTGTTTCGTTGTTTCTGAGAAAACCTTTTCCTTGTTTTTTTGTGCCAAACCTCTTCTAGTGTTTTTTTCTGTGATGTACATATTGTAGATATTTCTGTGTTTTTTGTTCTTGTTTTGCTTTCGCAAAACCTAAGAGGTGTGGTCTTTTTTGGGTTTTCTGTTTTTTGATATTGTGGCTACTTTTGTTTTCAAACACTTGTGCGAATGATTTGAGTCGGCATTTTTTTCAACCTTGAGTCAGGTTATACTTAATTTTTTTTTCGTGCTGATTCTTTTTGTAAACACATGTTTTTTTGTGGTAGCTGTAAGTGGTAAAAATAGGGATTGTGTAGGAGTAGTTTTCTTTTGAGATAGTTTGAGTCAACAAATGTAACACAACCTTGAGTATAGGTCTAAGTAACTAAAGTTGTTTGTTGATTTTTTTTGTTTTGGTTTTGATCGATTGTCATCTGGAGTAACTTGTTAGGGAATTGGTTTGTTGGCTGACACACACACAAAACTTAATTGTTAGTGACTGGCATATTTAATTATTGTTTTCCATTCTTATTGGCTAATTTAATTTTTTTTAACATCTGTAGTTTTGTTTTGGTTCTTATCTTGATATTTTAAGTAATATCTAATTTTTTTGTTGGTTCTGGTGGACAATTTTTTTAAAGCACATATTATTTTTTTGGTAATCTCATAAAAAAAAAAAAAATTTTTTTGTTGTGGTTTGAATTCTTAATATTCCATTTCATATTCATGTCTACCTTATAACGTTATAATTTAAGTATTGCTGTGCCATATAATGTTTTTCTGTTTCATGCTACAATCTTTCTACTGAATTGAATTTTGTTCAACGTTTATTTTTTGTCATATGATCCCTATACCTAGGATCTTGGTCAATTACATGACTGTATTTTCTTTTACATCGGAGTGACTTAATGTTTTGTAATGAAATTCAATGTTTAATAAGTGATTTTTTTGAGTTAGGTGACTAATGTGTTTTTTTTTGTGAAATGATAGGTTAAGTTGAGTTTTTCTGTTTGGTTGCTGTGTTCAAAAAACCCTCTTTGCTAGGTCATTCATTTTTCCAGAATAGTGCAGTTCAACACGCCCTGGTAATTATAGGGAGGCCTAGGTAGTCTAATCCTGGTTCTGGTTGTTTGCCCTACAATGAGTCAAAAAAAATGTGTTAAAATTAACCCAGTACTAAAGCCAAACTGAAGTTTTCTGTTGTTTTTTATGTGGATGGAGTTACCCACATGTGTAGTGCACTACTTTTTGTCTAGTGGAAGGAGGATACCCACTATTTGTGTTAAGTGGAAGGAGAATACCCACTGTTTTTTTAGTTAAGTGGAAGGAAGATACCCACTGCTTTTAGTCACGTGGAAGGAGAATACCCACGGTTTTTGTTTTTGTTTATAGAATTATTGAAGTTGTATATAGTCCCTAACTGTCTCTCGAAAGTTGTTTTTTTAATCACTAATATTGTTTTTCGGTCATTCCACGTAGCATGAAACACTCTTAATTTCTGAAACGTATGAGATACACTCCTTATTCTGATTTCTGTGAAACACTTTTCTTGTTCTATGAAATGTATGAAACTTATTTTTTGAAATGAAACTAAATTGTATCTTCAAGTCATTGTTGTGATCAAAATCTGATTGACATGTACCCTTTTGTGAAATTCTTGTCTTGTCTGTGTTAACGGTCAAACTATTGCAGCCACCTTTGATAATTTTTTGTTTTCCCCTTTGTTTTTGTTTGGACTGTGTGCGCTTTTGCCTGTATCATGAGCTGGTCTTATGTAAGGTGACCAAACAAGTTAATTTACCTGAATGACTTAGGTCATTTTTCCCTTTTCAAAATTTTCTTGGTCGTTTTGACACTGACTGGGTGTGAGTTTCTTTGAATTTGTAAACATGTGTACTATTAATAGTCAGATAATTTCATGCCATCAATGCTCTTGTTTTGAATTATATTTTGGCACAGTTTTTTTGTCATTTTCATCATAATTATTGTATTTGATATTATGTATTTTGTCTCTTTTGTTATGCTGTGATCTGTCGGTTGCCACACATACTTACCTAACGTTTGGATTGTTTATTTTCAAAATTTTTTCCCTGTTTGGATTTTTATTTTCAAAATTTTCCCTGTTTTCCGGGAGATTATGTGGTAAAGTTTCTTTCCACATAGTTTCGTTTCTGTGTTTTTGTACACCCCACGCTTGAGTTCTAATGCACTCGCTAGTTATTCTTCACTTATCAAAACGGAATCTAACTGAAACCCCTTTTTCGTTACCTTATTTGGTGATTTTGTTTGTTCTGCCTTGTGATTGGATTCCCTACCGCATTCCTTTGTTTTTGTTGTTTCAGCCAACTTGGCTCGTTCCGTTAGTGTATGTTCTTCTACTGAGAACTGGTTCAATCGGGTTTTTTTTCTGTTCTCGCTTCCCCAATAGCGCGCATTCAGCCAAATCTTGCAACCTGGCGACGAACAGTTTTCTCTCCGTTCTGTGGCGGTAACCCTCACTTCACTTCACACTTCACATCGAGACACTTCGTACCAAAACTTCATCAAGAGCGCATCGCTCCAAATCCTCTCCATGCAAGCGTGTCTTTCGGGACCGCTTCGCATTTTTGTAGTTCAGGGATGATTCCCTTGGTCCAAAGACCCATGCATAGCTTGTTAAAACGTAAACCTTTCTTGTAATGCTGAATTTGAAGAGATGATAAATAAAACAAGAGATTCCACCGCATTTCAACGTGTTACGATTTCCTTTCCAAAAAGCCCCACAGCAGCCCATTCTTCGAATCGAAAGTGCCCAGGTATGGAGTCTTCATCGAAGTTCATCCTTTTCCGGTCGAACGGTGCGATCCTAAGCCTACTGCACGTAGTGCTTCCTTGTGCCCTGACGAGCCCTCGCCTAACCAGGCTGGAGCGATCCGACGGCGCCCCCTGACCTGATGTTCCCTCGCCATGGTATCCACCAGCGGTCGGACCCATCCGGGCGACCACACCATCGTTCCCCGCGGAGAAGATTCTCCCCTCCATTACCGCTTCAAGTCGACCAGTGATAGTTGAACGATTCCGCCTTTTCCAATAATCCCCTTCGGACAGAACCAATTTCAAGAGTACATCAAAAATCACAGAACTGTCCATTCAACGGCCCCTTCTAACAACCAGTCAAGACTTGGTAATGTAGACATTTCATCATAAAGTGAATCTACTGTGTCAACCTTAACCTTGGTTTGCCTTTTTTGGTACGTGTGTTGTCCCATTTTGAGGGCAAGAATCTGTGGTTATTAGCAACGTTATCTTGTGCTTTCCTTTTGAGGGTTAGAACCTGCTGTTGTTATTATTTTGTGTTCCCCTCATTATCAAACCAAATTCTTTTGATTATCACAACAGATGGTGCAACGTGACCAACCTTCTTTAATTCCACAACAGTCTTGATCGAAAGATTTCCAACCCTAGATGAGCCAATAATATGTCACGTTCCTTCAAAGCATTCCATTTTTGAATTATAAATTTATTTCAATTTGCCTCATTGTTTTCAGTTAATATTTTTTACCAACACAGGCAAAACGTCTTTTAAAAAGCGTGAAGAAAATCTACTTTGAAATTATCAAACTTCAATGTTTTGACGTTTTACCTGATTTATCGCAGCAGGATATCGCACATTGGATTTATAAAAAAATACTGGTACAGGTTTAATTGAAGTATTACTTCTTTCTGTTCAGATGACGCATAACTGCGTTGCAAGCGTGTGGTAGTAACGAGCGAAGCTCGCATCAGCGCCAAAGGCGCGTAATCTAGCTGGTAAGACGCGGCTTTGCCGGGTCAAACCAGCTAGTTTTAATTGAATTTTTTTTTACTTAGAAGGGATAATTTTGTAACTGTCGTAATAAAATGTGCAACACCGGAACTGGATGGGTTAGGTTAGATTTACACAGTTGGAACCGGGAGGGAAAAGACACCGGGAACAACGGGATATGAAAAAATACCCGAAACACCTGGATATGGAAAAATACCGGGAATACCGGGATGATTGGTAATTACGGTTACAGAAAATTAGACAAGTAACTTGAGAAAATTAAAAAAAAAAATTGATACACTCCACCCGTGCAAGGCCGGGCATATCAGCTAGTTATTTATAAGCAAGAGTGATATTAGTAGTTTCGGTTGTAAAGGAGCATTAATTAAGCCGACCAGCGGGGTGTGCTGGATTGGTAAGATGAAACAAGCGAGCTTTGCTTGCTGGGATCGCGAAGCGATCTTAAAAGAACTGCGAAGCAGTTCCGGGGGTTGGTGAGCGGTAGCGAGCAGGGGGCAGGTCCCCTAGTAATTTAAAAAAAAATTTCATGGAATAGCATTGTTGTTAAAATAGTCTCCATGGAAACCAGGATGAAAAATCAAAAGATGATCATGTTGTAGTTTTTAAGAAAGTTGGTCAACAAAGCAAAAACTATTTTTAATATCTAAAATCCCTTCAGGTGGAAATATCGGCTTTTTTTATTAAATTTTACCAAAGATATAATAAAATCCTGAAGATTTGATTAATTAAGGGCTCTAATTGAGCATTTTAAGTGATTTTTGAAAGAATATTTTTCTAATATTTTTTTTTTTTTTTATGGGATTCATGAGGGTAAATGCAGAAATCGTTATGAATTTAAAATGCTTGATTCGACACCTTTTACTCATCAAAATAAGGTAGGAAATGTATTAAAAATTTTAAGGAAAAAATCTCCATCTCCACCCGTGCGGGCATACCAGCTAGTAATTGTATAAAACAATACTCCTTTATAATGAAAGATTGCAAATATATTTATTAGCATCAACAATACAAATGATATCTACATTTCATGTACATTTTGAACACACTTGACAATCAAAGCAGTGCTAAATGTTTTAGATTTGATTTTGAGTGCTGTTCTAGTGCATGTCAACGTCAATGCTTCATTACCCAATACACATTATAAGAACTGATACAATTACCTCTTTCATATAAATATCTTTACAAACGGACAAGTAGCAAAGTTGCAAAGGGATAAAATGAGGCTTAAAATTTGTTCTCCGACGCACCTTGTTGGACGTGTGGGCAGCTTAGAAAATGCTACTTCTTTTAAGTAGTAATATATTAGCTTATGCTAATGCTTTTTTTCAGCTTATACAATCCATCTAGTTGCGATTACATTGTATATTTTCAAGGAATAACTGTCTAATTCTACCCTGATCACAATTTTCGAAACCTAATCCAACAGACACCATCTGCTTTCCTCAGGCGCCTCTTCCTCCAGCAAGGCTCCAAGGGGGGCACTTTTCCAAAAATGCCAAAATGTTAGGAATTTTCTAAAAGGTATCACTCAAGATCCCCTTGTGGTATCGCTGGGGGGTATGGAGGTCCTCCCCCGGAAAAAATTCGGAAATTTGACCTGTAAAAGTAGGTTTTAACTCATTTTGAGAACTTTTTTGGGTTCAAGGGGCGGGGAACTGTCCAGTTATATAGAGTTCATTGTTAATATAGAGAGATTTCTACAGGTATAAGTGATTTTTAACAGTTCTTTCTCCTTAAGCAGGTGGGGGCAATTGTTCAAATGGGGTAAAAGTCCACACGGCCATTTTTCGATGATAACAATCGATTATATTGCCGGCATCGATGCAGTAGGTACCTTTCACAACCACCAAGTGGTAGTAAAAATTTCAGAGGATTAGCGTGTCCGGTGTCCAAAAAAAAATTACGCGAGTCAGATTTTAGCGCCCTTGTAACAGTTTTTTTTTACAGTTTTTCTTAATATCATGGTGAAATAATAGTTATACTTATCGAGTCCATCTCTTCTTCCCCCGAAGTGGCCCTTGTTTAACTTTGAAATTATATCACAGTACCCATGTTTACTTTTATTTTGAGCATATTTATCTAGCATATTTATTTTTGTTGAAAAAATACTTTTTAAGGTATTTAAATTACATGAAAATTCTACTTTGAAATCTTGTAAGAATAATCAAAAATATAGTTACCAGATTTTTTTTTATTCTGAACATATTTTGACACTTTTTTAAGTTACCTTTATTATCATAAATCGATATGTATTATAGCTTCATATATAAATTATAATTTACAGATATTTAATTACAAAAATATATTCACTAGGTGCAGAAAGATTTATTCGATTACGCAAAAATAGGATCTTTAATTTATAAAAATAAATAATACTGAGAAATTCTATTTCATCCCAATAAATGTAATTCTTTTAACAACGTTTTCTGTGGTAGATGAACCAATAAATCAAATTCATAAAACTTAAATTGGATCTTAAATATCATTAGATCTTCAACAGATCGCAGATCTTAAATAGGAATATAGCAGACACTTAATAGAATTACAGTAGATCTTTGATCATAAAACAAAGCTAAAAAAACCCTTAAGAGGTATTTGGTAAGAATGGATTAATTTATATTCGAGAGCAAGTAGTTTACATGCAAAGCAACGAATAAAGTGACTAAATTTATTCGCCAATTTCAAGTTGGCGAGCGAAAATTTCGTGCCCTGCCTTAACTGATGTGTAAAAATAAAAGGTGAATGTTTATATTTTTTTTTGTAGTTACCAAGGCAACGAATTTTAAACCTGTGACGTCCACCCGCCAATTTAAATTACACAGACTATAGTCGACCTTTCATAGCGTCAAATATTTTTTTTTATATATTTATTTCAAAACGAACAAAACAAGAAAAATATCCATATCACCTGGGATCGCAGCGATCCATGTAGGTGAACAAAACATGCGTAGAATAATTACTAAAACGTGAAGTTATAAACTAAAGAGAACAATACATAAAAATAATATAGGAACAGTATAAATATAAATATATATATATATATTGTTGTCTAGTCTTGTGTTGTGAATAAACTTCCATTTTGATGTTATTGAATTGGAATACAGTAAACTCCCGTTAGTACGCTCCCGTTAGTACGTTCAAGGGGATTTGTGAAAACGTCGTATAAGCGGTACGACGCTATATGCGGAATTCCAGAAAACACCGTTTCGGCGATATACCTAATACCCGTAACACCTAATCTTACCTAGAAACCTTTTTAAACGGGATTTTATTACTAAAATAGAAACGAAAGGACAATGTCTAAAAACAGAACAAACATTCTTACGTATATTACATATACGTGGTATAGACTAATCATGGTCACCACTTTTAAGCCTTCCTCCACTCTCTTGCGTTACCTTCCTATGCCGTGCTGATGAGTCCTAACAAGGACGAAACCGGTCCATGGCTGGAGGTGACGCTTGAGAGTTGGAGTTTCCAAACCTTTCCCGAACCAGTGGTTATGGTGAAAAATACTCCTTTTCTCAAACATTCTTACCTTTACATCTTTTATTGGTATACTATTTAAATATAACACTTGAAAATCATAACAAAACAAATAAAATGGTGTCTCTTATTGCATTTTGTGAGACTAAAAAGTTATTCCCCCCCCAAAAAAAAAACTCCATTTTTCCCATGGAATCTATCCAGCCAACCCGCAGATCCACTACTAAAGTCTGTTACATTCAAACGTTTAGCAATTTCATTTGCTTTTTCCGTCAAAATGGGCAAGTTAGACGCTCGAGCTTGTTAAAACCACTGGTACAATATGTCTTCCAATTCTTCATTTTTACCTTTCCGAACTCTTCTTGTTTTCTATGAAGAGACAGGCAACCCCTGTTGATTTGCAAATTGCTGCTTATTCATAACACCTTTCTTCTCGTCATAAAGCTTGATTATCTTTAATTTATCATCTAAACTCAAGAAAGAATGGATATTGAATAAGGTATCTGAACTTACACAACAGTGGACTGAACACTGAGCTATGGAATGCGGAAGTCGAATTGGAGGAGAGGGGAGAGAATTTCCAAGAAATTTAGGGAGGGTTCTGATTTGTCACAGGACAACCCACGTGCCCTGCAAGACACTGGCCATCCTTGTTTTTGAGTTGAGGGCGCAACGGGGAGCCATTCGGGGAAAAAGGGGAGCGGGTGGGAAAAACCAGTTCTACCATATTGTTCTACTCGCGTTTTCAACGGTTACTGTAGCTCATACATTATTTGAAAGGAACTCGAGACGACGCAATAACCTGACCGGAGAAAAGCGTCGAAATATGCGGGAAGTCGTTATAAGCTAGGGCGCTATAAGCGGACAGTTTTTAATGATAAAAGGCCTATTGGTACTAGGGACCGGAGAAAAACGTCGTTATATGCGGGACGTCGCACTAAGCGGGGGCGTACTAACGAGAGTTTACTGTACTTCATTTTCTTCAATATCCTCACTGCAGAAATTTACCCCCAAAAATGGGACAAAGTTCGCAAAAATTTTTTGTAAAAAAAAACCTGAATATTTCTCAAAGTTATTACAGTTTAAGGCTGGAAAAAATATGAAATGATAGGCCAGATTCTAAGCTTTCGATTTCATACCAGAAACGTGAAAAAATAATCAAAATTGTGGGGCACAAAAATTCAAAACCAAAAACTGCGGACAATTGCCCCCACCTATCCTAGACAAAACGGAACTGTTGTCGCTCATTAGACAGATTAATATAATATTTCAATTCCTGTC
Source organism: Tetragnatha montana (assembly GCA_963680715.1). Lineage (NCBI taxonomy): Eukaryota > Metazoa > Arthropoda > Arachnida > Araneae > Tetragnathidae > Tetragnatha > Tetragnatha montana. The sequence goes on from OY796681.1 coordinate 83,583, forward strand.
AAAATAAATGTTTGTCCAAAACCTTGTTTCGAAATTTTAAAAACCTTTTTGCCATAATACACACATGAAAGTTTTCGTTATTTTCATATAAATTTCTGAATAATATGGGAAATAATATTTCAAATTTCAGTTTTTAGTTTTTTTAGTTTAAAAAAATTGTTTTAAAAATGAAGATTAATAAATAAGTTATTCAAGTAATATATAAAAAAATGTCTCCGAAATCAGTCCGATAACTTTAGAAATTAATTTTGATCATACTAGCCAAATTTTTGTAATTATTATTAGCCTTAGCTTTTTTCCACATTTTTGTGGTTAGTATGAGATGATCACTCTGCATTTTTATGTAGATTTAAGGAAATTGCAAGTTTTTTTTTAAATATTGAACAATGTGTTAATGCATGCGATCTCAGTAATAAAGTTTTAGTTAAACTAATTTTACAGTTATTGTAGTTCTTATGTTTCAGTTTATTGGAATAGATAATATATTGATAATTAAGCCTTTTATCATTTTGGATTGAAATCTAGCATATGTACTGAAAGGAAAAACATAAGAGGTTGCCTTTATAAATTGGGTGATATTACAGATAATATATTTGATAAATTTACATACTAGTAAGACTATATACTTATTTGATTTATCAAATCACAGAATAAATGCGAAGTATTGCTACTGTACCAGTTAAAGTGCATTTTTTCTACATTTTGTGATGCAACACAGACCCTACTGTGATTATCTCAACAAATATAAAATATAATAGACATATATTAACATTGGAAGTACAATAAATACAAATCAAATTTTGTACTAAATACAGCTATTTTAAGAATGCATTTAACTGATCATTATCCAATAATTGCAAAACTAAACTGTGGTAAAAGTTCTCCTAGAAATGAATCTTATTGTAAAACTGTGATTAATAATGCCAAATTAGAACGCTTAAGTATGAATATGAATTTCAAGGACTATAGTAACGTGGATTTAGAATATAGTGATTTCAACAAAGATATCCAAAAGCTAATTAAACAATGTAAGATTATAAACAAAAAGAAAGAAAATAAGTGGATAAATGACTATATAATCTGTTTAATAAATAAAAAAGAAAAATTATACAAAAAACATAAAAAATTTCCATACGATCTAAAGGTAAAAAAGTTACTTACGGACTCTGTAAAAAATCTTAAAACAACAATTAGAAAGGCTAAAAATTTTTATAACATGAGTGAATTTGAAAAGCTCGAAAATAATCAAAGTAAGCAATGGCAGTTAGTTAATATTCTACTTGGTAAAAATAAGAAGAAGAAAAAAAAACGCATGCGGCCCGCGGGCCGCGGATTGCAGCACACTTCATTAAGGAATACCTACCATCTTTAAGAAATATTGTTTAATTAAAAATCTTGTTTTTATTTTGTAGCTAGACAACGAAACTCACTTATAGAAAAAGCGCTTTCATACTTAATAAAATTCTGTATAAATACTTAGGGTATTATTTTCAAAGAGAAAAATTTTGTTTTTAAAATTTTTTGCTATTTACACAAGCTCTGTAATACTTTGTGTACAAACTCTCATGACTTTAAAATTAAATCGATGATTGTGATGCATTTTTTATCTATTTGCAAAATGATTTATATTACTTATCATAAGAAAATGTATCATACCTTTTGAAGAAGAGAGACCCAACTTCAAGTACGACAGTTACAGTCATAGGTTACGTCATAGGTCGCGCCATAGGTCTCGCGGTTACGTAGCAGTGGGGTCAATTCATCGCCAGATGGCGTTAGTGTAGATTATCACGTGATAGCTCCATAACAAGACAAATCAGTGCATTGAAATCAGTTATATATCCACGCGGATTAGTCTTTCTTTATCGATATACAATAGAGCCCCGATTATCCGCGGAATTGGGTGGCAAGGGTACCGCGGATAGCGAAAATCGCGAATAACCCGAAAAGAGACTAAAAATGAGGTGAAACACGAAAAAAAATATTTCAGCATAAAAACTATGTTTTGTTGTACAAAAACATGATATGTAAAACTGTTAAAATATGTACAGTACAGTAGAAACCTTTCCGCTTCATCTAAATTACTAAAATTTTCAAAATTCAAATAAAAAAATCAATTCAAATCGAAAAAAAACTTTTCGTGGCCCTTGCGGAAAATCAGCACCGCGGATCACCCGCTCGCGGATAATCGGGGCTCTACTGTATTCTTATTTATGAGAGTTTATTTTTTTTAAATGGCTTTTTTTCTATCTTTGAAAAACCCATGTTGTTGAGGAATTTTACTACTATTTTGAAGGAAGTATACTATTTATTTAAATAAGTACAATATTTAAAAAAATATTGTCATTTTTTACTTTAGCTGTTGATTTTATAAATAACTATACTTTTTTTTACATACTTTCATTACATTGTTGCTGAATATAAAATTATGAAAAATATTTGATAAATTTTTGAATATTTTTTATATGAATGCTACTTTGCAGCTATATTTTTTCACACATAGTTTAATGTTTACTATTTTTACTTAAGTTGATGTTGAATATGTTTAATTTAAATGATAAAAAAATTTTACAATTTGTTAAATATTTTAACAAGTTGCACTTAACTTATTTGGTAATTTTTCACTTCTAACTTTTACAAAAATCATAATGTTTTTACTTTAGTTGTTGACTATATTAATGTAATTTTTATGTAAACTTCATGATTTTTTTTAAAATTTTTATCCTTACTTTTTAAAACTTTAGTCATAAATTAATAGCTTTTTCACCTTTTCTGTTTTTTTTCCCTTCAACTTGAAACTTAATTATTCTTTACTTATTAGTTCAGTAAATTTACTGAAAAAAAAACAGGGTCAAACCAGGATAAAATTGCAACATTTAGTTTTTCACTTGGGAATGACCTCAATAATAACATACTAAAAATCGGTCCGCGGGAAGTTTAATTTTTTTTAAATTTTAAAAATCAATTAATAGTAATCGAGACTTATGATACACACATTTTTATAGGCTATTTTTCAGTGCTGAATACGAATATTCCATTTAAAATTAAAAAAAAAATTAATTTAAATTTTTAAAAATTATTTGAAAAATTGGATATTTGAAAAAAATAAAACATTGATCAAAACGACAAAATAACAGCAAAAGAAGTGTAGTTCAAACGGTTTTCTCTTAGAAATGACTTAAATAATGACATATTAAAATTAAAAGAAAATCGGATGATAAAAAGTTTATTTTTTTTTTCAAATTTTCAATTTTTTTGGCCTCAAAAATCGACCTTCTTTAAAATTCTTGTAAAAAATTTGCAAAGCATTTGCCAAAGTAATTTGGATATTGTAGTATATAGCCATAAATAAACCGCAATTGATGATAAAATCATTAGTTAATTAATTAATTTATTAAAATGAACATTAAAAATACAGGTAAAATCATTGAATCAAATATAACAGAAAATATTCTAATAATATTCCATGATAAATCATCTGAAAAATAAATAAATTTGAAAGGGACAAAATATATTTTTTTAAAAATTAAATTTTTAACAAATTTAAAAATTTTAATTTTTTAAAATTTTTCTTATACTTTTGTTTTAAATGCTTTAATTTTTCCACACTTATTCTAAATTTTATTGAAAAGTTGGCCTGATATTCGTAAACAGCACTAAAATAAACCCTATTGACATGTATCACATGCCAATACTACAAAATTTTAAATTTTTAAATTTGTTAAAAATTTAATTTTTTAAAAAGATATTTTGACCCTTTCAAATTTAATTATTTTTCAGATGATTTATCATGGAATATTATTAGAATATTTTCTGTTATATTTGATTGAATGATTTTACCTGTATTTTTAATGTTCATTTTAATAAATTAATTAATGAACTAATGATTTATCATCAATTGTGGTTTATTTATGTTAGATAGCTATATAACTACAATATCTATGGAAAAATTACCTTGGCAAATGCTTCACACGTTTTTAACAGGAATTTTAAAAAAAAGGTAGATTTTTGAGGCCAAAAAAATTGAAATTTTGAAAAAAAAATTAAATTTTTTATTGTCCGATTTTCTTCCAATTTTAGTATGTCATTATTTAAGTCATTTCTAAGAGAAAACCATTTGAACTACTTCTTTTGAAGTTATTTTGTGGTTTTGAGCGATGTTTTATTTTCTTCAACTATCCAATTTTTCAAATAACTTTTAAAAATTGAAATTTTAAATTTTCTGAATTTTAAATGGAATATTCGTATTCAGCACTGAAAAATAGCCTATAAACATGTGTGTACCATAAGTCTCGATTACTATTAATTATCCCGCTTTATTTCTATTTTCCACTGCTTTAAAAGTCCGGATTCTTTAATGGAAAGCGGAAGAACGTTTTTCCTCGGCAATCATCTTTCAATTTTGCGTTGGAGCACCCAATGGCACAACAGCAAGGCATTTTTAAAAATAAAAAAAGTTCTAAAGTTTTTCCAAAGGTAGCGTTCCAATGCAATGCACTATACTTGGTTGCAACGTTTCTTGAACCCAGTACGTCACAAATGCGGAAGGAGAAATCGGTAAACACGAAGCCTGTTGTGTAGATAGAAGGAGTTTCGGTACGCAAATCGTGATTGAAAAGTCTATTGACTATTGATACATGAGTTTAACAAAATAATCATAATTTTAAGTTGACGTTGACTCAAAATTCAGACACCGCGATGGGAACTACTTTGTTTATTAGTGACGTCGTAGGGTCAAGTGTCTAGTATAGTAAACAAAGCTAGGCATGTAGCTATCACGTGATCGTGACGTCGCGGAGTTAGAGAGTAGAGTAGTACATTTGCCGGACAAATAGACAGTGCCGAACTTTTTATGGCCAATAAAGCTTGCTAAATGCTCATGTCTTTCAGTCCTAGCCGCCCCAAATTCCAGTCCAAGGATCCAATGGCGGCCTCTTCTCGCCTCGGCGGTCTTTCAATTTCCACTGGGACCAATGCTCGCTTACCTCTACTACATCATTAGGGCAGGGGTGCATCCCCCTTTCCCATTCTGAGTTCTACCCCTTTAGCATCCTCTAATATTTAATCGATTGAATCACCCTGTATAACATTTAGATATGATAGATCAGTATCATACATTCAGTTAGATCAGATTATTTAATCAGCAATCTGATTCATGATTCTGAGCAATGATTGATTCGGAGATCCTTTTCAGTAACCTATGTAAAATAAATCCTTTTCAGTAAAATAAATCCTTTTCAGTGAACAAAATGTAAAAAAAATATCACTTATTGGAGGGACTGTATACCGAAATCTTCCCTCATGTGATGAATAAATTTGCAATTATTTTGATTTTAGCCGTGGTAAAGAATGGCGGATTTAGGCAAGGTATGTCGACCAAATAACTGCGCCAAAAAGGCGAAAAACAGGATGTTTGCCAAGAACTCATTTTGAAGCTGTTTAACTTTTGAAGTCGGGCCTCTTTTCTCCCTAAGTCACTAAGTATATATAATCAGGCATTTTCGGAGAATTATTTTAATGATGGTTCAATAGGGATCTTAAGGCTCATTCACACGATTTTACTTTCACTGTTCATCCTGAGTAATTCATTCCTGTTAATCGCTAGTTTGCATAGAAAAGTGAAAGAGTAAATAAGAGTGAAACGACAATTCACACTTTTCACTTTGGATTGTTCCTCCAAAATGAAGATCAAAAGTTAAAAGTCTGAATGAGCCTTTATAAACATGGAAGGAGTTTTAGATTTTTGTAATCTAAAATGAAGGAACTCCTTAGATGTAAACATATTTCAGTCATTACTAATATATATTTGAAATATTTTTATTAATCCCAAATTTTACTTTAAAAAATAAGGTTTACAAAAATCAAATGTATATTAAATAGAAATTTTCCCTGGAATATTTTACGATTTTTAAATCTGAAGGATTGTTAAATTTTGAAAATTATCATTTATTTGTTCATTTGTGGCACTTTTTAAAATTAACGTTTACACCAAATTTCTTAGGAGTTGACGAATATTTCAAAATGCATAAACGTTAAAAGAATTCTTATGCCTAAACGTTACTTTAAATATTTTTCACAGTTAAATAGTCTCAAATTATCACTTAAAATTGTGTGAGTTTAGCTTTACTAGGGGAACGTTTTCTCTATCAGTAGTACCACGGCTTACTAGATACTATACAGATACAGGCTAGCCGAGTAAGGAAATCATTAAAAATCCAGATGGCAATACTGGACAAACTGGCAAAGCATATCCACAGTGTTGTTGAAGGCGGCGGTGGGTGATATAGGTAGGACTTGTGGCGATCCAAGCGGGAAAAGCTGTCAAATGGTTTTCATTGTTGAAAATTCGGCTAGCCTGTATAGTATCTAGTAAGCCGTGGTAGTACAAAATATGCTAAAACTCCAAAGTGTGCATAGATTATCTAACTGAGGAGAGGTGCTATCAGAGAATCCGTGGATACACTGCATACCTCAATCCAATTAGTTAAATACCGCTTTCCTTTTTCAAAGTGCATGTCACATTCTGGTAACACCGCTGACATTTTTCTTTTGGTACTAGTGGTGAAAGAAATGGATAGGGTACGGAAATGAGAGAATTATTAGTATTTAACTCTCAGTCAATGACTTGGGTAGGTGGCACAAGACCAGACTTTGGTTTAGGGAACTAAAGTTATCATTTGGCACTTCAAAGCCTTCCTTCATGCCTTATTTTGAGGACACATTCATTAAAAATAAATTTCATTTTAATAGTGTTTTATAATTATTACAGTCGACACCGCTTAAAGTATAAATGTACTTGTTAAGGGGTTCCCCAGAGATAACGTTGAGTCTGCCTCCCCCGAAACAAAAGTCTAGCTTCTGATATCGAAAACTTTTTAACTTTAAAAATAAATCAATTGTTTATTTCTGTATTTGAATATTATAAACTAATACAAATTATTAACCCAGAAATAAAATACTCCCTTAAGAGATCAGATTTAAAATTGCAATGTGACCCCCAAGTAAAAATTGGGGGTCTGGAAGTCCACTCACAGAAAAATTTAGAAAATTGTTTCAGCTCATTTAAACCCTTCGTATTACCAGGGTTTTTAGATGTAATGTGTGGAAACCATTTGAGCTTTTATTCAAGGCTTGCTGCCGTAGCAGCTATTAATAGTGCTAAGAAATGTTGTACCTTTGTGTATGTGTCGGAACTATATTGGATATTGGGCTGCACGTCACAGACTAATGGCGGTAATGTCCAAGTCTGGCGTTGGTTAAAAAAAATTCTTGGACTACGCTTTTCCATGGAGACCCAGCGGCCGGAGGCCGCTCCAACTCCAGATTGAGTGGAAAGACATAAAGGACAGCCATTGGGAGAAAGAATTCCTGAACGGAATCATTATGGGGAGAAGGACAAAACAAACAAAAACAATTAGAAAAAGTTGATGGTAAGAGGTTTGGATGGAGCTGGTACGCAGGGAGCAACACGCGTTGTAGATCACTCCATTATCTGGGACATGATTGAATATTTGTTTATTTGTAGCGTTAATTAGCAGAATTTAGTTCAGATTATCCATTAGGAGTCATGTTAGAGCAGAAATTGTGTTTTAGACTAGGGGAGAATAGATTGGCTGAGGAATCAGGGGAGACGTTGATTGGTGCGCCACTTCAATATTCCCCAGTTTATAAGCTCCTCCTTATAACTGGAACAGCCAATGAGAGGGTTCCCAAGTCTTAATATGGAATCTCTTAGATCTCTTTTAAATTGCAATATGAATGGATATTTTGCATCATTAACACATTAAAGTGATAAAAGTTTTTCTTTAGTTGTCTGTAACTCCATACGCATGCGCTTATTTCATAAATTTAAACAGTTTTCTCATTGGCTGAAGAGAAGAGCTTAATTGAGGAGGAATTGATTTCTAAAAATCTCACCTTGGATACCTCCCTGGAAATTCAAGGATTGGAAGATGTTTGTTTTGGCCCAAAAGGGATGTCCTTTTCACCAAAAAGGCATCAATGGGAAGTATCCGGAAGTACTTAAAACTAAATTTAGAGCAGAATCGCGCTTATTTTTGCCTTTTCGTCAATTGCTTGATGTTTTTCAGTTTTCTGATAAAAACATCGGCCAAAAATTGACATTTGGATGTTTTTTACGCCGATGGGCCATTTTTTTAAACAAGTTCACATCGGTCGCTGATGCCAATGCCGATGGCTAATTTTTTTAAGCAATCGGTGCCGCTGCATCGGTCAAGCCTTACAAAAAAACATAAAGGAGCAACTGACTTCCAGAAAAAAAGGGCTATAAAATTAACCTTCGAAACTAAAGTCGAAAAATGACTTTTATTTAGGGAATATGGACAAATTTGATAACATTAAGCAACGTGTTGATCACATAAAACGATGCATTTTTCATCAAATTAAATAGGAGTGATCAGGACCGGTCGGTTTCGAAAACATTATCCGATTGACCGTGATCATATTAAGCGGTGTCGACTGTATTTAGTTTCTCACAAATTTCAAGTACACAGTTAAATAATTTTAGGATCGTTAATTAATGTTTGCGGAAAAATTTCATGTGGCTATTGTATGTATAAATGCTCTGATGAAAGTGAAGTATACTTGGTTTATCTCACATAGAGGGTGTCCTGTCCAATGCTAACGCTTATTGCGGTGATGTCTGCCAACAGCTACCACCATAAAAGTGGTGTCTATGGCCTAGTAAAATGGATATGGTCAATTCCCTAGCAGCGAAGTAAGAAAGTTAAAAAATTAATTAAAAACCTAAAGGAGATATAGCTAAAACATCAGTACAAATGTTGTTGGCAAAATCATAAAATAAACAAAGAAGAAAATTTCATGAAAATATCTTAAAATATTCGAAAATAACTTGAAAAATGGGCCGTCCAAAATTTAAAATAATATCCAGTTCAAAATTGGGATTTCTTTTATGATTGAATTCTAAATCGTTGAAACGTTATCAGAGAAGTTTCTAAATTTGTGGAGGTCCCTTTTTCAATGCTCAAAAAAGTGCTAACTTCAGTCATTAATATCTCATTGAATATTTAAGATATTTTTATAGATATTTTTCCAGTGAGTTTTTCATAATATTGGCAACGATATTTGCAATGAAGTTTCGCTCTATTGTTTTTTTATGTTTTAAACTAATTTTAAAAATTTTTTTATTTCGCCTCTAGTGGTGCTGTAAGTCGTCACAATGGATTCTCCATTGTCACTTACCTAGGGGTAGACGTTACTTCCATAGCCCTAGGAGACGTTGGTTCCAAATAAAAGCCGTGAAAGTGACTTTCGAAACACTCTGTATAGTTTTTATATGTTATTAATTTCTATTAACTTTGAAAACGAAATGTCTGTTTAAACTAGCCAAACTTCGATGGATTTAAAAACACTGAGATCATAAATGAATATTAATTTATCTATTACTCCTTAAAAGAATGACTCATTGCCTTCTAAAAATCAATTAGTTTTGGAAAAAAACTATTTTAGGCTTTAATAGGACTATCAAACACAAAAAGCTAAATGTTTTGTCATATCTGTCACGAAAAACATATTTTTTATTTTAAAATAAATCTACATTTTAAATCTTCTGCTCTCTACGTGACTCGAAACGGCTTCAGCGGAGGCTGTGATCAGCCGCAGCACTGGACATGGACACCCAGTTTTAGTTTTCTTATAATAATGCTTGAAACCACTGTTTTTGAGTTATTGAGACAGAAATTAGCCTTATAGAACGAAATGTCTGAATATGCAGCATTATACTACTATATAAGTTCCAGACTTTACTAATATGAAATGTTGATTTTCCTTACAATATCTTTTAATGACCTTTCTTTGGTAAAGTGAAACATAATTTTATAATTGACTGAGAAGACTAATATTTTCTATAGGGTTTTGCGTGATTTTTTTTCGACATGCATATAGAAAAGAGGCATGGCATATCTGAAAAAAAAATCAACGTACATTTTTGAGTAATTTTAATTAATAAGTTGTAATATAAATTTGACGGTAGTAAAGATAGTTCTAACTTTTTGGTCGTATTAAATATTTTTGAGATATTTAAACCGAAAGGTGGGGAACAAAATGAATATCAATACAGAGGAAGAGAGATATCTTACTCTGATTTGATATAACTAGTTTCCTTAAAAACAATGTGAAATTATTCAACTAAAGCAGTGGTTCCCAACCTTTTGTGGCTCATCGCCCCTTTCTGGAGATTGACTAACACCTATCGCCCCCTATTCATCCCCATTGTATGTCTAATTTTAATTTGAAGTAAAGTGTAAATATTAAAACAATTTTAGTATTTTAAATTTTTTTTACCGCATATAGAAACAACCAAAGCGGTTATATCCGGTAACTCTTAAATAAATTAGAAAAAAATTAAAATGTACATTCTTTACAGATTTTTTTAAGGACAAAGAAGTGAAATAATTAATTAAGATCATTGACGTACTTAAAAAACAGGACAGGTACAGGTTTTCAATTTTAAATTGAAATCTGGAAAAATTAAGAAAGTTGATTTAAAATTTGAAAAAATAAATGAAATTTTGAAAACTTTGTAATTGTTTTAGTTTACTTTTTCAATGGCTGCCTTGTGCTCGGTGGATTTCATTTAAAGCTTGAATATTGGCTTTATGTTCGTCAAGTTTAGGCGCAAGTCTTCTTAGAGACAAATGTCCAACTTATTTCTTTGTTTTGTGAGGAGCTGGACAAGAGAACTAAGTCCCTTTTAAATAAATATGTTGACGGGAACGAGCTGAGGAAGTGGTTCAGTTTTTTCCCACAGTTGTGGATAACTGTCCATGAGCTTCACCCAGGCTAACCGTAACCGCTCTGCTTGAAAATGTTTTTCACCTCACAGTCATACTTCAGATCTAGAAATTCCATCTACAAAGAGTTAGCAAACTTATCCACAGCTTGATACGAAAATGGATCTAGAATTTGTAACTTGGTCACATCTTCGAATCTTGATTCCGTGTCAGTTTTTAACTGGTCAAGGAGATCAGTAAAACTTAGGGTTTTGTCTTCGGTTGTTCAGGAGCATCGTTATCTGACATTGAACACTTTTTAAGGGACGGACAATGAATCGACTCCTTACAGTCAATATTTACTTTGTGAATATCAATCTTGGCGACGAATGATGAAATGATTCCAGTACTATTTTAATTTTTCCCCTTTTGACTACTCATCGCCCTCTACTTATATATCGCCCCCCTGAGAAACCAAATCGCCCCCAGGTTGGGAACCACTGAACTAAAGTTTTCTGAAAAATGTTTACAGTTTTATATAATCCAATGTAAAAAGTTTCCATAAAGCGCAATCTGCCGATGTCTCTTGAGATAGCCAAACGAGCCAATCTAGTCTTACAAAATAGCCCTCTAAGACACAGTACAAACAGTGGACTCGGTCACGTCCGGTCCCTTCTCCCCTTCCACCGGACTCTCGGCCTCCAGTAGCTGTCGGTTGGCGATCTGTATGCGCGTCAGCAGGTCCGCCTTCCTCGCCTCCAGTGAGGGGGCGCTGCTGCTATGGTCTGGGAAGAAGGCGAACATGCTCTGCTGCTTCTTGAGCATCTTGTGCTTGGCGAGTTTGGGCTTGGGCTGCTCCGCTCTCCGGCCGTCCCACACCCCCGTGGAACTCGGCTGCCTCTTCAGGTCGTCCATCAGGATGTCGTGGCGAGGTTTCAGGTCCCAGTAGAGGGAGTCGAAAGATTGCTCGCGCTTAAGGTTGCCCCGGAGGAGCACTCGTTTGGGGAGGGCGCTTGCCGGATCTGCAAAAAACACCGATTTTAGACTTTGTTTCAGACGAATATCAATGTCAAGATAAATTATTCATATGTTACGGGCAATGGGATAAATCCGGGCATTATTAATAATGCCCGCGTATTTCGAGCAAAGTGATAAATACTCATTGATAAATGAATGCCACTGAATTTATCACATTGCCCGCCTCATTATTAATAATGCCCGGTTTATCACCTTGCCCCTAACGCATACATTCTTTCGTTATGCCACTGGCCTTAAACTATATGGATTTATTTTAGAATGCTTTCGACAAAAATGAATTATGGGGACTCTGTTCAAAATTTTTTTCTCAGTTATTATTTCGTGGTTTTCGGTCACATGTGACATGAGAAATACCCAAGAAAAAAAAGGAGAAAGAAAATTAAAACTCCTGTTTATAAAAACTGCAACACCAAGAAGGAATTATCCGACGAATGGTGAAATTTTTAGGTACGTTAATTACGGTTTGGTTTTCAAATGACTACAAATTCGGAATTGTAGCGCATGCGTGGGCTGAGCAATGCCTTCTACCATATGATATAGTCGTATAAATGAAGGGCAGTAACGGGACTTTAAAGAAGAAGTAAGAAGGTTGTCTTCCATTGAAAATCTTGTCATTAGAAGTCATTATACCCCTCAGACCCGGATGCCATAAGAGCATTTAACAGAGTTTGAACGAGGACAAACTAAGGGACTTCCGTGAAGGGTGTTCCACACACTGTGTTACCACAGCTCAGATAAAGTGAAATAGGACCACAGTTATGTGGGTAAGAAAGCAATGGATTAAAGATGGTCAGGCGAGTTGAAAATCTGGGACTAATCTTAATGGTCACCTCAGCACAGGATGAAAGAGACTTCATTCACATGATGACAGTGTCGGATCAGTCAGCAGCGACTTTTCGGCAGCTTTCAAATCTTTAGACTACTACAGGTCTATCATTTTCTGCTCTAAGAGTTAATCGGTGAAACACATCTATTGAATGAGCCTAAACACTCACTTCCAAAAGTTAAGCACGGAACATTTTTTCAATATGACGCCTAGTATAATTGGTTTTCACCCGTGAAAATCGTACCAAAAGATGTTCAATGGGTGGGAATACATATTGAAGTACCCCGAGTGCTAGCTGAGGCAGATGGGTCGGGTGATTTTATCCCGCTGTTAGAATTGAAACGTAAATGCACTCACATAGACTTTGCCCAAAATCAATATTTTTAAAAAAAGAGAGAGATAGTTGTTTGAAAATACCTTGACTCAACAAGTCTTCCTGGTGCCCTGGCAGCATGTCTATCGTTATTCCTTTAGCCGGGTTATTGTGAAGACGAAGAATAGGTACAGATGAACTTTTGCCCAGTTGCACAATTACTTGATTGAGATTGAAGCTACAAGATACTTGAACGAGTTGAGCATGTAGATCCAGCATACTAATGCGCTCACCAGTTTGTGTATTCCATAGCTGGATTGTGTTGTCGGAAGAACCTTTTACAAATATAAAATTTTTTCCCTTTATTATTTCTTTTTTAATTCATTTATTCATGTTTTACAAGCATCTGTGATTATTTTGATCTAAAATTAAGAATCAAAACTGGAGAATTCTTAAGAAACCTTAATGACAGGAAACTAACCTGAGAGCAACGTGGAACCATCTGGTGTCAGGGATGCACATTTGATGGTATCCGTATGTCCTCTAAAAGTCAGATTGTCACTGCCGAGCAGCATGTCCCACAGAATGAGGGTGCAGTCTGAAGATCCTGACACAACCAGAGAGGGACTCAATGGAGCTAGGGCAACGCACGTCACTGAGCCATCGTGACCTGCAAGAACCTGAAGAATGGACATCTCACTGAACTCAAACTTTTTTCATGAAATCATTTCTAATGTTTTTTAGTGTGCTTTCTTGACAGTTTGAGTTAATAAGGCAGGTTATTTTTCAAGAAAAATTAAAGCAAATTTAGAATAAGCCTGCGAAATTTAACTTTCTGAAAAATACAAAAGACGTATTAGGGGATTTTTACGTTATTTGGTATGCTGATTTCGAAAATGACCACCATTTTTCTCCATCACGTCAGAATTTTTTGTAAAATAGATTTCAATATTTTCGCTAAAATCCTATTTTAAAAGGAATTATCGAGAAAAATGTTGCATATACTATTTTTAATACACCCAATTTTATATGCAGAGGTTGTAAAAATACTTCTTTTACTTAACTAAGTTGTTTCGAACCACATTCCTGGTGCCTGGCCCATTATTTGGTCTTTTAAACCATTCTTTTTAGACCCATCGTTAAGTGACAATTCTTGTTGACCAGGAAGCATGGAGGTAATTTTTAAATCACAGCAAATGATCCAACAGTGTTCGGCATACTTTATTTTATTGAGAACGAGAGCGAGGTTTTCATAGCGTTCTTTTAAATGCACCGAGTATCCAAGAGAAGACCGGAAGAGATGACTGGTAATTCAGTTGAAGAAAAAGGCACTGTAATATCAGATTTATGAGAAACTGGACGTATGACCAATGGAATATTATCATGATGAGAGATCAGCTTTTGATTTTTGTGTAAATACCCACGTACATGGCAGGAACAGAAGCAGCAATCATCACAGTGGTTTTTCGGCTCCCTCCATGCTATAGGAGTTCCAAATCGAAAAGAAGTCTTCTTTCTTTGGAGCCAAAATTATAGATATTTGATACCTTACACACAAAATTTATGAGAAGCCTACAGTTTGTCCTGATCTCCAAATTTTCATATAGAAAAACGCAAGATAAAGTTATCTTACTTAGTCTGTAATGCTCTACTCATGCAATTTTTAATAACGCTATTTCGTTACACATGTAACAAAATTCATCAGGAAAATTTTCGCAACGTCTCAAACTAAGTGCCATATGTCACGAAACGCACAGAGAAAAGCAGTTGTTAAAATTGCTTTGTGATAGGGTTTTGATTTGTCACTGTACCAGCGACTGCACGACACTTTCTTTACACGACTTCGCGCGACTCAATTTGTAGAGATATTTCAACGGGGATAAGGGAATGGAGGACGGAGAGGTGTCAGAGAGTAGTGTTTTATATATTTCAACATGGTAGAATGATGTTTAGGCAAGCAGGGAAGAAATTTAACGTGGAAATAAATTTTATGGTAAATTTTCATAAAAATCCAAAATTGAATTTTTCAAAAAAATTTGACGTGATGGAATTTTTATATTATTTTTTCTGAAATCAGCACCAAAAAATACATTAAGTTCAGCTCTTACTTCCCTTGTATTTTTTTTAATCGTAGGTCTGTGTAATTTTTGAACTAAATCTTTCCTGAAAATCATTTTTTTATGTTTCTTGGTGTGCTGGATCCCAAAATGACCTCTTTTGATTTTTAAGACAGCACATTTTTTTTGACAAATGGTGCAAATAGATCAATATTTCACAAAAAATTAGAGTATGTAGTATAGCAAATTAATTACTTTATTTAAATGTCTTAATAAGGTAATTTTGTAATGTGTTTTGGAACAAAGAGTTAAAAAATTACTTTTGTTTTGCTCTAGGGAACATCATATTTCCTGAGAATTTTGGATAATTATGTAAAATAAGCCAATATTGCAATACAAATGAAAATAAGAATATGAAATTAATTTTTTATAATTTATTTTCCATAAAAATTATTATTGTGTAATATAACTGTAATGGGTTCATAAACAGAGTCTTCAAACCACTAAAACTTATTTCACAAATCATGTGAGTCTCTTTTTACCCTTGTGAGTAGCAACAATACGCCATTATTGCACTATTCAAACGATCCGACCCTGATATTTTTTACCCATTTCTATAGAATCCTGGTGAACTATTTAACTATGTTCTTAAATCACAACTCTTAATATTTTAAAGTAAGGAAGTTAGGAATGTACCAAAATTGCAAAAAATGGGAAAATTTCTAAATAATTTTGCAATTTGTGAAAAATCCTGACGTCTAGGAATTTTTCAATATTTTATTCGCGCACCAAAATACATGGGAATTAGATAAAAACTTTTAAACAGCATTTTCGTTGCATTTAGTACGGAAAAATTCACGTAACATACCTGAGTAAGTTTCCCTGTTTCCACTTCCCAGACTTTGAGCGACATGTCATTGGATCCGGTGATCAGGATCTTGCAGTCGTGCGTAACAGCGTAGCACAGGATAGAGTCACTGTGGCTCACACACTTTTCGTTCTCCATGTCCATCAAAGGCCAGAACTTGAGACTGTAATAAATACAATTTTATCATTTTCCCTCAATAACACAATAAAAATCACAATGGAAATTATGGGATTATAATATCACTGGAAATAAAGTTTCCACCTCCCATAGATGAATTTTGTGGATCACTGTAAAAAAAAAACTATCACTGTAAAAAAAAACTATCACTGTAAAAAAAAATCCTGGAACGTTCCAAGGATTTCCAAGTAATATTCCTGGAAAATAACAGGAACATTGCCTTTAAATACTGGTATTTTTGATTGATTTTACCCTAACGTCCTGTTATTTTCCAAGAACATTACTTGGAAAAAATGGGCAATAGGGTGTATCGAAAAAAACTTTTTTTTGATTTTGATAAAGTCTTAGCAAAAAAAAAGTTGTCTAAGGTGGCAGAGAGTACCTGTGAATTTTTTCAGAATTTTCGGATAATATCTAGGGGTGCCGCAAAGCCCCCGAAGGTTCCCATGTTAATCCTATGCGCGCGCAAGCCAAAAAGGCCGAAAATCGGTTTTTCGCCCTTCATTTCTACCCTAATCACACGACGAATGTCTTCCCTCGAGTTATGGACCCTATATGATCTAGGCTATCCGACAAAATTTGAATAATAGCCTAAATATCTATATTTCGTTGATTGTGGGCTCTTGGAAATACGCCATTTTCAACGAAATTTGAGCACACAAAAAAACGTAATATAGATATTTAAGCTGTTATTCAAGTTTTTTCGGGTAGCATACTTCATTACTTCATATAGGGTCGTATGCTACCCGAAAAAAACTTGAATAACAGCTTAAATATCTATATTACGTTTTTTTGTGTGCTCAAATTTCGTTGAAAATCGCGTATTTCCAAGAGCCCACAATCAACGAAATATAGATATTTAGGCTATTATTCAAGTTTTGTCGGATAGCCTAGATCATATAGGGTCCATAACTCGAGTGAAGACATTCGTCGTGTGATAAGGGTAGAAATGAGGGGCGAAAAACCGATTTTCGGCCTTTTTGGCTTGCGCGCCCATAGGATTAACATGGGAACCTTCGGGGGCTTTGCGGCACCCCTAGATATTATCCGAAAATTCTGAAAAAATTCACAGGTACTCTCTGCCACCTTAGACAACTTTTTTTTGCTAAGACTTTATCAAAATCAAAAAAAAGTTTTTTTCGATACACCCTAATGGGCAACCCAGCTGCCCAGTTTTTCCAAGTGGCTTTATTCTTTTTTACAGTGTAGTGCTTAATTTATGAGGGGTTATATCCACCAATACGGACAGTTACTTTTTCCTTTTTATCACTTAAAAGTAGAGCAAAGCTTGATGCTTAGAGACCAAACAGTAGGTAAATAAGATGTAATATAATACATACATTTTATATGATCTAGTTTTGTCACACCTACAGCCTACCGTTTTCTGATTGGTGCTTGTTACGTCAATCCTCTTTTTTTTGCGGGAGAAGTTTTACATGAATTCAGATAATTTCCCCAAATAGTAAATCGAAAATTGATGACAATGAAGAGTATTCAAATATTCGTTTTCTGAAGTTCACATTTAGGTGTTTTTCGGATTTTATATTTTGATACTTATTTCTGGTGAAAATCCCAACAGGGTCTAATAGGGAATACAACACTTGTGGAAATTCAAGATTTCAACTATTGGAAATCATTGATGAGATTATAAAACGCATTTCTTCAAATTTTTAATTTTTTTGACCATTAGTTTTTTTAAAATTAATTTTCAAAAATTACGCTCGCTAGAATCGGAGGTGTGACCTACGTGACGTCACCTCTGCTTTCGCCGAATCATCAACCAATCAATTCTTTCAAAGTAAAGGATTTAACCATTGCCGAATACGCTTTCGTACTAGTGTGTCGTGCCGAAGATAGAAGTGACGTCATGCATCAAACCAAGAACCCTTCTGCGCATTGTAGTTTTTATTTTTTAAAAAAATAACTAATGATCTGATTTCGAAAAAAAAAATTAAAATTATTTTTTTTAAACAAGCTCTATCGAAATAAATTAAATTTAAAAAAATCGTTGTATTCCCCATTCCCGACAGGAGGAAAGTGACCAATGGTCAAGTGTAGCATGATTTAGCGCATGACTGACCATGACGCGTATTTCCGAAGTGCACATTTAAATCGCAACCGGGGGCGGTACCTAAATATTAACCAATCCGATTTAATCAATGAACGATTGGTTGTTTACTAGAGGTTTCGAATACTTATTAACCTCACAAAACTCTTCATGTAAACCTCAAACGTTTTACGTGATCTTAAGTTCTCCAAATCACAATTAAAGAAACGCGTATTTAATGAGTTTTATGTTTGGAATTAGGGTGCATAAGATGTCAATTTATAATAAATATATAGTGCTCTATAATTTTGTAATTTACTTTTTTCACATAGTACCTTGAATAGTACTTCTGACCACTCCGCTAGGGGACTTTAAAAAGCGGTTTCATCGAATAGGGTATAATCACTTTACACTAGAAACCCCTTTCATGATTATACCTGTAGGGGTTCAAAAGCTAAAGGGGATGGACACTTATCTTGGGACACCCTGTATGTAAAACATTATAAAATAGGTAAGTACTATGCTATAATAAGTGAACAGAATTTCTGGTTTGGTACTATAGAGATGGGTCCTTTGGTCTATCATGTCATCTTAGTTTTTAGTTTGATTTTTTACTGTTGTTACGGTATTTTTTCTTCTTCTCACTGTCAATGATTATGGTGTCGTTTGTTAAAAACTTAGCATATGTGAGAAGTTAGTTTTGGCAGCAACCCTGAATTAATTTAACTCTACTACTGTGATATTAACTGTGTGATTTGTAACTTTAACTAGCCACTGTACTTAAACTGTGACTTAGATGCAGGTGCGGATCTAAGGGGGGGGGCACTTTGGAAAATGCCCCCCTTGGATCCCCTCAAAATGAGTTAAAACCCTACTTGGGTCAAAGCTTATCTCCCAATGAAGCAAAGGACTCCAGAGAATGAATACAGTCTGAATAAAATCCAAAATGATATTTATTGAAGTAACAAACAGCGTTGAAGAGAAAGAATAAGAAGAGCATGAAAATAAAATATGTACAAGCTTATATACACTTAATACGTTGAAGACAATCCTCTAGCACTGGCTTTACGCATTTCCGCTACACAGGTCAATTTTCAAAATGTTTTCTGGTGGACGACCCCATACCCACCAGCGGTACCAAAAGGGGACCTTGGCTGATACTTTTTAAAAAATCCCCAACATTTTGACATTTTTCTTAAAAGGTAAAGGTCTGGAAAAGTTCCCCCTCCCCTGGATCCGCGCCTGCTTAGATGACTCCATAAAAGACTTTGCTGCGTCGCACTTGGTAGAGGGTTTTTAAATGCTTTATTTGTAGCTTAATAAAATGTATTTTAAAGATTTTAAGTTTATATTTGAGATCAGGACATAGATTTTTTCCTTAGACGGCACCTAAAGTCCGTTCTCTATATTTTTTTTGAATAAAATAAAGAGGATAATAAAGGTTTTGATTTTCGAATAGCGTTGATGATGACATTGGTGTCGTCAGCATCAGAATATTGAGGGGACCACCCAAGGAATCGAAAACCCAGTGGCAGTATATAGAAATTTATATCGGACGGGGACAAAATATCCCCTAAAAAATTTAGTGATTATCATGCCCCAAACTAGATTTTTGCACCGAATAGGACCCCAAATTATCCCTAACCCCAGACTCATTTAATAGGCTCAATGCAGCTATCTAAGACATTCTTAGGTTTAATCAGTGAGTAAAGTTAGCACCTTGATAAACATAATATGAAAAAATTGTGAAAGGTGGAGTCCCAAGTAAAAAAGAGGAGTCTGTGGGTCTCCGCTAGGAAAGTTTGGAAATGTGACCCTAAAAAACTGGGGTTTTACTAGTTTTGAAACACTTTTGTGGGCCCAAATATCTTCTAAACATTTAGACATAATCCAAAGCTACATTTTGGCGCCAAAGGGAAGGATCCAACAAAATTATCCTTTAGGCGCTCCATGCATATTGGGAGGATCCAAATATTTTCGTAACGGCGTCTGGTTCGATGTGTTTTTGTTTTTGTATTGTTCGTAACTGTGTTTTATATGCTTTAATTTTATTTATGTTGTAATAATCTTCAAAAAGTGTTTTACCTTTATTGTCTATTTTAATTTTATTTGTATCACGCCTGCATGTAAATTGTTTGTCAACTAATTGGATTTTTTGGTCCCCAGTTGACATATATTTTTTTCCCAATTTATACTATGTAACATCCTATACATTTGTAAGTAGAGTTATTATTTGGATCGTTTTGATCCATTTTATGGCGCAATGGGACTTACGAGTTGGCGGTTGGGGCGGCGAAGACGATGCTGCTGTGGAGGGTGACGAGGGCGGTGGGGCGCGAGGGGGCGGAGTAGAGCTGTCCGTCAGCCGTCCACAGCCGGTGGCAGCCCTGCGCGTCCACCGAGAGCACTCGGCGGCTGTCGAAGGCCACGCTCACGCTCACGATCTTCGCCTGGTGCTCCTGCAACAAACAATTCCCGCATCTTCTAAAGAAATAACAAATGCTACAAAATACTACGAGGGTTGGGTTTTTTCAACTTCCGTTTTGCTCCTGAAAAAAAAAATGGAATTTCTAAATAATTCTAGTACTGGTAGGAGAATTTCGCTTTCCGCTCCTGCGATTATCACCTGCCCACCCATTGTTTAATAATAATGCTGGGTGAAAGGAGAGATAGAGCGTGATGGGGAAAGTGAAATTTTCTATAGGTTGACATTCGATAACTAATGGAAAAATGTCCGATATTTTCCAATAAAGATGCACATTGATCCGGAAGGATGTACCTAGTATAACTACCAGTTCAAAATTTATTTCGAAATTCCTACTACTTTTTTTTCAGGAGAAAAAAGGAAGTTGAATCGAGTGCGGTTCAACGTACAAGTACCTTGATTTACTAAAAAATCCCTATGCTTATTTTTGTTACATTAGTATTTTGATTTAAAAAACTGGGTAGGATTTAGTTTCATGACTTATTTTAAGTAAAATATAAAATTCTGTAATAAAAACAGTGCTTTAAAGCGTTTATGCTGAAAAGTGCTCCAAATAAATCTACGCTGCTCAAAACAATTAAAGGATATTAGTAAATTTGATACATTTTGGAAATGAAATGAAATATTTACAGTAGTTGAAGCATTTTTCATAAACTGAGGGTCATTTAAAGCTAAACCCATGCAGTCATTAAAATAAAAAAAATATTTTTACTTTTTTTTATCGAAATTGGAAATTGCATATTGTGTGTGGTTAAGAAAAAAAGTGAAAAATCTATCAATATTTAAATAAAAATCAATTTCGATTGGGGGGAGGGTTTCCCCGGGACAGATAACAACTTTGTGCACCTGTTTCCCATCAAGTTTGTTAATTTATTAATGAGGGGCTGGGGTATTTTCTCCAACTCCACTTTACGAGCATTTTCCAGCACTTGAACAGCTTGAGAGGTATTCGAAGGGCAGCAATTCATCTCCCTAGCATGCCCGAAACGTGTTCTATTGGATTCATGCCGGGAGAACGTGCTGGTCAATCCCATTCTTGCAATTTCATCATCCTAAAGGATATCATTCACTAAGGTAGCACAATGTTATCTGCAATTATCATCCCTTAAAATAAAATTATTACCGATTTCTCCTACGTGAGGGGCTACCAGAGGTGTAAGGATATTTGCCTTATAACTCTGGACTGCCAGAAACGGTCCATAGAGATGTGGGGGGGTCTTTATTCCATTGATAGAGGTGCTGCTCTATACCATCACTCCACCCCCTCCAAATCTCTCATTTTTTCCCCCGTTTAACAAATATCGACACATCATTTCAAATAAGGATATATCTCTATCAGTGAAAACGGTAATAAACCCTATAAAAAAGTAAAGCTTTTACATCAGCTGAAATATCGTAAGTATTTACCTTAAATATCTTGTCAACGTGTCCAGAAGTCGGACTGAAGACGCATAACGTCGAATCGTCTGACCCGGACACGGCGAACAGTCCGTTGGGGGCGAACGCGACACACGTGACGGGTCCCGTGTGTCCCATGACGGACTGGCGAATCAGACCAGTTGTCAGGTCCCATACTTTCACAAGATTATCTTTGGAACCTGTGGGCGGAATTGGGCTTTATGGTATAATAGTCGCGTATACGCTAACCATTTCTTCTCGGCTTTCAAAGATCCTAAAATCACTACTTATTCTGGGATATAAAAAGGTTGAGTAAAGTTAATAGAGTTAGACCAAAACATTTTTCCATCTTTAACAGCAAAAGTTAAAGTAAATAAACTTCCTCAGATATAAGTTTTAGACCAAAATTCCATTAACATAGTAATTACGAGGTATTTTACCAGAAAGGGCAAGAGACCCATCTTTGGAAACAGCTAGGCAGAGAATCGGTTCTCGGTGACTGTCCAATCTCTTCACTTTCTGTTTGAAATGAACTCTCTTAGGAGTTGTAAAGTTCCAAACTACAACCTTGTTCCCTCCGGCCGTTACAAGAAATGCATCGTTAGGTTGAACCTGAAAAGAAAAAATCGGTTTTATAAACTCTTTCAGGGTTGCACAAATATATAACCCTAAAATTATCAAATCCGAAGTACATCAGGTTAGCGGCGGCTCGTGGTTAATTAAAATCGGGGTCAAGAATTATGTTTTGAAAATGCAATTAAGTAACGATCTCAGAAATAAATCACAATTATAATTCATATTATTGGTCACAAAAACAAATTTCACAGGTATGAGTTATTTTATGTTCACAGTAGAGTTGAGTTATTTGTTTACAGTATTTAGTTTAGCAAATAAGAGACATGAAAACAAATCAGTCTATTAGTTAATTCACACCCATATATCTATTTCTATTTGTCATAAATATTATTGTTAAACTAGGGAGCTGCCGCCCCCTGCTCGCTATCGCTCGCCAACCCCCGCGCGAACTGCTTCGCAGTTCGCTGGGATCGCTTCGCGATCCAAAGGCTCGCTTCGCTCGCTAATCGGACACTAAAATATTTTAGTCTAGCTTAGGAGTTTCACGAACATTTGGGTTTGGTAAGAGTTCAATGGCACAAAACCCCATAGGGTATACTGTGCCAAAAACCAAAGAGTATGCAACATGATCATTAACCATTTCAGTGAATTATTTAATTTTTGGTACTTACGTATTATCCCGTCAACCGTGACGCTTAATCAAAAACGTTATTAAATCCCATTGACTTTACTATTACTGTGCCGCTGAATTAGACGGCTGCTGAACGGTCGACGGAATAATACGCAAGTACCTAATTTTTTAAGTAAAAATGCTTGAAGTGGGTGCAAGAATTGATAATATAGTAAGTACATCCCCATGTGAGAGAAGACTTCAGGTGAGCATAGTGGAATGGCTTTGGTATGTATGAACACTGTGCAAAAACACCCACCAAAACTTGTAATATTTATACGGTCCGAGTAATAAGCAACATTTACCCATTTGAGAGAAGACTTGAGAGCAGTGAAGCAAGAGAATATTTAGTGAACTTTACAAAATTTCCCTATATACACAGTTGAATATTTCACTGTTTCGTGACACAACAGTGATGGAGTCGAAGGATCTTACCCTTGAAAGGCCAACATACAACTGCCCATTAGGGTGTCCCGAAAAATTTTTTTTCGGCTTCCGCTAATGCAAGACCCCTCAAAATTTGCGTAATCGATCGTAGATTACAAAAATATTTTTAAAAACAAAATTAAACTATATCTTCAGGGCTCTACCCATCGTTAAAGTTTTAAAAATTGTCATTTTTATGGAGATCATTCGCTCTATTCGTAATTTAGGCTCCTGATCTTTCAACCTCCCTCAAGTTTCAACTTGTTTTGAGTACTTATCTTACGAGTGTTTTCTTCGAAGCAAAAGTAATTTTTAAGCTTTAAAAGTACAGATGTGATTTTTAAAAAAAATGAGTTCAAGGCGTAATGACACTACTCGCGCTATATTGGGACCATACAAACAACTTGACGATCGACAGCTACCAACTATAAAGGACGTCATTAAAAGCATTTTATTTGTCAAGACCGACCTGAAATTGACATTTTTCTTACGTTATAAGTCTTCCTAAGTGAAAATTCTTCGATTCGTTAGTAACTTGCCGGTTTTATGGGGGTATTCGATGGTTCAAGCTGTTCGCTCTTGCGCATAGCTATCCGCCCTTGAAACATCGAATACCCCATAGAACCGGCCAGTTACTGACGAATCGAAGAACTTCCACTTAGAAAAGACTTATAATGTAAGAAAAATGTCATTTTTAAACTTTTCAAAGCATGAAAATAATTTCCTAAACGCGCTTGCGCTAGAGTCTTCCGAAACCTTGCGCGAGTGCTTTAGGGACGCTAACACTAGTCCAGTAACTAGGTAGTTTTTTCAGGAAAAAAATACAGAAGTTTTTTTCTCAATGGTTTTATATGTTTTAGAGGGTGCTGAATCCGAATATCAACTTTGTTAACAAAATTTCGCATGGGAACATTGAAAAAAATCGAAAAAATCCAAAAATTTTACCCCTTTTTTTGGTTTTTTCCTTCTAGCACGTAAAGTATAGATTTCTCAGAGAAAAAGTCAATGCAAAAGTTGAAGTACTCTAAACAAGCTAAAAAAAAGTCAATTACAGCATTTCTGTCAGACTAATAGTTTGGCCGCTAGAGCGCGCTGAAAATCAGACAATTTCCGCCCCTGTGGTGGAAAATCCAAAAATTTTCACTTGCAGCTCGAAAAACCCATATATTTTAGAATATAGTACTATAAAAGCATACTTTAAAATGTTTTACACGTAAAAACCTTTCAAACTAACCTAATATTAATTGATTAAAGGTTTTATTATTAAGGGTTTTCTCTGAAAGAGCATATTCTATAGCAATGTACAGTAATACAATCCATATTGTTATTCACAAAGAAAAAAATGCAGAAGTTATTATCTCATCGGTTTTATACATTTTCGAGGATGCTGAATCCGAATATCAACTTTGTTAACAAAATTTCGCATGGGAACACTGAAAAAAATCGAAAAACTCCTAAAATTTTACCCCTTTTTTTGGTTTTTTCCTTCCAGCACGTAAAGTATAGATTTCTCAGAGAAAAAGTCAATACAAAAGTTAAAGTACTTTAAACAAGCTAACAAAAGTTCATTACAGAATTTCTGTCGGACTAATAGTTTGGCCGCTAGAGCGCGCTAAAAATCAGACAATTTCCGCCCTGGCGGAGAAAAATCGGGTAAAAACGTACTTAACTGCGGTGAAATAAATAATACGACTTAATTAAATGAGGACATTTAATTTAATTCTGGACATTTTCTTGAAATCAAGAGTGGAGAAATTTGTTTTGCGAATAGTTAGAAAGAGTAAAAGTTTTTTCAGAGTTTTACAAGCTTCAAATATTAAAGACTATTTTTTTCCCAAAGATGAAAAAATCCAGATAGAATCAACAAGGGTCCTAAAACACCTTCATGTTTTAGGTTAGGGTACTATAAAAACATACTCCATAATTTTGTACATGAAATAAAACTAAATAAAATTAAAATAAATGTTCCGTCCCGAAATTTTGTTGGCAAACCTCAGATTCGGATTCAGCACCTCAAAAAAACATACGGATAGAGAAAAATATCTTCTACCCCAAATATTTCTCAAAATAAATACTATTTGACTGGACTATACTGGGATAATCCCATTTTCCCAATTTTTGTTCTTTTAAGATAACGTGAGAACTATTGATCTCACATACTTTATTCAGGGCTTAAATTAAAGCTAAATAAGTGCATTATGAGGTAATAGCCTTTAATTCCCTTTTAGATGGGTAATATAGCCAATAAATTGCTTTAAATACATTTTTTACTCAAATTTTCGAATTTTTAGAAACAATTTCCCATTTTTGAAGAGATGTAACTCGGGATCAATTGGACGTATAAACCTGGGAAGGGTCTTAAATTGTTGATAATTTTATCTACTTTACAAAAGCGAATTGAAACGTTTTCGTGGGGATGCATTTTGTAAGAGTAATTAGCCAAAAACTGAAAAATGAGACTTTCGAACACCCCTCCTCACTTCGGCGTAAGGGCTACCACTGAGCTATAAACAAACTGGAGTGACAACTGAGCGTGCCGAAACCGCATCACACCTTATCGCAGTTTGTGTGTGCGCGGAAAAGATTTCCATCTTCTTTTAGTTTTCCCCATCTGTTGGCACAGTTGTATGCACAGCATGATACGACCATTCTAAATGTTGCTCAAAATATTTTTAAAAAAGGGGGTTTTCTAGAAATAGTTCAACTCACACAATGTTAGTCTATGGAGAAATTCGTTTGTTTTGCCCGGTTCGCTCAAGCGAACCGGGCAATTGTGACCTTCCGCGCCGGCACGTTCGGTCGCATGTTATATCATCAGAGGTTGTCACTCCAGTTTGTTTATAGCTCAGTGAGGGCTACGGGCGAGGACTTTTGATATGTTCACCTCCTAACTAGTCCAAACAAAGTTCCGAAGTCAAAAATTGTGCTCCAAGAATTTCCCTCTATACCTTTTTTTGAGCATTCGTTGCCTGGACTACTAAGAAAATAAGCAATGTTTGTTTAGCAAAAGGGATAGTTACAACTTATTTTTTCTTAAGTCTCTGTCTTGTTAAGTTCAATAAACATTTATCTTCTAGACTTCTGTGACGGTCTGAAATCGAAGGCAAAAATTTAAGTAAATTAATTAATTTACTAATTTTTTTTTTCAAAATAATTCCCATCCCATAAAAAAGTGAACCACCATGCCAACTTTGAACACTTTTTGTAAACAGTTTTAGTCGTTATTTTTCATTATACCCCTGCACTAGGATAGGTCAGTTGGCGGATCCTCGATCGCTGGGTTCGTGATTTCGAATTGCGATACAAGGTTGGTTTCTATTAATCGTCGGTCTATCGGTGTCGCTCCATTTTTAACTCCCTGGGATTGGGTCTGGGACCCCTAAGTCCTATGTGATTCTGACTCGTCTAGGTGTCTACTATCCCCCCTAGAAGTGTGACACATCATTTACGGGACACCCTGTATACTCCTGTTCATAAAAAATGCAACACCAAGAAGGAATTGTCCGATCAACATGAAATTTTCAGGGTATGTTCATTATGGTTTTCTATTTAAATTGATGCAAATTCAGAGTTATAGCGCATGCGTGAGACGAGCAGCGCCTTTTCAATCACTAATTTAGTTGTATATATGGGGCTGTAACGGGTGGTTAAGAAGTTGTAAGAAGGTTGTCTGCCGCTGATTATTTTGTCATTAGAAGTCATTATACCACTTATACCTTAACGGATGCCATATGAGAACTTAACAGTGTTTGATCGAGGATCAATGATTGGCTTTCTTGAAGGGTGTTTTCACACTGTGTTACTGCTGCTCAGATGAAGGCCAATAGGACAATAGTGATATGGGTGTGAAAGCAGAGGTCCCAGGATGGTCAGGCAAGTTGAAAATCAGGGGCTGAACACCTCATTGTCATGTCAGCACGGGATCAAAGAGACTTCATTCGCATGACAGTGCCAGATCACTCAGCGACTTTTCGACATCTTTCAAACTGTCAAAACACTGCTACAGGTCTATCATTGTCTGCTCCAACAGTTAATTGGTGGTTGCTCCACCGAATTCCGTGAATTATCGTTCTTTTTTAAAGAGCTCCATTGATGGAATTCCATCAGTGCATAAAGCTACCATGGGGTCATCAAAAAATTTTTTTCGCGCGATTAATAGCAACAAATGGCCCTTTTAAACGAATCCAATTTCAATTTTCATCAACATGACACCCACATCGGCTTTTGGCGCTATATTGTAAAACGCCATCTTTGGAGAGTTTTATCTTGCGTCATACCGCACGAAAGTCCAGCGTTATGAGATGGAGCACTATTGAGTATCATAGGCAACCTTATGAGATAAGAAATGAAGGTGATCTTAACAGCCACAAATGCTTTAAAAAATTTTTGGAGCCAAAAATTATACCCTACCTTTAAAGCATTCCTGAAGCTGTATTTGATCAGGACAAACCTTGGACACATGTTTTTTGGAATGTTCCGAACTTCCATTTTATCCATCAAAAGCAGTTTCTCTTTCACCAAATTTCTTCACCCAATATTTCACCTATGGAACTTGACTGAAATTTCGTTGATTAGTCCTCATGCTCAAAATTCTTGTTCTTTTGCCAACTTTGGCAAACTTTGGGTTTCAGAAGAATCTTTGATGAAAATCTCCTCCTCAGGCAAAAAAGCAATCTGTTTGATTTAATGACGTGTCGGATAGAGGCTCTCATTGTAGCGCGTATGGACTACATAAAACACTGATTTTCGATACTTAATTTTGTTCCTTTGTTCTGAAAATGTAATCGGTTATTTGCACCTACAAAGGTCACCATCTGTGTAAATTTCATCAAAATCTAACAAGTCCTTCATGGTGTTGCATTTTTTTATAAACAGGAGTATATATATATGTCGTGACTCAAAAACTACACTGCGTTTAAAATAAATAAAACTTTATTAAAATATCTAAAATCACTTAAAATATCTAAAAACCAGCAGAACTTCCCGAGCATACCGACTTATATATCCATATTGTGATCATCCACAGTCACAGCCACAGCTACACTTCACCGGCTACTTCGCTGCTTAAAAATACACTCAACGAGGTTGAGTGGCCGATTCCTCACATATGCCCCCCAACAAAAATTCGCTGCTCGTAAAGAAAAGGCGCAATTTAGAAGCATGGACTATCTCCCTTTTTCCGTTTCCTCTATCAAGTTGAAAACTCACATCAGAAAGTTTGTTCTGTTATAGTATAAGGACCAGAATATGGAGGTTCCAATTTACTGGTGTTTGGATGCTTAAATTCCTCCATCATGACCACATCACCAACCTTGAATTCAGCCTTTTTAAAACCCTTATCATATCTGAGTTTGTTACTCTCATGACCCTCCTTGGTTCTCCTCAATGCGATCTCTCTGGCCTCATCTACTGGGGGGTACAGGTCTTTTCCCAGAGGGGAATCAAATGGCAGTGTTCCATACATCAGATATGCCGGCGGGAAAGATGTAACAGAGTGTGAAGTATTATTGTACTCTAAAGTTACCTTCTCCAAATGCCGTGTCCACGGAATCCTGTCAGATGACTCATTAACCTTGCACTTTAGCCTGTTTACGATAGACTGATTCACTCGCTCGCACTTTCCATTGGTCTGCGGATGATGGGCGGAGGTCAAGAGTTGTTTTACCCCAGAATTTTGCAAAAACTTCCTAAACCTTTTTGACGTAAATGCTGGATTTCGATCGGTCAACAAGGCCCTCGGGGTTCCATAATTAAATACTTGCTTTAGTAAATTTGCGTACATCTCTGATGTTATATTTTTACTAGTAAATGTCCAAACGAACCTTGTAGCATGATCCACTAAAACATGGAAATATTTCTTAGGAGAGTTGTAATAATTGAAACCACCCACAGAGTCGAGGGAAAGCACCTCAAAAGGATCTTTGCACGGAGGCATAGCTTGCAACAGACCAAACCTCTTAAGATGGGATGTCTTGTTTAGCTGGCAGGTTTCACAGTGCTTAACGTAATTGCTTATATCAGTTGTTATTTTTTCCCAATAGTAGTAAGGCGAGATCAAACTTATCATCTTCTTAACTCCCGGATGTCCAAAGTCCCGATGAGTTTTAGGAACAAGTTCCTCTCTAAGGGAAAAGGGGACAACAACCTTAACAAGACCTTTTTTACTTACAGTCCAAATCCCAGCAACTTTTCTAAATTTAGGATCACTTACGTCATCCAAAAACTGGTGCTCTTTTATTTTTTCTCTAGAAATTAAATGAGTTACTTCAACATTATGATGCGAGATCACATTACGAGATAACATATCGGGTTCGTGGTTAGAGGCACCCTTCTTGTATCGTATTTCATAATCAAACATTGATAGCTTAAGGGACCACCTAAACAACCTACCAGTAAGATGCTTTACGTTTTTCAACCAAACCAGAGCAGCGTGATCCGTATGAATGACAAAAAAAGAACCATGAAGATAGTGCAAGTACTTATCCAAGGCATCCACGATCGCTAAACACTCGAGTTCAGTGATGGTGTAATTCTTTTCGTAGGGTCGCAACTGGCGAGAATGGTAACTGATGGGGTACTGTTCTGCATCAGGACATTCTTGCTTAAGGACTGCTCCCAAGGCCGTCTGAGAAGCATCTACATAAAGATGGCATTTATAATTGGGGTTAAAAAGGTGCAAAACTGGTTTTGAAATCAATGAGTCCCGTAGACACTCGAATGAAAGCTGACACTCCTCCGACCAAACCCAACCTGAATCCTTATTCAGCAATTCATTCAATGGACACCTAAGCTTTGCATAATCTTTAATGAACCGATGATACTTGTTAACACTCCCCAAAAATCTTTGCAACTCCTTCACATTTTTTGGAGGAACTAGTTTTTTTATGGCTTCTATATTAATATCACTTGGGGAACATCTACCCCCCGAAACATCATAACCTAGAAATCTTATAGTTGTTTTTGCAAATTCACATTTACATCTTTTGAGCTTTATATTTTCTTTTTCGCAAACGTCAAAAACTTTCCCCAAATGATCCAAGTGCTCTTCAAAACTTCTACTAAATATGATGATATCATCAAAATAATTAAGGGCGAATTTAATGCAGTACTTATTCAGCACTTGTCTGATAGTTCTCTGAAATACACTTGGGCTATTCTTCCACCCAAAAGGCAACCGCAGCCACTCATAAAGGCCAAAATTAGTGGCCATGGCCAGCCTTTGAGTGTCTTCATCTCTTACTTTCAGATGCCAATAACCACTGACCAAATCAAGGGTAGAGAAATACTTAGATTGGGTCAATTCATCAAGCATAGCATCTATCCGGGGAATAGGATTTGAATCTGTCTTGGTAATCAAATTGAGCTTACGAAAATCAATACAAGCGGGTCTTTGTCTTTGTACCCAATTCATTTTTTTTAAAGCCAAAGTCACTGGGGATGAATACGGACTATGTGAAGGTTTTATGATCTTAGCCTCCAATAATTTATTTATTTGGGATTCAATTTCTCCGTTATCAGCTGGAGAGCACTTATAAGGACGAATAGAGACCGGCAACTGACTGGTTAACTCAACTTTTACAGGTTCTAACCTGATCTCACCTACATCATAGCTATTTTTAGAAAAGATATGCCCGTATTGCTCCAACAGCGCCGTGAGTCTAGGATCTGCCCTCACTGGTGGTGGTTTCTCTTCCACAAGATCGGCGTCTTTTTGACTCACAGTTGTTGATAGAGAACCTTCAGAACAACCCGGCAAGCTCTCCCGCTTGAATTCTACTCTGTTCACACTATTTGTACTTTTAATACTAGCATTCTCTAATTTTGTCTCAGGTACCATTACCACATCACCCTGTTTTACGGTCAAGACCTCAAAGTCAATACCCAAATCAAAAGCACAGATATGATCGATTGAAAGTAAGCAGTACTGAATTTCAGTATCAATACAAAGCATTTTAATATTTTCCCTTTTGTTACCAACCCTTACCAAAACCCAAACAGGAATAAACTCTTCAATTTTACCCTTCGTTTGTTGTAGCACTCCAAAATTATCATCACTTTCAGTATACCGACTACCTTCCAGAAACCTCCGAGGCAAAATACTCACCGTGCTCCCAGTGTCCAAAACGCCCGGGACGAGGGGATACCCCTGACCCAGCCCCTTGATGAGTCTCCCGCGTCGGAGGGCGGAAAACATCATTCCTCAAATAGCTGCCTCTCCGCACGCCACTGGGATCAGCACGCCAGTCGACACAATCATAACGACCACGATTTTCCGGATAGCCCTGACTCCTGAAAAATGATGGACGATGCTCCCCAGAAACATAGGTGCCTGGTCTTGATCTGTTGTGTCCCCTGTCAAGACCACTACGTAACAGTTCGTATTCATCAAGCTTGTCAGCCAGATCCAATGGTTCATTCATCGTACTCCAACTGTTCAAAAACTGCATCCTGACCTGAGGAGCAACCCTATACTTCATCTGGTTCGCAATCATCAAGTTCCTCAGCTGCTGAAACGTCTCAACTTTGAGTTCGCCTATCCAATCATCAAAGTAGGCAGACAACTCATGGGCAAAAACTCCCCACGAGTTTCCCTGTTGCCTAACAGAACCAAAAAACTTAGTCTTCAGCTCTTCTGGATTCAGCTTATATCTTTTTAACAATAACTGCTTCACTTTTTCATAATTCTGCAGATGAGACTGCGGTTCTCATGCCAATTGATTTGACATCTCGGTTGGCAGAGCCCCCAGCAAAACTGCCACCCACTGATCCCGTGGAATCCCAGCTATTTCCGCTCTTGTCTCGAAACTTCTCAAATACAGCACCATTTCATCGACCCTTGGGTCGTATCTCTGTATTAATTGGTTCCACTCGAATGACGAAGACGATCCACAACGATTCTTAGTTTCCGGTGAAAGCTTTCTCTCCTCAACCAGGCGTTCCACTATTATTTTAGCCGCTTCAATATCGTACTTCGGATCACACAAAACCGCATCCTTTATCTTTTTCACTGTCATTTCAGAATCTATTTCCAAGCCAACCTCCTCAAGGTCAAAGGTCAAGAATTGCAGATACGTGCCCCGACGGCGCCGAAGCGCATTGCAGTTTGAATAGCACGTTCTGCGTTACCGCCCCTTGCAGAGATAAAGCTCGAACAGGCACCAGCCGGCGAAGCCGGCTGGTCTCGAAAGACACTTCTCAGCTCATTTCTCCCCACACAGCTAGGCTGCCCCTCATTTTTGTCCATTTTGTATCCTTCCCTCTCATTTCTCTCGATTACCGCCTAAGCAGTCGCTTATGGCTTCAGCCATACACCTTTCTGAACTCTCTCAGTTATTACCATTGAGTCTCAACCTCATCTCACATGCATTTATTCATGAGCTTAAGTCATGACGTCTTCCCGAAGAATTTGCAATCCGTTCCTCTTTGCATTCAGCACTGGACGTTTTGCTTCCCATTTCGAATCTTTCCTAATACCCTGTTTACGGCGGGATCCCGTCGGCAACTCGCCTCCCTGATATGTGCGTCAGGTGGCGCTCTTTAGAGTGGCCCGCTTTCGCGGCAAGACTCTAAAGTTTAGTGCGACATGGTAGTTGATCTCTCTTCCGGTGCGGCGATCTCAAGAGCTTGACGCTCCCAAGGTCGTCCCCGGGTGTGTCGTGTGCAGAGATCTCACATGTCGCCCTCTTCCGACCTCGTCTAAGCCGTAACGTGTCGGGTGTGTCCGTCTTTCCTTTAGGTTTGCGTATCGTAAACAGCGCTTACACTGAGGACGATACCCTACCGGCCTCCAGTCACCGCGAAAGTGCTAGCGCACTATCGCCAAGAGCCGGGTGTGCTAAATCCTTTAAAGTTTTTTAAGAGTAGGTCAGTTCCAGGTCAAGGGAAAAAAATGAGAAATGCCATGGTCGCAGCCGCCGTGTTCCCGGAGATAAAGTCCTGCCGACTATTGTCGTGACTCAAAAACTACACTGCGTTTAAAATAAATAAAACTTTATTAAAATATCTAAAATCACTTAAAATATCTAAAAACCAGCAGAAATTCCCGAGCACACAGACTTATATATCCATATTGTGATCATCCACAGTTACCATCACAGTCACAGCCACAGCTATACCCTTCACCGGCTACTTCGCTGCTTAAAAATACACTCAACGGGGTTGAGTGGCCGATTCCTCACATATATATAGATTCTCTTTTAAAGTCTATATTTTCCTTTATTTACTTGGACAAGGTTCAGATGAAGGGTTGGTCTTAAATGTTTTATTTCATTTTTTTTGCCCAGCGATAATTGTGAAAAATGCAGTGCTTCAGTTCAAAACTGTAATTTTACACAACGCCATATTAAAAGATCCATAACTAATAACAAAATAATTAACTTTTAAAAATGAGTTGATAAAAATATTATATAATTATGTTTTCAAAAAGTACTTATCTCATTTTCAATTAGCCGAAAAAATTTCAGACCACAAAAAAGCAAGCTGAGCCTCAAAAACGCAAGCCCAAAACCTGTGCAGTCGGGAATCTCCAGTGCGATGCCGTAAGCTCAAACATTCTCCCGGCAAGCAGTCGGGGTTTCTTCGGATACCGAAATCCTCCCCTCTTTTTAATCGTTAAATTTTAATCTTAATTTGAGTGGTAAATGGCCCTACGAATTTGTATCTCACTTATCCATTGTTCAAAAGCAAATTTCGGTTCATGACATTCACTCAGTTTTCTAACAATTGAATTGACTCAAAAGTTCATTTTCCAACTGAGGGATAAATAGTTTTAATTTAATTTTGAATGTATTTTGATGCTATTTATTAAATTTGTTAAATGACTGATCTATTATTCATCCAATTAATGAGCCATGTTTGGTACATGCGCTACGTCTTGGACACCCCTGCTCTAGCGTAACATCAGCTTTTCGCCAACTTCCCAGTGAGGCCCATCATCCCTCCGGGATCGACAAAATTAGTTCCAAGTTTACTTGGAAAAATCAAGAGCAAGCTAGCATCAATCTAGCCACTTAGCTGATCGTGACTTTCAGTTACACGTTCTGTAACAGCTCCGCTCATGGCCTCACCCAGTGAGGTTGGTTTTTCTGGAGTTTGAATGTCTAGGTATTCTAGGTACTAGGTACTCTAGGAATGTCTAGGTACTATTTTGAAGCTCTTTCTGTTTCACCGGGTGGAAACTTTCTAATGTGAGGACTTTAACAAAAAACACAAAGCCTTTTAGAAAATATAGTATGGATTTGATGAAAATTTAGAAGAAAAATTAAGTCCCAAGTTATATTATTATCCTACATCTAAATTTGTTCTTAACCAGAGTCATCCTACCATCACCAATTCCAACATAGTATCTCTCTTTAAATTCAAATCTTTAAAATACTTTCATCCAAGTTTCCCTCACCTGCACTGTGCAAATGGCGTCCGAGTGGCCAGCTAGGGTGGTGATGAGGGTGGCGGAGTGTACGTCGAACACGTGGCAGCGGCCGTCGGCGCAGCCCACGACGCAGCGGCAGTGGTCGTGGCCGAAGCAGACGGCCGTCACCTCGGCGCCGGCGCCTTGGAGGCGGTGAACCTCGGAGCCAGTGGTGAGCGAGCGCACGTGCAGGGACTGGTCGCCGCACGCGAGCACCAGGAAAGTGCTGTCGCGGCTTATGTCCATGCGGTGGATGGCCGAGGGCAGCGTAATGGTGTTCAGCAGAGAGAAGTCCTCCAGCGACCACACGCACACCGTCTTGTCGCTGGACCCTGCGGGAAGAGCATTTTCATCCACTTGGGCAATAATATCAGACTAAAAATCGGACAAAATCGGTCTGCGGGAAGTTGATGAATATATTTTTTTAATTTTTTAAAAAATGGCCGAAAAAAATTTAAAAAATCAGTAATCAAGACTTATGTTACAGGTTTATATACAGGCTAAATACGAAATTCGAGTTTCAGTGCTAAATACGAATATTCCATTTAAATTTAAAGTATCAATTTTTAAAAATTATTCAAAAAATTGGATATTCGAAAAAAAATAAAACATCGCTCAAACCACAAAATAACTGCAAAAGAAGTAATGAGGTATTTGCATAAGTGAGGGTTTGCTTAATTTAACACTTTTTTTAAACACAGTTTAAAACTGTCAAATATCTGCTGCATCTATGGTTTTAAGCGGTTACGACTCCCGAGACGGCTTTATAAAGGCTCGATTCAAAGACAGAAATAATACTGCCTAAATTTGACACCAAAGCGGAATTCCAAACCTAAATGAGCGCCGAACTGCACTGGGCGCAGTCAGACAATGCAGGGGCGGCGGCACTCGATTGCAGCCACCTCCTCGTGGTGAGAGGGATAGTCAATTTTTCGATAAACTAAGAGATGCAAGTTAATTATTTTCCTTTTATTTCATTGTTTTCGGTGATTTAAGTCGTCATGATCCAGTTTTCACGGCGGGCTATTGCTTTCCCGAAATCTGTATCAATGCTCTAATTTTGGATTATATTGACGACCTCTGACGAAGTATAAAACCATTTTGCTTTATATTAATCAAACACCCTCAATCGCTATTGTTAAGCCACATAGAAGCAATATATGTAACTAGGGGGCTATCGCCCCCTGCTCGCTATCGCTCGCCAACGCCCGGGAAGCGTAATTCACAAGTGCACCTGGGATTCTCAACCGGGGGCGGTACTTAGAATTTGAACCAATCAGAACACTATTTCCAGATCATTTTGGCTTCCCTCGTTGAGAGAATGTAAACAATGTTTTTTTTTTATTTTTATTTTTATAGATTCTGTTTCTTTTTTTAGATATTAATCAAAACAAAAAATAATAAACACTTTCCTCTTTGTACCAAAATGAGTTGCACCTACTATAGTTAAATATGCACCAAAAGTAAACTAAATAATTTAATTCATTTAAAATATTAATTAATTTTATTTATTTGTAGTATATATACTGTGTTAATTAATAATTATAATAAATACAATTTATAATCTATCCAATTAGTACTTAGCGCTAAGGAACGCTAAATGTGTAAATTCAATGGAAAAGGGTTTAAATAAGTTAATAATGTATTTAGTGGCATTTTAAGGTTTTAAATTACTTTAAAAATAAATTTTTGTAAAAATAAAATTGAAATTTTTAAAGTAGTTTAACTAGTTAACTACTACCGAATATTAGAAAAACTACAAATAAATTTTATCCCCCAACATTAAACCTTTAGCTCATTATAAATAATACCCCTTTTAGCCTTTTGCTACCTTTATTGCTTAATTAAATTTTATTTTACCTTTACAAAATAAGTTCTAAGATTGAATAGCAGAATAGGTAATTTTATTAGTATTGTGTAATATCACTACTTCCTTCTTTTTGTAAATTATTTTTCATAAAATGAAATTTCAATTAACTTATCTATTTTATCCTTTAATATTTCTAACTAATTTTTTTTTATTAAAGTGGGATCAGTATATATTTTAAATTATTAGACATTAAAATGGATATGGTTAGAAAACATTATGAACATAAGTAATAGATAATAAAGGAAAAGTACACATGCATTTCTCATTGTAAGCAACAATGATCACTTAATTTATTTTAAAAAAGGGTCAAAGATATTTATATTTTTTATTCAAAGGTGGCTTTGAATTTTTGCGTTCAGTTATTTTACACAACCTAAAATTTAAAAGATACATTAGAGTTGAAAATTAGCAATGATCCATTAATTTATTAGTTTTCATAATTATATTTATCGTATTAGAAGAAGGTATTTCCTTGTTTTAAGTATATTACCGAGGTGGACTTTTTGAAATAATATTAAGAACATTAGTTGAACCTCCATTCAGAATAAAACTTAAGAACTTGACTTCTAATGATTAATTTAGTATAATGATCCACATTATGATATTTGAATTCATATATACTTTTAAAATCACTTTCAATAACTCATAATTAAAATTTGCTGGGAGAACATCAACAAGAGCCATGACTAAACCGATGGACTAAACAATCGGAACAAACTAACACAATAAGCTACTTGCGCGTGTTGCTAAGTATTGCGTCATGAAGTGATCAGAGAGAGAGAGCTATTTCAGTGTTCTGATAGGTCAAAATTCTTAGTACCTCCCCCGGTTGCGAATCGCAGCTGCACTTGTGAATTACGCGCCCGGGAACTGCTGACGCAGTTCCCCTAGGATTGCTTCGCAATCCTGTGCTCGCCATACGCTGGTATAGCCTAGCTGAGATTCAACTAAATTTATTGGTTAAGGGGATAGTGGACCTTCAAATAGGCAAAATCGAAAAAATTTCGGAAAAAAATAATTTTTGATTTTATAATACTCAAAACTAATCTAAATAAGTATCTGAAAACGAAATTGAAAAAAGCGAATAAATAAAAAAGTTATACCAGTTTGAAGTTTAGTTACCACGTGTTTTAACACGTACCGAAACACCTTCGAACGGCCTGTTCTTGCACACATGTTTTTGGAATGTTCCGCGTCTTTAAAACGTTCCTTGCGACAGAGTTTTTAAGGAAATCAAACCAAACTTTCAACATAGCTTCCTAACAATTAGTTGAAAAAAATTCACATTGTTTAAGTAATTGATCAACATTAAGTTTGTCAAATTCTGGCTTTAGTACCAGAAAAAGTGAAATTTTTATAAATTTTGAGTATAAGTATACAAAATATTTTCTAGCAAAATAACTACTGAATAATACCAATTTTTGTTCTTTATGTTCTTTTGAGCACTTATTTAATCAAATCAAAAAGAAATGTGAAAAATTATGTCGCAAGAGATATTTTTAAAATTGTCCTTAAAAATTTTGTTTTTTAATGTAAACAATTTATTTTTTACTTTTTCATAAAATTTTAAATGGATGTAAGGTTTTTAAACAGTACTGCACTTATATACCAAATTTAATAATCATGAGGCAATAAATAAAAAAAAAGTTTTGAAGGTCCCCTATCCCCTTAAAATAAATAGTACAGCAAATACAACTAATTGGTTCACAACAAATGATTTCACAACACTTACAATGACCACAACAAATATTTTTTTTATAACAATAGCAAAAGTAGCGTGGATTGCCAAAACGTTAACAAAACACAAAACCAAAGCAAACCAACCGTTGCCAACGGGAGAAAACAAATACCGCCAAATTCGTAAGCCACGTAAGAGAATTATACTATATACGGAATAAGTTCAGGGCGAACCGACCAGTCGCCTGGAAGGCGACATGCGGTGGACGTTTCTATAACCGTCCTGCCCTCTACAGGTCTCGTAGGCACCGGAGGTACCGGTGCTGAGGTTCCATGCTCCTGGTGCTAATTTCTAACTTGCTTATTTTGGGTACCAGGGTGCTGGGGTCTTAGTGTCGTGCAGACCCATCCGGCGACCGCAAGAGTTGCAGGCAGCGCATGCATCCCTTTTTCCTTCCTTTTCTTTTTCCCATGTGCCACTTTTTTACATATTTTCTCTCGGTTACATTCTGTTTGCGGCTATTCTAGCTGGTCAACCATCCTTTGTTGTTCCTTTCGTAGTATCTCTATTAAGATAGTTCTGTCCTTCAGATGGTAGATAGCTTCCTGGAGCGTGTTGGTCAGATTGCAGAATTTCTTTCTTTCAGCCGTGTAGTCCGGACATGCGTATATCAAATGGTGGAAAGATTTCTCTGTCCCGCAGGTGCTGCAGCTGGGGTCTTTGTGATGAAACCGCTTTTGATACTGGCCGTGGACCCCGTGGCCAGTCAGGATCTATACACAGGGTGTCTCAAAAGGTCGAGTACAAACTTGAAGGGATGATAGCACTCGTCAAGACGAACTGGTATGGAAAGGGGGGTCGCAAATGAGTTTTAAGGGGTGAAACCCCGGGGTGAAAATCAACAGTAAAACTTGCATATTTGTGCAGGAAGGGACACAATTGTTCGATTCCATAATTTTTTACATCAAAATAATAAAACTCGTACTTGCAAAAACTAATTTTAACTGTAACTTTTTCAGGAAGTTATCTTTTCGTAGCGAAAGATTTATTTCGATCAGTCTTCTTTTTTAATGCATGTTCAACCAAATTTGGCAACTTATTAGCCATTTGGCGCATTTTTTTTTAGATTCTTATTTTATCGTTACCTTAAGAATCACAAAAAAGTATTAGGCGATCACGGATTGGCGACATTTTTTCCCTGTCGAATGCAACAGTGTTACTGGTGGGAAAACTCGCTTAGTAGAAGAAGTTATAATATTTGAAGTTGTTTTACAAAATAACTACCGGAATCAAACCATTGTGTCTCTTACTGCACAAATATGCAAGTTTTATTGCTGATTTTCACCCCGGGGTTTCACCCCTTAAAACTCATTTGCGACCCCCCTTTCTAAACCAATTCTTGTTCGTCTTGATGAGTACTATCATCCCTCCAAGTTTGTACTCGACCTTTTGAGACACCCTGTATAGATTTTTTGCCATAAAAACCATTTTGGAGCATCTAGAACAGTGATTCCCAACATATTGGTCCACTGACCATTGATGGTCCGTGAGAGTCTTGAAAGTGGTCCGTGGAAAGGGGCCCAGCGAGGCACAAAAAAATCCAATAAGTACAAATTTGAGCGAATTGAACAATAAAAGATTGAATAGGGGAGTAAACAGTTGTCAAATCTAACAGTTTTGACCATTAGGAAACATAAATAAAGGTCATAAACAACGATTTTTGATATTTTGAAATTTTTTAAACCATTAATTACTTTTTTATTTTTATTTATTTATTTATTCAAACACCACCATACAGAAATAAGGTCTCGAGTATTAAGGTCTCGAATATTTTCGAGCGGCTACAAGCTTATGGTTTAAAACTCAACGTTTCCAAATGTGAGTTTGGAGTACCAGAGCTCACATTCCTCGGACACATGGTAACACCTCAAGGACTGAAGCCACTACCTGGCAAAGTGGAGGCTGTCTTACAGTATGAATTGCCAAAGACAGTTTCTGCGTTAAGGAAGTTTTTGGGATTCTTGAACTTCTATAGGCGTTTCATTCCAAATGCTGCTAAGCATCAGCATCTATTGCACGATTTCCAAAGGATCACCGGAAAGCAGTTTTCTCGGCCTTGCACAATCTCGCGCATCCTGGAATTAGACGTACCACACACTTGTTGAAAAGTCGATTTGTTTGGCCTTCGATTTCTACAGACTCTAAAATGTGGACAAGACACTGCTTACCCTGTCAAAAGTCAAAAATTAACCGTCACACAAGAGCACCGTTAGCAGCTTTTCAAGATCCATCCGAACGTTTCGATCATATCCACCTTGATCTAATTGGTCCACTTCCTCCCTCCAACGGATACATCTACTGCTTGACAATGATAGACCGCTATACTAGATGGCCTGAGGCCCAACCTCTCAACGATATCAGGGCTGAAACGGTAGCTGAAGCCTTGTACAATTGCTGGATATCCCGCTACGGAGTTCCCAACACGATTACAACTGACCAGGGCCGGCAATTTGAGGCATCCCTCTTTAGTGCCTTAACAAGGTTTCTAGGCACGCACCGCTCCAGGACCACAAGTTACCATCCGCAGGCTAACGGTATGGTCGAGGAACTACATCGTCCTCTAAAAGCTGCCATCAAGTGCTATGACACCCAGCGGTGGTCAGAGGTCTTACCTACCATCCTCCTTGGTCTTCGCGCAGCTTTAAAGGAGGATCTTCAATGTAGTCCAGCGGACATAGTCTTCGGGAAACCATTGACAGTCCCAGGACAATTTCTCCACAAGGTTCAAACCAATGAAGACCCACTCACTCTCGTCGGACGGTTACAAAACCACATGAACATGTTACGACCACAACCACCAATACACCATGGATTGCGTCCAACATTTGTGCATAAAGACCTCTCCACAACAACGCATGTATTCCTGAGACGAGATTTTGTGAGGAAACCTCTCCAACAACCCTATGACGGACCATTCCCTGTGTTGAGTCGCACAGACAAAGTCTTTAACCTGCAGATTAAGGGCAAACCGGTTGCTGTATTGGTGGACCGAGTCAAGCCGGCATACATCCTCAACACTGGGGATGACCAGCAGCAGATGCCAAAAGTCTCTTCGTACCTTCGCTTGGTCTCGAAGCCACTGCGGGGGGAGTGTGCGGCGACCCAACAATACGACCAGCAGCCAGCTTGGACGCGTGGTACTAAATATTAAAAAGCGTGGTCGTATTGTTGGGTTCACGCAGTAAAAATTGTTTAAGGATTTTTGTAGTTTTCTGTATCATCAGTTTGAAATAAAATTGAAACGCTGAAATTCCATTTACATGGGGAAAACACACAATACAAAAAAAAAATGAAAGGAGACATAACACCAAAATTAAAGCAGAGACAACACAGTTACTTTAAAAACACCTAGGCTCATACTAAAAATATCCAAATGATTTAAAAGATTATTATATAATTTATAAAAACAGTTAAAAGGACAAGAGTTGAAATCAATACCAATTAAAAACAATTTTCTATTACGTAAAAAGCAAGGTTGAGCCAGAATGTTACAGCGGGACAGCAAAAAAGGACAATCAATAAAATTATTAAATAACTTAAAGAAAAACAACAATAAAAGATAATTTCTTCTAACCAGAAGAGTGTTTACATTAAAAGAAGTGATGACATTGGTTACTGAAATAATAGGATTAAAATCCCGTGTATATTTTCTATATAAAAAGCGAAAAAATTTTCGCTGTATTCTCTCCAACTTATTAATCTGAACCATTGAGTGAGGGTTCCAAATCACTGAGCCATACTCAAGAACTGATCTGATTTGCATTTTATATAGAGTTATTAGGGTCTCACATTTTGTAAAATCCTTTGAAGTTCTTATAATAAAACCCATTAATTTAAAGGCACGAGAAATAATATTATCTATATGAGCATCAAAATTCAAATTATATTTAAAACAAACTCCAAGATCCTTTATAGAAATTTTTCTTTCAAGTACTGCAGAATCACATAAATAAGAATGGTGAGTAATATCTTTTTTTCTACTAAATGACACAACAGCACATTTTTTAACATTAATTTTCAAATTATTACTAGCACACCAATACAATAACTCATCAATATCACTTTGTAAGAGATAGCAATCAGAAAGATTTTTAATAACTCTAAAAAACTTAAGGTCATCTGCATAAAATAAATAGTTGCAGTTTTTAAAGCCAGCAGGGAGATCATTAATAAATAAAATAAAAAACAGAGGTCCAAGTATGGACCCCTGGGGTACCCCAGAAGAATTAGAATAATCTGCAGAAATGGCTTCCCCATAACAAACATTGTTAATGCGTCCAGTAAGATAACTCAAGACCCACTGAGCCGCTTCGCAGGAAAAACCAAGATGAAGTAACTTATTCACTAGAATACCAATATCCACAGTGTCAAAAGCCTTTTGAAAGTCCGTATAAATCACATCCAACTGAGCTCCCATTCGAAAAGCACTCAAAATCTCACTATGAAGACAAAGCAAATTAGAAACGCCAGA
The DNA here is from genome assembly GCA_963680715.1 of Tetragnatha montana. Classification (NCBI taxonomy): domain Eukaryota; kingdom Metazoa; phylum Arthropoda; class Arachnida; order Araneae; family Tetragnathidae; genus Tetragnatha; species Tetragnatha montana. The sequence goes on from OY796681.1 coordinate 126,701, forward strand.
TCTCTTTGGCACAAATCCATGCTGATTGGGATCAATTAACTTCTCCACCCTGCCAAAAATCTGATCCTGCATTACATATTCAAAAACCTTAGAAAAAGGGGAAAGTATTGACACAGGTCTATAATTCTCTATATTGGATGATGAACCAGAATTCTTAAAAATAGGAATAACATAAGCTTTCTTCCATAACTTGGGATACATATCACTTGCAATAGATTTGTTGTAAATTATAAGTAAAGGATAAATAAAAATATCTCTACAGGCCTTCAGTATAAAGCCAGGAAAGTTATCCCAGGACAAACTTTTTGACGGTCTAAGTCTAGATATTGCTTTAGCAACATCCTCAGAATTAATACGGTTAAGTTTAATGACGTCGACCTCATTCAAATCAGAAATAATAGAGAAGTCAGGATTCGAGGATGAAATGTGCACCGAATTGAAGAATTTGGCAAAACCCTCTACAATAGAATTATGCCCTACAAAATCCTGACATCTATCAGACATTTGATCACACACAATATTACTTTTTTTAGTTTTCACATGTGCCCAGAAGGATCCGGGATTATCCAAAATATTTTCTTCAATTCCAGAAACATAATCCTCATAAGCCAATTTTACTGCGCTTTTCAATTCAGCCCTACATTTACTGAAAAGTCTATAAGACTCAGGAGAAGGATCTTTTCTGTATTTGTTACGAAGCCTATTTTTAGCCCGCAGAAGTCCAACAATATCCCTCGAGAACCACTTAGGATACCTTCTACCATTCCGAGCCCTACATCTAGGAACACAACGTGACAGAATGTGATTTAACCTATCATGAAAAGCTTGGACCATATCATCAATGTTACTATATTCGTTTAAAAAATTCCAATCCATCTCATCAAAAGCCTTATATAGTAGAAAATAATTAGCTTTTTTAAAGTCAAATTTATTTTCACAGTAATTTAGTTTATGTTTAACATTTTTCTTTACCCCTAGTTCACACCTAAGAGCAGGATGATAATGATCCTCAGCCAAAAGCACCTCCTCAGAGCGAGAGACAGAAATATCAAAATTACACAACACTAAATCCAAGAATCTGTTACAACTGTTAGGTATATTATTAAATTGACTCAAACAATGGAAATCCAAAAAATTGCCTACCAAAAATTCAATAGAACTAGAATTATTCATTACCAATTTAAACTCATTAAACATAAGATTAGGAATATTAAAATCACCTAAAATCAAGATATTAGAAAAATCCTGCTGCAGTTCATTATCCAAACGATTAAAAACATCTTCATAGACACTCAAAGGAGAACCGGGGACAACATAAATCACAAAAATAAAAAATTTTCTGTAATGAGCTGTCACACACAAAGCCAAAGACTCCACCGTAGCAGTACACATACAAAGGTTTGGCAAAACCTTTACAGAAAAATCACTAAGGCAAGCAATAAGCACTCCCCCTCCCCTTGTGCGAGATTCACCAAGATTGCGATCAGCTCTAAAAACTCTATATCTGTCATCAAAAAGCTCATCCGACAAGATATCACTCTGCAGCCAAGTTTCAGAGAGGCATATTATATCAAAATTTGATACAGCAATACTATGATAGAATTCAAGAACCTTTGATCTCAGGCCGCGAATATTTTGATAATAAAGCTCCATCCTGCCGGAAGGAGATAGTCATATACTATTTCCAGTTGCATTATTTGCAGGCATGTCAGATTCACTATTTAAACAATCAGGATCAGAATATATTTGCTCCTGCTTCAATCTACCCATGAATCTAGACACGATGCTGCCCTCAGGCCACAGATCACCATTCAACAAGATATCAATGTCACCCTCCAAAACTTCGACATGGAAGGAAGAGTAAGAGTTAAACTTTGTTTTCATTTTAGTTACAACCAAGTGACTCAAATTCAAAGGTGATAAAACCTCCTTTACCTCGTTAACTCGAGTGGAGTGGCTAAGTCTCGAAACAAATAGAGCTGCTCTTTTAGGATATTTCACGGCAGACTTCAGTGCCGAAGATCTACCAACACCACTTAATTAATTTTAAATCACTTTTTAATTAATTTTTAAACGTTGCACTCTCAAAAAACGGGGCGGGGCTTCGTGTGACGTCAGGAGTGTCTATGCCGCTCGTCGCCGGTAGAGCGCAGTAGAGTATACCATAGGATTTGTATGTAAACAAAAGCTGCCGTTCTGTAATTTACTTCGTTTTTTAATTAGAATTTTTAATTAAAACATGGAACCAGGCTTTGTTAAAGCCCAATCGGACAATCTTCCTGCTGTCACAGTTTTTATGGTGACGGATTGTATTCGGAAATGGTATGATGAGATACCCGAAAGTACAGGATCAAAGCAATTGAGGTGAGTGTATACGTTACATATCTATTTGTTTACACAATCTCAAGTCTTTATTTAAGGTTGCCTTTTCACTCATAATTTTTTAAAAGGATTTCAGTTTGAAAAGGATTGATTTATAAACTGATTTCAAAATAACATAAATAGGGATCTTCTGACCATTAAACACTGGTTTATATCTAATAAATTATCAATAAACGTAAATAAAACAAAATTAATCAATTTCAGTATCTACGGGCCTCCTGAGCATCTTCATCTATGTTATCATGTTATTGACTGTAAAGGTCTTAATTGTAATTGCCCCCCTCTTGAACAAGTATCTTCAATAAAATACCTTGGATTAAATGTAGACTCAAACCTAAAATGGAAATCCCACGTTAATTACCTAACAAATAAATTACGCTATATTCTACACAAACTTTACTTCATAAAAAAGATAATAAATAAGAACTTTTTGCTTCAACTTTACCACTCCTGGGTAAATTCAATAATAAGCTATGGTATTCTAGCCTGGGGTGGGGATTACTTACAAAATATAAATCCAATAATTAAAATTCAAAATAAAATCATTAAATTTCTAAGCAGTAGTAACCAGTTCCTTTTAATTGATCTATACAAGAAACTTAACGTTTTACCAGTTCGTCACCTTTTTTTCTTTAAAACAATAGTTTATTTTACTAAGCAAGCAAACGATTCTGACCTACGAAATTTAACTTACAATTTACGTTCAAGAAACTTATATTTTGTACCAAAAGCTAAAAAAGAAATACTACATAAAAATTATGTTTATCTATCGCCTAAGTTTTACAATATTTTACCCAATGATTTAAAAACAGAAAAATCCCCTATTAAGTTTAAAAAACTACTAAAGCTTTTTATTTTTACAATAGAAAACATTGAAGAACTTTTTTAAAAAAGAAGGAATAAAAGCTCTCTAAATTTTAGGTTAGTATTTCTGAAGCTTGCCTTGCGATGCCACTATATTATATATTGTATGTGTATTATCTAATGTGTATGTGTACTATCTATATGTATATGTATATATGTATGTTTTTTTATTTTTATTGTTTTCAAATACTACTGCTTTTGGTTGCCCATATGGGTTTCTGACCCCTTGGCAACTCATATGTCTTCCTGTTGTTTTTTTTCTTATATATGTGTCTGTTTGTTTCAATTATTAATGTGTATGTTGTTGTTGTTGTAAAATAATAAAAATGTTAGTTGTTAGTTAGTTGTATTTGCTTATTGTATATAATACCTACCTAAAATGCAGGCTACTTAAATGTAGGCTTGTACCATGTTGTGTTGAATCCAACCCAGGATATTTTTTGTAATTAGTATTGCAATTACATTTGTAATTGCCTTCTTCTTTTCCAATAATAAAAAGTTAAATGTTTTGGTAGTATGATGCAAAATCTATTCATTCTGTTAACCCTGCTATTAAGGTATTCCCCTTATTTTTTAAAAGTATTGAATTAGTAATCATTGTGTTATTCTGGAACAAATTTTCTCCGTGATATTCTAAGTACTGGGGTCGATCCAGCCAAAAATTGGGGCCTTTTATGGGCCCCTTCACAAAAATAAACTTGGAAAAAAAGGCCCCTTCACAAAAAATAAACTTAGATTATGTAGAGTTACAATCAGGAACGAAACAATAATAAAAGCGTTTCTTCTTTTTCTGATTGTTATCGGACATTTTAGGAAATTTTAGTCGAAATTTAACGGTGAACGAATATTGATGATACGTAATACGCAAACACGTGAGCTCCGGAGCGGTGAGTAAGTTGCGATGGACAGTCGGTAGACACCCGTGACGTATTGCGCAGTACTGCGTTTTACGCGTTAGCTTCTGCGCACGGGTTTTTTTAATTTTTTAAAAATTAACTAATGATCGGATTTCAAAAATTTCTTCGCTGATGACCTTCGTTTATTAGCGTCTATCCATCAAAATTAAAATTGAAAAATCGTTTACTACCCCATTATATCCGTGACGAGGACTTTTGGCAGAGTAATTTGTGGGGATAATAGTCACCACTAAATTATTTAAAATACTTTTGTGTACTAAGTGAAATTAAGAGCTCTGGGAAAAAAACCTCAGCTTTAAAACTTGGCCCCCAAGATTTAATTAAATCAAAACGAAATTTCTTAACTCCGCGTGCGATGTAATTAAATCTTTCTTAAAATAGAGTTATAGTTCAAAGCATCCTATAAGTTTTTATGCTTAATGGGGGAAAATTAATTTATATCTTGTAATTTTGTGAGGGTGAAGGACTTTAAGCTTTAAGGGGGTGGTCCGTGATTGTTCCAATTTTAAACTTACTGGTCCGGGAACTTCTCTGAGTTGAGAAACACTGATCTAGAAACATCCTGGGAAATTTTCGTATTTTTGATGTTTTTTTGTAAAAACTTGAAATTTTGAACTAAAAGCGCAGACTGAAGATATTGTTCAATCGAACTAAATTTTTTTGAGGGTTATAGAGACCCCCAACCACAAACTTTAAGCACTAGCCGTTGACCAATTTTGAAAAAAAAAAGTTTTTTTTTCGCTCCACCCTAATGTCCATCCAGTGGTCAGTGTGTGCTTGCCGGGGAGAGCCAAAACACTGGCATCCTAGAATGTTAGTTTGGACTTGTGGACGATGAGTTAAACTTGCCAGTACATTGGAGAGGGGAAAAAAATAGAAGGAACAGTTTCAACTCCATGGGGGGTCTACTAAAGAAAGTGCAGAAAATTAATTGTTATGGTTTAGTTTTTTATAGTTTATTCCCCGCAGTTTAAAATTTCCAACTGGCAAAATTTCTCTATTATTTAAGACGCAAAAAATTCTATCAAAATATCTTCAAAACTCACTGAGATACCTAAAAATAGGAAACTCTCTCTTACACCACTTTATAACACCCCTTTTGAGAGGAAAATATGGTTCACCCACAAATTTAAATTGAACCTGTTTTTATGCGGTGGTAGGCAAGGTTTATAGAATATAAGGTTGGCTCTTCACATAGACATGGAAAAAGCTCGTGACGTCTCGTTTCCGCTGCCAGTGACGTCATTTGTAACGCCTCCTAACTGTTTGAACAATCAATCACTTTTAGTTTGAGCGGAATAAGGGAAAGATACTGGTGGCATGGAAACTTTACGCTCCGCCTTAACAAGCCTGATTGGCCAGTGTAAGCTTTGGCTCGTCACTTCCGCTGCCAGTGACGTCACTGGTAGCAGTGTCAGATGGGCCCCCCGTGGGTGGTAGGAATAACTTCTAAAAACTAATTTGTGACGACCCCATAAAAATTTAAACACGCGTTCAATGTTAGTCACGCTCAGTGAGTTTTGAATGTATTGAGATATAATTTCTTGTACCTCATTCAGAGAATAAATAATAAAGAAAATTTGGCTGACTGGAAATTTTGAACTACTGGGTCCATATAAAAATTAATTTTCTACATATTCTTAAGTAGACCCCCATGGAGTTGAATCTAGTCTCATCTAGTTTTTCACCTCATAAAATGAAAATTTGCAATTTGAAGTAAAAGGTCAAGGGGAAATATGATAGGAAATAGCCTATTATTGTTACACTCTATTTGAAACACCCAGTATACAGGGTAGTGTTTATTTAGAACTACCCCTAGGTAAATGACCATGCTGAATCCATTGAGATGACTCACAGCGCCCCGAGTGGCGAATTACGAAAGTTGTTAAAAAATAATTAAGAACAGTGGCGGCTCGTGAGTTGACAAACTGGGGGTTCACACCCATTTTATAAAAATTAAAATTTACACAAGTACAGAAGGATGTTGGACCAATGCATAAAAAAATTTTCTCTCTTAGGAGAGTAGTTTTAAATGCTTAAATTCTTCACTGCATGCGCTTTCATTTTGAAAAAATATGCATTTAATGGAAATAAACAAGCAGTTATGAATATAAAATACTCCTTTCATTTTTTATAATACCATTGAGGGGAAAGTCATAATACTTATACATAACATAATACCTCACAAACACCTTTTATAATTATTTTTTAGTTATTAAAAATTAGTTGACATGAAGATTATAATTTTCTTTTCAAAAAGTACTTATCTCATTTTCTAACTTGCCGAAAAAATCCAGACCACAAAAAAACCAAGCTGAGCTTCAAAAACGCAAGCCCCGGCACACAAAATCTGTGCTAGCGGGAATCCAAATTACGAGGCCGTAAGCTTAAAATTCCCCCGGCAAGCAGTCGGGGTTTCTTCGGAATCCCATATTTTTTACGCTCACACGTGCGAAAAAGGAAAGAAAAATAAGAGTTCATTCTTTTTTCGATTGCTTTCGCGTTTCCGGTAGTAAATTTTTCTTATTGAGTAGAGAAGGGGGGGGAGAAACATAATTCTGAGTGTAAAAAAGAAATTGAGAATATATTTCCATTAATATTTATTTATCTTTGTATTTGATTTTTGTTCTACTTTTTCTGTGGGTGTTCACGTGCTCCTGTGCTCCTATGGACGAGCCGCCACTGATTAAGAAACTAAAAGAGAGAGCAAAAATTTTAATGCAAAATAAAAAAAAAACAAAAAAAAAACGGACTGAAAAAGTTCCATGAAAATAACTTAAATATTAGAGGAGATTAGAGTGCGCCCAAAGCTAGCTCTTTTTTGAGCCTTAAAACAGGGGTCGTCCACAAATTTAGAAACATCTCCGATCTCATGTCGACGATTTTGAAACACCCTGTGTGTGTAATCAGGGTGTTTGTTTCCAAAGTCCGATTCACGGCTTTCAATTGGGACTAACGTCGTCTCCTAGGGCCAGGTAAGTAAGATCTACCACTAGGTAAGTGACGCTGGAGAATCCATTCAGATGACTTTCAGCACCCCTATCGGCGAAATAAAATCTATATATATATAATTCTCTTACGTACGTACCTAGTGGCTTACGAATTTGGCAGTATTTGTTTTCTCCCGTTGGCAACGGTTGGTTTGTTGTGGTTTTGTGTTTTGTTTATGTTTTGGCGAGTGTATGTAAAATGTTCGTAATCACGAAACGCTCAATAACCTGGGTTCAAATCCAGGTAGTACACAATCTCAGCTAGGCTGTACCAGCGTCAGGCGAGCGAGCGTAGCGAGCACAGGATTGCGAAGCAATCCTAGGGGAACTACGTCAGCAGTTCCCGGGGGTTGGCGAGCGATAGCGAGCAGGGGGCGAAGCCCCCTAGTCTATATATATATAATTCTCTTACGTACGTACGTGGCTTACGAATTTGGCAGTATTTGTTTTCTCCCGTTGGCAACGGTTGGTTTGTTGTGGTTTTGTGTTTTGTTTACGTTTTGGCGAGTGTATGTAAAATGTTCGTAATCACGAAACGCTCAATAACCTGGGTTCAAATCCAGGTAGTACACAATCAACAATCTCAGCTAGGCTGTACCAGCGTATGGCGAACGAGCGTAGCGAGCACAGGATTGCGAAGCAATCCTAGGGGAACTGCGTCAGCAGTTCCCGGGGGTTGGCGAGCGATAGCGAGCAGGGGGCGAAGCCCCCTAGTAGTTTACAAAATTCATTAAAAAATTAGAGTATTGTTACCATTGTTATGAAAAACTCACTGAAAAAATTTCATGAAAATATCGTGAATATTCTTGGATATTTTCATATTAGCAAGTTAATATAATTTTCAGGCCTCAAAAAGGAAACAAGTGCTTTGAAACCGTCCCTTTTGAGCACCGATGACTGGGGCCCTCTGTCCTCTCTACATATATTACCTCTCTTTCCCAGGCATCCAAATTTTCAGTCGGATACTCTGACCACTAGGCTGGAACGTCAGCCCATTCCAAAGCTTGCTTTTGGTGTGGGCTGGAAACACCCAGTGCAGGGGCGGGTCCATGGCCCCCCCCCGAGAAACCCTAACAAATAGCTTAAAAAACACTTTCTTAATGTTAAAATTCAAAAAATTTTCTGGGGGAGAACCCCCAAACCCCCCTTTAATATTTTGACATCCATAGGCGCCAACTTTTATAAAATATTGGGGGGAGGGACAGTACAAGACATTAAAAAACATAAAATTAAAAGAAACAACCATTAGGTTTACGTGCCTAATTACCTAATTTTGTATCAGATGTATAGATTAAATTTCGTTGCATGTCCCTTTAAATATCGCCAAGGTGTAATATTTTGAGGTGCATTTAATGTAAAAGTTTTGTGTAATAATGTGAGCTCGAAATAAGATGGGGGTCTGGGCGATCTCTCCCAGAAAAATTTTAGAAATTTCTGTGTTAAAAGTAGCATTTCAGCTTAATTCCAAAGTTTGGGGGCTCTCCCCAAGAAAATTTTTAAAATTTGACCCTTAAAAGAAATTTTTAACACATTCTGAGACCTTTTGTGGGTTACCCTCTCCCTAAATAACCGCTCTTGAAGGGGATTCCAAACCAGAAAATATCCAAACATCACAAAATATTGGGGGGGGGGGCTTAGCCCCCCTTCAGCTAACATTGGATGGGGCTCAAGCCCTCTCAAACCGGTAATACTATAGTTTAAATGGGCGTATTTGCAAAATTTTTCAGAAGAGGACCCCCGGCCCTTTTCAAAATTGGGCATCTATTTATAATTTCATCCTTGAAAATTCTGTGGTTTACATGCTTTTAAAATGAGCTGAAACTTTATTTTTAGAGGCAAATTTTCAAATATTTTCTAGGGGGTACCCCCCAGACCCCCTATTAATTTCTCATGGTTACTTATTTACTGTTTTCTCCTTGAACTTGTTTCTCTCCTCTCTTTTTAGGAGTACAAGAAGTTACCCTCTTTAGGTGTTATCCAATGGATACCAAATGTACAAAAATGAGTAGAAAAACTTCTATTTGAAGCCAAATTTCACAAAATTTTCTGGGGGAGGATCCCCAGACCCCCCCCCCCATTTGCTTTCGAGCTAGCATTATCTGAAGAAACCTTTATAACTATAACAAAGTTTCGCATTTTATTTATGTTATACTTGGAAATTTGGGAGCCAAACACCTCGCGAACACAAGTATTATTATGGCCTTACAAAAATGTTTCACCCCCCCCCCACTTTCTAAAACAATGGCACGGGCCCTGGATATCCTCTAAGTTACTATAAACCCCTAAAAAGCTGCTTGAAAGCAAGCACTCTTCAAAAAATTTTCTGAGGCACTGAAAATTTTGAATGTAATACCCTCCGACTTTGACATGCCCCCCCCCCGAAAATCTGGTCTGGAACCGCCCTTGACCCAGTGGGTTGGTTTGGTGTGGTTGGAAACACCCCACGCTCTTTCCCAGTCTTTAAAAAACATTTTCCAAGAGCTCAAAGTAACTGCCATTGTTATTTTCTATTATCTTTATAATCTATCGTGATCCTCTTTTGCATGTTGCCTACCTGTGGCGAAAATGTCGTCTCCCGAGTTGACAGCGATGCTGCTGATGAGCCCCCTGTGCTTGTCCAGCCGGTGCTGCACTTGGCCGGTGTCCGCACTGGCCACGATCACCACCCCCATCTCAGACCCGCTGATGACTAGGGACTCGGAGTGGGTGGACGTCACACAGAGCACCCCTGTGATGTGGTTGCTGCGAGACGAAAACACATTAGATAATAAAGAGATATCAAATTTGATTTGAAAATTGTTTAGGTTTGCTTCTAGATTAAACCTTGAAAGTTTGATTTTAGTTTTATAGACTAGTTCAACCGGAACAACATGTGTGACCAGAACCCCCTTTTCCCCAGGCCCGTGCTGGCCAGGGGGACATGTATATTTTGAGATTTTTTGTATTTCGACTGGTGAGCTTTAAGTTAAAGGAGTCTGGGGAAACTCCGAATAACAGCAGTAATTCAGCTAGATTTAGGTGGGTATCAGGATATTTGATGTGAGTCACATCATCTTCATATATAAGTATATAATATAATATTTTCATAAAAGTAAGTAGGAGAGTCGGGTAAGTTGGAGACCCTAAGACTTTTTACATTTCTAAGACAGAACTAACTACATTTGAAAAAATATTTTTGTACTAATATCTTCGTACAACTATTGCCTAATGACAGTTTATTTCCCTGCCATGTAAACAATTTATATTTTTGTTAATCTTGCTTTTTTTACTCCCATCACAAAGTATCCATCTTACCCGATGGTGCGGGTAAGATGGATACCAGTGGAGGGTAAGATGGCGATTACGTAGTTGATTCCATTTGACAAAATAAAATAAACTCGTTATGTCAAGTATAAGAACTATATTTTATTTTATGCCCAAAATTATGAATTTCCAAAAAATTATGAACAAAAATCACATATCCAAGACTTCTTTTTTGCTTCGGAATTTGACAGTCCAGTACAAGCCGCATGAGCCCACTTGTGGCATTTTGCACAATTGAACCACAGTTCATTTTTTCCGAAGTCATCACATATGATGCATACTTCATCGACTTCTTCATCTGAGTTATCATCTTCGTCCATGTAATGTATGGATACGGAGGAATCTGATGAATAGTCAAAATAAGTTTTTGAGCATTTTTTCTTCTCTACGACCTTAGTTTTATTCTCTACGACCTTAGTTTTTTTCTTTCCTTTTTTTGCTTCTCTTCTTTCCTTTTGCTTCTTCCTTTCTAATAAATATTCTTTTACAGGCGAACTTGTGGCATGTAGCGATGGAGCTTTAGTCCTTTGTTTCTTTACCTTTGGGGGAGCTAAAGGGAGTACCAGGATATCGGGGGCATTAGATGGACCAGCAATAGGTTGGATGTCGGCATCATGAATTTCGGAACTAGATGTGGCATAAGCCGCTGTTGTCACAGCAGGTTCAAATTCTTCAGCTGAGAAAATTTGTGAATTGAGGGGAACAATCCCCGCTGCTTCAAATCCTTTCACTGCGTTATTTAGCGTAGCCGCTTTGGCATACGCTTTGTGAAAGAGGCTAGGTACATTCTTCACAGCAACAGTTTGGCCAGGATTCATAGTTAAAAAATCATTGCACACATTACTGTAGGCAGTTTTCAAAGGACCGAAGAAACTGACGTCCAATGGCTGCATCCGGTGGGTTGTGTGCGGGGGAAAACCAAGGAGAGTGATAAAGTTGTCCCTGCAAAAATTTACTGCTTCTAGGGTTATGTGTGATGCGTGATTGTCCATCAACAGCAGAATCTGATTGTCAGCTGAAGGTCCTACATTTTTTTTAAAATGGCTCAGCCATTCCAAAAATATTTTGGCATTTATAAAGCTGGACTCTGGATTGCAGGCAGCTTGGGATCCAGGTGGTGCATCATGCAGCAAATAATCTTGCATGCGCACTCTTTTAAAAATAAAAAGTGGAGGCACATAATGTCCAGTTGCGCTGACACAGCAGACCACACTCACATTTGAGCCTCTCTCAGCCGAAGATACTTTAACCACCCGTCGTTTGCCTGTTGGTGTTATAATGAGAGGGGATTTTGTTGGTACAGTTGAGCAACCTGTTTCGTCAACATTGTAAATCTGGTGTGGCTCATATCTGTGTTTCTTCATAATTTCAGTCAATAAATTAAAGAAGTTTTGCACATTTACTTCATTAAATGCTGCTAATCTTGCCACTGAGGTCGCCTCTGGCTTACGTAAAGATAAATTAAATTTACTTAAAAAGTTGCTCACAAAATCTTTTCCAGCCATCCTTTCTTCTTTATTAAATCGATGTTCTATTTTTAGATGTTCAGCATAATCAAATACGATTTTTGCAAAATCTTTCTTTGTCAAACCAAATGCACGTCTGTCTATATCTGTAACATAGTTTTTTAGCAAGAGTAATTCTTCCTCAGTAAAAGTATTCTTAAATCTTCCAGCGTTCTCAGGAAATGGCTCTTTGTTCTTCCTTTTATCCACATAACGCCGAAGAGAAGTTTGAGGCAGAGAATATTTTTTGGCTGTTGTTAAAATGAACGCTCCTCTTAGTACCTCTTCAACAGCTTTATCCATACCTTCTTTGGACCAAGATTGTCTTTCCGTAATCCTTTTATATTTCCCCATCGTTTTGTTTCTAAAAAAATAAAGTTATAATCACTTTAAGGATGCTGTCATCAGTTATGAATTTTTTTTAAGTAATTAAACAAAATAAAAGTAAAAAAATGTCTTAAAATCTAGTTTTTACAGATAATATGTAATCCTTATAGGCACAAATATTTGATTTGAGACTAGTAAATTGCCTGCTTTTTATTTGCGTGTAAGATGGAGACCACCATCTTACCCGCCATCTTACATATCCATCTTACCCGACGACGTCATGTCGAAATTAAAGTACAAAACGAGAATAAAATTAACCGTATTTTAACTTAAAAGCAACATTATATCATTAATCGAGAAGACTAATTATGTATAAAATTGAAGAAAAGCCCAAAACACTCACCAATTTAACGCAATCCACTAATGAAAAGGTTGACAAATTTAGATATGTTCACGCTGAAATAACAAAACACAAAATGGCGGCAGTTACAGTTATTTTTCCACGCTAGGAATGTAATTCAATTGAAAGATGGCCAACACTGAAGCATATATCCCAATAAGGGGCTGCCATCTATCGCAAATAAAGAGAAACATTCAAGTCACCATCTTAGCCGCCTCTCCATCTTACCCGACTCTCCCCTATATTGTATCCTGTTAAATTGGGTGACAGAGAAGGTCTGTGCACAAATTACAGGGGTTTTCTGGAAGTTAACGTTAAAAATCAACACGTTTTTATTTAGTGTAGCGTATATGCTAAAGTTAATAGATTTTCCGTAATTATTTTTTATCGAAATGACACGGTAAAAAGTACGGTATGTATTGGTCACCTCATCCGATGCTTCATCTGTCCCGTTTCAATATTCCAAACCACCACGTCCGTATCTTCAGATCCACTAATTAGCCATTGACCTGTAGATGTGACATGGAGGCAAGTGATTGCTCCCTTATGGCCTAAAAATAAAATAAGATGTTAAACAGCTAAAACTATCAACTTAACATTCTCAGCAATAAAGTTTTATCACTCTATTCTAAGAAAAGTTTTGTGTGGATGCGGTAACTGATCCGAATGAGATGTCTTTGATTAAAAAAAGGCCTTTTGGCCCAAATAGAGTGTTTTTTTTTCCCACATTGAAGTAAAATAATAAATATAATAATGGATTATATTTTATTTGTTGAATTTAGTGAAAGCTTGGTAAGAATGGTTAAATGCATTTTATAAAAGGTATATTTTTTAATAATTGGTTATAAAATGCCGTTATGATTAAAGTAATGTTAATTTATTTTTTATGTTTAATTGATTTATTTGTTTTCCAATTCCAGAAACATACATTTAAGACTCGGTTTCCCTTACTTCAGAAAAAAAAACTTTAAACCCTCTGTGAGGAATGAAGGCATAGAAAAAAAAAGTTTTGTGCACTGGTGAGTTCAGAGAGAGAAGCGGGACTCACCTTTGAACGTCCTGACCAGATTCTTGGAGGGCAGGTGGAACATGCCGATGTCCCTGTCGTCGGCGGCCGCGCAGAGCACGTGCTGGGTGTCGGGGGTGGCGGCGATGTGTGCGACGGAGCTCGGCATGCTCATCGCCAGCGCCTGCAGCGGCAGCGACAGCGACAGCCACGCGTTGGTGGGCACCAGCCGCGGTAGCGGGGACTTGTTGCAAAACTTGAGCGCGTTCGACACCAGGCTCTTCACTGAAGGCGAGTCGGAACAATCTGCAACAACAAACAATTCTAAATCGTTTGATTTTTATTTTGTGTTTTTGTTAGGCTCAATGACCGAAATCACTCACACTACTTTTAGGGGCAAATTCCTAAAATTTTTCTGAAGCAGGACCCCAATACTCCCTTGAAATTTTGCTTTTTATTATTCTATACAAAGTTCTTAAATATTCTGCCGCTTACGAATAGCAGTGCTTTTTGGGTGCAATCCAATAGTTCCCAAAATGAGCTAGAATTCGATTTTGAGGGGGTAATTTACAAAAATTTTTCTGGGGGGGAGGACCCCAGATCCCCCAAATATGCCTTTGGAATTCGCATTATTTATGAAATTTTTATTTTAAGTGCACTAAAATTAAAATACTTTTTGTAAGTCCTCTTAAACTTAACACTGTATGAAAACTCGTAAGGATGTACCTTAGAAATAATGTTGAGTCAAATCCTCTCCCGACACCAAAGTCTGGTTACAGGCCGGGTTTTCCCCATGGAAATTCTGAAGATTGCAAGAGGTATCCAAAGGGTTATATATTGTATAATATACTCATAAAGACCTTAGAAAAATTTGGGGATTAACACACCTCCCGAAACAAAAGTCTGGTTATGGCCCGGTAACAGGGGTGTGTAAAAGGGGCCCCTCAAAATTCCGATTAGGTGTAGGGTCACTTGGGGTAAGTGGGTAACCCCTCAAACTAAAATATATACAGAACATTTCACACTTACTCACATTGATCATGTTATATTTTGTCATATACTGATGGGTCATATATTAGAGTTTTGTTTGATTTCTTTTTAAGAATACATAACTAATATAAAAAAGATTTCCAGAATGATTTGTTTGGAGAGAGTTAAAACTATATTTTTCCAAGAAGTGTTACTAGCTAAGTTTTCATTATATTTTAATGTTTATTTAATTGTTGTGCAAAGTTTGACTTAAAATACATACTGCAATTTGAAATTTTACAAAATCTCTAATTTAAAAATGTTTAGGGGAGGGGTCCTACTTACCCCGTAATTTTAGCCTAATAGGGGTAAGTGGGACACCCTAGACTCACCCCTTTAATGTTTATTGAAAAAATTATAATTTATAGAAATTTATATTAATTTTGCGTTTTAATTTAAGTCGTGCTAAGTAAAGTAAAATATTAAGTTGTTTTTTTTATTCACGTTGCCGAGAAATTAATTAAAAAAACACAGTGGGGTGGGGGGAATAGTTTCGAGGATTTCTTCATAAGTCTCCTGAACCATTCGAACCTGAAGAAAACAATCTGTAAACATTCTGTAATCGTAGTGTTCCAAAAAGGGGTCCCACTCACCCCAACCAACCCTATTAATTTTAATGTGAATAGATATCTCGTACATGGATAAAGTTACAATAAAATATTTTGTACCGAATATTTCTGTACTGTACTTTAAGACTCACTTACTCCCTCTTAAGTTTTTGTTTGCTTTCAATTTAAATAAAGAGGGGTGACCCACTTACCCCTTCTTATGGGGTAAGTGGGACACCCCTCTAACTAAAAAAAAAGGATCAGTTAAGAAATATGTAACACATAATTTTAGAACCTAATAATAAATTTTTGTTAATTAATATAGTCTTAAATAAAATATGTCAATAAGTTCAAGTTTAAGCACTTCAAGAATTTTTTTTTGTTTCTAAAATGTACTGTTCAAAAAGGGGCCCCACTTACCCCAACCAACCCTACTAAAATTAGTTAAATCCCTGTTTTTTAGGGTGAAATTTCCAAAACTTTCTATTATTCACAATATTTTCCAATATTCACTTCATCAAGATGCGAATCATACCTAAAAAATATTGAAAAACTACATTGAATCTACAGGGTGTCTAAAACTAACTGAACGATTTCAAAAATTAATAAAAAATAAACTAAGAGCGATAAAAATATGTGGCCTGCTGCTACCTACTTGGCTGGTCTAAATTTTTTCTCACAAAATTTCGAAAATTCGTAGTTCACAAATATTTTAACAGATGGCAGCTCTGAAAATTCGAACATTAGGGAATTTCCATACTCTAGATCCCTATTTTAAGTAGTCTTAGGGATATTAAATTTTGTGATGAATTGCGATTTAAGAATCGAATAAAGAATCTTTTAATACGTACTTCATGGAATCAAACCTTTATTCCAGTCAAAAGGTCCGGTTCTAAGAAAGTTTGACATATCAAACTTAAAATGGATTTTTGAATAACTTTTAGAATAATTTTAATTTAATACTGTTTCATTCTTTTTAGCTATTAAAACGATCGTTTATTTTAATATTTAAAATTGAACTTCGCATCTATTGAAGGATCGCCTATGATAACTTAACCCATATCCTGCCATCGTCCTAAAAATAGGACAGCATAGATATGACGCTTTTACCAAAACTATTTTGAATATTTTAATAAAACTTTTATACATTATGTTATTAAATACTTTTATCATTACAAATTTGTTTTTATTGCAAGTCTAAATTAATATTAAATATTTTTTAAAAATTTTTCAAAATGCTGATTTTTTAAGATTTTTCTCTTGCATTTTCAACAAAAATATTATCTAAGAATTAAAAACTTTTGGAAAAACTTGAATGCAAATTTATTGAGGCTACATCACCTACTTTAAAACCAGTAAAACAAATTTGGTGAAAAAATTTCTTTGGGGGTCATATTCCCAGTATTTCCAGCTGTCCTAAAAATAGGACAGGGTGAGAATGTAGACAAAATTTTCAACAAAAGTTTTTTTACTTATTTGTATATCGAATAGAAACCAATTGCGTGTGGTAATAAACCATACTCTCGATAACTCGAACTTCGATATCTCGAAAACCTTGATATTTTGAAAAAAATACTGTGAAAAACACATTTTTCTCAGGTTTTTCCATGTTCTATATCAAAAATTTCTTATGGGGAAGAGTGAGGAAGTAAAATTCATTTCGAAACAAAAACTTGCATTAAATAAATTTCATTTAAATGAGGTTGACCAGTGATTTTTACTGTGAAGTAGCTTATTTTTCACGAATCTAAGGGTAAAAGATGCCAGAATTTCAATTTTAATAGTACATTCAAAAGAGAATACCTATTACCCTAATGCAGCTCAATACCCATTTAATAATTAGGATCTTAGGTGACTTAATTTTAAAGACAAAAGTACAAAAGATACACAGAAAACTGTGCATTTACATTGGTTCACATAGTTGTTCAATACATTAAAATAAAAATTATAGCTAAAAAATGTTAAAATGTTTTCAAGAAACTTTCAAACAAGAGTCAGGAAGTAATAATTGTGAATTATTTCCGAAATTTTCGCTTTTTACCTCGTCTAACAGGGTTTCGCCCATTAGATCTAATGGGGAACACATAGCAGTGGATCCTGCCAATCGTCCTATTTTTAGGACACCCTGTAACGATGAAACTATTACGAGTTTGATTATTTTTTCAACTTTATGTGTGTACATGGGCTAAAACTAACACATAGTTGAGTTTTTAGGACAAACTATTAATTTCTTCAATGCTTGGCAGGATATGGGTTAAACTTTTTGATAATCCTGAAACCAACTTATTTAAAAATTTTTTCCAAATTGCCTCATACTGTTTATTTTAGATTTTAACTTCTATTTCAAAATTTGATTACAAAACACAGATTTAGCCACATAATAATGCTGGTTTTCTGCTAGATTATAATACCTTGATATTTCTATAATACGGGATCGTTGCACCGAAATCTCCTAAACTTTGAGGATCTAATCACAATACATAAAAAACGATTTTCAGTTTCGGTACTTTTACGGTACGCAGTAAGAGGAAGCTATACTCGACTGCAACGTTTTCTGACCCTATGACATCAGTAACAAACAAAGTAGTTCCCAGTGCGGTGTCTGAATTTTGAGAACTATGAAGAACGTCAATTTAAAAATGTTATTATTTCGTTAAACCCTTGAATATATAGTGTCTTTTTATAACGACTTGCGTACCGAACCCCCTCCTAGCAACCCAGCACGCTTTCTGTTGACGCAGTTTCTGCTTCCACGTATTGATCAAACGGTCAGAAAACGTTGCTGTCGAGTTTCTTTATCATTTCGGGCACAATGCTTTGTTTAAGGATATGGGAGGTTGTGACATTCTTACCGAATACCAAAATAATAAAGTTATCCTAAAAACATTTCATTAATAAAGAACAAAGAGAACTCTTGTGATTTAAAATGGAAATTGGAGTCTTTTTATTAATCGGTCATATTAATCGTACTCTGGGGGTTAACTTCCGATCAAGTCAAAGGAGAATACAACTGTCCGTAACAATGCGATTAGAAGTTTATGTCTACAAAACAGCTGAAAATGAGGTGTACTTTAGAAGAAATAATATTTTTTGTATTGAAATACCACAGACTCAAGAAATCTTGATAACATTAAACGATAGATTGATCACATAAAACAATACATTTTAGGTTGATTTAAATAGAGTGATCGGGATAAGATCAGTCAATTTCGATAACATTATCCTATTGATAACATTATCTGGGTGGAATGTCGATCATGTTATGTTTTAAGTAAGCGACACGATATGTGACAAACATATTCTGACCCTACCATCGGTTTTTATTCTTTAAATAATCTATATCAGGAATCAACTCATAAGTCAGGGTTCCTTTATCAATAAAACAGCACACAGAGTAAAACAACCTCATATTTATTAAACTATTTAAAACTGTCTAAAACCTTCAGTCAACTAAAAGATTATCATAAAACCTGCGTAGCTAAAAATCTCCTGCAAAACCACCATCTTCCGCTATTTATGCCGTTCTTCACAACACAAAGTTCTTCTTCTTCCCGAAGAAAGCCCCGAAATTCCACTGAGCTATAATCAGGCCACAGAGGCAGCATCTCAGCTACCTCCTGGCCTGACACGCCGCCGCCAAGAGGAAAACCAGCCTCCAAAAGAGGCCTGTTTGACGAACAAAGCCACTACTCTCATCTCGAAAGAGCATCAGCTCCGCTATGCCGTACGCCCATCGTGCAAACCCTGGGCCTCCATACGTGGTCTGGGTCAGGAATTGTAGAGGCCCGTTGTCCGTGATGATCTCCACCTGCGACCCCCGGATCCAGCGGTCCACCCTCTGCAATCGAAACAACACAGCACAGGCCTCCCTTTCAATAGTAACACAATTTCCCTGAGCAGCGCTGAGTCTCTGGCCAAACAACGCGATTAATCTAAAGTTATCATTCATATCCCTCACACAATCGGGAATGAAATCTATATGAAATCCCGCGAGTCCCAACATGGACCGTGCCTCCCTCTTCGTCTGAGGACGTTTTACACGCCTGATAACCAACAACCCTTTCTGCTCTTGGAAACGCCCACCACAACCAAACCTATGACCCCAAAACTGTATTTCTTTGGCACCACGAGTGCCCCTTTTCGGTTTTACCGAGACACCCAACTGATCCAAGTCTGACACAACCTTTTCTGAGTGTACCACATGCTGTTCCCAGGAGGGTGAAAACATCAATGATGATGATCAATATATGCCTGTGCTCTAGGGTGGGCCAAAAAAACCTCACCTCCAAACCCCAAAACGCCACACTGCGGAAAACCCGCCCCCAGGGCAGACAAGCCAAATGCGACAAAAACTCCAAAAATCAGCCAAAAACTGCCCCAGCACACCAACCCCAAAACCCTTTCCTTGCAAAAAAGAAACCCATCATCCAAAAAGAACCCACTGGAACTCCTAGAGTAGCCCTGCCCAGCTTCATCCAATTCGGAACACTCCTCCTGATGGTCCAACCGCAACTGTTTGCACATGGACAAATGTGTGGTCCTCTCTTCACCCATCACATGATCCACCATAACCCCTTCCTTACTTTCCTTGCCCTTAACCTCTCGCTCATTTTGAAATCCCACAGCTCTCTCCGCCCCGGGACTGTGGCATTGCCCTCCACCTAATAATGCCCGTATGTCTGGGGGCAAGATCACGTCTTCCTCCATATCAGCAGCGATGGCACAGAGAACTTCGTGGTGAACAACACCTCCCGGACCACCAAAGACGAGACCTATAGGAACCTTGATTAGTGGACATTTAACTGCTGGACCGAAGATACCCCTAACGAACACTGATGGTGTACCCGTCAGGCGCCGGTCAGGCAAAACATTTTTTCTGATGACCGTTATCTCGGTTCCAGAATCCACCAGCGCACTAGCAACTTCCCCGTTGGCGTATATGACAAGTGCACATTCATCTTGCAACAGGGGGAGGGATCTCTCATTTCAACCAATCAGAGCGCAACTGAAAGTGTCTAAACAAAACAAACGCTTTGGCGCGCTGTTCTGATGTCTATTCGCGATTCTTAATAGTGCTGATCGTTGTGTTCTTAAATTTTTACGATGTCTCTAGAAGAGTTATTGCCGCCTGATTACGTTTATAAATTCGTAGAAAAAGAATTTAAAGCTCTTTCCGAGTTTAAATGCGTGATTCGAGCAGATATAAATTCCAGTAAAAATCGCTATTAAAGAAATTTCTAGCTTAGAATACAGCTAACTTAGGTTCATCAAAATTTTTTCATCACTTATAAAACATATTTATATATAGTAGTGTAATTTAAATAGGTATCTTCTAGTGGACATTGTCTACCAGTCACAGAAATACTTTATCAATTGAACTAAAACAGCAATCGAGCATTTTTAAGTGCCTTAAATAAAAACACTTAAAAGATTAGGTAATAAGGGAATTCTGCTCTATTGAAGATCACTATTTCTATTTATTATAAAGATGTCTTTTTTTTTTTTGTTTACATGTATGCTAAGTTAAAAGTACAGTGGGAAAACGTAGTCCATTATTGATTTATTTTTATCTGGTAAGTTCAAAAAGACTAATATACCACAAGCTAGTTTTGATTTCAAGTAAAAAAAAATTGCGCTATTAAAATCAATGACACAATACCTAAGCATGGTTTTAAATGAGGTTCATCGTTGATCACTAATGTTATATCCACTGACATGTTTTGGATTACATTTACAATTAATAAGCGTTTGCGTAGCAATGAATAAAGCAAAAACACGCTTGCATGTTTATTTACTATCTTATTTCAGTCTTACTTTGATGCCGTTGCGCTCTGATTGGTTGAAATGAGAGATCCCTCCCCCTGTTGCAAGATGAATGTGCACTTGTCAAATACGCTCCCCGTTGACACTGATTGGAACTCTTTCCAGTCCGCAGAGCCTCCGACTCAAAACCCCCGATCCGAAAAAAGACACTTTAGCCACCACCGCCGCAGAGTCCATGCCTGTCTCCCCCTCCCCGTCAACCACCAGGTTATTCACATTGGCTCTTCTCACTACATCCTGTCCACTTCCGGAGCTGTTGAACTCTGGGCAAAATCTCCTTATGTGCCCCTCCCTACCACAATGGTAACACGTAGTTCTGAACCTTGTCCTCTGGTCCGGCCGACCACTTGGTACCATAGCACCGACATCGACAACCCCTCCACGAGGACTCCCTCCCCCGGCATCCACAAACGCAGGTATTCTTGTGTTTCGTTCGGACCCGAAACCGCTTCTCACGCTTTCAAAATCGTCCATTTTTACCGCCAGCACTGCAGGATCCACAATCTTCCCCCACTCATCCACAAAGTGATCCACTATCTCTCGAGGTGCATCCCTTTTTAACTGATCAGCCACAATCAATTTTTTTAACTTCGAAAAATCGTTCACCTCCAGGCCATCAATCCACCCCTGGAAATAATTATTGAGATCGTACAAACAATCCGCCCACGTTTCACCCTGTCTCCTTCGGTGATTCATAAATAGCTGTCGAAACCGCTCTGCACTCAATTGATACCTTTTCAGCAAAATCTTCTTTACATGGTCGTACCTTCTCATATCCTCCGCGCTTTCCCTTGCAATCAGCTGATGGATCTCTGGTGGAAACAACCCAAGAAGATGGATCACCCAGTCGTCCCTGGAGATGCGTGCCCATTCGGCCTGTCGCTCGAATATTACCAGAAAGAGACTTATGTCTTGGAATCTATCGTCAAATTTTGTAAAGATGCCTCGCATGTCCACTCCAAGACTCTGGGATCTTGCCTCTGTTTTTGCGTTCTGGGCCGTTAACTTCAACTTCTCCAGCTGAAACACTCTTTCCCTTTCTTTATACTCCTCCTCGGCTTTTCTTTTCCTCTCTTCGGCTTCATTATCTTCCCTCCTCCTCTTCTCATCGGCCTCCCTCCTCCTCTCTTCGGCTTCACTATCTTCCCTCCTCCTCTTCTCATCGGCCTCCCTCTCCTCACGGTCTATCCTCTCGGAGGCAATCCTGCATAGCGCCTCTCTAGCGTACTCCTCCTCATAATCCTTGTTTTCTGTTAGCGTCTTCTTCAACATCTTGACCGTCATTCCACTATTTGCCTCAATCTCCAGCTCCAAACAAAGCTGCAGGATATCTTCCTTCTTATACTTCCCCAAATACGACATCATGCAATCGATCGTTCCGAGCTACTCAAATCCTACAAGATCGACCTCAAAACGAATCCTTTACACCACGCAGAAGCAACCCAAGAGACGCCAAGAACCTCGAAGACGACGACGCCCACCATCCAAGTAAAGTCAAGAATCATAACATCACAGTGCTGCATCCCACCGCTGCCACCAATGTCAGGGTTCCTTTATCAATAAAACAGCACACAGAGTAAAACAACCTCATATTTATTAAACTATTTAAAACTGTCTAAAACCTTCAGTCAACTAAAAGATTATCATAAAACCTGCGTAGCTAAAAATCTCCTGCAAAACCACCATCTTCCGCTATTTATGCCGTTCTTCACAACACAAAGTTCTTCTTCTTCCCGAAGAAAGCCCCGAAATTCCACTGAGCTATAATCAGGCCACAGAGGCAGCATCTCAGCTACCTCCTGGCCTGACATCATATTAGGGAAATAATTTTGAATTTTATCAAGTAGCATTCTGTCCTCAAATCCCCAATTATCGACAGAAATGCAGAGGAAAACATTTTATTTTATGTTCTACACTTAAATTTAATTGCATCTATTGATAAAACCAAGCCCTGCAAATTAAAATCAAGGTACAATTACAATCTCAAGTATTTTTTATTCCCATTCGATTCTAGAATCGATTTGCCACAAATTTAACATCCCTAAAATAGGGAATTGCAGTATTGAGATTCCCTAATGTTCGAATTTTCAGAGCTGCCATTTGTTAATATATTTGTGAACTACGAATTTTTGAAATTTTGTGAGAAAAAATTCTTAGACCAGCCAAGAAGGTAGCAGCAGACCGGGTATTTTTATCTCTTTTAGTTTAATTTTTACTAATTTTTGAAATCGTTCAGTTGGTTTTGGGACACCCTGTATTAAATATGCATGGGGGGGGGTTAAGGAATATTTTTGGATCCTCCCTCCCGGTGCGACGAGGCACCGACTTGATCTCTTTTCTGCAAGAAAAGCCAGTTTTAGTATGCCATTATTTCAGTCATTTCTAAGCGAAAACAGTTTGAATTATTTCTTTTGCAGTTATTTTGTGGTTTTGAGCGATTTTTTATTTTTTTCAAGTATCTAATTTTTCAAATAGTTTTTCAAAATTGATATTTTATTTTTTTTAATTATTTTAAATGGAATATTCGTATTTAAGCACTGAAAAATAGCCTATAAACATGTATCATAAGTCTTGATTACTTCTTATTGATTTTTAAAAAACTTTTTAGGCCATTTTTTAAAAATTAAAAAAAAAATAAACTTCCAACTGGCCGATTTTGTTCGATTTTTAGTATGCTATTATTGAGGTAATTCCCAAGTGAAAACCGTTGAAAAACTAATTGTATCAATTTTTTACCGGTTAAGTCACAGATTGTCTGGACTACTCCTAGTAAAACCCAAAATTTCAAATCTATTCGTATCTCGTGAGTATGTATTAGGTCATCCGGAACGTTTTGTCGCTCTTGGGAGCGTCTGCTGTATGTAGTGTATTTTTTGGTACTTTTCCATTATGTTAAATCAGTAAGAAACTTTAACTTCTATCTAAAGCCAATTTGGCGAATTTTGGCTATTTTTTAGTTGGCTCCCTTTTCGACCTTTCCTAAATTCTACGATTAATAAGAATTTGTTTACTTCAAGTTGCCATCTTTAGAAAACTTATTATAACTAAAATTCAAAGGAATTTTAACTTTTAATTAGAGTAATATTTAGATTGTATGGATGATCTTATATGTTTCATAAATTGAAACTCTTTTTGTACTTCTACTGCTGAGCGGCTATGGAATTCTCAGAGATCTAGATTCGAGTAAATGATTTTTCTTAATGGAGGGATTAAGGGTAGTAATCCGGCTATTTCATTTGAATGGTTGTGATAGAACTATCCTGATGGCTCGGAAAAAAATTAAATATAATTTAGATTATCCCCATGATACGTTAATATAACTTTAATATTTAATTGTTTAAATAAACTAGTATAGCCAGTTGATTGTAATTTAAAAATCTTAATTTTAAGAAAAATACCAAGTTTTGAGTTGAAAAGAAACGAAGTAATAACAAGTTATAGATTTAAGGAAACCTATATGGAGATCAATCTCAAAAACCAGCCAAGATGCCAAATTGATATTTGATACAGTTACAGTTTATGTTGATCTCACATAATGGAATAGAGGTAAAAAATATAACACATACAGATGCTCCCACGAGTGCATCTCACTTCGGAAATTATTAATAATGCCCGGTTTATCACTTTGACCGTAACATATCTAATATAAAACCAACCTGCAAAAGGTTTTAGCCAATTTAAAAGCTCTGTTGCTAGTTGTGATGGGTCTTGGCTCAGAACTTCAACTGCTTGTTTTGTTACTGCCAACAGTAGTTCCACTTCCCAGTCTAACATCTTAAACAAAATCAAACATATCGTTATAATTACGCACCGCACACTTTTGAGCATAAAATTAAAGAAATTTAGCTCCGTATATTTATACTCTCTCTAGAAGGAAAGGAATAAATTTATATTCTCGGAGCTTGAAACTTTACATTATATAAAAGCTGCTTAAAAGAAAACCAATGCACCAAAAACTCAAACTTTTAATGAATCAAGTTAAAAGCTACGAGTTTCATAACATTATTAAAATAATCAATTAAAATGAATTAAAAATAATCATCTTTATATATTTTCATACACACTAAAGAAAACCACAGGTTTTTTCCCCCATTTTAAAATAGACAATGCCTTATAAGGTATATTTCCTATAATGCCTTATAAGGTATAAGGTCATATTCCTTCAAAACAATATTTCCTACATTGACAAGATGATTTTCCCGGACTGTTCTGAACAAAATGCATAAGCGCCATAAATCAGGGTTGTTATGTTTTAAACACTTTGTTAAAACACATGTATATTTTTAGGAATTCCTTTTTCTATGAACAGATATGGTATTAGTATCAAACTTAGTACTTAATTCCAACTGTTTTATTTGATTTTTTTTTCTAGAAAATAATTTTAAAAAATACAAATAAACTTGTTTCATATTTCTTTTTAATTGGCCTGTTCTTTATATTTGATTTTAATATTTTAAACGAACAATGCTGCTAATGTCGTCAAAATACGCAATGAACTGAGAAGGACTAAAAAGAATGCGAACATAATAACTTGTGGATGGTTCAGCTCGTATCTTAAGCCTTTTAAAAAAAATATCAAAAGATATCAAAATCTCAAATGCTAAAGCTGAAGTTGTTGACATAGTGATATATTTCCAAAACAATCATGCTTCATCCAAGCTTCAAGAAACAGGTAATAAAAACCTCGAGATGCTATCTGATGTAAGGGTGAGCTTTGTTAATCCAATTTCAATTTTAAAAACATAATTTAATGCTTTTGAAATCATGTTTTTAGTAGCATTTCTGTGTCGAGGGTAAAAAACCCAAATAAAATACGTTTTAAACATATAAAAATCCTTTTTAAAACAAAAAAAATGTTTTTTATTTTTTTATAAAAAAACACCAAGATTTTTTCCAATCCTGCCATAAAGTATTTTGACAATTGCATTTTCCTTAATTTGAAGAGAATTTAAACTTTTAAAAAAAATTTTTTCGTTGAAAGGTTAGTATAAATGAATCATTAACGCAATAAACAAGTGCTTTCAAATCGTAATTCATTATTTTTATATTGGATTTAAAAGAGCATAAATGTACTTCATTGTTTTGAAATTTTTTGGTCATTCTTAAAAATTAGAAAAATAGCTACCGTCCATGTAGAAAAAACACTGAAAACGCAAAAAAGTTTTAAATATTTTAAACAGTCTTTAAATTATTTCAGAATGACTTAACATCCATTCCTAGCCTTGGAAAAAACTCAAAATCTTTAATTTGTATTCCTTTTATATTGACGAAACTTCTGGGTAGTATAGTGTGCTGTCCTTTAAAAAGAACCCACTCCAAATTGTACCCTAAAAACAACCCATTGAGATAGTTTCAAGGTGTCAGGTAAACATTCCATCCAAAATTGAACCAATATAAAAATAGCATAAAACCTTTATTTTCCCTTCATTAAAATTTAAGTTTTATATTGGAAAATCCAAATCCGTCCTTCTGTTTCTTCTGAAAAATTATTTTAAATACTTTAAACTTTAAACCAGTGTTTCTCAACCGGGGGTACGCGTACCCCCAGGGGTACGCCACGAATTATTTATTTTTTACCTTTCAATGATTTTACAAGGGTTTTTTTGTAGTGTTTTCTATTTACTATCATACATTGCCAGGCATTTGGACACCAGTCAAAGCCGAATCTTGCCCAATAAAATATTTTTTTTTTGTCTTTAAAAAGCTCCTCCTTCCTATCATTCTATATTTTATAGATATTTTTATCCTCTTGACAACTTTTTTTGTACTTATTTTTTAATGTGTTTCACGTAAATTAAAACAAGAATAGATTTAAAAATATAACGAATAATTGAACAACTTAGGTTAAAGGTAAGTAAGAATGTTTTTTCGATTAGTATTTGTAGTATATTTACGTAATAACTAATACATTTAAACCAGTAGTTCCCAAGGGGGCGTTAAAGAATTCTAGGGGTGTTCGGTGATGAGTATATAGGAAATTGGGGGGGGGGAGGCATTATTAAGGTAAAAGGGGGCGTTGACTACTTATAAACTATTGCTTAATGTCATTTTATGCATAAAAACATTAAAAAATCCCCTGGGGAAGGACCCCCAGACCCCCCTTTTACCTATGGTTTGATGTATTAATATTTTATGTAATTTTTAAGATGAAATCAGTGGAGATACCAAATATATTCTACAGGTAGTAAACGGGGAATACGCCCTGGGTATACAAGATGTTTCAGTATATATTCAAAATAAGTTAAAGAATTATTTTTGAATCAAATTTTATAAAAAGGTAGAGTTGAATTATTATCCTAACTGCTTTAAATTAAATTTTAAGATGCATAGAAATTTTAACTTTTGAATATTGTCCATATACTAGCTTTACAAAATTTTATTTCATTTGGATATAAATTAAATTCTTTTCATAACAGAACGTTGGTATAAAATTCTATAAAATGTAAGCAAATTAGGGACAAAAATTTGTAAGGGGGCGATGGAAATGTTTCTTCTTGAAAAGGGGGCGGTGGTCCTAAAAAGTTTGGGAACCTAAAACGGAGGTGACATTTCAACTGCTAGCTGCAACTGCATGCGAGGGGTACGTAGGGAAATACATTTTTCCTTTGGGGGTACAATCGTGATAAAGGTTGAGAACCACCGTTTTAAACCATATTATCTTAATTTTCGTTCGTGGTATCCTAGACTTTCTTATATTAATCAATTTAGGATGTTTTAGAACTAAATATTAACAATAATAACAGGTTCCCCACCGAGAGAGAAAAAAAGTTAAGAAAATGTTTGATTAGAAGTATGCCCTAGCACAGCGGTTCCCAAACTGTGCTCCGCGAAGCATTTTCAGGTACTCCTCGAAAAAATTTGAAATAAATACAATTTCTGAAAATTTATAATTAAAGTTGCTCTGATAAATATCCTTCACCAAAGTTTTTCTTTTTAAGAACCCGTTTTGGCACCTCCCTAACCCCCAAACTATTAAGGAGCGATCCTATTCGGGTATAACCCAAAGGGTCTCAAAACGAGTTAAAACACTACTTTTGAGGCCTAAATTTCAGAAAATTTTCTGGTGGAGAACCCCCACACTCTTCTCCATTTTGTCGTCTATTTACCGTATTTTTCTCTTGAAAATTCTGCCGCTCACACGAAGCGGTTCCAAGGGATTTTTGGAAGAATTTTTATCCAATATTTTGTTGTTTTTTTATGGGAATCATGTGGTAAATGCAGAAATCGTTTAGAATTCAAAATGCTTGATTCGAAACCTTTCACTCATCAAAATAAGGTATGAAATGTATTAAAAGCTTTAAAGAAAAAAATCTCCATCTCCACCCGTGCAAGGACGGGCATATCAGCTAGTTGAACAGTTAAAATTGAACATTAACTGTTGTAAAGTGAGATGCTTATTAGTGAATTAATTAATTATATATGGATATGCATTTTAAGAGCTAGTTTTATGATAGCAGAGTGATAGGTTCCCAGGATTACACAAGTTACAGATCCATTCCTTAAAATTTTTTTATCTTGCAGGTCAAAATGGGATTTTTGAATGATCATCTTTCGATTCTATGCATGAGTTACTGCTCCACAATAAAATATTAATCTTTTGAAATCTAATTCAAACTTGATTATAATTTAATTATATATGAAGGCATTAGAACTACACGAAAAATAATAGGAATTCGTATCATAATTTTTTTTCAGTAGAGTAAAAAATGTACTTGGTCAAAATACTTTTGAACGCAATGGATTCCATTTAAAGAGATACTTGATTAAATTTCAAAGCACTAGTTTTTGAAGTTACCACTTTCACTTATTCAAAAATTATCACCTATATTTATAGGCGATACTTTTGTATATGAACAAAAAATATACAACCAAAAAATATGCAAACCGTTCAATTTGAATCAGCATATCCGTTACTCATTGATTCACTCGTGCGACACCGCAAGTTAAATTTATCCCGAAGTCCAGAAAAATGCATTTGTCAAAGTACTTATGAGTGCTTCGGTACATGACAAAATTCACGTGATTTAACTTACATGACATTTTACAAGCTCTAATATACTTCTAACGTAACTCACTGACGCCCCAGTTATTGCACACTGAAGGAAGTCAAAGTTGCATATAGCTTGCTTTTTCAGTTTCTCACGATCACCTAAGAAATTAAAAAGCATTTAGTTTTTTCCAAACTATTGCAAGTAAATAAAAGAAGGTTTTTATGAATACAGATAACGTTTTACAAACCAAGGCAATAAATGATTAAAGTTAAAATATTCATTACGTAATCACTGATAGGTAGAGAACTTTGTTAAAACATCACTGTTGGAGATCAATTCGCACCTGTTAAGTTCAAACATTGATTCTCAACCTTTTTCGTGAATGTACCCCCAGGGGTGTACGTAAGGACCATAAAATTGTTTATGGTATGATATTGAATATTAATCTCTTTTATGTCAGTGTTAATGTTTTTATCTGGAGAAAGTCAGTGATTTACCGTTGTAAAAAGTCTCCAAGACATATATTAAGATTTCAAGACACTGGGTTCTGACCTTAAGATAGACCAAGTTTCTAAGGTCTATTTTTGGTTGCTTTAGCACGTTTTTCTTAAATATTAAAATATATACATGGTAAAAAAGTTGATGATGCCTGTGTTAAACATTTTATAAAATTTTTCCCAACGATAAGAAAACCTAAGTCATGGATTTTGTGTAGAAAGTGGAGTATCACTCAATAAACCATGCTCTTAAAATTGCGCTGTCTATTGTTATAAAAACAGTAGATGGAAGTAAAAATGTTCGAAATCTGTAATGAAAGTTTTACCACTACGAAGTAGATGAAACCATAGTTCATCCATCTCACGCAAGATGTCGCACCAGTCGTCTTTCCTCTTTAATGGATCTCGGCAATTATTCTCCTCCTAAGGGAAGAAACAATCTCTCATTATGATAGTACACAATCCTACTAAATATGCCCACATTATTTTATTTAATGCAAAAACCTTTATGCTCTGGATCCTTAATCATCTATCAGTTTATTTACGGCCATCTTAACTGTCCAAAAAACTTCACATGGGGTTTCCAATTGAAACCTTACTTGAATAATGAACTCAAAATTGGCAGTAAGGTAGAATGGTGTGAAACACACCTTAACCGCATCTCTTACTCTCATAATTCATTGGTAAGAACACCTCCAGTTATGACATAAGTAGGGAATTTAATTAAACAATATGCGTGTGGTATGTACTATGATGCATTGAGGTTGCCGCTTTATTTATAACTTGAAATTCTTACTCTATAGCAGAAAACTAAAAGTTTTTTAAAACATTCATGCGGTAAGATACCAACCTTTTGTTTTTCCATCATAAACCCCAAGTCAAAAGCGTTTGCCAGTTCTGTGTAGCAGGCTTGCAGATCTCTAGCTGTCTTCAGGTACTTGTTCATGATGTACTTGGAAATGATGTTGTGACTCCAGTGGAGGTAAGGCCTTCTATCAACGTAATACTCCTTCAACAGGGGCTCTACGGAAAGAAACTTGGGTTGCATATCGACTCAAATGAATTTCACGAGTGGTATATAAGGAGTTTTAACAATGGAGACAGCAATTTGTTAACGTAATTTTTTATTCCTCCTTATAGCTAGCAATGCTAGCATACATTTTATGGTAGTTCTCATTTATATGGATGTTGTTTTGGAATTAGAACCCCCCCCCAGTTTTGAGACACTATATTCCTTTCAATCCTAAGCCTCCCGAGCATCCTATTGAAAATTTGGTATATTAGTGGAAGAATGAGAAGAATGAGATATTAATCATTTTAAATATTTAAATATTCTTCCAGTTCGTCATCTTTTTTTCTATAAAGTTTGTCTTTATTTATATTCAAATCCGAATGCATGTATAAAAAGAAACAATATTAATCCACGTAGACCAAATGTAATCTATCTAGTACCAAAACCTAAAAAGACTATCTTCTGCAAAAATTTTTGTTATTTAGCTCCTAAATTCTTCAATGCCTTACCTACAGATATAGACAAAACAGCCCGTCGAAATATACATTTAAAAAGAGGTTAAAGGATTTCTTGTATTCTATTGATAACATCGAGAGTTTCTTTTCTTTGTAGTTATTCATCATTATCCTTTCAAAGTGTTTATTTACTCAAATATATGTCAATGTCTTTTTTTTTAAAATTAACTTCATATATCTGCTAGTAAATATTTTATGTACAATCCTATGGCCAGCAGTAATTATAATTTATTGGCGCCCTGTTTGCCACACCACTTCTTTATATTTCTTTGTTTCCTTTCCTTTTTTTATAAATTAAACTTTATATGTGTGAAATGTCTATATGTAATAATACAGTCACCTACATGGATCGAGTATGATCCCAGGTGACTATAAACATTTGTTGTATTTGTTCGTTATTATAAATAAATAAATAAAAAAATATATATACATTGATTATT
Source organism: Tetragnatha montana (assembly GCA_963680715.1). Taxonomy (NCBI): domain Eukaryota; kingdom Metazoa; phylum Arthropoda; class Arachnida; order Araneae; family Tetragnathidae; genus Tetragnatha; species Tetragnatha montana. Next base: position 158,250 of record OY796681.1, read on the forward strand.
GAAATGGAAAAATAGAATAAGTTTTACAATACATTGGTAGTTTACTACACCTAAAATACACGTTTATACTAGAAATTCATATATTTCGTGTGAAATAAAAAGTTTTTCTAACTGTACAAAATTTTGTTTTTATTGACATAATACCTTGCTCACTATCATTCCATTAACCCCATTAGCAGTTAAACCATTTTTTACAGTTCACTTCGCGATCTGAGCTCGCTTGCTGCACATCCCCGCTCATCCGCATTCAAAAATTCCTTTTAAAACTTAACATACTTTCTCTAATAGTATTATCAAAAATTCACATATTTACATTGAAACAAAGAGCTCTTTTCTGATTGTATAAAATTTAATTTTTAGTAAGATAAAATCCTTTAACCCTTTTAGTCCCAGACCACCAGAGATCGTCATCGAATCCTATGATAAATTGCTGGGTGGCTGTGGGACAGAAAGGATTCATTAAATACTTTTGGTTTTATGAGATAAGACTTAGGCCGGAAATACTACGAATTTAAGATGTTGAAAAGATAGTTGGAGCCTAACTCAATGTGAATTTCACCTGTCACCATTTTTAAGCATGTGTGTGGTATGATACTATGTATCATAGTGTTCAGTTCAGTAAAACAGGGTGTGGATAGTGGGATAAAAGTGCATTGTTATCCATGTTTGGATTATCCCATTATTAGCATTTCTAGAAAAGGCTCCCTTCAAGAACTAAAGAAAGAGAGAGGCATAGTACCTACTCATTTCCTTGAATGCTGTGAACCAGGTAGCCGCGGGGTGGTGGTGGCCGTCCATGGCGTCGGCCAGCAGCTCCACCAGCTCGCTCTCGCGCAGCCCGTACGTGGTGCAGGCCAGGAAGGTCGCCATCTTCCGCAAGGTGCGGAAACCGAATCTGCAACACGGAATCAAACTACTCACGAAAAACACATCCTTCTTCACCATCAAGGAATAAATAAGATAAATTCTGCTTTAATGGGTCAAATTTAAAAAAAAAATGTTATGGAGGACACCCAACAACCCCAATATTTCCTTGGGATTCAGTACCTATTTCATAAAAAGACCTTTTAAATTATCGTTAAGTATTTATAATAGATTTATTTAAAATATAAAAATTTTAAGTTTTCTGATAAAAAACGATAAATGGTCTTCTAAAGTAAATTAAGTAGATAAATTTATTTTTAAAAAACATTTTAAAACAATCGTTATTCGGGGTGTTTCAGAACTTCTAGGAGGGGTAGAGTACACCCAGGGGGGGCTCATCTGGCTCTCCGATTACTTTCAGCCAGGATGACGTAATCGGCTGGAAGGCGTTGAAGTTTTGACAGGAGTGACCAATCAGGGTTACATAGGGAAATCGCGGAGCTTATTATAGGTATTTTCTTACGTAGAAGGGAGTAATATAAGACGCGGAAGGGAAAATATAGACCTGTGAACTTGCCTAAGCAACAAATCATATATTTAAATATCAATACTTGTGATCTATATGGTTGCATTCAATTTTTTAACTTCTGATGGGTTAAAACTGATTAAAATATTTCATTGAATTAAATTATGAGTATCTTGTTTTCCTTCTCATAAGCAACTTGAAGAACAAGTTTATAGCTTACCAAATAGTGGATTAAATACACACTATGAAATTTAAAACTGATTCCTATGCATCGGAGGTTTTGGTTTGGTTTTTTGGTTACATATATTTTCCGGTATGTGTGCTTGATCTCAAGGATCCGCTTATACACCTTCGTCAAGTAAGACAGGCACAACAGAATTTTTACTGGCACAAAGAAGGAAAATACACCCAGGGGCGAGGTGAGAATCGAACTCACGACGGGGCAGCATCGGAGGTTCATTACTTAAATCAATAGTGATCGATTTGTAACAATATTTTAAAAGTTAAACAAATTCCCACCATCTGTATTTTAGAAAATTCTAAATACAAAGACAATACCGTTTTTTAAAGCAGTATTTAGTTACAATCCGATACTTTTAGATCACTAAAAAATCCTCAAATTGTAAGCTATTTTTGGGTTGTTCTTCTTTTGTATGTTTTGTATAAAATTGATTACGCTACTAATCGCTTTTATTACTAATTTATTAAAATTCAAAGTTAGTTTATTAGGTACTAATTAACCTGATCTCACTGAATTTATTATTCTAATGTATCTTATATTCTGATTATGATTGTAGTAACACTGATCTATCTAAGACATATTGATCAGTGTTAAAACAATCACATAATCAGATGATAATAAATGATCACTTAGATTCTAAGTGATAATTACATGAAGAAAAAATCAAATAATCTGTTGATTTCGAATTCAATTTTGATTAAACATGACAAACATGAAGGAGATAATTTATTGGGTATAAACCTTCACCAACTTGCCGACTCCCACATACGATCGCCGAAAGAAACTCGAACTGAAACAGTTAGTTTTGAAGTTGGATCAGTGTTCCAAAGTTACGATATTATCATTTTATAAGATCTCCAAGGTGAGGTCAAATTGATCCTGTTTTAGTGTAAAATTTGAATAGTCTTCAAATTAAAAAATGATACATAATAATAATTAAAAATATTGCCAAGCTTTAATAATATAATAATTAAGTCTATAAATTGCTTTTAGTATTTTATTTCAACTCTTTTCAGTTTCCATGAAGGGAACTAGAAATATATTGTCCCTTCCAAATCAAAATTGCTTTTATTCTAAAAGAAATTAATATGTTCCTAAAACCAATCTATGGATTCCTCTTGCCTTTGGGACGATCTACTTCGGTTTCTTACTTCAAATTAACAATAGATATTCATTCAAAAAACCCTTTCAAACATTCACGAAAACCCTTTTAGATTCATATCTTAAATGCTTCAAAACTGAATTGTTGGATCAAAGTTTAAATTTCCCTCTCTCCTGTCAAAAAAAATCCCTATTCTATCTGACCCAATCGAAGGAGAAGCTGGGGTATCACGCGAATTACGTAATCGGCTGGAGAGCAGTACGTCACACGAATTTTCGTTCCTATGTGAAGAGCCAACCTTATCTTATTCTATTAACCTTGGAGTACACCTATAGACGATCACATAGGAATGAGGAAGAGGGGATGGAAACGCACCCTTTACGACCTAGAGGTTTTTAACAGCGGGCATGGGAGGAAATTGACAAGTAACCTTTTTAAGAAGATAGGATTAAAACCAGCAAAATAGTTCGATTCCAGCATTTAGTATTACATAGAAACCAATTTAAGGGATCAAACTTAAGTACCTAAATGTTTAATCAGAACAATCAAATGCAATCGTAGTTTTTCAGTTCTTTGGCTTAAAATAAGTCATGACTTTCTACAAGCGTTTAACATTGAGAAATTATGATTTCTCACTGCAAAATGCATTGCTTTGCTTCTTAAGCGGCGATATATTGATTGGTCTCATGTTATTAAATATTTAGCTGCTCTGCCGTGCCTGCTGCTTAATTTCATTTCATTCTAATAGACAAAGTAGAAACGCTACCGTTGAAAGGGTTTTCACTTACCTCTCCTTGGGTCCGGTCATGAGACACTCGACCACCTCCTCCACCGTCTTTGGGACGTCCCCGGGCTCGCTCCAGGAGCTCCAGCCGCGCACCACGCGGGTCAGCAGGCGCACGTAGAGTGCGCTGGCGCCGTCCGGCGGCACGCGCTCGCGCAGCAGCGCCAGCTGCGCGGCGCATGGCGCGTGGCGCGCGTCGCGCAGCCCCGACTGCAGCGCCGCCAGCGGCGTCGGGAGCGGCTCCAGCGCGACGAACGCGGGGCAGCGCGAGCGCAGCAGGCGCAGCGTGTCGTCGTCGCCCGCGTTGAGCGAGCACACCAGGTGCGCGTTGGGCGGAAGGTTCCAGGGCAGCCACCCGAGGATGGAGCTGCCGGTGGGGGAGCGAAGCAGGTGAAGGTCGTCAAGGATGATCACCAGCTCTGTCGGAGTGGATTCCACCATCTTCAGAAGGTCCTGCGGGGGGTGAAAAGTGTTTAGTTCGTACGCCAGATTACGGTGGAGCAAGGCTCCACCCACCTTTTTGGGATATTTCGTTTTTCTTCTCAATATTAAAGGAATCCTTCAAGGCACTGGTTATTTCCACGAAAGTAACAACTAAACTCTACCTAATCTCGCTACTTCTGAAAAATTACAAGTTAAATAAAAGCATAATAATCAAAAGTAGCAGCCAAGAATCGAACCTTGCCGCTACCGAACTTCTAAAACCTTGTTTTAAGGTTTATTTGCCAACCTCAAAGCAACCAAGATGTAACTAAGTTGAACGTTGTCACAGGGTTTTTCTTTCCAACTTGCAAAAACCTCAGCTTCTAACCTTGTTTTAAGGTTGTTGAATGAGGTTACAAAAGCCTTTATCTTACAATGCGGGTTCTTACCTGGAACCATATGCTGAGCTCTCCCAACTCGAAGCTGTGGTGTTTGAGCTCGAAATTAAAGGCGAGGGTGATGTGGAGACAGAGGTTCCTCAGGAGTTCCGACGTGTAAGTGGAGCAGGGGCTCTGGCCTGCATGCCGCACTATCCGGATTACGTCCCCGCCCAGCCACTCGGTGCAGTAGGTTATCACCTGTGGAAGAGCCAACTTAGTTATTAAGTAACTGCTATGTAAGACAAGGTTGATTAATAAGATAAGGGTTGGTTAAAAATTCAGTGACATATGTTTTCATTTTTTAAAAATTCTTTCTGTGTGCTTGTTCTAGTATTTCTAGAAGTATTAGAAGTGGAGCTATGTTAGGTTAAAGAGAGTCAAGTATAAAATCATTTTCTCATTAAAGTCCTAGGTTGAGTGCCTGGTTACTTGAAATGGAATGACCAGACTACCCTTTCGATCGTGTTTGAACCAATGGTGTTCACTCACTACTACTCTGGTTATCTTTGAGCTATCGAAAGTAGAATCAAGTGATGATAATAAGAGTTCTCTTCCGGGCAAGTGGGCCGTGGTCGAATGGACGATGCTAACTCTTATTATCACAACTCCGGCCATGATAGCCTATGATGTTTTATAATCAAGTGCATCCTACTGTTTTACTAAGAAGCCCTATGGCAGATACCATAAAAGAAATTCAGATCAAGACTTCCCAACACGCTTTGTAAAGTAACTTTTTCGGGATGTCTCAACCTAATATACTCGAAGCATTATAATTTCGGATGATCACCTGAGAGAGGAGGGTGGACTTGCCACAGCCGTCTCCGCCACACACGACGATGGGGGCGTGGCGCAGCTTCTCGTCCTCGCCCATCATGAGCCTCTGGATGTGCAGCAGGGCTGCGCAGTCGCTCTCCAGGGACTGCGCCATGCCCAGCTCGCGCAGGTAGCGTCGACTGTTCAGCAAATGGCTCTGCGATTCGCGGAACACCTCCTGCAACACACATTTCCACTTTAAGAACCTTCGAAAATTAGTTTCCATATTGAACCATTACGTTACACAGAATAATGTATAGTGTGTTTCAAGGTATTTCCTTTTTAAAACTCATCCCGCGGTTTGACAAGTGCTCAAATTTCGATCACATTTATCTTGGAAGTAGTTAGCTGCTGCTGTACCATGCGCAATGAATCTTTTCAATCAATTATGTTTAGTTAAACGGGCCTTGGGAAAATCACGAAGCCCCCTATTCCAGTTCGAAATATGCTTGTCTAGGTACCGTCTAACAGTGGCGTAGCCAGACAAAAATTTCGGAGGGGGATATTGATATTTTTTTTTTTTTGGGGGGGGGGGGGGTATGGGGTATTTTTAGTGGTTTTCTATGGTCAAAAAAAGAAAATTTCTAAGTTTCGGGGAGGGATATATCCCCACCCCCCCTCTGCCTACGCGCCTGCCGTCTAACCACTTTATCATTGTTTACATTTAGTTTAGATGTTTTGAAATACCCTTGTACAATGTACATTGAAGCTTTTTGTTTTATTTGTTACGAAATTTCAGGGTTCCTCTTTTTCTAGGGAGACCAGACGTCCCGCTTTTTACCTCTGTCCCGCTTAGTGTCACACTTTTTCATTCAAGTCCCGCTTTCCTGAAAAAGTCTCATCAAACGAGAAAAATTGGAAATTATATAGCCTTAAAAGCAGGGTTTTAATTCATTTTTAGACCCTTTGAGAAAGAAAGAAAGGAAAAAATACTACAAAAACTGATGTCAAAATTTCGGGAGGGGTTTGAACCCCTAACCCCCCCTGGATACGGCCCTGATTCAGCTGAAATCACACCAGTCACTGAGGAGGGTGTGGTGTGCAGAAACAGGAGCATCTGAGAAAGTCGCTTCCTCCAAGAACCCTTGACTATTCTCTTCAGGTAATCTTTTGCAAACTGTACCACTTTTTTGAGGATCCTCAAATCACCATCCTAGACAAAAATGGCAGTCATCAAGACTCTTGCCAAGCGAGCTGAACGAATCTGTGAACCACAGTATTTAGACGAAGAGCTACAACATCTGGATCAGGCACTACAGGCGAACGATTTTTCTTCCAGTGATATAAGAAGAGCTTTACACGACAGAAAATTTGAGACACCGATGGAATCCAATAGCCCAGTTCAACCCCCGATTGGAAAGGCTTTCTTACCGTACATACGAGGAGTTACCCCTCAGGGCCACCCTGAGAACCGGGGGTGAGACGGGAACTGGCGATCCCGGGGACTCCCGAGGCGAAGCATGTGCTGCGAGTTCTTCGTTAGTGGGCGGTCCTGCCGCGACGGGCGGACCTGCCGCGATGCGGGTCCTGCCGCGACCGTGGGTGGTTGTTGCTTGACCAAGTGAGTGGCGGGGTAAAATCCGTTACATGCGAAACGACAGCGGGGCCGGCAGCACCGGCGCGCCACACTGGGTGAGAACCCTCGGGCGTCTGAGCTCAATAACCCTGGGCGATGATTATATTCGACCTTTCATCCGTCTGGTGCCGGTGCTATCGAAACCGCTGGGACTCTGTATCCGTTCCGACCCGTGCCGTGCGTCGTTAAGATCGGTGCACTTCGCGTGCTAGGCTTTCCCCGTAGCGAGCACGTCTTAAGGCTTCGGGCACGGACGAAGCTGTAAGGGTCGGTAACGGACGAGACGCTCCGTGCGTCTACGTAGTTCAAGCGGCGGGCTGCTCCGCAGCCCGCCGCCCGTGCAAAAAAGCACCCGTGGCCCAATTGTGTGTCTTGCATAGAAGCTTGACAGATGTCTTGATGAAGAAAGCCGCGGGTCGAGTTTAAAGGTCGGCAGGGCTCCGGTCCGGTTGAATGACCCTCGATACTCGTACCTCATCGAGCTGTGTCTCCTTCGCAAGGGCGGTACCGCGGACCGGGTTGTTAATGGCATAAGCGCTTAGTTCGTAGTCAGACCCGTGTTCCGCAAATCTTGAACTTGAACTACGAAGAGTTACAGATGGAATCGGGAGAATTTTAGAAAATCACAGAATCAAACCTATCTTCAAGCCAACAAGACAGCTACGTAACCTATACCGTTCAGTTAAAGACCCCAGAGACCCGCTATCAACAGCTGGAGTGTACCAGATCCCTTGTTCCTGCGGTTCAGTCTATATCGGCACGACAAAACGCACCATTAACCCGTCTTTCTGAACACGAACGACAACACTGAGCTATAAACAAACTGGAGTGACAACTGAGCGTGCCGAAACCGCATCACACCTTATCGAAGTTTGTGTCTACGCGGAAAAGATTTCCATCTTCTTTTAGTTTTCCCCATCTGTTGGCACAGTTGTATGCACAGCATGATACGACCATTCTAAATGTTGCTCAAAATATTTAAAAAAAAGGGGGTTTTCTAGAAATAGTTCCACTCACACAATGTTAGTCTATGGAGAAATTCGTTTGTTTTGCCCGGTTCGCTCAAGCGAACCGGGCAATTGTGACCATCCGCGCCGGCACGTTCGGTCGCATGTTATATCATCAGAGGTTGTCACTCCAGTTTGTTTATAGCTCAGTGAACGACAATGCCACCTTGGCCAATATCAGAAATCTGCCGTGGCTGAACATAGTCAGAAAAGTAATCATGATATTTTATTTAGCAGCACTCAAGTTTTAGCTTCAATCTCGCATTTTTACCCCCGTCTATATAGAGAAGCTATTGAGATTTATAAACATCCCCAAAATTTTAATCGGAAAGAAGAAGGCATCCACCTCCAGAAGTTTTGGCATCCGGCCTTCAGGAGTGTGCAGCGAGGTCTGACGTCATTTCCGCCCGATCCTCCCACTGGCCAATCTAATGAATCCAATGAGAATGCACCACGTCTACTTGGTGAATCGGTGAACTAACGCTTTTTATTCCACTGATGATGTCGGGCACAGCTTCCGACGAAACGTCTGGTGTTTTTGTTTTTATTTTGGAACACGGCCTATAAGCCCGAAAATTATGTATTTTAACACTTAAATTTTATTTTATATCTATTCAGTTGAAAACCATTAATTACATGTTATCGCTTGATCTGTATGTTCTAAAAACAAGTTTCAATTATGAAGAAGTTAAATAAATTATCTATAAAATAAGACCCACGTTGTATTATTACAAGCGCTAACGGCGAATTTTGGGCCTTTTGCCTGAGTTCATCGGTGTCTTATAAACCGCTCGAAGGTCTTTAGCGGACCGGCCATATATGGCCCGAGCCAGTATCTCAGCCGTATACTGCGACCCGTAGGTAAGGATGAAGGTGTTCTGGGGTAGCTTATGCCTGCTCTTTGGCCCTGATTTCGGACTAAGACGGGGGCGCGGGAACCAAGCGCGTCCCGTGGGCGTATCCGCCTTGCCTTTTTCCGGGCAACCAATCGGCTGGTGGTTCTCCTGACGTCTCCGGTGTCTTTACCGGGTCGTCTGAGGCTGCTCAAGCGTCAGGCTTGCCTATCTCACCGGATACTTTCATTGAGTCGGCGTTTTAGCCGGTAGCTCTCTCCTGTATTGGGGGTCCAGGTGGCCGTTAGCTCTGGGTGATGAAAACCAAATCATACTTCTATGGATACTTTAATAACACTTCGAACGCACCACGCTGGAGGCAACTCCGGCGCGGACCCGAGAGGGCCCGCCGCACCTTCGCAAGAGGTGCACCAATCTCAGAACTTTCATGACTTACTCCCGTCGCCTGTTCAAACAGGTGGGAGAAACTCATCGGCCAGAGAGGATGACTCCGAGGGCCCGGGCGGAGAGACTCGTCTCTCCGTTCAAGATCCGGAAGGATCAAAAGGGGGCAGCGGTGTTTTTACCGCCTCGATTCCGGAAGGTTTCGACGCCCAAGCTTCTTCAGAAGCATCTCGAATACCAGTGCTTGAGGTCACGAAAGTGATTCAAGCCAACCTGCGGAAAAGTCAGTCGGCTACTGCAGAGTTGCGCGAGTGTGATGGGTTTGATGCAGATATTCTTCTGATACAGGAACCTAACTTGCGCAAGGGTGCCGTTGTGGGTTTCCCGCTACCATGGCGCGTTGTTCACGATGGCCGAGGCGGCAACGCTGCGGTCGTCGTGAAGAATAGAAAGACGCATGTGTCATGTTTGCTGGCGAACTACCGAATGGCAGTCGCTGAAATTTGGCTTGAATGCGGGAGAGTCATCGTGATATCCGTCTATTTTGGACGGACCGCGAAAATTGAGGAATGTTTGCGCGACATTGAATTCATACTTGTGCATCATCCCGATGCCAAGGTCGTCATTGGCGGTGACTTCAATGCTTGGCACATGATGTGGGGCCGACCGGTCAAGTCTACGCCGAGAGGTGAGAAGATCGTTGAATTCATCAATGATAGGAACCTCGCGTTGCTTAACGATCGGTCAGCCCCCCCCACATTTGTCGGCCAGCAAGGAGATAGCTGGATCGATTTGACTCTTGCTAATCGAGCATTCTTGCCACTGATCAGCGGTTGGCGCATTTTGGAAGACACGGCTAGTGACCATAACTATATTGCGTTTGAGTTAAGCTCCGCACCGAGTCCGAGCCAGATGGAAATTCTTCGATACACCCGTAATCCATTCAGATTACGGAGAGCCATTAGAAAGGCTTCAGAAGAATTGCGAGTGCTCGAGAGAAGGCTCGGTTCAGTCAAAACGGAGCGAGGCCTAGACGCTGTGGTCACTAAATTGTACGCCGTGCTGCATCGAACCCTCGATGCAGACGCCATTGCGGGCAAACGAAAGTCTCATTACAAGTCTTGGTGGTGCGACGAGCTACGAGTTCTTCGTAAGGAAGTTCGCGCTCTAAGACGGAGATATAGCAAGGCGGTTGACCCTCGTGAGAGGTCAGAATACCGTATACGCTTTAAAATGAGACGTGCAGTCTACAGACACTCCATCATGCAGCATAAGGCTAAAGCATGGGAGACATTCTGTAATTCTCTCTCCAGCACGGATCCTTGGTCTTTGCCTTTTAAGCTTGGCCGAAGGATTCGGCGGAGGACGTGTCTTAGTATGGTGAAGAAGGCGGATGGGAGTCTAACGGTGTCCAGCGAAGAAGCGGCCAGAGTAATTCTGGGCGAAATCTTCGCTGCTGAGGGCCCGGATTCGCCATATCAGAAGCGAGTACGTAAGAGAACAGACTCTTACGAAGGAGCTCTGAATGACGTTCCATTCACGGAGACTGAGGTCAATTGTGCCGTGAAGCGAGCCAAGCTAAGCAAGGCCGCAGGACCCGACCGTATACATGCCGAGGCAGTGCGGGAAATACACCGGATAAGACCTACGCTCCTCCTAAACTTATTTAATAAGTGCCTTGCATTAGGAAAGATCCCTAAAGCTTGGAAGGAGGCCCGCGTGGTCTTGATTCCTAAGCCTAATAGGGACCCATTTGAAGTGGGTACCTACCGTCCTATTTGCCTACTAAATGCCATGGGGAAGGTTTACGACAGGTTGCTCGCTGACCGAATTCGACATGTCCTGGCGCTAGTACGGAAACCGCATGAAAACCAATTTGGCTTCGTGCGGGGGAAGTCTTGTGATCAGGCATTGTTCCAGGTCAGGGAGCGAATTCTTCTTGCTCGAAAAGAGAAGAAGGGCCTTTCAGCCACATCCCTCGACATTCATGGCGCCTTTGACAGGGCTTGGTGGCCATCCATCTTGGATGGTCTCATCTCTGCTCAATGCCCGGCGAATCTTTACGCCGCTGCTAGGGACTACCTAGTTGGTAGGACCGTCACATTCCAGTACCCGGGTGGAAACGTTAGCTTTTCACCCACCAGGGGCTGCCCGCAGGGTTCCTGTATTGGTCCCACCTTTTGGAACTTGGTGGCAGATAACTTTCTGAGGGAAGATCTGCCACGAGACTCTGAGGTCATTGCATTTGCCGATGACCTGCTGCTTTTGTCCAGCGGTTTCGCCGCTTCTCATATTGAGGAGACCGCGAATGAGGCTCTGCAGCGACTAGCTCTTTTGGCTGGTTCGTTAAAACTGAGTTTTAGTGTCACTAAAACCAAAAGTTTGTACTTTCGCATGCAGAGCCCTAAGCGCATTCACCCCCCAAACCTCTTGTTGGAGGGCGTTGCGGTCGAGCAAGTCGAAGAGCTGGACTATCTCGGCGTCAAGCTTGACGGGCGTCTTAATTTTAAACGACACGTGGTTCAATGCTACGGTCGGGCACTGCAACTCTTTAACAGAGTTCGAAGTGCGGCGCCGCGATATTTTAGTCGCAACCCTCTTCTCTTGAAGAGAATCTACCTCGGGGCAATCGAGCCGATACTTTTGTATGGTATCGGAGCATGGGGCGCAAATTTGGCCAAGAAATACTTCCGTATGGACTTAGATACCGTCCAGCGGCCTTTTTTGCGTGCTATAACTCGTGCTTTTTGTTCAACCGCTACTCCTGCTCTTCAGGTCTTGGCAGGTTGCTTGCCCCTGGGTTTGAAATCCCAGGCTCGATTTGCGCGTTTTCTGACAGAGGAAATTGGCGGGGTCCACCAGGTGGGTGGTTCGACCTTTGGTTCCACGTGTGTGGAAACCCAGACGCCGCTTGATCGGATCCACCCGGCTCATCGGGTGAGTGCATCGATCAGCTTTGACATTCCTATTGTTGGTGAAATAGATATTTACACTGACGGGAGTCGCATCGACGGAAATGTCGGTGCCGCCTTTGCGGTGTTTTATTTCGGCAAGCTTATTGATAGCGTTATGCTTAAGCTTCCCTCACACGCAACTGTATTTCAAGCTGAAATGCTTGCAATCGAACGCGCCCTCCTATGGTGCTGTTCTTGCGCTGCACCGCATCGGCGACTAGTTACGGTGTACTCCGACTCCCTTTCGGTACTTCTCGCTTTGAGTAACCCGGAGTCTTGTGAGTCCCGAACTTTGAACGCAAAAGACTTATAGGAAATCCCTAGTAAGGGATAATGTCTCATTGAATTGGGTGAAAGCACATATTGGTTACGAAGGGAATGAATTAGCGGACCGTCTGGCGAAAGAAGCTTCCAAAGGTGGCCCAGACATACCCGAAGTGATAATGGTTGAATCACGAGCTTCGGTTCGCGGTGAAATCCGGAAGCACTTCATGGGTCGTTGGCTCGATGAATGGGCCTACGATGAACGAGCACGGTGGACCTACTCGTTGTTGCCTCTCCCCGACGAGAAATTCTTGGTCGGCCATCCCGCTCAAACTCATTTTTTGAGTGGTCATGGCTGGTTCAGGAAGCACATGTCTAGAATAAAGGACTTTATTCAGGAGGAGTGCATGTGTGGCGTTAATGGTGACGCCGCTCATTTTCTCACCACTTGCCAAGTGGTCCGAGAGGAGAGGCTGGCGGTAGGTTTCGTAGAGGACGGCCCTTCGGTCCTTTGGGACCCGAGACGTCTTAAGGCGCTTTCAGCGCTGTACCACTCCACCCGTCTTATTTGCATAAGCGGGACCAACGTTGCCGCCTGGCGGACTTGTAGCAGAGGCCGTCAGGGGCCTCGTCTGAATAACAGAACGTAAGGTGACCTCCATTTGGAGTCGCCGGGTGATAGAATGACCGAGAAATCGGGGGTTTTATCATCCACCGGGCTAAGGTGAAATATGCCCGAAGAGCTTTTTAAGCTGTAAACTGACAGGAATTGAATTCCCGGCTTCCTTGATTGGATGTCGGAAGAGCGTATGTGCGGCCAAGAAATTGGCCCGTACCATCGTTTCGAACCATGGCGCGACTAAATGAATGTGCCTTATCCCGGCTCATCTTGAGCAAGAGGGAGGTCTTCGGGCTAGGCTTGAAGAGATATGCTCTTAAGTATACCGCATTCCAAGTGCCGGAACTCAGATCAGAGTTCACTCTTGAAAGCTAGCGTCTCGTACGCATACCTCCTTGGAGGTTCGAACGCCGGGGGGAGTGTTGGTGCTTTTACGGCTTCTCGCCGGTTTTACACCTCCTCCTCCTAGGGGGGCAAAGGAACTTGTTCCTGTTGTCCCATCTTGGGACGGCTGCGTCGTGGGGTACCATCACCGAGCGGCTTCCGCCGCTCGGCTACTGTGTGTGTACACTCTTCTAGCTTGTGTTGTCCTATACCTGTGATGACTTTTATAGTCGATTGGGTGGGCAACATTAAGAATTGGACAGCATGTGGACCACCGGTTTGGAATTTATAACCAAAAACGTGCAAAATTTAGAGATTTTTTTTAAACTTTGACGCTTGAGGGTGGGGTATAAGTATTATTTTTTTAGCTGAAACTTTCAGAGTATTAGTTTTATACCAAGTGGCACCTTTTTAGGGGGTGCCTCGAAAAATTAGAGTTATTCCTACTTATTGATATTCCAATATTCCTACTTATTGATATCAAGAATCTGGAAATGTTTTTCTGGAAAAAAAGTCATTGATAATGTAGGAAAGAGCAATAATGATACAAAAGCCAACCAATATTTACGAACACTATTTCTTGAAAATTAAAATAATATGTTGTTAATCTTATTAGGTAAAAGGCCTCTTTTTCATTTATTTATGTTTTATTTAGTAATGTGAATATATTATTCAGACATCATTTTGCAATGTGTCCCATTTTACCCAACAAGTATCCTATTTTACCCCAGGGTGGGGTAAAATAGGACAATACTTTTAAAGCGAAGTTTATTCTATTTATAATTAAAAAAACAATTAACAAATTAGGATGGAAATGTTCTGAAGGAATGCAATATCAAGATCCAGTTGAAAGAAATCATTAAAAAGTAATAGAATAAGAAAATAGCTGAGCAGTATTCCATTTTCCCCCACCCTATATATTATACCTTAAATAACATGATACCTATTAATTGAATGCCTTAATTGCTAATTATCTCTACACTTTTTCCAGTATCTCCTATAGTTACAGTTCAGGGAAACTACAAACACCACAGTATTCCTGCATTGAACCACGGCTTACTAGATACTTATACAGGCTAGCCGCGTACGGAAATCATTGCAAATCCAGATGGCAATACTGGACCAACTGGCAAAGCATATCCACAGTGTTGAAGGCGGTGGGTGATATAGGTAGGTCTTGTAGCGCTCCAAGCGGGAAAAGTTGTCAAATGGTTTTCATTGTTTAAAACTCGGCTAGCCTGTATAAGTATCTAGTAAGCCGTGATTGAACCAACTTCATTTTCAACTAGACTGAGACTTCATGAGTATAGAATTGAAATGATCTTCTTACTTGCACAATTTTCTTGTAATTTGATGGAAATAAGTCCCACTTGGGACTCCAGTTGTCTGCTGCCGTGTTGATGAGTGACTTTAATTTGGATGATACGACTTCGGAAAACGATTTCAGGTACGCTGCATGGTCTGGATTTTCCGGATCTAATCCTGATTTGCACCAAGGAATACTGTAGAAAGAAATATTTGTTATTGTATTGAGTATTTATAATTTAGTCGTAAAACATACAAGGTGTCTCAAAAGGTTGGCGGACCTTGCCTTCATTTCCCTCTGCTATTATTTACAAAATATAATTTTCAACACAAAACTGACTGAGAAAAGACTGACCTACGATTCAAAAACATGCAAGAATATTTCGATTCTTCAAGGTTACATAAACTAACAAGCCATCATGGTCATCCAGTGAAGAGGCATGCCAATCGAAATCTGACATGAGGATAAAATTTACAAATACAAATATAGTCGATCAACTTCAGGCTAAAAGCCCAGCAAGGTTGACCCAGTCTTCTATTCAATTCAACCCACCCGATTTCCAGTATTCGTCTACTTTTCTTTTAAACTATATTCAGATCTAAATTTTAAATAGTTCATTGTTTTCTATAATTTTACGTATAATATAATAAGATTTACAGGGTGTATCTGAAATGATGCGACAAGTTCAAGTTCAAGATTTGCGGAACACGGGTCTGGCTACGAACTAAGCGCTTTGCCAATAACAACCCGGTCGCGTAATTCACAAGTGCACCTGCGATTCGCAACCGGGGGAGGTACTAAGAATTTTGACCTATCAGAACACTGAAATAGCTCTCTCTCTCTCTGATCTTCATGACGCAATACTTAGCAACACGCGCAAGTAGCTTATTGTGTTAGTTTGTTCCGATTGTTTAGTACTTTAGTCCATCGGTTTAGTCATGGCTCTTGTTGATGTTCTCCCAGCAAATTTTAATTATAAAGTTATTGAAAGTGATTTTAAAAGTATATATGAATTCAAATATCATAATGTGGATCATTATACTAAATTAATCATTAGAAGTCAAGTTCTTAAGTTTTATTCTGAATGGAGGTTCAACTAATGTTCTTAATATTATTTCAAAAAGTCAACCTCAGTAATATATTTAAAACAAGGAAATACCTTCTTCTAATACGATAAATATAATTTTGAAAACTAATAAATTAATGGATCATTGCTAATTTTCAACTCTAATGTATCTTTTAAATTTTAGGTTGTGTAAAATAACTGAACGCAAAAATTCGAAGCCACCTTTGAATAAAAAATATAAATATCTTTTTTTAAAATAAATTAAGTGATCATTGTTGCTTACAATGAGAAATGCATGTGTACTTTTCCTTTATTATCTATTACTTATGTTCATAATGTTTTCTAACCATATCCATTTTAATGTCTAATAATTTAAAATATACTGATCCCAATTTAATAAAAAAAAATTAGTTAGAAATATTAAAGGATAAAATAGATAAGTTAATTGAAATTTCATTTTATGAAAAATAATTTACAAAAAGAAGGAAGTAGTGATATTATACAATACTAATAAAATTACCTATTAGTTCTGCTATTCAATCTTAGAACTTATTTTGTAAAGGTAAAATAAAATTTAATTAAGCAATAAAGGTAGCAAAAGCAATAAAGGGATATTATTTATAATGAGCTAAAGGTTTAATGTTGGGGGATAAAATTTATTTGTAGTTTTTCTAATATTCGGCAGTAGTTAACTAGTTAAACGACTTTAAAAATTTCAATTTTATTTTTACAAAAATTTATTTTTAAAGTAATTTAAAACCTTAAAATACCACTAAATATATTATTAACTTATTTAAACCCTTTTCCATTGAATTTACACATTTAGCGTTCCTTAGCGCTAAGTACTAATTGGATAGATTATAAATTGTATTTATTATAATTATTAATTAACACAGTATATATATACTACAAATAAATAAAATTAATTAATATTTTAAATGAATTAAATTATCTAGTTTACTTTTGGTGAATATTTAACTATAGTAGTTGCAACTCATTTTGGTACAAAGAGGAAAGTGTTTATTATTTTTTGTTTTGATTAATATCTAAAAAAAGAAACAGAATCTATATAAAAAAAAACCCATTGTTTACATTCTCTCAACGAGGGAAGCCAAAATGATCTGGAAATAGTGTTCTGATTGGTTCAAATTCTAAGTACCGCCCCCGGTTGAGAATCCCAGGTGCACTTGTGAATTACGCAACCCGGTCCGCGGTACCGCACTTGCGAAGGAACACCCGAACACGTCCAGCCGGCGAAGTCGGCTGGCCTTGCAGAAGCACCAACCCAGCATCACCTCATTTTCTGATCTGGCAACGAAACGCATCCAATTCCTATTTGTCGTTTCAATTTTCCGTCAACATCCCACAACGCCATGCATATTCTCTTTCGACGTCCAAGTCTCGTGTCATGGCCAAAGGCCATGAACCTCATTCTGAACTCTCTCGACACATCATGAGTCGCAACCTTCATCTCACATGCACTTAATCATGAGCTTAAGTCATGACCCTCCCGGAGAAATGCATTGCATCCGTTCTTACTTTGCTTTTACGCCGTGAACGACCCTGTATTTCGAATCTTGCTAAAACCCTGTTAACGGCGGGATCCGTCGGCAAGACGCCTCCCTGATATTTGCGTCAGGTGGCGCGCCTTGAAGTGGCCCGCTTTCGCGGCAGAGCTTCGAGGCTAGTGGTAGTTGGTCCCTTTTCCGGTGCAACAGTCCCAGGAGCTGAACGCTCCCGGGGCCGTCCCCGGGCGTGAGTGTACCTAGAGACCGCACACGCTGCCCTCTTCTGACCACGTGTAGTGCGCGTCGGGTGTGACCATCAATTCCTGTTGGTGTGCACACCGTGAACAGCGCTATCACTGCGCGCGGTGCCCTTCTGACCTCCAGTCACCGTGATCATGCTAGCGCAAGAGGAGTCAGGTGTGGTAATTCCTTTATCATATGTTTTTGCCGAAAGATCGGTTCCTGGTTCGGGGACTGATTCAGGTGGGCGTCATTAGACGTCTGGATGAGAGTACTCATCAAGACGAACAAGAATTGGTATAGAAAGGGGGGGTCGCAGGTACGCCGTTAAAGAGCTAGAACCTAATGTAGTGCGAGTGCGTTTCAAAAGGCCGTTTTTAGAAGGCCTGTGTGACGAAACAAAACATAATAAAATGGAAAACATTATTGCGTGAGGTACAGGAGTATCCGTACTACTTAAATCCTCAATGTGATAGAAATTGGACCACTTGCTAAACCGTGGGGTGAGTTTTAAAACGTGCAATATTCATCTTTTAGCCAAAGAATGGAGTTCCCTTACATTAGTGTAATGGTACTTAGAAAAATGATGATCGGGGAAGGAATTTTCAATGATGCGACTTGGCGATGCTTGAGGTCCGAAAGCGAATTCAGTCAGCCAAGAAACGGTGATTGGGCCTATCAGCTACCTCGCTCGACATTAAGGGAGCCTTCGATAATGCTTGGTGACCGGCGATTCTAGCTGGTTTGATCCGAGCGAACTGCCCCGCTAACCTATATGCGGCAGTAAGAGATTACCTGAGCGGCCGTACGATGAAGTACGTGACCCCAGAGGGATGCATTGAGATTGCACCAGGAAGGGGATGCCCTCAAGGCTCTTGCATCGGACCGACTCTTTGGAACATCGTGTGCGATGGGTTCCTCCGGGCGCCACTACCCAGAGGAAGCGAAGTAATAGCCTTCGCTGACGACCTGCTCCTCCTCACCAACGGAGAGACCGCAGCAGAAATGAGTGGAAGACGAATAGTTCTTTAGAGGTCTTGGTCAAGGTTGCAGATAGCGTAAAGCTACAGTTCAGCGCCGATAAGACCAAGAGCCTCTATATAAAAATCGGCGGTAGGCTTTATCAGGAACCGCCGAAGATTCGTTTAGGGGGCTCCGAAATCGAGCTGGTGGAACGTCTGAGATACCTAGGCGTAACTTTCGATGGCACGTTGAATTTTAAGTATCATATTGCTGAACGATCTGGCAAAGCAATAAAACTTTTCAACGCTGTCCGTTCATCTGCGCCTAAGCTATTTGCCACCAATCCAAACCTAATCAAACGGATTTACTTAGGTGCCATCGAACCGATTCTGCTCTATGGAATCGGCGCTTGGGGCGATAGAACCGAGCTCAAACATGTATGCATGGAGCTTGATTAGGTTCAGAGACCGTTCCTGCGCTCGATTACCAATTCGTTCAGATCGGTTTCGACCCCGGCATGCAGATATTAGCGGGGGTGATGCCTCTCGGTATAAAGGCGCAGACTCGATGGGCGAGCTTCCTGACGAAATCAGTGGGTGGAGTTCACCAAGTTGGTCCGTACTCTTTCGGTTGCAAAAGGCAAGAGAAAATGGTGAACATCGATTCACCCCGCGATGTGATAATACACCCCGCAGAAAGGGTGAGTGTGCCGTTTGATTGCCAAAAACCAGTGCTCGGGGAATTCGACCTCTATACAGATGGGAGCTGTATAGAGGGAAAAGGTGCATTTGGGGCGGCGTTCGTGGTCTATTACCACAGATGTAAGATAGCTCAGGGCTTAAGACAGCTGCCAGAAGGATCGTCCGTCTTTCTGGCTGAGCTACTGGCCTTGCAACACGCCATCAATTGGTGTTACATTAACTCGGCGAAGCATAGGCGACAAATAACCATCCATTCAGACTCGCTTGCAGTCCTACTAGCGTTAAAAAATCCGGAGTCCAATTCGGACCGGATACTAAGCACCAAGGGTTCTTATACGAGACTGGCGGCAACTGACAATGTAACCCTGAGATGAGTGAAAGCGCACGTCGGCATTGAAGGCAACGAGGAGGCGGATCGGCTGGCGAAACTAGCCACCGAAGGGGGAGAGGAGGTCCTAAAGACGCTCCTTACCCGACCACACTCAAATATAAAACGCACTATAAGAGAGACGTTCCTTGATCAATGGAGCACCGAGTGGGCTCTAGAAGATCGCACAAGGTGGACCTACGAGCTTCTCCCGAAGCCTGACTTGAAATTCCTATCCAGCCACCCGGCTCAGTCCCAACTGCTGAGCGGCCACGGCTGGTTCAGGAAACACTCCAGAAATATTGGAAAAAATATTACGGGGGAGTGTGTGTGTGTGGCTACACTGCTGACGCTAGACACTTTCTAGTCGCCAGTCCTATGACAAAGGTCGAAAGGAAAGCTCTATAGGTATCGCGGAGGGCTGTGTGCCTGTTGAAGCAAAAGCGTTAACATCCCCCGAGAAATTAGGCCAGGTAAAGGCACTGATGAAGGTAGTGGAGCTTGTACACATGAGTGGTACTCATCCAGACGTCTAATGACGCCCACCTGAATCAATCCCCGAACCAGGAACCGATCTTTCGGCAAAAACATATGATAAAGGAATTACCACACCTGACTCCTTGTGTTCATGCACTAGCATGTTCACGGTGACTGGAGGTCAGAAGGGCACCGCGCGCAGTGATAGCACTGTTCACGGTGTGCACACCAACTCTGCCGTCCTTAGCAAGAAGGGCGCATCTCCGAAAATCAAGATTTTCAGTACAAGCACTTTTCGACTAAGGATTTCAAGAAATTTCATTGTTTCGCCCTTTTTCACTAGCGTTTTTGTGTACCTTTTCGTACCCATAGGTACATGAATGAGGTATCATAAGGTGCAGAAGACTCCAAAGATTCTAGATATGCAAAAACCTGAAAATAGCCAAAATCCGAGATACGCCCTTCTTGCTAAGGACGGCAGAACTGAAATTGATGGTCACACCCGACGCCCACTACACGTGGTCGGAAGAGGGCAGCGTGTGCAGTCTCTAGGTACACTCACGCCCGGGGACGGCCCCGGGAGCGTTCAGCTCCTGGGACTGTTGCACCGGAAGAGAGACCAACTATCACTAGCCTCGAAGCTCTGCCGCGAAAGCGGGCCACTTCAAGGCGCGTTACCTGACGCAAATATCAGGGAGGCGTCTTGCCGACGGATCCCGCCGTTAACAGGGTTTTAGCAAGATTCGAAATACAGGGTCATTCACGGCGTAAAAGCAAAGTAAGAACGGATGCAATGCATTTCTCCGGGAGGGTCATGACTTAAGCTCATGATTAAGTGCATGTGAGATGAAGGTTGCCACTCATGATGTGTCGAGAGAGTTCAGAATGAGGTTCATGGCCTTTGGCCATGACACGACGTCGAAAGAGAATATGCATGGCGTTGTGGGATGTTGACGGATAATTGAAACGACAAATAGGAATTGGATGCGTTTCCTATTCAGTTTGCGGATGCGTTTCCTATTTCCAGATCAGAAAATGGGGCGGTGCTTTTGCAAGGCCAGCCGACTTCGCCGGCTGGACGTGTTCGGGTGTTCCTTCGCAAGTGCGGTACCGCGGACCGAGTTGTTATTGGCAAAGCGCTTAGTTCGTAGCCAGACCCGTGTTCCGCAAATCTTGAACTTGAACTTGTCGCATCATTTCAGATACACCCTGTATACATATAATAATAATAATAATAATAATAATAATACATATAATACAGGGTGATTCAGATAAGTGTTTCATAACTTCTAGAGGAGGTAGGGTACATCAAGACGAACGGAATTGATATAGGTTAGGGGGTCGCAAGTGGGGTCTAAGGGGTAAAAATCACGAGTGAAAATTAGCAAAAAACCTCGCATATCTGGGCAGAAAGAGATACAATTGTTCGATTCCGGCATTTTTTACATTCAACCAGTTCAAATTTTTCATGTAAAAACGAGATGCAAGTGTTTATTCTAATCAAAAACAGACCAATAATTGTATGAAGCGTGCGTTGTAGGTAGATTAAAGTTACAATTGTCCCTTGGACAGACTTTAGTTCTTTTCGCCATATAACTCCAACCAACTAAACAACCAACAAAACTCTAGTATTAAGATGTTTTTGTCGCGACTCTTTCTACTGCAGTCTATCAACTTTCAATGAATGCCTGTTACATTTATTGGTCTGTTTTTGATTAGAATAAACACTTGCATCTCGTTTTTACATGAAAAATTGGAATTGGTTGAATGTAAAAAATGGCGGAATCGAACAATTGTATCTCTTTCTGCCCAGATATGCGAGTTTTTTTGCTAATTTTCACCCGTGATTTTTACCCCTTAGACCCCACTTGCAACCCCTAACCCACATCAATTCTTGTTCGTCTTTATGTACCCTACCTCCCCTAGAAGTTATGAAACACTTATCTGAATCACCCTGTATAATAATATACATGTAATAAGATATATGTTTAATAAATGGATTTGTTGAAGTTTTAGTTTTATTTACCTTCAATGACATACCATAATACCCTATTACAGTCCAGTCAGCTTGTTTTGTTTTCATTTGTGATTCAGAAATATTTTCGTTGAAATCATCTGTCTTTTTATTAATTCTCTTATTTTTTGAAAAACAGAGTGGGTGATTATTCGTAAGTTTTTAAGTTATATTTACAAATTAAATACTGAATTAAAAATAATTTCACTAATATCAACCCAATAAATAAAACTACCTATCACATCGAAAACATTAATCATTTCTCAGGAGCCGCACCCCCTTTGCCTTAAATCCTGTACGCTTTGCGGATGGAGTTTGGATATTCCAAGTGGCATAAGAAACAACAACAACATTAATCAAACACATTCATATTTTTGTTTCAATTTACCGTACAATCGTATTTCTAATTATTTGATTTCAAAGATGCTTGACGATTTTCACTGGGTTAGATGATGGAAAATTACCATTTTTCCACCTTATAAGATGTTATCGGGTAAAATCAGAAAAAGTATGCGCAAAACTTATGAAAATTTAAACGTTTATTGAGTATTTTAGTTTTACAATTCTATTATCTGCTTTCTATAGTGTAAGTATTCAGCCATCAGTGCCTAGGTGCTGTAAACTTAGTAAACTGCCTTTGAAAGAACGATTTCTCTCAGAAAATCAATACCAATTTCATAAAGAACGCTTTTGGGTCTTTATAATCACGAACCTTTTTAGTTTAGATTAAGGATCAGTTTAGGGCCAAATGGGACACCAGAGGAAAAAAACCCAATGTTCGATAGAAACTAAATCTGTCAGGAATCCATCCGAACCAAAATGGAAACTTCCATCGACCACCCGAGAAAATGTTGAGCTTCAAAATCCCCTCACCCATTTCCAATAAAAAACAAAGAAACTCTCAACCCCCCAGAAGCACTCTTACACACTTTGAAAGAAACATTCCAAAGAAATAGCCTCATATTTCAACTCAAAGAGTAGGCAAGCTCTCTGGGGAAGGGAAGAAATTAGGAAGAACAAATAACGGCTTCTAAAGCCGATATAATGAAGCGGCCTTTTTACTCACGGCAGAGGTAGGTAAGTGGTGTCGTTTAGGACAATAAAGAGCGTAAGAAAACCCTGAGATTAATAACGTCTACGAAACTCTCATCTTCTTCAAGAGATCATTAAGGGAAAGGATAGATGAGTAACTTTTCCGCTTTAATTAAAGGTGGCTTTTCTCGGATACAAGAGAAAGAGACTTTTATAAGAAAGGATGCATGAAGTTTCATCGTACTGAGCCGTTGAGTTTTCATTGGAGGAGGTGTTTGAAACATCACCAGGATTTTCGTTACCAGTTTTCATTGCATTACAACTCAAGCGCACTTTAGCACTAATTTATTCAACGGAAATATGGAACGTAAGTACACAGAATTAATTTTAAGATTCTTTTTAAGACACGGTGATCATGCTCAATCAGAATCAAATGCAGGAAAAGGTTTAAGAACCATAAATTTAATGTTCAAGACAAAGAATGTTCAGAAGCGCCATAAAAAATTTCAAGGCGAATACTTACAGGCCTAACGGCCTAACTATTAGAGCACTTTGGTCAGATGTTAGCTGACTTGTGTGAACATTAAAAGTTAACCAGTTTCATTACGCTTCAAGGGGCTTGGGAAAGATTTAGAAGCAATGCTCTTGGGTTCCTTTTCAACGGATGCGAACATCTTCGTTAAAAGGCAGAAAATGAAGAGTTTTTAGCTTTGTATCATGACTCGGGATGAAAAATGGATTCATTATGATAAACCTAAGCCCAAAAATCAAGGGGGGGGGAAGAAGCCATAGCCTTGGGTAAGCCCGACCATGAATCAGCATCAATTGACTCACTTTTTCATTTTCCATGATTCATCATACAATTTGATAGGGTCATTTCGACGTAGCTTGATGCGTAAAAAAATACTACATTTTACGAACTATTTCGAATATCCCTTAAGAGTTCGTAAAAACCAGTGTCTCAACCAACTGTATTTAACCATGGCCACCTAAACTAATAAGGCCGTAGAAGCTTGAAATCTGAGTGATGTCATGCCTTCTCTTTTGCGTCATCGACGCGTTTAAGACAACAGCGCAACTCCAGTCTGGAATCTTGATCGCCCCACCCTTTACAGCCTGATTGGTCTCCACAACTACGGTGAAAACGTCACTTGAATTAGCCACACCGACACACGTGCCGAATATTTCAGATGGGAGAAAGTTTGATCTGAATTAGGATTGATTTGACTTAGGATTGCTAAGAATTACTCTCCTAATGTAATGACAGAGGGGGTTAAAGAGCAGAATAATCCTGATCTGAAATTTGCACACAATCCTTAGATTGGACCTAAAACCAGCAAAATCTTTCTGTTAATGATAACATAAAACTGATCGAACAGAGGAAACATCAGTTAATATTTAACCCCCCCCCTCCATTGTAGTCGTAAATTTGAAGGCTTAAAATATGTCCGCTCATGAGTTTTAAACCAGGCCCTATTTTTACAATTTTATTCAAAATTTAATCATTAAACCAGATTTTAGTGATCACTGATCAAATATGATCATTAAAATTAACTCTGCATAAAACCATTTTCAGGTCTTAAGGGAAACCTCTTTTTCGTTCTGCAAAACGAAACTACACAACATAAAATTGTTTATAATAGAGCACGGAATCAACTTGAGGTTCGCGATCTCTAATTCACTTTCTCACTTCTGAAATACTCGACACGTGTATCGGTGTGGCTAATTCAAGTGACGTTTTCACCGTAGTTGTGGAGACCAATCAGGCTGTAAAGGGTGGGGCGATCAAGATTCCAGACTGGAGTTGCGCTGTTGTCTTAAACGCGTCGATGACGCGGAAGAGAAGGCATGACATCACTCAGATTTCAAGCTTCTACGGCCTTATTAGTTTAGGTGGCCATGATTTAACCCAGTATTTCTTAAATTTTGTATAAGTGTAATTAAATTTCTTTTTGTACATTTTAGCTTTCCTAAATTAATATTTGAATTTGAGCTGAGAATTACATTTTCTATTAGTGTTATAACTCATGTTTTTTTCCTAATCTTTCGACATCATTGCTTAATGCCATTGCGGCATCAGTGAGAAATGATATTAAAAAAAAAAAATCTGATGTCTTCCTAACAAACAGGATACCTAGACTTACCTAAAATATGCGACATTGTGTCTATCTACGTTGAGAATAACATCTTCTATGAGTTTCTGAGCACTATCTTCTTCAATGAGGTTGGCTTCGATTGTCGAGCTGTCAGTGTAGGCCCCAGCAGCGCTGTCAGATGCATCGATACCTGCAATAAACTGCCTTTCTCAAAATCTTGTTTTATATTCTTTTGATTGCAGATTTGATATAAGTACATAAATATACTCCTGATATTCTTATGCTTTTTTAGTTTAAACAATTATACAGGGTGTTTCAACAAGTCATCTCAAACTCCCTCAGAGAAAGATTCCTTACCGAGGAGTGTGCTGTGTGGGATCACTGTGATAATAATTTTAATCGATTATCTTTGATGATTATTTTTCCAATAATATTTTTTTAATAAAATATTAAAAATTCTTTTTTTTTCACGTGAAAGATAAAAAAAAACATTACACGCTTATTAGCAAGATCTCTTTTTATTTTACAAAAATTATCGAAAAAAAATATCAGTATCTGGTAGACTGTGTTGACCACTATGATAAACTGTGTTATTGGCTCATTAATTAAATAAGTTTTTGAAAAACAAAAAAGAATCAGAGAAAAAAGTTTGACTTGTAAAATGTAGAGGGACAATTAAACTAAATTCTTGTTAAATTAAAAAACAATCAATGTTATTTTACAATACATTGTAAAAAAATTAAAAATAGATATACATCTTCTGGATTCTAAAGAGATGCTATATGTATTGTTGTGTTATTAGAATTAAAATTGATATAACGAAGAAACAAAAGTTTGAGTAATAACACTGGTTAATGATTAAATTAATTTCGTTCCTGGCTTACTGACTAAATTAATTTAATAATTAAAAATTAAACTAATTTTTGGTGATCAAACGTGATTATTAAATTCAAAGTCTGGTTTATTCACATATTAAATTTTAATACGTTTTTCAAAGCACAATCCTCCATTTATGAAACGCATGGAAATATTGAGGTAGAGAAGCCAGAGTCCTCTACCCATCAGTCGCCCTCGATTATTTTGCAGAAAACCTTTTAGTTTTTGTCGATATTTAACCATGGGGAATTAAACAGGGGGACTTTCACAGACACGGTCTTTTGAGTCATACGGACCAGTGACCCCCACCCCTTCCATTCTTTTCATTTGTTATTGAATGGAGAAGGAGCTAGGAAAGTGTATTGAGACAACTATAATAACAAAACATCCCACAGTGCAGCCCACCTCTGCCCATAAAATGGGCTAAAAATGGGCCACTGCTAAAATGGGCCACTTTGCGTTGGGCGACGGCGACAATGTTCTGTAGCATAATATCCGATGTAATGGAATGCAAGTAAAATTCAACAATTTGGTGTTATTAAAAGGCAGTGTCTATTTGCCCGGCAGATATACTCTCTAACTCCAGTCCTGTTTACCCGGCACTTGCCCGACAACGGTTCTGATTGGAGCGCCGGGACCGCGAGACCTACGGTACAAATAGATACTTCAGCCGAGTTCACAACAGCCATTCTTCCGGAGGAAAGGCAGAGAAAACCGGTTCTTCTTCCACTGCTCTCCCTACGCAGGGAAGAAATCGCCTGACTATCAGTTGGAAATTCTCTTCTGGGCAATGGTAGTAGGAAATGTTTTAATTGGATCAACCTCCTGAAGAGGGCGCTCTCCCTCGCTGCCCGTAATGCATTTATACTAGCTCGCTCGCTTGTCACGTGATTCTTTCTACTGGTAAGACGAGTGCGCTTGTGAACGGGCTATTCAATTTCCTCACGGCTGGTTTTCGGAGATCCCTTTTCCCCTACTTCTTTAGCTCTTTCTCAGGTTGAACAGGTTGGCTGTTGTGAACACGGCTTATGTTATTAAAAAGCAAACTAATGTCTTTACTATATATTGTCACAAGACGGTATTTTATGTTGAGAAGACAAGACAAGTCGTAAATTTAGATATAATTCAAACCAAAATTTTGCTTAAACCTTTTTCTTTTTATAATTACCTTCGAACTGTCTTACAGCACACATTATTCGGCTAGTGTCATTCTTGCATAGTTTTAAAGCGTGCTTGAGGTGAGAGTGAACACCTAGAAAGCATCACAACATAAGTGAAAAAGAGATGAATTCGAATAAAAGTGAGATATATTTTAATCACTTTCCCTACCATACCATACATAATTAAAAAGATCCATTTACATGGAAGGGCAGAACATACAAAATAGGGTGTTTCAGAAGTGCGTTTCACGGCTTTCATTTGGAACCAACGTCTCCTAGGGGCATGGAAGTAAGGTGTACCCCAGGGTAAGTGACTATGGAGAATTCATTAAGATAACTTACAGCGCCTTTAGCTTCAACACAAAAATTGTTGGAAAAGTAATAAAGAACACACAGAAAAAATTTCACGAAATACCTTTAACATTCGAGGAGATATTAACGATCAAAGATAGCACTTTTTTAAACTTTAAAAAGGAGGCGTTCGAAATTAAAAATAATCTCCAGTTCAAAAATTGGATTTCATTTATGTTTGAATTAAAAATCGTTGAAATTCGTCTACACGACATTGGAGATGTTGTGAACGACCCCTTTTTCAAGGTTAAAATAGTGCTAAATTTGATCATTAATATCTCATTGAATATTTAAGATATTTTAATGGAACTATTTTCTGTGCATTTTTTATTATTTTGCCAACAATTTTTGCACTGAAATTTTTATTCGCTCTCCTTTAGTTTTTTAATTATATTTTTTAACTTTCTTATTTCATCGCTAGAGGCGCTGTAAGTTACCTTAAGAGGGATTCTCCATGGTCATTTTATGGAACTAGGGGACCTCCACCTTACTTCTATGACCCTAGGAGACGCTGGTTCCAAATGAAAGCCGTGAAACGCACTTCTGAAACACCCTGTATAAAAATAAATTTCAAACACAAAAAATATTAAATTGTCTGAAAAGTACTACCTTGTGTGCATGTAAAATCCTTTTTAAACCATAGCATTAAAATATTTGTCGAAAAATGAACATCAGTGAAATTACTAGTTGTTCGTTTTAGAATATCAAATTTTGGTTATTGCATCCTGATATCTTGAATGTGCAATTGTGCATATCGAACCTTTCGAAGAAGATTGTCCCACGACTTTCAGAGTCTAACAGTTTTAATAAGAGTTCTTCTTGGCGATCTTCTAAACCTGTCAGTAAGTGGGGGAACTTAAACACCCAATTAAGCTCGTTTATGTCTGCCATGTTTCACGAAGACTGAATTCAAAATACCAGTTTAATGGTAAATTTATTTATTTTACCTCATAACTATCACTATGGTAGATCAGTATTAATATGATCCGTATGTAGATAACATGCATTACTATGATTAATTCACTTAGATCAGCTTAATACTAATTCATACAGTTATTCAAACATCTGCAAGTAAAAAAGTTCCACCACGTCCCATTTTTAGTGATTTTAGTAACAAAAAAAAATTGGATTTTCAGCTATTTTTCTTAATTTTTGCGTTTTAGGCGTCATTTTTATCTAACAGCAACCCGGCAACCCCGTCCAATTAATTTATTTCTAGTATCCCAGTATGTAGACATACTTTTAAGTCAATCATTTGATTCAGGCTTAGAGTTTCACACTTTCTTAGCTGTATATAAATTGATTAACAGGGTGAAAATTATCCTCAGTAGGTATTGGAAGAATAGGCTGAGTTATAGACACAGCAAAAGAGTCTGACTAATATCAATAATTATGATTTCTATTGAAACTTGCTTCATACACAAAAATCATACCAGATAAAAGATAAAACTGAGCTGTCTCAATATCTGCGTCTATGAGCCCTTCTTGAATAGCTATTCTCGTTCCATATTGAATGATTCTAACTAGCTTTTCTTCTTCTTCAGGCCAATTGCTTTCTTCGGAATCTCCATGAATTTTGTTCGATGGCTCTTTTATTCTATCACAGAAAACAAAATTAAATTATTTATTTACATAAGTATTATTGCTCCAATAGACGACATTAGTGTGACGTCACTTGCTTGTTTGGAAACGTTGATTCTATCCTATCCGTGATTGGTTCCGTGATTGGAAGTAAATCCGTACGGAACCAATCACGGATGGAATCAACGTTTCCAAACAAGCAAGTGACGTAATGACTAATGTCGTCTATTCACTCCTGGGTAAATTGGGAAATTCACTAATAAGCTACGGCAGAGGTTCTCAAACTGTGGTCAGTTTTGATGGGTCGTTTGTTCGATGGCTCTTTTATTCTATCACAGAAAACAAAATTAAATTATTTATTTACATAAGTATTATTGCTCCAATTCACTCCTGGGTAAATTGGGAAATAGACGACATTAGTGTGACTTGCTTGTTTGGAAACGTTGATTCTATCCGTGATTGGTTCCGTGATTGGAAGTAAATCCGTACGGATCCGTACGGAACCAATCACGGATGGAATCAATGTTTCCAAACAAGCAAGTGACGTAATGACTAATGTCGTCTATTCACTTATAAGCTACGGCAGAGGTTCTCAAACTGTGGTCAGTTTTGGTGGGTCGTTTGTTCGATGGCTCTTTTATTCTATCACAGAAAACAAAATTAAATTATTTATTTACATAAGTATTATTGCTCCAATTCACTCCTGGGTAAATTGGGAAATTCACTTATAAGCTACGGCAGAGGTTCTCAAACTGTGGTCAGTTTTGGTGGGTCGTTTGTTCGATGGCTCTTTTATTCTATCACAGAAAACAAAATTAAATTATTTATTTACATAAGTATTATTGCTCCAATTCACTCCTGGGTAAATTGGGAAATTCACTAATAAGCTACGGCAGAGGTTCTCAAACTGTGGTCAGTTTTGATGGGTCGCAACAAGATTTCGAATTTGTCTGAATATATAGCACAGGGGTTCCCAACTTCCAAGTACTCGTGGGCCGCAATTGAAATCACAAGTCAGGTGGCGGGCCGCAAAGAAATCCATAATATAAGAGTTACCTAATATAAGAGCTATAGGGGGTTCGGGGGTCCTCCCCCCAAAAAATTTTGGAATTTTAGTATGCTAAAAAGTGTTCTAAAGCTACTTTTTGGGGGGTTTTCAGGGAGCTTCGCGGGCCGCCCAAAATGACTTGGCGGGCCGCCAGTTGGAAACCCCTGATATAGCATCTTCATAATTTTTACGAACGTATTGTTAGCTTCTAGAATTTATTAAATTACCATTAGTAAAAAGAATAATAAGAACCATAAGAAAAAATACCCTGCTCGGTGTCGATGCAAAAGACAATTAAAGTAAAATACATATAGTGTAACTTTTGTGCTGATAAAAACATATTGAACCCCCCCCCCCAGTGTTTTAAAACGTAGGGCTGCCCACCGGGGGAGGGCAATGCAAATTTAAGGAATTTTCTTCCGAAATGACGTTGTAGCAGCAATTCATTCCAGATAACTAAAAACGAGATGGAACCCTGTTTTTAAGTGTGGAATTTCAAAAATCATTCTGGGGGAGCACTCCCAGACCCCCCTTTTTATTGTGGGGCTGAGGTGCTCATTCGTGTTCCCGCATTTAGACAATTTGATACTTTCAGGAACAAATCCTTTCTATTTGTAAATAAGTAATTCAACCTCTAATCATTCATGTCATTTATTACTATTGCAAAATAGTTGGTGGGCAAACCCCACATGCACGAAGATAAAGTCTTGTAGGGGGCCATGGAAAAATTAGCTGAAGATGATGTGGGTCTCGTTAGATTTTGTTTATAAAATGTGTGTGGGTCGCGATGCTTAAAAGTTTGAGAACCCCTGAGCTACGGTATTCTCTAGGAAAGGGATTTCTTAGAAAATATTAATCCAATTGTTAAAATTCAAAATAAATTCTTTAAATTTCTAAGCAGTTGTAACCAGTTCCCTATAATTGATCTCTACAAAAACTAAACATTTTACCATTTCACCACCTTTTTTCTCTAAAGCAGTTATTCATTTTACTCAACAAGGAAACAGTTCTGACCTACGAAATTTAAGTTATAACGTTCGAAAAATTTATATTTTGTTCCAAAAGCAAAAAAAAAAAGAGAAATTTTTCATAAAAATTACTTTTATTTATTTATCACCTAAATTTTACAATATTTTTTAAACATCTAAAATTTCCCTTTTAAGTTAAAAAAATATATTAAAGCTTTTTATTTTTACAATAGCAAAAAACTGGGAATTTGTTTTGAAAACAAACAAACGCTCTTTGCATTTTTTAAAAACGTTATCATTCTGAAACTTGCCCTACGGTGCCACTTGAAACTTTTATATATGTGTGTTTCTCCTTTTTTATTTTCTTCGATTATTATAATATATTATACCATAAGTTTCCCATATGGGTTTCAGACTTCTTGTTTGTTTAAAAAGTTTTAAATGTGCTTGTGCATATTGTGTGTAAAATAATAAAGGTTCTTTTTCTTAAGAATACAAATATAAAATATACCCTAACAAGGTGCATTATACGTAAAGCCTATAAAAGGACCAAATTAAAGTGAAACAATTTTTAATTTTCCTAATAGATGGGTTCTTTTAAACTAAAGGCCCATTCACACTGCTTCACTTTCACTGTTCAGTGTTCATCCCGGTGATTCACTCATGTGAATCATTCATTCAGTGAACAGCTTTGTTTGGAGTTTCACTCTAATCAAATTCGTTCATCTTCATCGTTTTTTTTTAAATATGGACTTCTCGGTTTAATTGATTACTCTGAAAATGTATAATTGAAGCAGTAATATTTTTATGCAATTAGATATAAATGTTGTATTCCAAGGTGAAATTAAAGAATTAAAAGAGTTATTGGAGATCTTATGCTTGTCTTTCCATTTATTTAAAGGTGATCAGAAAGATTTCGAATTAAAATTAAAACAGACAACAACCTGCTGAAAATAACGGTCGGTTCAAACTATCCTTCAAATTATGTTACTCCTGATAGCAATATCATTTGATAAATTGTGACCTACCTCTTAATTTTTTTTTATCAAATCAAACGATTTTTTTTTAAACAAATAGGATAAATTTAATTTTAGTATATTTTCTTAGCTGATACAATGATCGATTATCATTATAACTTTCATTAAAAGGGAAAATCTTTTCAAAAAAAGTTGTTTTTATGTCTTATTTCTTTAGAAATATTTTTAAAATTCAAAGAATAATTTTCTACAACACACAAAAAAATTCAATGTGCTCCAAAGAATTTTTGAAAAAATATTGGGCTTGATCCCACAAGTTTTGGATCTGATTGCCAATGTCTTGACCACCATGCTAGATTAATCTTTCCACAAAAGTATGAAATATTTAATGTAAAATGTTTGTCAAGGAATTGAAGGAAAGGTAGTGCCACGAGTTTTTAGATTAATTTTTAGGTCTTAAAAATATCTGAAACTGATTCCTAAGCTCTAGTTAAGGAAAAACAAATCATTTCATAAATGCTTTTTAGCGATTGTATTTTTAATGATTCTAGGGTCTCATTATGAAAAGTTTGTTTTGTGTTAAGCGTAAGAACACAGTGGATGAGTTCATCGGTGAATGGTCCATGTGGATTCTTTCCTCGGTTCATCTTTCATTATTCCCACCTTTCACTTTCGATGATTCCTCGATAATGAAGATCAAAGTGAAACAGTGTGAATGGGCTTAACCGAATTAAGCTTATTTCGAACCTACCAAATGACACACTCTATAAAGATAATTTCACAATGAGTGAGGCATTACCCGTGCTGCAGGACGTATCTGGACGGCTGCAGGTTGCTGTCGAGCAGGTAGCGATTGTCGAGCAGAGAGGCGTCGAGCCCGGCGTCGGCGGCCGCGGCGCGCACGTGCGGGAACACGGAGGACAGGATGGAGGCGGGCAGCGGGTACGGCCGGCACTTGTTCCCGATCAGGCTCTGCAACAGAACGATGCGTTTCTCCCCCTGTTTCAAGTAGCTCTCATATACGATTATTTTGGATAGTTTCCTTAATGCGGCAAAGTCGTTCCGAAAAAATTGTAGGATCCATTCGTATGGTACATTGTCCTTTTAAAGAATTTACCTTGTGTGTTAAGTTGCTGAAGCATCTATAGTTGCACTTCTAAACTTAGTAAAATTTTTGTGAAAACTCATGGAACAAGTGTTCATTTGAACCACCCAGATGTATAAGCTTATAGATTTAGTTGGAGCCTTTTTCAGCATAAATTTATTTTTAAAGCACTGTTTTTTATCACAAAATTATAAATGTAACTTAAAATTAGTTTTAGTCTTTATTTATGAATTCTTTAGTTATGAATTATGAAACTAAATCCTACCCTGCTTTTAAAATATAAATACCATTGTAATAAAAGTCAGCATAGGGAATTTTTTTAGTAACTTAAGGTAGTTAAGTGTACATTGGACAGGTCCAAGGTACAATGCTTTCCTTTAGTCTAAGTTACAAGGATTGGTCCAAGCTACAATACTTGATCATTTACTGAAAAATGTCTGATCACTATGTTCAGTTTACCCCAGCCCCATTTTAAGCTTATATTACACAGGCTTGAGATGAAAATAATACAAGGGAAGTAAGAGCTAAACTTAATATATATCTTGGTGCTGAGTTCAGAAAAAATAATGAAAATTCCATCACGTCAAGGTTTTTTGAAAAATTCAATTTTCGGATTTTTATGAAAATTACCAAACAAAATATTTTTCCACGTTGAATTTCATTCCTGCTTGCCTGACCATTATTCTACCGTGGTAAATACTACAGAATACCACTCTGTGACACCTCCTGGTCGTCATCCCTTCATCCCCATTGAAATCTCTCTACAAATAGCGTTGCGCGAATTCATGTGTAAGGTCGCGTGTGCGTTGATATAATAGCAAGTGGAAACTCCATCACAAAACAATTTTGACACTGGCTTTCTTTTGGGCGTTTCATTAAATATGGTTTAGAGTTTGAGACGTTGTAAAAAATTTTTCTGATGACTTTTGTTACATATGTGGCGAAATAGCGTTAGTAAAAATTGAATGAGTAGCATTACTGACTAAGACAACCTTATCTTGTGTATTACGATATGAAACTTGTAGATCAGGACAAATCGTGGGCTTCTCACAATGACTGTGTGCAGAGTATCAATTTTATCTATGCTTTTGGCTCAAAAGAAAAAACACTGCTTTACGATTTGGAGATGGAAGGATCCGAAAAAACACTGTGATGATTGTTGCTTCTGTTCCTGCTGTGTACGTGGGTATTAAGACGAAAATCAAAAGAGGATCTCTCATCCTGATAATATTCCATCGGTATATGTCGAGTTTCTCCATAACCTGATATTACAGTGCTTTTTTCTCCAACTTATAAAATACTCGGGTAGAGACCTTAGGACAAAATTGGGAGTCAAAACCCTTTCTTAATTCCCTTAATTGTAACGGCCCTTTAGACGACCTAAAATGGGTTTTTAGGGTCAAATTTTCAAAATTCTTCTGGTGGGACAACCCCCAACCTTCTTAAAATATGGATCCACCACTGACACTCTGTGCATTTAAAAGAACGCTTTGAAAACCTCCCTCTCGTCCTCAATAAAATAAAGTATGTCGAACACTGTTGAATCATTTGCTGTGATCTGAAAATTACCTCCATGCTTCCTGGTCAACAATAATGATCACTTAACATTGGGTCAAAAATAAATGGCTAGAAAGACCAAATAATGGGCCAGGCACCAGGAATGTGATTCGAAACAGTTTAGTTAAGCAAAAGAAGTAGTTTACACCCTCTGCATATAAAATTAGGTCTAATAAGGATAGTATATCCAACATTTTTCTCGAGAATTCCTTTTCAAATTGGATTTTATTGGATGCACATCAATCGCTGAAACCCCATTTAACGTTAATCATTAATTTTTATCAATATTTGATGTAATTTAATCCATAAAATGACTTTGAAAAGGGAGTAAAATAAATGATTGCAAACCAATGGGTCCTGTTTCATTAATTATTATCGCTCACCAGAAAGAAACATCCCAGAGACGTTCTGTGGCAGTCTTCTATTTCTTCCAAGTGATGCGCTATGGCTTGTGGCTCTATGAATGCGTCTTCTTGACCCTCGCTTTGGATGTCCACCAACTGCATGTCCAGCCCCAAGGACGAACATTCCTTCTGTAGCTGGGGGAGAACCACCTCATGCAGCTGACGACGTTCGATTTCGAAATCTGGAAGGAAAAAGCACGATTATATTCGTCGCATAGAAAACGTCTGGCATGCTCGGGAAAAGGAGGTGGTTTCTTGGTATTTTTGTAGATAACAATATAGGCTAGCCCCTTCCTCAAACAAAAGTAAAAGTCCTGACGACTACCCTTTTAAAAAGTAGAATGGTAAAAAGTGTTTCGCGACGTTGTTCCGCCAACATCTTCATAAGGTCCGCCACTGCCTGTATATCCTTTTTCTTCTAAATTACATAAAAGCTTGCTTCATCATATTCTGCCTGTGTTTATGACAGGTTTTGCACAAGAAACAGTCCAAGTTGTTTTGTGTATTCTCCTCTTCTTTGTTAATCCATTTTCTGACCACAATGCAGTTTGTTTAAATAGAAGTAGTGAACCCTATGACAACTTTTTGAGTACTTTTATACAATAAATGAAGAGGGAGAGTAAAACTAAGTTTTCTTGTAACACATAAACTTTCACCTTACGTATAATGTCAAACGACTACGACGAGATATTTTTATGTCAAGTCCTCCTATATTCAGTTGAAACAATTGAGGACTTAAATACTAAAATGAATGAAGACGTTATTAAAATAAGTAAGTGGTTCTTTGATATACTCGACAGCAACGTTTCTTGAACCCAGTACGTCACAAATGCGGAAGGAGAAATCGGTAAACACAAATAAGCCTGTTGGGTTGTTAGGAGGAGTTTCGGTACGCAAATCGTGACTGAAAAGCACAACCTATACATGGGTTTAACAAAATAATCATATTTTTAAATAGACGTTCTTTATTTCACTCAAAATTCAGACACCGCGATGGGAACTACTTTGTTTGTTAGGGACGTCGTAGGCTCAACTTAAGTTGCTGTCTAGTATAGTTCCTTAAGACGCTGGGCAACGGTGAAAATGTAAAATTGATGAAAATGTCAAATTATATGTAATTTCAGCCTGCTAAACACGAATATGGCAATAAAAATTCGATCTTGGTTCCGGTTTTTTCGTAAAGTTGAGATTTTACTATGTATGACAGAAGCACAAGAATTCATTTAAATTGCCTTTTAAGTGATGTTTTCACCTTAATTCTTAAAGAAATAACCATGAAAACATGAAATAATATAATTGAAAGGTTTGTTAGCTCTTTTGATTATACTCAAGTCTAGAATAGATCTAAAATATGTCCAAAAGTTGGTTACAACTGCAAGCATAGACTATCAGACTTTGTTCTGGTTTACTATGCTAAATCTCATTCATATACACTTAGAAATACTCCTCGGGCTTGTCCCTAAATTATCTAGTTATAGGATGTGTGGCTTTTAAGATATTTACCGTTTCAATCTCTGATAAAAAGCCAATTTGTGTTGTAAAGTTGAACTTCGATTTACTCTGATCAAATGCTCCCAAAATAGCTTTTAAAAAGCTTATAGATGATATTTAATGTGTTGAGCTGGTAAGATAAGATATCTTAAGTATGTAGAAAGGGTATTTGGACTGTTTACAATGTTCATGACATTTGTATTTTCAAAAGTTGAACGCAGCTTTGTTTATTGAATACAGAGTTATAGCCGACTGTTTCATTCTCAAAGAAACATCCAAATTTTTAAAATTCCTGTTGAAAGTATCGGTTTAAGAACTCCTTGAAGTAATCACAGACCACTCAAGTCATTTATTTCATAAACTAAATACGGTTTAGGAGCTTCTGAATGTGTTTATAAGTATCTTCCATGGCGCGCAACCTATTTAAGGAAAATGGACCTATTTACGACTATTTCGAAGCAAAATCATTATTTCACTTAATTTTGACAATTTTTTTTGCAAAGATGCGACTTGTTTACATGGTCTGAGACCATTTTTATGCTATCAAACCTTCTGTATACATGCGAAACACAATGCTATAATTTCCATCAAAATAACGATAAAATTTTGTATGACAGCGACAAAAAATTTGTATTATAACATGTTTTCTGCATGTGTTGTATGCTTGAAGACATTCTACATAAATATTACTCATATTCATGCCTAAATTATAAATTTATCCTGAGCTATGTTTTAAAAATTGCAATATTTCTGAACTAATCACAGTATATTCCCACTAAACATAATCTGAAGATTTTCTTAAGAAAAAGCCACTTTCTACAGAAATTCTTAAGTTTTTTAGCAGATTTACCACTACCTTTAAATTGTCTTCAGAATTTTTGAAGAAAATTTGCAGATATTTTAAAGACATGTTGTATCTTTAAACTGTCTTCAGAATTTTTGAAGACAATTCACTGACATTTTAAAGACCTGTTGTATCTTTATATAATCTGCAGAAATATTGAAGACAATTATAAAAACATTTTTCAGAATGATCAAAATCTTCAAATTTTCTTCAAAATATCTTCAAAATATATTAGTTATTCAAATTAGTTATTACAAATATTAGTTATTCAAAGGGAGTGTTTGAGTTTAAGAGGCAACTGGATAGGCTGTGGGAATTGGGGAATTCATAATCATAGGACCAGCCTTGTTGGGCTATGAGCCTGTAGCTGGTCGTCAGCTTTGTATTTGTATTTGCTTTCACAGAATCTTATTTTATAAACAGAATTTAAATTCCTAAGCCCAAAAAAAACTATATTTTGTAATAATTTCTGTTATATAGCCCAAACTTTATAATGTGCAACCATTAGATTTATTTAAAAAAAACTAAAGGATTTTTTGTTTTCAATAGAAAATATTGAAAAATTTTTAATATAGGTTTTTTTTATATTTCCTTCTGATACTCATCATGGTTTTTGTGACCACATCTAAGATGTGGTCTTTTAATTAACTAAAAAGTAAGTTATGTAATGATTTTCTGCAATTTATCTGATTGCAATATATTGATGATATTTTCTGCAAAATATTTGAATCTTTAAATATTCTTTAGAAAGAATATACCAAGCGTGGAATTTATTGAAATATATTCCAGGTTTGTGGATCACTTCTTTCTGAAGAATATTTGAAAATTTAAATATTTTGGAGAAAATCTTCAGAAAAAAATCTGCAGAATATCTGCAGTTATTTGAACATCTTCATTTTCAAGAAAATCTTAAGAAAACATAATCTTAAGATTTTCTTAATAACATTATCTTAAGATTTTCTTCAGAATGAAGATGTTCAAATAACTGCAGATATTCTGCAGATTTTTTTTAAAGAAAAAGTGAAGATTTTTTTCAGTAGGGACGAGACACTTTTTTTTGCCAAATCCTTAAAATGGACTTTACTCATCCTTTTATTCTTCTGTATGTTTGTCGCTTATGGTTACAGGCTGATGCGCGCTCTATTTATTCCCTCTGCCAAGTTTTCACTGTTTCAATTAGGGGGCAATTACGGGTTCAATTGGTGCCGTGATGGGAAGATCTTCATGCGACGAAATGAAACTAGTAAAGTGGTAAGAATCAAGTCAGAATCAGATATTAACAATATAAATGGCTAACTTTAATAATATTGATGATCATGGAGATTTCTTCCTTTCCGGCACCACCATTCTAAACTCTGGTGATATTGAGGGCTTTCTTTGTAAATATAATTGTTTTCATATTTCTGTCTTTCATTGCAATATTAGAAGCTTACGCTCCAACTTCGATGAACTTATATGTTTTCTTTCGAATTTAAAGTGTTATTTTGATGTTATAATTTTAAGTGAAATCTGGATTAAGAACTTCGAGACACAATTTTTTAGCATTCCTGGGTATTCTGAATTTTTTCAATGTCGCCAAGTTAATAAATCTGGCGGAATTGCATTATTCATTAGAAATAATTTAGCAGATTTTGTACAAGTGCCTTTTTCAATGTTAACTGCTGAATGCATATCAGTTTATTCATCCCTTCATGAAATACAAATAATAGGCATATATAGGTCTCTTCAATTTAAATCTGAGATATTTCTAGAAGAATTTAATGATTTGCTTAAACGTAATAAAATAAAAAATCTCTATGTTATTGGTGATATAAATTTAAACATTCTTGAAAGTTCTGCAGCATCTGATAATTATCTTAATCTAATATCAAATCTTGGCTTGAAACCTGAGATACATGGCATCACTAGACAAGTAAATAAAGTGCAGTCGTGCTTGGATCACATTTTAGTTCGTATTAGTAATAACCTCAATATTAAATCTGCTATTATTTCATATCCAATTACTGACCATTTCCCTGTGATGTCTAGTATATGTTTAAAAACAAAATCTTTCGATGACTCTGTGCGTACTAAAAGTACGGTAATTAATAAAAGGATCTTTAAAGACATTGTATGTAACTCTGGATTAAATTTATCTTTAGCAAATGGTTCAAATTGTGATGATATTTTTCGGAATTTTATGTTTAATGTAAAAAAAGTTATATCCCTTTCGGAAAATTGCTCTATCTCCAGGAAAATGACTATAAAAAAAATTTTGGATTACTTTAGAAATTCTAGAACTAATTAATGTTAAGGAAAAATTATTTAAATTGTATCGTAGGAATAGATTTAATCAAACCATAAAAAAACAATATACTTCTTTTCGAAATAGACTTAAAACTAGATTACGTATGCTAAAATTTGAGTATTTCCATAATAATTTTTTGATATCTACTAATATCAAAGATCAATGGAAGGTAGTAAATGACATTTAAAATGAAAATAAATTTCCAATTTTACCTTCTCAGGATAATCTACAAGATTTAGTTTGGGAATTTAACTGTCATTTTTCATCGGTGTTTAATACTTCCAACATTAATATACCCTCAGATATTTTAAATCAAAACCTGCAATCAAATGTTAATAGTTTATTTTTTGGATCTGTAAATAAGTTAGAAGTTTCTAGGGTTATAAATTCTCTTCCAAACAAAAAACCAACCGGGTTGGATAAAATTAACAAAAGTATGATTATTATATTATTCAATTGTTATTCTGATTTCATAACTAATCTAATCAATCTTTCGTTTGATGAAGGTATGTTCTTTACTGATCTAAAAACATCCTTAGTAGTACCTGTTTTTAAAAAGGGAAACAAAAATGATTTAAATAACTATCGTCCGATTTCTCTTCTGAGTATATTTTCAAAAATTATCGAAAAAATTATGCACAATCGTCTGACCAATTTCTTAGAAATGCATCATCTAATAGCTGATAACCAATATGGTTTTCGTAAGGGAAGAAGTACTGAATTAGCTTTAATGAATTTCACAAAAATCATTTACTCCAATGTGAACAAAAATCTCAAAACTGCCGCTATTTTCCTGGATATAAGCAAAGCTTTTGATACCGTTAATCATATCCTTCTTTTAAAGAAATTATATTCTATTGGTATTAGAGCAGAGGAAATATTTACTCTTGGTTTGAATCATATTTAAGCGGAAGAAGTCAATTGGTTAAAATTAATGATATTTGTAGTGGAAAGTTATCAATCAATGGTGGTGTGCCCCAGCGATCCATCTTAGGACCCTTATTATTTTTAATCTTTATAAATGATTTTTGTCAGTTAAATTTAGGTTGTGATATTATTACATTTGCAGATGATACTGTTCTTGTGTTTTCAGCTGATAACTATCTTGATTTGTTTAAAAAAATGGAAATAGCACTTCATAAAGCAAATACTTGGTTTGGTAAAAATCTTCTTAAGTTAAATGTATCGAAAACTAAGTTTATTGTATTTAATTTATATTCTAGTGAACTAACTGTTAACAGTTTAAAATTACATGAAGCTACTTGCAATATGTTGTGTGATGACTTTCCTTGCAA
The DNA here is from genome assembly GCA_963680715.1 of Tetragnatha montana. Lineage (NCBI taxonomy): Eukaryota > Metazoa > Arthropoda > Arachnida > Araneae > Tetragnathidae > Tetragnatha > Tetragnatha montana. The sequence goes on from OY796681.1 coordinate 199,199, forward strand.
TATCATTGAGCGGGTTGACTCTATAAAATATTTAGGACTTCATTTCAATAGTAATTTAAAGTGGAAGACTCACACCAGCTATTTATTAAATAAACTAAGATTTATCAACTTCAAATTTTTTAAACTTAAGTACATTATTGACCATAGGTTTTTATGCACTTTATATTTTTCTTGGGTCCAATCTATAATTAGCTATGGTATTACTTGTTATGCTTCTGACTACTTAAGTAATATTAGACTTTTAATCCAAATACAGACTAAAATTTTATCTCATATTAATACTAATTATTTACCTAGGCCCATTTTGAAAATACGTGAACTCTTTGTCTTCTACTTACTTCTTTTTATTTTAACAACAAATCCTTTTATCAAATAAAAACCAGCAACTTTGAAATTAGGAATACAAAAGGAAATTATTTCATACCTAAGACTAATAAAGAAATTTTACATAAATCTCATGTTTTTTTGGTACCTTATATATTTAATAAGTTAAACGAAAATCTAAAGATAACTAACAATAAACTTGAATTTAAATCTGGCATATATAAATTTTTAAGGGGACTCAGTACCAAAATTTGGCCAAAATATCGATTTTGAGATTTTTGGTTATTAATATAGTTTATACTCCTAAAATTAATTATCCAAAATTTCAAACCGATTGGTTTATTCTAAGTTTAAAAAAAATGGGTTTTTCAAAAGCACTTTTAGCTTTTTTTTTAGTTTTGGTTTCGAAATTTTTAGTTTATATCAGTTTATATGGTTTAATAACACATATTTTTTTATAAACTGAATCAAAATTGTTTGTGGTTACTTTAATCACAATTTATGCTTGTTTAGAAACATGTAGCGCTTGTTTTATACTTTTGAACTTTTTTCATCAGTTGCAATCTGAAAATATCATATTTTTCGCGTATTTTTAAAAATAATTCAATTTTGACACCTATTTAAGTGTTTTATATTAATTTATTTATCTGTTATAAAGTAACTAACATTATTTGTGCGTTACGTTCCGAAAATTAATTTTTGAAGAAAAAAATACATTTTTTCCCGTTACTCATATTTATCTCCTTCTCGCTTAAATTTCAAAAATATTAATTAAAACAGTACATTTTAATGTTTAATAATGTTAATAAGCATCATAAGAAAGAGTAAAAAAATAATTGAGGCGTTATTTTAGTGTTTAAAATTGTTTTCATTGTTTTGAAATTTTTGAATTGGTTTTTCTCAAAACATGGTTTTATTAGATTCAAATCCCTAAAGCTTTTTTCCTATTAGACCAAATGGTATGAAACTTGATATTTATGTTCTATAGGGTAGTTATATTAAATGTAACTTGCGAAATTATGCATTTTTGGCCCGAGTTATTTTTTACACTTCATAATAAAGCAAATATCTTAAGATTTTCTCGTTTTTGAAGAAGAAACACCAAAAAAATTTTTTTTCTTAAAAACTACTACGAATATCCTTAATCCCCCTCATAGAATTATAACACATAATATAAAGTACGTATTAGTGAAAACAGAATGAGAAAAAATTAAAAATAACGGAGGAGTAGCATTTTGAAATTATGTAAAATTTTGGACATTTTGTTTAATTTTTCAAAAAATAAATTTTTTTTTGATGATTTTCTGCTTAATATTGTAATATAAGGTAGCAATAGATAATTTAGCACTCTTAAAGAAAGAAAAATCCCAAATACAGAGGAAAAAAATTTTTTGGTACTGAGTCCCCTTAAGCGAGCAAATTAACACAGAAGCATTATTTCAAATACTAAAATAGTCAGCCCAGCTTTTGTTGCAGTTTTTTTAGTGTCTATTTTTTTATAGGTATCAAGAACGAGCCGCTGGCTCTTATGATACCACATATTTAATTTCTTTCTTTGTTGTTTCTTTGTGTATTTGTTATTTTTGTATATTTTGATGTTCTTTGTGTGTCTTTCGTTTTTCTGTATTTGTCTTTGTACAATAAATTTGATTTGATTTGATTTGATAAAATTCCTTTTTTCAATTTAAATAGGTTTTTTTTTTCGTATAATCTTTATTTGGTCAATTATCTTCAAAAAAAAAAAAGAATTTGTGTGTTGTTTTTTTTTACTTTTTGTATATTTACGTGCAGTTAGTTGATGACAGAAAAAAATATAATTATGACACCCTGTTTGGTCACGATATTAATTATTTAATTCCTTATTTATTTGCTGTATGTCTTTGCTCATTATTGTTCATTTGTATATTCTATTGTCTATATATTACTTACTTCTTATTACGAGCATCCGAGGCTGTTTGTCTCGATAGCTCGGTTGTCTATATGTTTTATTTGTTAAATTACTTTACATATTTATTTACTCACCTACATGGATCAACTGATTCCATGTGGTATTTCTATTTTAATGTATTTTTATTCTGCTTAATAAAGCTCTGTTAAAAAAAGTAGATTAATTCTGATATTTTATATAGTAAAAAACAGAACACATTGGAAAGAATAAGAATGGCGAATTTTAAAGTAAAAATATGAAATGCACTCCATCTTTCAGAAAACTTCTTTCGTAGCTGGAATTTGTTTAAAGTAGACCATTGCAAAAGCAAAACTCACAACATTGGTACAATGTCTAGATTTCCTGACCAACTAAACGATATCACTTAAAGAGTTATGTGAATTATTATAGTAGACATTGCGAGTGCAGCGATAAAGCTTTCACAAACCTCTTTTACAAATTTTTTAAAATATACCCCTCTTTACAAGCCACTTATCAAAAAGCAAAAATCCCACCAGAAAACGTTACAGCAGTCTCGCCAAACAGGCACCTTAACGTAACTTATAAAAATACACGAGCAAAACTAATTCTACTTAATGTATCATAATTACCATTTTTTTACATTGGTCTGCTAAAAAACTCTAGAAACCTTCCTTGCTTTTCTTGATAAACCGTTTATAATCTTAAATTACCCCATACCCCAAGCTCCGTGAAAAAGACTATTTATAAGTGCAGGCGGGCCATTCTGATCAACCGAGTAGAAAGGGCGGGAGAAAAGTAACTCCCGACTACAAAACCCCCCCATAAATGAATAAGAAGAACGGATCGATTTTTTCTCCTTGATCGAAGTGGCAACCAAGAGGCAAAAAGTCGCCTTTTTAAAAGTTGGGTTATTCAATTAGACGGTGTCGAAGAGAAAATGTACATTGCGCTTTTAGGTCAAAGTTATGAGGGCACTTGGCAGGGGAATGACACGTAAGTAATTCGAATGGAGAGGGGACAGCAAATGTAGAGGGGAGGGAACGGAGAGGGGGAAGCAGGATTTTGAGGGGACAGCAAAAAGGTTTTCATTCGATTGTTCGAAGTAGATATTCCTTCATTAGAGGGCGCTGGATTTGGGGGAGTAGAGCTTCTATTTTAAGTGTGATCGGGGGTCGAGACCGAGAGTTTTGGGGAGATAAGTGAAAAAGTATTGAGGTAGTACATTTGGTATCCGGTGAGGGTCTGTGTTTTCTTTTTTCTCTGAGTAATATTTGAATCTGCAGACGAAAAGTCACGCGATTTTCCACTCCCCTCATTTTCCCCTCTGCAGTGTACAGTACACCAGTATGGACGTATATAAGGGGAGTTTAGGGGGTCCAGACACCCCCCTTAGCCTGAACCTTGTCAGCCAAACAGAAAGGTTCCTGTCCCAAATATCCAAAAAATGAGTGAAAATACAACTTTTTGGATCGAATTTCACAAAGTTTTCTGGTAGAGGACCCCAACACCCCCTTATTTTTTCTTCTTGAGGGCATGTATTAACCACAAAAATTTGTGATTAAGTTCACAAAAATTCACATTTGCCCTACATTTTACTCGAAAAGGGAAAACTATTAAAAACATTTGGGGTTCCAGAACCCCTTCGTAAGTAGTAACGGTAGTATAGTAACTAGTAGTAGTCTAGTAACGGTTCCCTTGGTCCTGAGATCTCATAGGTTTTGCTCCCCTCCCAGTCAAAAAGTTCGTCAATGAGAATTCGGGAGGCTCAAGAAAAGTCAGCCTAAACTCATACCCTTTAAAAAAATATTCGTTTCATTATAGTTTCACAATAATATTATGTTACTTGATTTACATATAGCATTGATATAAAGGTTTTAAAAGTAAGTAAAAGTATGATTAGTTATGAATAACTGTTTTCGCTGTTTGAAAATACCGTTCCTTTGTAAATCCGATGTCGCGAGCGAAATAATCGTTCAGTAAATATCGGTCAACAAAACAAAAAATTCCTCAAAACCCCTTATCTTTTTGTAAATCTACAGAAGTTTGTTGAAATACTTAAGGGTAATCCATTGACAGCAAACTCCCATGGATGAAGTTTCTCAAGAGAGTTCGTTTGAAGGTTCTAAAACAACGGTTCTAGGGAAGGTTTTACAAATCTAGGCCAAATACTGAGAGCCCCTTGAAAGTTAACCAAAGCGTACAACACAGTTTAAACTGACGCATATTGATAGTTCTGGCTGGACTCCTCCCCCTACAAGCTCAAAGAATCAAAGCGTGCTAGGAGATATCCAAAAAGGGTGTATCCAAATCCTATCGAATTCCGTGAAGAAGCTTGGAACATGAATATATGGAATGGATTAACCAATGATGTTGATTCATGGGTGGGCTTACCCCATGATTTTTGAGGCTTAAGCCCCATTCACACTGTTTCACTTTGATCTTCATTTTCGAGGAATCATCGAAAGTGAAAGGCGTAAATTGTCATTTCTTCTCGAAGTGAACATCAAAAATGAAAGATGAACCGAGAAAAAAACCCACTGGACCATTCACCGATGAACTCATACACTGTGTTCTTACGCTTAACACAAAACGCAAACTTTTTATAATGAGACCGTAGAAGTATTTTTTCATTGATAAAGTGTTTAGAGAAAAAATAGTTTTACAACTGTATAAAAGTGAATAACCATTTAAAATCTTCTTAAATCACATCAAATAAGATCCGCAGAACAATATCCGCCGTATATAAGCATATATAAGGCAATATATATCCGCATATATAAGGGCGCAAATAAGATCCGCCTTAAGAAGAATTTTAAGGTCTTCTAACGTGTATATCCGCCGAGATAGAAAAACTATTTATAACTAAGATCATTAAAAAATACATTCTCTAAAACAATTTATTTAAATGTTTTGTAAATCCTTATATACAACTAAGAAAACAGTTTTAGATATTCTTAAAACCTTAAAAGTAATCTAAACTGTTGGCACTACTTTTTCTTAAATTCTTTGACAAAGTTTTTGTATTAAAACTTTCAAATTTCCGTATAATTAATCTAGCATGGTGGTCAAGACATCGTCATTCAGATCCAAAGGTTGCGGGATCGAGTCCAACAAGAGAATTTTTTTTTTCAATTCTTTGAGAGGATTGAAATTTTTTTGTGTGTAGTAGAAAATTATTCTTTGAATTTTACAAATATTTCTAGAGAAATAAGACAAAAAATAACTTTTTTACGGTTATAGTGTATTTTTATGAGAATTAAACTACCTCAAATAAAATATTCGCATCAAAATATTGCATCAAATATAGAATAAATTCCAATTTAAAATAAATTTATTGAAAATATTTTCTATCTAAATTAAAGTTATAATAATAGATCATTATATCAGCTAACAAAATAAAATAAAAGTAAAATTATTTATTTGTTTTTAAAAAATCGTTTGGTTTGATAAAATAAAATAAGAGGTCTCAATTTATCAAACGATACTGCTGCTATCAGGAGTAAGATAATTTGAAGGGTAATTTAAACGATTTAAACCCATGTTTAAACCGACCATTATTTTCAGCAGGTTATTGCCTGTTTTAATTTTAATTCGAAATTTTTCCTGATCACCTTTAAATAAATATAAGGACACGCATATGATCTCCAATAACTCTTTTAATTCTTTAATTTAACCTTGGAATACAACATTTATATCTTAATTGCATAAAAATATTATTGCTTCAATTATACATTTTAAAACTAATCTCTTAAACCGAGATGTTCATATTTTAATCAACCGATGAAGATGAACGAGTATGATTTGAGTGAAACTGAAAAAAAAAGCTGTTCACTGAATGAGTGATTCACAGGACTGAATCACCAGGATGAACAGTGAAAGTGAAACAGTGTGAATGAGCCTTTAGGTTAATTATAATGAATCCATTTTTCATCCTGAGTTATTAGGTCAATAAGTCAAGAATTGAGAATTTGATTGAACTTGTTTTTCCTTTACCGATTTTTACATTGAACGATTTTTTTTGCATTATAAGAGATTTCGAGATTTACATTTTTAAAAACGTGACTACATTTCATACCCCGAGAAGCAAGGAAAAATTCAAAGTAGCCATCCTACCTGATTTGGTGGAACTGAGGAAAATGTTGACAAGCCTCGAGGGAGGGTCTGGAACTGCCGTCAGGTTACCGAAGAACGTTGCTTGTAGCACATCATCTTGAAACAGCAAGTCGTATGCCATGCTGTTTCACGTGCCGATGAAGGTTGACCTACTCATCTATTTTACACCGGAAGCCTGGAAGACAAAAATAAAATAAATCAAATTGATACAAATTGCCCAGTACCAAAATAATATGATTTCTATCATCCGAGAATAAAATACCTTAATTCCCTAATTTGATGATGATTTGAGGATGTTGACATCTATAAAAATGTTTATAATCATTTGGGTTTTATTCTTTTACATCTTAATGTTTAATTTTCATAATTAATACAATATTTAAAAAATGTAACTAACAATAACCAAAATTTGAAAAAAAAAAATAAAATTGGGGAATATACAGGGTGTCCCATAAATGTTGGGTCACACTTCACAGAGTCAGAATCACATAGGATTTGGAGGTCCCAGACCAAATCCCAGGGAGTTAAAAATGGAGCGACACCCCAAAAAAAATATCGAAAAATTCAATTTGTAGAAGAACTACTATTGGTAAAAATTTAATTATGGTATCAAATTTTGTGGTTTACTATGATCTTTAAAATTATCCTAAAATTTTTTACTTTAAAATTCGTTTTATTACGAAAAAGTAAAAAAACCCAAAATACGAAAAAAACTGCCAAAAGTTCTGAAGAGCAAATCTGAAAGAGCAAAGTTGAACACCCTTAAGTCCAAAGTTTCACGTCAATACCGTCAATATTAAACGCTTGAGAGCCTGTTAAAGTGTGTTTTTTGCGTGCGCAAACAGTTTTCCTATAACTGTTTCTAGGTCAGCTTCAGAAATCGGCCCCGCTAAAAGCTTATGGCACATGCTTGAGAGTGTCGTCATCATCATTAAGTCTTGAAGTGCACAAAAGGCCCTCCTCAGTCCTCCTGCCCTCCACCTTGCCCTGCCACCCTCGCCAGCTGCTGAGCGTCCACTCCAGAGCAACACCTGGGATCTCATTTCTGTTCATTCTTAATACATGGCCAGTAAACCGCCCTCTCCTTATTTTATTTACTAGATCAATTTTTGTTTCTTTTAATAATTTATCATTTGCAATGGTATTGGGCTAAAATATCTTCATTATTATTCTTAAACAGTTGTTTTGAAATGCATTTAGCCTGTTAGTTTGGACCATTGTCAACTTCCTTGTTTCAGAGTTATACAAAAGGACTGATCTGATTAGTCTGATTTGTATAGGATTAATTTCACTCTTAGTCTCTTCATTCTCTCACTCTTAGAAATTTCAAATTTGAATTCCTCCATAATTTATTTAAATTCCCCTAAAATAGTTTGTGTTTATTTGTCCGGATTTTCCTATTGTAAAAAATCCAATATACTCTTTTTTCAAAAACCTGTCAACTTAAAAATAAGTTTTTATACACGATTACATAATGTTTTTAAATGTTCCGTGAAGAAGGTTTTGCGAAAACTGAATGTTTAGAAAGGAAAACGGTGCGTGCGTTTCCCATGTAACGGAAAGGTGCGAGCGTCCTCCTTGGGCTAATTTCAACGAAAGCTGGTCGCTCATGAGAGGTAGTAATGGAGCATTTTATGCAGCAGAGCGCTTTTTCGAAAGGGTCCATTCAAACCCACAATCGAACTAACTCATCAGCGCCTTCGAACAAAAGCCAATTGGATTCGGTGCATGCCTTATCTCTCAGTCAGGGAGACACGATGACGAGGCAAAAAAACAATAGCGCTGAGCTAATGCATCATTTTCACTTCTGTTCGCACAAGGAGGTGATGGAATGGGGCGCTTATCGTCTCTGCTGGGCTAGGAAAATATTTCTGTGCTCTTTTCTGACACAGATTTGAGTGTGTGATTGGATTTGTTTTCTTCCCTCGGGCTTCAGAGTGAGATGAGGGATTTTATCTATGTATTATCTTTCTTTATAAAGAGAGAAGCTTCCAGAAAAGATTCTGTGATGGATCTCCATCACATATTCTTTCTCGATCAATGTTTTATTCAATTCATTCAGCACAATCCCTCTACTAAACCCTCAAAAATTCCTTTCCCACTCAAAAACACCAACTGCAGAATATTTGGTACAGCAAAACATCTAATTCTCCCTCTTTCTCACGACACAACTGCCTCAGCACCCGGTCAGTCTCTTCTTTTGAGGCCGAAAGAGTGCATCTTTTAATTCAATCCGTCTTCAGAAATTGCGTCGAGCATTGAACGAATTATGTGCTCCGGCTACTTACATCTGAATAAAACCAGATATGAATTTTGGAATTTCGATCAACCTCTCTCTTCTCCCGCCAGTGAATCCCAATGTAGTGTAACAAGAAAATCAATAAAGTAAGACACAGCCCTTAAACAGGGTGATTCAAAACTCACGGGCGAAAATGTAGACGATTATAGAGTACCTAAAGACGATCTCGAAGATACCCTGTATAGGGTGTGGTGAAGCAATACCGAGGCGCTGGAGTGCGGACCCAAAAGCATGAAAGTTTGGTTACTGTGCTGGGCAAATGGTTGGAGGTAGAAAGTGCCCCAGTGCCAATTATCATGTTTTATCTTACTAATAAAAAAAATTTTGTCCTTGAGAGGTCGACTTCAAAATCCAACGGTTAAAAAAATTAAGGAAAAAATCATCTATGAAAAAAAATTATGTAAAGTTGTAATTTTAAAGTAAAAGTATGTGACATTATTCTTCCTAAGTTCAGCCTGAAAATAATTCGTTCATAGAAACATCCAAAGAAGAAGAAGACAAACTTTTACGATCTTTAATAAATTTTGAAAAGAGTCCTTTACAATAGAGTTTCCTAAGTTAATTAACCCAAAGAGCGTGTTTATTACAAACAAAAACTTTCTGAAAATCCATAATTTTGCAACACATTAGGGGACATCCATAAATTACGTGAGGTGTTTTTTCCAAAATCCGGACCCCCCCCTCCTCCCTACGTGAGATTTACCAACTTTTTAAAAATGATTTTCTATCATATTCATTTGCATTTAGTGCTACATAGCACCTAAAACCTTTGCATTATTAAAAATGGGGGGGGGGAAGGACATTATGTTATCATCCTGTCGAAATTTGTAAAACGACAGCAATAAATAGAATTTAACTCTCTAATAATTTCTAACTTAAAAAGTTGACGTGAATTTTAATCGACCCCCCCCCCCTCCCCCCCTTGGTGAGATTTTTCCAAACCCCTCCCCCCCTTTTTGACCCCACGTAATTTATGGATGTCCCCTTAACTCTCGCCGAGACCTATCACTGCTCCTCCTCCACAAGCGAAAACCACACTTCCCTAAACATTTACGGAGCGTCCCAATGACGGGAATTATTTTTTTAATGGATTATTCATGTTTTGTAGGCATCGACGGGGATTAAGGGACGCTCAAAAACAATACACGGGAATTTCATTAGGGACATCAAAGGAACAGAGATCTGTGCTTTCGAGAGTGAAGGAATACAGCTCCGGGGTCTACTTAAGTAAGGCAATATTTGAGGAGTCGTTTTGGTGTTTTGGCTTTGGATTTTGATTAAACCAGATCTGGGAGACAAAGATTGGCCGGGATTTCTTCCCCTTTTCTGCTTTCGAGGTTGCTTATAAGTCTGCCTCATTCCAATGGGCTTTACAGTATTTTATGGATTTAGGAGGTGATTTTTCTCCGTAAAGGTGAATGCTAATTTTCTTGGGTTGTTTGTACTGTTAAGTAGAAAAGTCTGATATCAACACTTGGGAAGATTTATGACTGAAGAGCAAGGTTAGTAGAGAGAAAGTTGGCTCATCCGTGACGTCACTGCTTGGAAAGGGGGTGATCTGCCTATGGCAATGCTCGTACAGCTGTGAATCACAGCTGTAATTGGCAGAGCATCCCCTTTCCAAGCAGAGACGTCACGGATGAGCCAACCTTCTCTCTACTAACCTTGACTGAAGAGCTAACTTAATCAGTAACGGCTCGTCCATCCCCTAGGCAAAAGGGGGCTATAGCCCCAAAAATCCAGGTCCTATCGCTAAAAAATTGGCATCCCATTCAGGTAATAGCGTTCTTGCCACCAATGCTGTTATTTTGTGATCCACTACGTGAAATGACATGCCACTTTTTTAACGATAGGACCTGAATTTTTGGGCCCACTTTAAAAAAGAAAACTACCAAAACTTCTCCATAACCTAAGAGGTAAATGGGGGTTTTGAAGCTACTTTTATGGGGGGGTTAGGGGGCTTAAAATGACAATTGGGACAGAAAATGCCCAACGGAGCAACACAGCAACGAACACAAGCCGAATGAATAGTGAAAAGCAATAAAAAGTAACAATAAGAAAAAACTTCAAAAGAACAAAAACACCCAATCGTAAACATCGCGCGTTCCAAGAGGTAAAGAAGAAGAGATAAATAAACAAAATAGATATCGACTTAAAACGTAAGAAAAAAAATTGATAAAAATTAGTCATTTAATTCAGTTCATAAGAATAGAAACTATTTTCGGGAAAGAATTAAGGAATATTAGCACTACATTATAAGGAACAAACTCAGGGGCATTTCTTTTTAAGCCTTTCTTTTGTACCCTCAGACTCGGGATTGAAAAGTTTATTTTAAAATGGAGTTTTCTCTAAATTTGTGACCCAGTTCTGACATAGACTCAAAAGTCTATCTAGCTAGCCCTGGCCCCCTGGATTATTATCCAAATAAAAATACACCCGTTCATATACTCTCCCGACAAACGAAGAGAAAACAAAAGAAACAAGGGAAGATAGTTGTTTTTTATTCTCTCTTAAATCCCAAGAAACTCAAAGTTTTCTATCGTTAAAATATTAAGCTTTAATAATTTCTTAAACTTGAAAGGGATTTTAGGTTGCCAGGAAAATATAAAATTACAATTAAATATAAATGTTAATTTATGCCCATAAAATTTAGTGATATTTAATAAACGTAGTTAGTATTATAAAAAAATTCTTTCCTTGCTTTAGGCAATAGGTATATATTTTTTTATTGTAAATTAACTTATATTGCGTAATTCAGAACTATTTTCCTGTTTAGTAAAGTGAGTTATTTTTTTAAAGGTAAAAAAGGACAAAGGATGTAAAATATTTAGTTTTCTGTAAAAATCAATTAAAAAGACAGATTAATTCTGCTTAAAAATTTAATAATTTATTTTACCCAGGATGATTATAGTTGCGTCAAAATAACTTACTTAAATAATCTTTTTTATGTGGTAAAATTTGTGAAGAATATAAAGTAGTTGATTGGTTAGGTATTTTATTTATTTATTTATTTATTTATTTATTTATAATAAAGAACAAATACAACAAATGTTTATAGTCACCTGGGATCATACTCGATCCATGTAGGTGACTGTATTATTACATATAGACATTTCACACATAGAGTTTAATTTATAAAAAAAGGAAAGGAAACAAAGAAATATAAAGAAGTGGTGTGGCAAACAGGGCGCCAATAAATTATAATTACTGCTGGCCATATGATTGCAGTACATAAAATATTTACTAGCAGATATATGAAATTAATTAGAAACAAACAAAAAAAAAAAGACATTGACATATATTTGAGTAAATAAACAAACACTTTGAAAGGAAAATGATGAATAACTACAAAGAAAAGAAACTCTCGATGTTATCAATAGAAAACAAGAAATCCTTTAACCTCTTCTTAAATAAATATTTCGAAGGGCTGTTTTGTATGTCTGTAGGTAAGGCATTAAATAATTTAGGAGCTAAATAACAAAAATTTTTGCAGAAGATGGTCTTTTTAGGTTTTGGTTTGGTATTTTACAAACATGTTGTTTGAATTCTATAAATAACGGGCTATAATTCAGAAGTCTTATGCCTGGTGGCAAATGTATTTTTTTATTATCAATAGCTGTTCCCTCTCCCATACCCCTAAAAGTTTTTCTAAGCACAACGGCCAGATTATATTTCACCGTGATTCCACACGATGGAATCCCTGCTTCTGTATCAGTAAAACAGCAGCTGTGAGAAGGAAAACTCCAATATTCGATTTTCGTCTTCTCCATGCGGGCATCAGCTGGCAAATATTGGAATACAGATTTTCTTCTGCTTTTGTCTCTCCGGAAAGGAAGAAATAAAGATGGTTTTTTTTTTCGCTGCAATGATTAAGAGGCTATGCCACCCAATATAGTAAAATAAGAAAATCATTGTTCGCTCAGGCTCTAGCTCTCTCTTGGAAAGTTAGAAGACGGTGACTCTTGAAACAAATGTATAATACCCCCATGTATAAAAATATTATTAAGTTAAATAAAATAGTTAAATTATCTCTGGAGGACGCTTGCACCTCCATGTGAACACGCGCCGGGCCGCGTGATTGGAATCACTGACAGTTTCAACGAAAGTTGGCGGGTGAGCGATTTTGAGTGTTTCGAAGCACGAAGAGCTCTCACTGAATCTCGATCTTTTTTTTTCGACGCCCATATCGACACCGCTCTTAACTTTGAATAACAAAACTATGCAATACATTTAGCGGCTTTGTAAATATTTTATCCAAACCTTCCCCACTAAAAATAATCTGAAGATTTTCAAAGCCACTTTCTACAGAAATTCTTAAGTTTTTTAGCAGATTTACCACTACCTTTAAATTGTCTTCAGAATTTTTGAAGAAAATTTGCAGACATTTTAAAGACATGTTGTATCTTTAAACTATCTTCAGAATTTTTGAAGACTATTCACAGACATTTTAAAGACCTGTTGTATCTTTATATAATCTGCAGAAATATTGAAGACAATTATAAAGACATTTTTCAGAATGATCAAAATCTTCAAAATATATTGCTTTCACAGAATCTTATTTTATAACAGAATTTAATTTCCTAAGCCCAAAAAAACTATATTTTGTAATAATTTCTGTTATATAGCCCAAACTTTATAATGTGCAACCATTAGATTTATTTAAAAAAAACTAAAGGATTTTTTGTTTTCAATAGAAAATATTGAAAATTTTTTAATATAGGTTTTTTTATATTTCCTTCTGATACTCATCATGGTTTTTGTGACCACATCTAAGATGTGGTCTTTTAATTAACTAAAAAGTAAGTTATGTAATGATTTTCTGCAATTTATCTGATTGCAATATATTGATGATATTTTCTGCAAAATATTTGAATCTTTAAATATTCTTTAGAAAGAATATACCAAGCGTGGAATTTATTGAAATATATTCCAGGTTTGTGGATCACTTCTTTCTGAAGAATATTTGAAGGTTTAACCCTGCTGCACTGCTCCGACTTGCTACGCGCATGTACTGTTGGGGTCAATATGACCCCATATTATCACTTCTACCATTAAATAAAAGGTTAAATTTTGGAAATAATCATATCTTAAGTTGTATAAGTATATTTTAAATTATATTTAATAAAATAGTATATGAATAAAGCAATAAATTAAACATACAAATAAAAAAAACAAATGACCAACTCAAAAATACTTAAATGAAAGTTAAATTTTGGAAATAATTATATCTTAAGCTGTTTAAGTATATTTTAAATGATATTTAATAAAATATATGAATAAAGCAATAAACTAAACATACAAATAAAAAAATAAATGACCAACTCAAAAATATTTAAAATTAAAACTTACATTTATTTGCAGCTTGGACAATAATATTTTGCATGAGACTTGCATATGTGTTTCTTAAGGGGCCCACAGACGAGCAACTTGGTCGTCAACCGGGTTGTCAATTTGAGCAAGTTTGCAACCAAGTTGGCCGTCTGTGGGGAAGTTGATGATTGAATTTCAGGTTGATGATCTGATCGTCAACTTGGTGGGCGGAGCTTAATCGGAACATGTTATTAGGAAAATAAAAAAAACTAAGCATTAAAAATTAAAATAATATAATTCTAGCTCGAGAGAATAATTAAATAAAATATAATTTTGCATATAAAGTATCAAAATATATTAATTTGTTACAATCTGATTAATTTTTTTTTCATTGTTTACATTCTGGTTGACGACCAGGTTGGCCGTCTGTGGGAAAAGCATCAACCTGGTTGCCAACCGGGTTGACGACCAAGTTGCTCGTCTGTGGGCCCCTTTACAATCATATGACACAACAAATTAGTTTTGTTGCTATTGCTTGACGGGCAGAACTTGCATCTCGCACGTTTGATACACGAGGAAGTGTTCACATCAGGTGCTGAAGGAGGAGGCACATCATCAATTTTTTTCTTTATTCTTTTCACAATTTTAATTGCATCTACACTCCTTGGTAGACTTTGCATTGCTTCTATGTACGGATATACGAACGAGGGATTTTCCTAATTCTTCTAAAAATAGCCTTCGTTTGGTTAATTTGTTTCGATCCATTTGCAGATACATCTTCCTTTTCACTATCTGAAGCCTCCATAAGCACAGCTATCTCAGAAGCATGCTAACCTCTACGTCTCGCCATTTCAACCACTCTTACTCAAAAACCAGATTGAATAAAATAAAACTGAAACACAATTTCAGACGAAAAACAAACATCCCAAAACTTTGCATTTTCACATATCCCAACCGTTTGGTCCAGAGGAGTTTATTGCACGTGCCTTTCTGACACGTGGATCAAACACAAAAGAAACGAGAAAAAAATAAAAAATAAACATAAAAAGTTCGAAAAGGAATGTTTGAGTAGTTATTTTTGTTCGTTTCCGTTGAATGATTCCAAGAAATATGGAAGTGTGAAGGCACAAGAAAAAATACTAGAATTGGGTCATATTGACCCCAACAGTACATTAAGAATAAGTTGAAAAATTTTGGTTGTAAATAAAAATAAATGAAAATCATTCAGTGTCTACGTATTTATATCCTTTATTAACAAAGTCATGCAATTTCATGACAATATCTCCGGGAGTTTCCTTTTTATTAGCAAATGAAAAAAAATTTGGGTCAAATAGACCCCAACAGTACAGCAGGGTTAAATATTTTGGAGAAAATCTTCAAAAAAAAAATCTGCAGAATATCTGCAGTTATTTGAACATCTTCATTTTCAAGAAAATCTTAAGAAAACATAATCTTAAGATTTTCTTAAGAACATTATCTTAAGGTTTTCTTCAGAATGAAGATGTTCAAATAACTGCAGATATTCTGCAGATTTTTTTTAAAGGAAAAGTGAAGATATTTTTCAGTAGGGTTGTTCAGGATGAAAAAGATTCCACAGCTAAGAAAATTGTACTTTGACTTTAGAAAATCAGGAGGAGTCATCTACGCTATGGAACAATTAATTTCAACTCAGAATGGATTCATTACATTCATTCATAGTGGGAATCCGCAAAATAATTATTTTATCGGAACACATTTTCTTTCTCTTTTCATTCCAACCAGATTTTATAGTATGTTGTAGAAAAATGAATACGTTTTACTGATGTCATTATCTAAAAAACAAAGAATTTAACCACATCTTCAACGTTTTATTTTTAATTTCCAACCCTTAAACTTCTTTTACTGCTGAAAATTCACATAATGCAAATATACTTTCAAAAGCAGTTTTTCGCAATTTTAGATATTTAAGATGTTTTATAAGGTCTGAAATATAATGGATATTAATAAACGAATAATGAAGGCTTTACTTTGAAGTATGGGAACGTACCTTTTTGTACCTATACTTACGTGACCCATTTTTTACTATTTTTGACCCCCTTCCCCCTTGGTGACCACCCGTAGTATATGCCAAGACCCTCCCTTCCCCTCTAGTTT
This sequence comes from Tetragnatha montana, assembly GCA_963680715.1. NCBI lineage: Eukaryota > Metazoa > Arthropoda > Arachnida > Araneae > Tetragnathidae > Tetragnatha > Tetragnatha montana. The sequence goes on from OY796681.1 coordinate 215,287, forward strand.
TCACGTAGTAATTCATAAAGGCACCTCGGTTATAATTGTATTTATTTTTAAATTGACGATTACATGTAAAAATTATCCAATTTTCTAAAAATAAAAACTAAAAACATTTAAAGAAATTTCTCTCTTTTATACTACCTTGTTTATCGAAAGAAATTAAATTATAATTGAAATGTCATTTTTCTAAGTAGAATAATTAATAATCCTTTGAAATTTTAATAGATAAGGTACTGTCTTTTTTCACTTTTAAAGTCCTGTATCATTTTTATTTAAATTAGATCGTAGTGCCTAAAAAATACCTCTTATTGATTTTTAAATATTACTCAGCAGAACGAAAGAGCATTATATCTTGAAACACCTTCGTCCAAAGCCTGAAACCAACATTATCATAGAATGGAAAAAAAGCACGCATAAAAATCCCGCCAAAAGCCTTCATTCCTAACCTATAGTGCAGCGCAGACATCCATAATTTAGCATTGATGGAAGGGGGCCACTCTCCACAACGGTCGTAACGTCACCTGTGCTGAAGGATCGAATCGATCTCGTTCGGAATGGGCAGGTCGTTTTATACAGTGTACGAAATATGTACTTGATTTCCTTGTAATTCTTTAGCTAATTTGATTTCCTCGTTACTCAGTGTCACCATGCAGTTTTGATACCTTCGCCATAAAACAATAACCAAATCATGCAGTTCTGAGAGTTTTTATGTTAAGTAAAGACAAATTTTTATTGAAAAATTAAAGACATTTGCAAATTTCGGAAAGTTTCTATTTTGAGGCCTAAAAAATTGCTATTTTCACATGCTAATCTACATGCTTCCTCTAATGTTTAAATAGAGGAAACACTTTTTGATTGAAACATCAATTTTCTGAGTAGGTTTAGAATAGGATAGAACTACTTTTGGTTGAAAATAAAAGCATACATAATTTGGTTAAAGTATAAAATAGTCTCCAGACACCTGAACCCGTTGTAAACTGCGCCATGACCGACCACAGGACTTTCGGACCCACAGATTTAACGAGCACGTACTCCGCATATACTCGGAAATTAACCGAAGTTTCAGCTCTTCTTTTGGTTCAATATAAAAAATGCCGGAATCTAACGCTTGTAATATAATTAAAAATAATTCTACAAGTATTTCCTTTAAATGTGTGAATAATAAAAGTTAAAAGAAAAAAGTTTGAAGTAAATGCTAAAACCACAGAGTATAGAGCTTAACAGAGGGTCCATCTCCATAGACGCTAATGGCAACTTTTAAAGCATGGTTTTTCCCATAGAACGTGGCGCCCCTATGCGATAACGGTGGAACTAACCAGAGAACAGGACGACAGTGCAGGACGAACGTTATTGACTCTCTTCAATTCGCATGCAATCTCTCTCTCTGCAACCTCCTCTTTCTCTATTAACCCCGCCCACCTGGCCAGCTATCATCCCTCACCTGTCACTCAAATCGCTAGAAAGGGAAAAAGATTTCTTCTGTTTTCCCAGTTTTCAAACAGCTACGTGTGTCTTTTGAGCATGCGCTGGGGAAAGAGGAAATTTCTAACTTCGGCTTTTGAATTGGAAATCGCCTTTTACAGCGATTGATCTGAATAATTTCTAGACTTAAAAATTGAATTAACTTTGTAATTTTACTTTCACCAATTGAAGTTTTTGTTATCTATTTCTATCGCGAGTTTATCTTTTTTCATTAAACTAAAACAATGAGTTGATTAACTGAGTGATTATGATTTAAGTGCATTTTTTAGCATTTTGCAAACAAAATGCTATTTTTTTTTTGGTTATTCAAAAGTAGTAAATTTATTAAACTTATTTCACATTAGATTATGCTATAGTATATTCAAAAACTGAACTGGATTGCAGGTGAGGTAGAATGAATATATGGTGATTTATAATATAAACAATTCTATTTTCCATAAATAAAACAACACCATAAATTATACCCAAATATAATTTTTCTTAGGTGAAAAGATTGGAAGAAACATAGAAAATAATTACTTCATATTAATTTCAACACAGTGAATACAAGTAGTAATAAAAAATAGTTTATTGAACAGATATTTACAGATATTACAAAAAACTAGACAAATTTTATGTAAAGCATTTCTGATATCTTAAGAACCAATTAGTTGAAGGGATGTATGCAAAAATATAAGACAAATTGAAATTAAATAAAATGACACAAGTGGGAAAAATCCCAGTTACAATATAACAGAATTTGACTAAGAAAAATGATTAGTAGTGATTTCTAAGTCATTGCAAATAAAGCATTTTTCCTTTTAAAAAATTAACAGGAAATTTCAATGATTTAGACATAGAAGTGCCTTGACTTCCTTCAGGGATTTTGCCAACCTATTCCACAATAGAATTTGAGATAGTAGATAATTTCTATATTTTTAAATGTTTTATCAGATTATTGTTTATTTTAGTATCTGACTTATGTAAAAGCTTTTGCTTTCACAGGCACACAATACTCAACCTAAGCTTAAAACCTCTTACATAAAAAACATAACTTTGAATAACAATAACTCAATAACAATTTTGACACTGCAGGGTAATATAATGCAATCATTCTTGATAGCTTTGAATTCAACCAATGCAGATTCAAAAGCCCCTGAAAATTGATGAATTTATCAGATTTTTTTCAAAATAAGTATTTTAAAGTGATTGCCTGCATTTCCAAACCATGCTTTGTTATAGTTTTTATTAAAACATATTTCAAAATTTCAACCATTACTTAGATTATACTACTTGAGAAAGGTAATTTAAACCTATTCAAATAATTAAAAACTGCAAAAAAGTTTATCATGGCTTCATTTAATATAGTTATCAATAAACTGAAGAATATACATACAATAAGGGAAAAGGATACAGACTTGATTTACAAGTCAACAGTAATTACCAGAGAAGCATAGTTCCAAATTAATTATAAAAACATGACTCAAAAAGCACGAATATAAGATTAAATAACATTTTCACAAATAAAGTAACTCATCAAAACTCAGTGATAAAGTAAATAATCAAAAGGTAAGAATAGCATTGAAACGTACTTGCAATTTATTAGCTATTGGAAAGTTGCTTTATAAAAATAATAAACTGCATACTAATAAAAACTCAAGGAATGAATTCAGGAAACAAAGTAGTACTCGCAAACCATTTATAACATTAAATAACATATAATTGATCTTCAAATATATATGTATTACCAGACGATATTTAGTAAAAAAAATAAAGATTTCATTTACAGTTCTAAATAACTTTCGGATCATTGTAATGGAAATTCACCCATTTTTACTTTTTTTCATTTGATAATTGGCAAATGTTTACTATAGTAATGTCTTAATCCTTTGCTTTTTTTATTTGATAAACAAATATTCTTAACATAATCTTGCTTTTTAAAACATTGATTTGAAAATTATTAAAAAGTCATTACCCACTTACAGTTTATCCTTTCCCAAACGAAAATCATCAAAACTGGAGGAAGTTGTTTACAATTCAACATAAACGTGTTCTAAAAGCAAAAGAAAGACATTTTTAGAAAAGAAGCATTTTTATAATTAATCATAGGATTTAAGTTATTGAATAAAACAATGTTAAATGAGACTTACTTGGAGAATGATGCAAAATAATAATATCTGCTAGAGCAATCCTGATGAGACCGAGACACTACAAATCATCCATGTTTATTTATGGGGAAATTTTACTACCGGCAGGGAAAGTTTAGGGAAAAGTTCCTTGATCTGGGGAAAAATAACAGTGATTGCGAAATTCCCATAAAAAGTTCCATATCCAATCAGAATCACTCGTTCCGACTTGTTCCCTCCCACTTGATATCGATATGATATCGATTGACAACTGGGACCATCAGCGCCACTATGCGATAACGGTGGAACTATTGTCTCCGAAAGAGTAAAATCGCCGCTTGGACCCTCTGTTAGAATCTATACTCTGTGGCTAAAACGTTCTCTTTTCACAAGAACAGTTCAAGGTCTGAAAAATGTATGCACATCATAAAATAAATATTTCATTTCCCTTGCGTTTCATCGAATGCAACAGCATTTTCTCGAGGGCAAAAGGTTGACAATCTCTTTATTAAATTTCATTTCTTAGCCGAGGAAAATAAAAAAATTTAACATATTAAATTTTTCTCCACTTGAGTTATTTTCAGCAAAACATTATAAGAAATCACGACTATGTGGAAAATAGAAATTCCTCACACACCACGACACGGCTCCATACATAGCCTTCTAGAACGAGACAGGCCTGGCCACTTGCGCATCTCCGGAGCGATGAGTCATCCTAGCCGTCGATTGATTCTCAAGGTCTGAGCTGTGTGCGTACGCGGGAACTTGGAGCAAGCGCCTTTGTCTCTGCTTTGTCCCATGTTTCCCTTGCTCTTTTTGCATCCAGGCCTTTATAATGCCGGCCCATTGCTGTGTCCCAGGATGCAAGGGTAATTATACAAAAAGTGCCAGCAATGTAAGTGTGTTTTCCTTCCCTAAAGATGCAGAAAGAAAGAAGTTATGGCTTCGGAAAATACCGAGAGCTCAATTCGCTCCTTCTGAGCATTCCGTGGTTTGCATCAAGCACTTTCGGAGCGACATGGTTATTCGGGAGGATCTTTTACCCGACAAGGAGGGGAAAATCGTGGCTGTTCCACGAAAAAGGCAATTTTTTGACATTTAAAAATATAGTTTGATTTAAAAAAATATTGAGGTTAACATCTTTTACAGATCACGTGAAAGCTTTTAACTTATTTATTAATACACATAGTAAGACAAATATGTTTTTCTAAAATAAAAGTTTGTGGGGTATTATCTTGCCTCCCAAAAAAAAAATTTTTTTAATAGATATTAATAATTTAATTAAATGTTATGCTTATAACTTATTGGATCAGTTATTTGCGTTTCATGTTTTTACCTTTTAAAAGTTTATAAATAAGTACACTTTATTGACTGAAAATGGAAATCCTATTTATTCATTTCAAATATTAGATTATTCATATATAAAGGAAAAAGGAAATAAACCTCAAGATATATTATAGTACCAGAAAGAGAGAGAGCGGCTGATTTTGAATACTCACTTGATATTTAAATCCTACTTAAAGTTACAAGGCGGGGGTTAATATGGTTAATATTTATCTATGTAAGGATTAAAAATATTAAGATAGGACATGATCTATTAGTTGTTAAAATAAAGACAGGATTTTTGTTATTATAAAACAGAAATATTTTATTTAAAACGTCGCCCGGTTCAGCTAGCTTCGAATCTCAACTAAACAGCAAATTTTCGAATGTTAATATTGGTTTGAATGACTCAAAAACGAATACAATCTAACCAAAAATGTTGATTTTATAATGCAAGTAGTAATTTAACTGAAATTATGCCGAATCTAATCTAATAAAGCTTGTGAAAGTCGATCGTACTCGGAACAAGGTTTTTTTAAAAATCCCATCTATCAAAATATTTCCCCGATAATGTAAACATTTTCACTCAGAATCATTAGTATTGGTTTCCTACATCACACACAGGTCTTTTTTTCTTTTTCCGATCATTTGTTTATGATTTATAGCGATTTTTCCCCTCCAAAATCGACGCGTCAATGGAAACTCAATGGTAGCGTTCGTCGGAAAGGATGACTCATCATTCTTCTGTCCCGGCCTCCTCGCTCTCGAAGGCTATGCTCCATATCAATAAGAAAACACAATTTTCTTCTTCAAATGTCGAAGGGAGCATTGACACGACACCACAGAATTATTCCTTCTTCGGTGCAGACGCCAGAAATGGAATATTAAACACTAAAGGAGGAAGTCCCCCTTTCAAAAGCTTTCCTGAAGCAGCGCTGGGGAAATTTGCCTTAAACTCAGGTGCGAAATTTATCCACGACTTAATAAAACAGCGAAACATTTTTACGCTTTTCAGAACTTTCCGTGCTATTTAGCTGGATAACTGCTGTTTTGCGAGAGTTTGGCTGGGTTTGGAATACGGGATGATTTTTTTTTCTTTTCGGAAGCGTAAGAAGAAGCTTAAACTTCCATTTGCATGCATTAAGAAGGGAAGGTTTGCTGGAATCTTCACAGTTTGAAAACTACTAGAATTTTTTGTTCTAATATATTTTTAAACTTTTACAAATTTCAGTTTTGCATTTCTTGATTTTAGATAGTTAGAGTGAATGTGTGTAACGCAGACATCCGACATTTTAATTTACTAAGTACACTTTTTATTTAAACGTCTAACATAGTGCACTATTATAATTATTTTCTTCGAGGTAAAATGTGTATGTGATAAAGTGAAACAATGTTATAAAAATTTAATCTGTCTTTTTCTTAATTTTCATTCAGCTGATAGAGCAACTTAAGATAAATTAGATTTAGAAACAAAATACCTTCATACTATGGAATGAAAATTAATTTGAAAGGCAGCACAAATTGAAAAATACAAAAATAAAATACAAATAAGGGCATGAGATCTCAATTAACAGGTGTCCTTTCAGACGCCTTCCAAAAAAAGGCGGAACCCCGAGGCCATCCCCTTAACTATTACACTAAATATACAATGAAAAGATAGAAAACGCAAATAAAAGAATACATAACTATAGTGATTAAACAGCAGCTCGATCAATAAATATAAATGTAGTTTCAAAATCAGTAATATCATACTACATCTTTTTTATATCTATATCTATAAAATCCAAATACCACTGATTGGTCAGTGACAAACACTCAACACGAAATCTCCAAAACTACTGGTAGTCCAGTAAATCTACTGAACAAAAGGATTAAATCGGTAAAAAATTGCAACATTTAGTTTTTAAACGGTTTTCACTTGAGAATGACCTCAATAATAACAATAACATACTAAAAATCGGACAAAATCGGTCAACGGAAAGTTTAATTTCTTTAATATTTTTAAAAAATGGCCGAAAAAAATTTCAAAAAAATAAATCTATAGTAATCTAGACTTATGATACACATGGTTATACGCTATTTTTCAGTGCTGAATTTCAATTTTTGGGAAAACATTGGGAAATTTAAATTGGGAATTTAATTATTTAACTTGGAAAAATTAAAGCATTCAAAACAAAATATTAAGATCAATATAAAAAGGATAAAAGAGAAATTTAGGAAAAGCTGTGAATGGTACAGAATATAAGCAAACAAAACACGTGAGATCGACAGACGAATGACGGTTTAATTACTCATGATGTAGATTACAAGCTTCATAATGCTTATAATTCAATTTCATAATTCAAGCCTTATAATGTAACACAATACTGTAGAATTAATTCAACGCCCATCCTCTGAAAAATTCCTCCACAAACTAACAACTCTCTCGGAACACCCTTAAAGGCCCCCACCTCAAAAGCAGATTCATAAGTGAAACAAATCTTGAGAAAACAGATACCTCAGAATTTAATCATCTCTTGGCCCCCAGACAACGAAGCAGAGTATCCCGAAATTTATTCCGGAAACTTTTTCCAGAAAAGATAATTCTTTTTCTTGTTTCTCCGGAATTAAAATACTCTTCCCCCGGAGAATAATCCTCCAGATTGCGTGGGTTTTCCTTACTGGAAACAGTTAGCCCTTCGAGGAAGTTGATGGTGCTTGAAGGGGGACAAAAGTGGCTTTATTTGGATCAATTTTTGGGCAAATATTTTGGCTGCGTTTTATGCAACATTCGGATATGTTTTGTACATTGCGAGCTAACACAAAAGTGGAAGTGCAGTTAATTTATCAATAAAAGTCGATGTGATCTATGTGTGCACATTATGCGCTTGGACGAATTAAATGTTGTATTAGCAGTTGAATTGAATCAGAATCAGAAAAATAAAAGATCTTACGAGATGTTCCGATTCACCCCTATCTGCGGGATGATAACAATTCTTATTTTTCCGTACTATTATTACCCTTATGGCAAATTTAAAACTTGCTATTTATGACCCCTGTTTGCCACTGTAAATTTCTTTTATTGTTTTCATGTATTTGTTTATTGAATAGTTATTTGTATACCTACTCTTGTATAGTCAAACGATTCAAGGTGATAATTCCTTTATTTTTAAATTGTAAAAAAAGTTTTTGATGAACTGTTCCTAGGAAAAAAACTTTTTAATTAGATCCGAATGAGACATTTCTGGTATCAAAATGTCCGGATTCTTTCGAGGATTATCAGTAAGCTGTTGGATTGTTTTTTTTTTAATTCCTAATTTTATAATATTTTAGGATTACGGATAAGGTCGCAGTTACAAAGGAAGTACTGTCAAACAACTTATTATGCAACCAATCACAAAGACCAATTGACGCCATATCATATTTTATAATGAAACAAAAGTAATCCAAAAACTTACAGTTATGCTATTTCATACTAAAATTTCGCACACTTTGTCTGAAAGAAAAATAATGAATTTATAACCTAAAATGAAAGTAATTTTATAAATATTAGTCATTTAATTCATTTCATAAGAATAGAATACATTTGCAGACCGTTTTCAAATTAGAAGTGATTTTACATACTAATTACTCTCGCAGAATTTAATGAAATTTGGTTTACAGGGATTTTCTTGGTTTCTCTCTCCGAATATGTGAATAATAATTTAAGTTTTCCGTAGAATTTAAAAATTAAACGTTGCACTTTCGCCTGCGAACGTTGTCCTGTAGCAGATAGTTTACATTTGCGGACATGAGTTCCTTTGAAAATATTGTTTGTCATGGCATGTCAGACATGCATGTTAAGTTTGGTAGATTTTGAAGATTTTGGACAGATAGTGGAAAAATGTTACTAAAACAGATGACTGAAATTTTTTTATAACAAAATTGGTAATAAAATGTTTTCAGAAAAATTGAAGGGGCTTATAAGCACTTCGTATTACCCAACTTCTCCCTAACTAAATAGTTCCAAACTACCTGAAGAGCCACACTCCCAACATTCCATCTCTAGAGGGATCCATCAAGTGACCCCAAAAGTGCATTCAATCACGTCTCTTATTGTCACGCAGTGAAGCCCTCTAACGAAGCCTTGATTCGGGGTGACGGGGAGGCGTTATTAATAGGGTGGGTGTCCTCTTCACTCGAAGACAGGTGTCTTTATAGCAACGTTGGAGGGTGCGAGGAGATGGGATATGGATGCTGTAAGTGCGTCAGCAGTATTATTCCTTTGAGAGGATTTCCCACACATTTGAGCTTGAGAAAGGTACTGATGGGCATCACTCCTGCGAAGCATGTAGTAGGAAAATGTGCTGAGAAAATGTATTGATATTGCTTTTGATTTAATTGAAAAGTAAACGATTGAGATATATTGCAGAAAAAGACGTTGTTGTTTTTACGACATTTTGAGTATAAAAGCGAGATAGTATCACTGAACTGAATTTAATTTATCAATTCCGAGAACAATTTAGAGAGTTCAAAGCATCAGCAGAATTTTGTAGTTTGTTTGTATTCGGATGTGTGTGTGTGTGTTTGTTTGAAAGCAAAGTCCATGAACTCAGTTTGATAACATTTGATCCAGTAGTGTTCCATGTATGACCGTCTCAAAAGGGAAATTTAATTATAAATACACTGTATGTCATCATCAATAGATATTGTGACTCATTTTGACACATTATCGGTCTTCATAAGAGTAAACTGCAACGATCGAGAAGATTTACTTTTTTGAAGTCCTCAGAAAACTCATTACTTTACGACTCTCACCGTCAACGATCGCGGAGATCTTTCCCAAACAAAGAAGAAGGGGCGATAAATTTCGCTTCTCATAAACGCTGTCGTTGATTGAAACGGCCCCTCCCCGGGGACCACCCTTTTCCGTGTTTCGCCTAACATTCCAATTGATAGTTCAGAAGTTTCTAGAGAGGCAGGTAACAACTGGTTACTATGACAACGGCCCTTTTTCCATCATAAAACGTCGACAGAAATCTCCCGGATCAAAGCTATTCTTTCTTCCGAAAAAAGGAGAAGCGATGAGAAAATTTTTAGATCTATTGATTCATAGAAAAGTGAAGAGAACGCTGTGTAGTTTTTCCGGCGGCTGCCGACCGTATAGGTTCATATTGGATAGAGAGTCCATTGAGCTTTTTTTTATTCTGACGACCGTGTATTATAACTACTTTTTTATAGGATTGTTAAGTGTATCAAATACATTATCTCAATATACTACACTCTAATTTTCACCTGCAGACCTTTGGAATTTTTTTGGTTTGTAACGCAAGTATTGTGATATATGTTTTGTGACACAAGCGCGGCAATGATTCGAAGCTAACAGGCAAATTCAAGTAGGGAATTGTACTATTTTGTCAAATGGATAATTGTATAATTAATTATGTATAATTAAAGATTGGGAAGGGAGAAGGTAAACATTCAGATAAGGATTACAAGTTTTCTATCCTACATCGTTTACTTGTCACGTTTTTTTTTTTGTAAAATTCCACACAATTTCCGCGTTACGTTTATTCTTTTAACATCCTGTTGAATTGATTCGGCCGCTTGAAGCACTGTTAACCGTGTCAATTGCTACTGCATAGTTTCTTTACCATTCCTCTTGCACTACCCCCACTAAAAATAATCTGAAGATTTTCTTAAGAAAAAGCCACTTTCTACAGAAATTCTTAAGTTTTTTAGCAGATTTACCACTACCTTTAAATTGTCTTCAAAATTTTTGAAGAAAATTTGCAGACATTTTAAAGACATGTTGTATCTTTAAACTGTCTTCAGAATTTTTGAAGACAATTCACAGACATTTTAAAGACCTGTTGTATCTTTATATAATCTGCAGAAATATTGAAGACAATTATAAAGACATTTTTCTGAATGATCAAAATCTTCAAATTTTCTTCAAAATATATTCAAAGTTATTAGTTATTCAAATTAGTTATTCAAAATATTAGTTATTCAAAGGGAGTGTTTGAGTTTAAGAGGCAACTGGATAGGCTGTGGGAATTGGGGAATTCATAATCATAGGACCAGCCTTGTTGGGCTATGAGCCTGTAGCTGGTCGTCAGTTTTGTATTGTATTTGTATTTGCTTTCACAGAATCTTATTTTATAAACAGAATTTAAATTCCTAAGCCCAAAAGAAACAATATTTTTTAATAATTTCTGTTATATAGCCCAAACTTTATAATATGCAACCATTAGATTTATTTAAAAAAAACTAAAGGATTTTTTGTTTTCAATAGAAAATATTGAAAATTGTTTGATATAGGTTTTTTTTATATTTCCTTCTGATACTCATCATGGTTTTTGTGACCACATCTATGATGTGGTCTTTTAATTAACTAAAAAGTAAGTTATGTAATGATTTTCTGCAATTTATCTGATTGCAATATATTGATGATATTTTCTGCAAAATATTTGAATCTTTAAATATTCTTTAGAAAGAATATACCAAGCGTGGAATTTATTGAAATATATTCCAGGTTTGCGGATCACTTCTTTCTGAAGAATATTTGAAGATTTAAATATTTTGGAGAAAATCTTCAGAAAAAAAATCTGCAGAATATCTGCAGTTATTTGAACATCTTCATTTTCAAGAAAATCTTAAGAAAACATAATCTTAAGATTTTCTTAAGAACATTATCTTAAGATTTTCTTCAGAATGAAGATGTTCAAATAACTGCAGATATTCTGCAGATTTGTTTTAAAGAAAAAGTGAAGATTTTTTTCAGTAGGGACCCCACTAAAAATAATCTGAAGATTTTCTTAAGAAAAAGCCACTTTCTACAGAAATTCTTAAGTTTTTTAGCAGATTTACCTCTACCTTTAAATTGTCTTCAGAATTTTTGAAGAAAATTTGCAGACATTTTAAAGACATGTTGTATCTTTAAACTGTCTTCAGAATTTTTGAAGACAATTCACAGACATTTTAAAGACCTGTTGTATCTGTATATAATCTGCAGAAATATTGAAGACCACAGAATATTATTTTATAAACAGAATTTAAATTCCTAAGCCCAAACAATCTATATTTTGTAATAATTTCTGTTATATAGCCCCAAACTTTATAGTATGCAACCATTAGAATTCCAAAATAGTGCATCCAAATATTTATTTAAAAAAAAAACTAAAGAATTTTTTGTTTTCAATAGAAAATATTGAAAATTTTTTGTAGGTTTTTTTATATTTCCTTCTGATACTCATCATGGTTTTTGTGTTTTTTGTACATACCTGTAAGACAGAAAATATGTATTCTATTTAATGACACCCTGTTGGCCACTCTTGTGCTTTTGCATTCTCTTAACTAATATTTGGTCACTTGATGATATTTTCTGCAAAATATTTGAATTTTTAAATATTCTTTAGAAAGAATATACCAAGCCTGGAATTTATTGAAATATATTCCAGGTTTGCGGATCACTTCTTTCTGAAGAATATTTGAAGATTTAAATATTTTGGAGAAAATCTTCAGAAAAAAAATCTGCAGAATATCTGCAGTTATTTGAACATCTTCATTTTCAAGAAAATCTTAAGAAAACATAATCTTAAGATTTTCTTAAGAACATTATCTTAAGATTTTCTTCAGAATGAAGATGTTCAAATAACTGCAGATATTCTGCAGATTTGTTTTAAAGAAAAAGTGAAGATTTTTTTCAGTAGGGACGTGACACTTTTTTTGCCAAATCTTAAGGCTTAAAATGGACTTTACTCATCCTTTTATTCTTCTGTATGTTTGTCTCTTATGGTTACAGGCTGATGCGCGCTCTATTTATTCCCTCTGCCAAGTTTTCACTGTTTCAATTACGGGGCGAAGCCAATCGTGATGGCGGGTAGAAGAAGAAGAGACTTTTCTCTCCACTCAAGGAGTGTGGAGCTATTTGACACTTTTTATGAGCAGGGAGGGAGTGAATTCTTTTAAATATTAGAGAAGGTTTTACTCTGCTCTTAATATAGAGGGAATATTTTGTGTTGAGGGTCGAAAGATTCGTTTGTGAGAATTAGAGTATTTGAAAGTTTGTCAGAAAATTTTGATGGTTTCTTAAATTACTAATCTAATATAATAAAAGTCAATATAATTAAAGGAAGCGGGGCTATTTGATAAAAAAAAAAAACAATTTTGTATTAATGTGTCCCACCGGTGGGTCAGTTGAAAACATTGCTTGAGGCACATTGTTACAGTGATGAATTTTAAAATACAAAGTTTTAGACGAAAATCATCCAGAAATTAAAAAATACTACCCTTATTAACTGGTTAGTTTTTGGCCATTTATAGTACTATTTTTTTAATACAGTTCTTTGTTATCTGTAAAAATGCTAAGTACTACTTCTCAGGTACTTCAGAGTCCCTGATTTGATCATTTAGTCAATTAACATAAATATCCTTCACTTTAGATCTAACTTACACTTAAATGATTTTTTTTTTAAAAATTGCTGAAAGATATTCTTCTCCCAACCCATTTCTATATTTATCAATGTGCCCCACGAGGGTATCAAGGTATCCCACATCAAAGTGTATCACTTTGTCCCAAAAATGGTTAATTTTAAACAAAAATATTTATTTAAAAAATAGATAAACGTAATTTAAAATATATCCCCTATTAGAAACTAGAATGAACTTGCTTTTGGAAATTACATATATCTGTATTCAAAGAAGAATAGCGTCAGGGAGATGTTACTTAAAATATTACTTTTTTAAATTTTTGGTGATAAAATTTTGGTTCTCTCATTGAATTTTTTTTACTTACTGCAGAGTGTAACGATTTCAGATGTAATGTTTATGTATTACATAAATATTACATCGACATTACATTACATAAACATTAAAGGTAAGTACAAAGGCAACTTTAGAAAAAAATTGACCTAAATAACCGTAATAGTTTTTGAATTATCAATGTGCCCGTTTTACATTTTCCGACAGTACCTTACGCAATTAATTAATTATTAATGTGCAATTATTATTTGTGAACTCCAATATGTAGTGTATTTTGGTAAATTTATGCTTTGAATTGTGTGTTAAAGGATAGAATTCAAATATTTTTTTTTAATTTTCCAAAATCCATCATTAAGAAAAAATTAAATAAATTTACAAGTTATTATTACAAAGTTCTGATATATTGTGAAGTTTAATTCAATGAATCACAAAATCATAACAATTTAAATTATGGTAAAGAGAATAATGACTTTCTTTCCATTTAAAATTAATGTGGTGCAATATAGAGCATTTTCAATCACATGACTCGGACCTAACAAAAGGCCTTAACAACAGAAAATGTTACAGTTTTTTGCCCTACAGAGGTTAACAGTTACAGAAAATGACTAGCCGTGGAATTCTTCTTTTGGAGCATTTGCAATCACGTGATCCCATACCTAAAAACCGCCTTAGCAACAGATAAACAACGGCCTTAGCAACAGTTAAAAGCCCTACAAAAGGTACACAGTTAAAAGAAAATAACCGGTTGTGACGTCACCTGAAAACACTCTATTGCACCACATTAATTTATGCATTTCTGAAATAGTTTTTCCTGAAAAACATAAATAATTATAATACATATTAATGACGAAATTAAATGATTCGCATAATTTTCAAGACCAACAAAAATTTAATGGGATTACGTAAAATATATTATTGAAAGACAGTCTTGTCCAAATCCAACAAATACCACTTTCAAAAACATGAGATTTCCAACATATAGATTGATCGAAATTTCAATAATTGAAACTTACCCTTAAACCTATAACAGCACGATGTAGTTATATTTCAGGATGACGTTCCCTTTTTTTAATAAACCTAAAAAAAAATTGAAAAAATTAATGAATTGTACAAGAATGATTTATACTTATTGAATTAAATTTGTTTGTTTTTGAAAATAAAATTATTTTTGCATTTACTTGAAGACACAAATACACAACAATATCTATAGACCAACGTTTCTTTCTGTAGGATTCCATATTCTTCTGCTAGTTTGAAAACTTCTTGTAGCTATTATTGGAGAACTTATTTAGATCTCTATTTCAGTCCTCCCTGAGAGAAGCAAAGGCGTTTATTTTATCAGCTTCTTCTACTTCTTGGTGGTGATAGAAAGTTCACGAATATTTTTCTGCAGTACTCTTGCATTGAATTTCGACAAACCCAAACATAGAAGATGAAAGGTATGATGAAACACCCTGGTTGCCTTTGTGCGCTCAGGTATTATTGCGACAACCTTTGATGTGTATAAATCAGACGCATAGATAAATCACGACATAAGAACTTTCAGATGAATATTTCGTAAAAGATTCTTTTGCTAAAGATATGAACGATTTCCAAACATTTATGACCGAGTATATGTGTTTGAGAAAATAAATACATATGAATCGGCTTATGGCTTCGGTGTTGGATAAGCACTAAAATTCTATGATGTTCCGCAACTTTCTTAATGTTTTGTTTATTTCATCTCAGGTAGGCGGAAAGGAAGTTGTAAAAAACTCAGTCAATTACAAGAGGTAAAAGTTCGTTAACTTCTTTAACTAAAAACAACGTCAATTTAACATTGGCAAGAAAAAATAGGCCTGAAATACTTCGAGGGACTAAATTCGAAAACAAATTCATAAAAAGTATTTTTGATACCATTTGAAAAAGGTTTACAGACATGTTAAAAACGGTTATTCTTAATATCAGAGTTATAAAAATTTTCTCTGCAGAATGTTTCTTCCTAAATCATTTTAAGAACATTGACTTCCAACATTATTCCTGAAATATGAAAACTATTGGTTAAATTGATTTCGAAAAACTATCTGCAGGCTCTACTTGCCCCCAATCACATTCTACTTTATAGCTTCCATAACTCCAATATTTCCCATCCTTTCTTTTTTATCAGAAAAATCCTCTTTCCTTAATCTGTGTCATCCTAAGGTCACCACCCGATCACTCAAGAGACGCAAGAACAACAATTCGCTCATCTTTAATGTCACAGACGGCCGGCCACGCAATGTCAGCAGAAGATGACCAGTTGACACTCGCTGCTCCATCTGTCATGGATGGTTCGTTCCACACGATGACCTTTTAAGCACCTTGGGGAAGGAGGTTTTGGGTAGGTTTAGTACTCGACTTTTCTTTACCGCAGTTGACGAAACGATCAGTAAAGGTACAAGTTAAAATGGAGATAGGAGAAAGTTACAAAACCTTTCTTTAAGAAATAGAGAAGTTAGCATGTGTACATATATTGAAATGAAGCCATTTACATCTATGGACTTCCTTTCTGTCAACAGATTCTTGGACATGGTCTGACTTCGTCACGATCTATGAGACCGTAAGAGATAAGAAACAACAACACAATTCATCTACTGTGCACGTGATTATCATTTTTGTAATTTAATATGAAAGCAGAGGGGCTGTTTAAAACTGCTTAATTTTGAACACTTTTCGAAACGAATAGAATCGGGAAAATAAGACCATAATGGGAAAACTTTAAAATTATATTCTCCGTTTTCATCATCTTTTATCTATTGAATTACACAGCAAGAATACTGGCGCTATGCCTTGAGCCCCTCCCTAAAAAAAAAAAAAAAAAAACCCACCGACACTTTTATTTCTTTTATTCCAGAAAAAAAAATTTGATTTATACAATTTCTCATACCATACAAAGAAACCTCATTAACTCAAATTTTATATTCATGTATTTAATAAAACAATTATTTACAAGGGTGTATTCGTTCGTGGAGTCTCTTTGTTAATCCAATACCTGAATCCCAAGAGAATAGGCGAACTCACTTGATTCCTCCTACTGAACACGTATCTATAAAAGCTTTCGTTTTGAAAACCATTCTATAGTGAGATTTGAAAAGCTTTTTCCTGGCTCCTTTGGGATATCACGGATATCCAGTCTATAAATAGAATTGTTGAAAATCAAGACCAGTGATTTAAAGGAAATGTGATGCGATGTGTTTGTTTTGTTGCTGCTTCCAAAAGTTATTTGCCAAAAACTCAAAAGTGAACTCTTTTGATGATAACGCAAGTTTATAAGAATCCATCATTTGAAAATTTCATTTAGAAGTTTTACTATTTCAATAACTTAAACTTCTTTAAAATTTAGTGTTGAAAGGAAAAGACGAAGAAAATGTTTCTAAGTTGGTCGGACTAGAACATAATATCAGCATTGCTAACCTAGTAAAGTTTTGTTGCAAAAATAATTTTTCAACTGCTATTTTTTACTATTTCTAATGTTTAAGGGCTTATTCCACCACATTTACAAAATATTTAAGAAAAAGAACAGTTAAGGAATTAATAATTGGTTCAGTCGGTGAGACAACATATTGTGTTCAATTATAATAATATAAAATTTTCATTACTTTGTATGACTTCCTTTGATATATTTAATATTCCGAATTTAAAAGAATATGTTATTTATAGTAAGTGAAAAAAAACCCTAATGATAAGAAACGTAGAATTTACAAAAAAAAATACCTTTTCTTTCAAGTTAAAATTCTATATGACACTTATTAAGAAGCTAAAACAAATTTTCTTCTCCAAAAAATAATAACCGTATTCAACGCAGGGCGTTAAGCAAATGATACACGGTTGCCATAACAACGGATGCAACATATCGATTTACAATAGCTGCCACATGATCTAATTAGTAATAATTTTTTGCATCAAGTAATTGTTATGGCACTCTGGAATAAGGGTAAGAAATAAATGAGAAACTCTGATATTTGTTTTCCTTCATTGCAGAATTGGTTTGGAAAAATGAGTGTAAACACAGTGAATACGGAATTAGTTTGACTCAAAAACTGTGATGAAAGGATGGATGTGATTTTGATACAATTTTTGTAAAAAAACAATGAAAAAATGAAATGGTGAATAATCCGGATTAACTATAAAAATAAGGCTGATGAGATTTTTTTACAATCATATAAATTATAAATAAGTCAGTCCATTGATTTGATCTGTTTCCATTCACACCAATTCATTTATTCCATGATTTTCTTCGTTCATGCAAGCGGTAATTTCCTTACTCACTTCAAGTTATTATTTAAATGTTATGATACAAAATTTCAAAGATAAAATATTTTTATTGTAAATAATAAATTAATACGAATCATTAATGAAGTTTTAAAAATTAATCTGAATGAGTCTAAAGAGAGAAACGAACTAAACGGTTCCTTTTAAAATAGGCTTAAAAATGAAGTTTGTTTAATCACAAAGTAACAAAATCGGAAACGATTGCAGATTTGAAGAAGTCTAATGAGAACTCAAGCAAACATTATCAGTTCGGAGAGAAAAGAAATTGCCTTCTGAAAGCTAATCAACATTAAGGAAAGATAATGCAGAGTTGATTCTCACGTTTTAATGAATGCAGATATTGTAATCTGAGGGTCTCTGAAGTAGGGAACCTGAAGTGAGATAAAAGACATTTTCTTGTTTTAAAAATCCAAAGCAAATCTCTTAAGAGATACAGAGCTTTGGATTTACTTTGGTTGTCTGAGGAATTCTTAGCTCTCTGGAACCATATTTAACAATCTTTTTGGTTTGTACCAAGGATCATTAGTCTTTCTGATCTTTTATATAAGCATTTGAAGTAAATTTTACTTTTATTTTAAAGAAACGTTAGTTAAAAAGATAAGGAATACTTTTACCATTTATAGCCACTTCATTAGTAAATGCTTTGGGTGAATATATAAGAAACGTTTGTTAAAAAACATTTATAAAAAAACAAAACATTACATTTTTAAACATTTATTAAAAATATTTTTTTCATTCTTTCTATTAATTTATTGGGTTCTCATACTTTATCATCACCTCACCTAAATTTTATCTTTCATGGCACTCCCCTCGAGAAACTTTTAACAAAATCTTACTTTGTTTATCTTTTTGCTCTAGTTTGGACATTTTAAACGATTGCCAATCGATTTCATTTACGGAAAATTCATAAAGCCTTACCCCTAACTACTACACAAGAAATAAATTGAGTGATTTTTTAAATGAATCCTTGGCTATGCAGAGATCGTTCTTTTTATGACTTAAAGAACTCTATGAAGAGTTTAGCAAAGTTTAAAACATGCTGTGGGAAAAGTACTACTCATAAATTTTAATACTAGATGAAAATGTTTAAAATGTATTTTTATTGTAGTTTTTACAAATAAGACTATGAATTATCACCAGGAAACTTTCGATTTAGAAACTCATTGGAGAAAACAAATGTACTTTAAAAATATCCCTTCACTAAAGCTAAATAAGTAAAGTCATCTGTCCAAGCCTTTAAATCTGATCCAGACCTATCAAATCAAAGAATGACCCTCCTCATTCCCAACAATAGGCCTAATCACCACAACCTCCTTCGTAAATAACAAACACCTCACTCAATCGCCAAACTAAATCAAGACCTTGAAAAAACCCATCTTCATTTCCGCGATTTCAACCCGAAACACACAAGCAAGATTTTAAAAAGAAATCTCTTCTCGTTAGGTGCAAAAGAAGGGACCTCCATCCTCGACTCCATTTCTCGACACAACATCGATTTCCGGACAGTCCTCTCCAAGCGATAAAGAGGGGTGCCTAGTTTGTGTCTTTTTGCTGCACCTGGAACAAGCTTCTTGACGAAGGAACGCTTTTAACGACGTGAAAAAAGGCAGGTTCCGTTTGAGAACGAATCGCTCCCATTTATTCTCGCCATTCAGAGTGAATAGGGAAAGACATCTTTGGAAGAGTGGCCATTTAGTTTTGTAGAGATTTGTAAATTATTGTGAAGTAATTTGCACTACTTTGTTAGGAGATTCCACATTTTTGGACACCCATTTATTTATTGTGGGATAGAAGAAGATAGAAGGCGGATTTTTTTAAAAGTTAAATTGTTCTTTTGAGGGTTCGAAAATGTCATACTTGGTTTGCTGGGGCAAAAAACTTATATTCCGATCCTTTGTTTATGATTATATGTCCAATGAATCTTGAGATATATCAAGTTCTTCCAAGATGGCGTCCATGAAATACCAGACGTAATATAAAATACAATGGTGGTAATTTTCACGAAAGTTGAAGCATGCACAGTAACTAGGAGTTTGTTGACATTTAATCTTATATACTGTTATTATCCACGAAAATTATGTCTCACAAGGGGCGATCCTCTTTGAGATCTCTCAAAATGAGTCAGAAACCTTCTTTTCAGGGTAAAATTTTGCCTGCTATAGTACCTATTACTTTATCTGGGGGAGGACCCACAGACCTCCCCTTTTAGTTGGGATTTCGAATTGGGAATTTAATTCAATTTCTCCCTCAATTCCTATCACCCATCACTACTTAACAGGGCCGTAACCAGACTTTTGTTTTGGGGGGGGGTTTGTCTCAAATATTTTCTGAGGTACCTCCTTACGGGTACTTTTATATGTTAAGTTTTAGATGACAACACTGAATTGAAATTTTGATGCACTAAATTTCAAAATTGTATAAATACTATATGAATTTGAAGTAAAAGGGGGGTCTGGGGGTCCTCCCCCAGAAAATTTTTGGAAATTTGCCCCTCAAAAGAGTGATTTAGCTCATTTCTGACCCTTTAGATTACACCCATAGAGCACCACTCATTGTAAGCGGCCGAATTTTCAAGGTAAAAAGAAGGTATATTGTAATAAATGGCGAAATGTTAAAGGGGGTTTTAGGTTCCTACTCCAGAAAATTTTTGTGAATTTTTCCCCTAAAAGTGGCATTTTAACTCATCTTGAGACACTTCAGGTTACATTAAAGAGGACCACTCCTTGTAAATCACACAAGTTTGAAAGAAAAACCGTATACTTAATAGATTTCAAAATTTCGAGGGGGTTTGGGGGTCCTCCCCCAGAAAAATTTTGGAAATTTTACCCTTAAAAGTAGGGTTTTGACTCATTTTGAGACCCTTTGGGTTATACCCGAAGAGGATATCGCTCCTTGTGAGACATAATTTTCAAGAAAAATAGCAGTATAAAAATTGATGTCAAAATTTCGGGGGGGGGGGGGGGGGGTTGAACCCCTAAACCCCCCCCCCTTGGATACGGCCCTGCTACTTAAGAATCTTCCATTATCCCTGCTCGTTGAATTTCTGTTTAAATTGGGAACACGCCGAACAAACACCAGGTATTTTTTTATTTCTTCGTCAGAACGAAGCTTGACAAGAAATTTTCAAAGTGACCATGTATTCCGCTGGTTCATTCAAATGCCCTCGAGTAATTTCCATGAAGGCAGAAATTCCCCTCAGTTGTTCGGGAAAATCGAACACGTCCTTTTGATCTGTAGAGGACAGTTCTCGATGTTAGCGCTTTCCTTATGAAAAGGAAGCTCTTTTTGAAGGGAAGATTGGAGTTCTGTGTTCCCGAAGGTTTATAAAAATGCAATTTAGCAAGTTGTGTGTTAGAAGGAGTGATGGTTCTGTCGGTTCGGACGACCTTAGGGACCGATTGAAGGGGAAAGGTAGAATATTATAACAAACCGAGACTATTACTCAATTGGCGGCCCGCAAAGTAATCTGGCTCCTTTTTTATCCATGATGTATTTTTCGGGGATAGTCTTTAATATGGAACTTTTCTGTCTAGACAGAGACGAAGGTTATTTACCATATAGTGAAGGTACTAGAGTATTTTCAAAAATTTCAGAGGAAACATAAAGTTTTGACCTCATTCTGAATATTAATTAAAGGGGGTCTTCCTCCAGAAAATGTGTAAATTTCCCTAAAAATAGTGCTCCACGATTCACATAATTTTTGGTGCTTCCTCTTCGTGATAAAGGTTGACCTAAGCCTTTATAACTCCTTGCTAGGATCCAGGGCAATTTCAGGGTATACCTATACAACCTCCCTCTAGAAACCTCAAACTTTTAATTTTTCAACAAAGAAAACGACCGACCAAAGCTGTTCCATCATCTAACAGGTAAATATGGGGGGGGGTTCGGGGATCCCCCCCCCCCGAGAAATTGTTTCTTTACTTAAGTTTATCAAAGTGATTTTTAACTCTAAAAAATGTAAATCTGTATAATTTTTCCATGTACGAATAATTTATTGACCCACATTGTAAAATAATAAAAAACATATCATATTTTAAACGGAATGAGTTTTGTACGTTTATTCATAGAAACGAGTGTAAATAAAATAAAAAGGAAATTTTCTAAACTCTGGACCCCCTCGTTCCCCTTGGTGAGGTGTAGGTTGTTGATCCTTATTCCACATCACGTGAAATCCGCAATGTGAGTGATATTTTATTAAAAAAAAAACCGAGGAGTCTTTTTAGAGTATTAAAAAACCAACCGGTTTTTATAATGCATATTTAAGTATCCAGTGCTTACTAGATTAAAAAAAAAAACAATTGGTTTTTATGATGCATTATTCAAATATCTTTATCTTTCTAGGATTGCCTAATTTTTTCAATAGTGTTACAGAACCAAATTTCAAAATTCAGTCAAGGCCAATGGTATAATATTCAAAGACCTAAATTTTTTTCATGTTGATATGTGGTGTCGTTGGTTATTCAACTGGTTACAATAAAGCATAATCTACTATATTTATGAATTTTCCCTTTATTTGATGCATCTAACCCGTATTAATTAAAATAATTCAGCTCATTTACCTTACGGACTTTTTATTGCATTATTTTTTACAAACACGATAATTCTACTAAAAATGTAGATAAGTTTAATACCAACCGGTCTAAAAGCTGAAACTCAACTTTCCAAGTAGGATTACTTCTGCTAGTCAAACATTAATCGTGTTTCCAGGAGACTTCAAATCTTCCCTAGGAATCTCTAGACAAATTTAATCTCCGAAGCCCCATTTATCTCCAAATAACAGAGCATTAGCCATTTGAAGAGACTGATTAATTGTAAACACAGGAGTTGTCTATGACTTGTCTTGAGTAAATATTCCAAGGCCTATTTAAATATTTACTTATTTACCGTATCGTGCAAAGGGATTTCGGATGGGAGTAATCCGACACCCTGAAAATGGGCAATTTCTCAGTGGAGAGAGAATGAGTATGAGTATGAGTATATCATAGATTGAAAGCGAGAAACCTTTTGATGGGTAAGTAGGGTCACTTGGGGTAAGTGGGGCCCCTTTTTGGAACAGTACATTTTTGAAGCTTAGTAAAAAATTCTTGAAGTGCTTAAATTTGAACTTAATGACATATTTTATTTAAGACTACATTAATAAACAAAAATTTATTATTAGATTATAAAATAACGTGTTACATATTTCTTAACTGATATTTTTTTTTTAAAAATGAGCAGGGTGTCCCACTTACCCCATAAGAAGGGGTAAGTGGGTCACTCCCTCATTATTTTGATTGAAAGAAAGAAAAACTTAAGAGGGAGTAAGTGAGTCTAACTCGATAAAATACAGAAGTTTTCTGTACAAAATATTTTATTGTAACTTTATCCATCTACTACTCACATTTAAATTATTAGGGTTGGTTGGGGTAAGTGGGACCCCTTTTTGGAGCACTACAATTACAGAATGTTTACAGATTGTTTTCTTCAGGTTCGAATGGTTCAGGAGACTTATAAATAAACCCTCGAAACTATTCCCCCATCCCACAGTGTGTTTTAATTAATTTCTCGGCAAAGTGAATAAAAAAACCCTAAGTTAATAGTTTACTTTACTTACCGCAACTTAAATTAAAACGCAAAATTGATACAAAATTTCAATAAATTACTTATAAATGTTTCAATAAACATTAAAGTGGTGAGTCTAGGGTGTCTCCCTTACCCCATAATGAGGGGACCCACTTACTTCAACTAGGCTAAAATTACGGGGTAAGTTTAAATTAGAGATTTTGTAAAAATTCAAATTGCAGTATGTATTTTAAGTCAAACTTTGCACAACAGTTAAAAAAACATTAAAATATAATGAAAACTTAGCTGGGAACACTTCTCGGAAAAATGTAACTTTAACTCTCCAAACAAATCATTCTGGAAATATTTTTTACATTAATTCTTTAATCTTAAAAAGAAATGTAACAAAACTCTAATATATGCAAAACCCTTCAGTGTGACAAAATGTAACATGATCAATGTTAGTAAGTGTGATATGTCCTGTACATATTTTAATTTGAGGGGGGTGACCCACTTACCCCAGTGAACCACTTACCCCAAGTGACCCTACTGGTTATTCTCTAATTTACTGATTTTTCCTGTTGGCTTATTTACATTCATAAAATCACAGACGCTTTACTGCTTGAAAACAAAACTATAATATACTCAGTTAAACATTCATGTCTTCTATAATGACGAACCGACTCTGACGATACACTTAGGGTGGAATGAAAAAATGAATTTTGTCAAACTAGTGCAGGAAAAATGTCTTTAGCTCTGACTATCAATATTTGAAAACCTGAAATGGATCAAAAAATATCTTTAGGTGCCGCAACCCAGGTCAAAATTTTATGCTGGAACTAGCAAACAAATATGCTAGATTTTGCTAGTTTTTGCTATGTATGCTAGATATTTATGCTAGGTTATGCTTTTTTATGCTTGCCAGCATGGGATGCTATGGAGAGCTAGGTAGCTTGATCTGCTATTTTATGCTTTTTTATGCTTTCCAGCATGTGATGCTATGTAGCTAGCCTACGAAAAAATAGCATGACATGCTAGGTAACAAGTATCCAATGCTTTTTAGCAAACCAAGCTATCTTCATAGCACGGAGAGCTAGGTAGCTTGATCAGCTATTTTATGCTTTTTTATGCTTGCCAGCATGTGATGCTATGTAGCTAGCTTACGAAAAAATAGCATGACATGCTAGGTAACAAGTATGCAATGCTTTTTAGCAAACCAAGCTATCTTCATAGCACGGAGAGCTAGGTACCTTGATGTGCTATGTTATGCTTTTTTATGCTTTCCACCATGGGATGCTATGTACCTAGCTTACCCCCAACAATAGCATGGCATGCTAGGTAACAAGCATCCAATGCTTTTAAGCTGTAAAAGCTACTTTCATAGCATGGAGAGCTAGGTCGAAGGAATATCGGATGGTAGAGGCAGTCACGTCACTTTCGAGCCTGTTGTAGAGAAGCTTTTTCAGCCGATTTTTGGTACAGCCATCTAGCGGGAAAATTAAGAGTTATTTGTAAGGATTTATTTAATTATTTTTAAAAGAGAATATTTTTTAAAAAAACTTTCTTAGTAAACCTATTTTTTAGATTAAATTAAGGGTTTTTTTTTTTAATTTTTTCAGAATAAGTCATTTTAGCAGTGATAATAGTAGTAGCAGTATAATTGAGTTGTAAATGTGACATTTATTTCAGGGGTTAATTATAATTTATTAGTGTATTTCAATTAGTTAAATAAAATTATATTAATTTGTTTAAAAAAATTTCTCGAAAAATAAAGAAATTTTGATATCTATTCCAAAACATACTGGATAATTCGATACCTGCATGAAAATTTATGGAAATATTGATGCATACCTATGTAAAAACGTACACAAATTTGTTTCGGACAATATAATCTGCCTTATAATACTGCAATAAACTGTGCAAATGTATATACTCGATCGGTATTTTTAGAACTAAGTGGCGAAAACCGTAGTGTTTGGCGGGAACAAACCCCTCGTGGTGCGTTAAGCCTAACACATGCTAATTTTAACGCTGAATAGCTACGGATCTATTATGATCACAGCTTAGTGATTTATATTTTATGAAAGCATTTAAAGTGGGCTTCGAACAGTATGACTTACTAAGAAGTGGTGTAAAAATTGCGTGATCCAGAGACAATTCAACCCAGACAGCAAAAACTGGTCGAATACCAGTAGAATAGACGTCTATTCCACCAGTTCCGCTCGTCTAAAACTGTTCCAAGACTCATCGAAAACTATTCTATAACTCGTCGACTTCTCGTAGAAATGTCACTCCAATAGCCGTCGATTAGACAAGTCCAATAGACGTCTAATCGACGTCCTCCCATGGATCACTACGTCCAAAAGTAGATGAGTGTGGTCTTATTATGGAACAGTGGACTCCTCCAAAAGACGTCTATTAGACGACTTTAGGGTGACCATAAACGGCCCCGCCCCTTTTTTCTTACACTACTGATTGTTATTGTTTATTGATTTAAATTAATTTTTTTCTAACTTAAACCCCTGTCAAACTAACTATTATACTTTTACCAATATTTTTAATTATAAGTAATCTTTTCAATAATAATTTTAGGGCATTTTGAATCCAATATCAATGTCATTGATTGGATTCAAAATGGCCTAAAATTATCAAAATGTTTACTTATTATAAAAATATTAGTAAAAGTATAATAGTTAGGGTGACAGGGGTTAAAGTTATAAGAAAAAAATTAATTTTAATCAATAACATTTAAAAATCAGTAGTGTAAGAAAAGAAAACCAAATCTATTAAATTTTGTTACACTTTAGTAGTATTAAATTCTTTAAAATAACTTTAATCCCTGTTAAGCGAAATTCCACACCTTTACTGATCATTCTTACTAAGAATCATAAAAATCAAGCCTTAAAAAGTAGTCTACAAAATGAAGAAAAAATTGGGAACCTAAATAAAAACATAAAGATTTATAGATGAAAGTATAGTTTTTTTTTTTTTTATTTTCACGTATTTAAAAACATTGAAATTATACACATATAAGTAAAATACGTATACATTTAAAAAATCACTGCTTATATACATATAAAGAAGTTAAGTTCACGGAATTTATGAACTTCATTTTAACAATATTTCTTCTATGAGTTCTTTTATCATACAATTTCCAATAGGAATATATGAAGATAATTCCAGGAATTACATCCCATCAATTATAAGTTAAAAAAAATCATCTTATTAAGGAAAAACACCTTAAAATTTAAACATTAAAACTTTAGACAATTTTTAAACATACAGATTATTTGATACATATCCAAAAATAGTTTATGTCATTAGAGTTACAGTTTTTTTAAAAGTGTTAAAATATGAAAAGAAAATCATCTATAACATTAACTTCATTAGTGCTTTTTTAACAATTCATCAAAAGTTGAAGGACAATTTTCAATTATATTGTTTTAGTGACAATGCCTTGAATACTGAGATTAGTTGGAAAAACTTAAGCACATTTAATTAACATTTCAAGCCTATACTATTGTATTATTCAGCTAAAACCATCAGGTGTATCACAGGGATGTGATTGACCAAAAGAAAATACATGAATACACAAAGTTGATTTGAAACAAAGCATGATATAACATACAATGCAAAAAAGGTGCATACAATTTTTTTATGTAAACCTAAGCAGCACAAATGTTTCAGATTCGTCCAATTTTGTCATGTATGGCCAAATTTCACATACTTCTATCTGCAATTACGTAAACTTGATATATTTGGTAGGAGCTGTGCCACTAGGGAAAAGAATCTTTACTGAAAAAAAAAATTGCAACATTGTTAAAGTATGAACTGGAATTAGTAGGTACTTATCAAATTAAACTGAGAATAAATCTTGATAATTATACTTTATTGGATACCTTCAACAAATTAGATATACATGTCAATGAAAAAAAAAACATTTAAAATTGTTTATTCTGTTGGTTAAGATATTTTACATGTTTTTTATTTAAATAATAATTGATTTTCAAAAGTTACCCAGAATTATTTTTAACTAATAAGTAAAAGTAAAACAGCATAAACTTTTTGATCGAATAGCATAACAGTTAATTTTAAAGATATTATGGTATATTTAATATTCTATGATGAAATATAATTTATAAATAAACGAGAAATTAAACCTACATTTTAGGATTGCTGGGAAATTTGTGAAACCTTTTTTAGGATTTCCACTTCTCGGTATACCGCAGATTGCACATTTGCATTGAAGACCTTTAGATCTAGAAAAAAAGAAAACTTACTTATAAACTTACTTACATTAATACAGTAAAACAAAATATGGAGATAATCTAATACAAAAGTGCAAAACTTACCCAGAACTTGTTCTGGCAGATGCACAGAGTATAGATTCTAACAGAGGGTCCAAGCGGCGATTTTACTCTTTCGGAGACAATAGTTCCACCGTTATCGCATAGTGGCGCTGATGGTCCCAGTTGTCAATCGATATCATATCGATATCAAGTGGGAGGGAACAAGTCGGAACGAGTGATTCTGATTGGATATGGAACTTTTTATGGGAATTTCGCAATCACTGTTATTTTTCCCCAGATCAAGGAACTTTTCCCTAAACTTTCCCTGCTGGTAGTAAAATTTCCCTATAAATAAACATGGATGATTGTAGTGTCTCGGTCTCATCAGTGATTGCTCTAGCAGATATTATTATTTTGCATCATTCTCCAAGTAAGTCTCATTTAACATTGTTTTATTCAATAACTTAAATCCTATGATTAATCATAAAAATGCTTCTTTTCTAAAAATGTCTTTCTTTTGCTTTTAGAACACCGTTGTTGAATTGTAAACAACTTCGTCCAGTTTTGATGATTTTCGTTTGGGAAAGGATAAACTGTAGGTAGGTAATGACTCTTTAATAATTTTCAAATCAATGTTTTAAAAAGCAAGATATGTTAAGAATATTTGTTTATCAAATGAAAAAAGCAAAGGATTAAGATATTACTATAGTAAAAATTTGCCAATTATCAAATGAAAAAAAGTAAACAAAATGGGTGAATTTCCATTACAATGATCCGAAAGTTATTTAGAACTGTAAATGAAATCTTTATTTATTTACTAAATATCGTCTGGTAATACATATATATTTGAAGATCAATTATATGTTATTTAATGTTATAAATGGTTTGCGAGTACTACTTTGTTTCCTGAATTTATTCCTTGAGTTTTTATTAGTATGCAGTTTATTATTTTTACAAAGCAACTTTCCAATAGCTAATAAATTGCAAGTACGTTTCAATGCTATTCTTACCTTTTGATTATTTACTTTATCACTGAGTTTTGATGAGTTACTTTATTTGTGAAAATGTTATTTAATCTTATATTCGTGCTTTTTGAGTCATGTTTTTATAATTAATTTGGAACTATGCTTCTCTGGTAATTACTGTTGACTTGTAAATCAAGTCTGTATCCTTTTCCCTTATTGTATGTATATTCTTCAGTTTATTGATAAATATATTAAATGAAGCCATGATAAACTTTTTTGCAGTTTTTAATTATTTGAATAGGTTTAAATTACCTTTCTCAAGTAGTATAATCTAAGTAATGGTTGAAATTTTGAAATATGTTTTAATTAAAACTATAACAAAGCATGGTTTGGAAATGCAGGCAATCACTTTAAAATACTTATTTTGAAAAAAATCTGATAAATTCATCAATTTTCAGGGGCTTTTGAATCTGCATTGGTTGAATTCAAAGCTATCAAGAATGATTGCATTATATTACCCTGCACTGTCAAAATTGTTATTGAGTTATTGTTATTCAAAGTTATGTTTTTTATGTAAGAGGTTTTAAGCTTAGGTTGAGTATTGTGTGCCTATGAAAGCAAAAGCTTTTACATAAGTCAGATACTAAAATAAACAATAATCTGATAAAACATTTAAAAATATAGAAATTATCTACTATCTCAAATTCTATTGTGGAATAGGTTGGCAAAATCATTGAAATTTCCTGTTAATTTTTTAAAAGGAAAAATGCTTTATTTGCAATGACTTAGAAATCACTACTAATCATTTTTCTTAGTCAAATTCTGTTATATTGTAACTGGGATTTTTCCCACTTGTGTCATTTTATTTAATTTCAATTTGTCTTATATTTTTGCATACATCCCTTCAACTAATTGGTTCTTAAGATATCAGAAATGCTATACATAAAATTTGTCTAGTTTTTTGTAATATCTGTAAATATCTGTTCAATAAACTATTTTTTATTACTACTTGTCTTCACTGTGTTGAAATTAATATGAAGTAATTATTTTCTATGTTTCTTCCAATCTTTTCACCTAAGAAAAATTATATTTGGGTATAATTTATGGTGTTGTTTTATTTATGGATAATAGAATTGTTTATATTATAAATCACCATATATTCATTCTACCTCACCTGCAATCCAGTTCAATTTTTGAATATACTATAGCATAATCTAATGTGAAATAAGTTTAATAAATTTACTACTTTTGAATAACCAAAAAAAAAATAGCATTTTGTTTGCAAAATGCTAAAAAATGCAAACTTAAATCATAATCACTCAGTTAATCAACTCATTGTTTTAGTTTAATGAAAAAAGATAAACTCGCGATAGAAATAGATAACAAAAAAG
Source organism: Tetragnatha montana (assembly GCA_963680715.1). Taxonomy (NCBI): domain Eukaryota; kingdom Metazoa; phylum Arthropoda; class Arachnida; order Araneae; family Tetragnathidae; genus Tetragnatha; species Tetragnatha montana. Next base: position 245,391 of record OY796681.1, read on the forward strand.
TAAAATTACAAAGATAATTCAATTTCTAAGTCTAGAAATTATTCAGATCAATCGCTGTAAAAGGCGATTTCCAATTCAAAAGCCGAAGTTAGAAATTTCCTCTTTCCCCAGCGCATGCTCAAAAGACACACGTAGCTGTTTGAAAACTGGGAAAACAGAAGAAATCTTTTTCCCTTTCTAGCGATTTGAGTGACAGGTGAGAGATGATAGCTGGCCAGGTGGGCGGGGTTAATAGAGAAAGAGGAGGTTGCAGAGAGAGAGATTGCATGCGAATTGAAGAGAGTCAATAACGTTCGTCCTGCACTGTCGTCCTGTTCTCTGGTTAGTTCCACCGTTATCGCATAGGGGCGCCACGTTCTATGGGAAAAACCATGCTTTAAAAGTTGCCATTAGCGTCTATGGAGATGGACCCTCTGTTAAGCTCTATACTCTGTGGGCAGATGTATCAATTGAGTCCAGAATATCCTTGTTCTTGTTGGTTTTTTAGAGATATTTGCTAACTTTGATTAATTTTATCGCGAAAGCGAAGGTAAACAAATAAAATGTCAATAGTAAGTTTCTGGATTTGGTTTCGAATTCGGTGCAGCGCATGCGCAATCTACTCACTTTACTTGTGTTGCCAGCTTACGATATCTAAAAAACTGTTCCACAAAACGTCCATTTAAGAACTAAATTTGGAAGATCTATAAAACATCTATTAATAGATGGCTAATAGACGTATTTTATGGACGAAAATTAGATATCCCAAAATGACCGTCTAATCGACGTGTAATAGATGTTATCGATTTGGAAGATCTATAAAACATCTATTAATAGACGTCTAATAGACGTATTTTATGGACGAAAATTAGATATCCCAAAATGGACGTCTAATCGACGTGTAATAGATGTTATCAATGGATGTGGATGAGTTTTGGATGAGATTAGACGAGTTTAAGGTAGTAAAGTAGGCGTGTGTGCTGTCTGGGCAATTCATTGTTTCGTTTTCCAAGACGGTTTTTCACAGATTTCTTTAGAAATAACTGTCGAAAAGCTTAGCAGTAACCAGATTCTTGAAGAATTCTTAAAATCCTTTAAGAACCATGTTAGAAAGACCGGAAAAAGAACCAGAGGTGTTAGATTAAAATTTTGGAAATATTGATACCAATGTAAAAACATACAGATGTGTTTCAGACAATCTAATCTGGCTTAATGTATTGCAATAAACTGTGTAAATGTATACTCGATCGGTGTTTTAGAGCTACGTGATGAAAACAGTAGTGTTTGGCGAGAAAGGACCCCTCGTGGTGCGTTAAGCCTAACACATGCTAATTTTAACGCTGAATAGCTGCGGATCTATTATGATCACAGCTTAGTGATTTATATTTTATGAAAGCATTTAAAGTGGGCTTCGAACAGTATGACTTACTAAGAAGTGGTGTAAAAATTGCGTGATCCAGAGACAATTCAATTTATTGTTTCGTTTTCCAAGACGGTTTTTCGCATATTTCTTTACAAATAATTGTCAGAAAGCTTAGCAGTAACCAGATTCTTGAAGAACTCTTAAAGACCTTTAAGAACCGTGTTAAAGAAAGACCGGGAAAAAGAAGCAGGGGCGCTAGGAAGTGAAAATTAGAACGAGCACATGGACCCGAAACCTCTAAATATGGGTACTACCCCTTAGTGTGTTAGATGGTTCAAAAGGGAATTTTGAGGAAGTAAAAATACTAAAATTTTAGACCTTTAGCTTTAAAACTCCGGGCGTGACGCCCATATTCAGTTTTTCAATAAAACCGGAAAGACTCCCGAAATATGGGACCCACCCCCTCATACTTTACATATTCTTAATCTACTAATCAAAGGGAATACCGCAATGTAAAACACTTGGGGGTTCATTCATATTTTTTCCCTTTCCCCCTTTTTCTATACCTCCAAAAAATGCAATGGATTCTTACAAAGACAAGTAAACCTCTTTTGTGTTTGAAAATTCCTGGATGACATCAGAATCACCATAGCAACCCGAATTTTTGGAAAAAGCTTACCACATTACTTAACTACAAAAATAAAAATTGAAAAAAATTCAAACTTATTATTAAATACCAATTATTGGGCTTTTTCGGACTTGTGTTTTTTTTACTCAAAATATACCGTTTTCTTTTTCGACTTTAAAAAACCCTAAATATGTAACAAATCGCTTGAAAATTTGAAAATATGTATATTTTGAAGTACTCTTTAAGATTATATCAAAGAAAAATATATGAAAGGTATTTATTGGGTTAAAAACGACAAAAATGCATTATTTCGACAGTGAAATGCCTGTAAATAATATATGTTCCCCACAACAAAATAAGATACATGCATGCATTAGTGTATAAATTAAAGCGAAAATAATGTCATAATGTGAACTATTAATGAAGTTAAATAAAAAAAATAAAGCAGAGCGAGGGTAAATGAGAACCTAAAATTACGAGCGAGAGATCCCCACTGAGCGGAGATACCCCACGCATTAACCAAAAGAATGGATGGGCGATAAAGTTTATTCTTGTCGTTCGCACAGCTATCTAAAACTATGAAAATTTACATTTTCATCAAGATTCCTTTTGAAAGCTTGATGATTTTTCCAATCGAGCATAATTTTTATTTTATAAAATGAGCCACACGTAGTTTTGGAATTTATTGGATTTTACTACTTTCTGAAATGGCAATGCCTAGTTTGTTTACCATTACGTCACTATCGAAGAAATGAAATGGCGGGCGCCGCATCGCGTGGCGTCCTTATTTCCAGTAAGTTAAATGCTTGATATATTTTATTTAGATATTTATTTAGTTTATTTTTCCACCATTTAAATGCGTAGATAAATTATATGTTGTCTAATAAGATTTGGTGGATTAGCCGTCGGGCTGTTAAGTCTATGTCCTATTCGGGATAGCTGCTCCCATAAATCCTTGTTGTTGTGTTGTATTATTCCTATAAAAATAATTTTATACTTATTTTACAACACTTTAATTTTATTTACTCAATCTGAGACTAAGTATATTCTTATTCTAATGTTTATCTGTAACAATCAAAATTGACTTCTATTTAAATTTAACCAAAACTATCAAACTGATTTGAATGGAAAAATCAGTTTACATGGTCTTATCTCTAGAAAAGTATAATTTACTTTCCTTTGTTTATAGTATCCTTTCAAGAGTGTTTTTCACTTTTTACTACTTTATCATCTTACAATGAACAAAATAAGTATTTAAAAGAGTACATAACTTTTAATCTTTCCCTATTTTAACTGATGCCAGTAGCGACTCTTTCATAGGAGGAACCCTCAGTGAAAATGAACTAAGTTGATGTATGAAAATAAAAAAATATATTTCAAATTGTACAAACTTTTAATTGAGATATTTTAATGGTATTTTATTTTGATCTTAATTGTTTTTAGCAATTTAGTTAAAAACTGACCACCTTCCACCGGACTAGTCCACTTTCTACCTGACTAGTCCTAAAGTATTAGAAACATCATAATCAAATTTTTTAGGGCTTTTCGTGCGTTTCGAATATTTTACATTCTATTATAGATTATGTAACTGAGAAAAAGGCTAGTAATTAAAAGCTGTATTTGTGTATTTTTTTGGATCAAAATACAATAATATATGAACTAGAGTATCTAAAGTCTTCCTGTTTTTGGTACTCTTCTAGAATCGCGGCGCAAATCTCGCCAAGCAGACTTTTTGCGTCAGCACACAGTTGCCGGAACAAATCACACGAAGAATTATCATTCAAAAGAATGAGACGCATCTGCATTTTCGATTCCTTTTTTGTTATTAAGTCGGTAGCAATAAATCATGAAACGAACATCTGCCCGAATGGATGGATTAGCAACCGTTAAAAGATTAACGTCAAGGTCGGAGCTCTCAGCATTGCTTGGAAATGCGGAGGCATAAGGTTACCAGCGGCGATATTCCGTTTGGCACTGGTTGCATCATTATTGGCAACTTCATCGCTTGGCGAGATTTGCGCCGCTTTTCTAGAAAAGTACCCTGTTTTTTTTGTTTGTGAATTAAAAGGCTACTTTGTTGAATAAGTGAAATCAGTACCTATAATTTTATTTTGAGCCATTAAAATAATTATAATTGGGATTTAATTGTAAGATTTTTCTCTTAATTCTTATTTTCAGTCAATATTTATTTTTATATCTATGAATTTGAGTATGATACTTGATACCACTACCTTCTTTAAATTTATACAAACTTTTTAACGGTTAAAACTGTTTCACAACACAACGCGATAACTGTATGAGATTATGAATGAGATGGCTCAGGAATTCCTGCCCGAAAGATTTGCAAAACCCTAATTTACTACCAACAAAGCTTTTTTTTTAGAATTCAGCCCCCCCCCATCAAAATGGTAATATTCATAACTATTGAATTAACTTTTGTCTTCTACCTTCAGGCCCACCTCCCCTGCATGAAATAGGCTGCTCACGATGACTCTTCAATATTTCCTACAACTGGACACTAGGCGAGCACTAATGCCCTGGATAGGCGTTGATTAAAGTAAGTAACTTGTCTTGAGTGTTTTTATAATTAAATTTATAGTAATACTAAGTTACTTTCTAATAATATTTATTAGAAATTGGGTTTCTGGGGGAAATTTGTTTAAAAAATTTACTTTATCAACCTTATTTATTTTCATATTCATGTAATTTGAGTGTGCTACCACTACCTTAATTAAATTTAAACAAACTTTTTAACGGTTAAAACCGTTTCACAACACAAGGCGAAAACTGTATAAGATTATGAATGAGATGGCCCAGGAATTCCTGCCCGAAAGATTTACAATACCCTAATTTACTACCAACAAAGCTTTTTTTTACAATTCAGTCCCCCCCCATCAAAATGGTAATATTCATAACTATTGAATTAACTTTTGTCTTCTACCTTCAGGCCCACCTCCCCTGCATGAAACAGGCTGCTCACGATGACTCTTCAATATTTCCTACAACTGGACACTAGGCCAGCACTAATGCCCTGGATAGGCATTGATTAAAGTAAGTAACTTGTCTCGAGTGTTTTTATAAGTAGTTATTTTATTAGAAATTGGGTTTCTGGGGGAAATTTGTTTTAAAAATTTACCTTATCAACCTTATTTATTTTCATATTCATGTAATTTGAGTATGCTACCACTACTTTCTTAATTAAATTTAAACAAACTTAAAACGGTTAAAACCGTTTCACAACACAACGCGATAACTGTATAAGATTATGAATGAGATGGCCCAGGAATTCCAAGCCCGAAAGATTTACAAAACCCTAATTTACTACCAACAAAGTTTTTTTTTACAATTCAGCCCCCCCCCCCATCAAAATGGTAATATTCATAACTATTGAATTTACTTTTGTCTTCTACCTTCAGGCCCACCTCCCTTGTATGAACTGGCTTCTCACGATGACTCTTCAATATTTCCTACTACTGGACACTAGGCCAGCACTATTGCCCTGGATAGGCGTTGATTAAAGTAAGTAACTTGTCTTGAGTGTTTTTATAATTAAATTTATAGTAATACTAAGTTACTTTCTAATAATATTTATTAGAAATTGGGTTTCTGGGGGAAATTTGTTTTAAAAATTTACTTTATCAACCTTATTTATTTATTCATGTAATTTGAGTATACTACCACTACTTTCTTAATTAAATTCAAACAAACTTTTTAACGGTTAAAACTGTTTCACAACACAGCGCGATAACTGTATGAGATTATGAATGAGATGGCTCAGGAATTCCTGCCCGAAAGATTTACAAAACCCTAATTTACTACAAACAAAGCTTTTTTTTTAAAATTCAGCCCCCCCATCAAAATGGTAATATTCATAACTATTGAATTAACTTTTGTCTTCTACCTTCAGGCCCACCTCCCCTGCATGAAATAGGCTGCTCACGATGACTCTTCAATATTTCCTACAACTGGACACTAGGCGAGCACTAATGCCATGGATAGGCAATGATTAAAGTAAGTAACTTGTCTTGAGTGTTTTTATAATTAAATTTATAGTAATACTAAGTTACTTTCTAATAATATTTATTAGAAATTGGGTTTCTGGGGGAAGTTTGTTTAAAAAATTTACTTTATCAACCTTATTTATTTTTATATTCATGTAATTTGAGTGTGCTACCACTACCTTCTTAATTAAATTTAAACAAACTTTTTAACGGTTAAAACCGTTTCACAACACAACGCGATAACTGTATAAGATTATGAATGAGATGGCCCAGGAATTCCAAGCCCGAAAGATTTACAATACCCTAATTTACTACCAACAAAGCTTTTTTTTAAAATTCAGCCCCCCCCCATCAAAATGGTAATATTCATAACTATTGAATTAACTTTTGTCTTCTACCTTCAGGCCCACCTCCCTTGTATGAACTGGCTTCTCACGATGACTCTTCAATATTTCCTACTACTGGACACTAGGCCAGCACTAATTGCCCTGGATAGGCGTTGATTAAAGTAAGTAACTTGTCTTGAGTGTTTTTATAATTAAATTTATAGTAATACTAAGTTACTTTCTAATAATATTTATTAGAAATTGGGTTTCTGGGGGAAATTTGTTTTAAAAATTTACTTTATCAACCTTATTTATTTATTCATGTAATTTGAGTATACTACCACTACTTTCTTAATTAAATTCAAACAAACTTTTTAACGGTTAAAACTGTTTCACAACACAGCGCGATAACTGTATGAGATTATGAATGAGATGGCTCAGGAATTCCTGCCCGAAAGATTTACAAAACCCTAATTTACTACAAACAAAGCTTTTTTTTTAAAATTCAGCCCCCCCATCAAAATGGTAATATTCATAACTATTGAATTAACTTTTGTCTTCTACCTTCAGGCCCACCTCCCCTGCATGAAATAGGCTGCTCACGATGACTCTTCAATATTTCCTACAACTGGACACTAGGCGAGCACTAATGCCATGGATAGGCAATGATTAAAGTAAGTAACTTGTCTTGAGTGTTTTTATAATTAAATTTATAGTAATACTAAGTTACTTTCTAATAATATTTATTAGAAATTGGGTTTCTGGGGGAAATTTGTTTAAAAAATTTACTTTATCAACCTTATTTATTTTTATATTCATGTAATTTGAGTGTGCTACCACTACCTTCTTAATTAAATTTAAACAAACTTTTTAACGGTTAAAACCGTTTCACAACACAACGCGATAACTGTATAAGATTATGAATGAGATGGCCCAGGAATTCCAAGCCCGAAAGATTTACAATACCCTAATTTACTACCAACAAAGCTTTTTTTTAAAATTCAGCCCCCCCCATCAAAATGGTAATATTCATAACTATTGAATTAACTTTTGTCTTCTACCTTCAGGCCCACCTCCCTTGTATGAACTGGCTTCTCACGATGACTCTTCAATATTTCCTACTACTGGACACTAGGCCAGCATTAATGCCCTGGATAGGCGTTGATTAAAGTAAGTAACTTGTCTTGAGTGTTTTTATAATTAAATTTATAGTAATACTAAGTTACTTTCTAATAATATTTATTAGAAATTGGGTTTCTGGGGGAAATTTGTTTTAAAAATTTACTTTATCAACCTTATTTATTTATTCATGTAATTTGAGTATGCTACCACTACTTTCTTAATTAAATTCAAACAAACTTTTTAACGGTTAAAACTGTTTCACAACACAGCGCGATAACTGTATAAGATTATGAATGAGATGGCCCAGGAATTCCAGCCCGAAAGATTTACAAAACCCTAATTTACTACCAACAAAGTTTTTTTTTACAATTCAGCCCCCCCCATCAAAATGGTAATATTCATAACTATTGAATTAACTTTTGTCTTCTACCTTCAGGCCCACCTCCCTTGTATGAACTGGCTTCTCACGATGTCCCAACAGGAAAATGAAAAGCCCTGGATAGGCGTTGATTAAAGTAAGTAACTTGTCTCAGAGTTTTTATAAGTAGGGTTTTTTTTACTAAAAAGGTTGTTTCTGGTTTCCCCCAGGAAATTTGTTTCAAAATTTGACCCTCAAAATCAAAAATGTTAACTACCACAATTTAAAGAAATTAATTAGTTGTATGCTTTAAAAATGGCGTGTAAAATTATTTGCATTAAAATTTTTAAACTTTTTTTTTATACCTAGTATACATTTAGCATCTATTCAATTGCCTGCAATTTCAAAAACAAGTATTACTACCATATTGACCCTTTGATTATGAAAATGCTGTAAATAGCAAGGGTTTGGAATCAATAATTCATAAACTAATCAAGAATTAAAATCCTATAATTTCTTACCTGTTATCAACTTTTAAAATGTTTAGATGATTTTTACCAAAAGCTTGTTTTTATATTTTTAGTTTTGTTTTCAAATCCAATTTTTTTCTTATTCTACAAAAATATCAATGATTTATTTTTGATCACTTATTTAATTATTTATTTATTGTTTTAAAAAAATAAACATTACTTTAATGGGTAAGATTAATTTAACTAATCAATAAACTCAAAGATTGATTTCAATTTTTACACAAAAATTATCATGATTTTTTGAGTAAAATGTATCAAATTATAATCATTGTCTTGATTTATTTAGTAATGTATCAAATGTAACCATATTTATGATTGCAAAAAATAATTATTGATATCAAAATTTGGTAAGTAGTAAGTGAAAGAAGGATACAAATTTTAATAACTAATAGTACAATTATTCATTCACCCTTTCAGAACAGGCATCTCACCGATGAGATGGCAGTGAACGTCTTCCCTTGGTTAGTTAATTAATTATAATATTAAAAAATTATTATATCACACAGAAATTATAATATCAATACATTTTTGACCACTTTCAGAATATACAGAACTGTTAATTCATTTAAATAAAAATCTGATTTAAATGAAAAAAATCCGATTTTTTTGATTTTTTAAAAAACAAAAATCAGCAACCCTGGCTTAAATATTACTAAGTACTACATACTTTTGGGGCTCAACCCAAATTTTAATTAAATGGAGATTAATTCCAATATTATGAATATTCCATTCCAATAGGCGCAAAATCTGGGGATGTATTATGTGTGCTTTAAATAAAGTTGTAATAATAGGCTATTTCTTAAAATATTTCCCCTAGACATACTTTCAATTGCAAATCTTAATTTTAAAAGGCAAAGAATTAGAGACTAGTTGAAACTCCTTTAGAAAATGCTGAAACTAAATTTATTTTTATATGGCCCCTGTAGTTAAAAATTTTCAACTAGCCAATTTTTTTTATTTTCCAAGTAAGACCCACAAAAAACTCTTATCTCACAATATCTTCAAAGTTCACTGAGATATAAATGTGTGAATTTTTTATGGGGTCTTCACAAATTAATTTTTGAAGTTATTCCTATTACTGCCTAAAAGCAGGTTCAACTTAAATTGGTAGATGAACCCTGTTTGGTTCCATAAAAGGGTGTTATGAAGTGGTCTCATCAGTTTTAAATTTTTAGTATCTCAGCAAGATATTGAGATAGAAGTTATTGTGGCTTTTTCATGAAATAGTTAACAAATAAATTAATTGGAAATTTTAAACTACATTCCGTCAATTTTAATTTTTTTTGCATATTGTTAAGTAGACCCCCATGGAACATAAACTAAACTAAACTAATTTAATATTTTGCTTCTTTATATGAAAACTTTGTAATTGGAAGTATGTGTCTAGGGGAAAATAATTTAATAAATAGCATATTGTTACACTATTGGAACACCCTGTATATAATGAGATTGGCACCTACTCAATATTGGAAGATTGGAGAAAAACTTTTGTTAGATTTTAGATCCCCCCAGCAATATCTAAAGATTACACGAAAAAGTTGTTTCAACAATGTTCATTAACGTGTTTAAATTATATGTAAATATTAGTAAACTATTCATTCCAATTAAGCGTTTTCAGTCGAACTGGTAATTGATGAGGGCATATTACTTACTTTATGGTGTATGAGTAATATTTATGGTTGGTTACACTAGATTGGAACCTTTCCAAGTGTGTTCTATAATTTATAGTCATTTTTTGTTACTTCATGTTTTATTTCTTTTTCAGATCATATGGAGAAAATAACTGACAAAAGATGAAAAGGACCTATGCCTCAGACAAAAAAATATGTATAAAAAAATGTGGAAGTTCTAAATAAATATTTTTAAATGTTAAGCTGTATTCTTTTTATTTGTTTCATAAGGAAATAAATTTATTGCAAAAATTAATTGACTGTTGAAAAGTTAAGATAGAAAGATAAGATAAAAACAACTGTTGGTAAATGCTATTATTCAAAAAAAATTTTTGAACTACTGAATTTAGAAAACTTATGTCATTAGGCTATGTAAAAATTAAAACTTATAATGATGTAAAAATGAAGCTAGAATGGCAAACCTTTTCTAGCAATGCAAACTAGATTTTGTTTGCTAGAATATCAAGGACTTTCTTAGCAGCACAAGCTAGATTTTTGTGCTAGAAAAGCAAACATTTTATAGCAACACATGCTAGGGTAGCAAACTTTTTCAAGCAATACCTGCTATGAATATCGCTAATTTTCCAGCAGCTCATGCTACGATACCGCATATTTTCCAGCAGCTCATGCTACGATACCGCATATTTTCCAGCAGCTCATGCTACGATACCGCATATTTTCCAGCAGCTCATGCTACGATACCGCATATTTTCCAGCAGCTCATGCTATGATACCGCATATTTCCCAGCAGCTCATGCTATGATACTGCATATTCTCCAGCAACAAGTGCTATAATACCGCTGATTTTCCAGCACCACGTGCTATGATACCGCATATTTTCCAGCACCACGTGCTATGATACCGCTGATTCTCCAGCAACATATGCTAGAAATAGTGGTCATTCCTAGCAAAGCATTGCTAGAATTGCGGTCATTTTCCAGCAACTCAAGCTAGATTTTTGTATGCTAGGAAGCATAAAAAAAGTCTCACTACACGACATGGGGTGCTAGGTGATTTATGCTGGAACTAGCAAATATCTATGCTAGTTTATGCTATTAATTCTAGCTTAAACCTAGCATTTAATGCTTTTATAGCAAAAGAATTCCAGCATAAATTTTGACTTGGGAAACGCTTTGAAGTTTCGAAAAAATGCTTTTTTTTATAAAACAACCAAAAAACTAAGAATTTAAACCCTCACATTTTGTTTATGATTTTTTAAGTGGAACTGCTATAGTTATAGTAGATATAAAGTTGCAGGTTTTATTTTTTATCACCCTTCAAACCTATGACTTTAGAACTAAAAAATTTAAAAACATGAAATTAGGTTCATTTTGTTCATCATTTATATTCTTTGTTTGGGTGTGTATTGCGAATTTTTTTTCTTCAAAACCAATTTCACAATTTAAAAAAGGAAAAAAAAATACCAAAGCAATTTAAAGCTTTTTGATAAATTTTTAACTTCTGAAATACACATTTGTCCAAATTTCAAATTTACATTGGAAATTATATTTAATCATGTAGAAAAAAGTAAATATGACTGAAATTGCGGTAAGTTCTTAACAGTATTTCCTCAAATTATACAAGAGAAATTAACTCATAGAAAATTCGTAAAATCTCTTAAGGGTGTTCATATGACTCAAATCATGCAAAAATCTACATAAATTTCAGAAAATGCAATTCTTAAAAGGTTCTGTATAAAATCTTACAGAGCTATCTCTCTTAAAGATAGGTACTGTCTGTCTACCACAAGTTGAGCTCTCGTTTATGCTTTTGTTGCCGTGGAACTAAAAGCCTTTTTGGGAATTTTTTGGCGAAAAACTTCTTATGGTTATTTTGTATTTACATTAGCAATCAAAGTTATAGGCTTGGCCAAACAGGGTGGCACGATTCTATTAGACCATGAACTTGAATGGTCAGCGGCCGACCACTCCATGCCGAAACCCCATCAGGAGGAGGCAAGAAGTATGCCTGGAGGAGAGAGCATGTCTAATTGCCTTATGAATTAACTGACCGCAGAAACATCAGAGCTGGTTACAAAGCAGGAGGAAACCCAGTACCTAAATGTAATAGATGATTCGCTGCTGGAGAGCGGAATTCAAAGGATGGAAACCACGGCTGACATACACACATCCAGAATGAACATCCAAGCTGTGTATGAGTGCTTGAAGAGACTGGGGACTCAGCCGAAATGAAAGAGAGTAGACAAGACATACTAGTAAATCCAGCAGTATGTATGGACGATGACGGTCTACACTATTCGGCGCGGTCGTTTCGCGCCAGATATTGTTGTATAATTTTTACTTTTCTCAACTCTAAAAAAAATAGAAATTTAGTGTAGTTATAAATAATTCAAATACTTATTTTTATTATGTGTATAAAATTTTATGTTAGTTTTTATAATAGATTTTCCTTTTTTTCTGTGAATTTTTACCTTTGCCCTAGTTTTTAAATACAAGTTTTGAAATCTTATGGATTACAATTTTAACTTTAACTAATTAGCCATTTGATAATTCTTGTTTAAAAAATAAAAAAAAAAATGTTATTTTTTAAATAGATTTTCTCCTTTCCGAAATCCACGCACTGTAATAGGTTTCGCGCCGAATAGGCCGGCGCCCAAACAGCCACGCTGAATCGTCCCATTCCGGGAAGCGTATTTCAAATTACCACATGGGTAAGGAACTTAGATCAAATGCGCATGCGTGTAGACATGATTTTTGCTGTTTTTCTTGAAAATTTTAATAAAATAACAACTGGGGATAGAACCCGCGAACTGGCGCATGCAACGCAAGCACGCTACCACTGCTCCGCTGGGGATTCAGAAACCGTAAAACTTTTTAAACCTTTTTCATTCTTTTCGTCTACACGCATGCGCATAAGCGCTCGTTCCTTATCCATGTGGGAATTAGAATTACGCTTCCGGGCGTGATGATTTACAGATTGAAGCACTACATCAGGAAGGAGAACAGAAGAAACGCGGAAGGGAGCCCAATAGAGGCGAACCCCAAGCCAACTGCTAGAAAAGGAATTGATGATGAAGCCGAAAAGGAGGAACTTACCTATCCAGTGCTGTGCACTGCTGTCGTTTGCGTAAGGTCGGGCGTAATCGCTTTACTACATTGTTACCTCAATTACCGTAGCTCTCTCTGTTCGCAAATATTTAAAAGGACTTTCCTATGCACCCTGTATGTACTTATTGTGTAGTGAGAAAATTTGTTATTAAAATCAATACATTATTTACATTATTACAGTTTTGTACAAGTGCCTAAAACTTTATGGTTCCGATTTTAAAGATAGGTCTAAAAGGGATACTCCGTAACCTCCGAGAGTCCTATCGTTCACTTGGTAGGCGCGAGTCACACCGGGTTAAGCTGCTGCAGATAAATTTAGTAATGATATTAATAATAAATATATTCTTAACCATCAAATTTCAACTAAGAGAAATAGATTATTATCTCTTTAAAATATTTTTTCAACCATAACCCAGTACTAAGTGTTTATAACTAATAACAACAGGTCCGTATCCAGAGGGGGTTAGGGGTCCAAGAACCTCCCCCCAAAATTTTGACATACATTTTTATACTGCTATTTTCCATAAAAATTATGTGTCTCACAAGGAGCAGTCTTCTTTGGGTGTAACCCAAAGTGTCTCAAAATGAGTCAGGACCCTACTTTTAAGGGTAAAAAATTTCAAAATTTTTCTGGGGGAGGACCCTCTAACCCCCTCGAACTATATATTACCTACTATATATATATACTTTTTTCCTTGAAAATTCTGCCACTTACAATGAGCGGTGCTCTTCATGTGTAATCTAAAGGGTCTCGCAATGAGCTAAAAAACTATTTTGAGGGACAAATTTCCAAAATTTCTATGAGGGAGGACCCCCAGACCCCCCTTTTACTTGAGATTAACACTGTTTACACAATTTTGAAATTTAGTTCATCAAAATTAAAATCCTATGTGTGCGTCATCTAAAACTTAGTATTTGTAAGGAGGTACCTCAGGATAAATGTCGAGGCAACCCCCCCCCCCAAAAAAAAACAAGTCTGGTTACGGCCCTGAATACCAAGAATCTTGGAGCGATCTCCACCAGCTTCAATTTTACGGTCGAACCGCTGGAGAAGTGGGTATAGCGTCTGTTTTAACGTCAAGTGGGATTAGCACTAATCCTTGGGCGTAAAATTGAAAACTCCTTCCCTCTTTCCACAAGGAGGTGAGAGAGATTAATCAATTTTGGAGCACTTTCCTCATTCGCATAAAAAGAATGGATTTTGCGGGAGAATATGCAGAGCAAAAGACGCATTCAAGGGGCTTTTTAAAATGAGGGATGGGAGATACCACGTTTATCGAGATGGTTAAAAGGGAACATTTTATGCTAAGTATTGACATGGAATACCTTTTTCATGGAATTCCCTTTTTTTTTTACAAAAAATTTATTTTCACCCACTTATTTCAACTTTTCCTTTTATGAGTTTAAAGAAATTATATTTAAAATACCATAAAACGGATGGTATTGGAACAGTGGGACCTTATACCATGTAATAATATCTTAACCCTTCCATTTCTAGATTTTTATTTTCATCCAAAAAATTCTGAAATATGTTAACCAATCTGTTAATCTTAACCAACTAAAGCACCAGGGCCAAATGATATCTATCCGAGAGTACTAGTCGAATGCGCGGAAGAACTGGGGGAAGTAATTCTAATGATAAACATATAGCACGGTTGTGTTGGGTACCAATGGATTGGAAGTTGGCCGATATAACACCAATTTTTAAAAAGGGAATATAAAGTTATCCGGGCAACTATAGACCAGTAAGTCTAACTTCAGTAATTTGCAAAATTTTCGAATCATTGTTAAAAAGCATATAATGTTATACTTGGAAGAGGGGGGGACTGCTATCTGATAATCAGTATGGGTTTAGGAAGGAAAGATTCTGCTCTACAAATCTATTAAATCTCTATGAGACACTTACTGGGGAAGAAGAGAAGTGTTGATATCATCTATTAACATAATTTTGAACTAGAATTTTTTTATTTTCTTAAAAAACCCTTAGGATGAGTTTTTTATACCGATTTTTCCGGTTTTTATGGAGTTTTCAAAAGTGTACTGACTTTTTACCCACCCTATAGGGAGAAATTGTTTGCTAAAACTTTATAAGATGTTTTGACATTTTTCATGCATACATTTATAAATTTCTAGCTTAATTCACCTCATTGGTATAGTATACAATTCTTAAATAGAAACTTCTCTCTCTTAAAACTCAAACCTTTAAAAAATCATTTTCTCTTATTCAATTACTCTTTACTTTTACCTTCTTTCGAAATGCGAATTTATCGAAAATCACTCTAGCTATAAATTGAAACAACTGACGGAGCTGTTAAAAAAGCTACGAATTCCTCAACGAAAAGCTAAGAAATTTGTTTTTTTTTTCTCTTTCAGTTTTTACGAACTGAATGAACATACTTCTGACGTAAAATTTCTCTAGGGGAAAAAACTAATTTCGGTAAAATAGTAAGTATTAAGTAAATAGTATTAAGTAGTATAGTATTAAGTAAAATTCTCTAATAAGCAATCCTTGAGCTAGTGTAAAACATATTTAAAAATAAAAATTGTGGGAAAAACTGCGAGGAAGAATTTTTTTGTCATTATCACTTTGCGATGTATAAAGATTGAGATGCTTTTCAAGGCATGCGGATTTTAATAAGCATGCGAATTTTAATAAGCATGTGGATTTTAATAAATTCTTCTGTATTTTTACAAGCGTAGACTTGAAGAATGAATGACTTTCGTTACATAAATTGCTGATTTTAAGTGTTGAAATTTGAAAAGTTTTCTTTAGGATGAGACAAATAACTGCAAAAAAGGCTATTGGAAATATATAAGATCTTACAGATTAGTTTGATTTGATAATAAAAAGGTTCAACACGTTATTTGCTAAAGGGATAAAAAAAACACCTTAGTGCTATTTTTGGTAGTAAAATTTCGTCCTTTTCTAAGCAGTGTCTTATGATTCCCCGTTATGATAAACAAAACTTTATCAATACCATGTTCTTTTTAATTAATCAGACATTATTCTTAAAAACACGCAAAAAATATAATTAACAAACAAACTTAGTAAGTATAGTACATTTAAATCCATTTGGATATGATGATTAAACTTTGATATGATGACAATCTATAAGGTAATGCAATCTATCAGATAATTTAGGAATAAATCCTACAAAAGAAGGCCGAATAACAAAACTAAAGTAATTCAACATCCTCTTTTCTTTGCGCAGAAGATAAAATCGATACCCACAATATTTTGCAAACATTCACTTACCGAAAACGGAACAAAACATCAATATAGAAAATCTAATCCTCTCTATTTTCTGGAAACAAAAGATGCTGAGATAAAGCAGTTTTATTTCTGTTATCTTCCATTTTACATCAGATACCGATGACATTTTCGACAGCCCCGGAGTCCCTTTTTTACGTCCCGGATCATAAAAGTCCCCTTCCTGCGAAATCGGAAATTACGTGGATGGGCTAGATCGAAAGAGAGCTTCACTTCCGGTTTTAAATAAGATATATGGGATACTTATCTGGATAGGGGATCCTCGACTTTTTATTTCTCAAAGAATAACACAATTTCATATTTATATCGGAAAGGTATTGAGCTACTTTTCTTGTTATTAATTGTTGCTAATTTAAGTAAGTATGTTTTTCAATGAAAAGTTCATGATCCGGCTTTTTTTTTGTGTCTAGACTGATGGAGATATTTATCACAAGTTTAATTACAATACTTAAGTTAGTTTAAGTTGCGTTCGGTGCAGAAATGTTTTCAAACAATTTTTCAACTTTACCTTGATTGCAGAATTATTCAGTCTAATAAATATTAATTAAACAGAATATTACTTTTGTTCTGTCATCAAGTCTATTTTTAAAAATAATATCTACTTACCATTCTTGATTTTGAAACCCCGCGTTCTTTCATTAAACTTTCACCTTGTATTGTGCACATAACTAAAAGATTCATTTAGCCCTTAAATTCTGGGAACTTTGAATTTTTCTTTATTATTTTTCTCTGTTACTTTTAGAATGCTAATGGTGTTATACTCAAAGATTTAAATTTCCTTCCCATACCGATCTGTGGTATAGGTGATTTTGCTCAGATCACAGACTTATGGTAAATATAAATAAGACAAAAGTAATGATATTCAGAAAGGGAGGTAAACTATCGAAACATGACAAATTCTATTACAAAAATAGCAAACTGGAAATTGTAAGCAACTACATTTATCTAGGTGTCCCTTTTTCTTCTTCGGGGTCTTTTTCTACAGCGAAGAAACATTTCAGTGCTAAAGCTCTTTCTGCCATTCATGCAATGTGGCCCATTGTAACAGGAGCAAAGATCAATTCTCCAGGTAGCTGGTTCAGAATTTTTAATTCCCTTGTATTATCGGTTCTCAGTTATGGCAGTCCTGTCTGGTCTATTTCCTATATCAGTGAGTTAGAACATATCCAGAACTTCTTTATTAAAAAATTATTCAATCTTTCAAAATATACTCCAGGTTATATTCTCAGACTTGAACTGGGTCAAACTAATATTTCCATTATATTCATAAAATTAATTTTGAGATTCTGGATTAGAATATTAGAGATGGATGACCGTAGGTTTACCAAAATTGCATACAAACATTGTTTTTATGGCCGTTCGAGCCCAATAAAATTTAATTGGACTTTAAAAATTAAATCTATAATCGAAAGCTCCGGCTTTTCTTATGTTTGGCTATCACAAGATCCCGAAGTTGCAATGAAGTTTCTGCCCCAAATCCTTCTAAGCTACATTGATCAATACAAACAGTTAGATATGATAAGTATGGAAAAAAGTCAACATTACCCTCACTATAAATTTATAAAACTAACCCCTTTCATAGAAGACTATATTACCTCAAGAATTGATGTTTCAATGAAGAGAATTCTTTTCCAACTGAGATTAAATCAGGAGACCATTTTTTTCGAGGGAAAACTCTTTAAAATAAACCCCAAAGACAAATGCAAATATTGTAATATGGATGAACCAGAATCATGGGAACACGTATTTTTATATTGTCCTATGTATTGTTTTTACAGATTAAAGTATCTTTCCCCTTTTAGTGGGTATCAAAATAACTTTAATGGTTTCCTCACTTACAATCATAAGAATTTTTTTGCAATAGTAAATTTTATTAAATCAGCTCAAAAGTTGAACCAGTTCCTGTTGGCAAATTGTTCTTTAGACTCCTGAGGTTTTTTTTTTTTCTCTTTTTTTGTTAACTGTATTTTGGTTCTTACTATTCTATTTATATGCTTTGTTTTTGTCTTGCATTTATTTGTATGCTCTGATATTTTTGTATTTTGGTGTATGGGCCAGCTGGCCTTTTTTGCCAATAAACTATTATTATTATTATTATTATATTATCTGTGGTATAGGTGGTTATTTAGCTGCTGGCTTTTCACTGGAAAAAAGAAGAGAGAGGGGGGATTTGATTCAGCTATTCAAGTTGGTAAAGCAAGGGGATACGGAGGGCTTAAGTTTCAGCAAGGATAACAGAACAAGGGGCCATGGGTATAAACTAAATAAGACACATGTCAATCGGGATTTAAGGAAGTACTACTACTTCAATAGGGTAATTGACATATGGAACGCGTTGCCAGATAATATAGTTTATTCAAAGGGAGTGTTTGAGTTTAAGAGGCAACTGGATAGGCTGTGGGAATTGGGGAATTCATAATCATAGGACCAGCCTTGTTGGGCTATGAGCCTGTAGCTGGTCGTCAGTTTTGTATTTGTATTTGTATTATCAGCATAATCTACTAGGTCTGAATTTTAACATTATTTGAAGCCTCTAACTCGTAATTTAAAACTAATAATAATGAGCTAGGTGTTCACTATTGGGTCAGTGGCCACTATACAGGGTGTATCTGAAATGATGCGACAAACTTTGAGGGGTGATAGTACTCATCAAGACGAACAAGAATTGGTATAGAAAGGGGGTCGCAGATACGCCGTTAAAGAGCTAGGACCTAATGTAGTGCGAGTGCGTTTCAAAAGGCCGTTTTTAGAAGGCCCGTGTGACGAAACAAAACATAAGAAAATGAAAAACATTATTGCATGAAGCACAGGAGTATCCGTACTACTTAAATCCTCAATGTGATAGAAATTGGACCACTTTCTAAACCTGGGGTGAGTTTTAAAACGTGCAATATTCATCTTTTAGCCAAAGAATGGAGTTCCCTTAATGGTACTTAGAAAAATGATGATCGGGGTAGGAATTTTCAATGATCATACAGTTCCAATGATCAATGTATGATCATTGAAAATTCCTTCCCCGATCATCATTTTTCTAAGGACCATTACACTAATGTAAGGGAACTCCATTCTTTGGCTAAAAGATGAATATTGCACGTTTTAAAACTCACCCCAGGTTTAGAAAGTGGTCCAATTTCTATCCCATTGAGGATTTAAGTAGTACGGATACTCCTGTACCTCACGCAATAATGTTTTTCATTTTATTATGTTTTGTTTCGTCACACAGGCCTTCTAAAAATGGCCTTTTGAAACGCACTCGCACTACATTAGGTCCTAGCTCTTAACGGCGTATATGCGACCCCCCTTTCTATACCAATTCTTGTTCGTCTTGATGAGTACTATCACCCCTCAAAGTTTGTCGCATCATTTCAGATACACCCTGTATACCCACATTTACCTTACTATTGAGTTTCTAGATAGAATTTTCTAACAATTTTCAAATTCAGAAATTCCTATAAAATAATAGTTAGTCGCTCTTTAAGAAAAATGAAAATATCGATATTAGAATATTATTAAAAGCTGGATGAAAAGGGAAATAGTAAATATACACTGTAACCAGCCTGTACTAGTACTTATTTCCAAGAGCGTTCTACATATTTTATTGTCTCGTGCTCACATGTTATCAGTTAGTTTTTCAAAATGTTTTAGGAAGAGAGAGTCGAAATTTGTATCAATAAAGGCTGTCGGGTTTTTTTTACTGGACTGTAGTGTTTAATTAGGAAAATAACCCCAAGAACACGAGGTTAGGAGGACGGAGAGTTTAGAACACTCCCGTTACAACACATAGTATCTATTTGGAATTTAAAAGGGACGTCCAGAAGATTTTTGCTGAAAAATGGTTAACTTTCATGACCAATAAAACTCATAGTATTCGCTCTCTAAATATTCATTACCCAAAACCAAGTACACCTAAAAACTCCACCAAAGTACTTAAACACTCTCGAACATATTCATAATGAGACTTCATATTAGTTTCTCCGCCATTTTGATGCACCAATATCAAATTATCCTTAATATCCTCCTCCTTCTGGCTCTCGACAGGACTCTGCTATCAAAAACGGCCGACCCAATAAACTGGCATATTCAAAAGCTTCTAAAACCTCAAAATTGCTCTCATCAAGGCCGAATAACCGTTCCTTGGCAAATTTCATCTCTCTCATAAACTTTATCGCCGCAGTCATTAAAATTAACCCGGGCTACTCGAGTGTTGCGTCCGTAATGGCCGCCGCAGATGATGAATCGAGGGCTCGCTTTTAATGACGCTGTGTATGGGGATTTTATTCATGGCTTCCCCACTTGAGGGGACTTTTTAATTAGTCTCTGAGATGGCACATTTCGACTACTATTCCGTTCGTTTTTCAAATTAGATCATTGCGGGAAGTCGGGATGGAGCAAAACTTTCAAAAACCCATTATGGTTTTTAAATGGATTGCCATAAGCTGGTATGGATTAGTACCAAATCTCATTGAAAGGAATTAGTTTTGAAAAACTTTTTGGCCAGTTTTTGTATCAACTTCTCTGTACCTTTTTGTTGACTGGTTAGGGTATGTGGCGGCTACCACTACACGCAGGGAATCGAGCTCTTGCTCTCTCAGCCCTTTCATCGCTCTCAACCCGGCAAGCTGACGTCCAAACCATTCTGTATATATTATATGATTTTGTGTAGAGGAGGTAGAACCCTCTTTTGCTAGATATGCTGTGGTGCTCGAAATAAACACGTTGATTCTTACCAGCCTATTTTTCTCTGTCTCGCGACACCCCAGTAGGAAGTACCTACAGGGTACTTACGAAGTACCCAACAATCCAATCAGTCAAGAATTCTTGAGAAACGAAATGCTTGAACTATACGCGGGACTTGAAAGCATTAGAAAGTAAAATGGTTCTGTAAAACTCTAACCTAATGAATGTAATTTATCAGAGATTTCAAACGAACCAGAAAAAAATGCCCCTATGGATGTTATAAAGTACCAAGTAAGCTGATGTTTTCAAAATTGAAAACGAATAAATTGAATTTAACATAATTTTGAACTATTTTTTTTATTGTATTAAAAACTCCCCTGACCGACCCACAAATGTCGAAACTTAAAATAATTTTTTAATTCGGTTATTTTTCAAGATTTTATAAATTTTTAAAATGACTTTTAAATGGGCTTTTCGTTCACCCTCTTACACAAATTTAATTATAAAGGATAACCATGTTACGCACGATAAAAACATACTGTATTTTTGAATATTATGATATAAATAAAACATATATATTTTTGATAGTTACAGGTTTTCAATCACATTCGTAAGCTGCTTTTCCAATTATTTGCAGTAATCGGTAATGTAATCCTACATTTTTCCATGGATGAATACTTTAGCAAATCTTTAAAGATTTGTAAAGAGAAAAAAAAACTATGTTTAGAAACAATATTTCTACTATTACTTAAAATTTTTAATAAGAATTTAGATTGATCGGGCCACATCCGGCCCGCTGACCAATTGTTGTGCAGACATGTTTTAGTTTTAGACAGTACAATGCTTTTAGTAAATTCTAAGAAAACGAGTTCAACGTTCCCAAAATTGGCGCAAAAGTGTTACGAGTTGGACGTTTAATCTTAATAGCTTGCCAAAGGAAGTTAAAAGTTCCCTAAATCATTTTCATATGATTAATAAACTTAAATATTCTATATTTTGCGTATTATCAATTTAAATTTTTCGTAGTTCATAATTTTTTTTAACATGTGATTTTCTTTGTTTGTCCTTAATAGACGACATTAGTAATTACGTCACTTGCTTGTTTGGAAACGTTGATTCCATCCGTGATTGGTTCCGTACGGATTTACTTCCAATCACGGAACCAATCACGGATAGAATCAACGTTTCCAAACAAGCCAGTGACGTCACACTAATGTCGTCTATAGATAACAGTTAGCTATAGTTTTTTTTTATTGCTTTTGTCTTTATGTTGATTCTGAATTTTATTCAGGTCATCTTGATTATTTTACAAAGAATAAATTATTTTTTTGACGACTTCTTTGTTTTAATTTAAAAACATAATTATTGTTTGGGAGCTACCACCCCCCTGCTCGTTATCGCTTACCAACACCCTTAAACTGCTTACTCAAGACCTTTTGGATTGCTTCGTCACAAAACCAAGCTTAATGAACTTAACTCACTTTATAAAACATAAAAAGAAGAAAAGTCGACCAACTTTTCAAAAATACGTCACAGGTCATCTCCATGAATAACACTTAAAAGTTTGAATATTTATTTACTCTAACTTATCAATAATTTAATCAAAATATTCCCCTTAAAAATATACATAATTTATATTACTAACTATTGTTAATGAATCTTTTAAATTACCTAGTAACTCCTTCGTAAACATAGTGTTTTATATTCATATTTTTGTTTAAACTCCGACTTGTTAAATAATACCTTTTAAAAATTAAAAATAGTAAGAGACAAAACCAACACGACACACAATGTTTACAATTAATTTTGATTATTAGACTAAAAATTAGATTGAACCAGCGGATTTAACCTAGGAGATTTTTCTGAATTGAGTTTCTTCATTTTTCTGAATTGAAGTCAACCACTTCAAATGGACAAACGTATTAGAAAAAAATCTTATTGCAGTGGATTATATAAAATCCTAAGATGAGAAATGAGGAAACTTCTGTATATTTTTGAATTCTTAAAAGGAACATTTAAGTCAAAGCCAGGTTATTCCTGCAGCAAAAGACACAAGACTTGTTATTTTTTTTTGTAAACGATATTTTTTCTGTTTTTCAAACATGCTTACTACTTTTTGCTGATGACTTAAAAATTGCTGAACAAATATCTACACCTTATGACCAATTTATTCTATTAACTGAAGTTAACAATCTAAATAACTAGTGCCGCCAAAATAACCTTTTACTTAATATTGACAAGTGTTTTGTTATAACTTTTACCAGGAAAGTAAATCCCTATTTATATAATTAATACAATAAACAACACTGTCATTTCAAGAAAAACCAATATTTTAGATCTCGGGGTTATCTATGAATCAAATTTTAATTTGCATATTCGGGAAGTCACATTAAGAGCCAATAGAAATCTTGGAATCTTAAAATGATCAACATCTAATTTTAATGATAGTAATAATGTTATGTTTTATGTTTTTAATGTTTTAGTTCGTCCTATCTTGGAATATGAAGCTGGAATCTGGAATCCTTCAAGCTAATCTTTAATTAAATTAATAGAAAAAGTACAAAATAATTTTCTACGTCTTCTTTTAAATTCAAAACCTCTTTTGATCAACCTAATAGGTACTCTAGAATGTATGAGATCATTGGCCATACTTTCTTAAGGTTTTCATTAATATTTAAAAAAAAACAATATATATGTTATGGGCAAAGTGATTAATCGGGTATTATTAATAATGCCCGAAGTGGAGGCGGGCAAAGGGATAAATTTCATTCATAAATTCCACTGAATTTATCACATTGCCCGGGCATTATTAATAATGCCCGGATTTATCACATTGCCCGTAACATATATATTGCTCTACTGTACTACAATAAATAAGCTCATTTCCCCTTGTTATAATGCAAGAAAAAAATTACATTATTTAAACCTTTTTTATTCAAAACAATATTTAGAAAATCAATCCATAACCCAGTTTATTAAAATAGTAAATAGCTTGCCGGACCACAACGATATTTTCTATGATATTTTTTTTAAACTTCAAAAGAATTTTCTTTCAGTTTATATTTATCTTTAATTTGTGTGCTTGTATGTGTGTGTATTTTGTATTGTATTCCTACCATGTAAAGGGATTTCTTTTTAATCAGTATGGTAGACGAATGAATAAACAAACAAATAATGACTCAATTCAGCTAAAAATTATAAGTTTAAGACAGAATGTGTGAAATTTTAGTATGAAATAGCATAGCTGTAAGTTAGATTACTTTGATCAGTCTTTGAATGATATTTAATTTAGTTTCATCATAAAATATGGTGTCAATTGGTCGTTGGGATTGGATGTATAATAAGTTGTTTGACAGTACTTGCTTTGTAACTGCGACCTTATCCGTAATCTAAAAAATAAAAATGGAAATTTGAGAATTAAAAAAAAAAATAACAACCCAACCTACTAATGTGTTAAAACGATTTTAAGGGTAAAATTTAAAGAAATTTCCCTTCCTCCACTTTTTTATATGTGTTGATAATAATACTTTAAAAACTGGGCTCAAAAAATAGCACTTTCAATTTTATAGAGGGTAACTTAAAAACAAATTCTATGTATCAAAATCACCCTTTGATACCCCCTAAAATTTAAACATATATTCAAGGTTGTGTATTAAGGGGTGAATAGTTTTTTCTCTTGAAAATTGTATAAGAAGCCTGGATGATGTCCGGCAATATGTCTCTGCCAAAATGTTTAAAAAGGATTTGAAAATGTTTAACACTTATAAAGTGTCAAATTTTAAATATTTTCTGCCCCAGGTCCCTCATTTTCGAAATTTTGCAATAACACCACATTTTTTTTAATTAAGTTAATCAAGATACATTCCCACCTAAAATCTTCTTCTTGCTATCTCTCTGATCTGGATTAAATCAGATCCATGAGGTTGTTCTCACCTTCAAAATATCGAGGACAAAAGCGGGTCTACTTTTAAGGTCCTCTCGCACCAAATTTACCTTTCAACATTGCACTTGGTGAAAACAGGGAAGGTCCATTTGAAAACCTGGTGATTTTTAAATGTGCAGTGAACAGGCGAGCCAAAGCAGTTTGATATCTCTTGTCACCAACAATATCAATTAAAGCTCCAGGACTCTCACTTAAATACCATGGACGTTTCTTGTAGGAGTTGTTTTCAGAGGTCTTGTTTGAGTATAATAATGTTTCATTCAAAAAATCAACAAATAGTATTTAAAAGATTGTGTAACACTGAAGTATTTTTGATTAGATCATATTTAAATTTAAGATGCAGCAAATTAAGTTTAATTACGAAAGGAAAAATAGCTTAGCTCAATTAGACAAATCCTTCTTATAAGCTTTTTGTCACTTTTTAAGCGCAATATCGATAAAGCACAAAAATTTACAATGCATATTACCCATTATCCCATCTATGAATAAAAAAAATGAATACCGTTTTCTCATTCTCTCAAGTAACTTCTTTGATTAGTGTAATTACTGATTCATATTTTATTTTTTAAAATTTATTTTATTCTTTTATTTGAGAACAAGAAATAACACAAGAACAATACACACAGTCGCCTGAGACCTCTTGGTCCATTTAGGTGACCAAAGAATAGTTAAGAGAATACATTAAGAGAAATAGTTAAGAGAATTATTTTCAGTTTTGAAAATAAGTCAATATACCATATTGAAACCCATACAATGAAAACACAATTTCATTTTTTGAAATATCTCCCTACTCAAATCTTGAAACACAGCATTTTTTTTCTCATTAAATTATCGCATTTTCTAGTTTAGAATTTATTGACTTTATTTCTCTATCTTACTTACTCATAAGAAGCTTTTATTTCGATTACACGAACATACCAATTTAGAAACAATAAACTCTGTAAACAAAGCAATCAATCAAATCTCCGACTTGTTTTGCCTCTCGAGTTTTCCTCAGAAAACATGTTTTCAAACTACACACACACCAAGTTGAAACCGAATTGATTTTCGGTCGGGGGCTCTCCTCGACAACCAAACGATTCCCTTTCGCACCTGCCTTGACTGTCACTCAAACCTTCGAACGCAATCACCCCCCTCAGAACTTTGTGCCTGCCCGCTCAGGCCCCCTCGGTAGCGGTGAAAATTTATTGATTTGCTCCAGGAAGGCGCCAAATCCCTCTCCACATCTCGCTCCGCTCCAAAAAAGGAAACCAAAACCCACTCCTTGTATATTCAAGTCCTACTCACCTGGAATGAGACGAAAGAGTTGTCTCTGCGGTGGCTGGGAGATCGTTTGCGGTGGTGGAGAGTTTTCGGGGAGCCCCTCCGGAAGTGAATCGCCAGTGCTGCGACGCCAGCGCCGCCTGGTCGGTCGAAGCGCCACCGTTTTAAATGTCAGCTGGGAGGGAGGGCTATTGTTTCGCGCTCACAATCAATAAACTGTTCCGATATATTTTGTACCTAGTTTTTAAAGGGATGATTAAAGAAGTATCGTTGTGCTGTACAAATCAAAAGTATGCCAAATCGAAAACGACGTTCACAGCTCAATAGTAATCGAGAGTTTTTCCAGATAAAACACGTTTTCCTCACTCTCTTTTCCTTTACCTCTCTTTTAACATATCATCCTCTCTTTTGCTTTTTCTCATTTTCTTCCCCTCCTTCTGTTTTCTCATAAAATCTCGTCATCACTATTCTCTGTTTTCCCTTTCATTCCTTCTTTCCAATGAAAGGTGCATGGAAATCAAATAAATTAGGAGAAGACGTAAATCAAAATTTACATGTAGAATATCTACTGCTGGATGCAACTGAATCAAAAACTTCAGCTCCAGAAGAATTCTGTTACATAGTTTTCCTCTTTAAAAATGTTTGCAAAAATTTTATTTTTCAGTTGTTTATATCATTCATCAACCTATGTCATTTCTCGAATTGCTTGCTTATGGCGTTACGTAACCGATGAAAATTTGTCACGTTTCCTATGTTGATACTTGAGGATGGATAAGATTGAAATGTATTGTGGTACAACATTGATGAAACTCGTATTTATTTAAAGAATAAACCCCCATAACTTCAATATATACTATTACGTACCTGTAAATTGTAAGTTTACTTTTCAAATTTATAGCATCATAACTTGGTTACTGCGAACAACCAAGGCATTCATACACACTAGAAATCACGAAAATCGAACAAAAAATCCAAATATTTTTTATGGATTAAAATTATTCTGCAATTCTTTTGCTTGAAAAATTTTTATTTTATAAAGGTTTAAACATCGCGCGAATTATAAGAACCGCATGTTACGTAATATATTTACACTCAATTACTCACTTTCTGAAGAATCCCGTCCATAGTTTCAAACAATGGACGACAGGAAATTTATATTTTTTAATTATCTATACTATTAAAATCCGAGAGTAAACAAACGTATGTCCGTTTGCTTGTCCGTATGTCCCTCTATCTCCTCCGAAACCACTGAACGCAGAAGGGCGCCCGAGGTACCAAAAGACGGCAAATGACCCAGGGACGCCGAGTCACACATTTTCATTCCGAAATTCGAAATACTTTTCGAGATATTTGCGTTTTTCTGCTCTTTTACGCTTATTTCTCCATTTCTCTACTAGAGTAGATCTGCTTGACTCACTATTGTAAAAATGAAATGATGAACACCACAAAATTATATATTTTTAACAGGAAAAACTCAATAATTGTCGATTTAAAAACTCCATCAGTTATGCAAATACCAAAATAAATTCAAATAATTTATTTTCAAGCGTTATTTTCCTTCGTTTTAAGATTTATTCCTATAAAATAAAAATATTTATGGAATAACTTTCATAAATTGACTGGAGATATGGAAATTGCAAAGATACGGTTTACTAGACTTAAAAATTTACTAGGGCTTTTTATTATATATTATTTTTCATTTTTCTCTACTAGAGTAGATCTGCTTCACTCACTGTTGTAAATGAGATGAAAAGCTCAAAACTAATTATTTTAATGGGAAAAATCATATTAATGTCTATTAAAAACTATTTTCAGTTATGAAAACACCAAAATAAATTAAAATAATTGTTTTAACATTATTTACCTTTATTTAAGATTTTTCCTTAAAATTAAAATATATGTTACGGGCAATGTGATAAAACCGGGCATTATTAATAATAATGCCCGGACGATATGATAAATTCAGTGGAATTTATGAATGAAATTTATCACTTTGCCCACCTCCACTTCCGGCATTATTAATAATGCCCGATTAATCACTTTGCCCCCATAACATATGTACTATATGGAAAAGTGAAAATTTCATAAATACAAGGAACACTGGGATAGGAAAGATTACCGGGAACACCGGGACAGGAAATATATAGGAAACACCGGGATAGGTATAATAATCTTAAAAACCTGTGTAGGAAAAATTACCGGGAGCACCGGAATATGAAAAAGGCGCCTGGGATACCGGGAGGATTGTAATTGCTGATATACAATATTAGAATTGTATTTTGAGAAAACTTTTTTCAATTTTTTTTTTATTTACTCCACAAGTGCAAGGCTGGAAAAGGTGGCAAAAGTGGGTACAGAATTTTTATTGAATTTCTCTTTCTCATATCATTTTCTTCTCTAAAAATATAATATTAAAGTATGCATCGTGTAAACTAGAATTAAAACTTAACTCTCCGCAACGCATCGGGTTGCTGTTCAGCTAGTCTATACTATTAAAATCCGAGAGTAAACAAACGTATGTTTGTCCGTATGTCCCTCTATCTCCTCCGAAACCACTGAACGCAGAAGGTCGCCCGAGGTACCAAAAGACGGCAAATGACCCAGGGACGCCGAGTCGCCCATTTTCATTCCGAAATTCGAAATACTTTTCGAGATATTTGCGTTTTTCTGCTCTTTTACGCTTATTTCTCCATTTCTCTACTAGAGTAGATCTGCTTAAATCACTATTGTAAAAATGAGATGAAAACCACAAAATTAAATACTTTCATCAGGAAAAACTCGATAATTGTCGATTTAAAAACTCCATCAGTTATGCAAATACCAAAATAAATTCAATTAATTTATTTTCAAGCGTTATTTTCCTTTATTTTAAGATTTATTCCTTTAAAATAAAAATATTTATGGAATAACTTCCATAAATTGACTGGAGATATGGAAATTGGAAAGATACGGTTTACTAGACTTAAAAATTTACTAGGGCTTTTTATTATATATTGTTTTTAATTTTTCTCTACTAGAGTAGATCTGCTTCACTCACTGTTGTAAATGAGATGAAAACCTCAAAACTAATTATTTTAATGGGAAAAATTATATAAATGTCTATTAAAAACTATTTTCAGTTATGAAAACACCAAAATAAATTAAAATAATTGTTTTAACATTATTTACCTTTATTTAAGATTTTTCCTTAAAATCAAAATATATGTTACGGGCAATGTGATAAATCCGGGGATTATTAATAATGTCCGGGCAATGTGTGATAAATTCAGTGGAATTTATGAATGAAATTTATCACTTTGCCTGCCTCCACTTCGGGCATTATTAATAATGCCCTATTAATCACTTTGCCCATAACATGTACTATGTATGGAAAAGTGAAAATTTCATAAATACAAGGAACACTGGGATAGGAAAGATTACCGGGAACACTGGAATAAGAAAGATATCGGACACAAAGGGATAGGTAAACTATCGTAAAAACCGAGAAAGGAAAAATTACCGGGAACACCGGAATATGAAAAAGGCGCCTGATGGGATACCGGGAGGATTGTAATTGCTGATATACAGTATTATATAGAAATGTATTTTGAGAAAACTTTTTTGAATTTTTTTTTATTTACTCCACAAGTGCAAGGCTGGAAAAGGTGGCAAAAGTGGGTACAGAATTTTTATTGAATTTCTCTTTCTCATATCGTTTTCTTCTCTAAAAATATAATATTAAAGTATGCATCGTGAAAACTAGAATTAAAACTTAACTTGCCGCAACGCATCGGGTTGCTGTTCAGCTAGTTTTTTACCATTAAAAATCGGTATAATATAGCGGATATTTAACTGGGTTTTTTTTGCATTTAATATATAAATACATTTTAAATATATTTTTAAAATACAAATTTCATGAATTTTTATGTTTTTAAAATTTAAAAAATTGTTGAAAAAAACATCGGGTCTAACAAAAATATAAAACAGTCAAAACATATAGAATATTGTAAAGATCAATTTCCAGTAGAAACTGCCTTTTTTTAATTACTTGAATATGAGTTATTACTGTTCAAAAAGCATGCTAATTAGCTCATTAGACTCTAATTAGCTAGTTACTGACTGGCTAAATCTGAAATTTCTTTGGAAATGATTTAATTTATATACTGTACATATTTTGGGGAAAAACTAGATTTTTTAAGGCAGTATTGAAATTTTTTTTTGACAATTGTGTCTACCTACCCCTTGAGTAATTTTAGGTATTGGGCATAGGCTGTTGATTTGAAAATTGCTACTCATTCAACGTCTCTCCGGATAATTATAGACATTAGTTACAACTTAATTTTTTTACCTGTTCTTAATTTTTTAATTTAGTAGAAAAAGTTACAATAATAATAAAATGCATGTGGCAATATCATGTTATTATCATAACATGTTATTATATGTTATAACATGTTATTATATAAGCTTAAAAACAAAGAAAAATGATGAATTATTTTTATCTCAAATTTAAATCAAATTTTAAATAAAAATGTAAGAATAATATTGTATTCTGTATATAAATTTACTGTAAATAAAGTGTTTTAAGGGGAAATATTTTTATTTTTTATTTATGTGGGGACAGAAATTTACGTTTACACAATCAAATTTTGAAAAATTTGAATGTACATTGTATATTATACAAAAACCTTTTTATTTTTTATTTACTATCAAAATGAACGAGAAAAATATATTTACATCACCTGGGATCGCAAAGATCCATATAAGTGAACGAACATGCATAGAAATAATTTGCAAATTGGTACACAAAAGGTATTACATCAACAAAAGAGAACTTAAACGTGTTGACTGTTGAGGTTATAAACAAATTCAAATTTATTATTATTATTATTAATAATAATAATAATATTATTATTATTATTAATATTATTAATATTATTAAAATTATTAAAATTATTAATATTATTAATATTATTAATATTATTAATATTTTTAATATTATTAATATTCTTCTTCTTCTTATTCTTCTTCTTCTTCTTCTTATTATTATTATTATTATATAGTATACAGATTGAACAAAGAAAAACGAGTTGTGATTAGCCAGGAGGAAAACACCCGTTTTAGCGATTGAAAAATTACAAACTGTTATACAAACACAATGGAGGAAAACAAACCAGAAAAAATATTACAACTAGGTAGAAAAAACAGTATGAAGTGAACATTAAAAAAAGTAACTATAATAAAAGACTAATTTGATTAGGATAAAGAAAACAATGCCAAAGAAGGTAGTAAAATTTGTGCTTCT
Organism: Tetragnatha montana; assembly: GCA_963680715.1. Taxonomy (NCBI): domain Eukaryota; kingdom Metazoa; phylum Arthropoda; class Arachnida; order Araneae; family Tetragnathidae; genus Tetragnatha; species Tetragnatha montana. The sequence goes on from OY796681.1 coordinate 276,871, forward strand.
ACATTAAATGAAAAAAAAAGCATCTAAATTTTCTATGTCGATAATATAATTAAATGAATATTGTTTAAAAATATTGTAAGTTGAAAAAGTCTGATACTCAATAGGTAAATAATTATATAATTTTGGGGCGTGATAAAAAAAAAACCTGTTTTCTGAAGATTTCTGTATGGAAACGAGAAATAGTGTATATGTCGTAGCCAGATCGTGAAATCAGACATTTCGTGAACTGTCTAGACATTTCATGAACTGCAGCCAGATCGTGTAATGGTCGATCAGTTACACGAAGTGGCTAAAATTTTTAGGCAGTTCATGAAATGCAATTGAGCCTTAGACAGATCGTGTAATGTTTCAGAATTACATGATGTGTCTAACTTTTTTAGACAGTTCATGAAATGTCTAGCAGCTGTTTTGCCGATCGTGTAATATTTGTAAAGCAAATAAATATCTTAATTCAAGTCAAATTCCGCGCTCAACAACACAGTTTCATGCGCGTTCACCATAAAGAGTTGCGCTAGGTTGCACTGTTGCACATGTTGATATGCGTTCGGCATAATGCAATAGACACAATCAAACATCAGCTGATTGCAACTGTTCTGTGATAAACGCTTAGTATTCAACATAATGAACAGTGAGTGCAGTACTTCAAGTTATAACCACAGAGATCATTTTTATCCCGAAAGCCCGAAAACCTCTTTCCAGCTGGCTCTCAGTTCTTTACACGTGATGACATAGACTTGGAAAAACTTCTTTCTTTGAGAGAAGCTGTGAAAAATTGCAGTGGACGACAAGGATTTCTTCAATGCTCGTGCAGAGCTTCTGACGTGCAATGCACTACAAAAAAATGCTCGTGCAAGAAAGCTAACGTTAGGTGTAAAAGTCGATGTCACTCAAGTTTACCATGTGTAAATAAAAAAGACGAAAGATTTTACATTTGAAAACCTTATTTTGTAAATAAGTGAGAAATAAAATTTTATTCATAAATAAATAAAATTGGCTGCTTTAACTAATATCTTATTTTTTTTAGATTATTCCTTTTCAGTAATCAATTACTCCTAGCGATATTACACGATCGGCAAAACAGATATTAGACATTTCATGAACTGTCTAAAAAAGTTAGACACATCATGTAATTCTGGAACATTACACGATCTGTCTAAGGCTCAATTGCATTTCATGAACTGTCTAAAAATTTTTGCCACTTCGTGTAACTGATTGACCATTACACGATCTGGCTGCAGTTCATGAAATGTCTAGACAGTTCACGAAATGTCTGATTTCACGATCCGGCTACGACATATATAAATCTGGGTCCTCTATTTGAGATATTATCCCTCAAATCACAAATATTTTTATTATTATGTAGAAAAGTATCATCCTATAAAATGAAATATGGCGTATTGGTAAGATATTTAAATTTATAAAGTTACAGGGATGTACAGATTGAGAGTTTAATAATTTAAGTAATTTATTTTGAATTGATATTAAATGATATAAATTAGATTTGTATTTTCTACCCCAAACTATATTTCCATAATTTATTAATGAATGAGCCCAAGAATTATATAAAGTAATTAAGAATGACTTTTGGACTTTATTTTGAAGTATATGTAATTTAATTAAAACAAAGTGGAGTTTTTTACATAATTATGTTATGTGAGTTTTCCATTTTATAGGTTAGAATCAATAAAAATACCTAAATATTTTATACTGCTTACTTGTTGCAGCAAATTACAATTGCGATTCGTAAGAAGACCATTGCATGATGAAGAGGGAAATTTAATATTAAGTGTATAATATATATGGGATTGTATTAAATTAAAATGAATAATTTTAGTATTATTTCTAATTTAGTAAATTAGAACTTTGTCACCGAGACAAAAGTTGCCCGTGCGCGCTCGCCCTTATAACTACTATTTTGTCACTGGCGTTTGAAAATACAGTTCTTTGTTACCTGTAAAAGTGATAAGAATTTCTCAGATGTTTCATAGTCCCTGATAGCTTAATGCATGTATTTATCAATTGCATTTTCATTTTCAAAATTTAGAGCATTGCCCCACAATATGGAAACTTTTCCATGTATCATTGTGCCCCACAAGTGTATCAAAGTACCCCACATCAAAGTGTATCAAATCGTCCAAATGTTTATTTTTAAACAAAAGCCTTTATTTAAAAAAAATAAGCAAAGGTTATAAATTTTGTTTATTTATCACCAAAACTCTTTAATACTCTACCCGACAAACGCTCTTTTTCACAAACGCTCTTTTTTATCTAAACCTATTAACTGAAGCTCACCTTGTTCACTTGTATTTCATTTGTATTGTTTTTTTAAAATTCTTCTTATTGTTTTTTAAATTATAATTATTATTTAATATAATTTTATTTTTTACTATCCATCAATAGTTGCTCATACGGGTCACTGCGTTGACCCCTGAGCAGTCAATATCAGTTTAGTATTTTTTCCCCTATTTTTTTTATTGTGTATTAAAATGTATGTGTCATTTAAAATAGGAAATAAAAAGATTTGTATTCTTATTTAAAATTTAAATATATCCCCTATTGGTAACAAGATTGAACTTGCTTATGGAATTTACAGATCTCTGTATTCAAAATAGAATAGCGTCAGGAAGATTTTACATTTTACTTTGAAATTTACTTTTGGAAATTTTTGACGAAAAAAAAATAGTTTCTCTCATTAAAATTTATTATCTTACTGCAAAGTTTAACGGTTTCGGATATAATTTTATGCATGTAAAAGTAAGTTTTAAAAAAATTGGATCGAAAGAACCTTGATAGTTTTTGAGATATTGGAGGTGTATCAATGTGCCCCTTGTATCAAATCGCCCCATTTTCCCCTACCTATTATTATAAGAGTAAAATAATTCAGGACCATGCAAGGAACCCTTACTTTTATTAAACAATACTTTTATTTTAAGTTCAACGTTAAGTAAAGAAGTCCAACCATCAAGGAAACCAATTAAATTCATATCATTAAACTTCCTTCAAGGTATAGGTAAATTATTGAGTGATATATTTTTCTATTCCTTAAAAACATTATTCTACTTCATCGTCGTTATTGATGTTGTAATTATATTTTAAACATTAGTATTTATTCAAAGTTTGAGAAGGTTTTCATCGCAGAAAGAAAACTGCTGCTTAGGAAAAGAAGTTGATGGGTAGAGAAGTTTCCAAAAATAGTCCTAAATTATAACGAGACCGCATGAGTAAGAATTCGACTTTCTTTTTTAGTAAATATGTATGTGAAACTTTTTTTGGGGGCTTTTACTTTATTTTGTAATTATAGTTAGTTTTAATTTGTAATAATTGTTATAATAATTAATTATAATAATAATTATCACCATCACCATCACCATCACCATCACCATCATCACCATCATCATCATCATTATTATTATTGTTATTATTATTGTTATTATTATTGTTATTATTATTGTTATTATTATTGTTATTGTTATTATTGTTATTGTTATTGTTATTATTATTATTAAACTAACATTTATTATTATTACTTTACAACAACTAGGGGGCCTGCCCCCTGCTCGCTATCGCTCACCAACCCCCGTAACTGCTTCGCAGTTCTTTTCAGATCGCTTCGCGATCTTAGCGAGCAGAGCTCGCTTGTTCATCTCAACAATCCAGCCTAACACTCTTCTCGACTTAATTAAGCCTCTTGTAATACCCAAAATACCTCTCTCTTGCTTATAAATAATTTAATTCGTATCATTCCCCTAAATTAACAACAAAAATGGTGCTGAAATACATTCCTTTTTTAGCTTATCAATAATTTAATCGAAATGTTAAGAAATATCCAGCAAGTCTACTAATAATCATCAACCATTTTGTAGAAAAAACATTGTTGAAAATAAAAGAAATTAGATTCATCATAAAACTCGCCTGTTTCTCTAGTGAACGGCAACAAAAAGAGAAGAAAAAATTAAAACTTTGAATCTTAATAACTCTAAAACTAATTAGAATTTTTTGAAAAACAAAACGCCAATATTTTTATAAAAAATAATTGTATGTAGGTTTAAAATATCATAGTTCTACTGTGATTAGTTTTTCTTTTATAACGAAAAAACCGAAAACCCGTCAAAAATTTCGAAACTTTAAAACTTAATTACTCCAAAACTAATTCGAAATTCGAAAAAAGGGCGACGAGGTGCAAAACTTCACATCTAAGAGAATGCGGCTGCAAAAAATCATATTTCTGCTGCGAATAGATTTTGCTGGGGGCGAACTCGCAGAAGAAAAAAATAATTTTCGACTTTGACATTAAATAATTCCAGAACTAATTATCTCATTAATTAGCTATTGGAACGAAAAGGACCCTCATACATTTTTCTGCAAATGGTCAAAATTTCAATAATTTCCGTTCCATAGTTTTTGCATAGTGACAATTCAAAATTGTCAAAGTGAAGATTTTCTGAAACAGCGGCGGCAGCGGCGGCGGCGACTGTTACTTTTTTTTAATATAGAGAGACAACAACATACACATTAATAATTGAAACAAACAGACACATATCTCTCTATATTAAAAAAAAGTAACAGTCGCCGCCGCCGCTGCCGCTGTTTCAGAAAATCTTCACTTTGACAATTTTGAATTGTCACTATGCAAAACCTATGGAACGGAAATTATTGAAATTTTGACCATTTGTAGACAAATGTATGAGGGTCCTTTTCGTTTCAATAGCTAATTAATGAGATAATTAGTTCTGGAATTATTTAATGTCAAAGTCGAAAATTATTTTTTTCTGCTGCGAGTTCGCCCCCAGCAAAATCTATTCGCAGCAGAAATATGATTTTTTGCAGCCGCATTCTCTTAGATGTGAAGTTTTGCACCTCGTCGCCCTTTTTTCGAATTTCGAATTAGTTTTGGAGTAATTAAGTTTTAAAGTTTCGAAATTTTTGACGGTTTTTCGGTTTTTTCGTTGTAAAAGAAAAACTAATCACAGTAGAACTATGATATTTTAAACACACATACAATTATTTTTTATAAAAATATTGGCGTTTTGTTTTTCAAAAAATTCTAATTAGTTTTAGAGTTATTAAGATTTAAAGTTTTAATTTTTTCTTCTTTTTCTGTTGCCGTTCACTAGAGAAACAGGCGAGTTTTTTATGATGAGTCTAATTTTTTTTATTTTCAACAATGTTTTTTCTACAAAATCGTTGGTGATTATTAGTAGACTTGCTGGATATTTCTTAACATTTCGATTAAATTATTGATAAGCTAAAAAAGGAATGCATTTCAGCAACATTTTTGTTGTTAATTTAGAGGAATGATACGAATTAAATTATTTATAAGCAAGAGAGAGGTATTTTCGGTATTACAAGAGGCTTAATTAAGTCGAGAAAAATGTTAGGCTGGATTGTTGAGATGAACAAGCGAGCTCTGCTCGCTAATATCGCGGAGCGATCTGAAAAGAACTGCGAAGCAGTTACGGGGGTTGGTGAGCGATAGCGAGCAGGGGGCAGGCCCCCTAGTATGAGAAAAAAAACAACAGGAAGACATATGAGTTGCCAAGGGGTCAGAAACCGACTTTATTATTAAACTTCTTTTTTTAATTATTAAAATTTATATTAATAGTATACTAGCTGGTTTGACCCGGCAAAGCCGCGTCTTACCAGCTATAGATTACGCGCCTTTGGCGCTTATGCGAGCTTCGCTCGTTACTACCACACGCTTGCAGCGCAGTTAAATTTTTTACAATTTATTACTTTTTTTTAAGCTGCATCGTCAGCGCTACACTATTTAATATTTTCAATCAAATTATAGGTTATTCTAACCACAACTAATTTATTCTTATGCGTCATCTGAAGAGAAAAAAGTAATACTGTAATTAAACCTGTACCAGTATTTTTTTTTTTATAAATCCAATGTGCCTAGTACCCTGTTGCGATAAATCTAGTAAAACGTCAAAAAATTGAAGTTTGATAATTTCAAAGTAGATTTTCTTCACGCTCTTTAAAAGACGTTTTGCCTGTGTTGGTAAAAATATTAACTGAAAACAATGGGGCTAATTGAAATAAATTTATAATTTAAAAATGGAATGCTTTGAAGGAACGGGACATATTATTGGCTCATCTAGGGTTGGAAATCTTTCGATCAAGACCGAGTTTGTCCAAATCGGTTCAGGGGTTCGGTCTGGCGGCCGGCCGAACGGAACCTTCCCATAGAGTTAACATGGGAGCAAAACGAAAAAAACGTGTAATTTAAAAATGGAAGGTTTTGGAGGAACGTGTTATATTATTGGCTCATCTAGGGGTGGAAAGCTTTCGATCAAGACCGAGTTTGTCCAAATCGGAACGGGGGTGCGGCCTGGCGGCCGGCCGAAAGAAAACACAAATTATTTTAATATATAAGATAAACATATTAATAATGAGATCGTTTTAATATTGTACTTTAATAATAATTTTTTCATTCAAAGTAGTTAGAAACTTTATTGTATATTTCCCTTAATCAAATCGATACATTTTAAAGGGGCCTATATAAAAATATCTGTCGCTTGCAGATTGTAGAAATATGTGGATTTAACATTTCACAGGTAAATAAAAAATTATAATGAGTATGCAAGATTATTTCAATCTTGCATAGTTCAATATGCAAGTTTCAATCTTGATTGTTAAAAATATGCAAAATAGAACATTTGAGATTTTTACGCTTTTTAATATAATAATTAAAAATGAATAAAAAAATAGATAAACAGGCAATTTCTGTATCAGTTCATTCATTTATGAAATCATGCATATACCAGATTTATATTAAAATTTATTATCATAGATATTTTGAGGTTTTCCTTTAATTTATTGAATATAATAGGTCCTAATAAATAAAAAAAACCCAATGCATTAGAATAAGCATCACCAGTTCTTCATTTTGAATATTGACGCTATAATTTTCAACGACGTCCGTAATTAACGAACACTTTTAGTGGTTGCTGGGTTTTATTCGGTAGTTTCTTTACTTTCATCATAAGGGCCATTTTCACCATACGCTAACATTTCAGAATTAAAAAATACTTCTTCAAACTACATAATTTCTTAATGAAATGAACATAGATGTTTTTAAATATGTGAAAAATGTATGGAAAAGCAAATGGTCATACACTTTTTCCTAAAATTAAGGGAAAAATGATACTCTAATGCAAAACATGTCCCTGGTATAACAAAAAACTAAAATAATTGACTAAAACTATTATAATCCGATGCATTTTTAAAGAACGAAAGAATAAAATTATAAAACTTAAGAAACAAATTTTTACAATTATCACAAACTTTTTTTGGGTAAACGCATACGTAACCTATAATTAAAATACCGGATAATATTTCAAAAATAATTTTGGACAAAAATCCTTTTGATAGGAATTTTCTGAAAAGCTATCTTAGGTCTTTGCTAAAGGGTTCCAAAGATAGCGCTTTCAACCTCCCCCTTCAGATAAAAGATACTTTTTCCGCGTTGCTAAAAATAAACCCTTCCGATGGACAAAGGAATCGAAGGGCTCGCCTTGACGTATTTTGCCCAGGAAAAATAATTTATGGCATCTCGGCTGATGGACCCCTAATAGTTTTTTAGGTGTCTTGCTTATTTCCATAATGGACTAAGATGGTGGATCATCAGTTGTGTTTATTGGGGCTTATATATGTTACGGGCAAAGTGATAAACCGGGCATTGTTAATAATGCCGAATATAATATTAATAATGCCCGAAGTTGAGGCGGGCAATGTGATAAATTCCATGGAATTTATCAATGAGTGTTTATCACTTCCCCCGAAATATTCGGGCATTATTAATAATCCCCGGATTTATCACTTTGCCCGTAACACAGGTATATTGGAAGAATGAGGGAATGAGGGAATTATTGTTTAAGGATGATAACGCACATAAGCGAAAACTTAAAACGAAGTTATTTAAAACCATTTAACATGTTAGCTAAGACCTAATAATGAGTTATTCTAAATTATCCTTTAAACCAATCTTTAAATTATTTTAAATTAATGTTTTTAAAATGTTGTTTCTCACAGTATTTGGGCACTAAGATCTCTGACCTCTCTTGATACTTGCACATAAAACTGGAATCAAATTTTACCCTTTCCAAGAAAAATTCTAAGGTTTTAATTTTACTATATTTGTTGATGTGCTTCTTTATCATAATATGCTCCACACACACACATGTGTTCCACTTTCAAATTTTTCCACCCTAAACTTTTTGTATTACTCTTCTTGAAATTCAAGTACGTTTGCAATCATGCCAACCTTGGTCCTTGGTGTACAGGAGCCTTCGTCCAATAAATGTATTTATTATTTTTAAAAAATAGCTAAAATCAAGCTTGTTTCAAGCATTTTCCTTTAGGTACTCTCTCTATCATCGGCATGAAACGGTCTAACTGCAGTTCCCAATATCAACAAGCAGCCTCTCTAATTCCCTCAGACACTACGATGTCTCTGCCGATAAAAGTGGCCACCGCTGTCTTCGCTAATGGACACGGAACAGTCTTTTTATCGCAAGGAGAAGAGGACGTCTAGGAAGAAGAACGTTCCGCTTATCCTAAGTCGATCCGGTCGTCTTCAAGCCAAGTCGTTATCGGACTGGGATTTCATGCAAATTTCCTCCAGCTCTTCTAATAGAGGGCGTCTGGGACGAAGGTTTTTTTTTTTACTTTGTGTAATTGATAGTTGTGTGGCTGTTAAATGCTCTGCAGAAATCGCCAATACTTCCCCCTTGTATTGGAAATCAATCGTGTGCAATAAATAGATTGTAGTGAGGGTTGAATTAAGATGGGTTCCTGCAGTTTACAGTGTTTTCGGTTTTGAATAATGGGTTGTTTGCGCTTGGGCGGGAAAAATAATGTATTAGTCGTTTCTTTTTAAGTGTCTGGTTCTGAAAGTACTGGCAAGTAGATTCGGGAGCCGAGGGGGATCAATCTAACTCCCCACCCCGGAACTCAGATTAGGTGCACAAAAACGAGTTATTACCTTGTTTTTATGGGTTAAATTTCCTAAAGATTTTCTTATGGAAGTATCTCCAGACCCCATTTTTTATTACGGATATAATAATAATTGACATAAATTTTGTAGGGGAAAGTGGGGGCTAATGGGACAAATGACTCCCCCCCCACATTATAAGTATTTTAGTAAAGATTTATACATCACTGATTTGTAACAGGTCTAGAAAATATTTGTAGCATGGAATATTTGTCATGACAGGTTTTTGTTGAAAAGAATAGAAGGCAAGTTTGTTTTTAACAAGCCATTGCAAGTATTGAATTTTGTTGTAGATATTATTTTTGAAGGTTTTAAAAATATTTTAACCTTATTTAAAGAGAATTTTAGTTTACAAATACTGGAGAATCAAAAAATATTACTGAAAAGGTACTGAATTGCACATGTAAAAAACTATTTCTAGAATTGTAAATTTTCCTGAGTGTCATTTAAGGTATCCCAAATGTTTTAAATTGAGTTGTTTAAATACTGTAACTTTGGGGGTTCACATCCCCAAGGAATGGAAGGATGGTGTGTAACCGAACGACATGCATAAGACCTTTTTATTACAGCATGCCACAAACACATTACTCTACATAACCTCGAATTTCCATAACAATTAATCACCCGTCCCTTTACTTCACTCTCGATTTCGAAAAAAATAACGGAACCAGGCAGACATCACACACACCAATTTTTAAGTGTGTAATTTTTAATTTAAAAAAAAAATTCTAGGGAAGGACTCCCAGACCTTATTTTGTACTTCAAATTATAATCACAAATATTTTTATATTAGGTTCAACAGTATGAATCAGAAAGGTGAAATTAAAGTTCTCGAGATAATTGTAATAAATACTTTTTTTAATACTATAAGGATTTTTATGCTACAGACATATTTATCAGCCATTAAAAATAAAAAAATAGTCCGAATTGTTCATGCACCGAGTCGTTTATGTTATTAAGTTCAACTATAGTAGCAAATTTGAATGTTTATTTCAGTGAAAATAAGTCTTAAATACAAAAGCAATATAAATCCTAACCATATTAATCCACCTTATCTTAAAAGTTCTATTTTTAAAAATCTTATTAATATTTTAAAAATCCGTTAGTTGTCCCACTAAATATTGTCAAGCTTTAACACGAAATATTCAAATATTGCCAAATTTTTATAGTTCTCATTGATATAACAGTGTATATTTTAATAAATTAGTTTGCTATTTTTAGCAGTATTTCTCATTTTGGTGTCAAAAATAGCTTGGCGATATTAACGATGGTTAACAAAACAAACTTATTTCATTTAAGAAATTTTGCAAAATAAAAATCCCTGCAGCAAAAACAGCAAGTTAAGGTGAAAAAGAACTGTAAATACGATTTCCATTCAAATAGCGATGCAGTAAAAAATCCAATCTGAAACAAATTGTGATTGAATATAATATCATACAAAAGTCTAGGTCAAAAATCCAACTAATTAAAAAATATTATTAATCTTACTGTACTTTCCATTTTTTTATTTCTAATATGAAGCTGCTTGCAATATTTTTACAAAAATACATATTTTTCTTTGAAATTTGGTTTGCATTATTTCAAAGAAAAATATTTGGAAATCACTCTAATATCCTTCCCATAGATAGTGTTACAGGTTTAAAATGGTAGTAACAAATGGAATAATGTAAATACTTGAAGTAAAAACGCACCAATCGGTATAAACACTGATCAGATTAGAAATGAACTTTAAACACACGCAACAAAAATATTTTCAACAATGTAGGCATAATAAACAATGAATTTTTAAACTGAGAGTAAATTCCAAATGTTTGAAACTAATTGCAATTGTTGCTTATAAACAAAAGTCAGGAATTTATTTATATATTGTTTAATTTACTACTGCTTACTTTTAAAACATTTTTGTTTGCTTGTTGAAAGTTAAAAAGTGACTTTCTTATTTTGTATTAAGTGAATAAGTTCATTTTTCTTTGAAATTATGCAAAGAGAGTATTAAAGAAAACTAATCATTCGAGGGATTTGTTGAGAAGGATTTGTCATAAGATGGAGAGGTGAAGACTAAAATATAGAACACTGTAATATAATCTTTTTAAGTTTGTTGATTTTTTATTTCTCAATTTATTTTTAAAAAATATTAATTTAAAATAACTAATGTGTGCTATTTCTCCAGTTTGCTTCATTTTATTCCAAATAATATATTTTGCCACCAAAATATACTATTTTATCAAAAAACTCAAGTATCCCATTTTTAACGCAACAATTGATAGAGTTAATAAAGATCATAGCTGTGTGTGTGTACTTTATTTCTTATATTAAATTTCCCTGTTTAGGAGGGGTTAAGAATCATTGTTATAAACAACTAATTTCATCCCCTTGATTAAATGGCTCTCTCTAGGATGCTAAAATGTAGTTTTTGAACCTGGTTGTATTGCTTGTAACTTTTAAATTTGGATTATTTTTTAAACTTGACTCCTAAGGAGACAGTTGTACCTACGGACACAGACATTAAAAATTCAGAAATAAACGGAAATTTGAATTGGTGGTCGATATTGAATGTAAACAGATACTATCTAGTTGCTAACGTGAAATCAGCTCTTTGAATAAAGTAAATATAATAAATTTACTATTTTTAAATATATAGGATTAAATGGGAAATGCGTTGTGAATCCCCGAGATTTTGACTACTTAGTTTTGGTGTTAGAAGTTACCAAATCTCAATCCTTATTATTTTTTTAATAAAATTTTGAATGCCAAAACACCTTTTGATTGATTTGATGTAACTTCGCACACCATATGGTGTACAATACGAAGATGTTCTTGATGTGTTTGTAATAAATCGGCATTTTTGAATCAGGTTTCGTTAATGTGAATACAACTTAGTGCATGTTAAATTACTTCTGGATACACATGTATATTTGTCGGTTCAATATGTGGAATTATGTTCAAGAAAACTTTTGAGATGAAAAATCAAACATTTTATGATCTAAACTACTGTTTTTTAAATTTTTGATTCTACGTTCCATTTAATGTAAATAGTACTATTACTACATTGCGGTATGACGATAACGAAAAAATTAAAATTTCTACTAGTGGAGTCTCTAATGTAAATTTGTAATTTTTTTTTTATAAATTTATGGTACCAAGGTTATTTGGGATCTTTAGGGCAGTGTGGTTCAACGTTTAGCTACCCGAGTGCCAATAAACAATTTTATTGGAAGCCGAGAGCCAGGGCCAGTAAAAATTACTACTTTAAAACAGGTAAATCAAGCTTATGTTTTAACACTGGAACATTTATTTCAACTTTGGAGATTTACTAACACGCATTTCACTTAAGAATTATCTTACATCGAAAATGCAATGCAAACATATTGAATGGGCTTCATTAACACATTACTTATGTAATCTATGGGATTTATTTTGTGGCGCAATTTAAACACTATTTTACTTGGTGTTTATATATACACAATTAAAATTTTAAACACTTTTTTTTCAAATTGAAAATTTGTTGTTAAAAGGAAAATTCGTCTTTTAGTAAAGAGAAAACCTTTCTTAGAAATTAGGCAATTCATAACATTTTTAAAAATAAAAAGAGCAAAAAGTGTTTAATGTTTTATTGTTTTACAGCTAAATGTCATTTCTAAATTAGTTCATATCCAAAGAAGAGGATGGAATGTTTTCTCAAAAGGTTAGGAACTTTTAATGATCAAAATGGAGTTGTGAATACATATTTCTAGACATTTAGGGGCATTATGACCATCAACTTCCCTTTTTTCTCTGCTTCTCTACAATGTAGAGTAGCAATTGTTTTCAAAATGCGGGAAAACCAACTTTACAACAATTGCTAAACTCTAAAAAAATTACTACTCAAAATTGAGGGGTGACAAAAAAACCAAACCTGTGCCATTATATCCCTAACAATAGAAGTTCATCATGTAAAAATTGGTATACCTTGGTAAATTTTATCTTGGGTTTTTTGTCTGTTTTTCAAAAAAATGGCTAAAAACTCAAAACTTTAAGGCGTTTGAGGGTCACCTTAATATTATTGGATTTGGCTAAAATTTTGCAATTTTAAATTGTTTATCCATTGACACAAATTTAGGGGGTGGGAGCAGCATATTTTTAAATTTTAAAAATTACCGTACTAATAAGAGCCACCCTTATTGAACATATAACCTGGAGGAAATGATCATATACAGGTATAAAACTATAACAGTGAATGTTATGTAATAAAAATTATATATTTTAGTTTATTTTACAATTAAAACATTTACTTGGATACTCTTAGTTTTTTTGTTGCCTACACATAGATATGATAAAATCTAATAGATGGCAGCACGATCAATATTTGTTATCCCTTTTCCCTCGAATATGAATTTCTCGTGTCCTCCTCTTTTCTCTCTTGTTTTCACCGATTCCTTTATAAAATTGTTCTTTATTACCTTTTTCTCCAATAATATTTCTAAAAATTATACATATATTATCTCCTTATCTTTCGTCCTAGCTACATTCCTTTCTTATTACCTTCTCTACATGGGCGTAGCCAGGTTTCATGTTAGGGGGGGGGCAACGATACTTACCTTCCCGTGCTCTTGATGTTGCAAATACTAGTGACTAGGGGTTGACTCAACATTATTTCCCGTCCCGGACCCCCACCCCCCATGGCGAGTACTTTTACACGCTAAATTTTAGGGTATTTATACAAAGGATTTGAACTTTTGCACACCTAACATAAAAACATGAATGTGAGTGAGCTTAAAAATGGGGGGTCTGGGGGACCTCCTCCAGAAAAGTTTTTAAAATTCGCCCTTCAAAGTAGTGTTTTAGCTCAATTGGAGACTCTTTGGACCGAACAGAACCGCTTCTTGTAAGCCACAGTTTTCAAGGAAAATTATGCACTATTGCTTAAATTAAGTTTTTCAAAAAAATTTAACAAATTTAGGGGAGGGGCAACTGCCCCTCCCTGCACCCCCCTGGCTACTCCCATGCTTCTCTATAAGTTAATAATAATAATAATAATAATAATAAGTTTATTGGCAAAAAAGGCCAGCTGGCCCATACACCAAAATACAAAAATATCAGATCATACAAATAAATGCAAGACAAAAACAAAGCATATAAATATAATAAATAGAACCAAAATACAATTACCAAAAAAAGAGAAAAAAAAAAACCTCAGGAGTCTAAAGAACAATTTGCCAACAGGAACTGGTTCAACTTTTGAGCTGATTTAATAAAATTTACTATTGCAAAAAAATTCTTATGATTGTAAGTGAGGAAACCATTAAAGTTATTTTGATACCCAATAAAAGGGGAAAGATACTTCAATCTGTAAAAACGATACATAGGACAATATAAAAATACGTGTTCCCATGATTCTGGTTCATCCATATTACAATATTTGCATTTGTCTTTGGGGTGCTTCTCTATAAGTTCTCTACGATAATCTTTTTTACCACTCTGGTTTTTTCTCTTTCATATTCCTCATTGCTTATAATTCTATTATCCGCTCTTATTCTACTTTTATGATTCTTCCTTTTTTAATCCCTCACCCCAGTTCTTTTATTTTCTCCAAGTATTTTTTTATTGTTCTAAAATAAGATGTTAACGATGGAAGGGTGTTAAGAAAGGAAGACATTTTTAATAAATAATGTATGCATATTTTTTTTTTTTTTTTTTTTTTTTATCCTAAAACATGAAACTTGAAAATTAAAAAGTTATTCTTTGTTTATGAAGGGAGGTTCACATTGAGCTCTACTATTCTTAATTCTGATACCCCAACCACCTTGCTGCAAAAATTGAAAGTTACACTAGTACTAGTAGCTACAATCTCTGCTTATGTTGCATGTAAAGTTAGAAAGTACATTTTTTCAGCTACAAAAGGCTGCACACATAAGTATTCTGATTGCCAAAAAAAAATGGTGTAGTTACTGTTAAAAAGCAACATAAAACACGACGAACTGCCATTAGATAGGTCCTAAAGAAAGGAAAAACTGGTGATGGAATGGCAGCGGAGTGTGAAAATGAACGATCCATGTCAAAGAAAGGGGTTTGATGGGAAGAGGAGCGTTTCAATAAATTGGGCTTGAAGCATTGATCGGCCAAGTTTCCAAACAAATTATGGCTGATCTGTCGGTTCTCCCAGAGCGCTTAGATTTGCCTGAGCGACTAATTGTTTTCGCCGTCGACGGAAGTTGGTGGAGGTGTGATGCCGATTATCTGAAGAGCTCATTGAGGAAAGATGAGAGTCGCAGGAAGGAAATGCAGATGGTTTGCATGAAGTAGTCTAATGAAGTTCAATGGGCCATGATGATCTAATGGTCACACTTATGTGAACGGAGACTGGTCGGACAGTGTACTAATTACACACCACAATTTGAAAAGGAACGTGCTGGACCGGGCTCTACCACTGTCTGTACTGTAGGATAAGGTTATCGCACGCATTAAAACGCATCCCATTGCAGACTAAATACAAAACCTGCTAAATGATTAACGTGATCAGTTGGGATTCCAAAATTATATTCTTTTTGGCGGGAATTTCCTGTTCGAATGTGTTTCGATCTCTAAATTTAACAAAAGTGTCGGCAGATTTAAAATATTTAAACAACCAATTACCAAGTAGTAATTATACTGGAAGAGTTCTTAACTGAAAGAAATGATATTGCTAAGGATCCTATTGTAATTTTTTTATAAACTGCATTTTCTTCAGCCAACTTATATTTATTGCAATCTTTTATCTTAATTTAAAATGCGCTTCCATTTTTATTTTTTGTAAGGTTTTATAAAGGTTTTTTAAGGGTCAAGGTAGCATCAGGTTAAGCATTACTGACCAGGACAGACGTCTAGTGTGTCAAAAACGGAAGACATACTAAGTATGTCAAAAGAGGGGGAAATTGGCCAGTGGTCAAGTGTAGCATAAGGTTAAACAAAATTAACGACTCTTGAGTACCGTCTCACTATTCCTCGATTTTCAAAGAAATATTTAGCAAGCATTCAACTTTGTAGTTAAATATATTTAATCTTTCCAAATAAGTAAGATATTTCAAATTTTGATAAAAATGTAGTATATTTTAGAAATGAGACAAAAGAAAAGCTCACAGATTTCAAAAAAACAGTGAAAGAGTCATGAAAAGGCCGCAACAAGTTGGAACTTTCAAAACTAGGATGTTTTTTTTTCTTTAAAAAATATCACTTGTCTAGAACTGGTTTTCTCATTTTGTCGAAAGCTTCCAAAAGGAACTTTATGGCTTGTTTGAGAGACTGAATATACTGAGAACAGAAGATTTAAGTGGTTAATTAATATTGCCATTAAATAATCCTAGTTTTCATTGTATGAATTTTAACTTTTTACTCACTTCTGCCAAGAAATTTTTTATCCCATACTAAATAACTCTTATGTGTATTTAATCCGTTATAATGTTTATAAACTTCTGCAATTTAGTTTGTGTCACATTTAGATCATTATATATTTGATTGTTTGATTGATGTGTAAAGTGTATCGTATTACGTATATGCAAAATTATTCGAAACGCATGGGCAAAAAGGATAGGGGAAGTAGACTACCCGAAAACGACTCAGAATCACCCTGGAAAGGAGGGTCCCCTAAAAGTAATCCTGAGGTAAAAAAAGAAGCCTAAAGCAAATGGGGATTTGTGGAAGGGGTAGAAATAAGTTTTCATTTCAATTATCAATAAACGTGTTTTAACTCACTGATAAAAACTGTGTAAAATTTTCGTCCTAATCTATTATTGTTGCACTTTAATACGGCCCCTGAAAATTGGCATTGGACTTCTCTTTCTATCACAATGACCCCTTTTTTCATATCTTGTGGAAACTTTTGTCCCTGATGTCCTTTGGCCCCTCAGGACTCTGCTTCCCTCTCTACAACGCGATTCTGAATTGTCTTTTGGTTGTGAGATTTAAATCAACCTGTATTTTTAGGAACACTTTTTCTTATCAACAGAATTATAAATATTTTCTAAATGTTAAACTTTGTTGAAAATAAATGTTTGAATATTTCTTGATTGAAAATAGTATATTAGTTCATTACATAATCAAGGTTTTAAAATACCCTTCAAACCTATGATCCTGAACGTATAAAAAAGCTTGGTTACTAATAATCATAATAAATACTATATTTATAAGAAAATTGTCATGACATATTTTTTTAAATTATGAATACAAATAAAAATATAACCTAGAACATAACAGAAAAACTTTAAAAATATGTGACAAGGTATGTTACTCCATATATCTTGGATTGAGCTTGACAAGTTAATGGGTCATATTCAGCTCAGAACCACATTACCTCGATAAAAGATTTCCGGAATCAATGTCTAAAAGGAAATAAAGCCGTAGTTTTTTTAAATCACCAGTTCAAATTATTGAAAAGTTGAATTTTACCAAATTTAAATCAAGTAATGTTTTATTCACTATATAAATTTAGAGCAATGTCAATTTGACAAGATAATGAGGTAGCTGCTTAGGACCTGCTCTTTTACAAACGAGGAAGTGGCTCATTTTTTTTGGTTTTGGAAGTGTCCAAACCTTCCAATGGTTCCAGTTCTTGAAAATCGCCCTGCATTCAACAATGAATTGAATCAGAGAAACTAATCTAAATCAGATAGGAAATGCTAAGTGTTTGCTAGTTTTGTTTTTATAACGAAAAAGAAAATATTCAAATTATAAATGTAGAAATCTCAAATCAAAAACTGAATTGAATCTATTCTTGAATCTACTCATTTAAACTACAATTTCAATGGAACAGGATGATGAATGTATCTGAAGCATCTAAGAAAGTGTTGCTGTTGATGTTCGCGTTACAAACCCATAATCATGAAACGTTTATGACGGGGTTTTCAATTATCTCGCTCTTCAAATCTCCGCATAAAATACTTTGTTTGGTCTTTATACAGGGTGTCCAAAGATAAGTGTCCACCCCTTTAACTTTTGAGCCCCTACAGATATAATCATAAAAGTGGTGTCTAGGTATAGTAAAGTGGCCATGCCCTTTCCGATGCAACGACATTCAACGCCCCCTAGCGGCAATTTTATTAGACATAATTTTTATTTTAAAAAGTTTTAGAGATTTGCTAAATTAGCCCATTACAAAGTTGTGGAGCTACGTCGATTTAGTACAAAAAGACACCTTGTGCAGGGAAATGACTCGAATAGAACAAGGATAGAATAAGGGTTCTCTCACGAGTATTGAGTGTGAACGTGTATAGAGCTCTTTTATTAGTGGAATGAACCTGAACCCCTTTAAATTTTTGTTAGGGGAAATTTAACCACATATCCTATATTTACCATCATTATGGGTCTTGGGCTATCATTTTTTCCCTTGAGAATAATTTTTGTTAGATGCTGTTGAGACAAAACGATTTGTTTCTGAATTTTTCGACAAAAGTGGGGATATTGGGACAATGGGGGGCTAGAATTCATGAGAGTTACTTCTGGATACTTTAAAGGAACATTTCTGATGCTATACACAGAAAGAAAGTTTCAACCTTAATACTTCAAGTTAGTCGAATACCAGGTCTTTAAGTGAAATGCAACATTTAGTTCAAAATTAAAATACGTGTCACAAAAACGGTTGGTGATGGAGAAAAACAACGTACATATTTGAATTTAGCGTGAAAAGTTCTATTAGAATCTAATAGTGTAATAATTAATAATAATTAATAATATAATAGTGTAATAATTATTCCTTAAATAATATCGCTCTTTCCAGGAAAAATGTCATAAAAGACCTAGGAGTAATTTACGATTCCAGTTTTTGTTTTAAATCTCACATCAATGAAGTAAGAATAAGAGCTCTAAAACAACTGGGTATTCTTAAGGGGACGACTTATAATTTCAAAGATGTTGATGTCCTTAACTTACTTTTTAACAGTATTATTCGTCCTATATTGGAGTATAATTGTGTTGTTTGGAACCCTGTGCTCCGAATTGATGTTTTATGTTTAGAAAAAATTCAAAATAAGTTTCTTAGTTATGTTTATTTCAAATTTAATTATATTCCTTTAATGCCAATGACTTTGGAACTACGGTGAAATTTATCCATATTAAAGTTTAATTTTAACTTAATAAGA
This sequence comes from Tetragnatha montana, assembly GCA_963680715.1. Lineage (NCBI taxonomy): Eukaryota > Metazoa > Arthropoda > Arachnida > Araneae > Tetragnathidae > Tetragnatha > Tetragnatha montana. Next base: position 295,957 of record OY796681.1, read on the forward strand.
AACAATATAGATTGCCCTCCTTACTTATGTTACTTGACTTCCATATCCCTCCACGCTATACAAGAAATAAAATAGTATTCATGATTCCTTTAATTGTCAAGAACTATCTTTCAAGCCAGCCGACGTACTGGCCTAGTGGTTAGAGCATCTGACTGCGAAGCCGTACGTCCGGGATTCGAATCCCCGTTTGGCATGGATGTTAGTTTCTGTCCTTGTGTGTGAGGAATGAATGTGGCCCCCCTGTAAAAAGGGGCTGTGCTTGTGTGAATGTGTGTAACGGGAAGAAAGTACTGATATCGGCATGACATGGGTTAATGAACAATGTTCAAATTACCTGCCATTAAAAAAAAAAATCTTTCAAGCCAAACTATTTATCAATTTTATAAAATAGTTAATAATCTGCCCACAACCAGTGATCTGTTTTTAGATTCTTACTCTAAATTAAAACTTGATTATTTGCAGTGTATCTCCATGATTTTTTGTTTTTCTCTTTTGTGTAGATTTAGTGCTTATTTTTTTGTGGTTATGTGTGTCCTTTTATATTTATATGCTGTATACTGTTTGTGTCTTTTTCTTGCCAAGTTATTGGAATTTCACTTTTGTTTGGCAATGTATTTAAATAAATAAATTAGAGCTTAAAAAACGAGATTAACTTTAAAAAATTAACTATGACATCGTTTTCGGACCGCTATGGGCGCCATCTTGTTATGACGTCATAGCGGTCACACCACGCCTTAAAATTTTGGTCTCCCATATAATATTTAGTTCTTTTATGATCTAACATCTCTGAAAGTTGCATGAAAGTATCACATTTTGCAGTTTTTTTCTAATAAGCCATTATATACCCCCATTTTGAAATTTCTCCAGTCCTATTCTTTCTTTTAATTCTTCTGATTCGATAAAAACGAAAGGTTTGAATTATTTTTATTTTAATGTCTGCTAATAAAAATAATAAGTTTTGGTTAAAAATTAAAGTGGTTTTATTTAGGGCCATATCTAAGGGGATTTTATTTTAGAGTTCAACCACACCCCCCTCGAAATTTTGACATACATTTTTATACTGTTTTCCTTTGAAAATTATGCAACTTACAAGGGTCTCACAATGGATTAAAACACTACTTTTAAGGGTAAAATTTCGAAAAAATTTATGGGGAGGAAATTTTACGTATTTAATACTATTTTTCCTTCAAAATTCTGCCTCTTTCCAAGCGCAGTCCTGATTGGTGGTCATACATAGGGGCTCTAAATAAGGTAAAACATTACTTTTAAGGGGCTAATTTCAAAAGCATTTTTGGGATATAGTGCCCCCAACCCCCCTTAGAAATATTTAGACCTATATACTATTTTTCCTTGAAAATTCCCAAATTGTATTAACCCAAAATTGATAATTTGGGGTCCTTGCGGTCCAATTAGTTCATTCCAAGTGATATTTGCCTCGACCAAAAATTTCTGGTATATACCGGTCCTCAAACCCTCAAAGGGTCATTTGTGAGTGCACATTTTTTTCTCTATAGTAGTTAACGTACTCTGCGATAGTTTAAGCAGATTTGCTGGATGCCCTAATAACGAATGTTACAGTGATGAGGTTCTTTTTTGACTAAAGCAGAATCAAAGACAATCCCTCAGCCACTAGGCTAGTGAAATCCCCCACTCTAGAAATAAAACACAACTCCCGGAAGGCCCACCTCACGTCCATCAACAAATCAGACCATACCCACTTCCGTAAAAAACCCTTTTGCAAAACACTCAAACGAAGCTTTCATTCGGGCCCAGCATGCGGTATTGACCCTGTTGCAGCGGACGTGACTGCTGCGCCTGTCATGGATGATCGGACGCAGCTTGTCACGGCAGAGCGACCCAGGGCGCTGCCGGGGCGACGGAAAAATGCGTCGCGCTAAGGTTGTTACGCGTGTCGGACATGGAGAAATTAAAGATGTGAAGTTCGTGCAGGCGTGGAGATTCGTGAGGGATTGGCTGGTAGGAAAGGATAGTGTGAGGCTTTTCCAAAGGTATTTGGAATACTTTCTACTAAAAAGGATCAAAATTTAGCCCTGCAAAATATTTTAAAGCTTTTTTTTTCAGATACTTGCCGTTCAATATAACATACCAATATTTAAAAACGTTACACCCATTTTGTTCCTTAAAACGCCTTATGACTTTCCACATAGAAATAATGTTTTAGTGAAGCTTTTAAAAACATTTAAATTACTGGATGTTACCTAACGCAGTAAAAATATTCTGGAAACTTTCCAGAGCATTTTCATCCACCATATGTGAATTGAATTATCCCGCCCAATCCTATTTCAATTAGGTGAATTTTCAAGGCTTAGGTAACATCCATAAATTCAATTGTTAAAAAAAAGCCCTAACGAAAACAGTTATTTAAAAGTATTAAAATTGGTTTATATGTATTAACTGAATCTACACCGCTGGCCATCCAAAATGGTACACCAAGAGGGAAAAGAGATATCAAAGCCAAATTTATTTCTGTGATTACACATAGTATCAATGTTAATTGATTAAAATTACAGCCTTCCTTGAAGCGAGGGGGCCGAGAAAATCCTAAATTAGTGTTATCTCCATAGGTGTCCATTTCCGCCTCTACCCGCCATGTTATTGAGGGACAAGGACTTTAAATGGGCTGTTGGGGATTGTCAGGACATGGTCGTGCCACCCCAGGTATGCAAAGTTCATCTGGTGTACCCTCGAACATTGTATACCGGGCTAGGTGCTTTCTCCTCATTTAGAGGACATGTTTTATGGACGTTGGTTTTGAAGAACGGGCTGGCCAGGGAAAACAAGCAACTTGATGGGATGGGAAGAGGGCTTGGGCATTGCGTTCAACGTGTGGGTGTGCATTTTTCTCTGGAAAATTGTCCGCCACCACGGCCTGAAGATGAAGGTGGAGAGTAGGCTAAAAAAAAACAATGATGCAGCTCTGGCTGGTAAATGTATCGGTAATTCGTACTAAGGAGGTGCAGAAGAGGAATCATATGGCCCCTCACTCTGTTACTCTGCGTACAAAAAAGTTTGACCACATCAAAATATCAACAGCAGAGCGCCCTCTCCATACGGTGTCTCCAAACTCATATCCAATCATTCGGATGGTGAGAGGAAAAGGGTTTATTGCTCAGAAACACATTTTCATGTCATTAAAATGTCAATTTTCATCATTTGGCGCACTATTGCCAACACCAAACCCGGTGTTGAAGAATGAAAGATTATTGAAGCTATGCGTGCCAAACGGACTATCCACTGTACTGAAAACGACATGAATTCCACTCCCCTACCTCCTCACTATGAATTACCGATACATTTACCAGCTAGAGCTGCATCATTGGGTTTTTTTAGCCTACTCTCCACCTTATCTTCAGGCTTTGGTGGAGGACAATTTTCTTGAGAAAAATGCACACCCACATGCTGAACGCAATGTCCAAGCCTTCTTCTTATCCCACCAAGTTGCTTGTTTCCCTAGCCAGCCCGTTCTTCAGAACAAACGTCCATAAAACATGTCCTCTAAATGAGGAGAAAGCACCTAGCTTGGTATACGACGTCCGAGGGTACACCAGATGAACTTTGCATACGTGGGGAGGCACCATGGCCTGACAATCCCCAACAGCCCATTTAAAGTCCATTTCCTTCAATAACATGGCGGGTAGAGGCGGAAATGGACACCTATGGAGACAACACTCATTTAGGATTTTCTCGGCCCCATCACTTCAAGGAAGGCTGTATTTTAATAAATTAACATTGATACCTATGTGTAATCACAGAAATAAATTTGGCTTTGATATCTGTTTTCCTTCTTGGTGTACCATTTTGGTTGGCCAGCAGTGTATTTGAAAAAAATCCATGTTATGCAGTCTGTTATCTGTATGAAGCAACCTTAAAAGAACGGCGAAGCAGTTCCGGGGTTGGTGAGCGATAACGAGCAGGGGGCAGGGGTGGCTATCAAAAAATCTTATTTGGATGTTATTGAAAACAACTAAGTGAATCTATATAAAATATTTACCCAATCAACATAGTGACATAGTCCCACACACACTAATAGGTCCATTTCATTCGCCTAATTAAAATTACGAAGCCGTTAACTTCATCGAAAACCCAATCTCCGAAAAAGACATAAAACAGCAAAATTAACTTCACACACTTTGCTGAACAAGTTTCGCAATTATCCCGAGACGCACGATGGAAATAAACGCTGTTCTCGCAAAACGCGTCTCATTTACATCGGCAGCGAGAGACCTATGCGGAACCGAGAGATTGGACTCGCTCAGATTTTAATTAGCGATAAAAAAAGAAGTATCAGCATATAGTAAAAAATGGAAGACATAAGTTTGGGACCGTTTAGAGGCCTCAGCTACAGTGCTAGTATCTATTTCTCTAGTTTTAATCTACATTGTCAGTTTTTCATTTTATCATTACGTCTCAGTAAACCATTGTTGAGTAAGAATATGAACTATTTACTCAGCTTTTTACACTAAGGGGTAACCAGTTAAGAATCTGAAACTTTAAATCTGAGAAAGTCTATACTGTAACAGAAAATAAAGTAAAATATGTTATTTATACCACGCGGTGTAATTTTCTCCAGCAAACTTCCGAATTTTCAACTCATCCAACTTCAAACTATAGCAGGCTCTTTACTTCTTCGAGAACATCGTGCTCATAACGTGATTTAAATTTAATTTGTTAGATAGGATGAGTGAAGGAAAAACAAAAAAAGCACAAGCGCTTCAGCGTCAGGTGGAATTAGCATTACAAATAACAGAACGCGAGTGTTGCCAGAAAATAAAACACTTTTGCCAGATTGCTGACTAATGAAATAGAGTAGGGGCTTACAGAGGAGTAAACATTATGTTATAACAGTATCAAATCGATCCGGTTTTACCCTACTTTCAATTACAAAGCAAAATATTCAAATAATAAGCAAAGTCAAATGAAAAGGCAGGCCATACAAAGTTATATATCGTCATTATTAATTAGAGACCGTACCGAACCTTCACGTTTCATTCTTTTGTCCCAAACCACGAATGTATTCTTACATAACCAAACCATTCTACACTCGCACAAAAACAAAATTCTTTGATATAACGAGTGCTTAGAAATTCGAGTTTACGCGATTTCGAATCAAACGAAGCGTAAGTCTCTAATTAAATTCACAGGGAACGCGCAATTATTTCCACTTCTCGCTCGAATTCCTTGAAAAAAAGATTTCTTTTCGCTGCCTGTGTTCGACTCCAGCGATTCGATTGCAATTACTTGTTCCCTCGCGCATTTTTATTTCGGCCGTTTATCGTTTAGTCCGTCATTGTCTATATCCGGACAACCGTGCTGTCGAGATCGCAGACATCGTAAAAAATTTATCGCTTGCTTTTATTGGTTTTTCGAAAGAAATGACACCACCGGGCTGTTGTTTAATTACCCAACATGGAGATTTTGCGTCCCTTGTTCGCTCCGTAAAATTCGAGCTTTCGTATGTAGTGCGTTAATAAAAGGTGTCGTTATAAGTGATATTTCTTAACATGTGTGTGTGTTGTATAACGCTTATTGTACATACTTGGTTTTAAAAACTATACAATATGCTACCATTAGAAATCCAAAATAGTCCATCCAAATATTTATTTAAAAAAAATTAAAGGAATTTTTGTTTTCAATAGAAAATATTGAAAAATTTTTAATGTAGGTTTTTTTAAATTTCCTTCGGTTACTCATGGTTTTTGTGTTTTTTGTTCATTCCTGTAAGACAGAAAATATGTATTACATTTAATGACACCCTGTTTGCCACTCTTGTGTTTGTGTTTTTGTATTCTCTCAACTATGTATTATTTGGTCACCTAAATGGACCAAGAGGTCCCAGGCGACTATGTATATTGTTATTGTGTTGTTCTTGTCAAATAAATGAATAAAATAAATAAAAAAATTAATTAAAAAAAAAATGTTTGACTAAATATTTTGGTATTTCTTTATCGGTAAACTTTGTAAATTAACGATTCCTTAACCATCAAACCTTTTTTGATAAATATAGCCTCCTTCACTACTTTCCCATTCGATGTCTCCAAGCTTCATCATTTGTGCAGTTCTCACTCTCTAACTGAATGCATGAAAACGATGAGGATACTGCCAAACTGGAGACGAAGCTGCTCAAAAATGAAAAAGGTTCCCTGTCATCGTCCCTCTGTTCTCTCTCTGTATTCGTCTCTGGCTTCACTGTATGTTTAGTAAACGATGACTACTTAATTCCATGATGCTTTCACTTTGCCTTTTTTTTCTTTTTTGGGGGGTTTATTTTTCAATTAATATTGAATTTCTAATGAAAGGTAAATATTTTGTGAATCAAAGAGTTCCCCTCATAAGTTATCTGTGAAATAATTATTATTTCACAATTATCAGGTAATTGAGCAATATTTCTTGATTTCAGCATTTGAGACAAAGAAATAAACAGACATCTTCATCAGAACGCTCATAATCTCTAGGGACGGTGCAGATATTTCTTCAAAGGCATGCACCATAATTCGATTAACATTAGTTCCATCTTGCACAAGTCAGCAATTTGTTATGAAAATTTTAATACATTTACTGAAAATTTAATGAATTACATTCCAAGTAAGATAATCCAAAGTTTAGGTATGCAACATGAAAATAAACGAATTGCAATATATCCTATCTAAAAAATAGAACTATTTTGAAAGGGGATTCAACACCTCAGATGAGTACATATCGTGCTAAAATTACCATTTCTGCATGTACCCTTAGATTTCTGGAATTTTCTTTATTCATATCCCCATGTTACTACTAGATTTATAAAAAAAAACGTCATAGATATTCAAGCGCAGCCCTGGCACGATTTGGAAAGTTTTATTACCCATGAAAGAACCCATAAATCTTGTGATCCAGATAAAAACACATAATGTAATTCGAAGTCTCTCAAAAATAGGACTCTTCTCCGGGGGCAGCGATGGGAACCAACCAGCCTTATCTATTTGAATTTCCAACGCACATGACACGCCATGTTTCGTTTGCCCAGCCTCACAGTGTGAACGAAATACGATTTTGTGTCCCCTAAGTATGTATTCTGAGAGCGAAATAGCACCTCCATTACTTACTTTTAGGGTTTCATTGCAAACGCGAAAATTTCTTTCCTAAAGTGAAGGGGAAAGGTCAAGGTAGAGAAGGTTAAGTTCAATCCGCCTTTGTTAAGTCAATGCTCCCTTTAGAGAGGTTTTCGTAGAAAATAACTTTGAGTGTGTAAAAATGGTGGGGTCAGGCCTCACTTTCGACATCCCTAAAATATATTTTTTTACACAGTATCAATGTTTTCTCTGTAACTTGAAACCCTCTATAGAAAAAAAAATGGTGAATAGATCCTTAGAAAGATACCTACCCACCTTTTCTTAAAACAAATATGATAAACCGGTGAGGCCATCAATGAGATAGATTCAGGCATTTATCAATGAGTATTTATCGCTTTACCCGAAATACGCGGGCATTATTAATTATGACCGGAATTTTTACACTGCCCTTAACGTTACACATATACCTAAAAGGATATAGTATATATCTTTTCAGGTAATTTACATAATTTAAGCAAATAACTATTTGTTGTAACACTTGTCAGAAATCCCTAATGGGAATAAATCCTCTTATATTTTTTTCCTTTTGAAACAAGATTTTTTTCACACTTTAGTGGTTGAGTAATTTCTTAATCTCAAGATAATTAATATATTTTTTGATTCCTCCTTTTTTTCTCCCTCGTTTATAATATTTCAGGTGTAGGTTGTCGTGATACCTAAAACAATAATTTAATATTTTAAAGAAAAATTAAAATAAATTGATAACGTTTAAAATGTAATAAAATTATTAATAAACGATACATAAATAGAGGAAATTGAGATTACTAACCTTTCTTTATAGAGGCATACTTGCATTGACAAAAATGTTAGAAATGAAGAAAAAAATAATATTTGAAGGTTTTTTAATCGAAAAAAATTTCAAATAAAAAATACGATACTTAAATTTGAATATGGTCCTCTGATCCTATATCTAGTTGATAGATCCTTTCTATCTTGATTAAAAAATAAGAAGATTATTTTTTATGTCGAACAAAAAAGTTCCATAGTCCTAAGGCAAGAATCGAGACCGAGTAATACCACTTTGAATTACATGATTTTGAAACAAAAAGCTCTACTATAAATTTCTCCCTTTGAGAAACCGTCTCCAAAGTGAAATTTGAACGATAAAACTAGGATCTAGTTTTCCATGGAGACGTTTTAATTACTGCTGTAGATTATGAATAAAAGTAAATAGTAAGTGAAAAAGAAAGGTTTAAAAAATAATTTATGAAAGACTTTAGAAATATTCTAACAGTAGAGATATGGCAGATCTCGTTCAGATAGCTTACGATTCAGTTAACCGATTTCATTTCTTTCTGACCTTAAGGTGCTCTCTATTCAACACGAAACTCCTTTCTTCGTTAAAGGACTTCCTTCGGGTAACTCAATGCACGTGCATAACTCTGATTGTTTATCTCACCATCCTGTTAAGCTTTCCAACTTCTCTAATTAAGTTAATTGTGATTGTTCAACAAGCATCTATCCTGGCTCAGAGAAAATCTTTCTTCTATTGTTTCAAATAATATTTCAGACAGTCATTGATTGAGCTATTAGAGAAGTCACACTCCCAAATTTATGATTGGATAGGATTAAAATTCATATTGCTCTTGATTTTCCTTACTCCATTTACTTATCATTTTATTCCTTATTATATTTCTGCGTATAAAAAATCCATCCACCGCTAGTTTTAATCTCAGAGTAAAAGAAGAGAGTCCAAGAAAACGTATGAAACTTCTGATAAACTGTTTTCACTTAAGATTAATCAACAATGTATAAATGTAATTAGAAAAAGTTTAATTCAAATTCTAAATGCATAAAAAATCCAAATGTATGTTTTCACCTCGGCAAAGGTGTAATCATTAGTTTTAAAAACCAATGTTGGGTAGATGTCTGTAACCTAAAAACAAAACGTAAAAGAGTTTTCTGGTCTCTTTAACTTTATAAGACGTTGTATTCCGTTTAAATATCTTTATAAATATTTAAAATAAGAGCTCATTGTTCAATTGAATTTATATTGAATGAAATTCTTTCATTCTCCTTTACAAACTTTATGCCGCAGGTATTCGAGGAACGTGTTTGGTTGGACTGGTTTAAATAATTTATTCAAAGGCGTAAACATAGAGTAAAAATAGAAAAATTACTTAATAGTTTTGTTATTGCGAAAAAAGTGGTTCAGATTTTTAAATTGAATTTAACATAGAAATAAGTGGTTTGTTCCAATGTGCCCCACTCTCCCCTGTATTACTAATGTGTATAAAACCTTTATTAAATTTAAAGGGAAACGTTTTACGATATTTTACAAGAGGTAATCTTTTAAATTTTCGACAAATGTATGTATAAAATTCTCTTATTTTTTAAAGAAATTTCCCACAGCAGCAAAAGTTAATCTCAATAACAATTATAATATCAGGAAACATAAATTTTATTTTGTACCAACCCCTCATAAAGAAATATTTTTAAAAAACATTTCGATTATCTATCTGTTATTCTATTCAATAAATTGCCGTATGAAACTCAAATAGAACCAAACTTTAGCCTTTTAAAAAAACTTAGTATTTCATTTATCTTACATCAAAATAATATAGAAAATTTATTAAATTCAGTCAGGTGATAATTTACATTTAAATTATAAAATATCAAAAAAGAAAACATCTAGACAGCCCCGCCAACCCTCATTTGTTTTAGTTTTAAAAAGTTATTGTCCTAAACTTGTTAAAATGAGATGATCGAGAATATGAAATTTTTTTTTGTATTCCTTATAATGTTTTGTATTGTATTTCTTTACATTGATTTTATTTTATTCTGTTTGTTCCATGTTCATTTATAATAGAAATCCGTCACCCCATGGAAGAGCTTTTGGCTCCTTTGGGATATTATAACCGTTCAATGTTTTTTTTAATTTTTGTATGTTTTCCTTATTATTCTCCCTATTTAAATTATTCGTGTCCTTTTATACATAAATAATAATAAAAAAGAAACTATAGTTATAACTTAAAGTTTTTTTTGCATGATTACTGGGACTCAATATTTTACCTCATATTTTTATGGCAACAAAAAAAGCTATCTCCACATACTATAAAAACATTCAAATTTAATAGCTTTAGGTAGTACCTACATTTAAAAATGATCAAAGTCATAAAATGACACTCGTTATACTGCTAAACTTTCACCCTTCGTTATAAATTCCTCTTCCTTCTTTTCATCAATTTAGTTATTCATCTTCGTTTCTCCGAAAGAGAATATATCACCAACACCAAGAGAAAGTACACAAACGAGATAAAAAAAAAAGAGAAAGGTCAGTCTCATTTCCGAAATTCGCTCTCGGTGACCTCGATCCGATAGATCAGAAAAGGGGTTTCCAACAACATTCGAATTCTGAGCACTCTCTCTACATTATTAGAATGTACGACACAAACAAAAGACGGCAAAAAAAAATATCAGCCATATTTTTTTTGCCACTAAGTTAGTTACCCAATGTGCTGCTGTTTGGTACTTCCGGAAGCCTCGAGGAGTGTCTTCCATTCGATCCGGTTTCGGCCAGTCTGCCTTAAAAGACAATTGCTGATGGTTATTGGAGGTAATGGTGTTCCGAAGTGGACTTGCTTTCGCAAGTGGTTTCGAAGCACGCGAAAGTTTGAAATTTTAATCTAGTAAAGAGTTGGTTGACCTCTTTTTGATGAAATAGTTTGGCAAACTAAATTAAAGAATTAGTTTGCATTGTTTTTCACCAGTGGAGGGATTTGTTTACTGCAATGTGCAATGGTTATTGTTCATCATCAGTAATGAGTAATGCTTCAGCTGAAACTTCCTGAAACACACATTGTAGTTAATACAATTTTCCCGGTTCTATGACAAAAAAAAATTAATATCATATTACAGATTTCTTGAACATGTTATTAAAATCTAATGAGTTGGAGTAAAAACATTATGCAAATATTAGTATTTTCCATAAGAATATTTTTAAGCAAGCTTTAAACCCAAATTAAGTGTTCAGCTGAAAAAAAAGGTATTTTAAGTAGAAAAGCTAATACAACTATTTTTCCTTAAATGGTGTATCCTTCCCCTTTTTCCGCTTTTTACAGGTTAATATCCTTTTTATTATGTACACTATTTAGTGTTTCGGGATAAAATTTATAATATTTTACTTGTTATCTTTTCACATAAAAATTAAAATAGATCAAACAAGTTAGAAATTCGTATAACTGATAAACAAAATAAAAACAAATTTTAATTTTTTTTTAATATTTGAATTTAGTAGAATAGCATTAATTCCTATTTTATTGGCTTTGATTCCGTAGTTACAAATTCTTTCATTAATTACCTATCATAAAATAAATTATGTATTACTCTTTTTTATTAAAGTCTTACCCTGTGAAACGCCAGCCGTCTTTTCAAGTCAAAATACAACAAAAGACTACAGTGCTGAATTTGCAAATCCAGATATATAGTTTGTTTTGCTTGAATTAACTTTATTCCAAACTTCTGGGGTGTTACACTTTTCATTTTAAGATTTCGTAATGCAAACAAGAATCTGCTGCGGAGTTACAAATAAACATGGGGATCCGTAAGTGTGTCACGGACCGGCAACCAAAGTAACAATGCCTTCAGAAACGTGTACGATTGTTCGGAAAGCTTCCGTGTACCGTTTATTATTTTAAAAGTCTGTTTTATTGTCACTGTTCAACCGCTGTGTCCTATCAGATGACGATTTTTCTATTAGGTGTGTCACCGACCATATCTTGAATGGATATTTTTCTCGTAGCCTTTAATGTTTGTGTTTTTTTATGTTTCTTGGAGTTTTATTTTGTACGTTATTTTGTTACAATAACAAGTAATTGAAATTAATACTTTGTTTCAAAACTTAGCATGAAATTATCAATTTAATTTTCTAATACGTATTAATTACTTTGTAATTTAAAAAAAAATCTCTTTATATATAATCAAGGTGTGGGTTCCTGCCTGGGTTTGTCCGGAACAGATTTGGCTTAATTTCTCCCAAACTACCCGATCGATTTGAACCAAACTTGGTACACATACGTATGGGGAAGGGGGAAAGGTAACAGCACCAGTTTCAAAGTTCTAAAACCAGAAACCACCCCTTCACCCCCTTTTATCCTTTTATCAAAAATATCCCTACTTCTCAGTTAAAGAAGACCTGTTTAGCTCACATTGTTGCAAAGAAACCAAAAAAAGCAATTTTAAGAATAAAACAAAGTTTTTAAAGATAAAACCGGACTAAAATTGTTTGAAAAAGGTTATTAATAACTTAAAAAATTTAAAACGGTCCTTATAAAAAAACTTTATGACAGTATTTTCTTATTTAAGACCTAATTTTTCATGAAACTTTAAGTTGAAACAGAAAGTTTTAAGAATTAGACTGGTTAAAGTAATAATGAAAGTAAGTTTTTTTAGAAAGTTGATGATAGAAACACTAGATCAATTGTTATTTAGGCTGAGCGCGCACGAGCGACTTTTGTCACGGTGACAAAGACAAAATTGTTGCCTTGGCTATTGAAACAAGTTAGAGACCATTGTTTTCTAGTGATATTTTTGATACTAGTGATACTGGTCGTCGTGACTTTAGTCACTCGTGCGCGCTCATAGGCTGGGAGCGCACGAGTGATTGTCTTTGATTGATTGTTGTCTTTGTCACCGTGACAAAAGTCGCTCGTGCGCGAACAGCCTTAACCTTAAAATTTGTTTCTTTAGGGTAGTTCAGCGGGATTTTTTTTTTCAATTTAAACAGGGGGTATTCACAAATTTTGGGATGTCAAATGTCTGTAATAATTTTTTTTCACTTATGCATAATTTGGTAACTGTCGTAATTAAATGTGCAACACTGGAACTGGATGGGTTAGGTTCGATTTACACAGTTGGAACCGGGAGGGAAAAAGCACCGGGATATGAAAAAGGCACCGGGAACACCAGGATATAAAAAAGTTACCAGGAACACCGGGATATAAAAAAGTTACCAGGAACACCGGGATATGAAAAAATACCGGGAACACCGGGATATGAAAAAATACCGGGAACACCGGGATATGAAAAACTACCGGGAACATCGGGATGATTGGTAATTGAGGTTACAGAAAAATTAGGCATGTAACTTGAGAAAACTTTAAAAAAATAAATTGATACACTCCACCCGTGCAAGGCCGGGCATATCAGTTAGTAATGTTATAAACTGAAGAATAGTTTTATTTTTTACATAAATTTGCTATCATCAAAATGTAAAAAAACACTAGGTATAGAGAAGAAAACTAAGGTCTAATAGTAGAAAAGTATCCGTCCGTTAAACTCTCCTTGTTTATTAAATTACTATTAGAAGTGAAGCTTTTCCGTATTGTGGCTCCCAAAGTCCTCCAAAATTATTTTTGAGTAATTGAACGTTTTTCTAATGACACCTGTGTTGTTTCTATTGAGAAAACTGTTTTGGATCTGTCCTTGCAAGTCAATCTCTTCAAATCTGTACCAAATTCTGTGCTGTGATCTTTTGTATTTGAAAATAAAGACTGAAATTTTAATGCATTACAAAGTCTAAGCTAGAAATATAAAAAGATTTTCAAAAACTTTCCTTTGTAAACTCAGAAATACTTCTTCCCAATGAGTAAATTTTATTTTTAGTAAATATTAAAAAAACAAATTCACAAAACTTTTGTTAAATAAAAGGCGACCTTTTAACAGAAAAATGAAACAAATCTGTTTACGTTGCATCGATAGAAATTATTTTTCAAAACTATTTAGTGCGATTTTCAATGAAAAGCACTTTCCATTGACCTTACATTACCCCTTAGTAAAAAATAAAATACTTTGTGGCGATGGCGGTGAAACTTATTCCACTTGATCTAGCCGCTGTCTAGACCAAGTCTCCGAAAATCTTCATAAATTCAAAAACAATGTGTGGGATCTATCAAGTCCAGTACAAAGCAAAAGGTGATTAGGTGAGGCCTGTGAAGAGTTGCATTTATTGCAATTTGGACACTTTTTCTGTCCTTTTTCAAAAGTGAGATATTTATTGTGTCCTACTGATGTTGGTCTGTACTATACAATCCCCCTTAATTGTTAGGGGACCAAAAAAAATTAATATAATAATAAAAATAATAAAACCCATTAATATCCTCCAGTCCATTATTACGGAATTATGAAATCGATAGAAGCTTTAAAACAAAATAAACTCCTTATCTCTCAATTGTAACACTACAAGCGTGATAAATATCGTGTGAATGGAAAATATTCACACATTACTAAGATTTGGATAGTCACAGTTTAACAGTTATAGCACTATAATCCTTAAAGGTGTAGGATATTCACAAGGACATTAGATCCGGTTTGGTGAGCGAGCATGCAGCTTGTGGATAGCGACGGACATTGCGGTATTCTCTGGTGTGCTGAATGTGAGAGGATCACTTAAAATGGTATTCTTTGATTTACGTTGCGTTTCTTACTTGTAAGATTCGAAGTAAGAAGAAAATGTGTAAATCTTGAGTCTCAGTAGTAAAATTATTGCATGAAAAAAATTAATCATCGTATTTTAAATTTACGTTTGGAAATAATTTAAATATAGTTTATAACATACATTTTTTTGTCTTTTATTGTAAAATTAGATTTGGTATCGAATACTATTATATTACTCATTAAAAACACTTAAAATTTATTTGGTTTTTACTCTACCAATTTTAATTTTTTAAAACAGTTTAATTGCATTCAATGGCTAAAAACCAAATACAAATATTACCTTCTAAAATGCTTAAAGTTATTTATTACGTAAGCGATTTTAATCGTCTAAATCTTTATATATCAGATAATTTTATCATTAGTTCGAAAAAGGGAATAAGTCCAGAACCAAGTTTAAAAAAGGGAAACGGAAAGAAAAAATGCATAACTAATGGGATTTTATTGTACAACAACCAAACTTTTACTGTAAATTCAAAACCCTATTTAGACAGAACATTCATTGAAATGATGATGAAGGATTCAAAATGATTTAACAATTTGAGAAAGTTAATGGATTAATTCCCTTACTTTTTCCATTTTTTAAACTTTTTTTTTTAAATTTTAGCTGAAAAAAAAATTGAAAAACCATTTAAATCTACAGTTAAATTATACTATTTCTGCTTAGTTCACAGCACAAAAGAGAAAAATAGAACGACTAAGACAAATAAAATTAAAAAATGTTATGAAACTGAATCATTGAGGGAGTTTAATGAATATTAATGGAATCAAACATTAACTTGATAAAAAAAAAGCAAAACATCTTTAACTTTAACGCACAAAGAATGAGAAAGGAAGGAAAAATTTAGTTAATTTCAAATTAAATAAAAAATGCAATGAATGGACATTAATTTTACCAAATTCAACGGGCTATATTTGCTTATGGGGGTGTTAATTTTTCGCTCTTTCCTCTCTTGTATGGAGAGAAGCTTGGAGAGTTTTTTAATACAAAAAGGTCCTTTTGCCATTTTGGTATTTATACCCTTTTTTAAAATGACTTTCCAATTTTTCTAAAGGATAATTAATTATTTTTATTTTTATTACCTTGTGATTGCATTCAGTTGTAGACTTATTATAAATGCTAATTACTGAATACGAAATTGGAAATTTTATTAAAATATTCTTTATTTACTGTAAATGTCCATGCTCCATGGATACTTTTTTCGAAATATACCTATAGCAAGTAAAAATAAAATTTCCGATGTTGCAAAAAAGCTTTATGTTTTTTAAAAGCTTTCCTTGATAAATTATCACTTTCAGAGCTGGGTTTCTTTGTTAGTTATCGCAATGATACGCAAAATAGTTTAAACAATTTTTTTTCAGCAAAAGTTTATTAAATAGTAATACTTTTGTTTTATAATATGGGTATGGATACCAAGTCCTTCTTCTTTTAAAATTACAATAATAATTTTGTTATGCAGACACAATTGCATGTTGCACGAGCTTTAATTTTACACAATAGAGAGAAAGCAGTTTTGTAGCATTTATATCCCTAATTATACCTAATGTATAAAGATCATGCAAAGCTCTTTGTGTTAAGATGAACAATAATATCAGTGGAAATGCACTTCTTTGAGGGCAACTAATACACGCATTGGCCGGAACATTTCTCTTGAATAAAAGAATTACAATGGTTATTAGGATGTCATCAATAGATGTACAATCAGGGAACACAAAAAAAATATATATTTGTATGAAAGTGTAAAAAAAAGGTAGAGTTAAAAACCCCTTTGTAATATGAAACGCTTTCACTCGATTCTTTAATAACGATTGTCTCAAATTACTGAGTAAAGTAAACTTCACCTTGTTTTCCCCTTAGAGTCTCTTCGAAACCCAATAAAGGCTGTGACAGATTCACAAATCCATTAATACGCGTCAAAGATTTTCCGCTCTTAAGACTTGACACTATCCACATCTCTTACGTGTTCCTTTGATCGCGGGAAACGAGCGGCTGACACTCCGTATATCTTTGATCTCGGATAAGATCGAGAATTAGTGTTGGACCCACGTGATAGGTAGAAACGGTTGGAGAACGTTCCTTGAATACCAAATTAGAATTTTTTGAGTCAATAATTTGAACCGTGAAATAAATGAGAATTTTTATTGACAGTGATGGATGTAAAATTCTTTCATCAAGTTATTTGTTATTATCATTTAGATTACAAAACGTCAAAAATCAGTGTTATTATTTGAAAACTATCATCAGTTTTTATTGTCTACTACTTCCTTATAAATTCTTCATAATTAAAATTTTCTGCAATATTAAGTGAATTTTCCTAATTAGTTTCACACATATAATAGAGAGGAAAAACAGCTTTCTTTGAACAATATGCCTTTTCATCCAAACGGTATTACTAAATAAATCCTTAAGAAAAAATGAACCTTCCCAGTTTATTGTATTTTAACATGTTACAGGCAATGTAATAAATGCCCGTAACATATACATATATTTTTTTTCAAAAGAGAAATTATTAAATTCTGACATTTTATTAATTGATAAATGATGCATAAAAAAGTCCATTTGTCTATTCATCTTTCATTCAAATTTAGTACAAAGGAAAGAGTTTGAAAAGCTACCAGATTAATTTTTAAATCAAATCAAATCAATTTAATACAAATTATAATTACAATTTTACATTACAATTTAATAGAACAGCACATATAAAGAAAAGGAAAAAAGAACCCCCCCCCAAAAAAAAAACCCACAGTAAAAACAAATAAATAACAAATAATAATTAATTAAAAGAAACATATTTTTTTTTTAAATGTGAGATATCATAAGAGCTATAGCTCTTAACAATGAAAACAAATGGACTTTTCACTTTAAACTAACTTTAATGGAAACAAATCTCGCATATTATTACAGTTTTTCCAGACCTGATCACTTTTGTGTTTTTTTTTTAAATAGATTGTGATATACGATAATAATACTCATAAAAAAGAAAAACGCATAAGATGAAAAAATATTAAATACGTATATTGTATGTATAACATAAATATTTACAGTCATCGACATATAAAATTGTAACTTGGGAACATTTGAGTGTAAAAGTTCATTAAATACAGGGGTGATCTCTCTCAAAATCTTAACTTTTACTTCACTATAAACAAGTTCATCTATTTAACATCTAATTGAAATAAATTCCGTTCTATCGTAACGGTTATGATAAAGAAACATTCCTTCAAAACTATTAACATAAAAAAAATGGATTTTTAACCATCTTCTTACGTTATTTTATTAGATAATGTATAATTTTATGAAGGAATATCAGTAATTCTTGTATTTCGAACATTAAATTTATATTCTAACAAATATGTTTTTATTAAAATATAAATACACAAGGAATTCTAAAACTTTAACCCCATGTTATATGTTCAAATACATAGAATTTTACTATAGATTAATAATCGAAACTTATAAAGAATATTTTTTGGAAATTTCTCAACTGTGTGTTCAACACTGAATTATAAATAAATTTATTTTTTATTCTGTTTATTTCACATTGTATTAAAATCTCAATACTGGAATAAATAATGGAAAGTTTTTAGTTACATGCTATAGAAAAATTTTCAGAAAAGAGAACGTGATACCTCTTTTCTAATAAAGAAATACCAGGGTTTTTTTATCTTCTTTTTCTTTGAAAAATTTGTGAATATCACTATTTGCATTCTTTAAAAGTGAAAAGTTTTGCAATCTAATACTATATTTTTGCTGTAAATGTCTTGATATTTTTCTAAAATTCAATTCAATTGATATTTTGATAAAAATATCATATAGTAATTTTAAATACTCAAATTTTTAATTAACTAAAAATATCCATATCATCATGAATTTTCCCCCGTTTTACTTCAAACATATCCTGTAGGCGATATTTATCATCCTGTAAGAGCAGGATGATCTCACAGAAGTGCCGCCATCAAAATCAACCACCTGCCCCATGCATCACTTCCACTGGGGTGGTGGACACCCCACGGTGCCTGACCCTATTAGGCCACCAAAGCCATTTACAAGTCGAAAGACTTTTCTTGCTTCGGGATTAGGACTGATTGGAAAGAGGAAATGCGACGATTTCTCGGCGGAGCAGCAGCGGGTTGATTGCTCAAGTGGCTGGCTGCCTACAAGGGTTGGAGGCTTGATTCTAGGTCAGGGAGGTTTTGTAATGTTATTATAGATGGTGATTCGGAATACTCGCGTTGGGAAGTATAATAAGAGGATTTAGCGGTGAAAATTTCCTGGCGCCTATTTTGAAGGCCTGAGATTATCCTTTTATATTTCCTGAAAGTGGAATGCATTGATTTGTATAAAACTTAAATCTACTGATACTTAATGATAATTTAGACAGTACTACTAGTAGTACTATAATGTTAAACCGACTGCCATCTTTTATTTTGTTTCCTCAAATAAAACGTAACGCTAAAAAATTTAAATATATATTAATATCCATTATTCAGTATAAATAAATGATGAATGAATTTTGACACTATACTTTCTTCTGAACAAAAGAATCATTTAAAATTAACTGCATTGAATTTTCAGGTTGATTCAAGAACGACTTAGATAATTAATACAACGGTTAAAAACATTGACATTTTCATGGATTTTTCAAGGATATTGAATCAACATTATGGATCATACTTGGTGACATGAGAGTTGAATCTCTCAATTAAGAAGGCAGAGATGTAATATTTGTTTTCCAATGCCTGCCACGTTTTAAGAGCGCTTACTTTTGAATGTAAATATACAATTTAATGTGTACTTTTACCCCCCCCCCACGTCGGGTAAGAGTACAAATTAAATTCTTTATTTTTTTGTGATTTTAAAAATATTTTCGTTTAAGCTAAAACTTTTCTTTTTTCTAGATTTATTTGTGAGTCAATGAATTTATGTTCAGTAAATATTTGTATCTTTGGCTTTTAAATTCTCGATTTTATGTCCCAGCAGAATCATTTTTGTATGCACTCTTTCCCTACTTTACCATACTCATATTTTTTTTCTCACTAAGATGAGAATCTTGGATGTAATGATGACAGATACAGTAAGCAAATTTATCACTTTTTTTGCGTTGTTAAGTATACCCAGATCATGTAGAAAAAAATAATAAAGACGCAAGAAAAATAAATTTTATAACATTTTCATTTTATTAATAAAACTAAAAACGTGCAGTATTAAGTCAAAATAGAATTATGTTTTCATTTTTAACTACTAATAGCCCTGAAATTCGCTGAATATTTCAATATTAACAACTAGAATTATTCCATATTCCATATTATTATTCTGAATGCTACGAAGAAAAGTATCAGAAGAACATTCCAACGCAATATTTTAAATCTAGTTCCGTCGCTAATAAATAATAATAATAATAGCTAATAATATCAACAACCAACAATTAATTAATTTGAATAATTCTTCACTTTAAAGTTTAACAAAATTTGGAACAGTCTCTAAAAAAAATGGGGATTTTACTAAAAGTCATTACTTGAAAAACATAATAAAAGAATTATAACACTAAACATGCATTTCTCAACAGAAGCACTAAATTTTTCAAATCTTACAAAGGGAGCCGAGAACCCAAATGTCTCTGGGAAAGGGTAGGAATGAAATCATCGACTGAATTAAGGCGAAACTCTCCAAAAAAATTATGTGTAACCAAGCCAAGGGAGTAACCTGTATTTTTGATTAGCCGTGGTACACCTCCATATGAGACATTCTTCCTTCAGAAGTTTCAAAATTAGATACATTTATACTAGTTTTACCTGATAATAATTAATCAACTTGATAATTGCTTGTTTTTTCCTTCTTTTATTGAACTAAAGGATTGTCTTAGTATATCTGTATAACCATGGCCACCTAAACTAATAAGGCCGTAGAAGCTTGAAATCTTGAGTGACGTCATGCCTTCTATTTCACGTCATCGACGCGTTTAAGACAACAGCGCAACTCCAGTCTGGAATCTTGATCGCCCCACCCTTTACAGCCTGATTGGTCTACTCAACTACGGTGAAAACGTCACTTGAATTAGCCACACCGACACACGTGCCGAATATTTCAGATGGGAAAAACGTTTGATCTGAATTAGGATTGATTTGACTTAGGATCGCTAAGAATTACTTTTTAATGACAGAGGGGGTTAAAGAGCAGAATAAATCCTGATCTGAAATTTGCACCCAATCCTTGGATTGAACACCTAAGATTGGACCTAAAACCAGCAAAATCTTTCTGTTGATGATAACATAAAACTGATCGAAAAGAGGAAACACCAGTTAATATTTAACCCCCCTCCATTGTAATAGTAAATTTGAAGGCTGAAAATATGTCCGATCATGAGTTTTAAACCAGGCCCGATTTTTACAATTTTACTCAAAATTTAATCATTAAACCAGATTTTAGTGATCAAATATGATCATTAAAATTAACTCTGCTTAAAACCATTTTCAGGTCTTAAGGGAAACCTCTTTTGCGTTCTGCAAAACGAAACTATACAACATAAAATTGTTTATAATAGAGCACGGAATCAACTTGAGGTTCGCGATCTCTAATTCACTTTCTCACTTCTGAAATATTCGACACGTGTGTCGGTGTGGCTAATTCAAGTGACGTTTTCACCGTAGTTGAGTAGACCAATCAGGGTGTAAAGGGTGGGGCGATCAAGATTCCAGACTGGAGTTGCGCTGTTGTCTTAAACGCGTCGATGACGTGAAATAGAAGGCTGACATCACTCAAGATTTCAAGCTTCTACTACGGCCTTATTAGTTTAGGTGGCCATGGTATAACTGTGTTTTTTACTAGTTCTCTTCAACTTTTAATGATTTTGAGGATTTTTTAAAAATTTTTAACAGTTCTGTGTTTTGTTTTCTGTGTGCCGTTTTTCCTTTCTTTTGTCATGTATAATTGGAGTTTGGAAAGTATATGACAATATAAATATATAAATGATAGTAAAATTACTAAACCATGTTATATTAATGATAAATTTAACTTCTTAATAGTTGGTGTGGTTAAATGTTTGCTACATTCTTCTGTGAAACATGTCAAACCCACGTGTGGATTTTTTTTTTCATTTCGCTGTGGCAAGATTTTGTGAAAGAAGAAAACATTTGATCTTAAGAATTTAATCGTTTCTCTTCCTTGAAACCATTTATTATACTGAGAACTTCGTCCTTTGAGCAAGATTTTGAAACTCCGTTGCGTCATTCTTTGGATGTGAAAGAGTTCGGTATGACAGAATTACCTTCCATCCATGATGGTTGGAACTTTGTATTAGATTACGTAGGAACTATTTAGATCGTAGTAAATATTTTCTTGGCAAAATTTCCTGAATAGTATGAACAGATTCTTTTACTTTTAATTTCCTGAACAGATTCTTTTAACAAAGAGAAGGATGAAAAGTTTAAAATTCACTGAAAAGTGAGTCTGCACAAAAGGAAACGCGACGACTTTTACGATCTCAGCAGTTAAGCAATGCACAATAGATACACTGTCTCTGTTCAACAAAGTCATTACTCTTTTCGCAAAAGCTTCTTTGCAATAATAACGCTTTTTACACGACCTATTTCGTAAAATTCTTCACAGAAGTTTTATGTGAGTCTTTCTCGTGTACCCTCATTCTTTTCCAGGTAATAATCTATAGAAATAATCTAATCTATAGAGTACGTTGTTTCAATTATTTTAAATACGTAGATATAATTAATCGTCTGTTGTAAATGATGATGCGTTTTGATACATATGCTAGGAATTAAAATTTAATTTCACATAATCAACTGAAAATAGAGTAAAGTTAAACAGTTATAGAAGTAATTTAAATTAGTTTATAAATTTCACTTTTACACTTAGAATGATTTTAATTTATTCGTGATTAAATGTGAAAGATTCCACGTGTATATTTAACAGATTACTAAAGTTTAAAAATTAGCATGTAATAAAAATCCTACCGGCTTGTAAGAAAAAAAGCAGTCTTTTCCATTAAATAGTATTTTATTTTACACAACAAAGAATATAAGGGCCCAACCGGCCGTTCACTACATCATTCATACATCTTTTCATTCTATGTACATGCACACCTAGTGAATCAAAAGTTACTAATCATTAAAAGCAGCTAGAGCACATTGAAAACAATTTTACTTAAATT
Organism: Tetragnatha montana; assembly: GCA_963680715.1. Taxonomy (NCBI): domain Eukaryota; kingdom Metazoa; phylum Arthropoda; class Arachnida; order Araneae; family Tetragnathidae; genus Tetragnatha; species Tetragnatha montana. The sequence goes on from OY796681.1 coordinate 318,680, forward strand.
TGAATATAATTTTTTTTGATTATTTCATAAGAAATAATTGATTAAAAGCGAAATAAACAACATTTTTAGAACATAATGGCTTTTAGTCGGGAAGCTAAAAAACAGTTGATAAATCAAATGACCACAATACTTTATTCACGATTTACTTCCTTCAGCAACGTGATTTTGAACCACTTCTTGTCACAGCGTGAGTCATTTACAAGAATCACCTAACTGAATCCGATGACGTCTCCGCTTTTGAGATTGAATCTTTTGATGAGGCTCCTCTTTTCATTAGAATATTATGTCATGCAAATTAGGTTAACAAAATATTATTAGCAATCAAACTGTCTTCCTTGTTATTCAATTAGAAATCAATTCTTTTTCAATTAAGATTTATATGAATATCGAATCTTCACACTTTCCTCCAGTGTAGAAGTTTTCTATGTAGCTGACTAAGCATTATTATATGTTCTTAAATATTTTGAATTTCCACTACTCATAAAAACTACTGGTTTTGAGAAATAGAATTTTTATAAGATTTAAGTTAGTTAAGAGATTGATTAATGTTGTTCAAAGAAATGTCAAATTTAAGCGAAATTCCCGACAGTGTGCAAATAATTTTTTAATCTCAAAAGTAAATTTTTCTTTCATGATTTTTAATTTACTACCATCAATTAACACAACCGCTTTGCACCAGCTGACCTAAAGAAAATTTACTCTCCCTATGAAGGTGATAAAATAATTTTTAAGCAAGATAAAATGATTAATGAAATAAAATATTTTTTTTTTCGAACTACGTCTTTCCGATTAATTCTCACGTAGACAGCTCTCGGACTACTGAATTATGTGAAAAATTAATGTGTTACTTCTTAATTTTAATATTGAATTTCTTTGTCTTAACCACGGGTTATTAGATTCATGCAGGCTAGTCGAGTTTTGAATTATGAAAATTCATTGACAACTTTTCCCGCTAGGATCGCCACATACCCAACCCATAACGTACCGTAGGATATTGTATATAGATTTAATGCTTTAATTTTAGCTATGGCTTTATTGATTTCCGCGTATCTAGGCTAGCGAGCCTGTTATAGTATTACTGCCATGAGGACTACTTATTTTGCATATAAAATGGGATGCCCTCTTCTAAGCCCTCAAAGGAGAACAAGTGGAAACCCTGTCATTTTCATCCACCTCTCTCTGGGTCATTTATCAGCATTCGCACAACAAACGTATTAAATTAGAAGCAGTTTATGGTAAAAGAAATTACCATTACTTGACAACGTATAATTATGTTTAAAAAGAAAATGTTCAGAACATTCAGCATCTTACTAAACTAGGCAGTATAATTAATTCTTTGCATCTTCAGACTTATAATCTGATTTTAAGATAGTATATGCTAAGAAATTGTGATTATTTTATCCAATCCCTCTAGACTTTAAATGTTCTGTTGTAATAGAATATTAAAAAACATACATGAAAATACTGCGTAAATTAATATTTAAAAACAATAAAATAGTTCTGGGGGCATTATTAATTTAGAAAAGGTTACCAAATAGTAACTTCTTTACATAAAATTATATTGTTTCCTTCTTATTCTTTATCTCTTTGTATTATTTAAATTGTTTTTCTTGTTTTTTTTTTATGTTATAGTATGTGTATTATTCATATTTAAGACACTTTGTTTTTCCGTTTTTTTTTGTCTCATCCGTACTAATTTGTTTGTAATAATTTTTTTTTGGTCAGCTAAATGGGACTATGCCCCAGTCTGACTAATATGCTTTCCCCCTATTTTCGATTGTATCGCATTGTACACAAATAAAATAAATTATTATTATTATTATTATATATAATATTAATTAAAATGGTAATTTTATGTTTCACTTGGAAGGACTAGGGCCCCTTAGTGAGCAATATTTGTATTTGTATTGTTTTTCATTGTTAATAAATTATTATTATATTATTATTATTGATATTATTATTGTTATTATTATTATTATTATTGATATTATTATTATTATTATTATTATTATTATTATTATTATTATTATTATTATTATTATTATCATCTCCTTCTACATTTGTTATAAGTGTTAGTAAGTAAGTAAGTAAAGTTTTTCTTACCTGGACGGGTTTGTTACCCTTGGTAACAATTATGTATTTTCTAATGTTTATATGTGCCGTTATTTTTCAAAGTAAAAACAGCTCCTATTGGAACTTTCGGTATTCCTTGCAGGGCTCACGTGATGGCGTCGCGCGCCCCGTCACGTGAGGCCGAGGGGGCAGCATTTGATCCACATTCGCGTGCGTCGGAACCGCCCGGGGCGACTCCTCTTTTGGGCTGCTCGACTGACCCAGATCACTCCTCGGGAATGCCGGATGATATCGGAAGAAATATGGAGAGGGGGGGGGGATTGACGGCTCCAAAATGTGCTGTTGAGAGTATCTCCTGTAATAAAAATAAAGTTTTATAAATTTTTACAGTCTCACACACAAACAAAAATTAAAATAGGATAAAAACTGTGAAAGTTTTCAATTTGAGAGAGGGAATGTGGGTACTTTTTATTTATGGCAACTGTGATTATTTATTTTTTTGGGAAATTTGGAAAGAAGACATCGGGGATAGTTAAAAATCTTCTGTTAGATTTAGATGGCGTCGCGCGCCCCGTCACGTGAGGCCGAGGGGGCAGCATTTGATCCACATTCGCGTGCGTCGGAACCGCCCGGGGCGACTCCTCTTTTGGGCTGCTCGACTGACCCAGATCACTCCTCGGGAATGCCGGATGATATCGGAAGAAATATGGAGAGGGGGGGGGGATTGACGGCTCCAAAATGTGCTGTTGAGAGTATCTCCTGTAATAAAAATAAAGTTTTATAAATTTTTACAGTCTCACACACAAACAAAAATTAAAATAGGATAAAAACTGTGAAAGTTTTCAATTTGAGAGAGGGAATGTGGGTACTTTTTATTTATGGCAACTGTGATTATTTATTTTTTTGGGAAATTTGGAAAGAAGACATCGGGGATAGTTAAAAATCTTCTGTTAGAGGTAATAAACCCAGACAGATATATTAAATAAGGGTATCATTTTCAGTCTAATTTTAAATTTTCTTCAATAGCTTTTATTGGAAATGTTTCATTGGCGTAGTTAATTCGCAAAAGTGAATACGTGAAACTCGGAAGGTTTTGGTAACTGTTCTTAATGAATAATCTGGCATGTGTCAGATATACAGAACAAGTCGTATAAAGTTTGTGGTATAGGTTATCACTTTTTTTCTACAATTAATCTCAATAATATTATAATTTTCCTTTTTTACCACAAAAGCCAGTATTTGAATCGTCAGTTTGAAAAAAGGAACAAGTCCGGAAAAATGGCAAATTGACTTTATGTGCCATCTCCAAGCTTGTTTCTACACATGAGTGGAAAGAGGGGGGAAATAACTACCCCCTATAGCAGGGCCGTATCCAAGGGGGGGGGGTTTAGGGGTTCAACCCCCCCCCCCCCAAAATTTTGACATCAATTTTTATACTGCTATTTTTCTTGAAAATTATGTCTCACAAGGAGCGATATCCTCTTCGGGTATAACCCAAAGGGTCTCAAAATGAGTCAAAACCCTACTTTAAAGGGTAAAATTTCCAAAATTTTTCTGGGGGAGGACCCCCAAACCCCCTCGAAATTTTGAAATCTATATTAAGTATACGGTTTTTTCTTCAAACTTGTGTGTTTTACAAGGAGTGGTCCTCTTTAATGTAACCTAAAGTGTCTCAAAATGAGTTAAAATGCCACTTTTAGGGGAAAATTCAACAAATTTTCTGGAGTAGGAACCTAAAAACCCCCTTAACATTTCGCCATTTACTACAATATACCTTCTTTTTACCTTGAAAATTCGGCCGCTTACAATGAGTGGTGCTCTATGGGTGTAATCTAAAGGGTCTCAGAAATGAGCTAAAACACTTTTTGAGGGGCAAAAAAAATTTTCTGGGGGAGGACCCCCAGATCCCCCCTTTTACTTCGAATTCAAATTGTTCATACAATTTTGAAATTTAGTGCATCAAAATTTCAATCCAGTGTTAACATATAAAAGTACCCGTCAGGAGGTACCTTAGAAAATATTTGAGTCAAAACCCCCCCCGAAACAAAAGTCTGGTTACGGCCCTGCCCTATAGGCAGATATAGCCCCTTGAATTTGGCGAAATCGATGTCCATCCATTGCATTCTTTGATTAAATTGGTAATTTTTGTCTTTCTTTTCTTATTCTGTGCTTTAAACTAATCCAAAATAAAGTTTGTTTTCAATTTCAAAGTGTTTTACCTGTTACTATCCAGTGAATGTTTGATCACTAACTGCCTTAATGACCAAGTTTCGTAACAGTTTTTAATTTTATTTGCCTTAATCTTTCTATTTTTTACTTTTTTTGCTGTGAACTAAGCCGAATTGTAATTTATATGTCGATTTAAGTGATTTTTAAGGTTTTTCTTCAGTTGAAATTTTATGAAGTTGTGAAATGGAATAAGTGTGGTGTCCATCAAATTTTTCAGCTGTAAAATATTTTTGAACATACTTGTTCGTTTTTCAGATGATCGCTATGTATTCTAAATAGGGTCCTCATAATGTCCAGTAAAAATTTGGCGGTTATACAATCTAAATTTCATTACTTATACATTTTTTCCCCCGATTTTCTCAAAACTTGGTTTTTGGACTTATTAAATTTTTCAAACTGACGAGATTCAATTGCTTTGAGTTACATTTCAATAAATTAAGATCATATTGATCGAGACGTATCAACCGTTTAAACGCTCAAATTGGTCTTTGGCGCCGTTCTACCACTTTCAAATGTTTCACCAAAAGTGACTTTGAGCCTTTCTCCTGTAAACCGACGTATATTGGGAGTTCCATTCGGGCATTATTAAATAAAAATATTTACTTTTTAACTCACGCACTAAAAGTTTAAAATTGTTGTACATTGCACATTAAAAACCTATAAAAGAATCCAAATTTCTTACAATAAGTTTTTATTCATTACTTAAATAATTTTAAACTATTAGCTAAAACATAGTTTTTTTATTGATTTACATTCAGATTACCGACAAAACCTAAATATTGAAGGTAAATTGAAATAGTTCTGTGTATAATATTTATAATAGAATTTTATACGCGAGTTTTTTCGTATAATATAAACCGTGAAAATTATCCTAAAATTAATTTTCAAAAGGCCTTTTTACAGTACGTTTAAAAAATTCTTAATAATAAACTAATTTGAACACTTTCTAAAAGGAATATGAGCTAACTTCTGGTTCAAAGTGAAGACAATTATTTTTCACCCCAAGACAAAGGTTGCCTTTGTCGTGCATGTAATTAATCTCCTTTATTGACATATGTAACACTGTTATCCCAATGCATCCAATCAACTTTTTATTTCTTCGAAGAAATACTTTTTTAATTACAGTAATGAGGATATGATTTGGATAATAAGATCACAGCTGATCATAAACCCGGCGTGAAAGAAGTTCCAGGAAGTACACTTGACCGAAAGTGTCAACCTTTAAGCTCTTCCTTGGTGTTTCCCCAATCTTCAGTTGTTAAATTCTCGCATCATTCGAAGAAAAAAAAGAACGTGACAGAAACGAGACCAATCGTTAATCGTTTGATCTTTCGCCACTAACCCAATTCCCCTTTGGCTTCCACAAAAACGAAGGCAAAAAAAGCGATTCCCCCTTTCTTCTCCAACTCTTTTTCGAACCTGTAAATAAAAAAGCCTCAACACAATCAATCTCTAAAACTTTTTCTACTCTCACAAAATTATCGTTTGCTACTTCCCCCCAATTGGCCGAGGGACGCCGGTGAAAGTGAAGTGAAAGGAGGGCGGGACGACCGAGCGCATGCGCGTGAAGGCAAGTTATGCAACGTGAGGTCGCGCCAATTCTTAAACTCTTTACGCTCCGGAAGAAAGTGAAAGTGTTCTTAGAATCTCAGCATTCGAAGACTGGTTGGTCATTAGAACAGTGGACTATGGACTGAAACCTAGGATGTCGGTGGAGAATTTCTACCCCGTGCCCGTGAGCTACCTGCTTCAGACGGACTATTCGTACAGGTCCCTCTGGTGGGCTGCTATAATATTCGCTGTTGTTTTTGTGGTGACTTTTGCGTATGTCAAGTACAGGGACGCAGGACTCGCGCTATGGGATGCCCCAGGATCCAAAGCGTCGCCGTTCTTTGTGGCCATGGCCATCGTGAAGTCTGTGTGTTGTAACACTATTGCTCATCACAACGTCAGTAAGTCAAGTTTGATTTTAATATTTCGTAGAATATGTAAAATGCATTTTTTTTTAAATTTATTATTAGATTTTACTTATAATAAAGTGATAAAAGAGTAGAAAAGAAAGGTAACGAGTGCTTGAAAATGCATCGAAATACTGTTTAAATGGAATAAAAATTTTGATACTGCTTCAATCGATAGGGGTTATTATGAGGTTTGTCAATTACATTTGTTTTCTAAAATTTTTAATCGTAAAAAGGGTGCTTAAAATGTTGACAGACCTGATTGATAGTAAATTAAATTTTTTTAAGTTTCAATACTGTTGTTAAAATTAACAGAAACATATATTTCGTCCTTTATGTAATGCAACTCCCTAATCCGGTATTCCGCTCTAGACGATATCAGTTTTCAGAGTTTGAATATAAAACGTAAAAATTTTGAATATAAAACGTAAGAGTTAGCTTAATTTTTATATTTTAAAACACTCTGCGAATTATTAAATAACTTCTTCTAGTTTAAATCTAAGTTATTTTAATTAAGAATAAAGGAAACCATAATATAAATTATCTCTTTTTTGTTAATTAAAAAAGGTTCTGTTAGAAATTGCACTTTGTTGTTTGACTTACTGCTTTAAAAAGTTGAAAAAGAGTAAATGTTATTTTATCAAAAGTAACCTTTTATTACATACGGAGTAATATAAGTATTAAAAATATTCCTTTTTAAAATCTATGCATGAGTAGCAATGAGTATTTTCCTTGCTTAATATACTATTTTTCAACTTTTCTAAATTTGAGAACGTCGAGTAAATATTTTTTAAAATTTACAACTTCCTTTTCAAGATAATTCATGTTCTAGTTCTCTTAACACATGTTACAACAGACGAAGTGACATTTATTTTCACTTCGTCTGCGGTTTCAGTTACAAAGAACAAACATAAAGTAAACGCCTCGCTTACTGCATCCGTCATGGCTCGTGAACACGTCTATCAAACTTAATGAAATGTTTGGTTTGGAGAAGTGTATTGCTGTCTATCAAGAAACTCGAGCTTGAGGATCATGTCAGAAAAATAGAAGTTGAAATATTTTATAAAATAAGAAGTTGAAATATTTTATAAAATAAGAAGTTAAATTATTATTTTAAAATATTTTTGTATTCAAATTTGGTCATACACGTCTATCGTTTATGTTTTTATCACCGGAGAATAGGTTATTGCTTTTTCAATCTTTTACAATTTAAACACTTTTTTTTCCACAATTTCCCATTATTATAAATTTTCTCACGATTTTTAAGTTTACTATCAAATACTCGTATAATCACGAAATAAAATCTTATAAAATTAAAATTTGGATAATATTGTGGTAGAACTCACGATATTTTTATATATTTTTTTCAATCTTGTAGAAACACTCAAATTGCTCACAAAATCTTATTATCCAATAAATAACTGTCGGAAAAAGATATGAACATGGGTATTATAACTCTATTTCTTACTGAACTAACTTATCTTTTAATATATGAATAACACATTTTAGGGTAACACGACGCATAACATACATATAAATGTATGCTTAAGATGCATGTATTTTATACATTTAGGATAAAAAACAACTAAACCCCGTGCTAAAAAAAACAACAATAATTGTTCTCAAATACATTAATTTGAAAAATGAATATTCATAAGAGAGCTTCTGCAATCGATAAGAACCTGCTATTCATTTCTGTATGTAGAAAAAGAGAAGCTCCTCAGAACGAAAAGTACAGTTTATTAGCAAACGCTAAATTAAAACGTTAAAGTATTAAAAGTATGTAAAATGAACTTTTAAATTTAAATAATTGAAGTTCCGATGATCGATTGTTGGCCATAACCGATGGCCCCTCTTCCTCCCGACTCCCAGAGAGTGTGTGGGCATCATAGTGTTTCTTCACATATACCTCTGCAGCACAGCACACGAGTGGTAGAGAGAAATGCTCCAATCCCTCATGTATAACCCTCCTCAAACGAAAAGAAGTATGTTAAACAAAAAAAACATGAACGAATTTTTAATACCAATATTAAACAAAATAGCACAAAAACTATAGCGATTCAAAAATTTTAAAAAAGATTATAAAACTATTCCCACGAATAAAGCACTCAGGAGCTTCTTAAGAATTATTCGGTTTTAGAGTAGCATAATTTTCATGTTTGAATAAATTGAAAGTAATATGAATCACTAATTTTCATTCAAAATTTCAACACTAATTTGATGCAACAATTATCACTTCCCTACAAAACACATATAATCCCATGTCTTTCAAAGTCCAGTTGTAAATTTCACAACTGTTATCACAAAAAGGAAACTTATAAAAATTTAAATTCATAAATGAGAATTACAGAAACGTCATTATGTTTGTAGGACAATTATTGGAATCAGCCAAAAGTTTTTTTTTTTTTTAAATGGGAGCGTATGTCAAATAGACATCAGTAAAATCGAAAGTCAGTCGGTTGTGTAATATAAACTTGAATCTATTTATGTCTGTAGTAAAAAGCAATATTTAAATGTCAAATAGAAGAATTTTAAGGACTATCCTTGCATTCATAACATAAACTGTTCAACTGTTGGTATAAATTAATACCCTATTTCTTAGGAAGATGCATATAGGGTTTTACACATACCAACCTGTCTCTCAGTCGCTCTGATTCTTCTTCGCGTCTCACATCCATTCTCCGGTACTCAGCAACAAATGAATAATTCATGAAATTACTTCTTGGCTAATTGCTTCCAACAACAATCGGAACTCTACCGTGTTAGAAGTGCGGAAGTTAGCCGACGAAGTCTAACTTGGAAACAAAATATACTAAAAAAAATCCAGAGTCATAAGTAAAATAATGTAATTACAAGCCTTGACTGGATTGTTATTCATACTGAGGAATGAAGAACAATGGGTATATAGGATAACCTGTAATTAAATGCTTATGTGAAATTGCTGTTCTGGAAATTAGGGACATTTATGGTTTTCACTTTAAGAAGCTTCCTTAGTTTTGATTAATCATACGGAATTCTTTTATTTGGGTTTCTTTTCAAAAATATGTCAAGATAAGTATTATTTGAAACAATGTGTGTTTTATTTTTAAAAGTAAAATAACTAGGTTCTAGGTATGTTGGTGGGGCCTGGCCTTATCCAGAAGTAAACTCTTGAAAACAAAATATGTGAGTTTAAAATATTTTTATTCTGCACTATAATATAATTATAGCAACATAATTCATTATTTCAAACGTTTTTTTATTTTAAATCTTAGTCCTATTGTCTATTTTTGGTTTCTCTGTAGAAGTTTTTATTAGGTTCCCAATGGAACATCGCGTGAATCACATGAAAAGTTTAAACCACCTTCATTTAATGATAAAAATTTATCGGATCACAATCTGGCTTGTTACAAGATTGTTAAGTATATCAAGTAGTAAATGTAACTATAATAAATTTATTACTTCAGATCTATTTTAACTGAGAGATAAAACTAATAAAATGTGTTCTTGATATTGAATTTACACTAATATAATAAAATTACTCGTGAACGATTCCGATACGTTACTTCAAAAATGCCCGTTTACATGAAGCAAATGTACTTAGCTAATGTGTTCAGTGTTCAATGAATGCTTCGATACCAAAATTCATTACCATTCATCAAACTTAAATTGAGAGATAGAACCATAATTATTTGTTCTTTATTATGTTTTACCCCCTAGCGCAAGAAAATACCTGATCTAATTTATTACTTCCGAGAGAACTTCGAAACAAAGCCTGTTCGAACGCCCATCGGGCATTAATAAATAACCTTTCCCCCTTTCCAAAACTCATTCAATTAACTCCAGCAGTGTTTCTAGCGTGTTCAAAACGTGAGGTCGGGAACTGCGCAATCAGTTATAACACCTGAAACTAACAAAACATGTTTTCTGCACCTGGAAGATTTTTAGATATCTGTTAGAAAACTTGAACTCTTTTGTGATCTTCTCAACGTGTCTTGCAGAATATTTTTAACAGCGCTTTGATAAGAAATAATGTTGTGAACATTTTTAAAAATTGTATCTTGTAACACCATCCACAGTTACATTTCTATTTTTAAAACACGACGATATCATTTCCAATCATTCAATTATTACTAAAACTGAAAAAAAAATGAAATGTAATTATCTTTCAGGTTTGCACTCTGACTTATTTTTCTCAGCGGTTCTGAATATATTTAATTGAGAATTAGAGTTTTCTCTTTCACCAAACGTTTTTCTAGTTTATAACTTTTTTCAGGTAGTAACAGGTAACAAAGAATTTTTAGAAAATCAAATTTAAAACCAAAACAAAACAATCAAATTTTGATTGGCGTTTTTATCAAACTTGGGATTGTCTTTCATGGGCCCATTTATGTTGAATTATGAGGGTTTCTCATCCTTACAAATTCAGGATGTTTCATACTCTATGATAAATTATGTTTGCTTAACCTTAATCATTTCGAACACTATTCTCTCTTCAGAGTATTTCTCGAGGCATTTGTATATAAAAAGCAACTAATAATAATAGTTTATTTTATATAAATAAGATATCGCATTAAAGTTAATTATATTAGGTAATTAAATAAATACACATTTGTCAACTGGGGAAAAATACCCATTTATTTGACTAAAAGAAATTAAATATAAGAGTATAGAAATAAAAATGAAAAAATATTTAAGTTAAATAATTTTTAAAATAACTACAACACAAGTAAGACACAAACACATAAATAGTTACGTACAAATAAAAAAATACAAGAAAAACATATTGAACATGAATGTACACAAAAAAAGAAAATGGCAAAGCAGCATTAGGGATAAAAATTACTAGTTGCTTCTATAACTTTAAATAATGGTACAATTTACATCAAAAACTTTTATTTTTTAACATCGATTTCAACTCAATATCATAAGGTCCTCTTTATATACGAATAATAATATTAATAATAAAACATAGAATGTATGGAATATTTTCTTTGTTTTGGATCTCAATGATTTTCTTAATGTTCACTCACTATCAATTGCATCACGTTTCTTAAGGAGTTCCTCTCTTACCTAGAAAGCGCGATCTCCTTGTTACCTTCGTATAAATCCTCGAAACCCCCATCATAAACCATCCACAAAGTAGGATTGTATACGGTCGACGCATAATAGTCTCATTGTATCTGTTTTTTTCTTTACAACTTCCTGGTCCAGTTTATGGTCATCATGGCCAAAGCCAAGCGTCTCTGAGGGGCATGCTCGAAACATGTGTGAGGCGTGTAGTAAAAGCTTCCACTGATGATGATGGCGAAGAAATGAGATCGCAACTTTCATTCAGGTTCCCTTTGTGTTAGAAGAGGAGAAAATGACCGAACACTCACCATGATACCCTCAACTTGGCTAACTTAATGACAGATTTTCTTTGAACTTCTAAATTGGTTCTGCAAAATGAAGAATGCATTGAGATTGTTTATAGAAAAAAAATATCATGTGCTTCTTTTCTCTTATGGTTAATTGCTCTGGAAATATATTATCAATATATTGTGAGAAAATACGAAGTTATATTTTTTTGTTTCTTAAAGTAAATTAAGTATCAATTTACTGTAAAATTTTATATAGCTTTGTATAAAGTTCAAATATGAAGTACTTATCTGAGGCGTCACCCATCATACTATAACATCAATATACTTAATATGTCATTATTTTGATAACACCAAAAATTTCACTTATAAAATCTTCCGTCCCAGTTAAAGAAAAATATCTTACTTGATAGTATAGTTCATGTTCATTGTAATGTTTTTGTATATATGGTTTTTGTACACTTTAATAATATGGTTTTGTACACTTTAATCCAATTTCTAACTTAGATTAAACCTTAGGGCATAAATCTATCCTAACATTTAACTTAGACCTGGTGATATCTGAGTATATACACTTATTTTTACAATTTACAAAAAGCGGGTACTTTAAATATTGTTATTATAGACATATCAGCCTAATAATTCAATAAAAAGCAAAATTCCATTATTAGGTTAAGCAAACGTCAAATCACTTCCCACGTTCTTCTCAAAAATCCGGAACCAAATTAGGGTGAATCTCCCCATAGACATCAAGCCATTTCCTCATGGGTCACATGGTTTTCGCTCTAAGTGTTGAAACATTTAAAGCACTGACAGGATACTCAGGTGGTAAAATCTTTTTCATGGAAATTACTTCCCCTTTAACGAGTTATTACAACATTAACACAGAACTTTAAAACGACTGCTGTGTTCCACATTCCCGACTAGTAGAATACCTTTTCAAAGGGAGGTTTCTATTCCACAAACTTGTGAAGATTAGAACAAAGAATGTCTTAAAAAGTAAAATGTTTTCGCTTTTCAGGGAATTTTTTTTAGTTTCCTTGAAAGCACATTTGAGATGTCATTTTATGGATATTTTATTGCTTTTGGGGTTGGTTTTTTGAATCCTTAACGATGTGTAATTTTAGGTTTTAGAAACAAATATATTAACTGCTTCTACTAAATGCACGTGCAGAATGGTAAGCATTAAGACATAATCCGAATGAAAATGCGATTCTAAATTATTTTCATTGAATTATGATTTATACAACAAATTAAAATAGTTAAGTTTTGTAATGATTACGTTATACTGTGGGAAGTAATTCTTTTACTTTAACAGTTAATATAGTTTTTTTTTAATTTTTATTAAAATCATGAACAATAATACTAAGTTATGAAAAATGTAGATAAAACATAATTCATCATTCATCATCAAAATAAAAGTTTTGATAAAATCTTTGGATATTTTTTTCAATTGATAGTTTTTATAATAACTTTTAGCTTAATTAGTAAAAAATTCCAACGTTGCTTTCGTTTAGTTCAGAGATTATCATAAATATTTTCATCATATGCTATACAATCTTCTTTCATGTTTACTTATTGATTTCTAACTCCAACTAATTTTAAATGGTAAAACAACATAACCACACGCTTTCTCTTATAACTTTATGAATACACGCATTATATACCTATAGTTTTCATTTGGTTTTATAATATTAACAAGTCAATAATTATAATTTTAAATTTAATGTTATACTTTATAATAAAATATTTATTTTAACTTGTTTATAAAAGAAAAGATCGAAACACTAAAAATCTAAGTTTACTTTTTAACTTGCCGCGTATCTAAAATGTATTGCAATCACAAAAATATCATCAGAGAGAGTGATATAGCAAACTACTTTCAAATCAGATTGACAGAGACAAATCATAGAAATCTAAATGATATTTTCTTGCCCAATAATAATAATATAATTGAATTTCTCTTTACTTGATAAGTGTTAAATTATTAGGAGATTTGAATGCGATAACTTCTAATTTATCGAATTACGAGTGACAAAATGCAAGAAAAAGGGTTATTATGGATTGAAGGTATAAATTATTTGTTGTAATGAGTTCTACATGTAAATCAAAGTCATTTCATAAATTGAAGTCTCAAAATTGAGTGTTCATTAATTTCAGTGAAAAATAATGATAATGATGCATTATTGTTTTGAAAATTTTTTAAAATTATCTAATTTTTTTTCAAAATTCAATGATTAAAACGGGATTCTTTTGATTTTCATTCTAATGTATTTCAAATAAATCAAAATGATTTGAACAAGTTTGAAAGATGTTATCTAGGTTATATTTTAAAACTCTTGCATTTTGCAATTTTATGCAATTTTCAAATATATATGTTAAAATTAGTATTGTGTTAAAATGTATATAACAGTACTTTTAAATTTAATTTTTATAAACTATATTTTTAATTTTAATATCTTATTTCTAAATTTTCAATTTATGGAGCCAGTTTTATTAACATTTATGCAGAAAAGAGGTGAAATATTACAAATGAAACTTAAGGAGAAAGGGATAAGTAGCAGATCTTGATTCTAGTATGGATATTATAAGTTTAAAAAATCTTAACTTATGATATTTAATTACAAACAAGGTAATATGATTCTGGAAAGTATAAAATTTTAAAAATGGATAAATCGATTCAATAATTTTTAAGTAGCTTTACTTTTTGCAAGTTTATCCAAAAAAGAATATTAGTTCTAAAGTTAAAGTAATCAAAATCAATATAACCACAAAATTACTTAATTTTGAAGCATGAATAAATGAATAACTTTTAAGTTTTTGCGTTAATTACAGGTTATTTGAAGAATATAATTTTTATAATAGAATAATTAGATTTGCTTGATTTTTTTAAGAGTATTGATTAAATAATTTTGTATTTATGAGTTATTTAGTTTTTGAAACTAATTTTCTCTTCATTACGTAAAACTTTTAAATATTAGTTTTTTATAATATTTTATTCATATTTATAAAGAAACAGAAGAATCATACATGAAATCAGATCAAGTAAACAATGATTCATTGAATGCAAATTGTCTTTAGAATACTAAACATTCTCCCCATAAAAAAAAAAGTTTTCCTTCAAATCCCACGTGTAACCCCGACACGTGTTGTGGTCCCTTTCATCTATCGATACTGAGCTAGTTTAGTAATTAATCGTTCATTCACTCCTTTCTGAACTCTTTAAACAAATTTTTCGCTAGTGGCCCGATGAAAAAAAATGGTGTCATGCTTCACTTCTACCTATGTTAATGCGAGTTTAAGCACAGAATATTCCGTTTCACGTTTCCTTGTCATCCTTTGAAACATCTTACGCAAGATTCTAAAGTAAAAAATGCGTCATGGTGACAATGTGGGAAGATGCTGTGGAAAAAAATTACGTATATATTTCATACTTTTATTTTTTACAGTTTTATTAGTTCAATTTATTGCTTTAATATAGTTTTAGCAAAAAATAGCAAGCATATATTTACACTATTTACAAGCATATATTTACATTTTTAAAAATAAATCTAATTCCTTTCAAAATATCATTAGAGTCATACATATATAGTATTAAAATTCACTAAATATATAATGACTGATAGCTCGATGTAATTTCATAATGATTTGTTATTCAAATATTTTAAAATTATTTTATTTGGAAACGTATAGGAATAAAGGAAAAATAAATGTTTGATGAAAAATATTAAATTGTATTAACTCGTTAGAAAGAAATACTAACTGCCTGACTAATATAACTAATTATCATTCAGAGGAATGTACTATCTAGAGGAATCTAGTAATTTTATGTACAAAAATATTTAATTATCTTTGGTAGTCTAGTCATAATTTTTTCTTGTAGTAATTCATCTTAAATAAAAAATAAAAATGTGTCGAAAGCCTTTTAACAAGATGACATTGAACGATTTGGTTACATCAAAATCATTTACTGAGGGCAAAAGTGTTTAACCATACACCTTAGTTGTGATATAAGTAATAAATCACCTTAACCTAACGTCTTTCAAATACCTCCTGCTGTTTTTCACTGGACCAAAGGTGCTACCTCGTGAGTGGTTACACAGTATAGTATAAAAGCGTATAACCAGAGTAACCAGAAAGCTGTTTATCATCTATTATGCAAAGTAAGGTGCGTCTCACCCATAATTAACCATCATGAACCAGAGGTTGGGAGTAGGTCTTACTAGGCAGGCAACTCTGTGGAAAAGAGAAAGTTTAGTTCGATACTCAATTATGAGTCAGGGCGTTTAAACGGATTGCTGCTAGTTTGTGAGAGGTCAATTACAGCAATCTATCAACCAGTTGAGGATGCATTCCTAGAAGCTATTGTGGTTGATGAGAATTTGTCAGAACGTTAGCAATATCCTAATATGATACTGAGTTGGATAATTACTTCCATTTTGAAAACTTTAACGATATGACAAGCGTTAGAAATTGAATCATCGCCAGTTTGAAAAAGGTATTAAAGACTAAATATGGCAAAAGAACTTTTTATGTTCAAAATTTTTTTCAAGGTTCCTTCTACAGAGTAGTGGGAGAAGGAGGGTGGTTTATTTAATTTGAAATTTAAGTCTGTTTGTCTTTTTTCTTATTCTTCGTGCTGTGAAATAACCGAAATTAAACAAGTTTTTTAAAATTTACCTTTTTTATTCAGTGAAAGCTTGACTTCATTGATACAAGGTCCATTGATACTCATACCTTAATGGCTCGATTTCATAATACTTTTTATTTATTAAAAAAAAAAAAACTTTTGAATTTTATTTGACTTAGTCCTTCTATTTTTCCTTTTTGTGCTGTGAACTATGTAGAAATATTATTCATGTTTTCTTTTCGATAATTGTTCTGTATTCTAAATAGGGTCCTGAATAAATTTCTAGTAATAATTTGGTGGTAATAAAAATTGTATTACTTTCATAGTTTTTCCCCCCCGATTTCCTCAAAACTTGTTTTTTTTTTACTCATTCTCTTTTTTAAACTGACGCAACGATTCAATTAGTGTTATTGTAAAAATTTTAAAGATAATATAAAAAAGAACTACATTCTTCTCAATGGGGTTATTTAGATAAAATGTTGTTTCAAAGTTTATTAAAACATTCAATGTTAATTTTCAAAATATGCTTCTTCTAATAGTATATATGTTATGGGCAAAGTGATTAATCGGGCATTATTAATAATGCCCGAAGTGGAGGCGGGCAAAGTGATGAATTTCATTCATAAATTCCACTGAATTTATCACATTGCCCGTAACATATACAATGACAATGAAATTAGTTTTATTCTCTTTGAATAGAACTTTGGTATGTAACAAGTTTTTTATGGGCTGGGCAATTCCACTGGTAACTGACTGACATTCACAAAGGAAAATAATAAGTATTTTGTAATTTACTTCCCCAAAATAAATTTTAAAAAAATATTTTCCACCCAGCTTATTGCTTTCTTGTTAGCTATATATAATGGCACAATTAAATTTTCAAAATATATTTTTATTTATTTTTGAAAAATATTTAAACCCATGGTAACTGACTGACATTTATGCAACCTCTATGAAAAGTTAACACAGTTAATACGAGATTTCTCTGAAATTTATTGGAATTTTCAATTAAGTTAAAAAGGTGATAAAGAACAATGCATAAGCTTTTAGAATATGGCATTTGAGTTCAAAAATGTTGCTACAATAGAAAATGATAGTAATTACAATATGGTAACTGACTCACGTGTGTCTGGTAACTGACTGACATTTCTGAATCTCCCAATGCTAAAATTCAAAATAGTGTACTAAAATGATATGAAAGAGTTAACTCGAGCGGTTAGCAATTAAAGTAAAAATTATGGGTTATATTTTGTTGGCAATTTTTGCTTACATATAATTTTATCATTACTTTTAACATTTCTTAACTTTTAAAATTTTGATGTTCAGGTTGACATTTTCATGGAATTGCCCGGCTACATTCATTTTAGTGTACATTATAATTTAAAGCTATTTTTTTTTACATTTAGTTGTATAACATAACTTACCTACGAAATTAAAGATCAGTGAGAGAGTTAATGACAATAATGAGGGAATAATCTGTTTACCAACCCCAAAACAATTACCTCTAACACAGAGTCAACAAGAACCCGGATAACGTAAAACAGAAAAGTAAATTAATTGAAAACACTAAATGAACTCCTGGGAAACATGTCATGGGATCCATTTCCCACAATTACCCTTTTATTAACCCGAACCACCTGTGACAGCAACCGGAAAACAACATTCGCTGGAGTGAAGGAGGTTGCAAGATGTTTTAGTAGAGGCTTGTCAAATCAAGATCCCAATCATCCATTGAAGTAACATGTTGCGAGAAGGAAAGGGGGAGGACCACCAAGATCAATGGTTTGCGAACAGTCATGTTTGACTCCGCCTCTGATGAAGTGTATCTTTAGAGAGTCTTTAAATGGGAATTTGCGATAGATATATAGTTGTTATACTGTTATGTTTATTAAGCAAAAGATAACACGATACACTGTTCCGTAAAAAAAATGTTGGAGGCGGGTGTTTATTGCGTTAAAAGGAAAGGGGTGTGTTTCAGCCGGATCATTCTATCTAGGAAAAGGGTCGGTCAACTTACTTAATGTTAACGAGAGACGTTTGATCAGGATAAACAAGTGCATTCGCGGAGGTCTAATATTTCAGGTATTAAACGTTTAATTGAGTAGTACGTTGCAAAGTAATTCATAAACATTTGTATACGTGATTGTGGGCATTAGTCGCATAATCAAGTTAAATAAAATAAATATTTCAAAGGTTACATAAAAATTCAATAAAACTTCATAGTAAAAATATCATTTAAACTTAAGCATTAATAAAACCACTTCAAAGTTTTAAATGATAAAATCAAATCAGATTCACAAAATACGCACTAGAATTGGCAATATTTTAAAACAAAAATGGGAAGGGATTTTTAACCTAAAAAATAGAAGTATTATCATTACATCGAAGCAATTAAATTTTTATGTGGGAGCTAAGTTGGCAGATTTATTTTCCCGTCCTCAGCTGTCTGAATCCCTGTTCGCTTCCGTGGATGGAGCATAGGTCTTCCAATTGGCATAAGTAACGACAACACTTACATTCTGTATCCAAATATGTATCTTTTTCAATGATTTTTTTATATATCTTAACAGTACTGTGTTCTTTTCAGTTAGGTGATATTTAATGAAAGATATTTTAAAGGTTTTAATTGAAAAAACCGTATGAAAATGTAAAATTAATTTAATACGTTTATTTCATTCCCTTTTTATGAATTTATTACAATATATTTGGTATCTTTTTTACAAAACTTCCTTCTACTCGTTTGGGATCGTTTCTTTTAAATTATATGGGCTAAAATGTTTCTATACGAAAAAAGAACAGATGCAGATTTTCCGGTTTCCATCGTTGACCAGACCAGATCCGTTCGATTTCCGGGGAAGAAAGATTCAAACGCAAAAAGAATGATTGATCGTGTTAGATCCTCTTCCTAACCCTCCAGGGGAAAGAGCGCGATCTCGCACGTGTTTGGGAGAAAGTCAAGATGAAGGAAAATCGTTTGTTTTTGTCTTCGATTCTGGAAGTTTGTAGAAAACTAAATAATAGAGAAGAGGGGAGCACCTTGGAACACACTACATTTCAGACATAACATAATAGTTATGAACTCATGCTTATTAGTATCTAAAATCTCTCTCTATACTCTTCAACGTGTTTTTGGATCTTTGGTGCGTTTAGATAATTATTTACATAAGCCATCTTATTTAGCGTGGAGTAAAGTTTCGCGTAGTTTGAAAAGAAATTTTTAAGTAAAAGAAATCTATTGATGTTATTATAATTATGTTGAGATTTTAAAATGCGTGTATCCATTAATATTTTAGAAAAGGGTAATATTTTTTTTGCTAAATCGAAATGAATAATTAAGTTGAAAATCCGAATATTTCAAGTGGGGACATTGGGACAAATCCCCAAGATGCCACATACTTCTCATGAATGAAAAAATAGGTTTTTTTGTCTAAATTAATAATTAAAGAATTTTCAGCAATAGAATTTAGACATTGGTGCAAAAAGGTATCTGGAAGTAAACCAAAAATAAGTTATTTATTACGTCATTTCATGACAGCAGAAATCAGTGAAGAATTTACAGGGGTGTCTGTAGAATATGTCCGAACGCCCGAACGAGATTTGGCGAAGTATATTATAGTAAAAATTATAGTAAAATATTTAATTTTGGGGGAAATTTTGGACAAAACAAATTGTGTTCTGGGGAATTCCCTAAAACATTTTCTACACCCCTGGAATTTTAAATTTACAATATGTTTCATGTCATACATACTTTACATGACTGCTGTTCCTGACTGTTACTGTTACTTTACATGAACAGTTCCCGCATTTTGTGTTATTTCTTTATTTGATAAAGATGGCTAAAAAGAAATTTTGTCTCAAAATGTTTATGATTCTGATGCTTAATTATTTTTTTATACAATTTCAAAGTTCATCTTTAAAAAGAGCGCGAAAACGGTTGCTACGTCACAATAGTTGTGTTATGTCATCAGTTTGTATAAACAGAAGTACGAACAGCCAATCATGAATAGCTTTTTGGCTATCCTCAATGCCTGTTCAAATTACTTCACCTGCTTTTCGATGGCAACTCGAATTTAGCTATTTTTATTTTCAAATATGTAATTAAAAAAATTTTTTGAAACTTTTAAGGCTGATTTTTGAAGTTATAACCATTTGTTTTTATGGAAAATGGCTCGTTCTATTTTTAAAAAATAAGGAATTATTTGTTAGTTTTATATTTTTCAAAATAATATATAATTTTATGCTATAACCCAAGGAATATCCCAAGCTATGTCTCAAGGCGGAACACTAGTAGGGCACCTTAGGACACATTATGAGTTTTTTTAAATTTGTTATTTTGAATTCCATAAAAGAGATAACTGGTAGGAAAAATTTATTTCATGCGCAAAGGGCGCAATGAGAAAATGCGCAGATATTTAATATCTGAGTTGTGTTTGAAAAATGTAACTTTATAAAAAAGTAGAAAAATAATATTGTGAAGTGTCCATCAAAGATTCTCTACTTCCCATATACTGCAATAACAGCAATGTAATTAACAGCATACAATACCTTAAAACCGCAACGTTCCTTCTTTTTTTTCAAAAGGGGTGTATATAATTTGTAAGGAATGTCCCAAGCAAAACGTTCACCCTTTACCTTCATCACGTTTCACCCTTAAAATGATAAAAAAAAAACCTTACAAGTGGAAAAGTGTTTGATTATTACTTTGTGAATTTTACTCTCATTACCTCTTAAACCTGAGTATAATAAACATACTATGATGCTAAAGATACAAATAGAACATTAGATTTTTAATAGAGTTACAAAATAGAATTTTTTTAAAGCTATGTGTTAAAGCAATGCTTCTTTTGAAAGAGTTGATGTCTTCGCATCTAATGAATTGTGTTAGTGTCAGTACTGCAATTAAAACATTAAATCCCACATCCTTGGATTTTACTGCGGAAGATTTCCAACGGTGATTTTTAAAAGCGTTGTCAGGTGAGATTTCTACGATATCGTTTTACATCCCTGTAATTCAAAGAATTCATCTCACATTAATGCTGGAGAAATGTTAATTATAACACCACAAAATAATATGATAGAAAGTCAATGAGGTTAAAAACACTTTGAGCTGATGGTAATAATAAAATATTAAAAAAAGAATTTAATAGCACACTTTTCATAATTTTTTATTACAATCGAAAGTTTCGGTACGGGGTTTTAAAGGATTTTTTAATACAGATCGGTTTTATGATAGTAACGAAAGTAGTAATTATGTTCTAAACAAATTTTAAAATATTCTCGAATTTAAATTAGTACAAAATTATCCAGAAGTATTGTTTAAGCATCTTAAATGTTCCTTAAAATAGTGTAATGAACATTAACAATAACTATTTCCGTATTTATCCGCATTCGAAATTATAATATTTTCCATTACTTACAGCTTAATAAGACGTAATGATCCCGAACATTAAAAGTCATCACGTTTCACCCTGTTGAAAATATTAATTAAGTTTATAATTCTTTTGAGTGTAGGTAACTGTTTATAAGAAAATCGAAACTGAGTAATGACCAAGCCATAAGGTCATGCTTCTCAGCTCATCATGTTTCCACATTTGTAAGTGGAGATGCGCAATGAAATTCATAACGATGATTTATTACCTGGCAATAAAATGGCGAGAACTCTCACCTTTTTTCTGTCCTTTAAGATGTTGGGTAATTTTCATTCAAAGAGGAAAATGTTAATTTCGTTAATTTCATGTAGAATAACATTTGTTTTCTTTGCTTAGCTCTTTTAGATATTTTGTGTTTTAGATATTTTTCTCGCAAATGATATTTAGTTTCGCATCTTTAAATAAATTAAGATATGTTAATAGTAATTTACGACGTAACGGAAAAGATTTCATTGTTTAAAAACAATAAACTTATAACCCAATTTAGTATTTTTAATAAAATAGGTTCGAGTTGTTTTATTTCATCAAATTTTGCTATAATACAATGCATTAAAACTTTATTGTATTACATACCTACTACTACAACATCTCATTTCGTTTAATTATCTTAAACTCTCTGTTTGGGATTGATTCTGTAGTTGTAGTAGTGTTTATACGTTCATTTAAAAATTTGAAGATAAAATTAAATTCTAGATAGTAATGAAATGATAGAATTACCTCCTCATCATGGGAAAATATCTAATTTAGCTATGATTTTTAGGCACTCAGGAAATCACTATAAAATTAATAAACTTGTATTAATTATGATATAATAATAATTAATATAAATTAAAATATTCAGTCGGTTTGTTTATTATAAGATTTTTAGTTAGTGAGAACTTGCTTCATTATTTCTTTGGATAAAATAGCTTCGAAATAAAATCCGTTCAATAATTAAGATATATGAAATTCTTTAATATGTAGTTTCATGATTGAGAAACTGCACCACCCTTTGGTTATTAGAAAAGAAACCTCACGATATTAGTGCACAGGATGTTTTTTAAACCCTAGTGCCCCACAAGAGGTCAAACAAGGTTCCACTTCTAGACTTCAGCTTCACTGCAGGAAACACTGATACTACATGAAATAGAAATATACGATGGAATTTTTTTTTTTAATTTCGAAATTCTTGCAAAACCTGCTTCATTCCCCTCATTGATTGCACTATTGATATCGCCTAGCTCTAAAGAAGAACGTTCGTATTTCTAGAATCATCGCAACCTTCATCACTGTATCCGATTTCGCAAATTCCTCCCATTCAAGCAATACTCTCACTTTCGAAGCTCTGCGAAGAGTGTCGCAAGTAGAGTTCGATCGTGCCTCTTTCCACGTCGTTCCATCTCACCCCTAGGGGTCGCCCCGCCGTCCCACTTCGCCGCCGCACGAGGAAGCGCGAGAGGTCGGAAGTTGCCCCACATCACATTTACTCCCTACTTCCTCCCCTTATCTTCTTGTGAAAGTCCCCCCTGAGGGCGTTATGTCACATTCGAAGCGCTGCTCACGTTTTTCGAATGTGCGGTTTGGTGTGAAGGTTTCGCCATTTAAGAAGTTGGTGCACCTTGAATGAAGGTAATTGGGTGGGAAAATAAATTGGAGCAGATGAATTCACCCAGTGTTCATAAAAATTTCCTTAAAAACTCAATCAAATTAATCCTTCCATTTTCCGACGAAATAAGAAAATCGTGGAGAGTTCAAGAAGAATATAGATTGCAGGTTTAGGCAATCCGCCCATGATTGCACTTAAAACATAATTTCTGAATCTGTCTTGAGAAATAGTTCACCATCAAGAACCATAAGGTTTTAATTTACTGTTGGAAAAGTACGCTTTATTATAAATTGACTTTTTTACAAAAGGGATTTGAAAATAATAATAATAATAATAATAATAATAATAATAATAATAATAATAATAATAATAATAATAATAATAATAATAATAATAATAATAATAATAATAATAATAATAATAATAATAATAATAATAATAATAATAATAATAATAATTTTTATTTATTTAAAAAAAATACAATTTACAAAAATAGAAATTGGTCACCAAGAGGCAACAGAGCCAGTATTGGTGACTACTTGCATGACATAGGAAAAAAATATAGTTTACAAAAATCAAAACACAAATGATAAAAAACAAATAAGGATTTAGAACTAGGAAATGAACACAAGACATAAATTTATAAAAGTATACAATTAAATATTCTGGACAAACTGGAAAATATAAAGTAAATTCGCTTCTAAATGTGGAAAAATAATAATAATAATAATAATAATAATAATAATAATAATTTATTATGAAAAATTTTTCAACCTTTACATCCAATGAAAGAGAGAGAGAGAAAAAAAAAAGCGACATTATATTGTTCACTAAGGGGCCGAAATTGGCCCTTCCAAGTGAAACAAAAAGTTTTTCGATTTAAACATATATAAATAAAAAGAAATTAAGTACATAAATATAAAAATAGAAATAATTACAAGACATGGCAATGGACAGCACAGAAAAATATTACAGTTACTTTGTGGCTCTATACAAAAATACAACCCAATTTAAATAAAAGATAAGAACACACTAGACCATATGGACAAAGACAAATATATATGATATAAAACAAACGACGTTAGATGAAGATCATAAACTGAGAACTAAATGAGCAAAATGTGAATATTTATCAAGAAAATACATAATCATCCGAGTTCAATAAAAAATTAAATAATTCCCCTTTAAAAGAAAATTTATTGGAATTTGTAGTTAATTGCATAGGTAGTTTATTGTAGTAGAAAGGACCCTGGTAGACAAAACTTTTACGTAAAATTTCTTTGTTGGGTTTCGGAGTATCTAGAAGAGGTGGTTTTCTGAGATCATAATAGGTATTAGAGCTATCAAACAAGATAAAGTTGTTATGTATATAAAGTAATGTTCTGAAGTAAAAAAGTTTCTTTATAGATAAAAGATGGTCATCGTTTATATACTTAAGTAATCTTTTTTGTAAGTTTATTAAAGGTAACAGATTTGACAAATAATCACCCCCCCAGAAAATAATTCCATATTGTAAAATAGATTGTATCCATGAATAGTATAGGATTTTTAAAAAGGATCTATCTACATAATTTTTCAAATGAAAAAATATAAATAAATAATAACGGAGTTTATTTTTCAAAAATTCAATGTGAGATGCATATTTTAAGTTTTGGTCGATGTGTAAACCTAAATATTTAAAGCTATTTACTCGTTCAAGATTCAAACAATTACAATTAACGATATTGAAACAATCATGATATGTTATATTAAGATCTAAACTAGTCCTCTGAATTAAACTAAAATTTATGTACTACTTTGTTTTATTACTGTTTATTGAGATATCATTTTTTTGAAACCAATCCTTTAGCTTAATTAAATCTGTGTTTATATTTTTTTCTAAAGTAGTATAATTTTGAGCAGAGTAAACCAATACAGTATCATCTGCGTATGATATAATTTTTCCAAAAAGTCTTAACTCACATAGATCATTTATGAAAATTAAAAACAGCAAAGGGCCCAAAATGGATCCCTGAGGTACTCCCTTCTTTATAAATTCGAAATCACTTAAATTATCCCCTAGTTTTACACATTGTTTTCTATTTTTTAAATAAGATCTAAACCACAGTAGCTGCTCTCCTCTAATACCTGCCCTTGAAATAAATCGATATCGTCAATTTCAATTAAAAATGTAAATAAAACTTTCTTGAAAAGATAATAATTGTTTTCCGACTGCAACTCAAATGGTAAACTATTGTATAACTTAGGAGCTAAATAAAGAAAATGCTTGCGATAGATTTCTTTACGTATTATTGGTAATTCAAAAATTATATTTGGACGTCTATCTGAAATTTTTTCTTTTAATTTACATTGTGATTTATTTTTAAATAGTTGTAAAATTATTCTATAAAAGGCATTATAACGGATTGGTAGTTATCTTAGGGAATTGAAAAATTTTAACAAATTGGATACAAATTGGATAACAAATTAAATTTTTATTGTTTAGCCCTCGATTATTTCTATCATTTCCCTGTATTAGTTTCTTTTCATTCTTGACTTTATTATTCCTTTAACAAGTGTTAAAAAAGACATTTATTCTAAATGCCAATGATATTTTAAAGAAAATTCAAAAATAGTTTTAATTGCTTAAATATTTTTCCCCATTCACCTATTTAATTGTTTTGTGTGTGTATATCTGATTATATCAAATTTCAAATTTTATTCTTAAATTTGCAATTTAATGACTGTATTATTAATCTAAACAAAAAGTTTGTGTTTGCTAATTTTTTTTATTACTAAATATTTTAAAAATAAATACCACCCTATATACATATTTATTTTGTTACTTTACAACCTCTTTGAACAATTTCCAAACCTTGGACATTTTTTATCCTATTTGTAAGTACGGAATAAAATGTAATAAAGTTAAACTGAGCTTTAACGTTGGGAACAAAGTCAAAATATACTTAATATTTTAAAAGTTAGTTGCAATTACTACAATGTAAAAACGTCCTGAACTCTATATGTTTGTCGTCACTGAAGCAAATACTCGAAATTACTTCCTCCCTCAAAAGCCACGTTTCCCCAAAATGATGAATAATCTTCCTCGAGCTGCATTGTTTTTGAGAAAGCGTTCCCAAGATAACGGTAATTTGAAAAGGAATAATTTGATGAATCATTGTTCGTGATAGTTTGAAAAAAAAATTGTTTCTGACAACTATAGTTTGATATGTTTATTAACTGTGTGTTATAGGATGACAGAAAAAAACATATTTTTGAATATTTTCCTCGTTTTCTTCAAGGAATTACTTTTTTACTCTTTAAAGAAGTCCGCAAAACTTTCTTACGGAGTTAAACAGTTGTTTTACGGAGTTAAACAGTAGGGGAGAGTGGGGCACCTTGGGACGCTTTTTACTAAATTAGTTTTCTAATTTATTTATATCCTTAAATTTACTCAAACGCTGCTAATATATTAAATGTAGTTCTTTGCGCATCTAATAAAAATGTTTTCGACCAATTATCTGTTTTAGGGAATTCATAATAACAAATTTAAAAAACCTCTTTTAATGTCCCAAGGTGCCCCACTAGTGGGGCACCTTGGGACACTTCCAATAATAACATTAAAACTTATTTTATTTTGAAAAATAAAAAATAACACATTAAATTATGATAAAACTATGCTTAATAATCTTAAATTGGCAATAAATAATATTTTACATTCAAAATATTTCACTGATTTCCTCATTTTTGTCATGACGTAAATCACTGATTTTTTTGTTTCCTTACAGAAACTTTTTTGCACCAATTTCTAAATTATAATCATATAAATTCTTAAATTATTTAATTTTTTAATAAAAAACAATTATGCTTTATTATTGAAAATTTTGGGGTATCTTTTAGCATGTCCCAAGGTGCCCCACACCTGAGTGTCCCAAGGTGCCCCACTTGACGCTTTGGATATTAAACTTAATTACTCTTTTGGGTTTAACTATAAATTTTCTTTTCTTTTCTCAAATATCAATGATACACATATTTTAATCTGAACATAATTATAATAACATGAACATATTTATTTTATTTCAAAAAGGCTTTTCAAACTACATGTGAATGTATCTTCAGACCACGAAAAACAAGAAAAGTGAAATAAAAAATTACCCAGACGCACCAAATATTCCAAAACACGTTGAGTAGTAGATTTTAATCTAATTTATTCGTACCTATAAGCACGAGTTCATAACTATAAAATTGCGTCTGAAAAGTGGAGTGTCCCAAGGTGTCCCACTCTCCCCTATGGACTTAAGTAAAACTTGAACTCTTTTAAAAAATCACTTTTGATAAATATAATTTGTTTTTGATCCAATGAAATTATTAAAATGCTATTTCATAACTTAGATCATTAATTATTTATTAATCTCCGTTGCTTTTTTTTTGTATTTGTAGTAGTTGTACAAAAATGTTAAGGACAAATTTACAAAAATAAGAGAAAAAAAGAAAATACAATTTAGGTATTCATTAATTACAGCTAACAACTTTATCATGCAGAATTTCTATTCAAAACAGTATGGGAAAAAACTTCCCTTTGAAATTAAACATCGAAATTAAATAAAACTTGAAACTCCCTTTTCAAAGTAGTATTCGAAACCGATACATTATTGTTTGTATGGCATCATTGGAATGAAGACGGTAACGAAGCAAATACTGTGGAATCCTTCGAGCAGGAGCGGCGCAGAATGACCACTGACACTGAATCTTACGCTCGGTTGAGCGATTCCGCTGCCTGCCCCGAGCGTATCTCTCAACACTCTCGTAAAAAAAGTGGTGTTAAGGTCACTCGGAATGAGCGTCGCAAGTAGAGTGTGGCCGTGTGATTTCGGCTGCATGAGAGGGGAAAGTGGAGATGCTTAATGAAGATATTAGCTTTGTCTGTAAACCGTGTAATTATTCTAAAGGGAAACGGGTAGTTATTCTGATATACGGAGCTCATTCATTCCCATATGAAAGGAATAGATATTTCAAATTTTATCACTCGCTAATTTACTGAAGTTATAAAAATGATTGCTATTCTGGGGGGGGGGTTTCATACTGAATTAACTGATGAAGATAAACTAAGTAACTTTTTAATAAATGCGAAACTTAATTTATAAATAATGAATTAAAACTCTGTCTATATATGAAGTTTATTAGAGTACCACTTCTGTAAGGTAATTTAATCAATAATGATGAAAATGCAAAATTTCGGAAAACAATTCATATTTCTTACGATAATTTAGAATTTACATAATATTAAAAAACGACATCCCGCTACAACATAAGTATTACAGATATATTATACGTGATTTTCTTACCTTAAAGGACAATAAAATAGATAAAAGCTCGAAAAACAAGGAAGGATTAATTTTTACACAAATAAATTATAGGCAATAAATCTTTTACTGAAACTTTTTGGTACCAATTAAGGACCTGGTGGTGTGGGTAACGTTACCAAATTGTTTTTAAGTTGATACCCACGTACCGTGAAACACGTGTAGGAACAGAAACTCGGACATTGACCCACTGTCTACCAAACGATTTCAACTATTGAACTTGCTTGACTACCTGTTATTTATGTGTCAATGAAACGTAAAGCACGTACAGACGAGTTCCATGCCCGATATGGAATTTAATACGTTATCCCTCCTCGGGTTTTATGGAAAGGATGTTTGCTTTTTGCTCTAAACCGGAATGTTAGGTGGTTTTAAATTTTTTATTCTTGGTGATTGCATTCTTGAGAAGGGGTAAAAAAAAGTAAGCAGGTACTTTAATACCAAATGCGTGACTTGGTACTTATTTTTGCTTTGAAACTTAGGCTATTAGATTCCATTTTATTTTAAGTACGCAACAAAGAGATCCCTTTGTATAATCATTTTCATTATTTGTAAGTCTAGTTATGGTTTCATCTTTAAAGTCATTACTAACGGGGACTGGGGGTATACGGAAGAAGTAGAAGTCGTTTTAACTCGTCGTGGCTTTTAACACCAGTAGCATAACTGTGTCAAATGAAGCTTTCATGATCTAATTATAAATTTTGTTAGTTACCATTTTTTATGCAGCTGGCCGGGGCATCATTTATAGTGAATTTAAAATATTGCAAATTATTTAGTTGGTCTGAATATTGAAATCTTATCTTATCAAAGTGTAGAAAAGTTTTATAGTTTTATAATACCTTTTATGAAAATAATAACTGCACATTTTGAAATAGCACTCTTCGATTAAATAATTATAGACACTTATCTATATCACAGACTATTATAACTTAAAGAAAAGTAAATTGTATAAAGGTGTGTACTTAGTATTAGCTTTTCCTTAATATATATATATTCTTGCGACTTTTTAAAATTTTATTTCATTTAAAGTAACTTAAATATGATTTATCAAAATAATTTTCATACTGAACTTTAAAAATATACGAATCCACATAGTTTCATTACAGTGAAAAAAGAGGAAAACTTCATTGTTGCATCACACACTGGTTAGGATCAAATAGCCAATCAAGTTAGACATTGCGCGTTGGAGAATGATTCTTCAACGTCACTTCAGATACTCAATACGAGAAATAAGCCTCATCAATTCTTTTTACCTTACAGTTACTGACACCTAATAAAAGAATAATCACTCGTGGTTTAATTAAAGATTAACAATGATTATTGATGATTTCAAAATGTCATCCCCGATTACCCTCTGAGCCTTCTCGTCTGAACATTTTTCAATTTCTGTAAGAGCATTTCGTAGCAAATGGTCAGTGCATTTCATTTTTCACCTGCTTCGACCACACCCGCTATAATGCGAGTTTGGTGGCCGTTTCGAGCAACGGAAAATTAATGGAAGAAAGAAAATATGGCACACTGAGTTTAGGAAGTGACTTTCATTAAAAAAACTTCAATCGTTCTCAATTACTGGCGATTGATTTTTATACTTTCAAATACTTTAAAGGGTTTTATTAACCTAAAACATCATGCACGAACGGTAAACGATATCCGGAAATATGCTCGTTATCACGTTACAATAAACTGGGACGCTTCGCCTCATACTCACTGCAAAAAAAAAAAAAACGCTTCCTATTTGCATGGCTACTGTTAGTAAAAATGCCTTTTGGGTGAGACAAGTACAGCAATTAAGGCTTCTTGGCCGGCCCAAAATTCGGGTGTGGTCTCTTATTCAAAAACCTCACTCTTATTATATCTTAATTACACCTCCGCTTCGACAGTTTTTACAAGCATTTACATAAAAGGGTAACAAAAGTCTACTGAACTTCGCTTCACAGATGACAGGCACTTGTAACCACTCCACAAAAGAGAAAAAAAAGAGCCTTTATATTAACCTCCCTTTGCAGCGTTGCTTCGTGATGCGAAAGAGAGGTAGTCTATAGGCGTGGTGGAATTCCTTCCAGTGAGGATCAAAGCGCGGAAGTTGAACCCGAGAAGAATCCTTCTTTCCTTCTGGGTGCTAATTGCTTGGGCTGACCAATACACGATTTTTGGTTGGTAGCCATTAATTATGTACTTTTCGAGTCGTTGACACTTTGGGGTCGTAATTAATGATAATCTTTGTATTATTAAAAGAATGAAGTATACTAAAGAGTTTTTTTTTTTTGGCTTTTCTAAATTATGTGTTGTTTTACCTATCTGATTAAAATAATTACTGTACTGCTTGTCAGGTTAATGTACAATATTTTGACTAAACCTTACAATGGAAATGTTTTAGTGTTTTTAAATTTTGAAATCAAGAAAAGATAAGTTTTATCAATTTTTATAATTCTATTCTATAAACACTACCTATTTTATTTGTAGGTTTCATTTTAAATAAATTAATTCTAAGGGTCATTAATTCATGAATACCCGTTTTGTGGTTAATCTGACATTATGCTACATATTTTCGAAGAAAAAAAAATTTGGAACATAAAGGTATATAGTAGTCCCTTTACGGTAATTGTTATAACTGGTGCCAAAATAAATATAAATACCCTAAAATCCAAATATATAAATGCCATAAAAATATATAAAAAAGAAAGTTAAATTCCAAATTAAACCCACCAAACAAATTCATTAAAATGGGTTAGTAAGAAAAAAGTAGAACTTTGAAAATATTTTAACGATTTAAAAAAAGGTTTATTTCACTATAAAATATTAAAATTAGAACCTAGTACTTTTTTGTAAGTAGAAAAGTAGAACTCACATGAATAAAAGTTGATATTTACATGCGATGATGTGTGACTGTTTTGGCTTGAATATTTCAAGAAGCTTATAGGAATACTCAATTTAAAAAATGCTATGAAATGACTGCTGCAATGTGTTTTACTCACGGCTTACTAGATACTTATACAGGCTAGCCGAGTACGGAAATAATTGCAAATCCAGATGGCAATACTGGACTAACTGGCAAAGCATATCCACAGTGTTGAAGGCGGTGGGTGATATAGGTAGGTCTTGTAGCGCTCCAAGCGGGAAAAGTTGTCAAATGGTTTTCATGGTTTAAAACTCGGCTAGCCTGTATAAGTATCTAGTAAGCCGTGGTTTTACTGGTTAGAGTATATGTCAGCAAATACTCAATTTCTATTACACAATATAAAAATACACAGCCAGCTGAGTATTTTTATAGTTTCTAATATAAATTAAGGATATAACTTAAAATAATTTATTAGAGAGTTATGTTCTCTCTGATTTTTGAAACTTGAAAAAGATATGTATTTGTGAATCTATTTAAAAGAAGAAGTATTTGTATTCAATACAGTGTACTATACAGTGTAATAATGCCATGTAACGCTTTGCATTTAAAAATATATTTAGTATTTCTCAATAATATTATTGATAGAAAGAGTGTAGTGATTGTCTAACAATATATTTTAAAATTATTTTCTTTTTTATACAAAACAAGTAAATTTCAAGAAACTCTTGAAATTTTCCGTGAACAAGGATTATCTTCTTGACATACATTTTACCGTATCCCAGTGTTTTTGCTGTTGTCTTTTCCAAGAAATTGGTGCAGAAAAGTCAAATAGTACCGAAAGTATCCAGGACAGCCGCAGCAACATCAACCAACAACCCTCGAAGAATAGAGGAGTTGATGCGAGGGAGCCAGATCAATACTGAAGAGCTTGGCCAATACAGCACGACAGTTAAAAGATGGTCATGAGAAAGTTTAATATCAGTACAGTGAGGACAGTAATTATAATTTCGTTGACAGTCAGGGGAAATTTTCATGCCCCTGAGATGTTTTGTCCTCACCCTGGCAATGGTAGTTGAAATGGCACGGTTATAAAAGAAAATTATTCTCCACCTTAAAGGATTTTCTTCTGTTATCCCCACGCCTGTCATTTAATGTCATCAAGTAGTGAAATTCAAGTGGAAAGAGACTTCAACATGGCGCCGCTCGGGCTTACGTTTGAAAGACAGATGCCTCTCCGTGGGATGCGCATGTCATCGGTAATAACAGGTCAGCCATGATACGAGCTGGATGCAGCCTATCAATTGGCCAAGAGCAATTTTTAATCCACTGTGCGGTAGGATTCCCACTCTGCTCCTTCGCTTTTCTCTTGTTATTTATCGTCTTTGTTAGAGTTTTCTTTATTGTGATGAGAGTTCAGTGTTTGGAAATTTCAAGCCAGTTAGAGTTGTTGACGGTTAAGAACAGTGATTTGGGTCTCGCTGGTGGTTTCACTGATGTGTCTTAATCATCTCATATTTTCCAGTATTATTTTGAAGGAGTGAAGGTTACAGAGAGCCTTGTTTGGATTAAAACGAATTTAAACATATCCTCCTTCTCAGCCATAGGAATCTTCATTCTTTGAACTTTTCGTTAACTGGAAGGTCTGACTGATATTTAGAATAATTTATTCCGGCTTTTTGAATCATAATCGTATTATTCGGGTCAATCGTATTATTCAAATCGAAGGGGTTGAATTGAATAGACTGGATCAACCTTGCTGGGCTGTAGTTAGCCTGCAGTTGATCGACTATATTTGTATTTGTATTTGTATTAGTACTACCCCACTAAAAATAATCTGAAGATTTTCTTAAGAAAAAGCCACTTTCTACAGAAATTCTTAAGTTTTTTAGCAGATTTACCACTACCTTTAAATTGTCTTCAGAATTTTTGAAGAAAATTTGCAGACATTTTAAAGACATGTTGTATCTTTAAACTGTCTTCAGAATTTTTGAAGACAATTCACAGACATTTTAAAGACCTGTTGTATCTTTATATAATCTGCAGAAATATTGAAGACAATTATAATGACATTTTTCAGAATGATCAAAATCTTCAAATTTTCTTCAAAATATATTGCTTTCACAGAATCTTATTTTATAAACAGAATTTAAATTCCTAAGCCCAAAAAAACTATATTTTGTAATAATTTCTGTTATATAGCCCAAACTTTATAATATGCAACCATTAGATTTATTTAAAAAAAAACTAAAGGATTTTTTGTTTTCAATAGAAAATATTGAAAATTTTTAATATAGGTTTTTTTATATTTCCTTCTGATACTCATCATGGTTTTTGTGACCACATCTAAGATGTTGTCTTTTAATTAACTAAAAAGTAAGTTATGTAATGATTTTCTGCAATTTATCTGATTGCAATATATTGATGATGATAGTTTCTGCAAAATATTTGAATCTTTAAATATTCTTTAGAAAGAATATACCAAGCGTGGAATTTATTGAAATATATTCCAGGTTTGCGGATCACTTCTTTCTAAAGAATATTTGAAGATTTAAATATTTTGGAGAAAATCTTCAGAAATAAAATCTGCAGAATATCTGCAGTTATTTGAACATCTTCATTTTCGAGAAAATCTTAAGAAAACATAATCTTAAGATTTTCTTAAGAACATTATCTTAAGATTTTCTTCAGAATGAAGATGTTCAAATAACTGTAGATATTCTGCAGATTTTTTTAAAGAAAAAGTGAAGATTTTTTCAGTAGGGTATGCAATAGATTCCTCAAATAAATTACCAAGTAGGCTAAAAGTGTTGCTGTCTAAAATATGTGTTCTAATTACATTATGCTTTAAAATAGTCTTGAAAATTGAAATGTTTTTGAAGCTCCATTCTCTCATATGACCACGGAAAATAGAAGGAAAAGTATCTAAATAATTGAACTATTTTACAAGTTTAATATTTTTATCCATTTCAAAATTTGTTTATTGTTCATTAATTTTAATTTGAAAAATTTGGGACGCCTCTGGTCAGTTATATTTCTTAAAATTTATTTTCATAGTAATCAAAAATAAAAATTATTTAGTTTATGATTTGCTCTTTAAAAAATATGATATATGAAGGAACTGATGATTTTTTTTTTGATTAATACAAGTTACAATCACAAAGTTATGTGTTTATAACTTATACCATAGTGTGAAAACCAATTTTTAAAACTAAAGAGTTAGGTCAGGTATTATGGGATAACGAGATGAATTGGACGAGTAGAAATACAAGTTTTGGTCATTGCTTTTATAAATGAGCTTGAGACATTCCAGGAATCAAATGCAGCACTTTTTATCATCAATAACAGAAGATTGCTTGTGAGATTGGCCCCTTTTGACACAGAGATTAAAAATATATTAGTTATATGTTTTCGGCGAGATTCAAGATCTGAACGAAACTAATGTGGAGAACGATTGAAAATTCTTTATGAGAACGGTATTACGATTCAGCCAAGGTGTGCCTGACAAGGAATTTTCTACTTGATGAATTACAAAATAAAAATTATTAATATTTGATGATTTCTCAAGCCATGGTCTTGGAACCACGGAAAATTAAATCAAATTTCCTTCCAATGAATTCCGAACAAGTCGTACAACTGCAATGCTGCACCCTCTAAACACAGTAATAACACGGTGATGAAAAACTGTACCTATTGATGCAGAGAGGTGAAAGCACTACAAACCTTAGCTGTTGATGTTTCTCGTTAAAACCCACAGAAAGCTGCAATTACGAAAAAAAAAAATTCTACTCATGTTTTAATTCATGTTTTGTTTTTAAATTTGATTAATGTATATATTGTTCCAAATGCTTGAGCTTTTACTTTAGAGGGTTATAAGAACGTCTGTAGTGATTGGGTATTTTAAAACATAGTTGGAATGCATCCGATATAATGAACTTGCTTACTGGTACAAAACCGTTTACAGTTAACTATTTATTAGGTTCGAAGGACGGTCCACAACAAACGGACTTGAATGTTTCTTGAAGTTTTAAGTTAGTTTCAATGAAAAAAAAAACAGGATAATTTTATATCAATAAATATTTTACTCTTGTGTATTTTATCTGTGTCTAATGATTTAAGTTACAATATTAAGTATTGCATAAAATACTAAATATGTATAATTAGCGGGAATAATGAAATGTACTTAGACCGTCAGTTCAAATGGTGCAGAAATATTTCATGGTATCAATGTTCTTTTCTGATTTTCTCTTTTTCTAGTTTGTTTATTTTTCTGTTTTAAAATAAAAAGATTTACCAAGAATTATAAGCTCTTTCCACGAAACCTTTCATTACAAAGCACGCAATAAGAATAATTAATTTATAAAATTAAAATAAAGTAAAAGTAAGTAGACAGTAACATGAAACGAGATAAAGAGTTTTACCAAGATTTAGTTGTAATGTTAGCTGACAGTAAAGGGGATTTCATTGCAAGTAAATAAGTAATTTTTGAAAAATTCTGAATGAAAATTTTAACGAACAAATTTCCTTTGCATTACTAAAATTAATATTATTTCATAGTTGAAAATAATTAACTACCCATGTATTAGTAGTAGTTTTAAAGAGGTGTTTATATTTTTACTTTAAAATAATTCACTAATTCATAGATACGTGGAATCTTTCAAAAATAAATGCAAACGCTGACATGTAGATAAAAGTGTTAAACCGGCTGACATAAATTTTCCAACATTTTATTTCATCTCAGTCTTGCACTTTTCTAGTTCACGCACTCTTGTTATGAGTATATTAACAACAGAGTTGTATTTTCTTTTAATTTTTACTTACAAATAAAAAACTGAGTAAGTTCAGAGTCAATTTTTTATGTAGTAGAATTTTTCAATTAATTAATGCATATTTGTAAGAGTATTTTTTTCAACATTTTGCGAAATATGTTAATTGCATTTGCTCAAAAGAAGAGCCCTTGAATGTCCTCTCTGCTGCTTTATATTCAAACGGTACCAAATCATCTGATTTGAAGGCATCACATGCCACCTTTATACGTCAAACATGCTCTGATTCTTCTAGATTGCGTCACAAAGAGAACAAATACGCTCATAATCCAACTTCCAACGTGATCCCTTACATATGAAAAAAATTATTATGACAAACCATTCAAATGACTTCAGTCAATAAACAAAACTGTAACATTCCGAATTCCGCTCTACAAAAGAACAAAAAAAAAGCCTTTAAATTTATGTTCTTTAAAAAGGGTGTGAGGAGATTTCGAATCATTCCATCCTCTACTTCCTGATCTGCGGTTTTTCTCCAGACCTCCACTGAACTGCCTAACATGATTTTCGACCCGGAAACGTCATTTTCGAGATCACGGTGACGTAATCTTGAATTACCGACTTTTGAGACTTACGACTAGTTATTTGTAAACACCATTTTACTCATTTAAGGCACGTGTTGCGCCATTGAAGAAAGATCGTGTCGTTGTTATCTAGTGTATCGTGTTTCTAGCCTGCGAGAATCCGATCAGTCGCAGAATCAGTGTTATATAACAGGGAGATTGAAATTTCACCGCGGCAAAACAAATCTTTTCACGCTCCATTTACTCTTGCGCTTTCTTTGTTGTTTGTTTACTATATTACAAACTGTGCCTGAAAGTCTTTCTCACGTATTAGAATATAAAATTGCTGTTCTTAGATATTAATGATAAATCCATATAACGAACGTTGCGAACAAAGCATTATCCGTATTCAAATAAAGCAATGGCCAATGTCTTGAGAAAATCAGTAGAAATGCCTTTGTTTAAAGAGGGTTCTCAACCTGAGGGTCGCGAAATGCAGGAAAAACAAAAATAGAAAGAAAAAACGGGAATATTAAATAAAACTATTGTGATTGTTTGAAATCATTGTTTTTTTACATGCTTTACTTAAATCATGTGTAATTATGTTTCTGAATAGATTAGTGTAATTTTAATGAGTTAAACATAACTATCGAAGATTTTTTTAAATTTTAACATTATAATATCTTCAGCAAAATATTTGACTTAAAAAGGTAGATATATAATATCTAAAAAGTTGAGAACCCTTGGCAGGTTTCGTCCAAGTTTCCCGGACACTCCTACTCAAGCCCAAGGGTTTCCAGGGTGCCCGAAGACCGCAACTAAAAATACTTGTCTATTGCCGGGCCAAGACTAGAACAATATACGTATATAATTTTTTTTATAGAATAATAGCCGAGACTAGAATAATAGGGGTTTAGAGAAGTGCTATATTTTTCGGCAGAAAAGGGTTGAAGGGGTATTGTGTTTACAAGTTTATTTTTCATGTTGTGATCGCCCTTGTTTCTCTCAAACTTAATATTTTTGAATAAACAAAATTCAGAGTTTCAAGATCTGATACGTTTACAAGATCTGATACGTTAAATACACTTTAATTATAATCACCAAGCATGCCACAAAATTTTTCATAATACCTAACTGAAATATAGTATGTATTTATTATTTGATATATTTATTTTAAGAGCACTTTTCTTTTCAGTTTCATTTCAAGCTTTGTGTGGCGTTGCCTACATTTATGACAAAGCCAGATTACTGAGGTTTTGGTTTGGATTGAAACCTGTCGTCTTATTTTTCAAACCTGAGACAGTTGAAGTAAGTTTTTATATTGTTGTTTTAGTGAAAGTTTTTATTGGATTATAAGAGTTTTTTTATCAAATAAATTTTTAAGCTAAGATTTTCTTTTTTTAATCCTTTTCTGAAATTGTTTTTGTAATACGACTTGTAAAACAAAATATGCAGTTTGTCTCACTTTTCAGTTTTAAACATAACAAACCCATCTTATTTACTTTGATTAAAACGTTGTGTTTGCACTTGTTTATAAGAAAAATATTCAAAGAAAGAATCAGATTAGTAATAAAAAAATATTGTGAGTGAACTTATTATTGGTTACAATTATCATGGTAGTAAACTAAAATAGTAAATACTAATTGAACAAAAATTTGAATTGGAAATCCGAAGGGACTTTATAAATGAATCGTTGGTTTGAAAAAGATAATAAGTCCAATAAACAAGCAAGTTTGGAGAAAAACGAAAAAACTGTATAAGTTATGGAATTCTGATTTCATAACCATATAATTTGTACTGAAAATTCAGGACCCTAATTAGAGTACAGAATAATCATCGAAAAAAATATAAGTATATTCAAAAATATTTTACAGTTGGAAAAAGTTGATGGACTTATTTCCTTTTTCAATCTTATGAAATTTCAGATTAAAAAAAAATTAAAAACCACTTTAATCAACAACCTAATTATATTTCTACTAATTTCTACAAATTAAGTACTTTTTAAGTACTTTACACAAAAGTGAAAAAAAGAAAGACTAAGACGAATAAAATTAAAAAATTATTATAAAACTGAGTCACTAATGTATTTTATAATAATAATAATAATAATAATAATAATAATAATAATAATAATAATAATAATAATAATAATAATAATAATAATAATAATAATAATAATAATAATAATAATTTATTTTCCATAATGTACAGAATGAAATTTAAAAAAATATTAAACAAAGAAAGAATACATTATGGATAAACCACCACTTTAGCAGTCTGCTGTGATGTGGTGGTGGTGGCAACATGCGAGGAAAAAAACAACAATACAAAACAAACTTGGCAATTATTCCTACAGAACTATACACAACAAATTGTACGTACATAAAGAATAAAAATATAAGACTCTATAAAACAAATAAATGTCCAAATGAAGAAAACACTATCAACCAAAAAATGTCTCCACATCATTGTTTAATAAAATCCATGCCTTCAGGTTACGAACAAAAGAAGAAAACGTTACCGAGGAGGATACAGAAATGGGTAAAAAATTGAACAATTTTGGAGCCGAAAATGTAAAAAAACGCTTGTAAGCCTCGATTCTAGGAAAGGGAATAGCAACACGGTTCAAATTTCTTAATCTTTCTGAAAAAACATTTAAATTTCCCTGTAAATGCCCTCCTCTTTGAAAAAAATTCGTAGAACGCGATATATATATAAATTTCTAAGAGGAAGAATTCTTAAGGACATATATAAAGGAAAAGACGAATCCCGTGTCCTGGCTCCACTCACTATCCTAATTATTTTATTCTGACAAATTATAAATGGATATATAGTAGAATAATAGGTTCCTCCCCAGCATGATAAACCATATTGTAATTTTGAATTGACTAATGAGTAATAAACAGTTCTCAGAACAGATACCGGGCATAAAAATTTTAAGTAATAAAATTTTCGGAGAACTGCATACAAGTACCCTTTGATCTTTGAGACATGTTCTTTCCAATTAAGCCTTTCATCCAAAAAAATACCCAGATATTTGATATTACCTACATTTTCAATTTTAATACAATGATCACATGATCCATTTCCCAACAGACAAGATCTGCATTTAAAGAATAATCTTATATTTTCCCTACCTTTATCTCTGAGTGAAAACTGAATAAATTTTGTCTTTGCACTTAAAACCATTCTATTTTTTACAAACCAAATTTTAAGTTTATCAAGGTCATTTTGCATATTTAAACATAGTTCATAGAAATTTTTTTTTCACGGTAACAAATTGCTGTGTCATCTGCAAAACAAGATAATCTATTTCAAGATTTCTATGGAGTAAGTGAATATCAGTGGAGTCAAACATTCATTGGATTAAAAAAGGGGAAAAACACTATTAAATTAAAATAAAATTTATTTTGGATACGTTTACAGTACAAAAGATAAGAAAAGAAAGACAAATTAACTTAAATTTCAAATTTAATAAAAAAAACCACAGGGAATGGACAATGATGTCGCAAAATTCAAGACCTATATATGCCGATAGGAGGTATAGATATTTTTTTCCCCTCTACGCTCAATGGTAGAGCAAAAATTTAGAAAATATTGCTCCCTCGCATTGCAATAATTTATTTAGTTTAATTATGCTTTTCTCTTAGGTAGTTCTAAGTAGTAATGCACTATTGGAAAAGACTTTCGTCTATGAATTTTTAGCTCCATGGTTCAAGCAAGGATTGATAACAAGGTAAAAGTTTTTTAAATTGCACATTGAACATTGCTCAATATTTTGCATAAAGTTAATAACTTCTTTTATAACTCTAAAGTAAAGAACCAACACATCAAAGTTATCTTTTCCTCAATTTTCTAGATGTTATATCTACCAAAAACCCATCATAGATTTATATCATCTTATGGATAATCTCCAGTAAGAAAGATTAATAATGTTTTAAAGGGACGACACGTCATTTACATTTGCATATAATAATTGCATGCTAGGTAATGCATTTCAAAATTAACTGACTAAAGCAAACAAGCTTGAAATTCCATAGCTCAACTCTGAATACCTTTACATATAGATGACCGGTTGATAAGAAATTGACATTTAAAACTAATGGTTTCTAAATGAATTAGGAACCATACTAAATAAGAAGATTGGCATGAGGAAGCGTTTATGTCATCTTTTTGCTTCAAAGTCACGCAATGTAATTGTCGTAGACGATTTGATTGTACCCTGAAGGCTTAGTTTTGTTCTTCGTCATGTACTGAATGAACCAGATTTGTGAAAGCTCTTGCCCCTATTTGTTATTTAAAACAGTTTCACTTTTTAATAATGATACACGTGTCGTATATAAATAATTACTGGTTTTAAAATGAGTAAGATGTATAACATAAATTAAAATTACAACCAATACTAAAAGAACTGTTTTAATACATTTTCTTTCCTAGGTATACAGGATGTTTCAAAGTCCGTTTCATGTCTTTTATTTGAAGCACTTTTTCAGACCTCAAAAAAAGACAAATTTCGTGAATGTTCGAAATTTTTTTGTTGATATTTTTCATTAAATTTTCTCTTTATTTGACTAAAAAACCCAAATCTACATA
The DNA here is from genome assembly GCA_963680715.1 of Tetragnatha montana. NCBI lineage: Eukaryota > Metazoa > Arthropoda > Arachnida > Araneae > Tetragnathidae > Tetragnatha > Tetragnatha montana. The sequence continues at coordinate 360,023 of OY796681.1, forward strand.
ATAACACTGAAAAAAATTGCAAATTTTTGAACTTTTTTCGAGGACTGAAAAATTGCAATTTTTACATGCTAAAATCTCCTCTATTCAAGATATTTTCATAATTTTTTTTCAGTGAGTTTTATATAATATTCGGAACAATACTTGTACTGAAATTTTTGCTCTATCTCCATTAGTTTTTAATAATTTTTTTTAAACTTTTTTATTTTGAACTGTATTCCCCATGGGCACTTATTTAGGGGTAAACCTTACTTCCATGATCCTAGGAGACGTTGTTTCCTAATATAAGACCTGAACCAGACTTTTGAACATTGAACATATTATTTATATAGTTTTTAAGATATTTTATTTTAAAAACACCCAATTAAAATTCTTTACGATAATTAAAATATAAAACATAAGTTTTTAGAACATTTATTTTGTACAGGAAGGATTTTTCGATATCAAATTGTGATGCAATATTGTATTAAATTATTTACCATGTTTACTTGCAGTGATACAATAAATATAAAAAAATAATTGTTTTAAAGTAAAAATACTAAAACAAAACTATTAGCTATGTATATTATTAATATGAAGATACTTGGGGGTTTATTAAATCTATTGATATAATCCATAAGTATCCATTCTTTTATAATATTTTAAATCACTCTGTTTTCTTTAGTGTAATTTACTAAAATGCATCATCGTGAAACTGTGACTGCATTCGTTGTTTAAGGCCCAAAATGACAAAAATAAATTTTTGACCATCATTTTTGCATCATCTTTGTTCAAAATTTGGCACCACGTCCCCTGAAATAAATGATTTTGCAAATAAAGCCCTTTACTATTTATGATTACTATATATGATTATATTAACTATGATGTTTTATTACTATGATACATTTGAGCAGATACTAGTTAACATAATTTGCCTATAAATTTAAATACTTCAGTTTATAATACCTAATAGTTATTTAATGTAACTGAACACTGAATGATATACCCAGTCAAGAATCCTCAGACATTCGTTGATTGAACAATAGAAATGTTTGATTTTAACAAAGTAAAAACTGTTGTGAAAAGATTATCTTTATTTCTAATGTTTATTGGATTACAAAATACCATCTATCTGGAAAACGAATACTCAATTTAAAGTTTCCCTCGACCCCCCCTCTGTATTCTGTAAACTACGCCAACCAGGAAAATTTCAGGAATGCTCTTCAAATTATGGCATTTGGTTCATATCAAACGCTTAAAAATAAACAACAATCTCCGGAGAGTAACACTTGATGAAAAGAGACAGAGAATATACCCAAAAACAAATGAACTATCTATGGCAGTACCCTCGTGAACGTTTCAAAAATCCTGCTTTTGTATATTCGTTGTCTCACAAAGGATTAATTATATTAATTTTACTGCCTTATTCACTTGGCCGAAGGTTAGAAGTTTCAAACGTGTGTTCTAAGATTTGTTTCGTTAACTTTCACTGGCGTAAATCTCATCAGACAGACGAAATACTTTTTTTTAACTATATTCTAGATGTCGCTATGCTCCCGTTAGCGAAAATTCACCCCATTGCTGTTAGATACGCTGTTGCTCTTCCGAGGATATAATGCAATTTCTCCAAAAATCCCATTAACTTATAAATTAGGAAAGTCTTTTGTGAACGCTTAACCCCTTCTTTCAGCTCCGGAGTGAAATGGAAGCGCAGGAGGAAGCTGCTCACCCCCGCCTTCCACTTCCGCATCCTGGACGATTTCCTCCCGGTGATCGACAGCCACGCGCGCTTCCTGGCCGAGAAGCTGAGGGGGGAGGTGGCCGCCCCCTCCTTCGACCTCGTCCCCTACGTCACCCTCTGCTCTCTCGACATTCTCTGCGGTACCCCTCCCCTCACCACTCTCTCATCAATAACGTCTTAACAACTAACTACGTTTGTCTAGCCACGGCTTACTAGCTATACTATACAGGCTAGACGAGATACGGAAATCATTAAAAATGTAGATGGCAATAGCTGACAAACTGGCAAAGCAAATCCACAGAGTTGAAGGCGGGGCTTAATGGCTCAAAAATTCAACTCAGTCACTAATGGCCAACGATCAGAAGTTTATGTTACGAAAACACGCCTTTATTTTTCCTTATTTGTCAGTGTGTTATCCTATTGGTTGGTCGGTATAGGTAGGACTTGTGGCGATCCTAGCGGGAAAAATTGTCAAATGGTTTTCATTATTTAAAACTCGGCTAGCCTGTATAGTATCTAGTAAGCCGTGGTCTAGGAAACCAGCAATACCATTTCAATAAAAATTACACCAAATAATGCTTTAATTAGTAGATGAAAAGGTGCGAATGCTGGAACCCTCTTTTCTTTTTAAATTAAGTGTCTTTAATGTGAAACATTTATATATTTCACTTTCAATTACAACTATGAATGAAAAAATACTAAATGATAGGAGGGAAAAACAAATAGAAAGAAATTTGCAAAAAGCTTCCCAAAAGGTCCTTGAAACAATGGGGTGCAAATATTGGCACCTTTGAAAACAATGGTTCAAATGTTTGCAAAAAAACTAAAACAATACAAAATGACGGAGAATTACGGAAAATGATGGAATTTTTTTTTAACAATAATCGCAAACATAACTGGATATTTCAATCCAAACACAATCTATTTTTTCCCACATTTAGAACATGGGATAGTTAAACTTCTCCTGAAGCCTTTTAAGGGTCAGTTGATCCGTATGGCTTTTATGATGGCTAGTATGGCCAGTGTTGAGACTGGACCTTGTTGTTTTATGTCCACACGCAGAAGTTCTCTTCTTAATGTTAGGGACAGATAAGTGTGCCCGTATTTACACCAGTGCCGGTATATTCACCTTTTCCTCCATATAGTTAATTGGAAAACCTCTTTTCAATTTGTGCTTATTTTATTTAATACTTTTTACAGTACAATACTAAACATAGTTTTTTTCCCCCACAGAGACAGCTATGGGTAAATACATAGGAGCTCAAAAAAAAGATACACCATATGTAAAGGCATTGAATGCGTAAGTTTATTTTTAGGTTTGAAATGTATTTTAAAATTTTTGAATACTAAATTGCATTATATCTCTTGTAAATTAATTCTCATAAATTCACATCTTAAAAACGACGAAGTCCATTTATCATTTAATGTGAGGTATTTGTTTTAAAGTTAAAGTTATAGCAATTTAGCTTAATTTAAATTCAAATGTGGAAAAATATAATGGAGTAAAACTATATCTCTCATACAAATTTCATTTAGTATTTCAAACGAGGAGAAGAACTTAAGATAATATTTTAGTTTAAAAATTGCTTTTAGAGAAAATTAAATATTAAGCGAAAATCAAAGAAAGCATTTCACGTTTAAAAAGTATTTTCTTCTCTTAAAAGTTAATAAACCCCTCCTTCCCAATTTGGAACCCATTGAACATATACCCATAATATAATAGTAGTAATTTAATACTTAAATTTTGAAAATGTCAATGTTCAATAAAACATTTCTAGTTCTAACATTTCTAACATCTATTGGTGTAATCTCTTATGTATAAATTCTTAATTTCAGTGTAGTGGACGTTTTTTGTTTGTTTTCTAAATGTATTCTATATATTCCCTAAAATTATTCTTATCCTTAAAAGTGCTTCTCAAGGATTTCCTTTCTCCATTACTTTTTAAACATTCTATATGATCGTGAAAAACAATTTATACTGAAGGTTACCAGAAGTAGCATAATCTGATCTTCTTGTATTCAGCTTCACTATTAAAATGTTAATCACAAATTGAGCACGGTAGGTCATCGAAGGCTCCGTAAGCCTTAACTAATACATAAATGAATAAATAATAATACATTGAGCAGAACCTCAACTGAAAACCCCGTCAACTTCGAGGCTAAGCGATGACAGGAATGCTGAAAAGTAGTGTTCGGCAACTAGTGGGCAAAAAATAGTTAACACCAACTACTAACTAGTCTGGGAAATTGTAGTTGTAACTAGTAGTTAACTATTTTTTCCTGGGACTAGCTGCAACTAGTAGTTAAATATTTCCCAAAGTAGTTAACTACTAGTTAAGTATATTCTATTTAATTTCATAACCTAATTTTTGGCAAAATTCTAATACATGTTTCTTATCTATATCACAAAAAAAAGTTTATACTTCTAGTCCAGGCAAATTGGACAAAATAAGGGCCAAACCCGGACATTCAATATAACAGGCTGAAAATTGGTGGAAATGTAGAGGATAGGGTTCTGATTGATATCCTAAAATTCCCAAAAATTCTATGTGGGGGAAAATCCATTTGAAAAATGGAAATTCAACAATGGAAATTTATTCAATAAAAACATGCCAATACGTGTATGGTCAAAAATATCACCGTTTGGTTGCAACGAAATCAAATAGTATGAACAAAATGGTCAAAATGAGAAACCAAACTAAACTCCAAACGAAATAGCAACCTAACAGTAATATTTTTGACCAATGGTACCAATTAACGTAATGGCATGTTTTTATTGAATAAATAATCTACATTTTAAGCCCAAATTTACTTTAATCGCTTGAATTGTTTTTGAAATATTCGGCTTTAAAATTCCATCTTTTTTCGGCTACAACAATGTGTTTTGGGGAAGTTTCATTGTTGTGTAAAGAGAAAATTAGACTACCACTATGCTAAAATTGCGGGTCCAAGATGACGGGGCTTTTTTCAAAGTGGGAGATTTTCCCCAAGAGGGATTTTTTGGGAATTTTGGTATATCAATCAGCACACTACCCTTTACGTTTCCACCAATTTTCAGCTTGTTATTTTGAATGTCTATCTGTATTTTGACCCAGCAAAAATTTAATTAAATAAAAATTAATTATAATTAAATTAACTTTTTTATTTCGAACTTTTTGACGTTGTCTCTTAAAATACTTATTATTAAACAATTTGGAGCAAAAACGAACACAATCGAACGCTTGGGACAGTCGCAATGCTTGAAAACGCAATCCAAGATTGCGGCTGTTGTTCGAAATGGCGGTTTCCCCTGAACGGATTTTTTGGGAATTTTGAGGTATCAATTAGGATACTATCCTCAACATTTCCACCAATTTTCAGCTTTTTATTTGGAATATCTACCTACCTTTTCACACAGCAAAGCCTTTTTTAAATAAAAATTAGTTATAATTAAATTAAATTTCTTGTTTCGAACTTTTTGATGTTGTCTCTTAATATACTCATTAGTAAACAATTTAGGTCAAAAACGAACTCAATTGAATGCTTGGTTGAGTCGCTATGCTTAAAAACGTAATCCAAGATGGCAACCGTTTTTTCAAAATGGCGGATTTTCCCCCACATAGAATTTTTGGGAATTTTAGGATATCAATCAGAACCCTATCCTCTACATTTTCACCAATTTTCAGCCTGTTATATTGAATGTCCGGGTCAATGTCTAATTTGCCTGGACTATTCGTGCAAAAATGGTCTTTATTTTTGGTTATGGTATTTGAGTACTCTACCTTTGATAAAAATTTTAAATATCTCTTTAAATTTTAAATAAAATTTTTTTGAAGTAGTTGAAAATTTGAAAGTAGTTTTAACTAGTAGTTAGTTGAAAAAGTAGTTAAACTAATAGTTGAACTACTTTAAACTAAAAGTAGTTAAACTACTAGTTAACTACTAGTTGATCAGTAGTTAACTACTAGTTGCAACTAGTTCTAGTTAACTAGTGCCGAACCCCACTGAAAAGGTCGGACAAACACTGAATAATGCAAAAAAAATATTATTTACCCACCTCAAAAATACACCTTAATTTCTAATTAAATTTAAAATAATTATTCCTTAATTAAATTTTTTATCCATTATACATTTAATTTTGAAGTAAATTTCTAAATAAAAAAAAGAACATTTCACGCTCTAACAAAACTTTTGTGTTAAACAAAATTGTAAAATATTTCGTTTTGCTGAGACCAGAGCAATGTCGACCGACAAAGGTGGCACGGGGATGATCGGATAATCGAATGAGTCAGTTAATCTATGGTCAGAAAAAATAATGGTTCTACTGTAAATTTCTTACATAAATAAATTGATATGAGCAAGAAAAAAAAACACAATTGGCTGATGAACCATAGTGGATCGCAAGATTAAAGTCAGGCACATTGTTTTTATTTTAATTTTAATTCATTTAAATAAATACAGCATGCACCATGACAAGAGCCATACAACATGCATGTACAAAATATTACAGAACAATTATTACATTCGTGTTGTAACACGAATCCTCGAGGCAGTTGAGAAAAATAACATGACCTGACCCCCAATGGTAAAAGGAGTTATAAGTGAAAGATCAAAAGGCTGGCCAAATGCGAAAATTGTCGGCTATTACTGGCCACCGTAATTACAGTGCGCCACCCCCACACAAGGCGTAATGGAGAGAGGTGCTCTGACGCGACCCTCCGCATTGATTAATAAGCGCATCCATCGTCCCACTTTGCGCAAACATGATCCACGAAGTGGCGGCTGACCATAAACACAGGGCAGGACTGTACAAATGATGGCGTACAGTCGGAAGTGAGTTGGGAAACATAAATTCCAATAATTTCCGAGGTGATGCAATCGTTATGAAAGGATGGGGAAGTATCCTTTAAAAATGATACCTTCCTTTTATGTGATGACTCGTGTTGTCATTTTGAGTGAATTCATGACCACCTTAGTTTAATTTCATCATTGAAATGACGCTTCCAGAAGTCATTTCGTAAATCCATGTTTTAAAAAGTGTGACGCAAAACATTTGACACGTTTCGTCAGTGTTAAACCATAGTAAAATCTTTAAGCGATATTGTTGGTAAACTGTTTTATGTTTTTTTTTCATAAAAAGCAACCAATATTGGTTTGATAATATGTAAAGAGAAGAATGTTCATAAATTACTCCCATATTCCATAAATCCATAATACCACTTTTTCATAGGCTGCAGAGCTCAGTACTTTTCAGCTCCGGTGAGTTCTAAACAATACTTAAAATTCCATCGAAAACAAAGAAAAAATACCTGAACCCAACTATTCAACATTTGAGAGAAGTTTTTTTAATATAATATGATACCCATGGGAAATTTTTACCTTGATACAAGTCTTACTAAGAGTAAATCTAAATGTACGCAAAAGTGTTAAAAAAATTGATTGGGTATCAGCACTTCGACTGTGCCGCTGTATCCGAAAATGCATAGCACGTAAGAACCAAAATTACGTCTAATCTTTGTATTACAGTAGTATGCTTCATATTGTAGGTAAACTTTGGAAATAAGTTTTAGAAAAAGATGTAGTATTCTACCTGCATGTGATTTGACATGTGATTTCTAACACTTTTCTCTCCATAGAGCCTCTCACCTGTTTGGCACTCGGTTCATGAAGCCGTGGCTCTGGCCAGAGTTCATTTTCAGCCAAACTGCCGCCGGAAAGCAGTTCAAAGAGAGCACGGACGTCATGGATGCCTTCACCAGAGACGTAAGATGATCACAAAACGCTATAGTATATGTCTCACATCAGTCGTAACCAGTCAAAAAACACATTTTCATAATAACAACATGATCTTAAGAATTAAAGAAAAAAGAGAATTTCCCCCTTCACTCTCGATTATTCAATAAAGATGTAATTTTAAAAGATATTTTTATATTTCTTCAATCTATTCATTTATTTGGGAAATTTCGTTTGAAATTAGACTTCTACATGACAGGCAAGAATATTTTTGAAACTGCTTAAAATTACAAATAATAGGTGACATGTATTTCAACGTGTACAAATTATACTAATTTGATTTCAGTTTCATCAATTATAATCCTCAAAGCCATAAAAGTACAGTTAATACATTTTTCATAGGTATCATTAACTCCAATCTTAAGCACCTGCACCATTTCATTGTTCGGATATGAACAAAAGAAAATAATTGCACTTTGTTATATTACCTTGTGTGTTAATTTAAAATTTGAAGTGAAAAAAAAACTTGCATTTGAAACTCAAACACACCCATGAAATCTAAAGAGATGAGGACCAGTCCATTGATTCCTGGTTACTGAAAGTAGTCTATTATTGCTATTTCTTCCCAAGGTCATCCGTGAGCGCAAAGCGTACATCATGCAGCAGATGAAAGGCGGGGCCGAGATAGAAGAAGCGATGGACAGCGAGAGGTCTTGCACGAAGAGGAGAAAGGCCTTTCTGGACACTCTGCTGTCCGAGCACTTGGCTGACCCGGGATTCACGGAGGAAGACATCACCGAGGAGGTCAACACGTTCATGTTTGCTGTAAGTTAACCTGCATAAAAATACTGAAAAGTTTGGATTGCACTGCATTGCAAGACAAAGTCATTTCATCTTCCTTAAGAGTAAAAACTTGCAAATTGTCAAGGCGATATATGAGACCAGGCCTTATCACCATACGGTTCACTAGCCATTTGTTCTTGGGCCCGATATGGTTTAAATGATTCAAAAATTGAAAGTAATTAAAAAAAAACCTTTTATACATTTCTAAGAATTTGCCAAAAGAAAATGCTTTTTAAAAGTAATTTTATCCTCAAAAATATAGATAATACATAATTATAATTCACAAATATTTAGTGTGTTTTGTCACTTACATGACAAGTAGGGTGGGCCGAAAACACACTTTATTTTTTATTTATGTTCTAATAGCACGGAAAGGGTGCCACCTGGGTCCAATAAGAACGGTGTAAAATGGTTTTTCGATTGGATAATATCTTAGGCTCCCGCATCACACTTAAAGTTTGAAAAAATTGATGACTTTTTTGCAAAACAACTAAAAAACCAAAGATTAAACTCTGAAATATTGTTCATGATTTTTTTATGAGGAACTAATATAGTTATAGACATAATGTCTCAGGTTTCATTCTTCTATCACTCTTTTTTCGTTAGATATAATTTTTTAATGTTCAAAGAAATTATGTAAAGTTGTTTTTCCTGCATTTTTAAAAAGCTAATAACTCAACTTAAAAACCTGAAATAAGTCCCATTTTGTTCTTTAATTTTTTGTCTTTGATTTGGTGTGCATAATGGCCATCATTTTCAAAAAATTTTTCAGAATTTAAAAAAAGTGAAAAAAAAATTAAAAAAAAATTATTTTTTTGAAAATTGTTTTGAAAAAATATTAAAAGCATTTTAACTCTTAAAATGAACATTTTTACCAAATTTCAAGTTGAAAATAAAATTTAATCATGTATAAAAAAATAAAAATAATCGTAATTTAGGCAAGTCCCTTAAACATTCCCTAAAATTATACAACAAGAGCGATTCTCTCATGGAGAGTTCATAAAATCGCTTGAGGGTGTTCAAGAACAGTGTAAAATATCTTTTGCCCCTGCTTTGCATTAGAATTTCAGAAATTTGGGTAAAAATAACCAACTTTTACTCAGCGTAATTTGAGAAAAATTGACAATTTTTCTCAATGCAGGAAGAAAAGTTATTTTTCAATACTGCTGATCAAATGTTGCAGAATAGGTGACCAAAAGGTTAATTAAGAATAGAATTAAATATTTATTTAATTAATAAAGGTCTTTAGCCTCATTGCACTTAAGATCATGCAATTTTTCTAGAAAAACACAGATTTAAACACTATAGAAATGAACTAAAGTAAAAGTTGGTTATTTTTACCCAAATTTCTGAAATTCTAGTGCAAAGCAGGGGCAAAAGATATTTTACACTGTTCCTTGAACACCCTCAAGCGAAGTTATGAACTCTCCATGAGAGAATCGCTCTTGTTGTATAATTTTAGGGAATATTTAAGGGACTTGCCTAAATTACGATTATTTTTATTTTTTTATACATGATTAAATTTTATTTTCAACTTGAAATTTGGTAGAAATGTTCATTTTAAGAGTTAAAATGCTTTTAATATTTTTTCAAAAAATTTTTCAAAAAAATAATTTTTTTTAAATTTTTTTTCACTTTTTTAAATTCTGAAATTTTTTTTTTAAAATGATGGCCATTATGCACACCAAATCAAAGACAAAAAATTAAAGAACAAAATGGGACTTATTTCAGGTTTTTAAGTTGTGTAGTTCTAGAGTTATTAGCTTTTTAAAAATGCAGGAAAAACAACTTTACATAATTTCTTTGAACATTAAAAAATTATATCTAACGAAAAAAGAGTGATAGAAGAATGAAACCTGAGACATTATGTCTATAACTATATTAGTACCTCATAAAAAAATCATGAACAATATTTGAGAGTTTAATCTTTGGTTTTTTAGTTGTTTTGCAAAAAAGTCATCAATTTTTTCAAACATTAAGTGCGATGCGGGAGCCTAAGATATTATCCAATCGAAAAACCATTTTACACCGTTCTTATTGGACCCAAGTGGCACCCTTTCCGCGCTATTAGAACATAAATAAAAAATAAAGTGTGTTTTCGGCCCACCCTAATGACAAGGAATTCTATTTCTAAATAACTAAATTATATATTTGTTATTCCTCTTAATAATTTATGAAAAAGCAATAAGAAATTAGACTAACTCTTTGGCCCTCAAAATCTTTAAAACATTTTTGGCCTGGGACAAGTTAAATCTGCATAATAATATAGGTGGGTTGCTCAAAGCAGCACAAATTCTCATAACAAAAATTTTTAATTACTTTCATTATAATTTCGAATTCTACACGAAGATCGTTTTCTGCCTGATCACCTCAAAACAAAGCCGAATTTTTGAGGTCCATTTATTGCTCTCCTCTCTTTTTTGAGGTCTATTATTCTGTTCCAGAAGTACTATACCTACTCGACAGCAACATTTCCTGAACCCAGTACGTCACTACGCGAAAGGAGAAAATGGGAGAACACAAAGCCTGTTGGGTTGCTACGAGGAGTTTCGGTACGCAAATCGTAATAAAAAGACGCTATATATTCATGGGTTTAACAAAATAGTCATATTTTTAAATCGACGTTCCTCATTCCACTCAAAATTCAGGCACCACGATGGGAACTATTTTTGTTTGTTAGTGACATCATAGGGTCAATTAACGTTGCTGTCAAGTATAGACGATCTTGAATCCTAGATAATAAGCTTTCGCATGTTGGCAGGGGCATGACACGACCGCCGTCGGTATGAGCTGGGCTCTCTACCTGATCGGGCAGGACCCCGGAGTCCAGAGGAAGTGCCAGGAAGAGCTGGAGGAGCTGTTCGGGGACGACTACGACAGACCTTTTACGGTCGAAGACGTCAAGAACCTCAAGTACATCGAGTGCGTTTTGAAGGTATACGGTGATCTTTGCGCAACCATACATATGTCTGCATTGTTTTAGTAAAGAGCGAGTGCTTTAGCTATGGTATTAGAGGTTCTATACATAGCAGATCTATTTGAACCTCAAATACAAACAAGGTTAAGATTTTTTAGTCTTTTTGGTTTTGCTAAGAAAACTAATGAGTAAAACATGTTTATAGTAAATCAACTAATAAATAAAACATAATTGAAGATTTATTTTAATTTTACATACCGTGAATAGGATCTTTTGAACTTTAAATTGCTGCTAAAAATATCCTGAAGCAGATTTTGGATTGCTTTGAAAAGCTTATTTCGAGTCCCCATCTGCACTTTCAGAACCCATTAAAAATTTCTTCTACCATGTACGGTTGATTGCAATTTTGACGTCCTTCTAAAAAAAACTTTAAAATTAAATGTATTTTTCTGAAAAAGAGGGGGAATTATGATTTGTCATGCCTCTATTAAATCAGCCCATGGCTGTATGTGTTGATAATGACCAATGTAAACCATAAAACGATTAATGATTAAAGGTATAAACCAATCTTATTATGACTGTCCAATTCATTCCGCATCATAGCTGGAATGGAATTTTTTTACTACAAAAGAATTAAAAATCGTAACTATTACGCAAAATTTTGACAGCCATGTTTTCGTGATCTCACTTATATTCAACTTCAACCAGTGGTCCCATGGTATGATCATAAAATAATTTTTGATAGCTGAAACAACTTCGAAGCTATCTGTAGAATTACTCAGAGTTTATCCTGATTCTATAACTAACTATAAAACAAGGGGAGTTATGGTGATTTGGAAAACTTTCCTCCGATTCACCCCGTTTTACGGTATATAGAGTTTTTAAATAACTAAACTTGCTGGTCTAACTAAACTAACATCCTAAACTAAACTAAGTCATGCACAAAATATCTTAAAACAATCAGTTTAAACTTTGGAATGAATTTTTAAAAATTGAAAACATTTTCAGTTTTTAAAAATGTTACTTTAAACTTTTTAAATTAACTTTTAATCTTTAAAGAATATATATTTATGGCATATAATACCAAAAAGAATAAAATATTCCATCAATACACAAAAGGAATTAATTATCTTTTCTATTAGCACATTTAATATTTTTTATATGCATTGTAACACAGAAAAAGTTTCAAATTTACTTTGAAATCCACATGAAACTCCCATTAATACTAATGTGGTAATATTTTATTTGTTCATTTATAATTTTCTTTTAATTAACTTTATTTAACTTTTTTCTTTCAAATAAGTTTTGTATACTTAAAGTTGAAAAGATAAGAACTATTTCAAATTTTAAAATTATTTTTTTACAGGAGAGTCAACGCTTATATCCTTCTCTTCCGTATATAGGACGAGAATCAAGTTGTGATGTTGTAGTGAGTAAGTAGCGTTTAAATATTTCTAAAAATTCTTGAAATAATGAATAAAATATCCAAATTATACTGAATTAACCAATAAAGTACCCAAATCGATTAGTAACATTTCAATTCGTTTTTACAGATGGATACACCATACCGGCTGGTACAAACTGCATGATTTTCACATACATGCTCCATAGAGATGCAGAAGTATTTCCTAATCCAGAAAGGTTTGATCCTGATCGGTTCCTGCCGGAAAATTCTGTGGGGAGACACCCTTTTGCATATGTTCCTTTTTCTGCCGGACCAAGAAATTGCATTGGTAAGTCCTTAGTAAAAGGTTATTGATATTAGTGTTATCTTAAAATATTTTCATCAAATAAATAAAAAATGCATACTATTATAAACCTTTGAAATTATTTTTTATTCCGATATATCACTAAAAATAGAGAAGAAAGAGTTCACTGGAATGCTTGTGAATATAAATATTAATAAAACATTTTATGTGTAAAAAGGATTGATAATATTACAGAAGATAATAATACAGCATAAGAGGATGCAGAGGCAATTATAGTAAATCTAGAAAGGTCTTGCTTTATAATTCCCTTTTTTACTTTTTCAAACCTGTGATAAGGAATATTATAATTGTGTGGTAATTCATTATTTAAAGAGAGAAAATATTGATTTATTAGGATAAATATTTTTCTATGTATTCCCCGTTTTCGTCCTTTTCTTCGAGTTTCAAGCATTCCCTTAAGTGCTGCCATCTTTCGACATTTTTATGAAGTAGATTAAAATTAAAATATTTTCTTTGGTAGATTTGATAAAACCTCCAAGAGTATACCATACTTTTTTACCATACTAACATACCATAGTTTATATATATAGAGAGAGCATACCATAGTTTAACAATACTATAAATAAATTATAGCTATTAAATAAAAGATCTTTCCTTTTCTTTCAAATTCAAAACAACTGAGGACGATTTCATTTTATATCACTTCATTACACAATGACCCGAAAATTAAGCATACACTACTTTTCTATACAAATGTATGCTAGAATAATAATAATAATAATAAACCGCATGTTTAGAGAACTATATTAAAATTATTATAAGTTTCAGACTTTTATTTAAATTTATATTTAACATTAATTTAAAAGCATATTTTTTGTGAATTAAATTCATTAAATTCATTTAGTTGTCTTTAAAAATTTTCAAATTTTGTACCTTTTTATATCTGTAATTATATGCGAATGTTCCATTGTATTGTGCAGTTTGTGCCCACCTTAACTGGAGGTTAATCTCCTGTGTGTGGGATAATAAAATTATTTATTTATTTATTTATTAAAACATCTAAAATTATCATCTTTTTATTATAGGTCAACGCTTTGCTATGATGGAACAGAAAGTGGTGTTGGCCCACGTGCTCATGAACTACGAAGTCAAATCCCTGGTCCCGCGGGACCAGTTGCACCTCACTGCAGAAATGGTCCTCAGGTCCCACAAGGGAATACTCTTACAAATCACTCCAAGGAGGAAATGAAACCCCCTGGATGAACTCTCCATCAGTGAACTCTGTGTATATTGTAAATCTTGCTCATATACTACTTGCTTTCATTGGTGTACAGGATCATATGGGATTTAAGTGTTAATTAAATTATTTTCATTATTACTGTGAATGCTGGGGCCTAACCGCGATCTCATCGCCTATAGTTGCTATCGACAATAGGCGAGCTCGCCTAGCCGAGAACACGCTTTTCTCTAAGCGAGACCTTCCCAAAACGCGCTTTTGGCCCGACCGCGAACCGGTGGTAGAAAAGGATTTACTGATGCCTCTCGCTTTCGTCTCGAGAAGAGAACTGGCCAATCAAAAGAGAGCATCCTATTCGAAGGTAGTATTCATCCGCATGAGCTGCAATATCGTTCGCCATCTTGTATTAAGTTTCGAACCGTATTCGGATTTCTTTTACACTTAAAAAAAAATCCGTTAAATAGTTCCAAAAAATATAAAACAGCTGTTAATTTCCAAAGCAAGTCCTCAGACATTAATCTAGTACGAAAGTAATGGACATTAGTGTTCGTTTATACAAATTTGTAGGATCAGTGTAGAATTACTTGTGACGTTTTTCCATAGATGGCTCCACTATCACGTTAATGAATTAATCAATTTATAAATGGAAGGGCTATACTTTTCAATTTGTTTTCGTTTCTTAATCGTGTTAAAGTTTCTGAATGCATCCCTAAAGTCCCAGCCATAATGAAAAATTGTCTTCGGATTTAGAAAATGCTAACAAAACACTACACCGCATCACTACTCTTTCCAAAGTAAACCGTGCGCAGACATAGAGAAAGAGTTCTTAAATAAAATACTTTAAAAAGTACAATCGAAGATTTTTAAGCATAACCTCAAAGAATGATAAGGTTAAAAACTAAAAGAAACGTCATAATATAAGGAAATAATAGCAAAAAAACGATACATAGCGTATACGATAATTGCGAAAAGACCTTTACGAGCCCTCCGAAGCAGTCGCTTCGTAGGCGAGGGAAAATTTGCCGTAGGCGAGGTTTCGAATGCTTCGCGGTTCGACCATTTGCCGAACTATCGTAATGTGACGTCACGAGCTCGCCTAGACTGGTTCCATCTCGCCTATTGTCGATAGCAACTATAGGCGATGAGATCGCGGTTAGGCCCCTGTATTGTTTTGTTTATTTTGAGTTTTGTCATGGAAGTTGTATATATTTCACTTCTCTTTGTTGTCATGCAATTCACTCCAAAAACATTGAAGCCATTAATTAATACCATTAAAGAGAAACTGATAAATTTTGGCACTATTTTTTACCAAAGAAAATTCCTCCGGCGTCAGGAATACCCTGGTGAAATATCAGGTCATTCTGACCAATGGTTCACTTTTTATAGCCTTTTAAAATCGCAACTTCAATTGAATAGTCAGTTTAAGAAAGGGAATAAGTCTAGAAACCAAGTTTTTAGGAACTCTAAAAAAAAGAAGTTGAAAAAAAACCTGTATAAGTAATGTAATTTTCGTTTTATAACCACCAAATTTGTACTGGGAATTCAGGACCTTATTTAGAGTATAAAATAATCATGGAAGAAAATTTACATTTTTTCAAATCTATTTTACAGTTAAAAAAATTTGATGGGTTTGTTCCCTTTTTCAACCTTATGAAATTTCTACAAACAAAAAATCATAAAACCACCTAATTCGACAATTAACCTATTATCTCTGCTTAGTTCACATCACAAAAGTTTAAAACAGAAAAAGAGAGAGAAAAAGTTAAAAATTATTATGAAACTGACTCATTAAGGCTCTATCAATGGAATAAGTGAATATCCATGGAGTCAAATATTCACTGGATAAAAAGTAGAAAACGCTTTTAAATTAAAAGTTATTTTTATTTTAGCCTAGTCTATTTAGCCTTTTTTTTTAGCCTAGCACATAGGATATTAGAAGAAAGAGAAATTAAACTAAGATTTCAAATTTAATCAAAATATGCTATGAATGGACATCGATTTCACTAATTTCGAGGGGTTACATCTGCCGATAGGGGGTAGTTATTTTTTCAGGTAGTTTTCAATCCCCTATAAGGTATTTTGTCCTTTTGTGGACTTATTCCCTGTTTCAAGCTAGTGATTCAGTTATAATCACTCTGTATTCTTCATTAAGCTTTAGTAGTACATATAAATTGATTATATTAGTTGATTTTTTATAATTTGATTTATTTTTTTCAAAGAAAATGTAACGCTTCTATCCAAACTTATTTTGAGAAAAAATGAACATCGTCGATGTCTTTTATATGAATCATGCCTGGACTCAACTCTAGTGCCTCAAAAAGTCTAGTTTTACTTTTTTTTTTTTAATCAGAAATATTTTGTATCTAAGTTTTTGTAAAATCGGGGATTTTTCATTACACTAGTATTGTTTATCAAAGAAGAGTTTTTTAAATTAATTTTATTGAGATAAATAAGGAATAAAGGAAATAATTGTTTTCCTACAAAACCCATTAAGTTATGTATACAATCCAATATCAAGTTTATGTACTTTTTCATGTAGAGAATGTATGTAGCTGATATTATTGTACCACAAATATGTTTTGGAGTGAAGCATGTTAGATATATGCTACTTATAATACTTTGGAATAAATATTTATCCTTTTCACAAAGTTCTCCTTTCTAACTATTAAAACTTAGTAAGAAAACTAAAAAGCAAAAATTTAATTTTTAAGCTCATTAATATTATTTCATTTATTGGATATTTTTCAAAGAAATACCCATTAATATTTTGAACCAAAAAATTCTGAATAGTATTCTTCCTATAATAGTTTTGTGTTAATAAAGTAAAGTATTATGTACATTTCTTTGTGAAAGGTGTGTAAAGAAAAATGAGTCAAATTAGTTTGGAATTTTTATATGAAATTATTCACAATTTGTATTGATCAAATCCTATAAAAATTTGTGGAATTTGGCATTCGTCAAAGTACGTCCCTAAGAAGTTTCTATTAATACATTCATTTGATTTGTGTTTTTCTAACATTTTGCATCAATGATATCCTTGTATCAATAAAAATCAATAAAACTAATTAATGTTTTTTAATATCATGAATCACTTCTTACCTCCATTCAAAAAATTGATTTAAATATACGACAATTTTATTTTGATGATAAGAAAAAATTAGAAATTTTGTAAGGGAATTTATTCAACACTGTAAAGATCACATATTGAAAACAATACCTTTGGGATACCTACTTCCGTGTAAACCTAACTGACAAAAAATATTATATCATAATCAATAGAGATTAGAAATCAGGTAGAAACTATCTATCGACCAATTTCAGTTTTACCTTTGCTCTCAAAGATATTCGAGCAAATAATTAAAGATAGACTACTTTCTTACTTGGACACAATAAATTTCTTTTCAAATAATAAATATGGCTTTTTGCCTAATTCTAACACTGAAAAAGCTTCTAACACTGAAAAAGAAAGTTTAAAAATTTTATTTATAATAACGTAAATATGAACAAAAAAAACTGCTGTTGTTTACTTGGATATTTCTAAGGTATTTGATTCAGTGAATCATTGTATCCTTATGCACAAACTTTTCATAATTTCCTGAAATCCTATTTATCAAATCGGTATCAGAATGTTAAGATAAACAATTCCCTAAGTAGGCACCTCTCAATAAATTCCGGTGTTTTTCAAGGTTTTACCCTAGGCCCACTATTATTCTTAATATTTATCAATGATCTGTGAACCTTAATCTATATTGTAAAATAATAAGTTTCGCTGACGACACGGTCTTTCTTCATTCAGTTGATACAATCGAAGATTTTAACATTATTATTAACAAAGACTTACTTAAAATTCGAAAAGGGTTTCTGCATAACAATTTAAACATAAACATTGACAAAACGAAATATATATTATTAAATTTAAAACAAAATCTTTCAAACCAGCTATCACTTAAATATCATCCCTTAAGAAAAATGGAAATCTCATACTAAACATATTGCAGATAAACTGAGTAGCATATTATTTAATTTCTATCATTTAAAGCAACAGGTAAAAAGTAGACTACTAACTAATCTTTACTATTATTGGGATCATTCTCGACTTAATTATGGTTTAATGATATGGGGAGGATATTTTTCTTACAAATCTAATTAGAATTGATAAACACCAAAGACGGTCTTTAAAGTTCTTACTGAATCATGTTCGTTCAATTAACATAATATAAGTCCCTTTTAAATCTTTAAATATACTTCCAGTTCGTCATCTTTTTTAAACGGTTTTATTAGACTTTCTCTGGGCCAAGGTCACGGGTGAAATCTTACAACTCGATTTTCGGGCACTTCCTGATATGTCAGGGCCCTGAAACTTTACACAACGATGTAACCCTCATGACACTCCAATATCCAATTATTATCTAATCAATAACCAAAAAATTAAGTTAATTATCGAGTATTTTTAATTATCAGAAAAACTGACATTTGAGACCCTTCCAAAGAGATTTTAGCTCCCAAAAAAAGAACAATACTGTAATGGGCATAGTACTATTATATTCAATCATCAAAACGACAATTCTCAAGTAATTAAATTAATTAATGGCAAATTATCGCAAAAAATTTAGATTCTTGCACATAAAATTTCAGATACTTCTAAACGTTATTAAGCCTTGAAACTTTGCAGCATAGTGTAATATTCATGACAATGCAATATTCAATTGTCAGCTAGTCAAAATCTCCGTAATTAGGGTAATTAAAGAGTATTTTCGATTATCCGATTAACCCGATTTTGAGACCCTTAAAAAATATTTTAGCTCCCAAAAAAAGAAACAATAGTGTAATAGGCATAGTACTACTATATTCAATCATCAAAACGGCAATTTTAAAATAATTAAAGAAATTAAAGACAAATTTATGCAAATTTTAAGGTTGTCATTTAGATTCTTGCACATAAAATTTCAGGTACTTCTAAATGATATTAAGCCTTGAAACTTTGCAACATAGTGTAATATTCATGACAATGCAATATTCAATTGTCAGCTAGTCAAAATCTCCGTAATTAGGGTAATTAAAGAGTATTTTCGATTATCCGATTAACTCGATTTTGAGACCCTTAAAAAATATTTTAGCTCCCAAAAAAAGGAACAATAGTGTAATAGGCATAGTACTACTATATTCAATCATCAAAACGGCAATTTTAAAATAATTAAAGAAATTAAAGACAAATTTATGCAAATTTTAAGGTTGTCATTTAGATTCTTGCACATAAAATTTCAGGTACTTCTAAATGATATTAAGCCTTGAAACTTTGCAGCATGGTGTAATATTCATGACAATGCAATATTCAATTGTCAGCTAGTCAAAACTTCCGTAATTAAGTTAATTAAAGAGTATTTTTGATTATCCGATTAACTCGAATTTAAGACGCTCTAAAAGGAATATGACCCCCAAAACTTATACAACGGCGTATATTATATATATTTGAACTATATTCAATCTTTAAACCTTGAATTATTACCTTTCAATTAAGATGATTAACGAAGATAGTAATGTGAATTTAAACCTATACCACTTGTTCTAAAAGCTTGGAAATACTTTTTATTTTCATTTGATGGATAAATGGGAGTTTCGATGCTTTTATTATGACAGTTATTGCTATTCATTTCTTTTAGATTTCGCTTTCGTTCAGATGGAATTATTTATAGCTTAAAGAAATACTGAATATGTTTGCATGGGGTGTTGCGCTTTTTCAGTAAAAAAGAAATTATAAAATCTCTTTCATTTGGAATATTTTTTTTTTGTAAATTCTTCACTGGTGTTTGGAAAAGTTTATTTCTTACAAATGACTTGCTTTGAAAAATTTTATAAGTACCTAAATAGAGGGGTAATGTTTTAAATTTTTAGCATTAAATTCTAAGGGGTTTTACTAATTACATACCAACAATTGGAATAAAAATTAAGATTTTAGGCAAAATTCTAAGAAAGTAGAAAATAAAATAAGTAAAAAAAAGCTTTTTAAAAAAAACGCTTTTATTAAGATGTCCTAAAAATTCAAAAATAATTTTTTGGGTTTTGTGAAATAATGTATTGGGGAGTAGAAAATAACCTTCCGGTAAGTAAAAATTAACTAATTTTCTGATCACTAAAAATAAAAGCGTGGGCGCTAGTAATTATCTATTCACTATTTATTCTAAGTTCTCTTTTCTCATTTTCTTTTATGTAAAATTATAAATTAATTAAAATTATAAATTTTTTAAATCCGAATATATGTATAAAAAGAACAACTGTTAATCTTAGACGCCCTGGCATGATCTACTGTGTTCCTAAATCAAACAAAGAGATTTTTCACAAATGTTTTTTCTACTTAGCACCCAAACACTACAATAGTTTGCCAATTGATGTTCAAATAATACCTAAAATTACTTTATTCAAGAAAAAACTTAAGCAATTTTTATTTAATTCAGAAATTTTAGTTATTCTTTGAACTTATTGCTCTTCATATAATTTAATACAAATGCTTTATTTATAATTCATTGGACTTCTTCAATATAGTCAATATGGGTTTTTTTTTTCTACTTCGGGCTTATATTTATAATTATATTGCAATCGACACCATTGCCAGTCCTCATAATTGTAATTATTTATTTTATATCTCATTTTCTTGTAATTAATTATTTTCTATGTATCTTGTATTCTTCATTATTTGTATTAACTAAATAGATTTATAACGCACTCTTAAGGGATGTAAATCCCCGAAGTGTACAATTATTTTTTCTCTTCTTTTGTTTTTTGGTCCTGTATATATATGTAAATGAATAATAAAAAAAAAAAATACTAGCGCCCACGCTTTTATTTTTAGTGATCAGAAAATTAGTTAATTTTTACTTACCGGAAGGTTATTTTCTACTCCCCAATACATTATTTCACAAAACCCAAAAAATTATTTTTGAATTTTTAGGACATCTTAATAAAAGCGTTTTTTTAAAAAAGCTTTTTTTTATTTTCTATAAACTTTGTATTTATTTATATTCAAATCCAAATCCAAACGTATGTATAAAAAGAAACAATGTTAATCCACGAAAACCAATTGTAATCTATTTAGTTCCAAAACCTGAATAAAACTTTCTTCTGCATCTTTTGTTAAAAAGTTTTTGTGTTAAACTTTTGTTTGTTTGCTCCTAAATTCTTCAATACCTTACCTACAGAAATATAAAATAGCCCGTCGAAATATTTATTTAAGAAGAGGTTAAATGATTTCATATTTTCTATTGAGAACATCGATTTTTTTTTCTTTGTAGCTATTATCATTATCCCTTCAAAATGTTATTTTACAATACTTCAATGGTTCTTTTTCTAAATTAACTTCATATATTTGCTAGTAAATTTATGTGTTCAATCCTATGTCTAGCAGTAATTGTAATTTATTGGCGCCCTGTTTGCCCCACCACCTCTTTATCTTTCTTTACTTTTATTTATTTTCTTTTATTTTTTATCTATTTTTTCCTGTAAATGATTGTTGTTATATGTATGCGTAATGCAGCATATATCTGGATAGTAGATGCTTTAATGTATATTATTATATTTTATAGTAACTGACATGGATCACATAATATCTCAGGTGATTATAAACTTTTGTATTTGTCGTTTGTTGTTTAATTGATAAATAAATAAATTTTATTTATTTATTTATTTTGACATACTGCGGCCCATCTAAGAACCAAGCAGGGGATTACAAAACAAGAAACAATATAAGGAAAATTTCATATAAATACATACAGGAACTAAGGAATACACACTAAAACATCAAAAATATAAATTATACAAATTATAAATATTGTTTAAGTTGGGAAACAAAAGAACCCACAGAATCGGAAAAGACAATCTCATTTGGTTTTATATAAACATTAAAAGCAAATAATCTGGTTTCCTTGTCTGCTAACTTCAAATTCCGAGATGAAAAAAAGAGCTTAGAGGTAGATTTATTTATAGTATATATTTTATTTTTTTTTTGTTTTAAAAAAAGGTAGTGGACTGCCTGTTGAATTTACTTTAAACTTCAGAAACCCTGACTTTTAACTAACCCATGCAAATAAATATTAATTTCTAGACTAGTTACAGTTGATTCAGAAATTATTCTTAAATGCTTTAGTGTGAAATAAAATGTCATTAAAAAATTTTTAAATGAAAAATAAAATCAATTCTCCAAATAAATTGCAAAAAAACTAGGCCTTTTTAAAGATAAAAGATTTTGCGATACATCAATATTTAATTTAAATACAGCCAAAAGGTGCAAAAATGGTGTTTGACCTGTGTGCTCTTAATATAAAAAACTAAAAATCTAACTTGAACTTACATTTTATCAATCGTTCCAAAACGATGTAAATGCGCTTTTTTATATGGATGAAAAAAATTAGTTACACATTCGAAAGTTTGATTCATACATTATTTTAAGTTCACATATGTTCTCAAAATAAAAGGTTTTGCGAAAAACGTCCAAGAACCAACTGAGAACCACAGTTTTGTTATCTCTCCATCCATACAAATATTCGCATTTTTTTTCCTTTTCCTGAAAAGTTGGGAAATTGGGATATGTCATTTTGCGTTCTAAAGCGGGTCGTATTGCTTTTGGATATAAATAAAGTGATCGAAATTTTAGTTTTTTTACTTTAATTTTTTGTTATGTTCCGAAGCAAATAAAATTTAAAAGTGATTGAAAGTTTATCGTTTTAGGTATTTCATTGGATAACCTATAGACTCTAACTGGTGCTACATGTTGTGAGTCTTCACAGTTTGTTCCAACCAAGTTGCTCAGAGGCACTTTTTTAAGTTACACGAATGAATTACATTTAAAGATTTGATTGGTAAAAAAAGTGTCATTCAATTGTTTATAATTTTCATGACAGTGGCTTTAAATCCTATAATCCCAAGTTCTATTCTTAAAAAAAGCAAATTTAATACTTTAATGAGGAACCCACATAAGCTACTTAAAATGTTTACTGCGCTGCTTGTTGACGGTCAATGTGGAACAGGGCTGAAACTGAGTGAAGGTTAAGATTAGTGGGAGGTCGACGACTTTTTCTTTGGTTCTAGAAGGACGATTTGGAAAACTAGTCCGGTGGGTTTGGAGAGTCGCCGAAGAAAGGACAAAGGGCTGATTTATAGCTCTGCATCTTTCACTCTCTCTCTCTATTGGAAAAATACTACCTAAGCTATTACCGGAGGCGGTATCAAAGCGCTTCGTAATTCCTAAGTGTTCGAGAGAAGTCCTTCACTTATAAAATAGGTTTCATTTTGTGTGGTGTAAGACAAATTCTCATGAATGTGATTCTATTTGTTTCATCATCGTATAATGGTGTTTATTTTGAAAAGGGATACATTACTCAAAAGCTGAAAATATCTGAGAAATTTTAGATACCTGTAGATTTTTTTTTGTCTTGTCTACACCGGGACAATATTCAAAACCTGCAGAGTAGCTCCTGCCGGTAACATTTAATGTTTTTGTTTAAACTGTTTCTTTAACTTTTCCAATGCATAGTGGAAATGAAATTATGTGTTAAATTAAGATGAAATGTAACTTTTTAATTAAGTTTTCCTAAAAGTAGAATCAGCTTTTAAAAAAAAAAAACTTAATACTACTCTAGGTATAATTCATTACTTAACTATGGAGTATTTGGGGAGGAGAATATAGAACAAATTTACTACTCTTGAATAGCGATACAAAATAAATTTTTTAAAATTTTAAAATAATGAAATTATGTTCTTTTTAAAATATTAACTAACTGATTTTTAAAATAGTAACTAATTATCTCTCAGGTAAGATTTTTTTTCGTACTACACTTCTTTTGTATGGAAACAAAACAGTTAAAACTTAAAAGAGATTACAGAATACATTCCTCAGGAGACCAAATGAAATTTATAGAATTTAAAACTTTAACAATAATTTGTTTTTTGATTTATCTCCAAACCAAACTTCTTAAATCCTTTACAGATAAACTTACAGGATATAGAAAAATACTCTACATTTAAAAGCACACTTTTAAACTTTATAATAGAAATAGTCGATAACCTTTATTTTTAAATTGGACGAATCAACAGTAACAGTCAGGCAGTTCTGCGCCAATTATTATTTTGTCTTGTGGTTTTATCTATGTTTAATTTTTTGTCTCATTTTTATCTCCTTTCTGCAAAGTTTTTCATAATTTAAGCTTTATTTTTTTCTTTATTTTTATGTAAGTTGTTTTCTTATGCTTTGGCTCTTGTTTATTATGCTCTTGACAACTTGTTTTGCCTTAACAGGATACAACGTAATATGATTGTTCTTATTGATTATTTGTTTTTCAAAATGCGAATGACAATAAATGTTAATACTATTATTAAATGGCATATCTCAATCTCAATGTCAAGAAATTCAATTCAACTTCCGTTGCAACAAATGAAGGCTTGGTCTTAATAATTGACAATCTTAAATCTCCTGAACTTTCTTTCGTGACATTTTCAAGGTCGTTTTATTATAGTAGTTGTTTATTATTCTATTACTGTTTATATTCTTCCAACGCCATTATCTCTGAACTTATCTCACTACCTTAAAAAGGAGCAATTAAGACTAAATTAAAATATACACCATTCCGAAACAATAGCAGCGGTGTCGCTACGCCTGGACAACTTTCTCTTTTATAAACCTCAGGGAACATCCAGAAATTTAGAAGATTTGGTTTTTATTCGTTTGCTAGCCTCTACTCGCATTTTGAAGAGTTCTATCTATTGCAAGTTTCGGATAATAAAACATACGATGTTTTGAATCATTCAATTCAAAGATAGCTATGTATGTGAGTGATAAATATGTAGGTTAAAAGCCAAGGGGTATAAAGCTGAATTGGAAATCTTAACAGATTTCTTTTACCATATAACTCCCTCTCTTGGCTTTTCACTACAGTTTAGCAGCAGTTGTAAACGTTGTATTAGTATAGAATACCAAATCCCTATAAGTTAATTAAATTAATTTTTTAGTACTCACATTCTATATATAGTAAACTTTTTGTACATCGATCGTGACTTGTAATTTTTAACTCCTTTCCAATTTATACGTAGATTAAATATTTTTTATTGGGAGAAGTACATATAAATTATAGATTACTTTACGTAATATTTAAATTTTTTAAAGGGTTTTTAAAGGCAGTTTACTATTCATAAGTTCATTTTCTATCATATTTAATATAGTAATAAGAAAAGAGATAGGAATGCTCAAGGCAGTCGAAAGTTTATTTTGTAGGACAAATTTTGAAACTTTTTTCCAGACCACTTTCAAGCTCTAAAATTGTAACTTGAATTAGGGGAAGATCGTGTACCACGGACCTATTTTTACTTTTTACCCTGTAATGTTTTATGTATTGAAAATAAACTGATGAAACAATTTCCCCTCGACGTTTTACCTTTTCATACACAAAATATTTTTTCGGAATTTCAATTGAAGTATTTCAGTGCATAATTAGCGATAGATAATAGAGAACAATAGTAACGATTCAATGTAGACTTGTGCAAGGTACACCATTGGTATTGTACCTTAGTTCCAAGGGTAGTGTACCTTGGACCTACTTAATTTATTCTTACTTAATTATTTCTTACTTAATTTAATGTGTTGAATGTACTTATTCAATGATTCATAGCTCTATTCTAGATGTTAATTTTGAATGGTTAGAAAATATCTATGTCGAGGGATTGTTTTTTTTTTGTAGTTAGTGTGGGGATGAAAAATTACCAGTGTCACCATTTTCTGTACCAAAAGGAACAGAGATATTACTTTTATGGTCATTCATGAGTAGTATTGATGGGGCATCTTCAGTTGCACCTCTAAACTTGATACTAAAATGTTGGAGAAAAACGCTTCAAAGCACTGCTTTTTTTAACATAAAATAGTAAGTTTCACTTAAAATTAGTTTTAGTCATGAAACTAAATTCAACCATGCTTTTAAAATCAAATTACTATAATGTAATAAAAGTCAGTATAAGGATTTTTTAGTAACTTAAGGTACTTAAGTGTACCTTGGACAGGGATCCAAGGTACACTACCTAAACATTTACTGAAAAATGTCTGATCACCAGCCCCATTTTAAGCACATACAATTATAGCTGAAACAATACACTTTAGAGATAAAATTCACTATAAAGCAGAATCTGTACTTCTTTTAACTATAACTTAGAAACCAAAATTTACTACATTAAATACTTTTGATGGGTGAAATCAGTTTTTAACCTATATTATCTCAAATTGTTGACTTTTTGTGACTACATAACCCCTATATGTTTGTGTATTTCAATGTTTCTTCAATTGAGTATAGTCGTATTTTATGTAAGTTGTGAAAGATTTGGGTCATAATGATCAGACTTTTTTAGTAACTGGATACAAAAAAATCCCCCCAATTATCCGCTCTCTCGTAATAAACATACATCCCCTAACTGCCCACAACAACAAAGGGCCTGACGCTTCATAAACGAACCATTCCTCTCGGGGAAATAATACACAAAAACACGAGAGCGCGTGCCCTTGAATCCTGACGACCGGGTCTTCCAAGGTCTCCTCCGAGTGGAAGGATCAACGGGAGTAACCTATTCGAGGAGTATCACTTGCCGTGACTTCTTGTTCGGTCAAGTGGGCTAATATTTGAGTGGTGAAAGTGAACAAAGGGTTGCCTGCTGTGGATATTTTTGCTTCTGTTTGTGCGGGAGAATCTGTTCATCAAACAAGAGATGGTGTTGCGTTTTATTTGATGTGAACTTCATCCGTTCAAGATCTTAGTATTTTAACTCTCGGAGTGGATAAAATAATCAAAAATGTAAAATTTTAAGAAAAGGATAAAAAAAATCGCTTTAAAGACCCATTTTTTG
Organism: Tetragnatha montana; assembly: GCA_963680715.1. Classification (NCBI taxonomy): domain Eukaryota; kingdom Metazoa; phylum Arthropoda; class Arachnida; order Araneae; family Tetragnathidae; genus Tetragnatha; species Tetragnatha montana. The sequence continues at coordinate 387,028 of OY796681.1, forward strand.
ATTTATTTTTACCCGAAAAAGTGAACTTCTTTCCATCATGTCTCAAAGATTCCTATTCCTGGAGAGATTTGAAACCATCTTCCCTTTGGGGAGTTCTTCCGCTCAGTGGACAACTAACATATTGGGATTCTGTCTTGTGTTGATGTGCGTTTTCTACTATTACAAGAGCAAGAAAAGGAAAGAGATTCTACAGAAACTACCTGGACCTAAACTTAATGAGTTGATTTCAAATTTGGTCATTTTTATTGCCATGTACCGAAATAAATCAGCAAGCTTTAGGTCTCGTAAGTATTAGTTTATTTCTCTCTTGTAAAAAAAATGATGATTAAAAATTGAATTCATAAGATTTTGTATAAAATAATTGTTATAGATATACGCATGTAAATACATATATAAAGATAAAATAGCTTATTTTTTTAAAAACTTAACCTTTTTTAATTTTCATTTTTAAATAGCATTATTTATAAGTATAATCACAGAGAAGAATAAAAACAGACAATTATAAAAATGTTTTTGTTACGGGCAAAGTGATGAATCAAGGCATTATTAATAATGCTCACGTATTTCGGGCAAAAGGGTAAATATTCAATGATAAATGCCGTGAATTTATTACACTGCCCGCCTCCACTTCAGGCATTATTAATAATGCCCAGTTTATCACTTTGCCCGTAACATATATATATTACAGATAATGTGATAAATCCTGGCTTTATTTAAAAAATACCAAAGTTTTGATAACTTGTTAGTAGATGATTTATTGATTGTTGGTTAAAAACTCTAATATTTATAACGCACTACTTCAATGCGCTGTATGCCGTGGATCAAATGGGGAATGTGGAATGACAATTAAAAATGCTGATATTTAAGTAAGCTGATAACTGGCATTAAAATGTTATAAAATCCTTCCTCATATATATAATAAGATATTTATTTAACCTTTAATTCACCTAAAATGTTTGAAGAACGAGTAGCTATCTGTCAAAAAAATCAATTTTAACAATTCTAGAGATAGTTTGCTAGCTTATGCGCTTTTTAGCTGAAATTGATTTCTTATTTTAAAATTTCAGAATTTCTTCAAGTTATTTGTGGTTATACTGAGATATTCAGAAAGCATGGAATGTGGCTATTTTCGGGAGCAGGGTTTAGAAATATTCTGATCTTGTGTAAAGCAGAAACCGTTGAGGTAAGTTCCAATAAAGAATTATATAAATTTACAAAATACAAAAATATCTCAAGTCTTGAAAATTCTTATCATTAACTAGCTGCTTTACCCGTTCTTAACGGGTAGAGTCTATTAATATATTTTTAAAAAGCTTTATCAAACTGCATGTTTTTATTTTCTGTATTAGAAAGTTCCACCCTATCCTTGCATACAAGATATTCTTTTTTCCCACTTCTTACTCTGTGTGTGAAGTTTTTCAACTTCAATGAAGTATTCTTTAAATGTATAACTTTACATTTAATTTTTAAATTATTCTTTTTTTCCCAAATCTTTGGGTGTTTTTTATTGGCAAAAGGTCTTTTTATCCGTTTTATCCTCAGGTCCTTCAAAAACTGTTTAGGCAAACTAAGCTCTTTCTATTAAAAAGTTTAGGAAAAAGTGAAGTAGAATTATATTACAATTAATTTAAAACACATAGCAGTCTCTGGTTGAAAATTCAGATACATTGAAGTGTTTATAATGTTTATTGCAATGGTATAATTTATATTTACGTATAAATATGCGCATTTTTCATTTAGCAAAAATTAATTTATTTTCAGGCAGTTCTTAACAGCAATGATATTTTGAGTAAAGGTTTCGAATATGATTTCCTAGCTCCGATGCTGAAAGAAGGGCTACTGACAAGGTATATCAAGTTGGCTTAAAGTAATCATAAACTAATTGGTTTATAGAGATAAAATTTTGTAATAGAACTTGTAACGAAATATCCCCACTAGCATTTTGTTTATTTTTACGTAAACTCATTCCTGACCAAACAACGTTATAAACTTATCTATTTTCAAATCTTCGTTCTCAGCAAAAAGAACAAGTGGCGCAAAAGAAGAAAGCTCCTCACTCCTTCCTTTCATTTCCGGATTCTGGACGACTTCATCCCTCTTTTTAACGAGCACTCCAAAATATTCGCATCGGTCATATCGTCTAAAATGGAGAGCGAGCCATGGATCGACATAGCTCCTCTGTCGTCACTTTGCACTTTAGATGTAATCTGCGGTAAGAGACGAAAAATTCCTTTGGTTGATGATTTAAAACAGTACGGTCCATCCCGCGGATTTTTGTTTCATGACCCTCGACGCTAAACTTTTAATAATTATTCAAACTACTTAATATCTCCTCACCTAAAAGATACTTCTCCCAAACAGAAATGGTCAAGAATTTGTTTAAAAAATGTTTTTAAGGATTTTATTACTTCCAAAATTACAAACCTAAATACAGACCTAAAATTCTAAACGAACACAAATAAAACGCTGATAGGAACTCTTGACAGAGGGAAGAATGCATTAACTCATGTGGGGAGAAATGGTTTTTTAAAAATAAAATTTTAGTTTTACCATTTATTTATGCTTCTTTCAATTGATTCTTCATACTTTAATGCTTTCCCTGAAAACGTTCTACATATATTCAGCATTTTTATTAAAGGTAAAATTATAATACAAGCAGTCATTAAAATTATTCTGCCAGTTTAGTTCTCGAAGAAATATTCAGTACAAGGTACTAATCAAGATTAACAATGTAACTATATTTTAAAATGGAACATTTTCTAACCATCTTGAGAAATTATCTGCAACTTAGTAATTACTCTTCAAAAGCAAAATACTAAAACTTAGTTAATTTTTTTATTTTTTTTATCTTGAAATGTTAAGTGTATCTCCTTTATTTTTTATTTTATTGTAATTTTCATGATTTTGAAGACTTAAAAGAAATGTTTCACCTTCCCGAGGCATTATGCCTTGCACCCCAGACCCCACGGTCATGACAACGAAGATGGACATCGTAGGCCTTGGCCCACTAGGCCTGTTGCACCGATGTGTTTAATTTTTTTAGTTTCTTTTAATTTGTTTTTTAATAAATAAAAAAATATATTATTAAATATATCCACAAGTAATACTTTATAAATTTAATTTTTTAACTGTAAACTATGATTAAAACGAATGCTTTTTGTAAGTTAAAACAAAATTATTTCAGGTGTGTTAAACCGTATGATTAAAGTGCTTTAACATTTCCCAAAATTTATGCCTTTCGACTTCAAAATAAGTTTTAAGAAAATTCGTTAGGTTTCCATTAAATGGTCCGCTGTTTGAAATAGATTTCCCTTATGTCTATTTTGATTTTTAGTGGGTCAGATGAACTTAACAATTGTGAACTATATGTCATTCTTTTTTTTCTCTGGCTTTCAATTGCCTTTGGTTACTGAAGCTTTAACACACAGATTTAAAAGATACTAAAATCACCATTAACTTGAAGCCATCTGAAAATTTTCTTCTTCCACAACAATTTCCACATTAATCAATGTAAATTTTTAAACGTGTACTATCTTTATAAATTAATCGTTCATTTCAACTTGGATCCAACTAAATAAATATAAGTATTCTTTATCATAATATCATTACAATAAATCATAGAACCTTTCATTTTTAACTTGTTCTTTTCTAGATCTAAAATGTCACAACACATAGAAAGTTATTTCTGAGACGTAATAATTAAAACTGTTAATTTTTTTGCTAAAAATATGGATTAAGTTTATGCTTAAGGGTATTATTAAGATAGTAGTACTTTTGGATAGAGAAATTGATTATTCGAAGAATTGTTTTCAACTTGAAATACTTCAAGTTAAGTTTCCATATTTGCAGTAGTAGCATTTACGTATTTCTTTGAAACCTATAGTTTTTCCTTCACGTTAATGATGCATTGTCAACATTTTGTATCTTTACAAAAGTACTGAGAAGGATACTTTTTAAGCATACTGTGAAAATATCCATTAAGGTTACCTTGAACGCAATAACAGTTGTTCTTCATCCTTTAATAAGACAAATGTGTCGGAAATTGAGGAAACTCAAAAAACAGTTTTGTATACTTAAGATGTCTTATTAGAGTTAACTCTTAGAAAGAATTTTAAGTTTAAATGAATACAAAGAACACATTAATTTAAATGTACGTATGTTTGTTTGTCCTTTTTGTCTTTTCGTGTGGTGTCACAAAACTTTAAACAAATTTAAAGGCTATAAACATTCCATACATGCTGTCATTTTTGTTATAATAAATTTTATACAGTGTAGTTAAGTTTATTATCAGGAAAAGTGCCCCGTGATTCAGAAGTTTGGGAACCCCTGCCCTGCCTTAGAATTTTAATTCTCATTATAGGTTTCATGTGTGCTCAGTTCGCTATTCAAACCCATTTATCTCAAAGTTATAAACATACACTTCCAGAAATTATGTGAGACAATAGTTTATTAGCAACTTCGAATTACTCAATAAAAAATTTTAGGAATGGGGGAGCCAGACCGAGATAATTTCTTATATTTAATCTTTTGAATTTAGTTTATCCGAGTTGGGCTAACTATGGCTTAAGCTATTTTTTTAAAATTAAGGGGAGGAAATATATATCCTATATACATAATTTTTTATAAGGAAATAACTAAAGTGTTTGTATATTTTTGCAATTAGTTAAAAATTGTGGAAAAAAATTACAGCCAGTGAAAAAATTATTTTTTTTTAGTTTCCAAACACACTAAATTATGTATAGGTATGTACTGCATTTTAATATTAAAACTGTAAACAATTCAACGAAACAGTATTTTTATTATGATAACTATACAAAAGGGAGTTTTATCATTTTAAAAAAAACTAGAAACTTTTCCATACTTTTTTGATACATTACTGGATAAGAAAAGAGTTCCAATAAAAATGATCTCCAAGGTAAATTCTTTCTAAAAATTAATGGGTCCTCATTAAATCTTGTTCGGGTTTATTTTTCAGTTAAAAACTCAAAGGTTTTTTGCCTGATAATGTAATAACCAAAATAAAAAGAAGTTCCGTCCAAAGAAAATTATTTAAAAAAATGTCCAAAAATGTTTGGCATACATTGAGGGTACAAGGAGGAGAGGTAGACCAGCGACAAGGTGGTTGGATTGTGTGGAGAGAGATTTGGAGATCTTGGGAATTAATAGATGGAGAAACCTAGCAAAAAGTCGTGCCGTCTGGAGGAGGCAGACAGAGAAAGCCTTGGCCTGTACCAGGCTGTAGTGCTGTTGAAGAAGAAGAAATGTTTGGCATACTTTGGAATTTGCCTCTTTACAAGCACAGTTACAAATATTCGCTCCTTCATTTGTGAAGTGAACATTTGAAGTCATCACTGAATCCAAAACTATTTAGAAAAAACACATATCTCCCCCTCGCCCCTCCTACATCCTTTCTATAAAAATCACACTAAGAAGAACTTTTGGTGCTTCAATTGGATATGATTCCGATTAAAACTTAGTTAACCGTAAAAAAAAATATCGTAAATAATAAAATATCCCAGGTGCTAGATTCCATATATGCCTCCCGTCGATGCTTATTCAATTATTCACTAGATGGCAGCACCAACTTTTGATATGGCACCGCTGAATACTGAATAAGAGTTGAGCTTGAGAGTAATTTCATTCACATTTATAAAAAATATGCAGCTGCATTTTACTGAACCATCTTCGATGCTAAATAAAAATATATGCGCGTAATCTCTTTTTATTTCATTTGTGATATTTTTTTTTCAAAATGATCATGAAACTGGCATCCTCTAATATCCATGCAACGGTGACAAGACGCGATTGAATTGAAGCGCTAGGCTCCGGCTAGGCTAGCCAGTATCCATTGACATAGGCGCCGACTCCATAGGGTTTGAGGGGTCTTGAGGCCCCCCCCCCCCCCCAATATTTTGTGATTTTTGGATATTTTCTGGTTTGGAATCCCCTTCAAAATTTCGAAGAATCCCCTTCAAGAGCAGTTTTTTGGGAAAGAGTAACCCAAAAGGTCTCAAAATGAGTTAAAAATTTCTTTTAAGGCTCAAATTTTGAAAATTTTCTTGGGGAGAACCCCCAAAATTTGGATATATATATTTATTATCTGTAGTTTTTTTTTTCATATAAATTTGGTGGCTTGTTAGGAGGAGTGACCCTCTTCATTTGAAACCCAAGATATCTCAAAATGAGCTGAAATGCTACTTTTAACAGAGAAATTTCTAAAATTTTTCTGGGGGAGATCCCCCAGACCCCCTTCTTATTTAGGGCTCACGTTGTTACACAAAACTTTTACATTAAATGCACACCTTGGCAATATTGAAAGGGACATGTAAAGGAATTGATTTTATACATCTGATACAAAATTAGGATATTTTAAATTGTTGTTTTAACTTCATGGTTGGGTTTCCTCAAGTTTGTTTTTTGGTCTAGTACTGCCCCCCCCCCCCCCAATATTTTATAAAAGTCGGCGCCTATGTCCATTGACACTAAAAAACAAGAATTTCTCTTGAATTTCAAGAGAAATCTGCAGTGCAGTGACTCTTTCACAATGGCTTTGTTTCAATTTTATGTTTCACTTTCGCAATGTAAAAAGGCACTGTTTTTTTTTTGGACGGTAAATTTACAACTAAACTCTACTCTTATTTACACGGCAACGGTTCTGATTGGAGCGCCGGGACTTGGCCGGGACTGCTACGTAACCACGAGACCTACGGCGCATGGGCCATCTGCCGTTTTTGACGTCCAAATAGACACTTCCAATGTAAAAATAAAAAATAGTTGAGGTAAAACGTTTTATAAAACACATCTCAATTCATTGGTAAGGGCGGGCTATTTTAAAAGGAATATTATGAATAAAATAATTTAAATTTATCAACAGACAGAAATTAGTTCGTTTGTGTAAGCTTTTGGAACACCTGTTTTTTCGTTTTAAAGCTCATTAATTCCACTTCAATTGGTCGGTCACGAAAACTATATTTGATAAAAGGAAACGAATCTCGCTCTGTAGTGAAGAAGTCGTTAATTTATCGTCCAAACATCATAATGGAGATGGCAGCACGACATTTGAATTGTTTATTTGAGAAACTCTACATTTTTATGAAGGTGTTTAGTAATTTTTTTTCTAAAAGTTGACCTTATTTGGAGGTCTTACTTGCATTATTTAATTCAACTGTTCACTCATAAACAGTGGTTAGCAAACTATCAAAATATTAGTTTAGAAACCTTCATTGTCAATTGAATAATGTATAAGTGAACAGTAAAATTAGTTAAGTATCCTGATCTGGGGTAGAGATTCTATCAACCCTTTTAATAAATTATTTCATAGCTCCAAAATATCTGTCACAAGGAGATAATAAATTACCACAAACGTGGAATTGGTGAATAACTACTCTCAAGGCGTACTTTTTACAGATGATATTCATACAAAAACTTAAATGATACGGTTTTTATTTGTGGCTATGAACCATACATATAGATAATAATTTTTGTTTTAATAGAAGGTATATTTTTTTATGTTATAAATGAAAATAAGCGGCAGATGCACCTCCATGAACGAAATTCCCCGCAGTTTAATGCAGTAACCAGTTAAACGAAAATTTATATTTAGCAAGACGACTTCAAACTTTAAAAACCTTTATTTTAATAATTTCTGCACTAAAATGTGTATTTACCCCTAAAGAATCACATGCCACCAATAACTCAATTTTGGAGAATTGGGTGTTCGACAAGTTTCTGAAATAAACTATTCATTTATGAAAGTCATAAAGATATTTGTGAACAAAATGATTATTTTACTCCCACAGATACCCAATAGGAAGATTAAAAGAACTAAAAGATTAAAAGAAGAACTAAAACATGTGAAATCGTATTTAAGAAAGCTTGTTTCAAACGTTTATATTTAATTTATTAGTTTATCATGTTTTACTTATTTTTAAAACTTGAATTGAATTCCTTTATTATTAACGTTTTTTTAATGCATAAGATTATCGAATCAAAGATTTTATAAATTAGAAATTGAAGAACAAGTTACTATTTCCATGACTTTAACGGATGATTCACTCATTCTTTCAGAAACCGCTATGGGAAAGAAAATCCACGCTTTGGAGAACAGCGATTCTCCGTACGTACAGGCGCTTCATGAGTAGGTTCTCTTAATTTCTATTATTCTCTGATACTTTCTGTGTTTCAGAATAAAAAGCGGAGTACCTTTATGAAACCCCTGTTACAGGTTTTGTAAAACTGCTGTGGAAAGAATTATGAGTCCTTGGCTGTGGTTAGACTTCATCTATTACAGAACAAAAAGCGGGAAACATTTCAAAGAAACATTAAAGGTCATGGACGACTTTACAAGACAGGTAAAACTGTTTTGAAACATTCTCTCTCGTATGTTTATTTTCAATCATTTAAATTTTTAAAACTGACAATATAACTAGACAAAGACATGGTATTACAGACATTTCAAAATGCGTTAAGGTTATTTACTTTCCTTTTCTCTGCGATTATTTTTTAAATAATTATCAAAGCCTTATCTAGAAGTTATATGAATGGCTTCAAAATTTGAATATACAATCAATATCACAAACAGTCGTATTCATAGTTACATAATAGTAGAACGTATTCATGGATATCGTAGGATTAAATTGATCCAATTTAATGTTTTTATTCTTTTAATCTCACAGCTATTTTATACTATTTTTCTACTGGTATTACGATGCAATAACACATTATCTAAAAATTAACGAAATAAAAAAACTTTTTAAAAACCACTTTTAAAAACAGACTAAAAAATAAAAAAACTTTTTAAAAACCACTTTTAAAAACAGACTAAAAAATATAAAATATTTTCTTCTAACCCTTTGAAAACGAAAAACTTTTGGCTCACATAATAGATAAAATGCGTTATATAGAGTCTAAAGTACTACGTCTAAAATCTTAGTTGTAAGAGAACGTGTCATCTAAATTATGAAAGTTATTTAATGTAAGAAAGAGAAATTTTCACAGCCGGTAAGATCCATATTTATGAAAAATTCATTCGAGCCTTAAGCTGTGGTCAAGAATTAAAAAAAAATAATCAAATCTAAACAGTTTCGTCCGAACTTCGCCGGACATCATCAGTAGAAGGTGTTTCAAATCAGCATCTGCCTCGATGAAATGGCTGATCGTGAGGAAGGCGTCTTAATGTAGTTTGAAATTTTACAGATACACCTTGGCTCCATTAAGTGTACTATACAAAATGAAGAAACGGTTTTTTTTCTATGACAATCTATTACCAAAGCACCATATCTTACTAAATCTGTCAAGCACATCAGACAACGAGAAAATACTCTGATAAGCATCTAATTAGCGAGCAATCCACCCTGACAAACAGACCTTCCAACAATTTTCCACGGCACTCTCCCCCTAAGCTCCAGGGACCCTCCAACCCGGCTATCATGGTCACGAGGGACTCCGTATGAAAATAACAATACAAACGGGCAGTGCCTTATTGTTCTGTCCCTCCCTCTTCTTTCGGAAGAAGAGGAAGTAATCTTCCATCCCTTCCTCTCGAGGGAGTGGGGTAGGCAATAACGCCCCTCAAAAAAGCTAGGGTTGGCTCTCGGCGCAAATGAGGATGAATGTTCTGGTTGGGCATTTTTTTTTCATTACCCAAGGAACAATTCAGTTGCGTCGTTTTTAAGGTTTGCTTTGAGTGAGTTATTCCCAATTGGAATGACTTTTAGTGCTGGTGAAAATGGGCGTGAAATGGATTTTAAAGAGGGGGATATAAACTGAGAAATTTGTAGGTGAAACATTTCTTCTTCTAATAAGAGTAGTTTGCTAACATAAAAAGATTTAAAGTTTAAAGTTTGACAAAGGTACTTTTTCTGTGGGTATTCTATTCTAAAACCTATCCAATCCATGTAAGACTATCGTTGACTACATTTTATTGTATACTTTATTACAAACATTACGTTTATGATAATTAATAATAATAATTATAAAATTATAATAAGTTTGTAATAATATCTTGGATTTTGTTGCAGAGCTAAAGTTTTACTGCATAAATTACTTTACCTCCAAAACCTAAATTACTTTTTAATTCTTAAAATTTGTTCGAGAAATTCCTATAACGCCTTTAGTAAAATTTTAAATTCAGCATTGTTCAATTCCTAAACAATCAACTTTAAATTTTTCGAGAGCTCTTATCTTTTGAATTTTATGATTTATTTATTAGTCGAATGCATATATCTCCCCATGATAAACTTATAATAAAACTTTTATATTATACCCTCATTAAATTTTGAACTATATTGTCATTTTAATTTATTTAGAACTTATTATTTAGGAATCAATACTTTGATAAAAAAAATACCACTAAAATACAATCGAACGAGGTTATAGAGATCTCATACAAAAAATTTTTCTGAAAGATCTTTTGAAACTCGAGCATATCGAGGGTAAGATATGGCGGATCTTCACTATATATGGGGTTCGAATCATCGAATGTATGAGAAGGTTGTATTTTAAGGTATTAAAAGTATTTTAAAAAGTCTAACAACTATTAATTTCGGTTTCAAATGATTTTCACAACTATTTTTATCCAAATCTAATAAGTTAACAATACTTTGACATTTACTCGTAATTCGTCGTCAAAAAAACCCTTTCAGAAAACCCTCAATTCAAATCCCACCGAAGACACTCTAACGACGCAGTTTCTTTCAGGTGATTGCGGAACGCAAAGCGGAGATGGTGTCGCTTCGCGATTCCAACTCGAACGAAGAGAGCGGCGGAGGCAAGAAGAAGCGGCTGGCCCTGCTGGACCTCCTGTTGGATCTGCACCTGAAGGACGACTGCTTCACCCTGGAGGATGTGGCGGAGGAGGTCGACAACTTCATGTTCGCAGTGAGTTCACACGAACTGATGAAAATGATGGTGAAATATACTTCACACGCGAAGCAACCGTCACATGAAACTATAGGGAATTCGAGTAACCCTTATTAAGAATTGCGAATCGAAACAACCATTGCGGAGAAATAAAAACAATCACTTCTTAAATATTAAGGTATCAAAAAAACTGTTTTTTTAAGAGTAAGGAATCGAAACAAGGAAATCTTAAAATCAAAATAGGGAAAATATGCAATAAAATTAAGTTCCCTTCAAATAATCCCTCATCTCTACATGCTATTAAAATTTGTTATTGATGGGGGTACCAAATTCTTGAGTCGACTATTAATAGCCCAGTAATTTTAGGCGAAAAAAAGGGGTCGATAGCTAAATAATTTATAATTAGCTGAAAATTTCAGGAATAGCTCTCTATGATGTGTACAACCCACCCTGAAAAGTCCCCAAAGATCCCCCGTCGGCGTCATTCAAAAATGGCGGATCAAAGATGGGCGCCTAGCATTTTTGCCGATATTTTCGCTCATATCTAAGTCAAAAATTAATATTTTTTAGTTCTGTAAAAGGATTTATACTAAGGATAGATGCCGTTTTCGAATAAAATTTAGAGTTTTGCGATAAAAGTATAATAAATGGGGTGTAAAGGGATTTTATTCATGCCAAACTGCAAAATTTTCATTGTTGTTTGTTTGCATGCTTTGCCATGTAACTGTACTAATTTTTTTTTTTTTTTTTTTTATCGTGTCCCTGGACATATTAAACTGTACTAATAGAAAAATCAATCAGAAAAATAGGGTTGTTTTTAGTAGTCCCATTATTCAGGATTATTCATTCTTAGAACATACTATCAAATCATAGTTTAGATGGATATGGATGATGATATGAATTCTTAGACATGAGGTTGGAAGACGGGGTCATGAGTGATTTGAGTAATGCTCCTGAAAGTTTACTACAAATTATTCACTGCAACTTTAAAATTGGTTTGCATAAGTAATAAAAAAAGGGGCCTCCCATGCAGCTCGGTTTGTGGAACTTGTCAAGTTAAACATTGTGAAAACCATGTGTTATGTTATTTGGAGGACAACGATGAAGACTACATAGAGCATTGCATTCGCACTTGACGTCACACTTGACGACGTGGAGGACAAAAACAACGTTGCTAAGGCTGTTGTTAGGTACGGGAAATAGAAGCATTCGCACATGACGTCACTGGAGGACAAAAGCAACGTTGCTAAGGCCGTTGTTAAGTCTGAGTCATGTGATTGAAAATGCTCTATTGTAACTTATGGTTAATTCGTTAATTTTTTTTAGAATATCTATGCTTTATTTATCTTATATTTGAAAATATAGGAATATATGGCTCATATTAAATTTATTTCTTTGTGGTAAAATGTAAGCAGAATGAAATATTTATTCATAGTTTTTGGTGTAGTTAGACAATTATTTCATTTAAAAGTTCCTTACACCTAATTACCTATATTCAGTTTTTGATTTCCAGTTAAAAGCTGACCAAGCTGTAAACTTCTGTGGGGCTGATAAATAAGAAGTATGTAACTAAGAACATATATTTAACCATCGCACATTTAATCAGTGGTTATCTAGAACTAGACAACTTGTAACTTTCGGTCATTCAATTGTGAATTTTTTCCAGAGCATTATTACATTAATTAGAATTAAAAATTATTCAAAGAGAATAAATTTAATAATATATTTCATAAAAAACTGCAAAAATATATTTCATAAATATTTAGAATAATTACATCTTTTTTTTTTTTGAAAGTTCTGTCCACCATCTTGATAAAAAACATTTCCGGTTGCCAGATTTCGTGAACTATTTTTATATCATTCAGTTAACCTAGTACTATACTTATTCTACTCAAATAAGACATTGAAGAACTTTTATTTACGTTTTAAACACAAAATTCATAGGATTTCTTGATTTTCTATGGTTTTGGCGGCCATTTTGAAAAATACCCACTTCCCACGATCCGATTTTGGTAAACTTTCGTTTTCCCATTAAGTACATCTTGTAGAGCCGAAAACCGTTGAGAAACCTTTTGTTCTAATTTGTTGCCCAAAAAACCTTATATTCCCCCTACTATATGGCAAAGCATCCAAACAACAATGAAAATTTTGCAGTTTGGCATGAATAAAATCCCTTTACACCCCATTTATTATACTTTTATCGCAAAACTCTAAATTTTATTCGAAAACGGCATCTATCCTTAGTATAAATCCTTTTACAGAACTAAAAACTATTAATTTTTGACTTAGATATGAGCGAAAATATCGGCAAAAATGCTAGGCGCCCATCTTTGATCCGCCATTTTGGAATGACGCCGACGGGGGATCTTTGGGGACTTTTCAGGGTGGGTTGTACACATCATAGAGAGCTTATCCTGAAATTTTCAGCTAATTATAAATTATTTAGCTACCAAACCCTAAAATTACTGGGCTATAAGAGATAGTTCCCCTGAAGTCAGAGATTTACTTCACCTAAATTCTCACTTAAAACACACTTAAAACAACACTTAAAACAGAACATTGCATTTAAAGCATTTACAACCTTTGACTTTAATTAGTCTTAAATGTATTGTTTGGTAATTAATAAAGCTACAATATTTATCAAAGTACTTAAACCTATATTATTAGAAGAAAAATGTTAATTTAAGCAGTGACATAACATACAAATAAAAATGAACTAATATCAATTAATATATTTAAAAATCATGTATAGTTTTTAATTGTAAGGAATTACAACAATGAAAGATATTTAATGAGTTGAAAATTTTGCTGAACCCTAAAATTATTATGAAATATTTCTTTAAGTACGACCCCCAGAGGCATTTTACTTCTTTGAGCAATATGATAATCTTTTTTATCTCTTAGGGTCACGATACCACATCATCTGGACTCAGTTGGGCTCTGTACATGCTGGGACTAAATCCAGAAATTCAAAAGAAATGCCAACAGGAAATCGACGACGTCTTAGGTGACGAAGACGACAAAGCGATCACATTAGACGACATCAAGGCCCTGAAGTATTTGGATTGTGTATTGAAAGTAAATTCCTGTTATACTTCATTAAAAGCGCATTATATATGGCTTCTCTTAAGTAAATTTACATAATAAATTGATGAAATTATGATAATAAAAAATGATTAAACCTCATTAAATTGATTATTAAAACTCATTGATTAAATTAAAACTCATTAAAAATGATTAAATGACTAAAATTAATTTATATTTTCCTATGATTACCAAAACACACACTTTGCTCATAAAACTGAATAATTATGTAAATTTGATACTTAAAGCTATATACTTTAGTTAATTTAAATAAAAGTTAATATGTTTGAATATTTTAGGAAACTAGACGACTGTGGCCTCCAACCCCCTTTATTGCCAGGGATTTAGATGAAGATGCAGTCATAGGTAACTGCAATTTTTTGAGGTTACAATATCTTTATCACGAAAATATTTGTAATACTTTAAGCTATGTTAAGAACTTAAGGGAAAGTTTTGAAAATTACTACATTTAGATAAAGGAATCCCGAACTTTTTACAACGGGAACCCCTTGACAATCAATTTTGTTCTTCAGAGACCATTTCCTAAGAATCACACTAAAAGAATTCAAGGCATTAATTTTTTTATAATTATACTTTCCACATAAGAAAAAAATCGAGTATAGTATATTTTTTTTTATTTTCATGTTTATTATAGTGAAATTTGTTTAGACGTAAATGCAAAAACAGCGCAAATCCTTCCCATGTTCAAAGTTACCTTAAAAAGTATATTTAAAAATAATTTATTTTGTATTTTATAATAACTTATTTTATTCAAACAGTTTTTCTAAAAAAAAACATCAGAGACTCATTGGGAAAATTGTAATAGAAAATTGAAGTGAAAATTATTGTTCCGATTTTCTTTCAAATAGTGATGTAGTAAAGAATTCTGTTGAAATAAACAATTATTGAATATAAGTATCTCGGCCTCAAGTTTAGTAACAGGTTCAAAAACTTTTTTCCTAGTAATTGAAAATGAATATCAATCTTACCATCTCTTAGTCTCCATATTATTATCTTCCCATTTCGTGTCAAGCTGTTGGCTATATCTCCTTAATTATTCTTAAATTTTTCTTTGAAACTGCCTTCGTATTATTTCAATGAAGAATAATTTTAACCATCGTTAAAATGAAAAAATCACAGTATTAGACTTTGTTTTAGGTTTAATGCGTAAATGAGCAGTACAAAATGAAATAATGCAATATTCAAATATTGTAAAAGCAACTATTTAGGTGTATAAACAGTGTTTATATACTTGTTGTTGCTTTTGCAATATTTGAAATTTTCTTATTAGTGTTTTTAAACACTAATTAAACTAATTAAAATAAACACTAATCAGAGATTCTCATCAATGAAATAAATTATTACTTGCATACGGAATATTTTAACTTCATTTACCGGGTTAAATAGGAATGAGTCTTGTGATCCCTTTACGAAACTCATGCATGCTCAAATTTCATTTAATTGTCATTACTTTTTTGAAAGTCAGAGTGGATTTCAAATAGACCACTGTGGGTGTTTTAGAGTAAAAATCAAGCTTTACCATTTCTTAAAAAACTTTAAATTTAAGGTTAATTTATAATATTCAATATAACCAATGAGATATCTATCAAGAATCCATTTCCTAAATTGCGAGTAAAAATAAATCAATTTGATTACCAGCTTTGAACTTACAAAAATGTACTTACCAAAGATTTCAATCCTACGTGTTTCGAAAAAAACAGTACCTGCATTTACACCTCACCATCTGTTTTATTCAGTTTTCATAGCTTCAAAGTGAAATTTGTGTTTTTCGTTAACATCGTTATACAACAAACTCAGCCGCGCGATTTCAAAAAGCCTATTTCACATTCAAAGGAATCAGATTTGCGAACCGTGAAATTCTTTTCACAAGACGAACCCTCTCGTGGATTCTCTCGGAGTACTCGATTCGTCAAACTAGTGAATTGAGCACAATAACTGCCCCTCGGAAAGGATGGTCACTTCTCGAGCACAAATCTCTTAACGCGCGTTCCACTTCTTACTGTTTGTTCGAATAACACAAAAACCCAAGTGGGTGGAAGGTTTTTGTTCCTCCCGAACCCCTTTTGACATCGATGCTTGAACTAATCGTTACGGAGATTTTTTGCTTTTAAATCAACTCCAAAAAGTGTGGTTGCTATACCCACTGTAACCTATTTAAGAATTGTTGAGTCTAGAATTACTTTACTCTCAAGATTACAATAGGGTTTTGGCAGTTTGGCAGTTTGGCTGATTCTCACGTGTGCTTATAGCTTTTAAATTTAATACAGATTATTTTATGGGCATAAAGTTTAATGGCATATACCAGTCATAAAAATTGCCAAAACGGATTTAAAACGGCTAAAAAATAATATGTTAGTATGAAAACAAACCTTTCATGGTTGTTTAGGATAATTGAAATTGATAAAAATCATGAATCCAGTCTCTACTGCCGTACTAAAAGCGCAATATATTTATCTAAAGTTTAAAACCTCTTGAAGTATCAGAACTCGCCCATTGAGCACGAGAATAAAGAAAACATTGAATCATTAACAAAAACCCTTCTGATAAATTTAATAAGCAAACAATTTAGACTCATAGCAGAATTTAAGAGATAATTTTATTAGTAATTTAAAAAAAAATAACATTGATTCAATAGAGGATGTGATAGATTTAATTTTCTATAACTATGAGTTAGAGACGTTCGAGTGATATAGCATTACATGTATAAGAAAAACCTAAAGTGCCACCTGAATCTAATTAGAGGCATCTATTGTAAGTAAATTACCTTTACATAACACCAAAAACTCTAAACAAAATTAATGTAAATTATAATTAATGTGGTTCATTCATAGCAAGTTTTAGTTCATCCATTGCTGTTTCTCCCTTAGACGGTTACTTGGTTCCAAAAGGCACGAGCTGCGGCATTCTCATCTACATGCTGCATCGCGATCCGCTCGTCTTTCCCAATCCCGAAAAGTTTGATCCGGATCGATTCTTGTTGGAGAACGCAACAGGTCGACACCCTTTCGCTTACGTCCCCTTCTCGGCTGGCCCCAGGAACTGCATCGGTGGGTGTACTTACCATATCACTTCAGATTCGTGTATGAGTAATGAATTAAATTTACTACTCTACACAGATTTCAGAATTTTACGTTTTGTCATGTCTAATTCGCTTTCTTTTTTGTCTCAATGTCTAAGTCTTTGTCTCGTGATATTTTTCTTAATGTGTTAAATAAAATAATCCATGTTGAACCGATATGATAATATTAATTATAATTAAAAATGATCACATAATTCATATAATTCAGTCGCTTGGTTTCAAGCTCAAGCTTCTAATATACGTAGTATCGAGCCTATCCTAAAATTAAAGGAGTCCTTTGTGTATTTTACGTAATGTGATAAATACAAGGGCATTTATCAATGAGTATTTATCACTTTGTCCAAAATATGCGGGCTTTATCAATAATGTCCGTATTTATCACATTACCCGTATCATATATAATGATTATGGAAATATGTCTTAAATCCGTGAATACATTATGCAGATAGTTACATGCGTTAACGTTGAATTGTAATGACTAGGATTAAATGGATAATGGTTAAAAGTGTTCCAATTGTTTCACACTTTTAGAGCGTAGTACCTCACACTTTTGTATAGAGATTTTCTTTATTTTTTTTAAAAAAACTCACATGTTAAAATTATTTTACCCTTTAAGCTTTGATTTTGTAAATTTCTTGGATGGGTTTAAAGCTTTATGTAACAACATTCTTTCTTTAATAGGTCAGCGCTTTGCCATATTTGAAGCAATCACAGTGATGGCAACAGTTTTGAAAAAATTTAACGTGAAATCAGTGGATCCCTTAGATAAAGTTCACATTGTTGATGATTTGGTGCTGAGATCTGAAAAAGGTCTTAGAGTTATTTTTGAGCCGAGGGAAAGAGCAGAAGCTAGTTCTTAAGACTTTTGGAATGGGAAAAACTACCTTGTGGCATGCAGTTCTACCTCTGTTATTTTATTTAAAAATTTGTTCAATAAACACATTTTATGTCTTAAAATATGTTTTTGAATGTTGAGTTTTTAAACGTATTTTCAAGTTAAATTCTGTTCCTATGCTAGTGTACACACAATAATTTATTTTTTAATGGATAATTATTTACATATACTACCTAATGAATCCAATTAATAAGAGTTCTTTAAATATGTGTTTTCATAACTTATAAATTTTGTGTCACAGAAATCCGTATACATAAAAAAGGGCATTTCTCGTGATAAAATGTACTATCCAAATCGAATCTTACCTAATGACCTAAAATACACAAGACAAAACTCAGAATCTTTGCTTGAAACCACATAATTTTCTTGATCAAGCATAAGAGTTGTCTTCAAAATAAAAGGTGCTTTTCAGGAAGCTTTATGAAAAAAAAGACAAAAAAAAACCCTTCCAGTAAGATTTCCAAAGCAAGCCAGAAGTAAAGGCTAAGTAAACCGAAAAGATTGACAGGAAATTTACTTAACCTAAAACTTGGAGAGGTGACACACAGGCAAAGGGAGGCCTTCCTACTCACAATCGAAGGTATTTACTTAGAGTCTCACGATGTCATTCCAAGACCACCACTTGCGTTTCGAAAGAAGACGGTTGAAAATATTCTAGTGAGAGGGAGAACTGGCATTATGTACTAGTTTTTACTCAAATCAATTTTATATAGTAGTACTAGCTGATATGCCGGGCCTTACAAGTTGGGGGGGGAGTTTCTTCTTTAAAATAGCTTTCTTCTTTAAAATTTATATTGCTAAATAAAAATAAAGGTATTTCAACAAAATGACCCTAAAAACGGTCAAAAGAGGGTCAAGGGGTCATTGAATATTTTCATAACATAGCCTATGTTTTCCCTTGTTTTTTTTCTATACCAAGTTTCGTGCAGATCGGAAGAAAACTGTAGACTTGTATAAAAGACAAACAAACGCACTCACACACCCACATTGACTTTTATTTTTTTGATATATACTAGGGAGCTACCGCCCCCTGCTCGCTTACGCTCACCAACCCCCCCCCCCGTGATTTCCTTTTTAAAATACACAGGAAATCGGAAAATAAGATGAAGTATATCATATTCATAGTTTTTCCATATTACACACGTAAAGGTACTTTTTAGAAATTATTTAAAAGTATAGGATTATCTTATATTACTAAAATTAACCTACATGTTCTCTAATACCACGGTAAAATATACTAAGAGTTTTTTGTATAACTTCATATTAATTTTCAGTGTTATTTACCAAGAAATAGAACAAAACAACAAAAGAAAATTAATTGAATAAAAATTAGAACAAAATTAAAAATAATAACTTAATCAGAAAGAAAAAACATTTTTATATAATATGCGTCGTTTATAAAAAATTATTCTAAAATAAACATGAATGTATTGTTTTCTTAGGATATTAAATCTTAGGGTTGAATAAATACTTCAGCACTTTTAGAACTACTTCCACAAAAGAAAACATTTCGCGGTGTTTTCTCAGAACCAGAATTTGTCTTGATAGTTTACCTTACATAACAACATATAAAAGTATAATCTCATCCTTGCATTCAACTCTTTTGTGCTAGAAAATGTGGAGTTTTTCCGCTTTGAATATATCCGGATATTTTGGCTTAGCTTTCTTACCGTTTGTAAAAAAAGCAACCGTGCGAAAAGAATGCAGCCTCACATAATATAGAAAACTGTGTACACAATAGAAGCGTGAATGTTTTTTAAAGATAATAATCTTATGTAAGATGCTATACTTTTGTAAAAACCAAAGTTTTAGTTGCTAGATAATCAAATTTCATTTTACAGAGTTTATTCACAGTAAAAACATTAGATTTTATCCAAAATATATAAGAAATAAATGTGTTTAAATGGAACCTTTCGAAGATCCTGAAATTTACCTATGAAATTCAACATGTATAGAACTCTGTCTCTGGATCCTAATTTTTCCCATGATGTCTTTGCTTGAATGGCTATAACAAACAAACAAATTATCTTTATTTACAAAAGAAATACAAGTAATAGAAAAAACATGTGATATGCCAAGGGGAAATGCTCTTCCCGTACAGGCATAACATAAACAAAGAAAAAAAATAATAGACACTATATAGAAACACTTAAAAAAATGGCAAAAAAGCTGGATAACATTATATAGTAAAATGCTTCAAAGTGAAAAATATATATCAACCTCGTCAATGTTTAATAGAAATTCAAATAATAATCTTTTAAATGTTGAATATTTACTAATACTGATTAAGTGTACAGGTAGACTATTGAACAGTTTAGGGGCAAGGTAATAAAAATGTTTACAAAATATGTCCTTGGAGAAACTTGGAATTTCAAAAGTGTCTCTGGATCGAGTATTATATTGTATGCTTTTCACTTTAAATTGGGATTTATTCCGGTAAATATAAAGTAAAATACGAAAGTAAGCGTTATGTCGAAATGGTAGCAACTTTAGGGATATAAATCTAAGGGGGCTAGATTGGGGCCTAAAAATTTTGAAGCATTTATTTTGTATAGATATTAAAGGTTGAAGATTGGATATATACTCACCGCCCCAAAATATAATACCATAATTGATATAATTGATTAATGAATAAAACCAAGCATAATATAAGGATTTTAAAAAATTTGAACTAGCTTTATTTTTGAGATGGTAAAACTTGAAAAGAACAAAATGCAATCGCTTCCCCAACTCTTTGATATGAGTTTTCCATTTCAAGTTTGAATCTATATACGAGTATATATGGCATAACCGACCCGTCGCCAAAGAGGCGACACACGGTGGAAAGCTGTCGCAATCCTGCCAGTTTTCTCATTGTGATTTGGTGGTACTGTTTTGTTTTACTGATTTATAGTTTTATTTTACTCGGGCTATTGAAGTATTGGTATTATTCAATTATTGTTTATGTTTCAGTTATATAGTCCTAAATATTTGATGCTTTTTACAGGCTGAAGAGTATAACATGAACAATTACTTGTATTTCCATTACAAGGCAAAGAATGAAATTTGATATTTAAGTTTAAATTTTTTTTGTAATGAAACCAAAAATATGTAGTCTTCTTAATTTCGTACTTAAAACTCCATTTTCGCATTAAAAGCTGCTTCCTCAAGTTTTAAAGAAAATCTATCATACTTTTTTTTCCCATTTACTTTTAACTTTTATTTTAAAAAGTAGAAGCAGGTTTTCTGAAGTAGTTTTTCCTTCTACTTCACAATTTTTTATAATAATAAAATTGGATTATTTTTTAGAAAATGCTTTCAATATTTAGATACCTAAAGAAGTGTTGAAAATTATGCTGAAAACTTAACTTTTGGTTTATATTTTTTTACAGTTAAACTCTAATGTTAAATACCACACTGCTTATAAAAGTTTAAAATGTTTTTCTAAACATTAGAAGGTATACAAATTGTCTGTTTTTCTTTTTTGTCTGTCTTTAAACAACTTTTTATTTTACTTCTTTAGTGAATTTGAATAACAGACTATACATATATTTGAATATAAGAACTTTACTGTCTTTTTAAAAGAATTACCTCCACATAAACTTTTAATTTTTATTTTATGCACGTTATATCACTTCAAATAGTATAAGATGATAGGACATCGTATGATAGAACACAATTAAGAACGAAATCATGCTAAATCACATACTTATAGTCTTGAACTTTATAAGGGTCAAGAGGTACAAGTGACGATGTGTGATGCTTTCCATAGGCGTGGTAGGTAACATTGAAAGTAATTGAAAATTTAATTTAAACAGATTCATGAGTTTAGGTATATTTTACTCTGATTCATAAACTACCTTTAGACCCTTGAAAAAGGTAAAACTTCTTTTCAATACAACAAAAATAATTCAGCAAGTTTGTTCCACCTTGTTACTTGCACTCTTTGGTTTCTAATAATATCTTCCATACTATTTAAATGAATTATTATTTTATTCTCTAAAATCAATCAAAGGACATACTTGGATGATATAGACGCACATGTGCACGCCGAGAGCGGAAAATTTTCGGATATTGCAGACAATCCTTTTAAATAATTTAAGTTTTTGATAAATAGATTTATTTTCTTACTGGTGTAGCTTAATAAGCATTATCACAGTACCTAGGTAAATAATGTGATTGTAAATGAGCATTAAGTCACAATTTAAAGGATTTGGGACACTTAAATGCAGGAAGCATTTAAAGAAAATTTTGTGGGAGAAAAGATTTTAGTTTTATCCAAGTAAGGATGCATAGTATGTGTTCAATGATATCACATCATATAGTATAAGCTGAAGAGTTACTATCATTCACAATTGCTGCTGACTGGGAAAAGAAAATATGTTTTTAGGGTTTTTTTTCGAATCAATTCCTTTTCATATTTTTTAAATAATAATTTCAGCATAGGTTTTTCTCCTAGCTTTCATAATAATACACTAAATTGTAAAAGCATCTACTTAAAAACTGATTTTAACTTAACAGAATTAGATGATTAATTTATTCCAAATTATTCTCGATTTTGTTTTTTCAACTTTGACAACACTTAAAATGAATCAAAAAATGTTATTCCATGAGTTGTAGAATTCTTTAGCTCCAACTATTTAGGTTGTTTTCTTATTTGTAATAATCCAATTAAGTTTAGATTCCGAAGTGGGGGAATGATTAAATTTCAACTGCATCCTAAAAATCATCATTTCGAACGCAGCTTCAGGCTAAGGAAGCAACCTTAAAACCTTCAACCCAGAGTTTTATTTGAGAATTTCAATTGGGTCATCAGAACTAACAAAATCGGCACGAATCAACAATTTATCGGGCCCTTAAATCCAACAAATGAATCGAAATTATGAGCTCTCTTATTATCTCTAGCCCACATTCTCGCGCTTCTTCTTTGAAGACGATACAATTCTTTCCATGCAAATCTCTTTGTTCTGTGTAGAGAACCGGTTAGTCATTAGAAAAGAAACATACGGACGAGAAAAGGGCATCAAGAATAGATAATTCTTCCGAGAATTGAATCTCCGATTTCTTTTTATCGAATTTTTCTTCGTTTCTAATGTAGGGCGCGTAATTATTCCAGTAGACCAAAGTCGTGAGTTTTTTCAGTGTTGGTCGGAATGTATGCCTGACCTGGAAGTAGGGATCAAATTTTGGTTTTTAGGTATCAAATATGAAATATTTCCGCAGAGATGTGTGATGACATTGAGACCGTGTAAGTGTGATGTAAATTAAAAATAAATATTATCTCTCCAAACACTCATAGATCAAAAAAAGTAAAATTCAATTGTTAAAAATTATTTCAAAATTAAGGTTAAATTTATATCATGTCTCTTATTTTAAATAATAGATTTTTTTCTTTACTTTGATTCTAATAACACGAATCTATGGAGCATTTTCAAACTGCATACATCGATCTAAAGGAGTCGAAATGGATTTGAGATCCCCTGTTATAATAAAATATAAGGCAAGAGCAGATAATTTCAAAAGAATATATAATATTTTGGATTTGAATTTAAATTTAATATTGTAACAAATCAAACTAACAACATATAAAATAAAATTTACCATTAAAACCATTAATTATGCTATGTAAATTAAATACATATATGAAAATGCGAATTAGTAAAACAGAGAAAGAAGAAAATTGATGCTTTGATTAAGTTGGAATTCTACAAAGAGAGAAAGAAAATGATTCAGATAAAAAGTAACAGTATAACAAAATGGATTCAAATGACCTTCTCAAACCTACACCGGCCGAAATTAATATTGAAACCTGTATAAAATTTAAGCTTTTGGCAAGAACCGAAAGAACTTATATTTTCATCTATAATAACCTAATCTGAAGGGTATGTTAGAGATTTTGGTTCTTTTTTCTTGAAAAAAAAAATCATTTGAGAACCGTTTGTAATATCTGCATCTTAATGATTTTGGTTAGTTGGTTGGATATTTTAACTCCCTTTTTCCAGAGAAATTTTTGTTAGAGCTGTGCTCTTGATTTTTCCAGTTTTCCTTTCTGTGTCTTAATGATGTTTATTGTGTTCGTATTTGAATTCTTGGCAAGTTTCTCCAGCACACAACAATCCCTTACTTTGATACATTATTAGCATACATAACATAAACATATTGATACATTTCACAACATTAATATTGTTCTAACACCTCTTTGTACCGATGCAAAAGAAAGAGGCTTAGCTTTTCCCTTCATTATAATACCCGGCGGGTAAACTGTAATCCAAACCAGGAAATCCAACAGAATCCACAAACCTCCCCTCTTCAAAGGTGTGAGACGCTACCACCCAATCCAAACGACCATAAAAGTCATATTACGACCGCTTTTAAAAACTGATCCATAACTGACCTCCAAAAAACCATAAGCATCGTTCCCGGTTAACTTCCGCAAAGCACATCATCTCCTTTTCACTTACTTCTTCCTTTCCACTTGGACGCGCCGGAGCGTTCGGTCATTATGACATAGCGATGGCGGTTTGATTGAAAAGGTGTTACTGTCCATTAACACGCGATGTTATGCAATTGTGTTGAGTCCTGGGGGGTTGGTAATTGCAGTCTGTGATGGATTAGATTTTGCTTGTTCATATCGTATTCAATTACATCATTATTTTAATGAAGAACAAATTGTTTTCTTCAATTATTAAATAATTTCAATTTCTCTCCACATCCAATCCTTACATTCAAATGCATCTTCATCAAAATGGATCTACCAACTATACTTTCACAATTCAATGAAAGTATATGAAACCTCCATGTGTGTATCAGAAAACATTCTTTATCACTCTTCATTTTTTAACATTTTTTATTCTTTAATTTGAAAATTTAATTTCCCTTAAATACATATTCAACTCTATTAAAATTCTTTTTTAAAAGAGTCAAACTTTTACTTGTTCTTAGAAACATTTAAAAGTACTTATTTCATGATTGTAGTTATTTTATTCGCTTCCTCGGACTACAATGAACGAAAATGTAAAAAATACAACAATTGAAAAAAAACAATTGCATTCTTGCGATTATTTCCTGGTTTAAAAATAACTTTGTTAAAAAAATTATATAAATCATTTTTTTATATTCTTCTCACCTGAAACTTTCTTTTATTCGGTTCTGTTAGTTCAAAAGTTTTAAAAATTATCATTATTTGTATTGTCTTTTTCATTTTATTATACATTTTATACTATAGTATAACCATATTCAGCTGCCTGAATGAGTCTGCGACTCCTTAGCAGTGCATATGTATTTCCCCCCTCCCTAATTTGAATTGTTTTTGTTCTTTTTCTCTCCCATACTTTTATGTAATGATGATTTATGAAAATAATAAATTTATTATTTGCTTGTTTGTTTGTATACACTGTATAGTCAAATGGAAGGGGTTTTTTTTGAAGTTTTATTTAAATAAATATGATTTTACGTAAGGAGAATATATTTATTCATTTCACATGTTTTACTTTATTTTTTTCCTACGCAATACTTACTTCAAAATTTAAATCGAAGTATTTTTTAAATTTTGAAGTTTAATTCAACCCAAACACTTTGCGTAGAAAATACATAACTAATATTTTTTTTTCATTCAAAGAAGTTAAATTAGTGTAGTGCGCCTGATAATCTAGTTTTTTTTTTTTTAAATAACACGAATAAAGCACTAATAATTTATCGAAGCACATTACAGATTTTATCCCCCAGTATAATTACTTTTTAAATAAATGTAAAAGAATAAGTAAAGAATGTAAAAAAAATATACAAGTAATGCAAAAATTAAATGTAGCAATAAATAATGTATTAATAATTTGTTTTATTTCTTATAACAATTTAAAAAGAATTCTTACACACTAAATACTTGTTGAAGTAATAAGGAAGAACAAACTGTAGCCTATTTTCGCAATTGAACTTTTATATCTCCCTTAAAAGGCTTATTTAAAAAATGCACTAGAAACATTTTCAAGATGAAAAATATTGTGATAACTTTTCTGATAAAATTAATATAACGGGTTAAAACTTAATTATTAAAATAAATTCTTTTGTGACTCTTCAGCAATTCTGTCGTTGTTTTAACTATTGTTTTACTTTTCTTCGGATGGCTAATAAAATATTATTTCAAACTTAGATATCATCTAAAAATTATTATTTTCCAACAAGAGAATAGCGTTATTTTTCCTTTTTAAAATGAACTTACACAAATATCAAAGATTTGATCACATTTAAAATAACGTAATGCAAAAATACAAAGTTGTAATTTCTTGCTCCAGTGCAGATGTCAGAGGATACAGACGAAAGAGCAAGTGACGAGGCCCACCTTAGAGTCACGAACTCTTCCTCTATCTACGTGCGGGCTGACAGGTAGCCAACAGGGGTTTTTTTTATCGTTGGTCGTCTCTTAGCGAATTCTGAGTCTTTCATTTCACTCTCGCTAATCAACTAAAATTCGAACGCATTTCATTAACCTTTATTCGATGGAGGTTTGAAGTTTATGAAGAGAGAAGTACTTTGTATTGTGTTGCATAATGAGTTTAAAACCTATTTATTTAGTTATAAAAAAGTGGATTAATGATTAAAAAAAATAAGTAATAAGCATCGTAATAAGTAAATTTAAGTTTTATGAATTTTTAGCATTTATGAAAAATACACACTTCTTATTAGATGCAGTATAGTTAGTATAGTAAAAATATTTAGATAGATTAACTGAAATAAAAATAGTACTATCACTTTATTCCCAACTTTTTTATAATTTAAGATAAAAATTTATTCTTCCTTTAAAAATTTTCAATTAAAATACCAGCATTTTATTAAATAATAGAGATAGCTGTCTATATACTATTGTAGATGAATTTTGAAAATTGTAACAGTGCACTTTCAGTATTTCGTCCTTTAATAAAACCATATTGATTGTCCACGAAGAATTTTATTTTATGTAAATAATCGTACATTCTGCTTGATAGGGCTTTTTCAATAATTTTCGCAAAAGTGGGAAGAATCGAAATAGGTCTATAATTTAAAAAGGAAGATTTATCACCAGACTTGGAAATAGGGGTTATGGTAGCTTTTTTTAGTGATTGGGGAAATTCAGCTTTCATGATTGAAGTATTTACAAAATTAGTGATGAACGAAATATTATGATTTACCAATATTTTTATTAGTTTTATATTTATCCCATCATAGTCATAGCTGTCTGTCTTGGTGAAGGCATTTATCAAATTTAACATTTCAGAGTTATTGTATTGGAAGTAAACAAAAGAGCTAATGTTTGGCAACATATACATATTATAAAGTTCAATTCTAGTTGTGTCCTGACTGAAATAATTTTGTCTTAAGCTATTGAAGAAATTATTAAATTGTATAGCCGAGTAAGGGTTATTAATTTAAATTTAATAATGATTTAAATTTGAGACTTCAAGGAAGAAATCAATTTATTAGTAATATGTTTCAAACAATATCATCATTTGAAAGAAAGTTGAAATTTTGGCACAATCAAATAAAAGTAAACGATTTGACATATTTCAGTACTTTGGATGCACATGGACCTGTGAGTTGCACAAAATATGCTGCATTAATTTTTGATTTAATTCAAGAGTTTAAAAGTAGATTTCAAGAGTTTAAAAGTAGATTTCAAGATTTTCGAAAAAATGAAGAGTATTTTAACATGTTTTCTACCCCATTCTCTCTAGATATAAATAAACTACCATCAAATCTTCAAATGGAATGCATTGAACTGCAAAGTGACATTCAATTCAAAGAAAAATTTGGTAATGTTTCTTTACTGGAGTTTTACAAGGATTACCTACCCCGCGATAAATATCCTAATTTTCACAATCATGCCTTATTAATATCTTCAGCTTTTGGCAGTCTTTAAAATGCTTTAAAAATTGCAACCTCGTCTATTGAACCAGATATCGATTTCCTTGTTCAACAAAAACAAATTCATCCATCTCATTAATTTGTATTTTTTCCATCTTTATGAAATCCAAACTAAATGAAACAAAACTTTTACAAATTAAAATAAATATGTACCTATACGTATCGTATCTAATTCCCAATAAAAAACTTATAATAAGAAGGGTTAATTTATTTTAATAAAACTAATGGTTAATTTTTATTTCAATATGTTGAAAAAATATTGTGTGTGTGCGGCCCAGAAATTTCTTTCTTTTTTTCTTTTTTTTGCAATGTGGCCCTCAAATGGTCATAGTTTAGACACCCATGATTTAAAGAATCTAAAGCCATGTGCAATTACAGATCTTTAGGTAGATTAAAGTTACATCTAAAAAAATTAATAATCACATTTTTAGTGGTTCAATCGGTTTGTATAGTTTTACAAAATTAAATGTTAAGGTGGAATCCTCAGTTTTAAAATCAGAGTGTTACTTAGAAAATTAAGAAATATACCTAGCTACTCTTTCTCAAAGATGAAGTGAAAAGTGAAGCTTAAAATTCTTAATTAAAAGTACAAAGAAACAATAGCAATAATTTTTACTGATACTTCTTTAATGTTATGATTCATAACACTTGATAAAAAGCTGAGTAAGACAAGTCAGTATAAGGTCGATGATTCAATTCATGGTTGGAAGAGTTTTTGATACAGGCATTATTACTTAACGAAATCCTTACTTCTTGTATCAACTCTTACGGGTACATTTTCCAAGGTCTGACACACACCTTTAGGTGCACCCTTAAGGACTCTAAAATCCCTGTTGTAAAAGGTCTAAGTAGGAAGTTAATGCAAAAGATTAATTGGATTTTAATGTTAGGAAAAAATATCGGTTGATTATTCACTTAAAAATGTTCTAAGCAATCCAAAATTTATTTCCGGCATTCTTGAATAAATGTTTTGTCAAATTAGGGTATAAAACTTTTAATGTAATTATGTTGATAAGTTTAAGTAAAGCGATTTAATATCTGTTAGCTATCTAAGAATACCACTGAAAGTTTTCCTCACTGTAATCAAACAAGTATTTGATTAAACACCGTTTGGAATTTTTTTTTGTGAAATTTGTAAAACGCGTAACATTGAATTTAAGCTAATTAAGGTGTCATGAGTCTAAGTATTATAATGTAAAAATACGCAAAAAACGTAATAGTACCAAAGGTGTCTTAATGAGATTGCAAGTATTCAACAGTTTAAAAGAGTTGAAGTATATTTATTTCCCTGCCGCTTTGTCTCAGTTAAGAGGAGACGGACAGTTTCGGGGCAAGACTTCCTCGAGCGTTTTAACGACGGCCAACTAATAATTGTCCTGACATTGGGCACTCCACTTCCTCCGGTTACAGTCGGCTGGGTTTTTAGGAAATTATAGAAATAATTCTTTCGATCTCAATAGAGCTTTTTATGACACTCGCGGCTCCAATTACTGTTGCACTTGTGATACGCGTTCTCTAAAAAATATCTGGATTTTAATCGCGGAAATGAACAACATATTACTACTTAGTGTAAAACTCAATTTACTTTGGTAAAAAACGGTACACGAAAGGTTTTTTTCTTTTTTAATTTTTTTACCCAAGTTGTTTATTGCAAGATTATGTAACTGTTAAACTGAATAAAGCTTCAATTTCTAATATGTTTTGCATTCCGCGTTTGGTTCAAGTTACTTCAAGCTTCTAGGTTCAATAAAAGATATTTACACTATTTCTATTTATGCAAAATATCACTTAACATGACATTCAAATTACGGTTTACATTGCTTTACATTAATACATCATCATTCTCAACTAGAATTAAGTAAAGTAAATTAAATTATTCGTAATGTTACAAAAATTTGATTATTTTTCTGTCACTGAATCAAATTTTAAAAAGTAATTTGAATAGTGCTTTAAATATTTAAAAAAAAATATTTACGTTGAATAACTTAAACATTTTATACCATAGAACTGCTATACTAAACTTTATTTTTAATAAACTATTACTTCGACTTACAATTAGTTACAAATATGTTATCGTCAAGTACCCATCAGATCCCCCTTAATTAGTTTAATATAATTAACTCTCACTCTTGTTTAAGTAAAAAAATTGGAAAATTCTTCGGTGAATGAGAACAAGTTCATAACTAAGCCAATTATTTTATTTAAGGCATGAACAATCTTACCTTTTTCTATTAACCTTAGTTTATGCAATATCAATAGCATTTACAAGACCGTTAACTGTCCTCGCACATTTCTCACTTAATAACATTCGTGAATTACATACAAACCATTTTGTAAACATATAATTTTATGTTCTTTTAATCTCTTGAGCCCCTTTTAAAGGATTTTTCTGAAGGGGAGAAATACATACCTAATCCTTTCCTGTTATGGAGCTTTACAAAGTGTGTCTACGATCATTAAATCCCTTTTGTAGAAGATTATATGAACAGGGAAAACCAAGTCTCACTGTAATTGTTAACACTTAATTATGTATAGTTGACTTAGCACACTTTCACGATCGACACACAGAATTTAGAAGGAAATCTCACTTTTTGTATAAACCCTTCACTCTCATTTATGAATATCTTGTATCTTTTTTGTTGATAGTGCACAAAGTTATGTTCCATTTGGCTCTCTTTTAACAATTAAACGACTATAAAATTTTAAGGCCAGTTCTCAACGTAACTTCTAACTAAATTCACTAATACGGGATGACTGTGTTAGAAAAAAAATTTTTTAATTGAATTTTTAATGAAAATAACAATCATTTTCAAAAACTAGTTCAAGGAGTGATTGGGATAAACAGTTCAATTCCTAATTCATTTGAACCTAATCAAGAATATTTTTATTTTTCCTATTTTTACATAATTTACGTATTTACTTAATAATTTAAGATACAGGAAATAATTATTCTAGTATAGAGTGTTTTCAGGTGACGTCACGACCAGCTAATTTCTTTTAACTGTTAACGTTTGTAGGGCTTTTAAGTGTTGCTAAGGTGGTTGCTAGGTAACGAGATATATGTTGCTAAGGCGGTTTTTAAGTATAGGGTCACGTGATTGCAAATACTCCAATAGAAGAATTCCACGGCCAGTCATTTTCTGTAACTGTTAACCTCTGTAGGGCAAAAAACTGTAACATTTCTGTTGCTAAGGCCGTTGTTAAGTCCGAGTCATGTGATTGAAAATGCTCTATTGTGTTTGAACCACCTCAAATTTAAAAATTAAGCGGTAAACATGACTTGTTAGGTATTTTAATGAGTTCTAGTACTTTTAGTATTATGCAACGCAATAACTCAACTTATCAGAAATACCGAAACCAATATAGAGTTTTTATCGTCATATGCGTATTTAGCACGCGTAAATAAATTATATTTTGGATTTTTCATTAAACTCCCTTTCATTGTTGCCCAGTGTTATTAAAAATTAACCGAATATCGATTTAAAAAAAACTAAAAAAACAAGTAAAAATAAACTCCACCATTTGAATAATTACAGATCAAAGTCATTGAAGGTGAAATGAAATCAAATCCAATAGAGCACACGTTCATAAAGAAACAACCTAAGAGAATATCACAAAATAGGCCACAACTCGTACATCAACGCATAATTATTTTAATGTAGATTAATATCATAAGGTAAAAAAGGAGCCATGCTCTTGAATCTGAAGCTTCATTTTAAGAAGTTTTGAAACCGCAGCTTTAAACCAAATCAAAATCCAATCCCATCCAAAAGCTCAATGCCAGGAGAGTCAGGAGAGTCTGTCATCACCCATCCCGTCTACATTCCTGAGGTAATGGATCTCTATTTCGCCACCACTTTCACCACCGAGGGGCCCTCCGAGGGAACCACCTGCACTTTCGCCACCCATCATTTGCCGCGAGTTGCGTGATGGGGTAGACCCCCGTCCGGACGATGACCCTCCTCCAGGACCTTCGGCGAGACCAGTCCGAGGGGTCGTTTTAGGGGCGACCCATTTTCACAGCAGCTGCTGCGCGGTTGAGTTGCTGGGGAAAACCACAATGATTCATCCAGCTTTACTAAGAGGAAAACATTTTTCGAAAAGCATTACATCAAAAGGAAACTAAAATCTTCAATTTAAAATTAAAATGCGCATTACCTTATGAACGTTGATAACCATTTTAATATTTTTTTAACTTTTTTTTTCAAACTAACCAAGATATTTTTTGATACAAAGTAACTTATAAGTTTCCCAGAGCTCCTAGTAAGATAGCATTTTTTTTAAATTTTATTTTTATGTTTTTCTTCTTTTATTCATGTATCTTCAAATGATTCCACATAATAAAATTAATATAAATAAAAACGATAAAAGTGTATAAATATGTAAATAGAAAAATACGTGAAATAAGAAACAAAAACTTTATATAACTTTTATATAGATTTGATGTAAATCCACATAAAGACACATGTAGGACGATAAAGATATTTTAATCAAATATTGTACGAAATTTTTAAAGACAGAAAAGTAATTGTTTAATACAAAATATATATATATTTCCTAATTAAAAACAATAAGAGTTTTAATGTTTTATACAAATAAGAAAGAAACTAAAAGGTAAAACCAGTAACCATCTATTCTTATTTAAATATTAAAGTAGTACATTTCTTGCTTTTGTAATTATACATTTCAATTGATAATTACTCCATTTCTCAAAAAATAATAAACATAGAGCCATGGATGAAAAAGAACTAGGGCATAAATAATTCAGAAAGACCAGATCCTTAGCGTTGTTTCCATTTCACTTTTCAATTACGAGTTACATCTTTCTCACTAAAACATTTATAATCAGGCTCTGTTTCCGCGAACTAATTACAGCAGTCTTACAAAAGTAATTCTTCTACCATCGCCACCCTTAGTAGCCCATCTTCAGAACGGTCTCTTTCCCTTCTGGACCTCTAAGTCAAGATGAAAAAACTGACGCGTCTTTATCAAGGGACCTTTTTTAATATGATCTCATGGAATGATTATCCGGTCACAGATATTGAGAGTTTTCATTTCCTCTTCAACGAGGCGGTTTGAATGAGAATTCATATATCCCTTGGGTTTTTTTTAAGGGATTTGTGCCGTTTCCTTGATATTGAATAGTATAGTTCCAATGAAGATTCGTATTATGGAGTTCATAAATATAAAGCGAAAAGTGACTCCAGATAACTAAAGCTTGTTAATAAAAAATCAATTTTGAAATTAAAATTTATATTTTCAAAAAATTGACACAAATCTTTATAAATATTTTTCAAAAATAATTATTCTATAACTATTAAAGTTATCTCGTAAATTGCTTTATTATATTATACAAACTCACAATTATTCTTAAAAGGTAATTGATCCAAGTCCTTTTTTTAATTAATTATACGGTAATAAAAACATCTTAAAATCGAGTGTATAATTGAGTGTAAATTTAGATATTATTGTTGATTGTATTATATTTATTATTATCTGTTTCTAGAGCTATATTATATGTATTAAAAATAATTTCAATTATTGTGAGTGTTGTGGGTTCTGTTAAAATGTATATTTATTGCACGATATTGCGTGTCTGTTGTATGTTTCCTTTTTCATTCTTCTTGTCAATAAATTTGATTTGATTGATAGAAAGTCACTAAAAAGTATTTTCTCCAACTTTGAAAAGTTTAATAATAAGTTTTCTTCTATCTTAAATGTAGTATTTTGTGACACAAGAGAAGAAAGCAAAATAAAGTTATCCTGTTTACAGTACATAAATTCTCTCCATCATCGGGTAAACAAAGGCGTATCTGACTTCGACAGTATCTTGAAGGCCTGTATTCTTCGAACTCATAAAGTTGTTTCGCATAAAATACAAGTTTAGTAGAAAAGATAGAAAAGAGATACATCTGGATAACTTTCAAACAGAAACGACTGATGTAATGTAAAAGAGTTGAGAATATATTTAAATGTTATTGAAATCAGTTTTGATAGTTTTCCCGTTGACCGCTCTGAAGTCCATAAAATATAATATCAGGGTATTTTTGAAGCTTCCAAATCTTATATTTGAAAGAAAAATTTATAGTAAATAAGAGTAACGGTAGAATAACCTACAATATCTTTTGAACCACTGTGGCGTGTGGATCCAACACGGCTCCAAGGGGAGGGGACTTTTTTTCGGATCACCTTTACCTTTAGAAGCAAATAGTCAAAATAGTATTTTTTTATTTTGCCTCATGATCCCCCTAGTGGTGTTTCGTCCCCTTCGTTTGATTAAATATGTTTAATTCAGGGAATCAATGTTTCTTAAACTATCATTGCAATCAGAAACTTGTTAAAAAACGTATTTAATTCTTGTAAAATTTTTATAGAAAAATTTTTAGAGTATGTTAGGAGGGTCTGGGGTTCCTCCACCAGAAAATGTTTCTGGAAATTTGACCCTTAAAAACTAATTTTTAAATACCTCAGTGTTAAATTAATGTACAACCGAAGTCAAAAGAGTTGAATCAAATGTTCATTACAATTTACTTTTACTTATCTAAAATGAAAAAAAAAACTAATTTTGAAAAATTTTCGAAAATCGAAAAAGTATTAATAGCCACACAGTGAAAGTGGCCCAACCCCCTGTTATTTTTGTTCCACATTTTATGACTTGATATGTTTTTTATGATTTAAATACGTGAGATATTTTTTTTGAAACTTTTTTTTCTATGATCTACCTTTTATTTTAATTGGTTTTAAAGAACCCAAATTTTTATTACCTTTGAAGTTTTGTTTTCAGCTCATCTCAGTTTTCTAAGGAAATTATCAAAATGTCCCCAAAAAAGGGGACAACACGTCGAGTTTTATCTCACAAAAAGAATCAAATGGAAAGATAATAGCCCATTACAATTTCTGTGGTGTCAAATCTTAATACTTGACTCCACCTGTGACTTTAATACACTTAAGCACCCTTCAGGGCAACGTAACTTTTTGTTTTTGCAAATGGAGAAAAAATGAAATGGACCGTACGCTGCTGACGAGTCACCCTCAAAGATTTTAAGAGAAAGTGTATTGTGCTAAAGCGACTTTTTGGAAGTGAACTGGTATTTCCAACTGGATAGGGTATGAAATGCTTATGCAATAAGGCGAAACCATTGTCTTGTATCTTAATATCTTTCTTGTAGTGAATCAATTTAGGGCACTTGACACCTCCACCGCAGGGTTTCTCCTTGCGGTTTGGAAAATGAAGCGGAATTTCTGAAAATATAGGGCAGTTAGTCAATAAAATTATTCAAAATGTGTAAAAACCCATTATGATCGTAGTAAAATGAATGGTAATTCGCTATTAGTCTCTATGTCTTTAAATTGTGAGTAACGAATTTCTCAAAATGTAATAAGTTTTAATAGAACCGTAATCGTATTATGTGTAATTTTTTGCGTACAGGGCAATTTTTGTTTATTTTATATTCATAAACGTTTTAGCCATTAGAATAAAATATCATAAACTGATTAAAAGAATGCTGGTTTATTTCTTTAACCAGATCTTTTAGCTTCTATTATATTAACTTTCTGAAACTTAGTGAATTAAAAGTAATTTTATGAAATAATCCACTTCGATTCTAAGCATTCATCAAAATAAACGAAACATAATTTTTATTCAATATTTTTCTTCAATTTCTATTTTAAATAATTTCACCACCTCCAAATGGGTTTTTCCCACTTCAGTCATGTTCATAACTCAATGAACAATACAGACTTTAAAACCCAATGCTTAGTGATGCTTAGTTGTTTTCCAGTCTCAAACATCATCCATTACGTAAAACTATTAAGCAATCTGTAAACCTTTTCCATCAAGTTTAGTCCCAACTGCTGCCACACCAGCTCTCTGTAAACAAAGCAGCAAAACTTTGAAGTGAAAAAAGCAGCAAAACTTTCAAGGTGGAGCCCAAACAAAAGGCGAAGCAACATCTCCCCGCTGAGAATTCCACTTTCACTTTCGTTGGGCCTTTCTCGCAGCAAAAAACCAACTTTCATCGACGACCGGCCTTCAACTGACCGTGACGTCACACCACGTCACTCGTCCAATGTGGGACGAGGCGGGGGAAACAAAACATGGGAACCCGATACAGAATGGAGATTTTTTACTCTCACTTTGTCTCTTGGTCCCCACCGGTCGTTCGATTCCCCTCTCCAGAATGTTTGGGTGGGTGGCTGAGTTGCAGGCCGAGCATGTGCCCTTGGCCACCAGGTTGTCCAACTTATCTCCAGTACTGGTCCCCTTGGCCATTGTCCTGGTGCTCTCCCTGGTGTATTGGATGTGGTGGAAATACAATGTGTGGAATCTGCACACTCTACCCACTTCCAGCAGTAATCAGCACGTGTTCATAACGTCTCGGATACTCTCGTCGGTGTTCAACAACAAGATAACGGATGCCAATGTCTGTAAGTTACAAAACGATGCACATTATTTTATCCTTATAAACAGGGTTTTTTAATGTAATTACAGAGGATTTTTATCAGCCAGACATTTTTATTTAAATACTATACATTAACTAGCATTAATTATGACGTAAACCAGCTCTTACTCAAAGCAAGACTTTGCCTTGCTCGACAACATCTATCCAGTAAAATTTTTGAAAAGGGATTGATATGGTTTACTATTACAACATTCAAAAATTCTTGAACCACTTAGCCTCAAATTAAACTATTTACGGGCCACCCTATCCCTTATAACCTTCAACATATTCATATCCAAAAAGGGAAAAAATAATTTCCCGCCTTTTCAATATGCTATGAAAATGGGTGACATTTGATTACAAAATGTTCAACATACATTTTAATTTTGAGTTAATTTCTGGCGTTATTTTCTTTAAAATTTGCTCTATATTATATCAAAGATAACACCCAATAAAATGAAAAGTTCACTGTAACAACCTTCTTTTAGAGATTGTTTCGTGTTGTATGTTAACAATAAGAAATAAAATAATGCAGTAATTAAATACGCAAAGTAAATTACACCAATGCGTGTAACACTGAGCATAATTAACAATAAAGTTTAGCTAAGTGAACACAATGATTTTTAACAATGATTTTTCAAATTAAAAATCGATCCTAAATGTTTGAAATTAAAGTTATGTCCATTGTTGCTCATAAGAAATCATCAAGAATGTATGTAGATATATCTTTACCGTTTAATGTAATACTGCTTAATATTAAAACATATTTAACTGCGTGTGGAAAGTTAATATTTATCTTTTCATTTTATAGAGGGAAACTTATTTTCTTAGAAATTACGACAAAGATATTTCTTAAGAAAAATAAGCAATTACACGTTATTTTTTTTGAAAAGATATAACAAATGGTTCTTAAATGAGAA
Organism: Tetragnatha montana; assembly: GCA_963680715.1. Lineage (NCBI taxonomy): Eukaryota > Metazoa > Arthropoda > Arachnida > Araneae > Tetragnathidae > Tetragnatha > Tetragnatha montana. The sequence goes on from OY796681.1 coordinate 424,201, forward strand.
ACTGGAAAATAAAGTACAGAGTACCACAATAAGATTATCCAATAATGTTATATGCTTTACCGCAGCTATTTTAGCGTTAATATCTCAGAACACTATAAGTGAATCTGGGACCTAAGTGAAACTACCAGGGCAGGCCACCCCTTGCTTCGCCAAAGAGTTTTCAAGGAAAAAGTATGCTCGCATTGCATACAGACAAAATTATAGACTTTTACTTTTCTAAAAAAAAAAAAAGAGAACGCCTGAATAAAAGCGTTTATTTCAAAAACCAGTCAAACACCAACTTTGTTGTTTGAGAATGTTTTACAACTCACTAAACTTTTGTGAAGGTCTTCAGTAACGTTTTACTAAAAATAAACCTTTCTTTGGATGTACTTTATAGATTAAAAAGATTCTTCAAAATTTTTCTTCTTTGCTAAACAAAATAAGTATTGAAATTTTTGTACATGACTAATTTTTGCAATAAACATTGTGTCCAAGCCTATTTTCATGGATTACCTATCACTTTTTAAAGGATATTGTAAAAAAGGAAAATGTTAGTTAAAAATAACATTTATTCATTAACCGAAAAAATATTACGTAGTTCTTATTTTTCTGTTTTGATTTGTAGATATATAAAACTACTCGATTTTATATACAATTTCAAATTTACACTCAAAAATAGTGGTAATCTAATTCAAAATGTTGGTATAGAAATCTTCAAAGCCAATTAGTTATACTATAGGTATAACTTTATGGTTAGTAAAGCGATTTGGTTATAAAAGCTTTCAAAATTAATTCAATAATCTGATCTGGCGTATTGATTGTTTCCAAACCTTTGTGTCACTTGAATACAATAAATACCTACCTACAAGCATGGAAATTTTGAATATACATCAAAACGTCCTCAGTCTCAGAGTTTCGTACGAAATTTTTAATTCTCTTTTCTTTTATATAATTTTCTATATTTCTATAGTAAAATCTTTGGATTTTACTATAGAATGAACATTTAAATAGCAGGTACTATCTGCTGAAAGGAACCAAATAACAAAAACAGCAGTGCCAAGCAATCTGCAGATGTGCCTACATGAATGAAATTCACCGGAGTTTAGTGCAGAAACCAGGCAACCGGTTTCCTCATTAAAGTTGAAACTTAACATATTAACAAATATTGAAAATATAATTTTTGAAATATTTTTGCACTAAAATGTGCATTATCTCTAAATAATTTCATGACCCAAATAATTTATTTATGAAAAAAGTGGTACTATTTGACTGGTTTCTGAAATAGTGCTTCAATTTAGGTATTACGAGTTCAAATTTTGAATAGAGTTTAGTGAAATCCTTTTTTACTCCTCATATACCCCAAATTTTATTTTCACTCTCGTAGACTTCTTTGAATATCTAAGGGAACCTCTAGGAGTCCATATGGACTATTTTGGGAGTAAATGATTTAAACCATATAGTCTTGAGGTTTATTTGCTCATAGTTTGAACATTTTCTATGCTAAACATTAATTTTTTCTCCAGATTCTTCCATTTTGTTCTTCAAACTCAAGGAGTATTTTACATCTCAGAAGATACCGAATTATTCCAACATAATGTTCGCTATTTTTATTGTAAAACCACAAAATGAAATTAAGAAATTGGAAAGGATATTGAAAATAGTTGGAGGAGGAAAATTAGTAAGACTATCATCCATATTAAATGTGTAAACTTGGTGCGAAAAGACCATATAAGAAGACCCACTTTTGTCCTCGAGAATTTTAAGGCAAACGATCTCATGGATCTGATCTGATTCAGATCAGAGAGATAAGTAAGAAGAAATCGTACTTTAGACGTAAAAGCCCATTGCATTAGTGTTGGTAATTTAAAAATTTCAAGACATCATTTTAAGATTGTGGAAATCTCATACAAAGTAGGATAATGCTGACAAATTAAGAGTAATAATGTTAAATTTTTGCCATTTAAAGCCGAAAGTAAGTAGCAAAATTTCTAATTAATCTTTATCCTTCTTGGGTACAGTCATGGATTAATTACGGTTTAAGAATATGAGGAGGAGATTATCCGCACATTTAAAAAGAAAATGTAAACTCCAAGAAAGGTTTATTAAATTGTAATAATCACAAATGGATTCTATCTCGATTTATAATTTCAAAAAGTTGAATCCTACCTATTCGTTACCTCTTTTATTACAAAACAAGTCTCTAGCCCTACGTAAATTTAGATATTTGTAAGAGGCGTAGCATAATAAATCCTCAAAGACCTAACGTACCTAAACCTGAAATTACCATTTTTGAAAAAAATTTCTTTCAATTAGCTCCTAAGTTCCTTAACTTACTATAGGAATTAAAAATACAATAGTCCATCCAGATATGCATTTATAAAAAGAAATTAAAGTAGTTTCTGTTTTCTATTGATGATATTGAAAACTTTCTTGTTTAATTTGTCTTCTTCTTCTTGTGTCTTCTTGTCTTTCTTGTTTCTTGTAAATGTCAAGTATTGCACATGGGTTGTAGGAATAGAGGGCTGAATTTTATCTGCAAGGGGACAAAATAAAAGAGGGTGGTATGATCAGAGATCTAGGGGTGATAGTGAATGAAGACTTTAAAATGAAACATCAGTGTTCAGCTGTAAGTAAAAAAGCTAATAGGATATTGGGATACATTATAAAACTGTTTATTCAAGGTCCGGAAATATTATTTTGCCATTATATAGAAGCTTGGTAAGGGTCATCTCGAATATGCTGTTCAGTTCTGGTCTCCATACTTAAAAAAAGATATAGATTTAGTTGAAAGGGTTCGGCATAGGGCTACTAAATTGGTCAAGGGTATATCTAGTTTTAGTTACGAGGAAAGACTAAATAAGTTAAATATGTTCACTTTACTTTATAAAAAACTAAACTTTATAAAATGTTAAAACAAGGGGACACAGAGAGACAAGATTTCTGTACGGGTAATAGAACGAGGGGTCACAGTTTAAAATTGAATAAGGCAAGTTTTAAACGGGATTGTAGGAAGCATTGTTTTTTTTAATAAAGTAGTGGATAAATGGAATGCATTACCTGAATCGATAGTTAACTCAAGTGGGGTGGACGAGTTTAAAAGAAAAGTAGATGAATACTGGAAATCGGGGGGGGGTTGAATTGAATAGACTGGATCAGTCTTGCTGGGCTTTTAGCCTGTAGTTGATCGACTATATTTGTATTGGTCCTGGCGTTTGGACTTGAAACGTTTTTCCCTTTGTTCGGTTTGGAGTTAAGGTCCAAACGCCACAACCAACAATACCGGAAAATGGAATAAATAGGAATTGTTCAGTCCATGTTGTTAAAAATGTTAAAAAAAATTAAATGACTTAACCAGCAAAATATTAGCGAGTCTTGATACATTATGCTAGAATTTTACAAAATTTTTAAACAATTATTCAGTCATATTTATTAAAACCCTTACTATCAGCTTATAATATCTTTCAGCATATCCTTTAAATATCCTTTTATTCTTATCAGCATTATATCAAATTAACCAGAACCAATATAAATTTTTCATTGCTATTTTCTTTTATATCAAATAGATATCAAAAATGCTTGGAAATTTTCATTGTTATTTCACCTTTATTTTTTACCCATGTAGTTAGGACTCCAAATTTGGACTGGTTTATTTTATCCATTTATTGATTATGGGGAAATACACTTCTTTGGAGTATAATTTTTTCTTTTGAATTCAAATCTTATGAGCTAATGAGAAAGAAAATTCAATAATTAATAGCAATTTACTTAGTTATAACACTTAATTAGAAACTTCTTTTTTACAAAATCTATCTATATATAACTAAAAACGTTTGTGGCTATGTATGTATGTGTTACATCTCCTCCCAAAATACGCCGCAGGCGTACACAAAACTCGGTATATAGACGTATCTCGAGGCGGGAACGACGACCATCAACTTTTCCAAGTTCGAAAATCGAATATTTACCAGTAATTAACGATTTTATGGTCAAAAACGCTTATTTCTCCATTTCTCTACTAGAGTAGATCTGCTTGACTCGCTATTGTTATAAATGAGATTAAAACCTCAAAACTGCATCTCCTCACAAACTACGCCGCAGGCGTGGACAAAACTCGGTATATAGACGTATCTAGAGACGAGGATTATGAATACAAAGTTTTCCAAGTTCGAAAAATCGAATATTAACCTGTAAATAACATTTTTATGGCTAAAAATGCTAATTTCTCTACTAGAGTAGATCTGCTTGACTCACTATTGTTATGAGAGGAAAACCTTAAAATTAAGTATTTTACTAGGGGAAACGATAAATGTTCAACATAGGAGGATGGGTTTGGGTAAATATAAACAGTTGGAACCGGGATGAAAAAGGCGCCGGGAACACCAACATAAAAAAAGACACCGGGAACGCAAGGATATTAAAAATTACCTAGAATACCGGAATATTAAAAATTACCTAGAATACCGGGATATTAAAAATTACCGGAAATACCGGGATATGAAAAATTACCGGGAACACCGGGATATGAAAAACTACCGGGAACATCGGGATGATTGGTAATTGAGGTTACAGAAGAATTAGACATGTAACTTGAGAAAAGTTTAAAAAAAAATAAATTGATATACTACACCCGTGCAAGGCCGGGCATATCAGCTAGTATATAACTAAAACCGTTTGTGGCTGTGTGGGTATGTGTTACATCTCCTCCCAAAATACGCCGCAGGCGTACACAAAACTCGGTATATAGACGTATCTCGAGGCGGGAACGACGACCATCAACTTTTCCAAGTTCGAAAATCGAATATTTACGAGTAATTAACGATTTTATGGCCAAAAACGCTTATTTCTCCATTTCTCTACTAGAGTAGACCTGCTTGACTCACTATTGTTAATAAGATGAAAACCTCAAAAATTAAATACTTTAGGAAAAACTCGATAATTGTCTTTTTAAAACTTTTATCAGTTATAAAAACACCCAAATAAATTAAAATAATTAATTTCCAAACATTATTTTCCTTTATTTTTAGAATTTTTGTTTAAAATAAATATATTTAAGGAAAAGCAAATTGAAAATAGTCTTCATGGGAAAACAGAGTTGAAAATAATACACGGCTCACTAGACTTATACATTTACTAGATTTTATTAGATAGTAGTTTTTAAAGAGGTTAGTTACCAAATGAACAATGGACTCTAACCGCCTATCTGGTTCGAGACTTCACGGAACCAACACGTGACCTACAACTGAGCTTGCGATTGGTTACCACAGATACTACACTAGTAGATCTACTAGTGTAGTATCTGTGGTAACCAATCGCAAGCTCAGTAGGTCACGTGTTGGTTCCGTGTGACGTCAGACGGTTAGAGTCCATTACTTTTTAATGTGATTTATCATTTTTTATTTATTTTGTTGCGGGAAGAAAAAAGACGTCGGGAACACCCGGATGAAAAAGGCACCAAAAAAACTTAGATGATTAAGTTACCGGGACCAACAGGATGAAAAATTACCGGGATGAAAAGCTACCGGGAACACCGGGATTAAAAGTTATCGGGAACACTGGAATATAAAAATTACCGGTAACATCGAGATAGGAAAAATTACCGGGAACACCGGGATGATTGGTAATGTTTGATACAGAAAATTAGATTTTTATCTTGAAAGAACTTAAAAAAAAAATTAGTACACTCCACCCGTGCAAGGCCGGGCATATCAGCTAGTGGTTAATAAAAATAAAGATAGAAGCAATCTTCTGATACTTATATTTTTTAGGCATTAAATATAATATCAAACAAAGAAACCTTAATTTTAAAGAGTAACCTTTCTTTCATTATTTTAAATTATAATTTTTTCCAGTGTCTCAAACATTGAATGAGCGTAATATGTAAGAAGGGATGCAAGTATTTTAATTTTAATTTAATTCAATATTTGCAGTGTTTTTTCAATTGCTCAGAGGCTTCTGCAACATTCACCAGCAAATGAATCTCGGAGTATTTTATTTTTGGACTGGATTAAGACCGGTAGTTTTTTGCTTCTCCCCAGAGTTTTTCGAGGTAAGAATCTCATATTTTTTATTCCTTATGTATGCTAATACTTAAACATTATCCCTTCGAATTTTATTATAGTAAAAAATATCACCAAAATATTAGTTAAACAGAAAGGGAGTTTTCCTTAGTTTACATTTTAAATCCGTATATCATGTCTTTTATATAACATGAATTCTTACTATACATATAAACATAAATTTCTTCTCAGTAAAGCTTGTTTTCAGTTGTTTATAATTTAAAATTTCATAATGTAAAATCAATTTAAATTTTAAGATGGATGCATATTTGAATATAGTTAGGTATCCTTAACATAGTTTATTTAAAATGCAACTTTTAATGTTATCTCTTTTCTCCAGGCTATTTTAAAAAGTCCAAACAACCTCAGAAAATCCTTTGACTATACATTCTTATCTTTATGGCTGAAAGAAGGTCTAGTTACCAGGTATGCCTGAGCTAACCAACTCTTTTCTGTGAACATGTTTTCCACTGTATATATTTTGTCGGAGGGAAAAATTTTTATTTCAAAATTTTTCTATGAATAAATTACGTCATGCAATGTTAAAATAATTTATAAGGGATCTAATTTGATTTGAAAGAGTGCCAAGTTTTTTAGCTTTAAAACAGTTGTTTCAAACATCTCCTTAAAACTCAAATATTGATTTGATTCCCATATTTCTCAGAACCCAAACTTTATCAAATTTCCATATTTATTAAATTAAAAATTCTTTCGAGCTGTCAGCTGTGGTCAAGAATTAAAAACTAATCAAAAATTAATCAAATTCTGAACGTTTCTTCTGAACTTTGCCGGACATCATCAGTAGAAGGCGTTTCAAATCAGTATATCTGCCTCGATGAAATGGCTGATCGTGAGGAAGGCATCTCGTCATCGTCAATCTTGATTTAATTAATTAAATTTAATTTATAATTAGTTTTTAATTCTTGACCACAGCTTAAAGCTCGAAAGAATTTTTAATTTAATAAATATGGATCTTACCGGCTGTGAAAATTTCTCTTTCTTTATCAAATTTGTTTGTGACCGAAGCTACACAGGTGATATAATTCCCTGCAAATCCGTCATGAACGTCGAAAGAGCATGTAAATCAATCAGCTTGAACTAAAGAAAACCTTCCTCCTTCCGAAACCCCAAATTACGAGCGGTGGCAGTGAAACTCAAAGAATGAACGACTCAAAATAATTACATGTTGCCGCGCGAAGTCTTCACTGATATTACCGGAAGCAAAGTGGGATGAAAAGAGCGGGTTGTTTTTTTCTTCCTTTTGGTCACTACTGCAGATACGAAGATCGGTGTAAGTTAATAAAAAAATTCAAACAGAGAAACAAGCACTAGTTTTTAGTTTCTTGTATGATACTATCGCTCTCGTATAGGGAAGTAAGTTAGAATGAAACTTGACTTTACATGGTAATTATACCTTTATATACATTAAAGCTTAATTGATTTCGAGTTGTTTTGGGGTGAATAATTAATGCAGTTTAGGTTTTTCATTTCGATACTGTGTAGTACCAGTTTGTTAAAATGTGTGAACGGTTGAGATAACAGCGGAAATCTTTGACTTCGTTTTGAAAGTTCACTGTAAGTAACATTTTCCATTAAAGAGGTTGTCAAAAAACAGAGAACAATTTATACGTTGGAGCAAAAACGTAAAAATATGCGAAATATAATGATAAAATTCCAGAAAAATGTCATGGATTCAACTAAAAATTAAAAATTGCATAAGAGCAATTTTTATTTTTTTGAAGACAAGAAGACATTTTTAAATTTGTAGACTCCCTCGGGAATAAATTACTAGTTTAAATTCCAATTATGAACAGAGTAGAACTTTATTAAGCAGAATAAAAATACATTAATAAAATAGAAATATCACCTGGGCTCAGTTGATCCATATAGGTGAGTAAATAAATATGTAAAGTAACTTATAATAAAAGTCAAATCTTGTTTGTGTGTTTGTCTTTTATACAAATCTATAGTTTCCTTCCGATCTGCACAAAACTTGGTATACATACGTAAAACCATCCCATTTGAAATTTAGGAAATTTTTCGAAGTTCTAGAACGACCCCTTGACCCTCTTTTGACCGTTTTTATGGTCATTTTGCCGAAATAGCTTTATTTCTGCTCAAAAAGAGATCTGCTTACCCCATTGTTAGAAAAATAACAAAATGCAAAACAACAAGTTTTTAAAAGAAAAACTAAATATAAGTGTATTTAAAAATAATATTAATATTCTAAAAATATATTTCAGCGAAATTTGAAATTTTAAAACTGGTAAATATAGTTTAAAATATTTTTATTTGAGAGTTTAATTTTTAAATAAAAAGTTTCATGGAATAGCATTGTTGTTAAAATAGTCTCCATGGAAACGAGGATGTAAAATCAAAAGATGATCATATTGAAGTTTCAAGGCTAAACTGGATCTGTTAACTGAGTTATGGGATATAACACAGTTACCACGTTAACAGATCCAGTTTAGCCTTGGTAGTTTGTAAGAAATTTGGTCAACAAACCAAAAACTATTGCTAATACTCAAAACCCTTTCAAATGGAAATATTTGCTTTTTTCTTAAATTGCAGGAATATGTTTTATTTATTAAATTTTACCAAAGATATAATAGAATCCTGAAGATATGACTAATTAAGGATTCTAATTGAGCATTTTAAGTGATTTTTAGAGGAATAATTTTCTAATATTTTGTTATTTTTTATGGGAATAATGTAGTGTATGCAGAAATCGTTCAGAATCTAAAATGCTTGATTCGACAACTTTCACTCATCAAAATAAGTTAGGAAATGTATTAAAAATTTAAAAGAAAAAATCTCCATCTCCACCCGTGCAAGGCTGGGCATATCAGCTAGTAAAATATATAGGCAATAGAATACACAAATGAACAACAATGAGCAAATGCATATAGAAAAATAAATAAGGAATTAAATAACTAATGTCGTGGCAAACAGGGTGTCATAAAAATATTTTTTTTTCTGTCAACAACTAACTGCACTTAAAAACACAAAAAATCTTTTCTTTTGAAAATACGTGACCAAATACAGATTAAACAAAAAACAATTCTATTTCATTAATTGAAAAAAGGAATTTTCTCAATTTCTTTTTGAATATACGTTTTGAATATTGTTTGAATTACAGAAAATATAAATACTAAAATTAATTCAAGGAAACAGCTAGAATTTTCAGTAACATTATATAGTAGATACAATAAAAGTTTATTTACAATATTCATCTAAACTTGAATGCTCAGCCCATGATGACAGATCTGATACCATGACTTTATAATACCCCGCAATTGTATCTATCATTATCTTCCTAATTTCTTTTTAACACCTCCTTTAATTTGTTAATTATTTTAAACTTCCTTATTTCCCAACCTATACGGGTGAGGTGAGGTAAGAAGTATCCATGAGGCTTGTGTATGTGTATAAGTACTATGGATTATTAGACAATCATTAATAATTATATTACTTATTTTCACTTCAAAACCATCTAATATGATTTTTTCTTTATTTAATGAATTTAACTATAAATAACCGAATCCTATAAGTATTCATCCAATAATGGTAAATAAATTTCAAGGTTAAAAATGACACATTTTACTCGGTCAGAGAGTGGGAAGTTCCAAGTACGGAGATCAGTCGTGTTTACAGTTTTAAAGATAATTTGACATTTTTTTAACCATTGAGTTACATATTTTAAATATATAACTGAATTTGTATTGTTAATAATTTTTCTAACTTTATGCTCGCTCTTCTGATTAACTAAAATGGGATGTAAAGTGTATCAGACTGTCTCAACAGATATTTTGTAAAAAAATTAAGTATTATAACACCAAGTTTTCCCCCATGAAGTTTAACAAAAAAATTAACCAGAAGCATTTAAATTGTTTCTTACATTAAGCAAAACAAGATATAATTAATATACAATTTACAACTATTTTTTTTTTTACAATTTTTCCTTCCAAAAAATTAAATCGAAGTTTAATTGAAGGTTCCCTGATTTCAGTAGTTGTGCTTACACGCTTAGGTAAAGCCATCTTTTAATAAAATTTAAAAAAACTTGTTGATTTTTGAAAATTTTAAAATACTGATGGTGCTCCAATGGCGTCCCCCATACCAAACTAACTTTCTGCAAATAGTTACAATATAACTTTGTTTAAACAGTTATTGTTATAACTTTTTGAATCCATTAACCCAAACTATATTTAATTTGCATGTTCTTTGTGATGGTTAGTGTAATTAGATAAGCATTGAGTGTCTATTAACATCAAAAGGTTAGACTATATTTCCTCTTCCTGTAAAGAACTAATGTGCTATCGATATACCAGCCTAATTACTGCATCCATTTTTTAATGGCGTTTTCCAAGTTATCTAAAATGTTTTTAAAGTTCTTAAATATTAATGCAATATATTTAAGAATACAGTATTTTTAATGCTGGATAATGTGAAAAACGTATCATTCCTACAGTTTCAAGGGATCACCTAAAATGTGAAGACACATAGAAATTTCCCAGGTACCACAGGAACATCGATCAGAGTTGTAATAACATTTTCCAACATTGAAAATATCGACTAATATAGAACATTTTGTAGAATTTTTAATTATTAAAACAAGGTTAAAACATTATAATTAACACTTTTCAAAAGAAATAAACCTGTTAAAATTTAATGGGATTTTTCTTTTCATTTTTTTTCTATCTGGGTTCTCTCTGCAAAAGAATTAATAAAGTTAGCTATAGTGTAATGTAAAATATAATATCACCAGAGAGCATTTACAAACATTATACATTAAAAATAAATAACACTACTTTTGTATTTCTTTTCTTAATTTTTCTTAAAAGTTGTTTTAATTACATCTTTCTAAACTTCTTTTATTTCTGTAACCTCCATTGTTCATCTACATAATTTCCCTTTACAGACATTTGTTAAAAAGGATTTATAGTACTGTTTTCCATTTTTAAAACAACTACTTTAAAAGGACCCCCTTCAAATTGTGTTTCTTCTTTCAACAATTGAGTACTCGTTCCAACCTGATTTCTTCAAATGTATACGTTGACGTGGAGTGTTTTTCTCTTAGCGAAGGGAGCAAGTGGCGGCAGAGGAGAAAGGCCATCACCTCCGCTTTCCACTTTCGCATCCTGGAGGACTTCGTGTCCGTTTTCGACGACCAGTCCAAGTACCTCGTGAAGAAACTAAAGGCGGTGGCCGCCCAAAAGAACTGTGTCAATATTGTACCCTATATTACGCTGTGTACTTTGGACATCATTTGCGGTGAGTGAATTTCCGTACTCATCCGCGCCAAAAACTACACGACATTTTTGGCGACGTCTTAGAAATTAACCTACACAAACTAACTAGTACATGAGGGATTTAAATACGGAGATTCTAACACTTCCATATTGTTAAAAAATAAAATATGTTATCTCATCTGATGACTTTCTTACATCAATTTAATTTGTTTATAAATGATTTTTTTTTAAATATCTGACAAAATTTTCCTCAAGTGCATATTGTATAATGTATATCCCTCATTTCCGTTGCTTTAAAGTTCAAATTCAAATTTATAATGTCATAAAAGTTACTACTGAATAAAAAATGGAGATCTCGATTGAACATCGAGATTAATACTCGTTCATTATGAGTAATGGTTGTAATAATGTTCATTATGAGTAATGGTTTCAGTTGGCAAAAATTTGTTTGTGGTTGGTATCAACAATTGGCGCTAACAGTTCAAGAAATAAAAAAAAATTAAAATTATGAATGGTGAATTTGAAGCATTTTTAAGAGTAAGTTAAGTAAGTAAGTGTTTGAATCCTGGGAAAATAACAAGTTTAAAAAAATTTTCAATGTTTTTTTCTGTTACAGAAACAGCAATGGGTTTACGTATGAACGCACAAGACAACAAAGATTCTGTATATGTGCAAACCATGCACAGGTGAGGAAAAAAAACTTCATCGAGCATTTACTTTCTGTGATAAATGATGACAACGAATTTTCTATATGTAAATTTCCTTTTCAGAGTTGCTGAATCATTCGTTGCTCGTATCTTGAGACCGTGGCTCTGGTCTAACTGGATATTCTTCAGAACCGAACGGGGTCAGAGGTTCAAGAAAGATGCTGCAAACATGGACAAGTTTACCAGAAGTGTATGTAGAAATTTGTCTTTACCTATTTAAATGAATGAAGCTTTAAAATATGTTTTCTTTTTTCTAGTTTCTTAAATAGCACAGCAAATCAATTCCCAAGCATCTCCATCATTGAATATTGGTTCTTCGTTACTTACAATATTATAATTTCCGGTAATATTTCTTTTTGCAAGACTGAAAATACGAATACCACAAAATAATTGACATTCTAATGTATCTAATAGTTAAAGTATATACTTTTTTCGTTTTATTTAGATATTATCCCCCTATCACATACACTCTTTTTATTGTTTGAATGAAAAAAAAATTATTTTTGTTCAATCTCATCTGGAAATCCTCTCTACATATCCAACTCACCATCCAAAACGCTTTTATTTTCCCATTTTACTGGACTTAATTTTAATAAAAAAATACATCTTTTTTGCATACCTATAGTGTTAAACCCAGGTCGGAGAGGCTCGGAAACTTATATAAACAACACTCACAGAAACTCCCATTTTGCAATAAAAATGGATGAAACCACATGCAGCTGTTCTTAAGATTGCTGTCAATGACACTCTAAAATTTCAAAAATGTGTTACTGTTTTTTTTCGAGATATGCGAATTTGCTTTTAAATATGAAACCGTTTTAAAAAAAACTCGACAAATACATGAAACCGTTTGACACTATTTGATTTTTCTAGACTTATAAATTTGGTTTTACCATAAATATCTTAACAGTACACAATATCCATAGTTAAATTACCTTAAATTTTTAATTTTAAGTTTCTGACGGCTTTTATTAATTCTAAAAAAGCAATTTAAAACTACAGCAGCATTAATTAATAACTTGTGTACCTAATACTGCTTCTTTTTTTAAAACTATTTCTATTAAAAGTGTTTTAATGGTCTCCCTAAGTGATAAATTTTTAGATATTCAATTGCTTTTAAATTTTTTTAGATTTATTACATTTTTAGGGAAGACTGCCGGCCTGAGAGGCCCCGCATACTTCCGGGTTAATGCAATCATTTTCTAAACTCCCAGATTTTATTTAGGTTTATATCTAGTTAACTGCCACTTGAATTTCATGTATTCAACTTACTGTTAATACTTCCGAAACTTTTCCTAACCAATAGCCTGTCCTTATAGTGAAACCATTAAGGAATAACTTTCTCTAGGAACATACCAATTATCACAGTATCACTTTCACGTTTGCCCTGAGGGATATTGCTTAAGGATGAAGATCCCGTCTTTCACGCACTTCCTCCTTTTGTTCTTCAATCGACAAGTTCAATACGTGCATTAAAATGGAATCGGAATGCTAGGGCCTCTTCATACATTGAACAGGAAATGAAATAATAATGTATTATAATAATTTTAGATTTGAATAATGTATTATAAGAATTTTAGATTATAATAATTGTAGATTTGCTAAAACGCATTTGTAAGTTAATCTAGTTTTAAAATAAGAATAAAAATGTCACAATGTTATTAATACGCACTTGAACTAAAGTGTCCTTTCATAGAGAAACTAACCTATACTCTGGGATCCCTCCATGGTCCCATCTTAATAATTGGTTCCTGTAAAAACGCATTCTGAGCCATCTAATCAGAGATATCATTAACTCCTCTAAGAGAATATTTCACTCCTTGAAAATCGGAAATACTCTTTGAGGTTTAGCTTAAAAAATGCACCGTGCCCCACCGAATTTTTTTTTTGAAGTGATTCCAATCAATTAGACTTTGGAAATACCTATGAAATTTAACTTTATATAAATGGTTTGTGGCCATAATGGCGTAGCCGGGAAAAAAAATTGGAAAGATTGGATCTACTTTTGGTCCGATGCTTAGGGAGTTTGATTACGGTTTTCGTGTCTCTGTGTATATAGTTTATGCTATTTTCGTATTTCACTCCTCATAACTGAATTTCACTCCTCCTAAAAGAGTCAAGGAGTAGTTCTCCAAAAAAATCCTAGGAATAGCACTGCATCTAATGTCTGATCCTCACAGGTGATCGTGGAGCGCAAGTCCAAGCTGATGGAGACAGTGAAGAACAACGAGAAGAGCTCCTCCTCGGACAAGAAGAAGGCTTTCATGGACCTCCTGCTGGACATGCACCTCTCCGATCCCAACCACTTCACGGAGCAGGACATCCAAGAAGAGGTCGACTCATTCATGTTCGCGGTGAGTGATGGTGGAGCGCTTCGCTACAAACCAATCCCACTGTAATAGAGCAAAAAGCCTGCAATTCGCCTCATTTGTTGAGAAATAGCATCATCGATTAATTTTCATGCATCAAGAAAAAAAGCAAATATTTAATAAAATTAATAGAAAAAGTACGTCATACTTCTTTTAAATTCAAAACCTCTTTTGAACATCCTAATACTCTAGAATGCAGAAGGTCATTAACTATATTTAGTTTTCCGTTAATATTTTAAATAACAATATTGATTACTCTACTGTACTACAACAAATAAGTTTATACGCCCCCTGTTATAATACAAGAAAAAAATTATATTTTTAAAACCTTTTTTTATGAAAAATATATTATTATCTAAATTTTTTAATTTAATTTTTTCGATTTAAATTATTTTAGAAACCAAGAGAGATTTAAATTATTTTAGAGACCTGTCCTGGTCAGTTATGGTTAACCTTATGCGACCCTTGACCACTAGTCACACCTCCCATTTTCGGCAGAACGAATATTTCCTCTACCTAAACCTGTTTACAAACGAAATATTCATTCCAACGAAATCAATGCCATTCGAAACGTACCACAAATGCATTTCATACTTGAAGGTATTAAAAAAAATAATTGCTTGTTATTTCTCTTCAAATTAGTGAAAAATCGCCAAATAAGTTTGTTTTTGGCAGGTTTTGTATTACGTCCCTTAGGAGTATATTGTGGGATGCGTTTATATATGCCTATAGTGGGATTGATTTTTCCTCAGACCCTTTCGCAATTCTTGATTGGCCTAAGACCATATTCCTACTCTCTGAATGGCTGTTCTTTATGCTGTCGGTAGTGCCATTAGTCTTATCAGTTCTCTCTGTAGAGCCACATCTGATTTCCTAAGATTTTCTCATTACAGAAAAGAAATTGTATAACTTGCTTCTTAAACTGTGGTAACCTCATACCCTCGACTTGAGGTTCCAATCCACTATGCGGCCTTGTAGATTGTTGAATTTTTAGCCTAGAAGCGAGGTCTAATTCTACTCTGACAAGGGTTTGAGATAACGGTTACCAGGACCGGTGTAGAATTGTTTCTTTGGCGTCTTTTTATCCCGTGCGTATCTCATTTCCAGAGGAAGTTTTATGCAATTTCAAAGGAGAAATTTTCTCTATACTGGAGCTTGGCGAGGAAACTTCTAGAATGGTAGCCAAGTCGAAAGATTCAAGTCAAGCGTTGTGTAAATATTTTGGACCTTTTAATGAGGTAACCATTCAACTGCAGGTGCTTAAAATATTCATGAAGTAGTGATTTGTTTATCTGAGGATAGATTCTGTCTCCTTCCATTTTTCGGAGTTCTTGTTTCTCTTTTAGAAGTTTGGTCTCTACCCAATTCCATAATTGAAGCTACATCTCTGAAATTTTCCTATTCGGCGTGCAGTAGAAAGATAAGCTATTATAAAAACAAGCTGTCTCACCTTTTGAAAGAGTTAACTTTGGCGAAAATCCTTAATAGTAGCCAAGTTGACAATATTTTAGAGCCGAACTGTTGTGTAAGCAAAGCAAACCTAAAATATTCATTGGTAATAAAACATGGCGAACTTGGCGACCACAAAGGCCTTTCGCCAAAGCAAACTCTTTCAAAAGCTGAGACAGCTGGCTTTTATAAGAGCTCCTACTGTAGTTTACATGCAGTGTATTATTCTTTGAAGTAGGCTCACCCTGAAGTGAGCTAAATCCCCAGTTCTATCACACTAAAGGTGATTTCCTCTCGGGTAACCTCCTCTCGCCAAGCGCAAAGAGAATTCGCAATTTGTTTCTTTTGAATTTTTAGTTGAGATGAAAGGGTTTTTTTATTACTTACTACTACTTTGTCTGAATAAAGCTGGATCATCCTCCATGGGATCATCGTGCCAACATGGTGAATGGCTAAAGTGGATGTGGTATCTCATTAGCAGCTGGATTTAGTATTATTGCTTTCTCATAGAAAAAAAAATTGATAAAGGGAGAAGGGGCATTTTCAACCTAAGAGAAACCCAATCAATGTCGAAATCATTCAGTGTAATACAAGGTGGTTTATTACTTGCGATGATTTAAAAAATGGATTTTGAAAAAAAATTGCTAGCTGTATTTTTCGGTTGTTACGGTGGGTAGGGGGGGATTTAGAATTGATAAAATAAATTATTTTAAACGCTATTTCACCGCCATCGCTATTTCCCCACTATCAACCTGACCAAAATCCTACTAACTAAAAGGTAACCCATTACATCATTACCAGAATTTTTTTTAGTGAAAAGGTTTCCCATTGTTATGCATTATAGACTACTAATTCGATTAGTTTCATTTTAAAGAGTGTTTTCATGTGACGTCGCGACTAGTTATTTTCTTTTAACTGTTAAACCTTTTGTAGATCTGTTAACTGTTGCTAAGGCGACGTAAGGCTAGGTAACGAGGTAACTGTTGCTAAGGTGGTTTTTAGGTATGGGGTCACGTGATTGCAAATGCTCCAACACAAGAATTCCACGGCCAGTCATTTTCTGTAACTGTTAACCTTCTGTAGGCAAAAAAAACTGTAACCGTCTGTTGCTAAGGCCGTTGTTAGGGCCAAGTCATGTGATTGAAAATACTCTATTGGTGTTTTTCAAAATGAAGTTGGCGAGGCATTTCCATCTTGGCGTGGTGCATTATGGCCTCGGGTATGCGTCTTGCGCTGCACCGCCTTCGCACCACGGTCTGCATAAAGAAAACAGTCGTTCAAAGCGCTCTCTATCTGCATCCGACCTCTACGGGAAAAACCTTTCCTCGGCGTCTGTACCCAGTGACTTATTGCTGTGTCGTCTAAGGCCCATTCTTCATTCCGGTTTGATGAGGGTATCCCTTTTGGGAATCAATTTTCGTCTTTTCCTCCTCTGTAATAACAACCAACTACCGGCTTTTGGAGAGTAAATGCGTGTAAATAAGCCTTATTGCAGCGCATTATTAATTTCTCTGTGGAAGGAATCCCCACTGTTTTTAATCTTTATTCATAACATTGGCCCTCGTAAATTACCTGATTTTGGTTGGGAAAACATTCTTTATTGAATTAAAATGACTTCCTGATTCTTAATCTTTATCGATGTTCGACACTATGATTGAAACCACCAATTTTCTACCTAATTTCCAATTAAAGTACTGTTTATTTCATAGTGTAGTTTTAATAACGTTTCTATATAGTTATATAACATAATTTGAAAATAACAACTGAGAGGGGAATGAATGGGCTGGATATGCTACCTAAAAATACCTGAATTCAATTTTTAACAATTTAGCGTTTTCAAGTTAATCATTATATAAATTCAGCAATATATAAATTCATTCATATAACAAGTAATTTACATGAAAAATAGCAGATAAAAATTATATTTTTAACTGATGCAAATAATTTGAACAACACAATATTTTAACTTTTTAAAAAAGTTTTTCAATAAAATAAATTTCGCTGCGTCGGTATCATTTATGTTTCTAAATTAATTGAAACGACTTATTGAATTGTTATACCAAGCGAAACTGCTGCTTTAAATTATCCGTTTCGTTTCTAGTTTAGTTCTCTAGTTGAACTAACAATTTAAAGGAAACAAATATACCATTAAGTAAAAGTTATACTTAGTTTTTCTAACTCTAATTGTGCAATATTTTACACAGTTAAATAAATGTTAATTAAGTTAAGTTGCCCTCACAACGCACGACATAAACCTTAAAATAATAGTATTAATAGTATATGATAGAAAAAAATGAACCGTACCCAACAGTTTATACTATATAGCGTGCAGAAGAGAACATCGTTTTCAACAAGAACTTTCATACAACTCCATCAGCAAAGCTTTCCGCATGCAATGTGATTATCTTTAAACAATGCCTTAGAGTATGTTAGAGTTTAAATATCCCTTAAATATCGGCTTTAGCTTCCTTCCTATTAAAAAATAACCCGTGCAAAATTATGCTTGATAAGTTTTAGCCAATAAAATGCATTCTTTTTATATTTCTGAAGAAGGACATTAAATTCAAATAGCGCTTTTAATATTACATTACTTTGTTGATTTTTTTGCAAATTAATTTTATATCTCTGTAATTTTATATCATTGATTAAATATGAGAAACATAAAATCTAAAAAATGAGGTCATCCTCAAAATTTACCAAAAATTCTGTTATGAATCAAGTAAGGCTGGGCGCTCACGAGTGACTAAAGTCACGGCGACCATGATTACTAGTATCAAAAATATCACTAGAAAACAATGGATCTCTATGAAGAAATTCTTGGCAATCGGCCAACTGTCACGTCGCCTAGTGCGCACACTCTCCTTCAATTTTTCTTTGTTTCATAGCCAAGGCAACAATTTTGTCTTTGTCACCATGACAAAAGTCGCCCGTGCGCGCTCGCCCTAATGTAGCAAGATCATTAGGAACAGACAATGAAAATATATGAAAAACCACCAAACCACCAAACAATGAAAATATATGAAAATAAAGATATTCGTTTGCTGTTTGCTTTAAATCATTTTTATTTATTTCTTAAGGGAATGAAGCAATTTCTTTAATTGAAACATTTTTATTTTAAAAGCTATTCAAATTTTTTTTCCGAAAAAACGAATTTTTTTTCAAAATTTATAACAAATGTTGAATTACACGACCTCCTGTTATATAAAAAAGTAATGCTTCAATACGTATGTGTAAACTTTATTCCCTGCAATAACTCTTTTAAAACATAAATGCAAAATATCTTGTCATTTCTTGCTTAATTTTTTGAGCTATGCAGTCTTGCAACAAAGGAAAGTTTGAAAAATCTGAACTTGAGAAAAAGGAAGGTGCATAAAATTCTATTACTGGTCATTAGTGTATAATAAGTAAAGTTAAAATTCAAATAACCATAGTTCTAATTAAGATAGAAGGAAAATTCAAATGGATTTTAAGAGAAGAAAGATAAGAGATTGAATTAAGGCTAGAATAACAAAACCTAAATTTCGTGGTAAAATCGCTTTTAAATGTGGTCGGGTACCAGTAAATTTCCTTTAAATTGCAATACCGTATTGTTCTGTGCAGTTAAAAAGAATTTAAAGGGGACCAAAAATTGATCTCTTTATACAGTCCAGAAAAACTAAACAAACTTCTAAAATATTGATATATGAAGTATTGAAATGATATAAATAGTTTACACCAAAAAAAAATCTTATTTGAAATCAACGGTGGATTTCAGGGCCATGACACAACTGCAGTGGGGAGCAGCTGGGCCCTGTACTTGCTGGGGCTGCATCCGGATGTGCAGAACAAAGTGGTGGAGGAGATTGTGCAGGAGTGCGGAGACGACCCTGAAAAACCACTTGTTGAGGAGGAGCTCAAGAGACTCAAGTACCTGGACTGCGTCATCAAGGTAGACATTGGCTCTTTGTGATGAGGGATTTGTTTTTCCAAAGGACTTACATTGAAAATTCAGACACACAGCATATTTATTTGTCTAAAAGAAAAGAGGACGTACTGCAGATCCCAGGAGAGTAAAAAGGTCGCGTGCTTTTGAAAGACGAAGCGATTATTTTGGAGGGGAGAAAGAAAGCTGAGATAGTTGGTTGATCAAAAGGTAGAGATATTTGCTTGCTCACTGGGAGCCATTTCTTCCTGGTTTTATTGAAAGCTGAGATGGGTTTGCAAACTAAAGATTCGTTTGCCACCCTAAACGTCTCTTATAAACGTTCGAGAAGAATGATCTTATCGGTAATTTAATTGGGAAAAGTGCGAACCCAGATAAGTGTCACCGATGATCGTCTTGGAGAAAAGTTTAGAGTTACGAAAAGTTTGGCGAGTTTACAGCTTTGCACAGAATTTCCGATCAACGGAAAAAGGTGCTTAATATGAGCAAGCAAATGTCTCTACTTTTTGTTCAACAAACTATCTCAGCTTCTTTTCTCCCCTGAAAAATAATCTTTCAAAAGCTTGATTTTCTCCAATATAAACTGTATTTTACTGACAAAATGCGCGCGCAAATCACTTCAGTATTTCCCCAAATTTGTTAAAGAACTCAGTGTTAGACAATTTAATCCAATGCTTGAGATTTTTAGAAGCTTTATGTAAGAGTTGAAGAGATATTACACACAATTCAGGCCAGAGATGAACTCCAATTTCGCCCCATTGAAACGCTTGAGGGATCTCATAAAATCATGTTTCGCCACTCGTGTCTAGTCTGCGAAATCTCAACATCCTCATGCCATTAACATCCATCAGAAAAAAAAATACTTTTTTTACTTCTTTATCAATTAATCGGTTTTTACAGGTTCCGTGAGCAGTCTTGATGTTAGCATTTTTTTTTTTTTTGTATTTATCAGGGAGTGGTTTTTTTGTCATTGTTTTTATTCTCGTGTTGAAATGTGTGCTACATATTTTCAGGAAGTCCAAAGGCTCTACCCTCCAGCTCCTTACATTGGCCGAGAGCTGCAAGAAGACGTCGAAGTCAGTAAGTGAAATTCTCAAGGTCTTCCTTTGTCTGATGTCGGTTCCCGTGTCGCAACTAATCTCTTTGGCAAATGTTTCAAGAGAGAGAAGAACATTTTTGATAACCGCAAAAAAAAAAAAAACACGTAGACCTCACCACTTTTTAAAAAAGTAATCGAGCATTGCATAAGTGTACTACTTAGAGATGTTTCCGGAAACATTTATGCAATTTTCTATTTCAAAATTTCACCTCAATCCGTGGTTTTTAGAAATTACAACAGTTAAATTTATAAAAATTTGTATTTTCTAGGGAAAAAAAAAGATATCAAATTGGTGGTTTTTCTGCAAAATGTAGGCACTAGCTCCATTTACTTTCGAAAATTTAGAAGTACAATTAAACTCTTCATTTTCCGAAAAAGAAACGAGAAAGAAGTAAACAAGAAGACAAGAAAATTAATTACTTAATTCTGGGTTAGCACTTACAGCTACATTACCCAAAAACCACCAAAAACCTTTAATTTTAAAAAGACAAAATTAAATTTGAAATGAATAACCATTGATTGAACAACTTCATCAGAGGTGCAATATCCAACGGCTGCATATAGGGCAACCTTTCTGTTTGGGGCGACTCAGCAAATATTTCCAATTTAATTTTGTCTTTTTTATTTTTGAGAAAGAAGTAAAATGTTTTTACAACACAAGAACTAATTAAGGAAAAGTGAAGTTTATTTTCGTTCATTAAAAAGTAAATAGTTATTTGAACTGCAGAATAGTACATTGTAATCCCTAACGCCTCTAAAACTACCCCAACATTTTACCTTCATTTGGAGACGAATTCTTCGTGCATTAAAAGCATCACAGTTAATGGAAAGGGGTTATATTATTATAATGGAATTCCGTTGCAGTAAAAATGAATTTCTTGACAAAGTTATGTTGGTTCTAAAATACTATTGCAAAACACTCCAATCGCCCCTATTCGAATTATTTACCAAAAAATTTAGAAACTCCTATTTAATTTCTAGTTTACTCAAAAAAAGTATTACCACTATAAATTTTAAATACGTTCTCACAACTTTTTAAAGTTTATCTGTCACTTCTATCAAAATAATTCCCTTACATGCATCTCCATCGTTCTCTAAATGTGTGCTCCGTCTAGCCTTATTAAAAAAGAGAATAAAAATACACGGGTTCAGTGCTCTCTCCATTACACAATTCTTCCCCTATTGTACCCTCAACCAGACGTTGCCGAGATTATGTAATATGTCGCAATATCCTCATAGGAATCTTCTCATTACAGCATTTTCAGGGGGTCATTTTGCACAACATTCTTTCTTCCAGAATAGAGTGCATGTACACGTGACGCAATGCAATTCTCAAACTAAATTATAAACCTGTTCAGACAGCCATTCATGGTTACGGTTCCATAGATGTACCAAGGCGTGTACCTCAAAATTTTTTCAGCACATATCTTTTTAGGGAAAATTTCATATGCCACTCTATTTGCTAATTTTAAAACTTTTAAATTCATCTCATTAAAACATTTTATTGAAATTTTTATCTAATTAATTACATTAGAATAATTAATTCAGAAGTAACATATTTTGCGTTCACTATTTTTAATTTAGTTAATTAGAACAACTTTTTCTTCATTGTTCCCTCTTTACTGTAAACATTTAAAGAATTTCCAAACAAAAAGAATATCTTGTACTGTGGACTGTTTTATTTATGTATTTTTCTACAATATGCGAACATATACCGTAGGATTGTTTGGATATACAAAATACACTTTTGTCCTCTTATTAAAAAATATTAAAATTAATTTTTACTGATAGAAAAATATTACCGAATTCTTGTGGTTAACTTTTCTCTAGTGAATTCTCGAATTTTGAACCAAGCATTAAATATATGACCTTTACGTGTATTAAGCGTTAATATTGTTTTCAGTAATTTAAATTATTAGAGTATTGGGGAATCAGTATGAAAAATGAATAAATTAGAATACCCTTTAATATTTTTTTGTTAAACTGAAAGTATATCGTTTTTAGTTTTTATTTAAATTTCAAATAACAAAATTTAGTTTCCATACTTAGTTTGGAATTTTATTGAATTGAAGATTACCTTGGAGGAAGTCCCACCCATCATTCTTCTAAAAAATGTTCTTATTTTCCATTACTTGTATGTTAACCTTTTCATTGAAGAACACATTGAATGCATATTTAATACGTTAAAGTTGACTTTTAATTTAAAAGTTTGTTCACATACAGTTTATAAAGCAGGATATCTCTGATTTTATAAACATTTACATAATTGCTATTTAATATATTTTCTTTAAAATATGTAATCAATCCGTGGTCAAACATCCATTAAGCAGCATAGCACAGATTAATTACTAAAAGGACAAGGGTTAAGTGTCAAACATGTTTGGAAAGTACGAAGCGGAACAAGATGGAGTTCGACTGAGTCTCCTCGGAAGTAAAACTATTTCAAAATATATTCATTACTTTTAATCAATTATGGTTATTTGAATTGTGAAAATCGGAACACATCCCTCTTTCTCTGACTTATTGCCATCAGGTTATATTCGGATGATGCAGTTAAAATAATCTCCGTTTTTCAAATATTAAATTAGTCATGGAGAAAAATCTCTCACGGATAGTCTCGAGTAATAGTCTCTAGAAATTCAATTTTTTTAACCTCTTTAAATGTGGAAATAGAGAGATCCAATGTAGTTACGTTTTCAGTCTATTTTAACCTTCTCAAAGCATAAATGTTAATTCCAGAGCGCGCGAGTGACAACCCTATTGAGAGAATCTTTCGGACTCTTCCGCGGGGGCTTCTAGCGCTCTAACACCTCAACCGCTTTTAGTAAAAATTATTGCTGCATATTGTCATCAAATTTGGGTCCTTGGGGAAGGGTTAAGACCCTTCAAAGGTGAATTGAGTAAAAAATAAGAGGAAAAAATATCGTATAAAAATTTCTATAATTTTAGATACTTTTTTGCCTTTTTAGGGGGGTAATAACCCCTTAAACCTATCCATTTGGTACAAAATTTCATATTTTAGAACTGTCAACCTTCTTTGTCCCTTTGTGAGTAATTTAAAGACTTAAGTAATGCTTTTTGACGCTAAAAAATCGAATTCAAAGTCATTAAGTCATCAAAAAACGTAAAAAGGGGGAGGGGCCGAAAAACCCGAGCTCATTTGAGAATTTTGATGGGGATTTTCGTGTTCAGCGACGCAGAATCTATAAGATTTTCATGAAATAAATTTTTTCGTTGTTGTACCTAATGTAGCATTTTTAATTCGTTCGCAGATGGCTTCAAAATCCCTAAGGGCACCACGTGCATGCTGGTGATCTACATGCTGCACCGGCACCAGGAGTCCTTCCCCGATCCCGAGGTGTTCAACCCCGACCGATTCCTCCCGGAGAACTGCGTCCACAGGCACCCCTTCGCCTACTGCCCCTTCTCGGCCGGACCGAGGAGTTGCATAGGTGAGACTCCTCCTCCTCCTACCACCCAGACTCTTTTGGAGAGTGCCATTATTTGGTCCTCTGTCGAAGGCCTGTAGTTTTATAGAATTAAATTAACACCCTTTTTGAGGGCAAAATAGGGTTGATCCTCATATTTGTGTTGAACCTGTTTTAATGCGGTGTTAGGAATAACTTAAAAAAAAATTCCTTCCTCATGATAATTTTAACACGCATATCTCAGTGAGTTTCGAAGATATTGAGGTATTGTTGTGCCTTTTTCAGGAAATTATAAAGAATTTTGCTAATTCGAAATTAGTCCCATCTAATTTTGCACCTCTAGGAAATGAAAATTTGCAATTGGAAGTATTTGACTGGGCGTCTAGGGGAATACTTAAAAGGTTAGCCTGTGGGGGACACTCAAATTGAGACACCCTGTATAAGATGGGAGGGGAAAAGTTTATAGAAGAGCAATACTAAAACAATGCTAATAAATAAAGATGGAAATTGAAAATAATTGAATTTTATTGCATTCAATCGAATCCGTTGCACTCGCATATACTTTTTTAATGTAATTTTAGCGGCATTATCATTAAGAAATAATCAATTAAAGTTATTTTCAATGCTATAACTAAATTTTCAAGAGAATCAAAAATTTTATCATGGCTACAAAATATTTTATTGGCAGAATTTATTATTTTTAATTATTTCTACTTTTCATCTTCCCTAATTCAAAGAAACGTATAAAGAAAATCTGTGTAGTAGACTCTACCAACACTGTTTTTAGTAGAGATTTTAAGGACTATTTAAAGTCACCTGATTAAATTTCAAAGCTACTATTCAATTTTTATAAGTCTTACAATCACTACATCTTTCTCTCGTCCACTGTTTCAGTTATCCGAATTGAATTTAGCATTGTCCAGCTAAAAACTTCAGTAGTACATCTTCAAGACAGCTGTTCCAAATTCTCGTGGCGCCATCTAGCACACAAAATAATAGTTATGGCAATGATTTTAGGTTTTCCAGGAATGAGGGATGCACAATAGGATGTATCGGAAAAAAAAACTTTTATTTTTTAATTCGATAATGCATTAGTTAGTCCTGAAAAATTTTCACCCCTCATTTCTACCCTAATCACACGACTAATATCTTCACTCGAGTTATATGGACCCTATTTGATCTTGGCTATCCGACAAAACTTGAATAACAGGCTAAATATCTGTATTACGTTTTTTTGTGTGCTCAAATTTCGTTGAAAATCGCGCATTTCCTTGTTCAAATTAAGATCCCACAATCAACGAAATATAGATATTTAGGCTATTATTCAAGTTTTGTCGGATAGCCAAGATCATATAGGGTC
This sequence comes from Tetragnatha montana, assembly GCA_963680715.1. Classification (NCBI taxonomy): domain Eukaryota; kingdom Metazoa; phylum Arthropoda; class Arachnida; order Araneae; family Tetragnathidae; genus Tetragnatha; species Tetragnatha montana. Next base: position 449,825 of record OY796681.1, read on the forward strand.
CATAACTCGAGTGAAGATATTCGTCGTGTGATTAGGGTAGAAATGAGGTGCGAAAAACCAATTTTCAGCCTTTTTGGCTTGCGCGCTCCATAGGATTAACATGGGGAACCTTCGGGGCCTTTGCGGTACCTCAAGATATTATCCGACAATTCTGAAAAAATTCTCAGGTACTCTCTGCCACCTTAGACAACTTTTCCGCACTAATGCATTATCAAAATAACAAAAAAGTTTTTTTTCGATACACCCTAATGAGCAACAGTGTTTTAAATATTAAATCTAATAACTGCATTTGCTCCTCTAGGTCAAAAATTTGCCATGCTGGAGGAAAAGACGATGATTGTGAACATTCTGAGGAACTTCCAAGTGCGCTCCCTGGACACGAGGGATAAGCTTCACCTGAGTGCGGAAATGGTCTTGAGAGCGCGAGGCGGAATAAGGCTGCAGCTCACCCCAAGAATATTCTGATTTCCCCATCAAATCTTCACTGTCGAGTATTGAAGTTGTGGCGGACTTGCGCGTTCTTATCATACTTTACTGTTAACTGGAACTCTAACTTGTGACTTTAACAGTTAACTGTTTGTTGGATATAGTATATACTTTTGTTGACGTTGTTGTTTTTAGGTTACATTTACTCTTGTTGTGTTGGTGTTAATAAATTTATGTTTTAAAATGTGTGGTAGTTACCTATTTGCATCAGGCCCCACAAAGTATACTCTGAGAAACTGGAGCATTTTTTTATGAACCGAATGCTAGCTCAAAACAAGATTTGATTGAAATTCCTTGAAGTCTAAAATCTTAAGTTTTTGAGTTAGAATGGTTTTAAATCATTGAAATGGGCTTTAAGGATGCAATGGTTGTGAAAAAGAACGTTTTGTCTAACGTTTTAATTTTGAAAATGACATTTTGCTTAGTTTATCGCTGGCTGATTTTCACATTCACAGATATGAGTGCTCTTGTTCATATTATTCATCTCATGGTCGTTGTCATGTTTTAAGTTGAATTACAATGCTTCACAGTTACATTTTGTGCCAAGATAATTTGTCACTTCCTGTATATTCATTTCCATGTTACTCACACCATTTTTTTAAAGAAACACTCTCAGTTAGGGGGAGCAAAACAAACAGGAGCATCCTTTGTATTTTTTGCTATTTAAATTCACTTAAATCTCTAATATTTTCAGTACCTTTTTTTTCCCTATCGTTCTAAAATACCTAAATACGGTTATTAAGAGTACAGTAATAGGATTTGTGGTTTAAAATTACAAGAAAGAAAGTTTTCTGGATAGATATAATAAAAAATGTGTTTTAATGCACTGCACGGTAGTTAAAAATAGTTTGGGGAATAAAAATGTTAATTTAGTACATTTGACTATCTTTGTTTTATTTTCCCATCTATGATTTATTTAACCATTATTGTTTTTCTTAAGAACAAACCATTTCCCCTTGTTTTTACGAATGTAATATTTTAAGCAACGAATTCTTTGTTACATGAAAACTTACCTATGAAGGACTCACGTTCTCCTTATTCCAACATTTTTGGTAATCGAAACGTCATTTTTAGCTACTTAATTAACATTATTCAAACGAAGAATGAGAAACAATTTGTTCTCTTTTTTACTGAACACTTTTTGTTACTTTTTTACTATTCTCTTTTTTACAGCCTTATCTGAATATATTAAAAATTCACAGATCCTCTCAGTCTTGGCTATCTCAAATTTTCTATCTATAGGTGTTGTATATGTAAATATAACTGTAACTGTAGTCATTGTGACGTCTCTTCAGAAGTGTAGGAATGAAAAGTTTAAGAAATATTTTCATGTAACTCCCATCACACACATTGGTATTATACGCATTAAAGCCATCCTATTTTTTGGAAAACGTTACTTAAATAACTTTTAGGGTTTTATTAAAGGTTCTCTTGACTATAGACTAATTTATCTTTTAAAAATAAATATAAACGCCGTAACTCTGAATGCAATGAGTTACATGCTGCTAATAATTGAGATGCAGTCAATGTATCACGGTCATATAAATCAGGGACCTTCCCTGAATTTAGTACATAATATGTCCTGCAATTTTAGGATAGTTTATATCAGTGATTTTATGTACAGCTTCCGACTATTTTTTTGTCTGAAAAAAGGGTTTTCACCTTGGATTTTAAAATTTCCTTCCCATTGCCAAATTATATGAATGTTCCCCATTGATATACTTTTAATTATTAGAATTAACGGGGAACTAGGCTTTGCTTCTAAATGCAGAAATAAATCAAAGCAAGCCCTTACTCACGGTTATTATTCTTTTCGAATGCATGGATAACTCTAGATAGTTTATAGGGTTTTAAATTAAAGAAATGGAGAGGCCTTAAAAATAACTTTCTATTAGCAATCATAAAAATTAAAAAAAACATTAAACAATTTAAAATAAACTTTTCTTTCAAATTTACCATTCAGTTTATTTTTAAAGTGTGACTCTTGAAAAGTGATATCAAGTTTCAGTTCCAGTGATGAAATCATTACCTATCACCGTTTTTAATTCAGTTACATAAAGATGCCTCTTAAATATCCTTGGCAAAAATGTGTGATTTTCCTTTATTCCTTCAATTTATCGTTGAGTGCGTGAGTCACATTCTTCCCCAGTTAAGATTTCAGTGTGGCAAAAGAAAGAAAATTGTAAAATTAAATATTTTGGGAGTGAAATAAAGTAACATTTTGGAGTATGGGGAGTATATGTGGAGAAAAAGGGGATTTGTTTGAATTTCCTTTTCATTTGTATAAATACTTTTATTTACGTATTTTATTATCATGATATTTTAGATAAATATTTATCACGGTATAATAAAGGTTCATAAGTTGTTTTTGTGTATGCACAAAGAATGAAACAATTTCAGTGGTTATTTTTGTTAGGATTCCAATACCGGGGTTTATCATACTAAAGGTTATTAGGTGTTTAATTTCTAGTGACGGACACTATACATGTTTGGTTAGTTTTGTACTTTAAAATTAATATTTATCTACTTCCATTAAAAATTGGGCTTATATAAATAATTGAATAGGGTAGAAAATGTGATAAAATATGTATTGATGTTATCATGAACCCCTGTATCGGAGTCAACCTAGTTATTGTTTTATATCGGAAACCTGCTTTTGTGGTAAATAAAGTATATTTAAATAAAAAGAATCAACAGCTTTGTGTTTTATTTACCTTAACTATAGAAAAGAAATATCATGTAAGGACTAAACATTTATATTTATTAAGAACTTTCAATCAGATAATATTTCGGTAATGCACACATTTTTCAAACTTTATGAAGGTTTTAAGCTAGATATAAAATAGAGTGGGGGTACATAAAGGGAGGAATATTTAAGTACTTTTTGAAATTGTAGTATACAGGGTGTCCCATATGTAATTTTCCTTAGCTAGTAGGTGTCTAGGTAAAGTGCTTATAAAGTGCTGTTTCGTGAAGCCGCTATACTTTTGTTTTAAAAAATATATTATTCCTGATGGCAGGAAAAAATGTCAAATACTTTTAAAAACCTAACATGAAACCTACATTGCTGCATGTGGCTTTTCATTGTTTTATCTAAGGTAAGAAAACTGTTATAAAACTGGAGTAAACCAATGAGTTAAACAAATTCTTGAAAACATGATGACACAACTCTAAGTATAGCATGTACCGTCGTAACTTTCTTTCTCGAAGACATTTCTGTTATCCACTCACTCAGCAGGCGGTTCTAATACTTTGAGTACTACATCTTTGTAAAACTGCTTCCATCAGTGGGATTGTAGACTTAGAAACTTCATTCAGAACATTGAATTTTTTCTGTTTTCGGACAATACCATTAATCACTTTCAGCTTAATTCATGCGATCGATTCCAGAAACGTCTCTTTTGATGAGAGAAGCCGTGGATCTTCTTTTACCAGTCGATTTTCCAGAAGAAAAACTCCTCCGGATATCCTATGAACACGCGGAATCGAAAAGTTAACAATAACTCTTCTTTTTTCGTCTTTGGTAAGAGAGTTAGAAAGACTTGGACTGTATTTTTGTGGGATGCCATTGTACGCTTATTCGTGGGGTTTTATTCGCTTATGGACATTTGCTTTTAGGCGTATTTATCATTTTCCCGAGATTTGTATATGAAGAGTAGTTTGTTTTTCTATTTGTCATGACGGATCATTGGGATGCATTAAATAACTATGCTGAAAATGGGAGTTAATGTTTAGTGCTTATAACCATTTTAATTAACTCACTATTTAATTCATAGTTTAAGTATGTAAATTTAAGCTAATTATCTCTACTTAGATTTTTGAAATTATACAAAAAAATACTTATTTTTTGTTGGCACATAATACATCTAATAACTTTTTTAAATAACATATATTGGATTATAATAAACATTAAGATAGAAACAGGTATAAGACGATAAAATAATACGATTATTGATAAAAGTTACTAAGTAATGAGTAGTTATTGGATATTTTTCCTTTTTGCATGACTGAAGCACTAAAGTAATTTTTATTAGTATTCGATAATGCTATGGAAGTTTTATTTCTTAACTATAAAAAGGTAGATATACACATTATAATTCATACATTCCCTCTAAAATATTACTTTATAAAAGTAATGTTCGACGTTTTAATAATTTTATCCATAATTTATATTCTAAAATTCTCTCTTTATCACCGTATCTTCAACTTCTAAAAGTCATCCTTCATTTATTCGAGAGTAACTTCACAAGTTTTGAACTGTTTGAGTATTCAACCCGAGTAATAGGCACTTTATATGCATTCTTTGTGGTTTAAAGGGTCTACGAAAGTTTTCCACCTTTCATTCCTGATACTGATTTCTTTGTTAAGGTTTAAAATGAAAAGCTCTTTAAAGAGACTCGAGATAAAGAGGTTGTTTGATGAATATTGATAAGAAAAGCTTTATAAGATTGATATATTATGTTCGCAAAACAGTCTATTTAGTTTTGCTTCGAAGTTTGACTTGTCAAATGTATACACATGAATACCTTGATTGTCTTTCCTTATCTTATACCAAAAGGCAAGATGCGTGTCAGAAAAATGAATAGCGTAAAATGTGACAGGAATAAAGAGCTAAAACTTTTATGTACCAAAGTTGTGTAAAGAAAGAAATGAATTTTATTTTTAAATTCTTTATCTAATTTACGTATTGTAAGATAAAATCTAATTCCAAACACTTAGAATGGTTTGCAAGGTGGATTTGTTTCATGCAGTTCTTTCAAGTTATTGCATTTAATTATACCCATTCAAACAACAATAAAAATTTAAGGAATATCTTTCTTTTTCAGAATCTTCAAAAATGTGATTTTTTTGTAAGGAAAAATTTGGGGATGGTTTTTAACTTTTATACGCAATTTGTGACCTGAATTTAAATAGAACATGTCTAATAATGTACTGTAATGTAATGTCGAAATGAAGATCTCAGTAAAAAATAAAAAGACAAAATTTCAATAACTTTATTACTGGATAAGTTTTAATAGATGGGTTTTTGATAACATGATGCCGATTTATTGGATTTTTTCCCCATTTAATGGATAAGATGGTAAATGCCAAAGATAAATCGGCATGAAAAGACGACGAGATGATAGGTATCTTCTAATCCAGAAAACTCTAAAATAGTGGTAAAAAAATTACAACCAATAAGAAGTAGGTTATCATGGAAGAATTTTAAGTAATTAATCAATAATGTAAATCAAACTAAAACAGATTAATTATATCATTTCTGAAACTAGGCATTTCTTTAAATTATAATTTAACATTATAATTCGAATGAGTCTCGATTCGAATGGAATAATTCTATTGATATGTACAACCATATTAATAGAGCTCATTTTATTAGCCAAGATTTCTTATGTAGATATTTTGTTTGTTTTTTATTGCACAAGAGACCAAGAAAATATTCCCCAAACAATTCATTAAATTTTCCTTCACAGCAGAATGGAAAGTACTTTCTTCACAAAAGCTTAGCTATGATTTACTTTTCTTCCTACTTTTTGTCCAGAGGGAGAAATATTTTCATACAACATTAAACTGTCAGTAAATGAATTTATTATCAATATTTGCGGAAACAACTCAGCTGGAAAATAGCATTACAAATCCTTGAAGTAAATATACGCATCTCTTCCATTTTATTCTTTGATATGTGTTGCTTGCAAGGAAAAGCTTGTCATAATTTCACGTGAAAACATAGCTGTAGATATCCAAATACTTTTTTTAAATTTCTAAAATAATTTACATATTTTTATCTCTGTTATTTCTCTATTTATTTTTATCAGTTAGTAAATTGCTCATATCTTAGATATAATTGTACTTTTCTATCAAATTTGATTTCTCTAATGTAAATGATATTTTATTAAAATTAATTAGCGTGTTTACATTATGTATCATTAGGTTGAAATTATTCCTATCGACAGGATGCCCATAGATAAACTTAGAATAATTTGCTCACAAAAAATGTTTTTACCTAATATTTTCCAAATTTAAAATATATTTCTTACATAGTTAAGATTTAATTTATTTGGTGAGTAAAATAAGTTAAGACGCAGAAAAGCCCTAAAAGATTGAAAAGTTTAAAAAATGATAAGCACTTTATTTCCATATTTAAGCCAAAATATTTCTGATACTTCTGATATTTAAAAACAAATTGTTGCAAAAAAAATTGTGTATCAATAATTTGTTAATTTAAGCATTAAAGACACGATTATTAATTAAAGAAATATGGTTACACTTTATGTATAAATGCACATAGTTTTTCTGAATATTTTTATGGAAACAAAAAATTTTAAAATCTTTTAAACATGTAATTAATTATATATTTATATAACATAAAAATGTTGGATTAAATCCAAATTCGTAGCAACAAAATTGAACATGGATTTAAAAAACAACTAGCTCTAGCACTTTCAAAATCTAATTGTAATGAATCAATTAGCAAATGAGTGATAGTTTTGTTGCTTATATTCTTTTTTGAATAATGCTCTTATCTAAACACTCTCTCAAACAGAAACAGAATATTCAGATAAAAGTCTACACATTATCATGAATAAAAAAAAATTACCTACTCGTTTTGATTATTTTTTCATAAGTGTACGATTTCAAAAAGATCACTTAACGGGATATCTCGCTTTTGGCTTCGAAGCATTAACCATATATCATCCCTGGGACTGTGAAACTAATTCGTCGCATCTGTTAATGTCACAAAGTCATCGGAATGGCATTTATTACGACGATTGCAGTTCCTGCTGTTAGTTATTAGCACTGTACTTAATTCTCTGGGTCATTACGAATTGATGTACTTAACATCTGGTTAATAAATAGCCTGACATCAATTAGCAGATTATTGGGAATCGTGCGTACGGCAGTTCATCGATTATAACAATAATAATAATGAAACACGAAAAAAAAATTAACGATATACAAGTAAAAGATTTATATATAAGAGGAAATATCCCGTAGTTTTACTTGATTAGCTATGTAGATCGCTTTAATGTAAAACACCTGTTATTAAAAGATACTACTTTTTAACTCAGACAAATTGTTTCGAGCATATATACTATGTGTGTGTACTATATATATTTCCGACTTTTCTTAGTTGTATACGAAAGACAGTTAATTAAGTACTTTTCTTACTTGAAATTGATGTAAAATTGTGACATTTTGGTGTTTTAATTCTAATTAATGTTAACTAATCTAATGACTTTTTATGTACGTATAAATTCTTTTCTAAATATAACTCCAAATGTTAAAAATAGTACTCATATTTTCTTAAAATGGTCTTTACTAACATTCATAGATAGAGAAATGGTTTAGGGTATTAAATAATGCGAGAAATTTAAAGAAGTACAACCATTTAAAGGAAGAATAAGCACTGAAACATTGAATACTATTGAATAAAATAACATTATCAGTACAAGGTTCAACAAATATTTTTATACTCACTTGTGCAGCTTAAATAAATTTAAATGCATGAAAAACTTTTATCTTCCCTGGAAAAAATAAAATCAACATTGAACAAGTTTGAATCACCAACATAGTTGATCTTAAAATTATATTTACATAAAATGCAACTTATTTCACATATAAATTACAACTAATACTTATGAAATAATGATATTATAAGGTCAACCTTTTAGGTACAACATTGTTTTCGAAAATTGAACTTTCATGATAGAATATATTTTACCCGCTCGTTTTTCGTATTAAACAAGTAAATCTCATTACAACACGTATCAGAATTTCCGAATTTTATACGTATAAATCTCAAACTCAATCCAACATTCAGAAAACAAATGTGAGCAAATATATTTCCAGTATTATTACTCATTTTTCAAAATGAAGTATCAATTCAATGTTCTTTTTTTCGTAACTGTAATACATAGAGAGATTTCACAGTAATAACCAAGTCTGTGGCAAAAGAGTAATTTGAAATTTCCCATTCTTATTCTCATTTATTCCCGTTTTAAATCTCGAATGCGCGTGCTATACTTGCCAAGTCCCTTCTTTAAACATTTACTGATCCTAATTTGCGACCGTGACCTATTTATTGAATGGGGGGCAATGGGTAGCAAACACTAAATTAGATTTTTCCCCATTCTCTTTTATCATCCTTCTGGATCGAGAAGCCCCGGACCGTTTGGAGGGAAAAAAGGGAAAATGTGGGATGAAAAGCCGGACTTTGGCTGCTCTCCCGGATTTCGCGCGGTGTCCCGAAATCAAAAATGCTCCTTTTGGACTTTGCTCCGATGCTGTTGGTTGTAAATCAAATCTGTGTTATGCGGAGAAGGAGGACTTAAGACTCACGATGTTGTTGTTCCAGTGAATATGAATAGGGACTTCTTTGAGAATTGTACCTGGGACAGTGAGTTGGTGAACATTTTTAGGGATTACTTATGTGGAAAATCTGAAAATTTGAAATTAGGCCTATTTTCTGCAAATACATTGTGTTGAAAAGTTGCTTTCTTGTGATGATCAATGTGATGAACTTGTGATGAACAAAAGTTTTCACTTGTTCTGCGCAAAATATTACATCAGACAAACAGTAGGACAACTTTAAACCAATTCTTAGTATAATTTTATAATTTCACATTTTGAACCAATATGAATTCAAGTGGTGGTGTTCTGAAAGTAATTAGTATTTTGATAGGGTTGTAGTGCGATTTTATGGGTGCCCGGACTCGGAAAAGTCTGGCATCCTTGTTTTAAAAGAACTTAATTATGACTTCCCTAAAATAACTACGAGTAACTCCAAACAAGGATGTCTCTAGTTTGAAGCATAATTTTAGAATAATGCCGCTAATATGACATTTAATCCAATTATCGAACTACGTAATGTGTTCAGAAAACGAGAATGATTATCTTTGCCCCCTCAATATGAGTCCTGACTATGCCCATAAGAACATCACTGAAACAAACGAAATTGATAATGGGTATTAACTTCGTTTAAATCTCACATCTCCATCATCATTAGTCCAAATTAGAGCACATTGGAAAACACCGCGAATCAATCTCAAATCCCTAATCACTCTTTCTTTCTCTTTTCCCATCTCCTTTCAACCCGACACCTCTGTTATTTGGAAATGGAAGAGGAGCTGACAGCCCGACGCATTTCGCAGCTGCCCCGGAGTCTGCCCGCCGACCACCCCCGCTCTGGAGATCCCCAGCATGCATAATGCATGCCTCAATCACACAAGAACAATGTTACAGATGCGCGGGCGGATAAACCGGACCACCGCTCCTCTTTTTATGTGTTTTGGCTTGTTTTGAACGGGCTCTCATCTTGCCTTTTTTTTCCAATGGGGTGCACTCCCCCCCCTGAGAAGAAAGTGATTTTCTTGAGAGCGGCGTTGCGGGGAATGGGTTTGGGGGTGGATCGCACTGGGCTCTTGAAATGCGAAACAAAGTTGTTTCCGAAGTGGGTTTCGGTGTTTTAATGTTTGGAATACTTACGGTGTGTTTGGGAAATACTGGTTTAGTATATACGATTCAGTGGCTTATTTTTTGTACATTCGCGCATAAGTGTTAGTTTCAGATTCCCTTACTTCTGTACATAAAAACAATTTTATGAATTAAGCTTAATCTGATCTAAATTTGTTTCTGATTTCTTTTGAAGCTTTATTGTTTTGGTTCACGATAGGTTGGAAATGGAGAAACTCCATTCAATGTTCAAGGGGGAACAGAGTGGTGTTTCAGAAGCCTCATCAATTAACAGAGCCTAGTGTACTTGTGTACCAGAATAACTCGATGGACAGGCAGATGTCGATATGGTCCAAAGAAAGTAGAAAAACACGGGTTTCTGAAATATTACTTCCCGCCATCGTGTAATTATTCCTGCAACCAATTCAGAAACTATAAAGTCAGAGTCAGATCAGATATAGCGGGTCATGGGGTACAACGCGTTTATTGCCCTATCTCTCCCTCTTTCAATTCAAGTCCATATTTATACCAAGAAAAGGAGTCCATACTTACACCGATTCAACCTATGAAAAATGGTCGCAATCAAATGTAACGTAAAGTCATGTGTGATAAAGGCGTTTTTCAAAGAGTAGCCTAGGATCTCTGATTTCTCATACACTACATCTGTGGAATTATCTGAAGCATAAAATTGTTTTATGTTCATATTTATGTAACTAACATTTAGAACAGATTAGCTTTTATATTAACTAGGAGGTCTCTTTATTATTTTTTTTTAATAAATCAGAAAATATTTATTTTTATACTCTATTTTTTAAATTAGACACAATATCCCAAGAGTGGAAGGGGTATACTTTAGTTTAGGTTTAGATAATAGTTTAAGTAAATAGTTTTTTTAAAAAGGATATTTCTTTAAAAAAAAAGAAAGAAGTTTCTACTAAAAACAACTCTGATTCCATTTGCACTTTCAGCCCAAAACACATTTCGAAATCAATAAAATTAGAAAACTCACTCTTTAAAAACCTCTATTTACCACCCGTTCGGTGGCAAAGAGAATCTTACCAGTAAGTTCTTGAAAATTCAACCCATCGAAGTTTAGAGACAATTTCGAATATTCATGGATTTAGATTTCCAATTTGGATAGACATAGCCCTCCATATCTGCCAGGCGGTTTCCTCCGTCATCCAGTAGATGGCGCTGTCACTTGCCGAAGTGTGGGGCGGAGGAGGGAGATGCAAGAGGGAGGCATTATTCCGATTTGCCCGTCTCTCGGCCAAGATGCGTTTCTTGCCGTTTGCTTTCCCGTCAAGCATGTGACAACTTAATTGTTAAGAGCCGCTCTTCAATCAAAGCGAAGTGAGTAAATGAACTCTATTCGATTAGTAGCAAGGGAAAGTGGGAGTTGTAGTGTGGGAAGTTATCAAATAAGTTTTAAAAGTAAATCTTTGTTAATTAAAAAAGGGACGTGTAATAAAATTTATTAGCTCTTTCCCTGAAAGAAACTGAAAAAAAGACGAAAGTTTTGAAATTTTGAAGCAATCGCTTTTTCATTTGAATTTTGCACGTTTTGGCTCGTTTTATTTGTATATGTTCGTTTTTTCCCCCGTTTTAATATTTGATATTAATATTTAAAGTAAGTTTTTATCACAGTTCTCAAAGAGTATACTTCATAAATGAAAGATTATCAAGAATGTTCATGTCTTGAACACATTTTAAAATTAAGTTTGAATTCTAAAGGACCCATTTTAAATTATTAACACCGTTAAAGTTACTTTAGATTATGAAATGTACGTTTTCTTTCACGAAGATAAAATTATTGTTAAAACTATTTTATTACTCATTATAATACAGTAAAAAAGGTGTTAGTATACTTTTTGTAGGTTCAGCCTGTCTAAAAAAATTTCCACTTCCTTTACTTTTTCAGACAGGGTTTTAATCACACGAATTGCCGATTTCACTTTTGAGAAATTAAAGGATCAATGCTTTTTCACACTAAAAAAAATTCAATTTATGAATGTTATTTTTAAATCGCTAAATTCGGTGTTAACACTACGTAAAATTATGCGGGTTTTACAAATGTACAATGTTTGGGGTGCATAAAATATTTTCAAACAGCTTAGATTCTTATATTTTTAGAATATCATTATCTTTATAAATAATTTTGTTGAAAACTAACGGGGATTTTTACAAAAATTTCAAAGTTTTTCGAATTTTAAATAATTTGAAAAAAAAACCCTACCAGGTTAAATCGTATAGAGTTTCAAATTTTATATTTATATCTTCTCAATATAATTGCCGTTGGCAAAATACGTATCAAAGGGCAGACTAATGCTTAATAAATCGTTTCTTGCTGTATCAATCATTATGACAGAACCGTCAGCGAAAAACACATGAAATACATTATTCTGTATTGGAAACTAGACTTTTGTAATAAAAAATGAGGCTTAAACTTTGCTCTACTTTAATGTTCGCAAAATGTGCGAAATAGTTTATTTTCTCTGTTATTATTTTATCTCATCAACCTCAAATCTATTAAATATCCATCAAGATATCTTCATTGTGCCCAAAATATATTTCATTGCTTTTATAAAAACTCAAGCATCAGTACAAATCCCCATACAAAATTTTTAAAACCCCAAAAAAAATATTTAGAATGTTTTGAAACCATAACAAAAACCCCACTCCATTGTAAGAAAATAGTCTAGACTCATAATATCGTGAACAAAGTACATTAGTCAGCGAAGCAAGTTTTCCCACTAGTGCCTCACATTTTAATTGCTTTAGACGCGGCAGCTATTCATAACACAGTAAGCTTCAATAAATGTTTACAAAACTTTTAAAATAGACCTAACACTTCGCAAAAAAAATCAACCTCCCACTAATGAAAATCCTGATTGTTACCTTCTAAAGAAAAGCATTTTCCCATGGAAATTATTAATACGGGAGTCTTTATTGAAGATGAATCTGTTTCGCCGTGGTAATGTTTGGGGATAGGCAGTGGCTAATTTATCAAAGAGGACCTTCTCTAAGCAGAAGTGGTTCTTGGGGAGAGTCTAATGCGAAAGATAAGGTTCATTATTCATTTTTAGGAGAAGCGTGCGGTGGCATTTAAACCCGCTAATAGAATGTGTTTTAGAAAATAAATTGATTGGCTTTAGGAGGAAAGGATGTGATCCAATCATTTTTCAGAAATGTTTACTTTTTGGTTCAGGAGGGCTTCTTTATTTTTAGAGTAAAATGAGAGTTTTAGGATTTCTTGTGTAATGATTTTGAAGAATGAAAAGTTTTAGAATGGCAAGGGATGAATATATTCACAGTTATTTACGTTATTTGGATTTTAAAGCTATTTTTGAAACAAGTAAATAAAATGAAATAAGTATGGAATTTCGTTTTCTTTATTAATATGTTATTAATATTTTAAAAATGCTTTGAAAATAAAAAAATACAGTATTTTCAGTAAAACACCTAGTTTAATATTTATTTAGTTATTAATTTACGTTCATATTTTATCATTTTAATAATTTAATATAAAACCTTAACGTATTATTTAATAATACATTTATTGTGAATTCTTTTTAATAAGAAAGAAATAAACAAGTTTTGTCTAATTTATTTCAAAATATAATACAATTTAAACTAATAGTATATATATGGCTAAATAATTATAAGTTTGTTTTATTTAAAGCAGCGGTTCTCAAACTGTGCCCCCCTAGGGGAGCGTGATAACTCCAAAAGGGGGCGCGAGCCCCCTTCCGAAATTTGGCCAAAATTAGTTAAAACCCTGTTTTTAAGGGTAAATTAAAAAAAAAAAAAACATTTATGGGAAGGAACCCCAGGGCTTTTGAATAATTTCATCCTTCTCCTTCGGACACAAAATTCTAGGTATGAGTCTTGCGATAAAAATGATTAAATATTTTCGAAGGATGTTGGGGTCTCTCCCTAAAAATGTTTCTTTATAAGCGACTCGTATGAGATATCCCCACTACTGAGATCACCCCCACTCTCTTTGGGCAGTGGTTCCTAAAGCGTTCTTTGGAAGTGGTTTCCGAATTATTATTGGAAAGAAGTTGCACGAATTTCTTGGAACAACATTCAGCTCCAAATTTTAATACCTAATAACATTCTAATCAACCACCGAAGGTCAATTTTAGAATGCTCCCTCTTTGGTGTAAAACTTGATAAATTTTGATAAAACAAAGGTTGAGCAACAAAGGTCCCCCGAGAATGGGCCCCTAAAACTAAGGTCGTATTGTAGTTTTAGCGTCAAAATGATACTATTATTATTGCATTGCATACATTGAGAGGGGGGCGCAACGAAAATTATGATTGAAAACTGGTTTGCCAATATTGAAAGTTTGAGAAGCACTGATTTAAATTTAAAAGTATATACCGTTATAGTGTATTTATTATTTAAACAAAAAATTGTATAATTAAGACTATAAATATAATTGAGAAAATTTCAGAGCATTTTATGAGAAATTTTAGATAGTGAAAGCGACAAATTTCTACATTAAATTTATTATTTTTTCCCCGGAATTTTCAGAATTAAGGATAAAAACATATATTTTAGCAAACACGATGAAATGTTACAAATCTCTGTTCTCTTGCTTCATAAGTAATGCAATATAATCTTGGTCTCTAGATTAATGGTTTCTATCAAAATTCTCGATTATTTATTGCTCACACTTGACAAATGACGCTGCGTCCTCGACTGAGTAGCAACATTTCATTCGGACAACGAAACAAACTGCATGTATACAAGTCTTCTGGCATCGTTTTGCCCGAGGGTATTTGGCATTGTCATCTGGGATGGTCACATGTGATGGATGGTGAAAATTTAATTTAAACTGTCAGTTTCAAAGAAAAATTTGTCCTGAGCAAATATTCAGATTTTTAAAATTGCGCTGGAAGTTTTCATCAAAGTGACAGATAAGTCATTTTCCTCTCAGACTGATGGAGTTTTTGACCTTAAATACCCTTTGACAAATAATATCAGACTAGAAAATAATATTTAAAGATATATTCCTTTTTTATAAGTGTCTGAATGGGCGTCTGATCACTTGTAAATAATTTAGCATTTAAATAAACTGAAAAAAAAAATTTAGAAGAATCTAAGTATCTATTAATAATTTATTAATATTCAAAAGTAATTTAGTATATTTGTTTCATTACATTTTTAATTTTATTAAAGATGATAATTTCAATAACGGAACTAAATATCTTTACCTCCACGCCAAAACACGAATCTGCTGTGTATAAAATAGCAGATTCGTGTTTTTGGCGTGGTGGTAATGATATAATATGTCCTGCTAAATGAATAGTGTATTACATTAAAATAATCTTATAGATTGGAATATGTCGCTAATATATAATTAAAAATACATTATCAACTACTACAATTTTTTAAAAGCTATCACTAAATATAAAGTATAAAAAGTTTAATCCTTATTTATAAGTGCTTCTTTTCAAAGAAGCATTATTATATTTTCACAGCCAACAATCATCTAGAATCCATTATTTCATTAATATCCAAAGGTTTCGTCCAGAACTTTTCAAAGACTGTCCATCCATGATTTATACATTACTTCCACTGAATAGGAAATTTAAAGTTTTAAATTTGGTGTTATTTTTTCCTCGTTTTATGTTATTTTTAACTTATTTAAATAGTTTTAAAATCTTATAACTCAAAGTGCATCGTCTCTTAAGTTACCAAAAAAGTCATTCAATATTTGTCTAAAATATATCAATCTCGACATACGGCCCGCGAGCCATTTTTTTGAGGTCTGAAAAATTTTGGATAAATTTCTGAAAAAATAAAAGTAATTAAGTAAAAACATGCATTAAGTTTTTAAATTTTTATGGAGTAGTAGAAGAATTCATCCGAAGAAAACTGTTGAACTATTTAATTCAGTATAGTTCTGAATACTTTTTTTAATAAAGCTCACAATCGGAAACTTTTAATATCTTTTGGACATCAATTCTTTACAATTAATCTCCATTTCATGAGAAAAAGATAGAGAATTTTAAATAATATTTTGAATCACAGTAGTTTCACTCACAGATTTTTTAGCTCACGGGAAATTAAATTGTCATAATTTGTCCCGCGTCACAGTTAAAATGGTTTGGGTCTGATTGAACGTATTAGTATCTATAAATGAAAACAAATTAACTACCGCTTAATGAAAAATACAAATAAGATAGTAACTATACAACATCAAATTATATGAATAAATTATAGTCTAATTAATCTTATGTATAGTCTTTTAAAAGTTTGTTTAACATTATAATTACAGCACATTATAATTACAAGTCTCAAAGAAAAATTAATTTTGCTTTTCTTCATTTTGAACTATTAACTCTCTTTCCCATTTCAAAGTTCAATTTTCATTACAAAAGAGTCACTAGCGGTAACTTCAAACCATCAGAGTGTGATTCTGATTGACAGCAGAAAATCAATGTTAGGAGATAAAAGCATCATATTATCATTTTATCACTTGAAAAAAAAAATTTAACCAAATAAAATTTTGTCGAGAGCCCAGTTATTTATTTTGCCAATTTACACAAAGTTCCGTAGCAATCAGTAGCCTACTCGAGAAAGCTTTGATGTTTATTTATCTTCTGACGTTAAATATTTACCTGTGGTATATCCGATAAATTTAAAGGTTTTTTATGGAGATTAAAAATTTACAACTCTTTTACTAGTAAAGGTTTTATGAAGAGGTCACCTAAAAGAAACCTTTAAAAAATCAAACAACCTCAGGTTTCCCCCCGAAAAGAAATTACTCGGAATTTGAGTATTCTTGTTGTGACTTTTCAGTATATTATTTTCGAGTTTGTGATTTTGATATTTCATTTGTTAAACATATAATTTATCATTTTAATCGGGTAATTTAAACACCTATTAGCAAAACCTACTGGAATTACGTATCCACAGTTCAAGGTTTAATAATCCATTCTAAAAACTGTAAACGCTATTGCTCTTGGGGCGCCATTACCCTTATAAAAATCCAATTTTATCCTTGAATATCGTTTATCTAATTAATTTCATAGACAACCAAGAAACAAATTAATAAATCGAAAGAAAACTTAAGGATTTTTTATTTTCAGTAGAAAATATAGAACACTTTTTAATGCAGGTTTTTTTACTTTCTCCCGTTACTTATGGTTTCGTGTTTTTTGTACATACCTGTTTGACCGAAAAAATGTAAAAATTTAACGACACCCTGTTCGCCACCTCTTGTGTTTTTTTTTTATTCTCTTAACTATTATTTGGTCACCTAAATGAACCAAGAGGTCTCATCAGGTGACTGTGTGTTATTTTCTTGTGTTTTGTTTCTAAGTAAATAAAATAAATAAAAAAAATATTAAAAAAAAACATTTAAATCATTTAAATTTTACAATTCATGGTGTGAAAAAATGATTGACAAAAAAAAATCTGATATATTACACTTCTTTTGTTTCTGAAATCCATCCCTTTATAAATCATAGACAAGATAAAGGGTTAAAAATGCATCCAAAAGTAGCCTCCCCTATCCAATTTAAAGAAGTGGTTTTAGTAACGGCAAAAGCAAAAATAAGCTTTGGTGTCCAAACTAGCTTTACGAGTGTAGAAATACGTTTGTCCAATCCAAGTTCAGTCCTTGCATATCCTATATTTGGCAATAATAGACAAAAATCCCTATAAAATCCCACTCATCCTTGAGTCCGTTCCCAGCCTTGGATCCTCCCGCCCACACCACGAGCCCATGCTCGGGCGCAGCAGGTGACGGCACCTTCCTTCATAACGCACCGCTGAGCTTCTTCATTAAGCCCGGAGCGACGGAATAACTTATTTGCATGCCAAAAAGAGAGAGATGGAGACTTTTTTTTCTCAACTGATGGAGATTTTTATGGGACAATATGTGGCGGCGGCGGTAACTGTCGATAAGTTGATAAGGTTGATGGGGGGGTGTTGGAAATAAGATTAGATGTAAATAACCGATGATGTTTGGGAAGTAACTAATAATAAAAGGCGTGATTTGGAGTTGATGGGGAGAAATGTTTACGCGTGTCGTTTGAGTAAATGTGGAAAAGGTATTTTTTTATGGAAGTGATGATGGCTTGTGATAGATAAATATTCATTAATTCCTCCTTATTAATGAAACCCATACATAATTCTATGTTCAGGCTCGTATGCATTTAGTATACAAAGCACTAGATAAAAAGTTATCCAGGATTTTTCCTATCATAAGAATACCTTTTAAAACATACAACTTTAAAGGAGATATTATTAAAGTTACACCTTTATTATAAGTAAAGAACTTATAGCGAAATAATTTCTCTAATTTTTGTGTTATAATTAATCGAATAATATCAATTTATATATTTTCTGCACCACATGGAAGGGTACCTGCATGCTCTTTTGTGGTCAATAAGAAGTTATTTTTATTTTATGTCATATAGAAGATCCAATTAAATAACAGGTAAAATACACAAAATCATAGAAAACGGATAAAAAAGCTTTAAAAATTAAACATGATAATAAAAAGTATGAATAGGGTCATGTTTTAATTTCAAAAGTTTGTATGAAAAAGCCCATTTCTTATTTTTGCACTGTTTTACAAATAGTAGGTATACAATCTTTAAAAAGTGTATCTTTTTTTCAAAAAATATATTCGCCTAAAAAATACGACATACATTACAAAATGTTTGTATAATTAATTATTAAATATTTCTTAATCATTTAAACGACTCTAACTTGAAAAGCTGAAAAAAAGTAGGAAATAACTTGCACTTAACAAGTGAAAATCTCCAAATCTTCTGTATTCAATGGATTCTTATCATTCAACTCCTATCTATTCTATGGTTAAGTACTAATTTACCCAACCGAGACAAGTACAGACCACAGAGAAGATTAATTATGTTCATGGAAATGTAATTAACTTTCAGTGTAATTACAGACTGCTCTCTATGCTGAGACATTTAATTTAATGCTTTCAGCCGATATATATATATATATATATATTTTATTTTATTGGTTGCTCCGATTTTTCTATAACTATTATAATTTAACAAGTAATTGTATGGAATATATTTATAAAGTTATTACATGAAGTTTACCATAATATTTAATTAAGTATAAATTTTAGGTTTTTTGAAAGTTTTTGCATAAGGTAACTGATAATATTATTTTGTTAAGTTAGCAGAAAACAGCTAGGCACATTAACAGCCATATTCACAGCCATCAGCGTCAGTGTTAAATCCTCGGTCAACGAAGAATTCCACCAATCAGAGTCAACGGAAAGCTACTTTTTCTTTCTTTAACCGCTGGTTAACCTCGACGCTGATGGCTATGAATATGGCTGTAAAAGTTTTACAATATTAGCTAAAAGGTTTTGTGCTTAAAAAGAATAATTTGAAATGGTGAAAGTTTTATAAAACCGGAACAAAAAATATTTCTTTAGATTAGGGTAATTGTAATCAGATTTTAAATGAATTTCATATTTGTTTAAAATGAAATAATATACATTTTTAAACTTAATAGATGTTTATTTTAAAAGTTTATTTACATTTTATTAAAAAAAAAGTAAGTATAAAGACATTAAGGTAAAATGTTGTAAAGGTGTAAAAGGTTGGAGAGTATGGAATGATTAACATATTCTGAATATTTGGGTAATATTTAGTTAAATGGTAAATTGCTTTAATCTAATGGTTACTTCAAAATGTAATTAAAGACATTTAACTTTTTTAGGGATCTTTTATTTTGGTCTTTTAGTTAGCCCTTTATTCTCCAGTAGGTTGCGGTGAACACTGAGTAAACTTTTTAAGCGAAGTCCTTTTTTTTAATTTAGAGAAAAATATGTTTATAACTTCATGAGTTCATTGTTACACCAAAAGTGTAAAAAATTAAGTTCATTCTTTTAGTGTTTTAGTAGATTTTTTTCTCATACCATAACTCCATATTTTTCTAAGTTGTTTTTAATTTTTTTTCTGTTACTATTTGGTGTGAACCACAGCTTTGTGATTTTTAACTGGGTAGATAACGAAACAGCGTGATATTGGTTTTGCTAACACAAATGCCAAGTGTGTTGTAGCTCATACATAATTTTCACTGGACTTAATTCTCGTAAATATAAACCCTCATTACTGGGGTGCTCAACGTGCTATATCGAATACCAAGTTGAGAGCCTCCCCCTCTTAAGCCAATTGATTCCGAATCGCCCGGAGAGTTCAATCAATTCGAACAGGAAATTCAAGTTGCAAAACTGATTCACTAGTACGAAAACTACCGGTGTTCATCAATCAATCGGCCGCCACGCGGAACGAACGCGCCGGACTAGTGGCGAGAGATCCCTGGAGATGATTTCCAATACATTACTTCGCGTCCCAGCCAACTTCCAGCGAACCAACTCAGCATGGCGAATGCCGAGGATATTTTAAGGCGGTTCGTTCGTTTGATTGAAATTCTGTATGAACAGTCAATGAGAGTAACAGGCATCCAACAAAATGATGCTCATTTATTACAAGTTTGTATCGAATATTGTGAGTCAACTCTATAACGGAATTTAAAATGTGTTTTTAGATTCATGTGATAGAGGAAATGAATTTGTTTAGGAAAGATGAAGGTACCCTAGAAATTATATAAGTTCTATAATTATCATCTGTGCTAAATTCAAATTCAAATTCAAATTTATTAAATAAACAAGAACAATAGAACACAAAAAAAAACAGTACACAAACACGAAGAAATACAAATATGTATACTATATAACATACATATCCCAAATTATTATCAGATGACATATCCTGAAGGGGCAAACACGTCCATGGGGTCACAGTATATCTATAATAAAATATAATAGGGGTATAATTTTAATAAATTATTAGTACTGCGTATAGTACTCACAAGTAGAATATAAATGAACCAATCCAGAAGTATAATTTTTGGAGTGAGAAGAATCCAAGTCCGAAAAAACTGGCCAGTCTATTGGAATTTATACTTAAGCTATTTACTCATTACAAAATGTGTAGTATAACTTATTGTGTTGTTGTTGAAAAAATATATTGCTTCAGAAAGTTGTTAGTTAAGTTTATAAAGATAGTAAATTTTATTAGTCGATTGAAATAATATTAATTTACAAGGTTTTCAATGCAATGATTTCCTTATATTTTCTGACCATTTCATTTATTCATATTTATACTCAAAATAACGAAAAAATTATTATTTCACTGCTCATTATTTTCGCAAAATATATTGAGGGGTAAACCAATAATAGGAATTTCTTCAGCCTTCCAGGTATTTCAAAATGGTTCGTTATTATCAGTCTTGGTTTTGAGCTTAGTTAGAACATCTAGTCAGAGAAAAGGAAACACTCTCGTTCCTTTCTTCTCAATTTAAGAACTTGACATCAAGTAGAGCTTTTTAAACTCTTTATTGATATACCTAATGCTTCTTGATTAAGTCATAAACACTCGGATAGTTTATCATTGGTAGGATTATGAGAAAAGCAACAGATGGTTATTACGTGATTTGACAGTTCTAGTGATATTAGAAGGAATCGTTGATGTGTAATGCACAAGGCGTTGGTTTTTTTTCAGCAAGCAATCTTAATGCAAGGTAATTTTTTCTTCATTTTAAAACAATTTTACTGAAAAGTTACACAAATATATAAATAATTTTGTGCCCGTATTTGCTCCTTTTTGTCTATTGTCTAAAATATATTTCAAAAGGTAAATTCGTGATGTTATTTATAATTGGTTGTAAATGTGCCTTAATTTTATTTTAAAACTGAATCCTTAAAATAAGAATGTATCTTTGTAGAACGAATATTAAAAATACTTTTATTAAACTTTAAAAATTTATAATAATTTTAAAATATAAATAATCTATGCATTAATTTAGAAATTCTTGCTGTATTTGTGACTAATATGTTAATTTGATTCCAAATTATATTTAGAGTAAAATTTTAAAAATCCCCCTAGAGCTTTTTTTTATCCAGAAATAGTTTTGAAAAGTTTTATTATTGTTCGGATTTTGTAAGCAAAAAAAATCCTACTTACTTGTAAAACAACCTGATAATTTTAACACACACAATTATAACTTACCCATTAAAATCATATTACAAAAAAAAGTATCATTTTAGAAATTTCAAATACGCTATTACACACATTTCTTTTATTCCAAATTTAATTTTGTATCTATACCCTTTTTTTGAAGTTAGATAGCATTTAATTTTTGTATGGAAGATATTTTTCATGGATTCCGTTTATTATTTAGAAAGCATAACAGATGCATAATGTTTAAACATCACATTTAAAAATGGATTGTCTCTAAATAACAATGCTTTTAAAATATTTATGACTTAAAATACCAAATTCTCTTAACTTTTTTAGATACTATACAGGCTAGCCAAGTTTTAAATAGTGAAAACCATTTGACAACTTTTCCCGCTTGGATCGCCACAAATCCTACCTATACCGACCAACCATTAGGGTAACACCAAATAAGAAAAAAAGGCGTGTTTTCATGACGTAAACTTCTGATTGTTGGCCATTAGTGGCTGAGTTGAATTTTTGAGCCATTATAAGCCCCGTCTTCAACTCTGTGGATTTGCTTTGCCGGTTTCTCAGCTATTGTCATCTTCATTTTTAATGATTTCCGTATCTCGGCTAGCCTGTAAAGTATCTAGTAAGCCGTGGCTCAGCTTAATTTAAGTTTTGGGCAGAAAAGAATAACATTTTCACTTATTTGTAATCACTCTAAGGGTCTCCGTGGCTTATTTACTGTTTGAATAGCTTAACTGAAGGGATGTGAACCGTTGACACAGTTATTCTGACTTCAAATCGTTCCGAAGCTGTGATAAGAAGAGGAAATAAAAACTCTCGAGATAAATATCTTTACACTTTCGGATCAATGGGGGCGAAAAGTGTTTTTCTGGGAAACTTTAGGGCTCGGGCAGACGCTCCTTTATCTGATAAGTTTCTGGAGGAGAGTCAATGTTTGTTTGTTGGTGAAAGGAGTTTTTATTTCTGCGCCGGGGGATCTCAATGAGATGGAATAACTGATTCCGATTCGAAAGTAAAACATTTTCCGTAAACAAAGAAACTTGATTTTTCTGCAGTTGATTTTACTTGCAAATTTAGCGTTTAATTTTATCGTAGCATAGGTTTTGCACTAAATACCGAATAGTTTAGAATTTATTCGAGAGCTGCTTTAACATTAAATAGAAAAATACTTCTAATGCCAAAGAAGAAAATTGTCTTATAATTAAATAGAATTAATAACTATAATAATTCTCTAATGAAAATAATGTTTACATTGGGGAATCTGTCATTTTTAGGTAAAAATCGAGTTTGCAGAACAACAGTTTTTAAATCGCAGAACTATTTGGAGGGGGAGGGGATATACTATACAGAGTAAGTGAGAAAATTAAAATTATGCAAAAACAGCTGCGCTCTTGTAGTTGAGGAAACATTGAAAAAATAATTAAGAATTATTTTCTATTATTATTAGTTTAACAAAAATATAAAGGATTCAATATTGTTCACCAAGAGGTTAAAAGGATATAAATTTATAGTTTATTTCTAGAACCGAGTGTTATGTAAGGTCCCTGAAAGGTCCCCGAATTTTTAGATCCCTAATCTAAAACAAATTTTCCTTCATTTAGAAAACATACTGTGAAACTCAAGTTACTGTATTTAATTATTCCTTACATCAGGGCGCGAAATTTCCGCTCGTCATTAGCGACCAAAAATTTAAGGCTGGCAAGAAAGTTCTTTTCCCGAAAAAAAATTTTGAGTCTAAAATTATAAAATGTCCAAATCAAGGAACCTCAATCGAGCGGCTCTTGTTGTATAATGATAGTATTGCATTGTGTAAAGTTTGTCAGGAAGTGCCATCCAGTAATGTGGACATAAAATGGATTAATGGTTTTTCCGGACCTTTTAAAAAGGAAACGTTTTCTTGTCATAATCAAAGCAAAAAACACTGTGAAAATTTTGCCATTGTAAAGGCAGAAAAGCTGAGACACTGGGGGATTTGCTCAGAATTTCCATTAATGGACCCTCTCTAAAAGATTTTGACCGAACAGCTGATATCAATAGTTAGTTTTATTATTTTTTGCAGTGTATTTTAATTTTACATTCTTTTAAAGTTTTAATTTCCATAATGTTTCTGCAAACACTATTTTTTAAAATAAAAAAAATATGAATCCAAAGTAGTGGCGAGTAAAAATTTTAGTCTGGCTAGTACCTTTAGAGCTGAAATTTCATGCCCTGCCTTACATCTACTTCTAAAAACTGCTCGAATATTAGTTTAACTAAGTAATTAAACATACATTTAAGTTTGGTAAAACATTGATATAGTTAGCTTAAAAAACAGATTCTCACGCCCCCAATCGTATCTTTTATATAACACAGCGTATCATCTAATAGAAAATATGACTGCTCTTCCCTCATATCCAATAAAGAAAATCCGTATTAATATCCTTAGGATGTATTTACATGAGGGATGAGCCCCCCACTCATGTCTCCTTTCTAAGATCCGGATATTAAGAGTGTTAGGGATTGTTTCTAGTTTCCTTTCTGCAGCCTATTGTCTTTTAAATATTTACGTGATACAACAGGGGTACGTATTTTGTTTTACTTTAATGAGGACTATTAATAGATTTACTCAAAAATAATAATTAAAACTAAAAATTAAATTAAAATTAATTGCTAAAAATGCTAAAATGTATAAAGTCCCCCCCCCCCCGCAGAAAAAAACCCCAAATGTTTCAACGACAAAAAGAGGGATCCACCTTCCTCGTGGTATTCCTTAAAATTAGGTTAACAAATAGTAATTAAAATATAGCTCGTGTTAAAAAAAAACCCTACAGGATTGAATTTGAAGTTAATACGTTGAAATGTTTTTGTGAGATAAACTGAGTTGTCAATGGAGTTACTATATTAAACACACTATTACATTAAATATATTAAAGGGAAATCTCAACTGAATTACAAATTTATAATCCCACCCAAAACTTATTCCAATTTTACTATTATATGACATATTATGGTCATGTATATGAAATCAAGAAAAGCAGAAATATGTTATGCTGTGATTTACTCTAATATAAATGAGTGGGCCTACTCTTATGATTGTATTCACCGTCGACTTCAAAATACCTCACTAACTGTCCCAACATAGGAAGAAGCTAAGCCCTTGCCTTCGGTTACATGATTTCTAACCTTATTAAATGCTTGAATGGATTGACATGCTTCAAAATGAGGTTGTGGCATGGAATTTTAATAATTTGCTTAAATTATTAGGTTGTAGTCGCCAAGGTTACGTCAGTCACAATTATTTCATTAAGGAAGCGGTTGTAATGAACGAAAACATACGCTGAAAATTTTAATACCTCAAAAATATTTGGGAGGGTATTTTGAAATTCTGATCAAAATATTTATTCTGCAAACATGTATGCGTGAAAATATTTTACAATAATTTTTGTGAAATACCAGTAAAAGTGTCTTACTGGTATTAACAATGTTATAAAAATAACATTAAAATTTATGGATGGAAATATTATAAAAGAAGTTTAGAGATCAAGGAAGTTTATGTAATATGACGATTATCCAGAAAAAGATCCTTTTTAAAATAAAAAATTTACGTACAAAATATTTACTTGAGAAAACTGTTTCGGTTTTTAACCTTCCTTCACATCTCTTCGCAATTATCACTTAAAAACTTTTATTACCTGTTTTTGAGCTTTAGAATTTGCAAATTGTAATCTTCTGTCATGCCTCTAGTTCATAGAACAAGGGCATTAATTCGAACTATCGTCTTTAGGAATCGTAAAGGTAGGTAGATATCTCCTGGTATGAATTTCATGCCAAAAGGCGGCTCTTTGATCAATAGAAATCATTATTGTGAAATTTCGGGTAAATAGGAAATGGTAAAATGGCGGTGAATTCATCAATGTAATGTGGAAAAATGAAAATTTCCCAGTGATTACGATCTAATAAATCCGTTTATCACTTTAAACGTTCTACCCTGCTTTTTTAAATGCATTATGAAAGCAAAAATATCACGGTTATTAAAATACAGAACTTTTATCACTAAAAGACTATTTAAGGATTAATTAATTTTATACTATCATATTGAGATATTTTTAATTATTTTAAAAGTTTGTTAGAGTTGTAGCATAAAATCAAGACTATGAACCAGTGGTTCCCAAACTGTGCACCGTGGTGCCTTGGGGCGCCTTAAGTCTTCCCAGGGGTGCTGCAAACTCTTCTGCAACTACTACTCACACCCTCTTTTAATCTAGAACAACATTCCATACATAATCCAAAACTTTTTAACTATTTTTACAACTTAATTTTTAGAAGATTATTATTTTTCAGAGTTTTTTTTTATGAAAACTCCGAATTTAAATTTTATGGGTTATCTTATACAGGGTGATTCAGAATTCATCATCAATATTTGGTGGGGAGGTAGAGGGGACCAGACAAGCATATTTCGATTAGGAATGCGGGGGGGAGCAGATACACCGTTAAAGAGCTAGGATCTAATGTAGTGCGAGAGCGTTACAAAAGGACGTTTTGCCAAGGCCCGTGTGACGAAACAAAACATAATGAAATGAAAAAATTTATTGCATGAGGTACAGGAGTATCCGAACTATTTACACAATTTATAGAAATTGGACCACTTGCTGGGATGAGTTTTAAAACGTGCAATATTAATCTTTTAGCCAAAGAATGGAGTTCCCTTACATTAGTGTAATGGTATTTAGAAAAATGATGATCGGGGAAGGAATTTTCAATGATCATACATTGATCATTGAAACTGTATTTAGCATTAGTAGATTGTAGAATTAGAGCATTAGGTCCTAGCTCTTTAACGTTGTATCTGCGCCCCCCCCATTCCTATTCGAAATATGCTTGTCTAGGTCCCCTCTACCTCCCCACCAAATATTGATGATGAATTCTGAATCACCCTGTTCTTAATCTCTCCACTTTCTAAAAGGGTGGCATTTCAATCAACATACAAGCTCTAATTTATATCCCTTCTGAAAAAATCTGAAAAATCTAATATTCGAAGTTGTTAAGTATACAGTGTTAAAAAAACTTGAAAATGTAAGCTTTTCAATCATGTATAAAACATATAAGTATGTTTTTTATTTCATTAAAATATTTTGCCACAAAACCCCGGAGTTCTTTTATAGACACCCTGTATTTTCAATTAATTTAAAATTTGAAAAAAAGGAGAGAGAAGTATTTGTGTTTTAGGCTCAATTCATCAATAGAGTTTTGTCAAATTTATTACAATAAATGGACAATTCATGCAAAGATGTGTAAGAAAGTTGGTAGAGTTTTAACGACAGATAATAATAAAAAATGTGTAAGAAAATTAAAAGATATTTGGAAAGATAAGTTTGTAGATTTTTATCTGCTTTTAATTTAATGGTACCAGCAGGTTAATTCCGGAAAAATTGTTTACAACAAAGTCCAAAATTTAAAAAATTTGACAGTTTTAATTTTTTTAAGTAACTTCATTATTTTACTTAGGGAGCCAGGAAGTATTTTTAGTCGGTAAGGGTGCAGTGAGTCGAACCACTGCTTCATACCGTAACTTCAATTGTTCAACCCAGTAATCGTATCTATTCTGGGTTAATTAAATTTATGGTACATTAGTTATCTATTGTAAGTAACTTTTACAAACTAAAAAACTAATCCAAAAACTAAATCCCATTTTTAATTTTTCAAAACGTTAATATCTATTGAACGCCTTAAAGGATTTAATTTAAACTCTGTTATAAACTTGAACAAAGGCTCCCCCGCTTTCCTTGAAGACCATGATTGATAATACATGATAAGATAGAGTTTCTTATAAGAAATAGAACTTTTGTTTTACTAAAAACTTTTGTAATACAAATTAGTCAAGCATCGTTTATGCTTTTATTTTAAGAAGAAAAAGTAAAATACATGTAACTTAAAATTAATTTTTGGTAAAACTTTTAGCATATAATTACACATCTTAAGTGAAAAATTCTCCATAGAATGATTTCCTTTAGTAAAAAACTTGTGTTATCATGTTTAAAAAACAACTAAACAATATCAACCAACTTCCTAAGTTGCAATTATGTATGAATTAGAATTGAACTAATAAAATATAATCAAATATGGAAGTATTTGAATTTTGATATCTTTGTTTTTCATCATTTTTATCTCGCCGTAAACTTATCTCTATAATTAGTACACATTAATCATAGTTTTTAAATAGTTTTAATTTCAAATCTTTTAATTTACGACCAATTAATTTAGACTGAAGTAAATACATTATCGCTTTATATTGGCTCAAAGTAAAAAGATAATGCACACTTTATTCCTTTCACTTAAACGTCTTGGACTTATTATTAATTCTAAAGTGCAAATTATAAATATAGGGTCTTTATTCTTTTTTTAAAAAAATACTGAATTAATATTGTAATAGTATGCTTATGTAGGTTATAGTAGACTTCGTTCATATAATTTTCATTAAAACTTATCTTTTCTCAGAGAACTTTGTAGTTTTTTTTCTCTCTTTTAAGCAGTTTACGTTAAATTAGTTTCGCGAGCGAGTTATATCGCATGTATAGTATTCACAACCATTCCCTAATTTACAGCATGAGAAATCACCCATCCAAACAGAGTGCTTCTATTAGTCTGGAAGCAAGTTTTATTAGCTATTATGCTTCGTAGAATCCTTTATTAAATTCATCCCGAGCAAAAGAAAGGGAAATTATCTGCTTGCTATGTGCGTTTTTATGAATAGATTTGGGATGAAAGGGAAAAAGTAAACTTTCTTTCTCTCTCAGGGAGCTAAGTAAAATACATTCAACCGAGCATATTTGCAATCTTTTGTGTTTCTAAGCATTTGTGATTTTACTTCATATTAATTCATTATAACATTCTAAGACTCAAGAGAAAAAAAATGAGTTTGGTACATACCCAAAATGTTTTAATTATATTTTTATCTTCCTAAAGTAGAAAAGTTGGGTAAAAATATTTTTTTTTATTTGCAGGGGCTTATTATATCACATACGATACATCAGGACTCAAACACTACAACAAGATTGGTTTAGTTAGTTTATTTGAGTTACATATAGACTTCAGTAAAATCACACCTTTTCTCCCTTTTATCATCAATTCTTATTTTTTTTGTATACCTTGAAAAATATTCTAGTTTACTGTAAAGCGCAAAAATCATGCACGTCATCCGTTCTTAAGGTGTGATATTTATTAGCTCCTAAAATTTAATCTTTGTTTATGTATTTTAATTGAAAAATACCATTTAAATAAAATTAAAAATAAATACCAGTAAAAATGTAAAGCAAACCCCATACAATTCAATCACATAAGTTCAGCCCTGATGTATCATATGTAATACAATGATACAAACAAGTTTCACAAGTTCTCATTACTCCAAATTTACGTTAAAAGTTTTTTTTTGTATTAATTGGTTAAGTGTTAAAGTGTCTAAAGGTAAATGTTTTTTTTAAAAGATCAAATCCATACACAATAAAAATTAAATAAATTATAACTATCCCGAGAAAATAAGCAATTTTGTTGAGCAAAGTGTAACTGTCTGGTTTGATGGTTTCGATAACATTTATCTTTTAGACTAACCGAAAACCAGTAGTTTACTCTGTACCTATCATACTACCTAACCAAAAACTTGTCGTGCTCACAAGATGAATCCGGAATGTTCACGAATAAAAACACTTTACCTCGCGAATTACGGAAACGAAATGTTATGTTCGTTGTAGAGAGAAGTTAAATAATCAAGTTAAGCGTATAAATGCTTAAATATTCATTAAATCGACCCCTCAAAAGTGTGAGACAGAAAAATTAGGTATCACAGTTCGATGATGATGAAACTATGACATCGCCCTGTCCTAATGTATGCCAGTATATTGTTAGTGAGTAAGGAGTAATAAACTCAACTAAATATGGACCATTACATCGGTTAATTTATGTCTTTGATAAAAATATTTTTTTTTCAATCAAACAAACTATAAACTCATAACAGTAATCAAGAGCAACATAAATTACTTTAGGTACTATTTATTGTTTGAAAGTAATATTTTTTTATTTATTTACAACAGTTAAAACAACGATATTTGACCATTTGTAAACATTGCATCTGAGGTAACTAAATTAATGGTACTTTCATCTACAAACTACAGTTCATCCCACGTTAAAGAAAAGTACCCGATACTATAAGACTTAAGTTGCTCTAACTCACTCAATTCTACATCGGTACAGAGCAGAGTACTCCATAAGGTTCGCCGAAAAATCGCACTCTTGAACCCCTGCCAAAATAAAGGAACCGTTTAAGACAACTTCCCCTACTTCACATGGACAATCTGGATTTCCCTATGCGATAAATTCGATTTGGATCTGCTCCAAATAAGGCTGATGGAATAAAGCTGTAAAGCGAATTCCCACAATAGAACTCAATCCTCTGCTGTAATAAACTTACGGGAATCCAAAAGGCAGACAGCCTATTCGGTGTTATATTTGCTTAAATGACCTCCATAAAATGCAAGGGACGTCTTAGCTCCATTCATTTGAAATTGGGCTGAAATTTATTCCAAAGCACTATTTTGGAAAATATAAGAGGTCACATGGCGATTTTAACTACAAATACAATACTGAAAAATTATTTTAAAAGTAAAAATAATTTTTTTTGAGAAGAAAAGTGAAGAAAAATAGTTGGTTTCCTAAATCTATTCCCACTGAACAAAATTTTAGAAGTTATTACAACTCCTGGAAAAATGAGTTACCTCCGAGCATAATAACTTGGAACTCTTTCGAAACATTTTTAATTTTGCCTAATGTACTTTCAATCTCTCTAACTTAGTTGTTTCAAGAACTTTAAAGTATAGAAAAACAAATAATTTCGTTTTCATTGGAATTATGTCCTTTCTTTTGATGTTATCGATATCTATCATTGATTGTTTTTCTGCCTTAAACTAACTTTGGAATTTTAAATGTCTATCAGAATACGAATGGGAATTAAAACAAAAACTATAAACGTTTTCATTTTTATTCCAATATGGGAAAATTATTTTTAAAAAATAGTAAGTTTTTATGTGCATCTTACTTTGTTTTACAATTAAATTTAACAAAATCAGTTTTTTTTTATTTTCACATTGCGTGTCTTTAATAAAATTAATTAAATAGCATGAAATTTGTTCCA
This sequence comes from Tetragnatha montana, assembly GCA_963680715.1. NCBI lineage: Eukaryota > Metazoa > Arthropoda > Arachnida > Araneae > Tetragnathidae > Tetragnatha > Tetragnatha montana. The sequence goes on from OY796681.1 coordinate 480,963, forward strand.
GCTTTATTTTTATCATAGTTTTGTATTTTTCGTTTCTTTTATATATCAACCCAGAAAATGTTTGTTTTCTTTATATTTAAAAAAAGTAGTGAAATTTTACGCAAACATTTTTAGATATGCCTTTAATTAACTTGTTAGAAGTTCATTCTTCATATTTTCAGGTAATACTCATAAATGCGCATTGTAAATGGGAGAAGAGAAAAGGTCAAAATAAAGCACATCCTCAGTTACTAAAAATCCTTCGATGGAAATTTTTTTTAAAAATATTAATATTTATTTGTAATTTTAGCCACACCATTTTGTTATTCCATTATGTTCAATAGGGATAGGTAATAATTTGCAAAATCCAATTTTTAACTTTAAGCATTAATTTATTGAATCCAAATTAAATACAGACTCAAGCAGTGACATGTTCTTGGGAGTTATGTTTTCTTTTTCAATAGGACTAAAAGGTTTGATTAAGTAGATGGAACTGACGTAGGAGTATAAACAGACCACAAACAGTTCCAGAAGATCGTAAATATGATAGATTTATACCTTTGGGATCTTTTTGGTCATAAAATACCCCACTGGCTTTTCTTTTCATGTAAGAAAATATTTGTATTACCTACTCTCTCCAAATCACACACACACAGATACTAAATACACACAAGAAGAGCTTATGATAATTTGTCAAATTGCAGTCAAAATTCCCGTTTTAGTTTGTATCAATCGTATTTAACCAGTAGTTTTCACTAAATACATTTGCGATAAGTTATTTTGCATAATTAATTACATCCAAAGGAAAAAAAAGAAAATATTTTGATTATTACAAGTTTCTTTGTACTTAAAATTTATTCGTTAATCGCTTTATACTTTAAAGATAATTATTTTAAAAGCAAAAAGCGTTCTGAATGAGTTATACAGTTTCATATATAGTTATTGTAATTCATAATATTGCGTAAACGCTCTTTTCCAACCATATCGTTTTAAATAGAATAAAGTAAAACAATTATTGAAAATTAATTTTTTGAAACCTGCACCTCCTTGTAGATCAAACATTATAACTAATTTAAACTTAGAAGGTAAAAAAAAAAACAAAAAAAACCCCTCTCTGAAAGCATGAAAAAAAAACAGTTGGAATCATAAATACCATAAGCACAGACTTTCAGTAAATTTTAATACAGTTGACTCCGCTTAATGCCATCACGGTTAATGTTATCAATCGGATAGTGTTATTAAAATTGACCGGTACCGATCACTCCTATTTAATTTAATGTAAAATGCGTCGCTTTATGTGATCGATATTTCGCTTAATGTTATCAAAATTTGGTGAAATCCCCTAAAAAGCTCCTTTTTTCCCGTTTAAAGGCCAGTTTCCATGCATAAACATCTAAAATTAGTCATTAATTTATTAGTATAATGTATGTTTTACTCTCATATTTTTCTTTAAGTAAGTGAAAGTTACTAAATACATACTAGGGAATCGTTTTAAATACTTCAATTAAGACTTTGATACTGTGATTCTAATCCAAAACTAAAGTTACTCTGTTTGGAACATTCAAATATCAAATCGCTTATTGTTATCAATCGGATATTATCATTTTACTCTTGGACAAAGTTGATCACATTAAGCGGAGTTGACTGTACGAATACCCACTAATCTTAAAGAATGATTTCTGAAGTGTGCGTTAGGCGTTTAGAATGGAAGCAATGGACCTAAAGAAAAGGGACTAGATTTGATCGATTGTTACAATAACATTGTCACTTTACTATAGGTATACACATTACCTCCTTGACTCTGGAAGCAATGTCTCAAATCTAAAAGCCTAAAATGCCCTTTAGGGATACTTTGTATAAAGAGAATACAAGTATACTATTCCAAAAACAAATTAGAATAGGCACGTTGAATAAACCTATTGTAGTTCTTGATTCGAAATTGATTAATCTTATCTTTATCTTAAGAACCTGCGAGTGTTTATATAGCGGGACACTTATTGGGGGAAGATCTTCGCCAAATTGGTTTGGAAACCTACAAGAAGAGATCTATTCAATTATTCTTCATTTTATCAGTTCTTTAATGATGCAACAAAGCTTAGGAAGAAAAATAATTCTTAGGGTTCAGTGAAAATAGGATAGTTAAGGTGGATAACACCTATACTATTGCGCGCCGCTCTAATAATATGACATATCCATTTCTTTCTTGATGTTAAATTGATATACCTAAAAAATGCTGAATATTTTTCAACGTTTATGTAACTGAAACAAGTTCAATAAGAAAAAAATCCCCCAAGATCAGTGAAGCTAATTGTTTTCTGCATTTCTTAAGAACCTAATCAGACTTTTTTTAATAACCCCCCCCTTTTTTAACTTAAAAAATAGCAGGTAATTATATTTCTTATTATGTAAACTATAACACAGTACCGTATCGCATAGAAGTTTCACCCTTTAAATATATTTATCAAAACTTAGGATTATACATATTTACTGGAAATATTTTTAAGAAAGTCAGAACATATCCTTGTTTGAATTTCAATCATTTCATTTAAACCTTTGTTTCTAAATTTTATTTCAAAATCATAATTTTTGAATTTCATTACCATCTACATTTCAAAAATCGATAGCGTTTTATTAGAAAATTTTTACCTACGGGACTTTTACAAATTTCGTCACACAATTTTCATGGATATTACATCTTTCCCTCCCTTACCTTGTCACATTCATTATGTCACACTTTAGAAACTTGAAAATTTACCTAAATTGAAAATTCGCATTTAAAATTTCAGGTTTTTTTTCATTACTTAGAAATTAGATACATTTGGTTCAGCTAAAACAAAGCCTAAACAATGTATGAAATTCCTCTTTTTGCATTTAATTAGTAGTGAAAGAACAGTGTATAAGAGGTGACGTCACTAAAAATTGAGCTACCTCTTTATGTCACACATACAGGTCTTTCCCCCCCCCTGAAAGCTCGACGTGATTTATGAATTGATCCTGACACCTTGTTTTTTTTTTCTGAAGAAAACTTTTTTTTATGTTCATACAAATGGTCAGAAGCATTTCACCCGGAAATTCATCTTTCGCAGCAGCCCCATTACCTCCAAAATGTTCCTCCATAAATCGAATGAACATAACTGGATAAGTTTTCTTAATCACTGTCACAAAGCTTATATATTTAACGCCTTCTGTGCAACGCTGTATTTTATTAGTGACGCGAAAAGAACTGTCTGCCTATGGGCATGATGAAACGCCGATGAGGCAAAAACCCATTTTCTGAATCTAATTTCGATACATTGTTCTTGCTGCTCCAACGAAACAAGTGCGCTCGGGGTCCCTGCTTACAGAAAATTACATTTCCTTCCTTACTCTTAATAGAGTTAGAAAAAGTCTGAGTTTAATTTCTTCTGCGTATAATCTTCGGAGGGCAGCGCGATTGGATTTCCTATCCGGAATATTGAAGGCAGCTGGGTTAGAGAGTTGCGTTATGATTTCACTCAAGAAGAAGAAGACAGCTCGAAAAAGTTGTTTGTATCGCCGAGTTAATCAGAAACGCAATATTGTTTTTGTAAAAAGAAAGTTCTAATCTTCAGCGACATTCTTTTTATTGATTTGTTTGCTTTTACCCTAATATTAATCCCGTCAAATAATCTTAGGTGCAAGTTCAGAGTATCGGATCCTTGGCGATATTAAACCGTTTGGCGTCACTTTAACATATTTCTGCAACCACGAACATGTTAATGAATTCATGTTATAATTTGCCGTTATTAACTGGCCAACTTGGCGCATCTGCTACTATTAACTGGCCTTAAATATCAAATTTATTCCTAAGTCAGTTTGAGATAATCTCACAGTATAACTTTTAAAATTTTTAATAACGAATATATATTTTTAATTATGTGTCTGGAATTAATTATAAATGTAATTGGCTAACTAGAAACATATTTTTTAGTAAATATATTATCGGCAGAAATAACTATATCCAACTAAAATTTCGTAATTTACTCTTGTCTAGAAATTATCTTTAATTTTAAGAACACAAAATCCGTTCTATATTCGGCTCTAAGGTGATAAATGTGATTGTAAAATTGTGGCCGAGTAAAAAGGCAACTGCTACTAATGTTTTAAGTATTTTTAATTTTTTAATAAAGTAGCAATATAAAAGTGATAATGAGATATTAAGTAGCCATAACTCTACTCCTTTGAAAAGATTATAAAAACAGTCTGGTATAAAGAAAAAATTTAAAATTTTATGTAGTCAATCTTTTTAAAAAAATTAAGGAAAACAAACCCATTTTAGGCATCATTTTAATACATGTTTCTGACCGGCCCAAATTCTCCATAGGATTCAATAGAAATCTTGGGTGGCGTAAGACTGAAAGGGTTTAAAAATTTCATTTCCCATTAATTTACTCTCATATTTAGGAACCTTAAATAAATCAACTATGCTAACATTCGAAATATGTCTGTTTTTATTTTTGATCAAGTACTTAACACAGACAGAAAAGTTACTGGAATATATTTAATACCAAACCTTTGGCGGACCGGAATGAACACTGGATTAAATACATTTCTTAATACATCTCTCTAAATATTTAATATCAATAGGGAGAAAGTTTATACCACTTCCCTGAAAGTCAAATATTGATCACAAAAATTCAATATTTTTCCAAACACTAGATTTTTCTATCTCGGAAGAATCACTTCACTCATCCTATTGAATGATATACGTATTTATAAACAAATAAAATAAGTAAAAAAAAGCTTTTTTAAAAAACGCTTTTATTAAAATGTCCTAAAAATTCAAAAATAATTTATTGTGTTTTGTGAAATAATTATTGGGGAGTAGAAAATAACTTTCCGGAAAGTAAAAATTAACTGATTTTCTGATCACTAAAAATAAAAGCGTGGGCGCTAGTAATTCTCTATTCACTATTTATTCTAGGTTCTCTTTTCTCATTTTCTTTTATATAAAATTATAAATTACTAGCGCCCACGCTTTTATTTTTAGTGATCAGAAAATCAGTTAATTTTTACTTTCCGGAAAGTTATTTTCTACTCCCCAATAATTATTTCACAAAACACAATAAATTATTTTTGAATTTTTAGGACATTTTAATAAAAGCGTTTTTTAAAAAAGCTTTTTTTTACTTATTTTATTTTCTACTTTTTAGTCTTAGAATTTTGCCAAAAATCTTATTTTTATTCCAATTGTTGGTATATGGTTAGTAAAACCCCTTAAATTCAATTAAAACATTACCCCTCTATTGACTTAAATAAAATTTTTCAAAGCAAGTAATTTGTAGTAATAAACTTTTCCAAACACCAGTGAAGAATTTCCAAAAGGAAGAGATTTTATAATTTCTTTTTTACTGAAAAAGCGCAACATCCGAAGCATATTCAGTATTTCTATTTAAGCCATAAATAATTCCATCTGAACGAAAACGAAATCTAAAAGAAATGAATAGCTATAACTGTCATAACTGTCATCAAAACTCCCATTTATCCATCAAATGAAAAGACATGAATGAAAGTATTTCCAAGCTTTTAGAACACTATTTCCAAGCGCTCTAATTTCTCATTAATAACTTCGTTAATAATCTTAATTTAAATATAATAATTCCCGTTTTGAAGATTGAATATGGTTCAAATATATATAATACGCTATTGTACAAGTTTTGGAAGCCATAGTCTTTTTGGAGTGTCTTAAATTCGAGTTAATCGGATAATCAAGAATACTCGTTAATTATCGTAATTAGAGAGTTATTGACTCTGTGATAATGGAATATTGCATTGTCATGAATATTACACCATGCTGCAAAGTTTCAAGGCTTAATATCGTTTAGAAGTACCTGAAATTTTATGTACAAGAATCTAAATGACAACCTAAAAATTTGCATAAATTCGTCTTTAATTTCTTTAATTAGTTGAAAATTGCCGTTTTGATGATTGAATATAATAGTACTATGCCTATTACATTATTGATCCGTGTTTGGGAGCGAAAATATTTTTTAAGGGTCTCAAAATAGAGTTAATCGGATAATCAAGAATACTCGTTAATTATCGTAATTAGAGAGTTATTGACTCGGTGATAATGGAATATTGCATTGTCATGAATATTACACCATGCTGCAAAGTTTCAAGGCTTAATATCGTTTAGAAGTACCTGAAATTTTATGTACAAGAATCTAAATGACAACCTAAAAATTTGCATAAATTCGTCTTTAATTTCTTTAATTAGTTGAAAATTGCCGTTTTGATGATTGAATATAGTAGTACTATGCCTATTACATTATTGATCCGTGTTTGGGAGCGAAAATATTTTTTAAGGGTCTCAAAATAGAGTTAATCGGATAATCAATAATACTCGTTAATTACCGTAATTAGAGAGTTATTGACTCGGTGATAATGGAATATTGCATTGTCATGAATATTACACCATGCTGCAAAGTTTCAAGGCTTAATATCGTTTAGAAGTACCTGAAATTTTATGTACAAGAATCTAAATTTTTTGCGATAATTTGCCGTTAATTAATTTAATTACTTGAGAATTGTCGTTTTGATGGTTGAATATAATAGTACTATGCCTATTACAGTATTGTTCTTTTTTTGGGAGCTAAAATCCCTTTGGAAGGGCCTCAAATTTCAGTTTTTCTGATAATTAAAAATACTCGTTAATTAACTTAATCCTTTGGTTATTGATTAGATAATAATTGGATATTGGAGTGTCATGAGGGTTACATCAATGTGTAAAGTTTCAGGGTCCTGGAATATCAGGAAGTGACCGAAAATCGAGTTTTAAGTTTTCACCCGTGACCTTGGCCCAGAGCAAGTCTAATAAAAGCGTTTAAAAAAAAGAAATGCCATATTTCAAAGACTGAAGCTTTAAATTCTCTTTATTACTTTTCTATCAAAGTTAAGAACGAAGTTCCTGTATTTTATGCCTCATTCAATATTATTGTGGGAATCTCCCTTTTAGAAACATGCTGAGGATGTTTACGTTTATGTCCTATTTTTGCTTCTCACGATATTGGGCAAAGAGGTCGGACTTGTGGGAAAAACCAGAAAGAGCCCTTATAATCAATCTTTATTTAACGCACGAAAATTTTGATGTTTATAGGGAAAGGAGGGTAAAAGAGTACGCACAAAAGTTATTTTTGTCTATAAAATAGAGAATATAAAAGCCAGATCCACAAATATTTATTGAACGAAAGTTTATTGACTCAAGAACCAACCTACAAAAATTGAAAGTCTTACCTTAAATTATAATTAGTTAAAAATCACAAAGAAAATAAAAAATCGAAATGCGTACTTATATCTGACCTGGCGAGTAAAAGTACACAGCACGCGTGAAGGCAAAAGTACTTGCTCTGAAAACTTGATAGAAATAGCAGAAACATGCCCCAATTTCTTTGTAATGGAAGATTCTTCTCTCATGTCCCACTTATCTTTAAGTGTAATCCACACACGATTCAATCTTCTTTTAAAATAAATAACAATTACACTTTGCTTTTTTTCCAGGATTTTACATGAGCTCCTTATTTTCAAATTCAGATGGGTTTTCTGCTTTCAAAGGGGGAAAAACAAAATTTATTCAATATCTGTACCACATAAACTATCATGTGGTGGTGGAGTAATATGATTCTCTCTACCAAAATCTCAACTAATTATCTATGCGTTCTCTTAGGCACCGATGTATTAATTCTCTTTTGGTCCTTGAATCAAACATAAAATGCACTACAATTATATTCTATAGATTCCAAGTTGTTCAGAAGGAAGTATACATCCCATTTGATATTTCCTTTGAAAGCGATCATCACTCCTTTATTTGCAAAAAATTAAAGATTCCTTTACAGAAAAATTAGGTGCTAACTCGAAGAAACCATATTTTACCTAATTAAGAAGAAACAAAAAGTATGGAAATAAAAATGGTAGTCTTTAAAGATAGCTTATGATACATGTGTTCATGTAATAATATTCACTCCCCCTTAATATGTTGCCAGCAGGGGAAAAAACCGTTGCGTACTTTTATCCGACTGCGCAATTTTACCCTCATTTCCCCTACTGCAGTTTTAAAAATATTAAGCTATGATTTTTTTTTCTGTATTGCTAAAAAATTCGGAATTTTTTAATATGCAATCAGTAGAAATTACTACGAGTTATACCTAGGGGATCAGAAAAAAATAGAATTAACTACATAAAGGATAAGTTTTTATTATTTTTTACCTTAACGGCTAATTGGTTACGCTTAGACCACTACCCCCATTGAAACTTTCACTGGTAGACAGTTGTCTCTAAACTGAGTATAAAGGAGCTTTCCCGGAAAATTTAAAAACAAGATCATGGTTCGAAACTTTAATTTATAATCAGTTTTAATTAAAGCGTCTGAGAACAATATGAACTCCATGTGGCTGTTAAGATTTTAAGCCACACTTTAACTAGTATCAAAGTTATTCTCAAAAGTTTAAAGATTGTGGTAAGATTATACGTTACGTAAGAATTTAATTTGGCTAAGTTAGAACTTCACTTAATTGTGTTTTTAGCTGAGCTAGGCCATTGAGAATTTTTTTAAATCAGTCTTATATTTGCTTTCAGACGGTTTTTTATTATTAGAAAATAACATCTGGATGATTTTATTAATAATAATTAAGTTTTGTTTACATCAGAACTAAAAAAAATACAAAACCAAAGAATAGTAATGTGATTTGCCAAGGCTAAAATTAGAATATCCGTTCTGGCGAAAAGAGAACAAATACACTGAAAAATATATCTCAAAGTAAAAAAGTTAATAACAAAAAAAATGCAACTACTTCACAAATATATAAATTATATTGGCTAAACGTTAATTAATCAAATAAATCTGCTTCAATGAAGTGAAAAATATAGATCCAAGTCATCGATATTTATTGATAAGTCTATTAAATATCTTTTGAAGACGATATATTTGTTAATACTAATTATATTTAAAGGTATTGAGGTTGTTAAAAAAATACCTGCATTTTAGTAGTTTCTCAACTATTAAGTTATACAGAAAGTAGATTAAGAGTAATTTTCTTTTAAATTACAGATGGTTGAGAGTTGTGTAGAGAAATTGTAATGAGAGTTCAGAAAAGATATTTGCACAAGGCGTTACATAATTAATCCCCGAAAACCTAATATAGGTAGTTTATAATGTACCTAAACCTGAAAAAAAACTATTTTTTGTAAAAATTTCTTTTATTTAGCTACCTTTAGAAAATCAAAATAGTTCATCCACACATGTATTTAAAAAGAAATTAAAATAGTTTTTGTTTTCTATCGAAGATATTGAAATTTTTCTCGTTTAAATTTTGAATTATTATTTTATTATTGAATATTATTAACTATTCTCATTTTTATGCACTACCATTAACCTTATGAAAGATATTAAACCCGTAATTTAAGACACCCTGTTTGCCACTGCTGTTTCGCGATTTATATTATTCCTATATTATTTTCATGTGTATTGTTCACTGTTTACAACCTCAACACGTTTAAGTTTTTTTGTAATTCTTTTTGTACTACACCAATTTGTAAATTATTACTTCTATGCATCTTCGTTCACTTACTCCCAGGTGATGTAAATATTTTTTCTCGTTCTATTTGATTGTAAATGAATAAATAAGGTTCAGTTTTAGAATAAGAAATAGAATAAGAAGAGAGATTAGAAAATAGTAATAATACAATGAAGAAACTGGAATCTATTTTTGCAACGTATTGGTCACAACTAAACTCAACGTTGTGCTGTAGAAAACTTAAACTGATCTTGAATAATTTATTTCATGTTAAAAATCATGTGCTCCATTTCTTTATAACGGGAATATTCCTAGAATATATTTTTTTAACAATTATTTCCCATACTTAAAGATTAGTCCTTTTTTCAATTAATACAATTCGTGACTTAATATTTATTTTCTTTAAACCAACTATCAGTATATTTACAAAAAACGCCAAATTAAACAAAATATATTTATTTAGTCTTTCGATGATTCTTTAAAAATTACCAATAGATTTAAACATAAATATGTATGGAAGGATAAAGGTTACTTAATTTTATTTCTACTTCAATTACATTGTAGCTCGTAAACTTATCTTTATTGCGTACTCTTGCGTCATAAAAAAGATTATAAACTTTTATAAATATTCTATGATAAAAGCCTTGAACAACTTTTCTATAACCGATGAACAGTGTGTTTTTGAAATGTTTTCTTCTGAGATATTCCTCCATGAACATAAAGTATTTTCAATCTTAAATAATTTTTATTTTTATAGCTTATACTCTTGTAACTTATAGCCTATACACACTCCAAATAAATCAAAGAAAATTTTCAAGTCAAAAATAATTTCCTCTTTTATACTATTTATAGAACAATGAAAGAGAAAACAAGTATTGTATAGGTAGCAGAACTTCCTAACACACAGATTCTAAGAACCTGCATAATATGATAAAAGTATTTATTATATGCAGAAATATACATTATAATACATTGAAATAAGATGTTTTTATTCCACAGAGCTTTGATTTTTTATGTTTTCAGATTGAACTCACGGTAGGAAAATAGTTTTTGAAACTTTTAATAGTTAGAATTGAGTGGGTGAGAAGCCATGGGTTATAAATGAAGATTTTAAAAAGTTTACTTTGCGTGGGGGATAGAATTTTAGACGCTGAAAATTAAATTTATCAAATTTACTGGGTTTTATATTCTACAATCACCGGCTGAACTATCTTTTAAAACTAAGCTAAACTTCTTATCAACACACAAAAAATTTCTGAGTTTGCCTACCCACATTAAAAAAGAAGTTATCTCGTATTGTTATACTTTACCCCTTAGTTTTAAACCCTCTTAAATGCGATTCTTCAAAAAAAAATAATCGTTCCGAATATTCCCGCCATATTTTCATATCTGATTCCACCTATAAAAGTTCCCTAAAAAGGCCACAATCAAACATTCCGTCCTAAAGGGCCATCTCGAACACTACTCTCTCCAAGCTCAATTATTTCTCAGTCCTCCCAGATGAATTAATTGTACCTAAGTTTCCAAGAAACGGCACACTTTAATTGTGCTCTCAGCATTCCCGGTTCACCTGAACTTAATTAGCATAAGTCCCAAGGGGCTGCAGCACGCATCTCCCAGAAATGAAAGAATTAACAGACGTTAATTGAGGGAAGGTTCTCGGTGCGTTTCTTTCGCGTAAAAACAGCTGTTATCGAACGAAGGGGTGGTCTGAGAAAACATTATTTTGGCTGCTTTTTGCCTTGAGAGAAAACATGGATTCTTTCTTGTGGTGATATTTTATTTTATGGAAATATGATTATATTGATTGGAATTTCTTTCTTGTTAGGATCGTGAAGTGTTTAACGGAAATTTTCAAAATTTTTATGAATATATTTAATTTTTTAGTGTGGCACTTTAAGATTGCTGAATATAATAATTGTAATTATAATTATAATTATAATTATAAATATTATTATTGTTGTTATTATTAATATTGTTGTTATCATTATTATTATTATAATTATTATTATTATTATTATTATTATTATTATTGTTATTGTTATTGTTATTGTTATTATTGTTGTTATTATTATTATTATTATTATTATTATTATTATTATTATTATTATTATTATTATTATTATTATTATTATTATTATTATTATTATTATTATTATTATTATTATTATTATTATTATTATTATTATTATTATTATTATTATTATTATTATTATTATTATTATTATTATTATTATAATATTCTATAAGCAACAAATATTTATTTACAATTTTGAACTTTCTTCTTTTCAGGTGTCATATATCGTCTGTTTTTATGGTGTGCATGTTGTGATCGAATTTTGAACTCCGATTGCTTGTTTTTTCAAGTAAAGAGAAACGATTTGAACGATTTGAAACGATTTCGAATAGAGACCTTGCCATCAGAAGAATGCATAGAAACTGTGTTAACCAATTACAGGATTTTAATTTTCCATTAGTTTAAATAATTGGAATTTTTCCAGCAGCTATATCTAAAAGATTTTCGAACAACGGAAAACTTTCAGCGGTCCAATAATAAGCACAGAGCTAAAGTTATTCTGTTTGACCAAAAATTTCAAAGTAGCCAAAGGGGGAAACACTTTTTCAAAAAACTGTAAGAATAAAACTATTAACACGTCATGATAAGGTATAGTTTGTATTTGCATTTAATTTGTATAATGTTCTCTTAGCTCAATCATCAATTCCTTCACTGTTATCTTTCAGTTGTTGGATTTTCTTAATTTATAAAAGAAATTTCCTCGTATGATATTTTTAGATAACCTCAAAATGTATTAAAACATTGATGAAAACTGTAATGAAACACAAGAAGACAGAAAATAAGATCTAGATGATTAAGACAGCTTAAAATCGAATTGCTTGGGCAAATTCCACACTTATTCACTAACTTATTATTTATGACTTCATCTGCAGTTGTGAATGCAATTTAAAGCTTTTCGGACTGAAGATTACAGAAATTCTTATCTTTGTGAGACACTAGGATCATAAATTTTACCACTTATCTTCAGAACTCTCTCTAAGTACCTCACAAGATGTGATGGATTGTGTCCCTACAGTCGCATTCCACTTCAAGTGCATCAAAGGCCGTTTCCTAAGCTTCATTGCAATGGGTTTCAACTCTTAATGCTCCAGTAATCTAAAATAAGCTACTTATAATGTGACTTAATCTATGAAAGCCCAGCACCTTAATTTCTATGGATACTTCTCCACTTAACACTTCAGGATTAAAAGTTTAATTGGATACTTATCTCACTGAGTTTCAAGATGGATGAAGAACTTTTTAACTTGAATGAGACTTACAGTTTGGCTGATTATTCTCTGATGCTAAATGATTCATCTATATCCATAGAAGTCCTAGAGTGCATGCTGAAACATCACAATGAATCACTACATTTAGAAGGTAAGTTAACCTTTAGTTAACACTTGTTTCAGTTAACACCTGTTTTTATAGCATGCAAATCTCAAATTGCATTTTCCCAATAATTTATTTATTAAAATAACGTATTTTGTTCACAATTTAAGGGGATAGTGGACCTTCAAACCTTTTTTTTTATTTATTGCCTCATGATTATTAAATTTGGTACATAAGTGCAGTACTGTATAAAAACCTTATATCCATTTAAAATTTTATGAAAAAGTAAAGAATAAATTTTTTATATTAAAAAAACAAAATTTTTAAGGACAATTTTAAAAATCTCTCTTGCGACATAATTTTTAAAATTTCTTTTCGATTGTATTAAATAAGTGCTCAAAAGTACATCAAGAAAAAAAATTGGTATTATTTAGTTATTTGGTTCAGTAGTTATTTTGCTAGAAAATATTTGTATACTTATACTCAAAATTTATAAAAATTTCACTTTTTCTGGTACTAAAGCCAGAATTTGACAAACTTAATGTTGATCAATTACTTAAACAATACGAATTTTATTTCAACTAATTGTTAGGAAGCTATGTTGAAAGTTTGGTTTGATTTTCTTAAAACACATGGTACGTGTTAAAACACATGGTAACTAAATTTCAAACTTGTATAACTTTTTTATTTATTCGCTTTTTTCAATTTCGTTTTCAGATACTTATTTAGATTAGTTTTGAGTATTATAAAATCAAAAAATATTTTTTTTCCCGAAATTTGTTCGATTTTGCCTATTTGAAGGTCCACTATCCCCTTAAAGAAAAGCAATTCTTTCGTTCACACCCATTTCTTTTGTGATTACGAATAAGTGACACACATTTTATTTAACGAATTTTTTATCCAAACTCTTCAATAAATAACTACCAAAAACTTTTGTCATTGAAAGAGAGTAATAACTATAAGACAATTTCAGCTTGGTTCAGTGGACAGACATATTTACTTTTGCAATTCTTTCGTATTCATTTAGGTATCTTATTTTGTGTTTTGTCATCATAATTTTTTTTTAGAATTAAAAGTAGTTCAGACGAAAGAAACGAACAGACAAACAATTATGTTCAGTTTTGTGTCTGGGCTATTCTCATTTTGGCCATATCTATGGTAGAGTCAAATTAAGTTAAAGAAAAGATGCTTAAGAAAAGTTATTGGTTAAGTATGTTAAATGAAATTACAGAAAAGCTGGTTCACCTAATCCCGTGAAGATTCTTACAGAGCTTCGACTGAAATACCTGTGGATCTCTAATTTAAGAAGTAACCCTCCTGAGACATCATAAAATAACAAAAGCCCGTCTTAGCGACTGACAAAAGAGTTATCCCCCTTCGACTAACTCTACCCTCCAAAGCACTGAAAACCCTTCCTCCTCAAAGGAGGGGGCCGTTGAAGCGAAACACCGTAAATGCATTTACCAGTGCGGCGAAACAAAGAGGCGGCCAAAGAGCAATAGGAGCTGACGCAGTTTAGTGCACTTTGAGAAACAGTGTCCGAGGGGCCTGATTGCGTTTGTTCTTTGCAGCGGCTCCGGTGGCGATGGTTGGTGGCCAGCGATTGCGTTACGGGGCGATTGAATTTGGCAGCCCCCTCACCTCCTCTAATGGGAGGAAGGGTTGAGTGAAAAGGTTTTTGCGGTGGCCGAAAATCCAGTTTAGATTGCGTTCTTTGACAGTTGAATTAGTTGCTCCGAAAACGTTTCGAACCCTAGTAGTAGCAGTAAGAAAGAACTACTTGAAAAATTTCCAAAAAAACGTATCTTTCTATGGAATGTTTTCCCTTAAATCTGAACAAAGAGTAGAGCCATTTTATAGCAATCAATCGATCAAATTTATTAGGAATAACAAAAAACACATAAATAAATACATATGTATAAAATTATAGTATGTAAATATACATAATAAAAACACATGACAGGGAAATATTGACATGTGAACCAAAAAATCCCGAATATCAACTTTTCTTGATAACCATGAAATACCAAATAAATAGTAAGGATTTCGACTAATACAGGATGTTTCGAAAATCTTTAAATTTAATTCTTACCTTATCGGTTTTAAATAAGTATATTGAGTTGTGTTGCATATAATAACAAATAAATTATATTCCACACTATTCCCATAGGAATATGGAGTTTATCTTATAAGATACTTCCCCTATATCATTCTTAACCCATTCTATAAAACATCAATGAGGTAATTACGTTACAAACTGTATCACATTTGAACAACAATACAAAAACCTGTAAATAGGATTTCAGAAAATATTAATTAAAAACATCTGCTTTTTACCAAAAATAAATCAAAACCTTTTAACAATAATCTAATAATGTGTATTCATAAAACATTCAGATTCTCTTCTTGATTTTTTTTAAGATTTGAATATTTTAATAAACACTCATTTAATCTAAACAATAAAGAAAATGATATAAGCTTAAATCGCCATCAAGAGATTCCTTTTCCGCTTTGTTTTCACAGTGCAAAAAAAAAATACACTTTATGAGACATTCAATTTCAATTACTTGAGTTAATTATACAAATTTGATTACTCTGCTTTATTTTATATTTGAATCATTTATTTCAATTAAGTTAATTAGCAGTTAAGTTTTCATTGCAAATTAAATTTGAATTTAATTTCTAACGTCCTTAGAAAGAAGTGAAAATAAAGGACTAAGTTCAATGATTAGTTTCGAAATTAAAGATTCTCTTAATTGGGTACTCTAGTGTCTAGTCTAGTTACGTATTTATTTTAGTCTTTCTTACATTTAATAAGCTAACAAAATGACATTTAAAAAATGAAAGCATAGTATAAGTAATTATTTAGCTCATATTAAAGAATTTAGTTTAGTATATAAATGAAGGATATTTTAACATTTTTATTCACTTTTTAAACTCGAAATTATTTTAATTCTCGTAATTTGAGCAACGACCAAACATTCCTGTATCTCTCTATATATAATGAAGATCTGGGTGGGTGGCTGGGTGGCTGTGTACGGATCAAATGTGGCGCAATTACTCCTTAACTACCCGTCCGATTCAAACCAAACTTGGTACACACACGTATGAGGACGGGGGAAAGGCAATGACGCCAGTTTCAAATTTCTAAAACCACCCCTTCACCCCTTTTAGGCCTTTTTGTTGTTTTTTGTTTTGTCTCCTTACTTCTCCACCAAAGAAGATCTGTTTTACTCGCATTGTTGCAAATAATACAACAAAAACAATTTTACACGTAAAACAAAGTATTTAAAGATAAAACCGGACTAAAATTGTTTTTAAAAGGTTATTAATAATTTAAAAAATTAAAAACGGTCCTTATACAAAACTTTATGATAGTATTTTCTTCCTAAAAACTTAATTTTCCTTGAAACTTTAAGTTGAAACTGAAAATTTAGACTGTTAAAATTAATCTTTATGTAACAAAACTTGAATTATTTTAGTGTAGTTTTTAAGAAAGTTGGTAATAAAAACTAAATCGATTTTAATTTTCCAAATTTTTTTCCATGATAGCTTAACGAGACTTTTTCAATGGACTCTAACCGCCTATCTGGTTCGAGACTTCACGGAACCAACACGTGACCTACAACTGAGCTTGCAATTGGTTACCACAGATACTACACTAGTAGATCTACTAGTGTAGTATCTGTGGTAACCAATCGCAAGTTCAGTAGGTCACGTGTTGGTTCCGTGTGACGTCAGACGGTTAGAGTCCATTTAACAGCTGGAATGTTAAATACTTTTTCTTTACGTGGTTGTCTTTATTTATTTACCGGGAAATTCGTCAAAATAGCCAAATGGGAGCATTATCAAGTTGTTGACTAAATTCCTCTGCGGGATTTTTTCCTGATAATGAAGTAATATTATGCCGATGAAAAAGGTACCGGGAACTCCGGGATGAAAAAGGTACCGGGAACACCGGGATGAAAAAGGTACCGGAAACACCGGGATGAAAAGTACTGGGAACACTGGGAGGAAAAAGGCGCCAGGGACACCGGGATAAATTGGTAATTCTTGATACAGAAACTTAGATATGCAACTTGAGAGAGCTTAAAAAATAATTTTAAACACTCCACCCGTGCAAGGCCGGGCAAATCAGCTAGTATGAAAATATATTAAATGTATTTATTTTGTTATATCCACCATGGAGAAAAAATGAGTTTCGAATTATTTTTCTTTTCCTGCCTTACTAGTATTTATGGCCGCAAAAGTAAGTTGACTTCACTAATCGAAGCTCCGAAAGCTCCAATTGTGGTTTTCTCTCTCCTTTTACAGTGTCGCAGGTACCGGTGTGTCATTCCAGAGGTTTCAAGCTGTCCACTTTCCTGACGTACACGAGCTGGTCGGACAGATATTTATGTCACTGCGGTGGTAGACGTTACGTTCGGTTTTGTTTTTATTCTTGGGGCCTACCCGGATGTTCAGCTGTAGTCACGTGACAGGGAATGAAATATTGCCACGAGATTAAACAAGTGAAGATTATTTCCCATGAAAAAGGAATTTTCCGTCTGAAAAAAAGGTTTATTTTTTTGCTTTGAAAAATTTTAAGCTTATGACAGAGTACTCAAATTCGGGGGAGCTGGGGGCACCAACGAAATCACAAGCACGTTTTCGTGTTTCTCTCCTTAAAGGGGATTTTTGGAGTCAGTCGTTATGTTATTTTAACTACCTCTGGGGACTGAAGTAATGGGGGTAAAATACTAATGCCCAAATCAAACCCCTTTTATAGGGAGGACATTCTCTTCAAATATGTTACGGTAAAAGTGATAAATTTTTTAATATTAATTAAATTTAACAGGTGATTTTTTTTAAATTTCCCACTTGTATTGAGGAGTGTAACATTGCTATAGCTTTTCCATTTTGCTAACTGCATGACGAGGAGGGAAAGAAAGATCTTTTTGTAGAAGACCATGGATTGGGTTTATTATATTCAATTGTTATTTCTTTAAATTCTAGTTCAGTGTAAATTAGTTTTAATGGTGGATGTATTCGTAAAACATTTTTTACCGCATGTATTCGAATTCGGAGATTTTAATTTCGATTAGCTATCAGAATTTTTTTTTTTTTTTTTTTAGTTTAGAACATTTTAAAAATTTTACGAGGAAGAAAAAAATAACCGAAAAGTTTTCAATTAAGATTTTAATATTGCCGTAGTACTAAATTCTCAATTGACACGTAATTAAAAATGCGATCTTCTACTAGTACGTAATTTTTAATCACGTATTTTACTTTTTTATCGTTTTAAGGATGCTCTAAAAATCTCAACTAAAAATTTGTTATTTTCATAAAAACTGTAAGTTACAAAGTTATCTTAAAGATTAACTTCCCCTAAACCATAAGAGATAGGTTTTATTTGAAATTTAGAGCAAGAGTTGTTTAAAACTAGCAGATGCGAATTTACTGTTTTCTGGATTCTATTTCAGATTGTAAATCATTCACAACAATATCAGCCCCTGTATTTCTTATAATAAGTTTAAAATTATGTGAAATTCGCCAATAACTGAAATCTATTTTAAAAACACAAATTAATAAAATCTACACTCCGTATTGCAAAAAATGAAAATTTCTCTCCTTTCCACAGAAGCATGAACACAGAAGCATGCAGGTCCCACTGTTGTATAAATGAATCGTCAGTTAGAAGTAAGGAATAAGTCCAAAAACGAAGTTTTGAGAAATTCGAAAAAACTATATAAGTAATGGAATTTTTATCCCATAGCCACCAAATATTTACAGGAAATGCATGACACTGTTAAGAATACAGAACAATCATCGAAAAAATTATGAGTGTATTTGAAAATGTTTTACAGTTAAAAAAAGATTATGGACTTATTCCCTTCTTCAACATTATTAAATTTCAGCTGAACAAAAATCTTAAAAAAACACTTAAATTGACATATAAATTACATTTCTGATTAAGTTCACAGCACAAAAGGGAGAAATTGAAATACTAAGACAAATAAAATTCAAAATTATTATGAAACTGAGTCATTAAGGCAGTATCAATGGAGAAAGTGAATATGAATGGAGTCAAACATTCCCTGAGTAAAAAAAAAAGTTAAAAACACTTTTAAATTAAAAGCAAATTTTATTTTGCCTTAGTTTAACAGCACAAAGAATAAGAAAAGAAAGACAAATTAACTTTATTTCCAAATTAAATTAAAATATACAATGAATCGCTGGACATTGATTTCGCAAATACAAGCTATATCTGCCTATATTATAGGTGTAGTTATTTTTCCCCTCTTTCCACTCATGTGTAGGGCAAAGCATGGAGATATTTTTGAGCACAAAAAGTCAATTTGTCGTTTTTTGGACTTATTCCCTTTTTCAAACTGGCGATTCAAATATATTCCTCCGGATCCGGTCTGATCGGTAGTACGCCAGGCTTCTTGTTTTCCATTCGTAAGCATGATTCTTTAATAAGGATTTATGCTGCCACGAGGGAATTCGTGCGACTAAAAAGCCTTTCTAATCTGCCCCAGCTGATTGCGGTCGCATGATAACAAACGCGACAGCACCCGTTTACATCTCTTGGCGACGGCGAAATGTGCGTCCATTCCCTAACAGGGTAATAAGTTGGCATGCTTGTCTCCTCAAAGAGCACACAATCTTCTAAATGAAGTTTTTGTTCAAGTTATTGCCTAGTGCGTTTTAATTTTTTAATTTTCTAATTTTTCTGCTTAGAGCGCTGAAAGCCATCTCAATGGAGTTATTTTACTATGGGTTATGGAGCCTTGGAGCCTTGGAGCCTTTGTTACAAAGTAAAAACCGTTAAATGGACTTTTGAAACACCCTCTATTTTATTTATCTTCGAAGTGTTTTTAAAATCTTTCTTAAACTTGAAACCAAAATATTATATACAACTTTTCACCAATAAAGCAACCTTTCTTCTGTGAATGACTGGGTGAAAAGCTAATTGCTTTGAAACATTTAAATAAAAAAATTTAATGATTTTAATATTAGTATATTGCTTGTTATATAATTAGAAATGTTACTATAATAGTAAACTTGTTACTTGTTATTTGTTACTTGTTAAACTTGTTATAATTAGTAAACTTGTTACTATAATTAGAAATTTAATAATAAATTTAAGAAACATTTCAATACAAATACCCATGAAGAAACTTTTGAGTCACATTTTTAATGTTTTTTCCTTCGTTGTTCAAACTGATAAAATTCCTGTCATAATTAAACATGAGGTTATCAATCAAAGTTCTAATTCAAATCAGTGAGAGTCTATTCCTTGAATTGTAATCATGAAATAAAAACATGTAAAAAATAACACATTTAAAGTCTTAAACAATTTGGAGCCCAGATGTCTGAAACTAGAGAAATAATAGAAACTTGTTTAAAAGAAAGGTTTTTGATTCAACTCTACATGCCTCATATTTTTCTACTCCACCTCATTAATAATCTCTTGGTTATCTAATACTTCAAAGTGGCTTCTCTTGTACTATATAAATTGCTTTGAATAGGAATAAGTTTTTCTTCCTGATTCCAAGCTCCGTCATAGTATAACATTTATCTAAGTCAAAGAAATGTAATTATGTCTCGCAAATTGCACTAAGCTTACCTTTTTCCATTCACTCAGAATATTAAAAGGTGCTTTTTAACTCAACGTTTAGTTTGAATTCATAATCTAAATGTGTTTGAAGTAATAAATTTAAATTACGCTCTAAAAAGAATGTTGGATATTTCTTCCAAAAATCTTTTAGAAATAGTATCTAACTCAAAAAATTGGATTCTTTACTTTGTTTTGATATTTTATTTAGTATAGTATAGGCATTCACCAAACACCTTGAATCAAAGCTGATTAAAGGTTTTAGAAGTTGAAAGAATGAACATAATCAAAAGGAATTTTATGAAGAAATAGCCTTTTTAACCGCCAGCAATCTCGAAGTGAGGAGCTCAGTAAAATTCCAGGTAGAAACTGGTAGTCAGGAGTTGTATTTCTTCAATTTGTTTGGAATTTTTTTTTCTGTTTTTGAATGATTAAGGTATTGTACGGTATTAAGAATTAATCGTTATTTTACTACATTTATAAAGTGCTAAGAAACCAACAAAAATTTAGATTTATTTAATTTTTTCTCGACATAATTTGGTTTGGTTCCCATCTTAAAGTTTGGTATAAAAGTTGTTTTTTGAAGGTTAAAAGCAATAGTACATTTTATGTTCCAAAAAAGGAAACAATAAATTTTTATGACAGAAAGTTGGCATTATTCACATTAATTTAAAGAAAAAACTATAAAAAATTACCCTTACTTTGTGTCTTTATCTTTAATTGTTCAAGAGCATTAGCTGTTTAAAAATTACATAAAAACAACTTAACTAAACTTCCTGAACATTAATAAAATTATTACACTCAAAATAGCCAAGGTAAAAATTAAATTGGATGTAAATTGGTGGACTTTTATTACTTACTACTGGCGAGAATATCCTAGAGCTTGTATGCACAGAAAGAATAAATCCTCTAAAGTAAAGCTCCGTGTAAACAAAGAAACTCTAGTTTTAGGAAACACCACCAAGTATGGGAAAAATTTTAATCATTCTAGGAAACGAGATGGCAATGGAGAGAAAAGTGGCGAATCCCGAATGTGTTTCTCCGAATGAGAGTAGGGAACCGAATCGTTTGCAACCATCCTATTTGGTTTGGAATAAGAGGGGATATTGAGAGTTAGAGAAAAAATATTACATTAAAATGGTGTTATTTCTTTTCTTTTATTATATTTTATATTATATCGATACTGTCAGTTTTTTGCTTATCATGAAAATAATAAACATTGTTCTGGTTAGCTCATAGGAAACTCAGAATGATAAAAACAAAATTTCATTCCTTTAAACTGTCTATATTTCAACTTCAAATTCTCTTTATTTATTTACAAAAGAAATACAAGTAATAGAAAAAAAATAAAAGAAATACAAGTAATATTAGTATATTATACCCATTATAGTATTTAATATATATTTTTTAATTTTATTTTCTTGGGCTGTGGTGGAAAATGGCCAGTAATTTGCAGGCTATTCAAAACTGAATTCGACCAGCAGTTCAAACTGAAAGTTGACCAAAGCTCTTGAGCACTTCTGGGGTACATTCTTTAATTCTATTAATAGTCCAGTCAATCGTTGCTCAAAAGTGACGTTTTCAAAACATTTTTTAGAAGTTTTTTTCGATGGCTTATAGTATGTTTTCGAGGGTGCTGATTACGAATATAAAGTTTTCTGAACGTAGGAAACTTTTTATATTGTAAAAAGAGCTGGATTTCTTACTCTGTACAATTACTTTTATGTTAGTTTGAAGATTTTTTGTTTATATAGTTACTTTAAATTTACTACATTATTTTTTATACATTTCAAAAAAGAATTTCAAATTTGGATTTATTTTTGTTAGTTATTTTTATGATTATTAAAATTCAGAGCAAATCTATTTAGAGATACATTCAAATTAAATAATTAAATCCATTATAAGTATATCTTCCGAATTTTCCCAATGTAGTTCAGTTTGAACAGAATCATTTCAAATAGTACCAAAAATCAGCCGATTCTTCCTTTTTAAAACAAGGTTCGTTCTCTTCAAAAGCAGGAAATTAGGTGATTGTTTGAGGCTTCGCAATTTCTCTACTGTTACCCAATGGTAGTTTTCCAAAGACTACACAATCAAAGCTCAAGGTCTTTGCAAGTTCACTTTTTCATGTGGATCACGATGTAGGGTTTCTTACTTGTTCATGTTCAGTTAGTTACTCCACGGATCTAAGTGGATAAATAAAACAAAATAAAACACCAAGCATTAAAATTCGGTAAAAAATTCTTTATATTGATTTTATTTTTATCAGAGCAGATTTTATTATTTATCAAAAACTGAAAAAATACCCTTTTAGTCAATTTTTAACACAAATTTTTTATTTTTTTTTAAAATAATTTTTAAGTCAAGAACATAAATATTTTAAGTAGCCGTGAAACATTTAAAGTTGACCTCTCTGGAGTATCTTGGGGCTTCTCGATTGTTTTGGAAACTATGAATAGGAATAATCGACAGAGTTTTGGGGTTACTATTGATTGTCACCACAGTTTTCAAGGATTTTTAAATATAATTTACTATTTTTTACCGATAAATTAGATTGTTACGATATCGATATGATTACGATCGATACCAATGTATTGGCAGTTATGTTATTTGTCATTTTGACACGAATCACCAATATTATTTTAAAGAAATAAATGTAACGACTATCTCTCAGTGAGCAACATTAAATTAATATGTATTAATCTGGCATGATTTTAAAAATAAATTATCAAATTGCTTCGTTACATACGATTTTTAGGAATCATTGATATCAAACCCGGTTTTGTTCTCCTTTTTTAAAGACACCAACTCGAACAACAATATTTAATGGAAGCTTAACACTTGAAAGTAAAAGAGCAAGAGAAGTTATGGTGAGACTGATTGACTTAGGATCAATTTAACAGCTCTTATAGAGTAAAATTTGTTAGATTTGTTTTCTAATAAATTTATTAATGGTTCAAAAGTTATTTTAAGCTTTAATCCCACTAAAAGTAATGATCATCTTACTCTCATATTTTTAGCCATTGCACCATGAAAATTAATTACTCATGTTTAATGGTAATCTTGAAGCAAAGTGCAAAAATGAAACTTTTCAACAACTTAAAAATTTTATTTGAACTTACGTAAAAAAAGTATCTACGGTATTATAAATGAGTAAATTTTAATTATTCTACTAAAAAAACTACCTGTTCGCTAAATAATATAATTTCTAAAGCCTCATTCACCACAATATAATTTAGAGAAACTTCCTTACTCGACAAGAAAACATTCTTTACAAATCCTCAATACATGGAACAGCCATTTAGGACTATATAGTTTCCTCACGAAGCACTTTCCATTATCCTTTTTAAATGCAAAGCAGTTGTACAGTTAAAGTTCTTGCTTGTCAAATCAAATTATCTCATTATGTAAATTCCTTAAACTTCTTAAAACATTCGCAAAGTGCTCCCCCGACAGTCTAATTAACTGTAATTAAGCCAAACAAGTAACCGCGCCGCTTTAAAAGAAAACGTTTTAATCTATTCCGTTGAATGAATCCGCCAAAAGCACATCAGCCATCATATATAAGCAAGGAGGAAAAAGCGCCGTCTTATCTGCTCGCTCGAGGAACTCGCGACCGGATAATCAGGGATGGTGACATCCCCCGTTCGGTTGTTCTTTTCAGTCAGCTGCACCCCTGACCGGGACGCTTCACGCATCGTCCGACGTGAAAGGGTTGAGAAGTTCCTCGTCTGCTCGTCAGGAAATGGGTTGACACCATAGCGAGCTTTGTGAAGCAGTTGGGAGGTGATGGTCAAAGGACGGAAGACTTTCCTGTGATTGTGTTTTTCGTGTGAAGTTTAGTATGCTGTTATATCTATAGTGAAATCCGCTGGTCTACTTAAGGACAATAAAAATAGCTTGTGTTTCATAAACTTGTATTTATTAAATTTAATGTAATGATCAACGTTTTGGAAAAGTACGTTTGGAAAGTAATATACGGCATTTGTCCCTTAGTAACGTATTGTAGTAAATACTTTTATTGATATTTGTACCTTATTTATTAGATTGTTGGCAATGCTTTAAAAGAAGTTGTGTTGATGGTATTCCCATTATAGTAGGGGAGCCCAGAGTGTTTTTGGGTAGTAACTCGAGCGCGTCAGATAATCATAGGGGAGATACCTTGCACGCTTTTGAGTAACTCCACCAAATATAAGCTCTCTATGTAGGGGGGTTTGTAAAAAAAAAATTAGTTAAATGGACATACTCGAGCGCGTCAGATAATGATAAGGTAGGTGAGTTACCAGCTAAGAAATGTACATTTTCTAAAATCTGCCGATTTGAGCGGTGGGTAAGGGAGCGGGAGGGTTACAAAGTTGCAAAGTAAAGCCAAGACCGGTAAGCCGCTATCGCTCTTTTTGAGAAAAATGTACGAAACAAAATGTTTACAGACTAGTAGCCAGGAAACTAGGCTCAACTAGTTGTAAACTGTCTTGGTAGCCAATCTGACGCGCTCGAGTATGTCCATGTAACTAGTTTTCTTTCAAATTTTGACTGGCTGTTCTAAACTTACCCACCAACATAGAGAGCTCATATTTGGTGGAGTTACTCAAAAGCATGCAAGGTATCCCCCCTATGATTATCTGACGCGCTCGAGTAAATCCACACTTAGCATCATGGGCTCCCCTACTATTATAAATATATTTCAAATTATCACATGTATTTCTTTTTATAACGGGTGTTTAAAAAGTTGTGCTGTGCATATAGTGGCGTAGACCGAAAAAAAATTAAGAGAGCAGTATTCAAATTTTGGGAATGATATGAACACTTTTAGGCTTTGGACAAAAGCTTTGTTGTTTTGAAAACGTGAAGTATCTAAAACTGGTCCTTGACTATTCTCCTGATTATGGAAGCAATAAATATTCTAATTACTTTCATTCCGTAAAAAAAGCATAAAATCAAACTGAAAAAAAAACACCCTCTTCCTTCTAACACAAGGATAAAAACAACCGGAAGAAGTAGACTAAACAGCTCCATCAGAGTTAGTAAATGTCTCTAAAAACCAACAAGAACAAGAATATTCTAAACATCGGAAAAACTATTTAAGTTTAGAAATATAAGTATCTTGACCATAAAAGTGACATAATATTTAGTACTAAATATCTTGACCAATGCAAAATTTGTATCCAAAATATAAGGAATTAAATTTTTTTTAAAAAATTAAGCCAGTGTATAAAGAGTTTCAAATGTTCACTGAAAAACTCCCATCCATAATAATAAGAGAGTAATAATAATAATAATAAGAAAATAATCAGGCCCGACATAAATTTTCATTATCCAAACTACTATAATAAGAGGCTACCAATCCCTTCAAACCTCATATCTGAGTAGTTTTAAAACTATTAACAAACTATCTACCATTTAAAACATTTATCCCCCAGACTAAGTCTACATCTCACGATTATAGCTACTAATTTCCCCTTATTACCTCAACACCACACAATTAGCCCTCGCATATCCCTCGAATAATCCTCCCGCCGCATCAGCAAATGCATCCAAATCCCTATTTACCATCACAAATCCCCCCTATGCGACGCTAGAAGACGCGCACTTTTGAAAGATTTACAGTTGTTTAACAGGTGCTTCCAGAAACGGCGGTAATGCCATAGGACATTGTTTCTCGCTGGTTTACGAGCTGCCTTTATGGGACATAAAATCTGGATTCATGCAGGTTGATACAGGCAAAATAAAGCTGTGGGTGTGGGGGTAGAAAGGATATTACTTAAACCGAATGTAATATTTAGGGCTGAATATCATTGAAAATGGCCTAGTTATGGAAATGGGGAGTGTGTGTTTAAAAGAGCTGTTATTGAGGTTTACACTCTTGTTTATGTGTCGTTAAGAAAGTTATGTAATGTTGTTAGTTAACTTTTTACTTTTATTAAACTATTATTATTATAAATTTATTTTCTGTAAAATTGAGAAGTTTGAATCTAGGATGGTGGTTGTAAATGTAAAACTCCATAAAAGTGAGTCATTTAAAGATAATTTTGAGGGTTTTTTTAAGTTTTAAGATATATTTAATAAGCAGTGGTACTCCTAGGTTACGTTTTTTCCTAATTTAAATCAAACTTTTTTGTACCGGTTATTAAAATTTAAAAATATAAGGAAAAAAATTAAGACCCTTAGTTTATAGTATATTATTCTTCTTTTATCCAGAGTGAACATATTTAACTTCTAAAAGCGCTCATCATAATATAAGCTGGAAATAGTCTTGACCATTTTATTAGCCCTGTGATGAACCCTTTCAATTAAATCAATGTCTTTCTCCAAATATGAAGACCAGAATTGAACCGCATATTCTAGATGAGGCATCGCTAAACCCCTGTAGACATTTTTGTTATTGTAGACATTTTTGTGGTAGAGGTGTCGATTTATAATGGATCGATGCTGCTCCACTCCGATGTCTCTCCACAGACCACTTCCAAGACTCACACGGACCACCAATAGTCCGCGAAACACTGGTTGGGAACCACTGCTTTAGTGGGATACAATAATTGCCTATTTCCTGTGATAAATTCGATATAACCTTGAAGACATAGATTTTTTTTAATATAATTCAATATCCTATTAGCCTTTTTACTAGCAATGAAATTAAAATCCTCATTAGCTATTCTCTCAGATCTCTGATCATATTAATTTATTTTATTATTCATTTCACATATCCTTTATTCCTTCTTTTATTCAGTCCCTTGCGTATAGAATTTAGATCTACTATTCCTTGACCCCATATGCAGTACTTGACATTTACCCATACCCCATCTTTCAAACCATACCGATATTTTATCAATATCGCATTGTAAATTTTTATATGTTCTGCAATATACTATTCTCCCCCCCCCCTAAATCTAAACCTAAATCCTAACAATGAAACTTTCGGGTTCACTTTAAGTTATCTGAAACAAGGATGCTTGATTCAATTAGTAGAGAAAATGTTTCTAGAAATGTTTCCCATGTTTCGTCTTTTATAAAAATCTTCAAAATTTCCCTCAGAAATTTATTTGATTGCATTACTAAGAATAATATTTTAATATATTTTATTCAGGTTCGGTTTATTATTATAGCGGGTTTTCAAGGGATTCTCAATATTAGACTGATTTGGATTCAATTTATAAAATGCGTTTCAAAATTTAATTGAATTCAAGTATAATTAAAATATTCCGAATATCTTTAATGCATTTTATTTTAAGTGTTTTATGTTAAAAAAAAACAGCGAGTGTCTGCTTAAAATTTTATATATTTTTTTGAAATTAGGGTATTTCTACACAAATTAATGCTAAAAGGATTATAATCTTTTTAATTTTAAAGTTCGCTGTATTCAATTTGGGAATAATTTGAAATATAAAGTACATTTAAAACAATGATAATTTAATTAGTATAACTTTATTACCCTTGATATTCTTACTATTTTTTATTAATAAAAAATTTATTTAATTCCTTCTGTAACAGGTATTTCTTCATTGCATTTTTTATTTTTATCAATATTGACAACAATTTAAGTATCACAAATAATTCAAGAACATTTAAAAATAATGTATTTTTCCAAAGAATATGAGATATACGTTCATAGAAAAAATTTTAATATAATTAAGAGGATTAATATAGCCTGGGTGAAATACTCAGCATTATATATATATATAGATTTCAAACGTATCCTTTGAAACATGTTTTATACTCTTCTAGTCTCGTTAAAACATATTCTAAAATTTCTCCAGCCTTTTAAAATGTTTCTAATTTTGAGACTACCTACACATTTTAAACCTATTTGTATTAATAGAACTTAAGTAAATGTAGCCACAGATCACTAGGAAATTTTACTTTAAACATCTTTCCCACTTGTTAGTGCAGTGGTTCCCAACTCGGAGATGTACGCGGGCCACTAACTAAGTCTAAAATTGGAATCTTCACGGATCCCTTTGTAGCTTAAATCCTTATCATCCCAAAATTGGAAGATGAAAGTTCATTAGCCAGCATGGAGATTTATACAATGGTAGGCTCTAACTTGTCTTCGATAATAAATTTTTTCTAATTTACAGAAGACCAATACTAATTTCTTAAACTTTCCTTAATTAAAAATGTTACATTAGAGTTCAAAGTTTTTTTTTAAAATATATCTTCATTCGGATTTACTATCTATATAATAGATATCTTTTCCAAGATTTTAAACTGGATTCATCTTTTTATTTCTCAGGAATACTTTCAACCACCCCATCAGTATATGAGGTGTTTGCTGCAACAATGAGTTAACTGAATGAATATTTGTAAAGTCGTTACTTTTCTAATCTCATACTTTGTTTCGCGGTAAAAATGTGACCATAGTCACCAACCCAGTAGTACCATTGCCGTAAAATAGCACCAACTTGGCGACTAACGCTTGCTGTCACCAAGTTGGCTCCTTTTGTTGTGGATTCGGATTTTGGAGTTAACTTCTTGTTGCAGAAAACACCTCATTTTTAAAAGATTAACGTTAAAAAGACAATCATAAAGACATAGTATGCAAGTAATAAACTGTAAGCGAAGCATCTATAACATCACTTCCATAGCTTAATTGCTATTTTTTTTTTTTTTTGAAGAAATTGAATAGTTGGAAACATCTCCATTAAAAATTCCCTGGCACTTTTATTTTTCTCCCTCACTACGATTTCCCTTTGGAAAATTGAACTGTGAAACATATCATTAATTTTCTTCTATTAGGAATTTACTAAACATTGAGATTTTATTTTATCCAGAAGGGAGATCAGACATTTAAAACCATTGAATAAACTATTGATATCTTAAACTGTGATGCTTTCAAAATCTTTAACTGAATTCCTAGGTTTGTTATCTGTGGATTTCTTCTAAACTCCCATCAGTAAACTTCGATTCGCATCTATATTGTAAATATCATGATGTACTCGTACTCATTACTCAATAGTTAGTTACTTATAGTTAGAAGAATCTATATATTTTACGAGTAGTTAAAGGTAAAACATGTCTAAGAAACAAAAACAATCAAGTTAATTAAAAAAATGCATTTTATTATGAATTTCAAAATTATGGATCAACGCAATAAAGGGATCAGCTGAAATAAGAGTCCTCCACTTTGGCGATCGCGTCGCGACCGCCAACTGTACACTATAACTAATCGTGTCGCTAACTTCCGTACCGCTAACTTGGCGACCGCAACGCGAGTCGCCAAATGAAGGACTCTTATTCCAGCTGTGCCGAACTGAACAATTAACTTTTCAATAGCACCTATTTAAAAGCACAATTAATACAAATCAAAGGAAATATACATTCTAGCATATAAAAAAGGTCACACTTCAAAAGCAAACAATGTTTATCAAATACACTCTAAGCGAAAAACAACTTCCACTAAATCAAACTAATTATTTTACTGTATATAAGGAAGAAACGGTTCTTGCGTATTACCCCGTGCACTATCAGTTTCAGCTCCAGTTAATGGGCTTTGAGGGTACATTATGGGATAATACCGAAGTACCAAAGAAACATAAAATTATTCAATTTACACGACTTAGAAAAATTGGTAAAAAAAATGGGAAGTTTATGAGAATCGTGAACTGTTAATCCCATACAAGCACATACCATATTTGTTCAGAAAAATCACGCTCTATATTTTTTATCAACTAACTTACTACATTTATAGATGTATTACTCGAAAAATTCATATCATTGCACAGATCACTTTCAATTATAACGCCTCGAGTTTAATGGAAGTATGTTTTTAATACACGACACTTGAGAAAATATTTTTTATCAGTTTTTAAGTAAGTACAACCCAAACAAAAAAAAAACGATATTCATAAAACACGTAAACTAGATTCTATGTTAAAGAAGTCATAGTTTTTTTTTTTATTTCATATTACGGACTTGTCTCCATTTCGCATAATACGCATTCATGGTGTCGTCTGCCACTTCGGGATTTTCCTCCGCGAATTCCTTCCATTCATCACATTCGATATCCATACCGTCCAACATGAAATCGATAATATATTCCTTCAAATCAGTGTTTCTGTGGTTATATGCAACCGTGAGGACATCGCCTATATTTTCGTCCGATATATTGTTTTTAAGGAAGGCCACACAGTCATCCTTCAGATTTTTAATCAGGTATTTGTCAGCAGCATAAAGTAGTTTCAAAATTTCTTCAGTTTTTAAATCCGGAAGCTTGTCAGAGTACAAGTAGTCCCTTAGGTGCTCGACAGTGGTTGTGTCAATGTCGTGCATTCGTACCACCTTCGTCTCTTCATGAGCGAACATGGTCCTGAACAAGGAAGACTTGGCGCAGATGAGAAGCTTATGAGCAGAAAATTTCTTTTTATTTTTACACTCGAAAAAGACGTCTATACACTCTTCTTTTTTTAATATATCTTGAATTTCCGTCGTTAAATCCTTTTGGCGAGATGAGACACTCAAGGGCAAATACACAACCTGTTGAGGCTCGTACGAGATTAAAAATTCCAACTTCATTTTGAGAGAATCATTGTTGATAGATTCTTCTGAAAAATTGAGTTTTTCTATTAGTGTGAACGACCAGTGTTTATAGGTTTCATCAAACAAATGTTCGGATTCCTGTACATCTCCCGAGACATCAAAGAAGGACGCTTTACATTTCACAAAAGATTTTCTAAGGTCCGCCCCCGTCCTTGAAATGTCAATAATTAGACTTTCATGATCAACCCAACAATCTAGGAGAAACTTAATTCCGTCATGAAGTTTAGACTCCAGCATAACTGACGCTACTTCTTCGAATTCTCTCAGTTCATTCAAACTCTTGATACTCCAGATAAGTATTCGTCGTTCAACAGGTATATGTGTGACGAAGGAGCAATGAGTCAGGGACGCACTTCTTATTTCACTGTCTTTTGAAAAACATTCTTCAACTGTGAAATTCAAATGTGAAGAATTTGATAAAAATATTTCTTCTAATTCTGTTGGAGCTGCATACTTGTGTCCATCGAATATTGGACAAATGCGTAACTGAAACGTCAAAACGTCATTGGGGAGAAACTTCTCAGCATCTTTGTACAGATCATCATGGGATATAAGACGAGAAGAGCCTCTACTTTCATTTATGCCTAATTTTAAAGCGGCAGAATTACTTTTTATTGATAACTTGAAATCAGAGTTTATGAGAGTGAATAATACTATAAATGATGTTACTTTTGAACGGTTATTCTGGTCTTGTCTCTCGAGAAAACAGGAAATATAATTTTCTTCACCATCTTTAGAACATCCTCTAGGATACAACCGAATATAAAAATTCGTATTCTTGACTTCAGGCAACGTAAACGAGGGACTAGTGAAAGATTCAGATTTTTCGTGCAAACACATACTGAAATTTTCGATTCGCCATGTTACAGAGTAGAAAATCATTTTTACGCTACGATTATACGACTACACCACACTGATTCGTTGGAAGAATAGGAACAGCTTAAACAAATTTAAAAAAAAGTTGAAAACTCGGTGTACTATAAGATACTCAAATCACGAGGAGGAGACTTAAGATCTGATCCTTAGGGCGGATTTACACGATACAAGTAGCCAGCATGCAATTGATCAACGATCGTCTTGCCTGTGTCAGGACCCCTGCTAAATGCGCATGCGTGCAGACTTGATTTTTGCTGCCGTTTATGGCAATAAAATAATAACTGGGGAAAAGATGAAATCACGTTCCAGCAAATATGATGGCTTCATATTTGCAATTTGCTGTACTATCCAGTAGCAGTGATGTCATCGATTTGTGATTGGTCATGAGGACTCGTGTGTCCACTGGCATGCTAGCTGCTGGCATGTTGATAGTTGGGCCTTAATGGCAAGATCGTTCGCTGTTATAATACACAAAAACTATCTTTTACGCTCAAAGAGGATTATTAATCATTCGATTTAATATCTATAGGAATCATCCATTCCACTTCTTTTAATTATCGCACATTTCAAAACGTTTTAAAAGATGAGCGGAAAGCATTAGAACGAACTACTTTTTGAGAAGTGATGTAATTAGTTTGGATTGGATTTTGGTTACATACGTATATTTTCCGGTCTATGTGCTTGATCTCTAGGATGCGCTTATAAACCTTCGTCAAGTAAGACAGACACAAGCAGATTTTTACTGACACAAGAGAAAGAAAGTACACCCCAGTGCTAGACCGGAATCGAACCGACGACGGCCGATACAGTGCGCAGACTGCTAGCGTGGTTGGCTGCAAATAACCCAACCAGGCCACTCGGCCCCCTGTAATTAGTTTGAGAACCTAAAAAATTAGTTACGTAACGTCTTATACAAGTTTCAGTTCGTAAAATATTTTTGAGATTTCTTTTGGGAGGTCTTTGAGCTATTGAATTTCGGGTTTCATTGTTTAATTATGCGTAATTGTGTGTGAGGTGTGGTATGTAAAATGTGCAGCTCGATATTCAATCTAGAGTCCAAATGTGCATTGTCGCGGACGGGAAGCACACAGAGCATCAGCGGTAAATGTAAACAGTCCATTTTCATGAGGTTAAGTGTTCGAGACCTCAAATAAACAAGTAAGCGTTTTAAGCGCTTCGTGAGGTTGAGTGTTCCAAATCACAATTAAATAAACTGGCGTTTAATGAGTTTTATTGTAGACAGTTTTGTGGTAGAGGTATAATGAATCGATGCTGCTCCACTCCGATGTCTCTCCACAGACCACTTCCAAGACTCACACGGACCACCAATAGTCCGCGAACCACTGGTTGGGAACCACTGCTTTAGTGGGATACAATAATTGCCTATTTCCTGTGATAAATTCGATAAAAATCACTCGGGGCGTCGAACATCACATCACTGTCCGAGTAATCTACGTCTGATCTTATAAACATTATCTTTTAATTAATATTTGTAGCCATTTTAGGCTCACTCATGAAATTCTTTACGTCAATTTTTTTTTTACGAAACCACAAATACTGTTAAGAGTTCTGAGAGACTCTGGGGAAAATGTGAATATTGTATTATAAACGGGAAATATTCAAGATGAGCTGAGCAGTTAAGGGTTAAGAGTAAAACGTAAATTACAATTGCAGTGTTTACGCAATTTTTAAATATTCCTCGTACAAAATAAACAAACATTATTGACCTGATAATTAAATATTATTGAATTAATATTTGCACTTTAGTTTAAGATGAATTTTCTTCTGAAGGATTAACAAAAAAATTAACATAAAGAATGATAAAAAATTTCATAATAAACTGATTCAAAAATGAATGTGAAACCAGCGGCGTTTGAAACAAATAAAGAGTTTCTTTGTGAACGTATCCTCTTAATTTTTTAAAACTTTTTCTAAAATTGTGATTCTTCTATCCTTATTTTCATTCCTTTGTATTTTCATTTTAATGAATATGCTCGGTCACTCGAAAACTACTCATTTTTAACAACATGACTTGCAGTCACTTGTGTTTTTCAAAGACAAACACCGCCAGCTGTAACCCCTTATAAAACATTTCCAACACGTTCCTGTCTTTAGTTTGAGCTCTTCGAAACAACACTAACGAATGAATAGCCTCGTTTTCAGCAGCATCGGTAAAACGAAACCCTACGAATTCCTTCAATCACAGACGGGGACTGGTGTTTGTTCTGTACTCCAGTTACTTGTTTTCCCATTCACGAACTCATGACAAGAAAACATGTGATGGAATCCTGATGAACTCTGATTTCTTCGAATGCTTCACTTGAATGAGTGAAGAATAATTTTACTCTACTCTTGCCTTTTGTTAAGGTTCCTAAAAAAAGGTTTGTGTGGATTATATGTGAACAACACTGGATGGTTTTGGCTTGTTTGGAGAAAACAAATCTTAGCTTTTGAAGAGGTGGATATGGTTTTTTTACACTTTATTCTTTGTAAATGTATTCTAGAAAGTTTCAGTCTGAACACGTTTAAGGCTTTACGCGCGAGGTCAAATTTGACAACAATATCAAAAGTGGGTGTTGAAGCGAAGGTTAAGTTTTTATTTGGTTTTGTTAAGGACTGGAAAGAAATATTTAATTATTTGAAAACAGCTGCTTTGTTCCTCTATTTTTATGCCTTTAAATTGTACTTAACATTACCAAAAAAATTACATATTTTAATGTGATTAATTAGGTTTTTATTCAGCATGTCCCAAGAACAATTTTCTCTATAATCTAAAGCAATGAGTTTCTCTTAATATTAGAAGAAAATAGGCATTCTCAGTACCAGATTTTAACGTATTTAGCTACATTTTAATTCACTCTTTCTTAACATTTTAAAATTTACTACGGTCATTATAATCCATACTTTGCCGATAAATTAAACAAAGCATCCTTTCTATGAAAAATTGTGACAACACTCGAATAACTATCACAGTTTATATTGTTAACGAGCATAAATTTTAAAGTAAATCAAGTGTTGTATTTCTATCTAAATATGCAAGTTTTAAGGATAAGGAGATATTTATAGTAGAGGGAGAAACTTTAATTTGCAAATGGCCAGCAAATACTTAATACTGGCGAGTATATTTCAAATTGTTATGTTCCAATTCCAAAACTAACAAGTAGTAACAAAATAGCACCTGAATCCAGTGAGAAGAAAAATCTTGCTCTGGCTAGTATCTTCAAAAACCGCAATTTTTTGTCCTGATTTAGAGTACCTACTTGAAAAAAAGAACCGGAATAACCTTCAAATTAATAAAATTCCAAAAAATTTATGTCTGAAGTCTAAAGCTTCTACAGAATGTCTTCTACCTTGTGAAACTATTTGCATTGGATATTGTTAAGATGGAAACGATATTCCTCATTGAAGAAGTCGACAAAATGACAACCCTCTCCTTTAACCTCTCCTTCCAGTACCATTTTCATGATTGAAATAAACCTTGCATAGCTAGTTTCCCCAGCCGAATCCGTCTGGCTCAATGGAACAGAAAGGCAATTTGGGACACTCGGCTATTAGTCGAGTGTTTTTTTCCTTTCCCAAGCCACATCCTACAAATGATAGTGACAATTTCAAGATTTCCGAAAGAAGCATGTCTTAAGAAATAACGGAAGAAAAAATCGCTTCTGGCGCCTTTCCAGTGAGAGAGGAGGACCTCAGCATTTATTCTTGAGAGTTTTTTGCTCCACAAAAAAATGCTTGAAATGCTCAGTGAACACGTTGTTTTGGAATTGTGGTCGACGCAAGGAAGAAAGAAGCTCAAACGGCATGCTCTGGGCTTTTAGAGATTTGGGAAATATTTTTATGGAGGGTGAAAAACTGATGTTACATAATTCAAGAAGTTTGTTTGGATTTCTCCGGCTGGTAGGAAAATTCAATTCATTTTATGGACTGCAATAGATCAAATCTACGAAATCGTATAAGGGAATGAGTAATGGAAATATTCTAATAAGTGCACCGGAGGGATTTAAAGACTCTTGCGTATGTAATATAATGCTGTTTATCATACGAAACCACATTTGAATAATAGTGAAACTGTTTGAAGATATATTTTTTTCATCCTTATTATAAGAGGTAAAACTAGTTACTATAGTTTCAACAAATCTTAAACTCTTTAAATTTAGTTATTTTATGTTAGTATTTAATGAACTTATAAAATTACAAATAAATAAGTAATTTTTTAAGGATATTTGTTTTTGTTTTTTGTTTTTAATGTTAAAATTTAAACTTAGTAACCGTTTAACTTGCAATAAAGTAAGTTTAAGTTATAAAAGAATACCAATAAAAATATACTTTTAAATAAGTGTGGGGTAATTTTCAAATAATCTCAAAATACTTTCTATTTTATAATTTCTTTACTCACTATAAATTTTAATTTTATATTTTTTTTTTGTTTAAATATCTTTTATACCGTGTAGAAAAGTCCAATAATAGTAAAATTAAATTTCATCAGCTAACAATTAAGTTTAAATCTTGTAGTATTTCATTCATCTATAGAGCATTTTCAATCACATGACTCGGACCTAACAACGGTCTTAGCAACAGAAGATGTTACAGTTTTTTGCCCTACAGAGGTTAACAGTTACAGAAAATGACTAGCCGAGGAATTCTTATATTGGAGCATTTGCAATCACGTGATCCCATACCTAAAAACCGCCTTAGCAACAGATAAACAACGGCCTTAGCAACAGTTAAAAGCCCTACAGAAGGTACACAGTTAAAAGAAAATAACCGGTTGTGACGTCACCTGAAAACACTCTATTAATTGGATTTGATTTTATACTCATGCCAGTTTTTGTATTCGGCATCCTTACTTTGAAAAATACTCATGCATTTAAAAAAAAAACTTACCTAGCATTAATATTCTAATAAGATTATTTCAAAACTAGAGTTTTTGAGTTGTAGCAATATTCTTCTAAAATAACGATATTATTCGAACTTATATAACGTTTTTATACCGCATCCTCTCTGTGCAAATATACTTAAAAATAATATTCATAAAAACGAAATGTTTCTATTTGGATCTATTGGGTTTTGACTTTTCATTTCAATCCTTCCCGAAGAATACATACTACTTCCATAATAGTGTCTTCCATTTTCTTTGTCAGGTATTCTATTCACTAAAATTTCCATTCAAATTCCTGGAAGAAAACTTCTGTAAGTCCCAAAAGACGCCTGGAGAAAACCATAACAATTTCCATCACACACGGATTCCATCAGATTCATCGCTTTATAAAACATGGCGATCAGACTCTTTTCTTCAAAACCAACCAACGAAAAAACTCTCCTGGAAACTAATCAGATACACAAAAATACATTCATCCTCCAATTCATATTCTCATTCTCATCTTCCCCATAAAATGCTTTCAAAAAATCCCCCTCTTTATTTGCCTACCTCAAAAACTCCCATAACTCTTTACAAAAGGATTGATCATAAAAGACACCAACCTACATGAAAAATCCCGGCAGGTATCAAAAGAAGTCCCATCCCTTAAAAAACAAGATAGAATCCATCGGAAATTCCTGTTGGCCCTCTGCTGGGAATATAAATAGGTAATCCCGGCATGCATTGACTGGCAAGTACCTAAATGATGGGTACGACTTAAAAGAATATGGAATGTCTTAAAGCGTATGGGGTCAGGGCGGATTTTGAAGCATGAGAGAAAGTCCTTTTTAATGGAAATGTCTGCTTCTGTTGGCATTATTCTCAGTTAGTGTCGAACGTGGGTAGGGTGAATTATGGGCTTTCGGACAGCAGTGATTTGAGTCCGGAAAGTATTAGGCTCCCTAAGAAATGGAATGTGATATTCGACGTAGAATTTCCGCTGACGTATTTTCGGCCGAAAATCATTCTTCCTGAATCGATACAGCCAATTCGATTTCTTGTGTGAGGGGGGCGGGGGCTGTGGAAGAGTATAATTTCGATGAGGAATCTGTGGGTTTTCGAAAGTTCTATATTTGGGGTTTTAAGATTGAGCGTAATCTAGGAGAATCGATTTTTCGGGCATTGCCTCGGGAGCCGGTCTTTTACTGGAGGAGAAACTCCATGTTTTGCAACAGGTGAGGAAGCATAAACTAGTGACATAAAAAGCAAATATGAAATTTGATATAAAAATTGAATTCAATCTAAAGCATTGCGCTCATCTCTAAGAAATCGTATTTGAAAGCGGAGGTGTTCTTATAAAGTTAAGCCCATTACTCGTTAATATTGATTCACTTGACTATTATTTAAATGTATTGGTTTGTATTTTTTCATTTCTGATTTGACTCTAAGATTTTAATTTAGCTTAACTTTTGTTAGTATACTTTTATAATGTTTATTTATTTGAAAAATAAATTTTAAATTATTTGAAAATGTGAACAATAATGTTAAAGATCTTACTTAAAGAAAGCATTTTGTTTCAAAGTAATTAAATCAAATTTTGAGCCCTTGCAAATTCTCTTAACTAATAAAAAAAAATCTTATGCTAATATGTGAACCAATATCGCTTTCTTTTACAACAAACTCTCATGTTCTGATTATTGCATCCTTAATTAATTTCTTAAAACGGTTCATACCTTCATGGTAAAACAATAATTTATTTAATTTAAAGATAGTTCTGTAATTAGTGCTGTTTTTATTTGAACAAAAAATCTTATTAAATGACAAAAAAGATAAAAAAAAACTCTTGTAAATAATCGTATTTTTGTAACATCATAAAAAATTTTATTAAAGTTTCCTCCAAATGATTTGTTTTACTTAATTTTAACATTTTGTGATTAGAAGATACGGTTAAAAAGTAAGTTGTAAGATTCTGAATAAAATAAATTTTAAAACGTGCAATCCAATTTTACAGATTATTGTTTTAAGAAACTTTCTCTTATAAAAGACACTTAAAAATTAACTGTTCACTTATGCATTTCTGAGGATGTATTTTTTATTGTAAGCCAAACGTAAATGAATAAACTTAGATAACTCTATTTTGTATCAAGTTGAGTCCAGCTAACCTGATATAACGGGATCACTAATTTCTGGACAAGTAAGAATTTCGGATGAGAGATACCTAATAAAAAGCTTATTAAAAATATTTACACTCCACTCGTTTTACAGACGGTCATCCCGTGGCTACAAACTGTTTTACCCAGGAAATAAATTCGGTACCTGAAGCGTGAAAAACGTCTTATCGCTTTTTTTCGGTTGTTAAAGGTTTTTTTTTTCCGCGACTAAAATGTGTCTCAGGGTTAGTTTGAAGTGACAAATGATCTATCTCGGTGCTTCGAAGGGAGGGGGTTGAGTTTATCTTTAAACTTACATCCGCTGAATTTTCTATTCCACAAAACATAAAATGCAGAGTGCGCCATAAACTTTTTTAAGGTAGGATAAAGCAAACAAAACTCTTCTTACACACTAAAACTGGGATTTATGAACTAATTTACATAGTTTTACTTTTAAACCTCAGGTAAAAATTTTTAAAATGTTTATACGGAGTATCAAACTCTACTTTTACAACGATCATATTATCTAAAATAAATAGTTACTAACAATAATGTTTAATGTAATTTTTTAAAACAATTGTAACCAAAGATTTACTATCTTTTTTGTGCACATGTTTTTAAACTAAAGTTAAAAACTTTGTATCCTTTTAACTACTTTTTTACCTATCTCTTGTACTGTTAAAAGATACAGTTGTGTAGAGATCAAGAATCATGTTTCTATTTCATATGAATTTTCTATATTCTTTCTATTTACTAGTTCTATATTCATGCACATATGATACTTATGTCTACATAATTTTAGAAAGAATTAAAGTTAATTGCCTATTACATTTTCAATTAGGCGTAATCCCCGCAAATAAATTTTTAAAAAGGATATTTTTTGGCATAAAAAATATATGTGTGAAATCTTGCACAGCTCATCTTACATTTCCTAAAACTCAACTTCAACTTAAAATGTTGCTATATGTCTATAATTAAAAGTACCTCAAAACTAATATTTCTTTCCCTTAAGCTTAATAATCCGTGACAACCTTTAAGATTCGTACAAAAACAACTCTCGAAGTTCAAGGGCGAGCATGCAACTCAATAAAAGGCGGCCAAACCACCGGATCACCAACACATCCCCCACCTGATTACACGCGTGTAACAAAAGGCTTAATGAATGAGCCAAGCCATCAAAGCTCATTTTAACGAACAAAAGCAGAATTACAAATTTCCTCATCAGCGCAAGCGGCCAAAGTAATCAATCTTGGACCAACCTTGGGAAAAACACGGCAGAGAAAGAAAAGACATGTAATTCAGAAACCAAAGTAAATTTGCTTAAAGGATGAGGCTTTCAAAGTGTCTTAACAAATTAGATTTTTATAGATTGATGTATGAAAGTGTTTTTTCTAAGAAAAAGAAGACACCTAAATCTCATTAATTAAGTAATCTCGGTCATTAATATTTCCCAGAATTGAGGATAGAGTAAGGACTATCAAGTAACTACTTTAATTTTTATGTTGAAAAAATATGCGAAAAAAGGATCGATAAAGTTTAAGAATTCCTTTTATTCTTGGGAGTTTTTATAAATTAAGTTTAAAAATAGGGATATCTTCACTATGAAATTTCACACAATTCCTCTCTATAAACTTTCTCTTTACTTTGGTACTTCAATGACCTGTCTACATCCCCATCACAGCATAGAATTTTTCAAAACGCTTTATCCCTTTTGTAAAAAAGGGATAGGGGGCAAAAAACAATAGGGGCTGATTTAAACTAAACCTTATTTATAAGTTCCGTACATTTTTGTTGAAAATGGTTAATAGAATTCAAGCATTTCTGGGAAAGAAATTAATTTTACACATCTATCGAAACCTGCGTTTTGTTAATGACAGCGATGTGCTGATCTTTAATACAGTCAAAGCCCACTTTCCTGAATCAATGATAAATAAACTTTTGGTCATCATATTTTCGGGCTTTGTACCTGCCCCAACAGAACAATTAACATTTTTTAAGTATCGGTTACACCTCCGGTTATAACTAAACTATTCATTGGATACCGTGGAGGTTTTCCCACGTTCAGTGTATTCAATTTTAATAAAAATGAACCTGATTCGTTCTCTTTCTCCCTCCTTCTCGAATTATCACCACACAGCCATGAAACCAAAACCATCCCTGTCAACCATCAGATCCCTCCCATTTCTCACCCCAAAACCACCTCACCCATCGATACTCCCCATTACTATGCCCCACAGACATCCCTAAAACAAAGAGAGATCCCTATCCTCCTCCTCCAATGGCAGCCCATAAAACACGAGCGATATCATAGCATGGAAACCCAGCGTGCCAACATGGTGGATGTCAAAAAGAAATCCGTTTCATGGGAAGTCCCATTCAAGAATGGAGTCGAAACAGAAAAATATCGCTATTTTTCTCACTTTCTCTTTCATTCTCTCTTCATTTCGCTTTTCTTCATCTTTCCCTTTTTTATCTCCTTCCCTCTATCTTTATCTTTCCCCTTCTCTCTGTCTTTCAATTTCTTTCTTGTCTTCTCTTTACATCTCCTTATTTTCATATCTCCCCGTCTATCTCTGTCTTTCTCTTTTTCTCTTAAGCTCTTTCGATCACTATCTATCTTTCTCTCTTAATATCTCTCTCATCTTCCTCTTATTATCACTCTATACGTTTCTCTTTATCCGAATTTGGATCTGTGTGGAGCTTAGAAATTTCACAGTAAAGTTGAGAAATTGGTAAAGAGTTGTTATCAATCATGAAGTCAGGACGTCACACGTCACTCCGGCCTTATTATACTCCTTGTATATAATAAGGCCGGATAGGCGCATCAAGGTCATCTTCAAGGTATATCTTGTCATTGACTCCCTCTCAATTATTAGTTTCGTCAAATCAAACCAAGCCTGTACACGTTTCAGTAAGAAACACAATGACGTTTTTGTGTAAAAATAAAAGTGTCCTTATATTTGTGGCACAGTTTACCAAGGCGACTATGCATATAAGAGCTCACCTTGATACGCCTATTTTTAATGCAAGTAGCATAGTCTATTGTGGCCTGCCTCCGTCTTTACACAATGGGAGCGAATGTTTCTCTCTCTCTCTCTAAGGCTCCATCACGCGAGACTCACCG
Organism: Tetragnatha montana; assembly: GCA_963680715.1. NCBI lineage: Eukaryota > Metazoa > Arthropoda > Arachnida > Araneae > Tetragnathidae > Tetragnatha > Tetragnatha montana. The sequence continues at coordinate 523,004 of OY796681.1, forward strand.
GGAGGAGCGAAATCGGATTGTAGGAGAAGAAACTTCCAGGCACAGCTGCTGCGGACGTGGGGTCTGGGTTGGAAGAACGTTTTGTTTCTCTCTTTGGTTATTCTGTGTCGAGCCTTAGGGTATGGGGCTATTTGGGGTCGGGTGACAAAGAGCAATGGGGAATATTTTTCTATGGGGTTCTGGGAAGGACGGGTGACAGGCCTTTCTGCTTAAAAATGGTGAGATTCAGGGAGTGGAATGTATTAAAAAAGTTGTGCTATGAAATCAAATTTCAACAGTAGCACCATGGTTAGTGTGCCGAAGTGTTAAAGTCGAGAATTTCATACAGGACCCCTTTTTTAGTGAACCATCCTGAAACTAAAAACAGTTTCCAATAACCAGATATTATAGTACAGTCGACTCCGCTTAATGCGATCATGGTTAATGTTATCAATCGGATAATGTTATTGAAATTGACTATAGTCCCGATCACTCCTACTTAATTTAAAGCAAAATGTATCGTTTTATGTTATCAGTATATTGTTTAATGTTGTTATCAAAATTTGGGGAAATCACATAAAAACCTCCTTTTTTCCGTTTTTGAAGGATTTGCTACATAAACAAACAAAAAATGAGTCATTTATTCAGTGATATGATCAACTATATAAGTTTGAGTTAAAAATTACATGCTAGAAAATTGTTTTACTTCAAGTAGTATAGTAGTACACTATTAGTAGTATAGTAGTATAGTAGTAGTATTTACACTATCGACACTATTACACTATTTATTATCGACTGATTTTACTGGCCAGGGAAGGTGAAAAGGTGCTTTTACACCAAGAGTTCATTATACCGGGATCCAAAAATAGTAGTCAAAAATAATACTAATAGAAGACTAATGTTTCACAATCAATGTTATTAATGTATGTTAATAAGATTCACAAATAAAATGAATTAAAAGTATTACAAAAATATAATAAACATAAATTATTTTAAAAATCCTATATGCATCAGATTATTTATTTTATCGACATACGCCTATACTTATATTACTTACTAAGCATATCAATACGCAATAACATAAAGTTTGACACAAATGTACCGTAAACGAGGCTGACTGATTGATGATACTTAGATGATATTTTAATATTTTTTAATATAGGTATCAATAAAAGTTTAATACTGACACAAATAGAGGATTGCAGTATGATTTCCACATTATTCGGAAACGTCTGCATATGCTCTTAACTGTTATAGAGGCGAATGACAATTTTAAGTCTGATTTTCCTTCCAACTTTTTTTCTTCATTCTGATATGGTGCTATTTGGCCCAGTAAGCAAATTTAAGCAAAGTTTAATTCATCATCATCCCTACAGTTTGTTTTACAATTCTTAAGTTTTATTCTTGTTTCAGACTAAAAAAAGGTTCAAAAGTATTACGAGAGTAAAAAAATCGTTTGGAAAGTTTTACTTAAAAAAATATTACTCTTGAAAATGAAAGTACGTCTACCGTGCAGCATTCGATCAAAAGTTGGAAAGAAACACTCGTTATTGCTAGAGAAAGCATTCTTTCTGAAATAAACTTATCGAACCATATGAAACATTTCTCAAGCTTCCATTATTTTTACCGCCCGTATCAGGGAGTCGCATCCATAACATTGAATATCGTATTTCTAAACATGATTCGGATACTACACATCATGATAGGACCTACGTTGTTACAGTGAACACAGACGATGCATACGTTTTTGAAAGCAAAAATATGTGGGCATTGTGTGTTTTCTTTAGTGTGCAAATCGAAGCTTCTGTTCCAGTTTTGATGATACCGGATATCACCGCTTTATATTTAGTGACAAAATGTATCATAAAAGTATCGTTGGAAAATATTTTATTGGCTGGATTTTATATTTGTATGATATGTCATTTGAAAAAGCGAATGTTTAGAGACACTAGGTTTTAAAATAATATTTTTCTTTGGATTTTAGATAAGACAAAAAAAATATCTTTTAATTTATTCAGAATTTGAACAGAACTTGCATATGTTTTACCACACTTTCAAGAGCGACATATTGTTTTTAACTATGATAGATCATAAAATAATAATCGCTTACATCGGAAGAATGCCACACTTTTTTTTAACTTAAACGAATTAAAATTACTAAATATCTCAATGTTTTAGTCTATCTCTGCAGTTAATATTTATTTATATTAATAAGTTAAATTAATACTGATTTCTTAATTTCACTAAACTAAGGGGGAAATTATTAAAGTTACTCTAAATTAAAATAATAGTTCTTCAATCAAAGCTAGCCAGTTTACTCTTTGAAATGATTTAATTTTTTAATGGTTTTTGAGCCGGCTCTAAGCAGTATGTGTGTTATTTTGTTGAATTTCAATCCAAGATAAAGAAAATACATTCTGAAAATCCATATGTAAACCATATCTAAATGTCCATATAGAATACACTATTTCATCCTCTCTCAAATATTGCGCTTGTTGTATTCAGAGTATAAACCAAGTACAAAATTTACATATGTGATTAAAACTAGAAACTTTTAATGAAATCAAAGATTATGAAATGTAACAACCGTACAGGTTATAATAAATCTTTCAATTAGTTTTCATCATTTCTAATTAAATTATTTTCGACGATGCATTCTCATATAGGAAAAGAAAGGGAGAAGGTAAGTAATGTTAAACTGGCTGCTTGGTATTGTACGAACTCTTATTTATGTTTTCGTATTTTCGACCGAAAACTTTTATTTTCCAATCAATATGTCTCCTTGAGAAAACAGCCGGACTTCAGCAATTATGAACGCTTAGGTGCATGCAGACTCCATGTCGCCGAATCAAATAAAGTTTTCGAAAACTTTTGTCTTTCTCAAACCAATGAAAAGTTGGTTATCATTATGAATCAAAGTTTTCTAAAGAGCATCGAAGCGAAGATCATCTAGAAAAATAACTGAAATTTATACTTGTCAGAGTATTTCTTCGTACTGTGTGCTCCAGGCATAACTAATTGATCAATAGAATCTTTTCAATAAGTTGTTTTATATATTACTTAAAACAAATTAAAAAGAAACCTAACTACCGAGGGAAAAATGTTTATACTATCATTCAGTCAGGAATAAATTTATTTTATAAAAATAAATTAGATATTTCTGAGATTTCATAGAATAATTACCTTGGTAAATTATTCTACCATTTCTCCTTTTTTTTCTCCTGTGTCACTTTTCCAAACAGAACTATCATTAACTCCATACTTTGCGTAATTTTACATTAAGTAAATGGTCAAAAGCAAATTTTCTTTGGGGGGAAAGTCTTTCTCTCTTTATTTTCACCATTATTTTTCAAAAATCATTTCAACTTGTCAATAAGAATTAGAAGTTAAATAAATAATATTATCTACTATATTTATAACGATCGACATTGAATAGGTACTTCTTAGCGTCATATTCGATTTACTATTCAGGTACTTGAAAACCCTCTCGAAAAGTTTCGACTATATTTCATAATATTGGAAATTTCGTCAGCGAAGTAGACGCCCTTGTCAATATTTTCTCACTCTCCACTTTATTCCCTACCCCAGTCAATCCCGTCATCTCTAGAGAACTTGACACCATTGAAATTTTCATTACATTCATTATCCTGTCACTAATGCTGCGGCAAGAATTTTAAAAACTATGTCAGTAAAATGTCTTTATTATATCTTCGTATCTTCGCTTCCATTAGATTTCATAGGTTTCTTTTTTAATGGTCTTAACCTAACTTTTTGGAGTGCTAATAATGGTTATACCTAATATTTTTTTCTTCTATTATTTCGTGGTATCTTTATCATTTAAAAAATAACAAAAACCAATCAAACTTTCTTTAGTATGTTAACAAGATAATTTAAATCAATTTTAAAACGTTATCATTCAATTGTATCTCTTGAATATAAGTATATTGAAATTACTAAATAGTTAGACGATTGCGTTATGACAAATTTCGTGGAAATGAAATCTGACCTCAGCTTAGATATACAACATCAAGCTGGGGATTGAACTTACTGAATTAATATAATACTATTTATCTCTGAAATTTTAACTGCAATCATTCTTAATCCACAATTTTAATCCCTTCATGCAATATCCTTTTCTTGCTATTGACTTTTTAGTACGTGTCCATTAAAAATATTATTTTCTTTTATACAAATTACCAAAATTTATCCGAAAATTTATATTAAACGTATAACTTTTTATAGTATCATCGAACTAATGAGTACTAAACATACTTTTTACTCATGAGTATCCCACATCCCAGTAACGCACACTACTTTGTGTTCAAAAACAAATAAATGAAAGACACTAGAAAGTTTTTGTCTAGACAAGAGTCTTTAAACTTTGACCGGTATTTAAAATTTTATCTAGCAAACCTATTTTTAAATTTGACTTTTCATTAAGAATTTTTTCTTCTGTAGATGACTTCTGCAATACAACGTGGGATGGATTATCTTGCTGGCCCCCAACGCATGCAGGAACCAGTGTAGTGATAAAATGCATGGAGTTCTTCAACGGAGTACCTTACGATACCACACGTAAGTACACGAATATAACAGAATCAAGTAGTGGTCTCCACTTTAAATTTTCATTTTAATTTTCAACCACAGTAACTACAATCGCAATTATAGGACAAAATCCACCAAGTCAAAGATAGAACTACTCTCAGGCAAAGTAGTAGCTGGGATAGTTTTAAAACTCGTAAAGTAAACAAACTGTAATCCCCTAATTCCATAATTTTTATTCATTAAAAATTAATTATTTGATAATTAAGTAGTTAATAGTGAAAGAAAATTAACACCACAGTTCATTTCCATTTTTGAGTAAAATTTCTACTTTTTAATCATGTTAAACAAAAATAGATTAATCACATTTAATAGCATTCTTTAAGAATCCTTCTTCAGGCGAAATTAAATTTAAAAATTAGTTTTTAACTTCAACGATGTTTTAAATTTAAATATTTTATACTTCACTTTTAAATTATTAATAACATGCTAAATATTCCCACAGCATTGTTATTATATTTTCATTATATTAGCCATTATATCTAATGATTTTTTCTTCAAAACTTAACAAGTAAATAAATAAGAAGATATAGTACTTAAACTCCAACTGATATTATTTATTTGTTTTTAGTTCGGTGAACCCTAAACATCAAGGATATCTTTAAACATATTTATTCATTTAGTTATTCAAAATTAGGGTTGGAATAAGTTTTTTCAACCGTAATAGGATGTGAAATTATTGTGTTAAAAATGAATAACCCTTTATTCAATTTACTCGTGTAATGAAATAAATAGCAAACAAACAAGATAAATTGTGAGATTAATAGACTATATGTTGGTTTAGTCAGAAATATGAAAGATATAAACATATTTAAGATTTAAAAGATAAAAATAGCTTATTCATTTTCCTTTACAGAAAACTTTTGAACCAAAACAAGTATATATAACTCAGCCTTGTTTTGTATCTAAATGTTTCCTATGATATAAACCATCATTAAGATCTTCTTAAAAAGAGATATTGAAATAGCTAATTCATTTTGACTCTTATAAAGCCAACCATTATTTCAAATTTAAAAGATTTTATTAAACAAATATTCCATCTTAAACTAAAATATTAAGTATAGTTGCGGAGTTTTGGGATGCTTCGTTTGGAATTCTTGAATTCTGAAAGATGTTTCCAGTGCAAAATGTGTTTCAGTTGGAGTTCATTACAAAGAAAGAGCTTATTTGACTGAATTTCAAGGAAATAAGAGCAAAAAAGAGCTGAAGTTTTTGCTTAGAAGTGTCGTTAATGCTTTCAAATTCTTATAAAAACGCAGAAAATAAATATATCAATAGTTTACGTTTTAATATTATCCACATTTCTTGATATAAAACTGTTATGCATTTATATTTTCAATACCAATAATGTATTTCAAACACACATTTCTTCCTAATGGTTTTCACACTTTGTATCATTTCGAAAAGTAAATATATTTCTTTTTAAATATGTTTCGTGTTTTGCTTTTGCTAATCCATGAATGTTTTTTTATTCATAGATTCTATTCAATATATTTATTTAATGACATTGGTACTTAAATGGAATTAACTTCAGAATAACTTTAATATCTTTTTCAAAAATATATATAAAAAAACTTACAAATTATTACCACTACACCGTTGTTGTTGTTTGTTAACTTATCTGAAAATTTACCATCAATAAATTAAACCGTGAAAAAATAAATTACACTTTAAGAATTAATAATAATATAATAATTTATTAACAAAGAAAAACAGTACAAATACAAATATTGCTCACTAAGGGGCCCTAACCCTTCCAAGTGAAACATAAAATTACCATTTTAATTAATATTTAACAATAATATTTCTAGGAAAGTATGAAAAGAATGATTTTTTACACATGGACTGAGCTAACTTAAAAATGTTCTTATCTCTCTATATATAATGAAGGTGTGCCTGCCTGCCTGCCTGCCTGGCTGCCTGGGTTTGTCCGGAACAGATTTGGCTCAATTTCTCCAAAACTACCCGTCCGAATCGAACCAAACTTGGTACACATACGTATGGGGACGGGGGAAAGACAATGACATCATTTCCAAATTTCTAAAACCACCCCTTCACCCCCTTTTAGGCCTTTTTGTAAAAATCGCCTTACTTCTCCACACTAAAGAAGATCTGTTTAACTCGCATTGTTGCAAATAATACAACAAAAACAATTTTAAACATAAAACAAAGTATTTAAAGATAAAACTTGGCTAAAATTGTTTTAAATGTTTTAAAAAGGTTATTAATAATTTAAAAAATTAAAAACGTCCCTTATAAAAAACTTTATAACAGTATTTTCTTATTGAAAACTTCATTTTCCATGAAACTTTAAGTTGAAATAGAAAGTTTTAAGAATTAGACTGGTTAAAGTAAAGATTACATCATGCAGTTTTTTTAGAAAGTTGATGATAGAAACACTAGATCAATTTGTTATTTAACCTTATAATTTGTTTCTTTGATGTAGTTTAACGGGATTTTTTTTTTCAATTTAAACAGGGGATATTTACAAATTTTGGGATTTCAAAAGTCTGTAATAATTTTAATTGATTTTTTTTCACTTAGAATGGATAATTGGGTAACTGTCGTAATTAAATGTGCAACACCGGAACTGGATGGTTAGGTTAGATTTACACAGTTGGAACCGGGAGGGAAAAGGCACAGGGAGCACGGTGATGAAAATGCACCGGGAACACCGAGATGAAAAGGCACCGGGGACACCAAGATGAAAAAGGCACCGGGATATGAAAAAATACTGGGAACACCGGGATATGAAAAACTACCAGGATGATTGGTAATTATGGTTACAGAAAATTAGGCATGTAACTTGAGAAAATTTTAATAAATTGATACACTCCACCCGTGCAAGGCCGGGCATATCAGCTAGTGGTATATAAAATTGAAGAAACATAATTTTATTTAATAAGTGTTTTTAAAATTCGAAACATTTAGATAAAAAAAAATATTTCATTTCGCACTCTTTAGTTATGAACAGGGAATTTGTGCGTTATTTCAGTGTAAATGTTTCATAAAATAAGTTAATTTAAAATAATCCATTGGGAATCAACTACTAGATGATGATTTGAAATCTTTCTTCAAAGTTGAACTATAAACTAGCGTTTCTCATAAGATACCTAAATACATTTTCTAAAATAAAATTTGGTACTTAAAAATTTTCAAGTAATTAATATATACAGAACTCAATTAAATATAGTCTAGTGAAATGATAAAGGCTTAATTAGCTTCTTCTTTCAGACCCTCTTCCCCAGTCATTCGTCTGAGAAGTCCACTATCTTTTTATTTCTGATTTTACAAAATAATAATTCACTGTATTCTTTTATGAACTCGCACACACAGCTGAAAAACTGATCATTCTGTAAAATGAATATTCTACTCATTGTTGTAAATTTAATTAATTTTCTGTTCTAGACATGTTGAAGTAAAAGTAATAACTGTAAAACAGCACTAAACGATAGTTTGGGGTTCAACTAAATCACGTTAGTCATAAGTTAGTAAATTGAATCATTAGATAATTTACTACTCGTCTATATTTTGTCTCTATTGAAATATTAATTTTATTATGAATGTTTTTCATGATATTCCGATAAAGTTTTCTTATTTAAAATTACAGAAGTTTTGCTAATTATTAGGCTGAAAGAGAAAAACTTGATACTGCTAGTTTTGATCGCTTATGAAGAAAAACGTAATTTACAATCATTCAACGATATGTTTGCAGGGAGAGTTTTTTTTCGAGTGTGTGTTTAATTTTTCTGGTTGCATTGAGAGAAATCCTGCGAAATCTGCTGATAGATAGATCATTTTCAGTCACATGACTTGGACCTAACAACGGCCTTAGAAACAGAAAAGTTACAGTTTTTTGCCCTACAAAGGTTAACAGTTACAGAAAATGACTAGCCGTGGAATTCTATTGGAGCATTTCCAATCACGTGATCCCATACCTAAAAACCGCCTTAGCAACAGTTAAAAGCCTTACAGAAGGTACACAGTTAAGAGAAAATAACCGGTTGTGACGTCACCTGAAAACACTCTATTTCTTGGAGCTGGTGAAACAATTAAATAACTCAATAAAAATAAATTAAAAGATACATACCTATTACTTCTAGAAATAAGGTTACGTTAAAGTAATATACCGTATAAATATAAGTTTCCAATCGTTTGTAAACACGTATTAGCGCAAATGTATGCCATAAAGTTAGAAATAGTAGTTTGAATTTCGCGTTTAGTCTAATAGTTTGCAGTTTGCTCATCTCTGGTGTAAAGGTGTCTAAGAAGCTTAATCTTTTTTTTTTCTTATTTCTCGTAGTTCTAAAATTAAACTCTGTATTTAATAGTTCAATTTGATTATTTGAATCTTTTTTTTTTCAATTCAATAAACTATTTCTATTCAACATTCCTGGCGTGGTAGAAATTGATTTCTCTTTTGGAGCGAACACTTAAGGCAGATGAGGCAATTTGTCTAGTGATATATAGATAATCGATATTTTATATTCCTGGCACAGATCTGGCAATAAGATTAAACTTCGGTCATTCCGATCACGTTGCATAGTTTGTCACATTTTATAGTTGTTTTAATGTCCACAGAAGCATGCGAGCGGGAGAAAAAAAAGAGAGAGAGAGAGACCAGGAGCAGTTTTGCAAAGAGAAGTTCGGTTGGCTGAGTTTCGGGAAATTTATTTGGGTTGTTTGAAAACTTTGAAAAAATTTAAAGGAATTTTTAGGAATATTGTTTTTAAAAGTAATGAGAGGGAGAGCTGTTTTAGAGAATATAATTGAAACACTTTAATAATTTCTTTGAGGGTTGGATGTTTCCCATAAAAAAGGTCTAGAAAAAATAAATGTTATCAATATGAGTTTTACAAACGGTTTTTTTTATGAAAAAGTTCAATATAATAAATATAAGCTAAAAACGAGGGGTTGATGCAATAGACAAGTTATCCCCATCAACTACTTTTTCCCACTCTTCATTTGCCTATCTATTCAACCCAAACAAACAGACAATAGAAAGAAAGCGAGCTAATAAAAACGTGGTAATAAAATTGCATGATGAGCATAATAACCTAATATTTTTTCAGGAATAAAATATTTTAAATATTAAAGTAGCATTTACAGAAACGAGTTTTCCTTTATTATGGGTTGGATATGTTTTTAACTGACCCATCCTCAAATTATTAAGCATCATCGACCCTCTGGCCCCTTAAATGCTTCACACAAAAGGCAAGTAGTTTCTGCCCCCAGAACCATTTCATCCCTTTTGCTGCATTTGTGTGTGAATTTGAAAAAAAGACTAACAATTATATTAGATATTTTAAGATTGTGAAGTGGTTACTAAAAAGTGTTGATTAAAATGGTAATCCCAAAGCTCAAATTTATTTTTGGGGGGGTTTTAGATAGATTTCCTGGCCGCTTTGGGATTTGGCAAGACTTGGGTGTTTGACCCTACCAAAAGTTATATCCTATCCTACATAACAGAACACGAAACTTTAATTTTGATACTTGCTTACTTCATATAATCCAATGAAGAAAAAGAGATCAGAGGAGAACGGATCACACAGCTGCAAAAGAAATCGATTCTCACACACCAAACGATAAGGAGCCAGATACGATTCTGAGAGTAGTTAACATTCCCCCCTAGACGGCATCTTAGGGGACAAATGAAGGCGAAAGGCGGTGCTGAGATAAAAAAAAAAGAAGATCGATTCAAATCAATAGATCTTGATTCTCTAAGTGAGCAACTCGCATTATCAATCTTGTAAATCGATTCTGAGTGGTAAGTGATATCGTGAGATGTAATTTCGAGTTTTTATTCGGTGATGAATCGTCGAGTCCCGGTGACAGATCTCATTATCAAAATGCGATCCCTCCTTCTTCCGCCGGGGAAAGTTTCTGGGATTAGTTGGGAGCGAACAAGAATTTCAATCTGGACCACATCAGGAAAACAACTTGCGGTTCGATTTAAAGGCGGATGTGCAGATTTAAATAAGGCCCGCCTTGGGCTTAATAGTCTCTCTTTTGGTGGGGATGCAAAAAAACACTTGATGCAGCTCGAAAAACGGGTTGAGATGTGTTTATTTCGTTATCGGGGAGAGGTTTTTGAGGTGGGATTAACATGGTGAATGATAGAAGAAGCGTTTGGAGCCCATTTTCAGTCTTATGTTGGGCGGTTGCCGACACAAGAGTTCTTCAGACACCTGAAAACCCTAAGGCCCAACAACAACCTGTAACAATCGCACCAGGTGCACCGGGGCAAAATCGAAGACACAAGGAGTGTAAGCTGGACATTATGGAGTGAAGGAAATATGGGACAGGTTGACACCACGAGCACAAAGGGGACCGGGAATTGGGCAAAAAGAAACAGAACGCAGGCGCCAAAAATCGGATAGCTGGACAATAGGGAAAATTATGAGTTCCACACCTGGGATTGCTAGGGGGGATGAGACCCCGAAATCCATAAAGAAGGACCCAGGGGTGGAGCTATGTATACTATTGGTTAGGAAGGGGTAAATGGGGCACCCCAAGATTGGTTAGGGAGCCCGGGGACAAGACGGGGGTGTCCGTGATCCCTCAGGAGTGGCCAGAGGTAGCACCACCCAGAAAGGGGCGGCGCCGTATATAAGGTCCAGCAAGGGGCAAAATCGGGAGTGACATTTTTTAGTTCCCAAAAATCAGAAGCTTTAATTCGAAATCTACACCAGACTCTCCGGAGCCGGATTCCCCTGAATTTTGCCTAATTGGCGTAGTGCTGGTCTTCCTCAACTAAGGAGCAACTTTATAATTTCCGAGTGCGCGTAATATGTGTTAAAATAGTGTTCAAGACTTTTATTCCTTGTGTCGTGCATCTGAACTGTGCTGAACTAATTAGTGCCCAAAATAATAGTAATTTTGACGGAATACTCCCCAGTCCCTCGACAATTCGAAGCTATGGATGTGAGGAACTCTTGGCTGTTTCTCCTGACTGGTAGGTGCAATTTCTCCAACTTCCTTTTGCGGTTCGGTCCAGAATTGTGTAGATAACATAAATTTTTCCTTATATTTAAATATTCTATTTTAGTGTATTATATATATATATATGTATTAATATAAGTGCTAATGGATATGATTATCCTTGTCATTCCCATCATTAGAATCACTGCCATTGTCGTGTATATATATATATCGTGCTATTGAAATACTGATTTTTGGGACCTTGACATTGTATGGCATATGAGAATTAATTATTCTAATTTTCGTTGGGTCCTATGAATTGATTGGGAATTGTAGGAGATATGGGTAGGAATATGCATGAATAAAAAAATAGGGAGTAAATGCATGCAAATTAATTGATAAATGTATCTTGTGTTTCGTATTGAATAAATGTTTTGTTATTATATGTATTTAAGGCTGTTCATTCCATTCATATCCTCTGACGCTGTCCATATAACCACTATAATGATTATCGATCACCTGGCCTGGATGGGATCGCTGCGATTCCGTAAGAATCTATAGCAGCCCCTCCACAAGTGGCGCCGTGACCATTCACGAACCACAGTCCAAATTATTAAAATAATAACGCACGACAGCAAGAGAACCGAATGCAATGAATCAGTTAATCGCAATAGTACTCAGTATATAGATAATGTGCATGCGAGAAACTAGAACCATTGATAAAATACACACATTGAGAGAAAACAGATCTAAACACATAGGGAAATTTTATCTCGGTATATAATTGCGTCACTACATGTAAATTCAATTCTATATATAGGCGCGTGAGAGGAAGGGAATTCTACCTAAATATAGAAAGGTCAAGCTAACAGCACAAAAATGACAGGACAAGAGGTACCTCATCGAGTGCAACCGTAGGCAATTCGGGGATGAACGGGAACGACACCGATCTGCCTAGTTTGGCATTAATACAAAATTGGATCCCTACTTACGATGGAGTTTCGGCAATCACACCCGAATACTTCATAGACACAATAAACAATTTAACAGAGGGACTCAACATACCGGATTCCCAAAAGATACACATAATAAAGGCAAAAATTAAGGGGGACGCGCTCACTAGGTACATTAGTAACTCAGAATTAGTCCATGAAACTAACTTAGAGGCGTTTAAAGCCAAATTCCTCGATTTCTTTGGTAAAACACAAAGTCTGGCAATACGCCAGCAAAATTTATCCTCCTGTCGGCAAAGGCCAGAGGAGGACATCAAAATTTTCGCCGCCCGACTCACAAGGGCAACCCGGGATTTTTTTGGGGCGGTAGATTTTAATTCTTAAGACATGAAGATCATTTTTGACCAGACTAGATTAGCGAGATTACTAGAGAACATCTTACCCCAATATAAACCCCAACTATTGACAAAAGACGTTTCCTCATTTGATGAGGCAGTAAAATTCATTCAGTTACTACAAGCAAACCAGATAATACTGAACTCCCATACGGCGAACGTGATAGAGACAGGCGAGTCTAGCAACCCCCCTAATGTGAACATCCAATTAAGAGAGGACGTCACCGACCTCGCAAAAGAAATTGCCAATTTAAGGATTGAGAACAACCAATTCAGGCAAAGACTGCAAACAATGAACAGGGCAGGAAACAATAATCCCTTCCCCAGAGGAAGAAAATGTGGTCAATGCCACAAATTTAATTGTAGGGTACATACGACCCCAATGGTATACAACCGAAATCCCCACGCCCCTCAACAATACCACCAGGAATACCGGGAGCAACCCCGATACCCCAACCTTGACCGGCGGGGGTACAATAATCGCACCTATTACGGCGAGCGAAGGGGGGAACGCTCAACGGAACGGAGGTGGGGAGACGACAGAGGAAGAGGTGAAGCAAGAGGGAGTGCCCAATACCGGAACGACAGAAGAGGGAATACATGGGAGGATAGGAGATATAACAACCGCGATAACGCGAGGCAAAATTTCTTACCCAGAGGAGATAGGGAGAGAGGCAGACCGGGAAGACCTTTAAACTAAAACGGGATTTCCACCAATTTCCCCGCTTGGAGGGGAAATCCCACAAGGAATGTAACATAATAAAGGAGAAAATCCTCACCCCCACACTAGAGGACCACACACGCACACACGGGGACAACACAAGGAACATCTCAAAAACACATAACACACAAACAGCGCGCACACCACACACCAAACAAGTCACATTCACACACACTGCGCAGGACATAAACGCTGTTATAGGCAACTACCTGCCAATGATAGAAGTGGGCATTGGAGATAAACCTGTCCGATCTCTTCTAGACAGCGGCGCGGCTTGCTCAATCGCGAGCAGGAGTTTTTTTGAAAACATAAAAAACAAGGTAACAACAAAACGCGCGCCATCATGGATTTCCATTAAATCAGTCAACAACCAGCCGCTGGAAATTCATGGTTGTTACATAATCCCCATAAACATCGGTAACAGGGAACTAAAACACAAATTCTATATAGTAAACCAATCGCTGGGTGATAATTATGCAATGATTCTAGGGTATGATTTCTTAAGACAAAATAAACTTTCCTTAAATTTCAATAGGAATACATTAGAGGGCAAGGATTTAAATATAAAAATTTGTGACACAGACTTGAGAAGCATCAACAATCTAAGCATAACAAGCTATGCAAAACTAACCAGAAAATATTCACTTAAACCACATGAAACAACACTTGTTGAGCTTAAAATAGGACCCAATGTAATACATGAAAAGGACATAATCTTAAACCCATACTTAACAGATAAAAACATAGAAATAAATCCCGCCATTGTATCAATAGGCAAGGGTAGAACGACCCACCTATTGATATCAAATATAACATCCCACAAAATAACATTAAAGAAAGATACCAAGATAGCAACAATAGACAATGATGCAGTAGACGCAGATATAAAGGGCATAAGAAAAATCCGAAGAGAGGAATTAAAAGAATCTGATTTCCATCTAGAGCACCTAGACCAAAATATAAAATCTAGATTGATAAAACTGCTAATGGAATTCGCGGATGTCTTCAGCAAACGGTTGGGCACATTGGGGCGAACAAATATAGTTCAGCCAGAATTTACAGTAAAAAGTGACGAATTAAAGACAGCGAAATATTTCCCTGTACCACACGCTTTAAAAGACATTTTAAGGGACCATTTAGAAGAAATGCTCGAAGCTGGAATAATTGAACCCTCGAACAGCTATGTGACCTTCCCCTTAGTGATGGTAAAGAAGAAAAATACCCCGGGAACGCCCCAATCATATCGAACGTGCGTGGATTTTCGAGCACTGAATAAGTTAGTTACATACACGAACCACCCCTTACCCTTGATGAACGCGGAAATAGACAAATTAAGTGGTTCTACATTTTTCACTACTATCGATTTAAGTCAATCCTTCTTTCAAATAGAATTAAAAGACGAGCAAAAACAATACACAGCCTTTCAATCCCCATTTGGCGCATTTCAATTTAAGACTATGCCCATGGGATCAAGTTTCAGTAGTGCCACTCTTCAAAAGTTATCTGACAAAATACTCGCTCCCCTAAGACAGTTAAGAATTGCAAATTTCATAGACGATTTTGCAATTGGAGCACGGACTCCTGACGAAATGCTCTCGACCCTACGACAATTTTTTGAACAACTAAGAAAACATAACATAACCATAAACCCAAAAAAATGTACCTTCATAACAAAACAAATCACATTTTTAGGCCACAAAATCAATCAATATGGATCAAAACCCTCCAATGAAAATTTGGTAAAAATCAATCATTTTAGAACCCCAAAGAATTTAAAGCAAGTTAGAGGATTTTTGGGCTTAACTGGATACTACCGTAGATATATTAAGGACTATTCGAAAATTTCGGTTCCTCTAACAGACATTCTGAAACTAAAAGGAAAATTTAAATGGAATCCAGAGGCTCAAGAGGCTTTTGAAATTTTAAAAGACGCTTTGGACAAGGCTCCCGTCTTAATACACCCTGACTTCACTAAGCAATTCATCTTATCAACGGATTCCAGCACCAAAGCAATTGGTGGTTGCCTCAGTCAACTGGATGAAAGAACAGGAATAAAACAACCAATCGCGTACTATTCCAAAAAGCTAAATGAAACCCAAGTCAAATATCCAATTTACGAGCTCGAATTATATGCCTTAACAGAAAATCTCCGCTCATTCAAGTACTATGTCTACGGAAGAAAATTAATTGTAGAATGCGACAACAAAGCCCTATCCCAAATAAAAACACTCGAAAATCCGGCCACACGAGTGACGAGACAGATACTAAAATTACAGGAATACGATATAGACTTTCGATTAATCCGCTCAAAGGAAAATATTGTACCGGATATTCTTAGTAGGTATCCTCTCCAGGAGGAACAAACAAACCCCATAAATTCCCTCACGATAGAAGTTCCATCATTGGTAGATATACGGAATGAACAAAAAAAGGACAAAGAGGTAAGCATGATCATAGATAAAATCAAATTCCGTCCTGAAACCCTAAAGGTATCAGAACGCGACTATTTCCTGAACGAGGACCTTCTATTACGAACCGCATACAGACCCCACACCAATGAAAGATATGCTCAAATCGTAATCCCCCTGACATTGAGAGCAAACATTTTGCATCTTACCCACGCAAATCACGTCGGACACGAGAAAACTTACCAAAATATGGTAAGGTATTTTTTTTGGAGAGGAATGTACAGGGATGCAGAGGAGTTCGTGCAGTCGTGTACAGACTGTTCGAATTACAAGTCTCCCAGGAGATATCCTCCTGCACCCTTACAAACTAATATTTTGGCTAAGAAGCCCCTCGAATTTGTTAGCATAGATATAATCGGGCCAGTAAGCGAGAGTCCTTGCGGGCACAAGTACATACTATGTGTAAACGATTATTTCACGCGATATATGGCAATCTACCCCCTGAAAACTCAAAAAGCAACCGAAGTCGCAGATAAATTACTTACCTATATTTCTATATTTGGACTTTTCGACAACTTATTATCGGACTGTGCACCAGAGACTAGGAATAAATAAACTCAAAACCACGAGTTACAGGCCCTCAACAAACGGCATGAATGAGGCGTCGCATAAACAATTGAAAATTTCATTAGCCATATACGCCAGAGATAATTACAATTGGGTACAAGGTATCGAATATTACCAGCTACTGTACAATGCTCAAACACATAGCACCACCAAATTTAGCCCATACTATCTAATGTTCGGTTTTGAACCAAGGGTCCCGTTCCCGTATGCTATAAAGCTTATTTCAGACGAGAAGGAATACAATTCAATTCCAGAATACGTTGAACACAGACTAAATATATATGCCAAAGTCCAGAGGGCGGTCAACGAAAACCTCAAAAATGCTTCCGAAAAGCAACAGGAATACAGAATGAGAACGGGCGCAAAACACAGATCCTTTGAAATCGGTCAGAAGGTCCATTTACACACCCCAAACTTGGAACGTAACAAAAGCTCCATAAAGAAACCATTGTTCGATGGCCCCTACGAAATACTGTGCAGAAATACGGACGTAAATTACACAATCAAGGACACGCGGAAGATACACGCTAGACCCCAACGCGTACATGTTGAACGACTTTTGCCGTACTACGAAAGGAACCCAGCATTTGAATTGCCACAACACATACCCAACACCATTCCCAAATATATCGACACAGAGGTAACAGCGAACATAGAACCAACCCTTTCCCTCGAGGACGAATGGGACGAAGACATCCCACTCGCATATTACGCGTTTACGAGGAACATAAATCCTCAACAGGCGGCAACACACCACACGGAGAGACGGACGGAGTCGGATATCTATAACAGAGAGGGAACAAACGACCCGGAGGCACACCCCGCAATAATCACCCCAAATACAAGCCCGGGAGTCCAACCAGGGGAAAGCGATGAGAGATCGGAGAGAGCAACAATGCGGGGTCAGCAACAAAGGACGGGAGTGGACGCGACGGATAATGCGGGAATAGACATAGGTGCGACATCCACAACGGGGGCGGCCGACACGGAGGACAACAATGAACAAACGGGTAATAAAAAGAGCAAGATCCCGCGAAAAAATTGGGCGGACCAGCCACGACGGGACTTTTCACTTAGGCCACGACCCAATACATCAGTCTCGCAGGTTAGCACGGACAACTTAGGCATGAGACTCTGGAACTGGGCGGAGCAAATTACCCGTCCAGCAGAGGAAGAGAATTACGGACCGCCGTCCAAACTTGTAACCCTTCTGGATAATTGGAAGGATAAGTTAAAAGATGACTAGGCACTACTAATATATCAGAAGCAAGGGGCATCACAGAGAAAACGAAACATGTATAGCGGAAAAAAAAAAAAATTCATACCGAATTCAGACGGTTCATCAGTAAAATTAACAGGGCGTAAATCGGAAAAAGTAGGAAATGTAAAGGAAAAAAAAAAAACCCGTGAACTATAAGGATACGAAGAAATGGGACAATAGACGAAAAAAAAAATTTTTTTTGAATGATGATAATAATAAGAACAAAAGAGATAAAAATGACGCAAAGTACTAAAATCAATGAACTAAAAGAAAAAAAAAATAAAAATCCTAGACAGCGTGTAAACAACGGCAAATGATCAAAACGGACTAACCTTCCAAAACCAAAAGATAAGTAGGCGAACATCAAATAATAATATACTGCAAAATAGAAAAAAAAAACCTCTCCACTGCAAAACCCCCCCCGATAAATCAATAAATAAACAAATTAAATAGTACAACAAAAAAGGAAAATTGAATGCAAAAATATAGGATAAAATGTATCTAATGTATGAAATCTTATGGTGTATAGAGAAAATAAACGGGAAAAAAATGTAAAAGAATTGTACCGAAGGGTAGAACACAAGATATAAAGGTGTAAAGATAATGTATACACAAAAATGGCAATAAAGGTGTATGTGTGTGAATAAGATACCACGTAATATGGGGTGAAAATAAATACAAAGTTACTTACATACAGTCAGCTGAAGTATCAATATTAGCTTGAAATTTATAATATTTTTCTCATAATGTGCAGTTAATATAATCTCTAAAAAAATGGAAATAATTGTCAGCAAAAGATATCAATACGCGTTAGATGGAACTCAGAGAAAGAGGGATTCAAATTCGGAAAATTTGCATGCAAATAACAATAATTTCACTCAGGAATGAGAACAAAATGATAAAAATTCTAGAGGGAAAATGGTAATGCTGAAAATGCAAGTAAGGATAATTTAAAATGAGCCCTAAAACTCAAAATAACCATGCAATATAAGTAACTAACGAAGTGGAATAAATTAAATTAAACCCTCTAAGATAGAATAAAAGGGATGCTGAAAAATAAAATATATATAAAACAATACAGAAAGGTGCAAAAAATAGAAAAAAAAAACCCGATGCTATACTTAATTACATGACTCCATACGCAAACGACGAGACTAATCAAAGCAAGTAGCAGAGCCAGGGACGCGGATATAAGCCAATAACATAACAGGACAACACAAACATACAAAAGGGAAATTCTGGAGTAAATGGAGAAACAAAAACTGGTAAGAATAGATAAATAAGCACCAAGAATAAAACAGACAACAAACAGGAACACAAACAAGAGAATACTAGAAAACAAACAACAGCACATACAGCATTCACGCAACTTTCACCACTCAAAACATCGCATTCACACACCACACATTCCAATCTTAAATACATGTGCACACAAGAATGTGCACATCAGGAACATAGCAAGCAGTAGGACAGAGACACACTAGCGTATGCCTCTGAGGGAAAAGACAAATATTCGAAGGAATTCCAAACCCAGGGAGTAGGCACCGCGCTCGGGTGCGTGGCTGCGGAGGCGTCCCCGGACGGCGTTCCTCCACATCCCGACGGCCGCGTCCGCGCCCCGACCTGGGTAAGTCGTATACATCAGGAGTGAAATTCATGTGGACACTCCGACGGCAATAGATAGAACTGAGAAAATTCGAATGTCCCGCTGAACACAAGAGGACACACAATCGCGACACAGGGACAAAAGACCCATTCACACCCCAACCCAAGCCGAGACAGAAGAATGACAACATGTACAACTAATAAGGGGTAATAAAACCATAAAAACCACTGAGGCAGGATAGATGTCTAATCACTTAATACGCAGCGAATATTACCCGGAGGACGGCTGGAATACGGGAAGGAACAACTACGACTCTCACACTTGCAACAACGGGCCAGGGTAATAAGCCCGAGGCTGCAGGTTAGGAAGGGAGAGCAAGGGGAATGAACATAAACAGCGCTAGCAAACGTGAAATAAGCAGCTCGTAAATGGCCCGGTCCGAGTGTCAGAAACCGGGAGAATAAAACCACTTGAAAGAGTACAAATCGACTAAGACCCATAAAAATGAGTGAAAGGGACGAAGGCGTGGATAGCTCGAAGGGGACACAATGAGTATACCCTATGGCGTCGGAATCGCATACGGATTCGCGTCACACTAAGGAGCTAATCAACCACATGAAGGATCCACAGGGGAATTGAGGCAAGTAAGCAAGCTTGAATCGCGGGAGAAATATAAAGAGACCAAAACCCCCCCAAGTAGTATTGACAGGGAATTCGAGGCATAGACATGGGTAAGGAAGGAAAAAAAAAACCAAGGAGAATCCAACGAAATATGGAATCCTAACACTAGGCGCCTAGAGGGAAGAGTCCAATGAACGATAGCGAAAATGGTAAACACGGGGGCAATACAGAGAGAAATCTAAAAGGAAATCAGTAGAAATCACAAAAGACACCCGAAAAGGAAGGTAGCTATAAAACAGGAAGAAATGAGAGTTGATGGTATATAGAAGGAGGGGTGATATATAGTGATATGACTTTGGAATGGGATAAGTGAAAATGAGTTGGGAAGCTATAGGTGCGAAGGGAAGCCAAAGTTAAATGAAGAAGGGTAAAAGAATTGAACGGTTTTATTTGTCGACAAATTATCAGCTCGACGAATAGGCGATCACATGGGCCTCGAGATAAATACAATCTCGATGGTAGGATTGAATATGATTTACGAACAGTAGGGCTGGTACATTAATTAGTAACGAGGAGAAAAGATGAGTAAAACAATGACAAAAACGATACACACCGCGACTGGAAGCACTGGCGGTAAAGCGAATTTAAGTACCATCTCTAAGTACAATGGAACGCGATATGTGTTGTATATAATGATAGGGATAATTAATGGCAAATTGAGTAGAGATGAAAATATTAATTGTATATAAATATTAGCGCGTGTATATATATATGTAGAAGAGGTGATAATATGCCAATTCCCAGACAGAATGAAAAGGAGTATAGGAAAGGGCATACCACAGGAAGGGTATCGGACACTTAATCGAAGACTAAAGAACTCTGTTCTAAAATGCTAAAAGAGTAGAGTTCCGGAAGAACACTGGGGAAAAATGGTTAAGGACAGAATTTAAACGAAATGTGTGACATGAGGGGTGCGATGACTTAAGATATAAGATATAAAGATATAGTGTGCTTGTGTATAAAGTATTAGTATAAGGCGATTTTATAATCGCAGCACTAACTTCATAATGGAGAACAATTCCATATAAATCCCAGTGCGTAAGGGCAGAAGGCATCTTCCTTTTGTAAGCCAATCAAAATGTAACATTATCAATGGTATTAGTTATGTACATATTTTCTTTTCTCTCTCTCGGGTATTGAGCCTTAAAAGGCTCGCGTTTACATTAGTAATAGTGCATGAATTAGTGCATGATAATTGATCGATTTAAAACTATTCTGGACGGGGCGGCAAATAACAATGGAGAAATTGCATTTCAGGCTGCCTATGGACTGCAGTAGCGGTGACAATGGGTACCCCCCATATCACCATGTGCAAAATGGAAAGCGAGGGATGTCAGAGAGAAACAGTCCCACGCCATTTGCTGCAGCGAGTTGATCTCCCACCCCATGCGTGTGCCGTGCGGAAGTGCACGAATTGTGTTACGGGCTATGAATCCTACGTCTTAACTCCGAACTTTGAATTAATTTCTCCAAAATCATTCATTCTAAAAAATGAACACCCAGACATCGAGCACTCGGACTTCAACACGACATTCTACACTTGCCAGGCGCCGCATGGAACTCTCTGCGATTGCAATATGGACGCTTGCAGAGGCCCCAACGATTTTTGCCAATTCTACAACTGCTCACAGTCAGCTAAATGCGAGTGTCGCCTTACCCACGACAAAGCGTTAATAACGCATGTAGAAGAGGACCGATCTATACACAACCCGACAATTATTACGATACAAACATGTATCTTCCGGAAGAAGTCCCATGGCAGGAGGTTACAGGAAGCAGAACGGGCCACATTCAAGCAGAACAATTTAACTCTCACATTTATTGACCCTGTTCTCACCTTGCCTGACAGCAATGGTCGACTTATCCTGCGAACAGACGACTACGAGACCCTCTTGACGGTACAGGACACCAAACATATCACTGTCCCATTCGAACTCCTTGCCCACAAAACCACTCTGACTGCAATATTTATCGCAGACAATGGCCTTTCGGTGGATGCGGAAATAAATATAGAGGGTAAGAAAATTTGTAGACTGACAGGTTGCATATTCTGCAAAGAAAACTTTAGAACGTATCGTTGCTGGCAGCCTTTCTTCCGAAAATTGCTGTGGGGCGCACTTATATTCTTGATCATGATGAGCCTCATCATGATTAAAGTCATCATCAAAACTGTAACGTGGACAGTCATGATTCTCTTATACCAAATAATGCTCCTGGTGCGACTTGTTCGGATGGCTGCACGCTTCTGTCTTCTCTTGGGTGCGGCAATAGGGAGCGCTATCAGGCACGGCTGCACGGGAATGTACGAGGCACTGGAACACAGGGATCGGAATTATGCCAACGGACTAAAGGCGGCATCACTCGCGGCCTTGGCACTCTGCCTACTTGTCGACGGTACCACTGCCAGCTGTTCCGACTATGACATCATTCAATCGGAACTAAAACTATGCGAGCACCATGACGCATGGGAAGAGACATGCAAAATTTCTACCTCCGCGGAAGTGACCATCAAAAACATCCGCCATGCATCTTGTTTATGGTTCCACTCCAAGGAACACAAGCCCTTATTTTCACTTAAAATCACACTGGAATCAGTGCAATGCCATTTCTCGACACAAAGATTATACTATACCTTCCCCGTGCAGACCCGCTCCCAGTCGCAAATCACGTGCAGTCAAAACCGTTATTGCGCGTGGGGCGAGCACTGTTCAGTCCACTCACACGCAGGACTAAACTTCGAGGCGGAGACGATGGAAGCCAGATCATACAGCGGATACTCAACGTGTGAGCCCAGCAACCGCGGCAACGGCTGCATAATTAGTCACACACCGGCTTGCGCATTTAAGCGGGTGTACTTCGTGCCGCAGCTGGAGCAGGCCTATGAGGTATCCAAGATCACGGGATACAAATGTGGCTACAAGGTGGCACTGGAGCACTCAAGGAACGGCACAATCTCTCGTGCCATCTTAAAGGACAAGACGATAACAATCGATGGAATAAAGGTAAAGCTCCTGGGTGCCTACGACCAATCTACAATGCTGATCACCGAGAAGTTGGTCACTAGCGTCAACAACCCCTCCGAAGGCTACCTAGTGATGGGAAGCGAAAAGAATGATCCCGTGGCGAACCTCATAGGGGCAGTGCAGGCTAACACTTCCCACACTAAAAGTTTCCTCTTCGCCAGGGACCTGGCCGACTGTTCTTTCTTCGAGGACCAGCTGCGCTGCATAGAGAACACTCAGGCAGTAAACACCATGGTGGAGACGCAGGAAGGCCGCCTTCCAATCACCAGGGAACTGCACAACTTGCACCTTCACCAGGGTCGGTTGCAATCGAAGCTACTCTCCTCATCCGCTATAAAGCTACAGCTACACTTCGCCAACTACGATATATCCGTCCAAAGAGACGCCGTCTGCCCGGTCATCGAGGGCTCGAATTACGAAATATCCGGATGCTACAAGTGTGGAATATTGGCTGAACTGTCTTTCACGGCTAAGTCCTCCTGTAAGGCGGGACTGGTTTCGGTCACCTTTGAGGGAATCCAGGTGCACACAAAGGCGGTCGAGCTCTCCATCGAGCCTTCTATGATTACGGTCAAGCTGCTAGCCGAGGCAAAGTGTTTTGAGGACAAAATCTGCCTGCAATCATCCTCTAATATCCAGTGCCGCCCACTCTCGTTTTGCCTAGACGAACCCTCTATCGAACTATTGAAGATGCAGGGTAAAACCATGGAACAAACAGCCAGCAGCACTCCGGGCTCATTGTTTGAATGGGTCCACTTCCCCAGCCTCAACTCTGCATTTTTCATCCTGAAATTCGCCGGAGCCGCACTTGTCGCTATTGGACTTACCATCACCATCGTTTCAACGCTCATCACTTGCTGCTGCAATCGCAGATAAACTCTATCATACTTATAACTCCGTATTTAATCATATTTTAACCCAGATTTTTATTCTTACTATTATTACTCCTTTGCATATAATACCGTGTATAATTTATAACCATGCCAGGTGCATTTTCCAGGAGGAGGAATTACTTAGCGCCCCATTTTGCGGTGCACGGATATCTCGGAGCAACCAATAAGAGTCCCAAATCCCATAATAGAGCAACGCGACTTCCATGGATGGGGGCGCATCGCCAAGGACGCTTGGGGTATGCGCAACCATCGCATGTGGCCCGCACCTGTAATTACGCCTGCTGAGGAGGACCATCGCCTAGGACGCTAGGGGATGGGCCACCTCGGCAGATTAGCATTAGGTGATACTCCCGGGGAAGTTGCTCCCGGATATCTTCGCACCGCCTTCTCTTCCTGTTGAGTAAGTGTAGTTTTCATTCATGGTTACATAGATTCGGTATATATATAGTATGTTGTCACCGTATTTACTCTCTTCCCATGTTTATTGATTGCACCTATTGCCTATCGACTCTAATCGATATATTCACGGGTTTACAGCTACGAATACTGGACTGAGCCGACAGGAGGGGAACCTAACCCACCCGCACTCTCCCGAATAAAAAAAAAAAAAGGCTTCTGACCTTGCTAGAACCCTTTTTTTTTGGTGGGAGAGGGGTAAATCTTGTTGGGCGGTTGCCGACACAAGAGTTCTTCAGACACCTGAAAACCCTAAGGCCCAACAACAACCTGTAACAATCGCACCAGGTGCACCGGGGCAAAATCGAAGACACAAGGAGTGTAAGCTGGACATTATGGAGTGAAGGAAATATGGGACAGGTTGACACCACGAGCACAAAGGGGACCGGGAATTGGGCAAAAAGAAACAGAACGCAGGCGCCAAAAATCGGATAGCTGGACAATAGGGAAAATTATGAGTTCCACACCTGGGATTGCTAGGGGGGATGAGACCCCGAAATCCATAAAGAAGGACCCAGGGGTGGAGCTATGTATACTATTGGTTAGGAAGGGGTAAATGGGGCACCCCAAGATTGGTTAGGGAGCCCGGGGACAAGACGGGGGTGTCCGTGATCCCTCAGGAGTGGCCAGAGGTAGCACCACCCAGAAAGGGGCGGCGCCGTATATAAGGTCCAGCAAGGGGCAAAATCGGGAGTGACATTTTTTAGTTCCCAAAAATCAGAAGCTTTAATTCGAAATCTACACCAGACTCTCCGGAGCCGGATTCCCCTGAATTTTGCCTAATTGGCGTAGTGCTGGTCTTCCTCAACTAAGGAGCAACTTTATAATTTCCGAGTGCGCGTAATATGTGTTAAAATAGTGTTCAAGACTTTTATTCCTTGTGTCGTGCATCTGAACTGTGCTGAACTAATTAGTGCCCAAAATAATAGTAATTTTGACGGAATACTCCCCAGTCCCTCGACAATTCGAAGCTATGGATGTGAGGAACTCTTGGCTGTTTCTCCTGACTGGTAGGTGCAATTTCTCCAACTTCCTTTTGCGGTTCGGTCCAGAATTGTGTAGATAACATAAATTTTTCCTTATATTTAAATATTCTATTTTAGTGTATTATATATATATATATGTATTAATATAAGTGCTAATGGATATGATTATCCTTGTCATTCCCATCATTAGAATCACTGCCATTGTCGTGTATATATATATATCGTGCTATTGAAATACTGATTTTTGGGACCTTGACATTGTATGGCATATGAGAATTAATTATTCTAATTTTCGTTGGGTCCTATGAATTGATTGGGAATTGTAGGAGATATGGGTAGGAATATGCATGAATAAAAAAATAGGGAGTAAATGCATGCAAATTAATTGATAAATGTATCTTGTGTTTCGTATTGAATAAATGTTTTGTTATTATATGTATTTAAGGCTGTTCATTCCATTCATATCCTCTGACGCTGTCCATATAACCACTATAATGATTATCGATCACCTGGCCTGGATGGGATCGCTGCGATTCCGTAAGAATCTATAGCAGCCCCTCCACACTTACAAGTTTAAGAAACTTTCGTTTTTTGACGGAAGTGGCTAGTTAAAAGAAAGTTTCATGGAATACTTGAACTGGTAACAAAGTTGATGCATAAGTAGTTACATTTTGTTTCGAATCAGGTTTCTTTCAGTGCTTTTTTAAAATTATTCTGTTTTGTTTAACCATAAATTAAATCAATACTTGATAACTTATAATTTCTTTGGTATTGAGATCCAAAATTCCACTATTAGCAAAAAAAAGTTTAATACTCGATATTCTTTTTTCAATATAAGTTCCAATGTGAAAAAATTCAATGTAAAATACTATAATTCCCCTAAATAGTTGAAAATATTTGAAATATTGATGGGAAACTAAGTTCCATAGTATACATAAAAGTAATTTAATAATCCTCAGGAGAGTAAATTTCGTATGGAAAGTGAATCTGACCCCTCACTTTCTCACAAAAACATCATGCATTATGTTTGAGCGTTTCCGAAAGGAATATCTTTGTGAGGGGATATTTTAAAAATAATTTGCAATAGGATTTGTCAAACTGATTTTCTTAAACGGAGCAAAGTGTATTACATCTCCTTAAATCCTAGAAACATAACGCTAACTAGATTTTTCTGGAAAAACATTAAGCCGAGTCGAGAGCCTAAAAACATTCCTGCGAATGTATTCCCCAAACGGAAATATCCCCAGTTTACTCTCAATTTAAAGAATCTAAACTTCGCATTCAAAATAAAAAGTTGGCATAAACAACCAAAAGGAGCGAATCGGGATCTTTAAAAAACGTCAGCCGGATTTATATCCCGAGAAAGGAGAGGAAACGGCGCATTCCAAAAAAAATAGTCACTGTTGTGTCGCGAGGGAAAGTGTGCTATCAATCCCTGGAAACTCGACGTAAGGCACAGCTTGCGAAGATTAGCGCGAGATTTCTGCAAAAAGTTATAGAAATCGAATGGAGCTCGGAAGGAAAACTGAGATAGGCGTCGAACGAAATAAATATCTGGCTGCCTACTGGACGGAGATTAAATTCCTGCAGGGTTTTCTGTTTATCCGTTTATTTTTAATCCTTTTCAATCCCCCGTGAGTGCTTTTCCCTCGGGTAAAGGAGGGAATTACTGTGTATAGGCGAAGCGAATACACGCTTTAAGTTTTGATTTGACACTGGGGGAGGATTTTGTTGAAAGCGGAGCACGCGCTTCTGTTGGTCGCAGGTTTGAGTTAATTTAGAGCGAAAATTTAATTCGGTTTTAATGAGTGTTATCAAAAGCCATTATTATGACAGTAATTGCAATTGCATTTTGTAAAGGACATGTCCACGTAGCAAGTGTATACTGTTTAGAATCTTGAAAAGCTAAGAAAAGTTTAATTTTAGTAACTGTGTGTACCTTGTTATAAAACTGCAGTGTTTTGAGTTTTTAAATGTGAGTATCTACGAGAACAAAGTTTGTAATAAGCAACGTAATTAAAATATTTATCTTTGGAATGTAAAAAAAATTACATAACATTTTTCTTTTCGGTGTACTTTATACTTTGAAGCAACGAGTTTTTAACTCTTTAATTCTCTTATTAACAATCGTTGTCATCTCTTCATTTGATTATTTTAATTGTGTTTTGTGTATCTTTTTTTATCGCCCCTTCTGATGTAAATAACATAATGTGTTTTATTACAGAAAACGCCACTCGAGAATGTCACGCTAACGGAACTTGGGCTGTGCGATCGGACTATTCCCAGTGCCAAGCGTTGGAGCATAAAGACGAATCTTTCCAAGTAATACCTCCCTTTCGTCTTTTATGCAATGTCATAATTAACTTTGACCTCCCCAATATTTTATTGTTTATAAATTAACAGCATTTTCCCTCTAAATGTTAAAACCGACATTGTCCGTTTCTATATCTTTTAACTTCAACCTAACATATGCGCGTGCGGTCGAGACTGTGGAAACTATTCTACTTTTTTTTAATGGTCGAGGTTTTGCGAATAAAGATTCATGGATACATTCGAATGCTTTTGGTTGGTCGACAAAATCGTACACGATAGCAATAACCCTCCATCCCTTTATGCTTTGTGCCAATGATGACTGCTGCTGTGTACTTGAGCTAACCGTTGAATGAATATTGCGCTTATCTTATTCAGTTCACGTATATATAGGGAGCATTTTCATGAGCTGAAAATGTCCTATTCCATAAGCATTGGAGACAGTATGAGTACGTAAGGAATACAGATGTCACTAAAGCAGGCTATGGGAGACATAGGAATCGAGAAGGAAAAAGGTGGTAACATTTTTGTGTAGAGAAAATTCTTTCACAAATGGGAGGTAGTATTACTTTGGCATTCATAACATTTATTCAAAAAGTAGGAATTTCTTTTTTCTTCAGAGAATCCTATCTGGGCAATCTTTAGACTTATTTATACTAACTTATTATACTATTAATAATACTTCATACAACTCTTGGAAAAAATATTGAAATCCATTCTGTAGAAAGAATGATTTTTATTACCTAAAAAATATGTATCATTTATTGAACTTAAAAAAAAACTTAAAATACTTTCGTAACTTACACTTTTGAAAAGAGACTATATATATAAAGGTTTCTCTCTCCCAGGAATAGTTAAGGCTTTCACCCACTAAAAGATGTTTTCCATCTGGATTACTACCTTAGGCTAGTCTTTATATTAATATTTTCAATACTTTTGAATAAAAATGTTCCAAATACACAAAAAGATCAGAGATATAGTACAAAATTAGACACCTTACAAGCTGAATGGTTGGAAAAATAAATTTATCCAAACTAATTATTTATCACTTAATACAATATCTAACTAACTTATTACACAAAATACCATTTAGGGATAGCATTATAGTTGCTTATTTATCGTAGGGTAAATAAGCAACTTTTTATACCGAACAAAGCTGAAGATTCCCAATGCCCGAAATACAACGCCCCACTTAATTTATGATGGTTGTAAAACCTCCTATGCATAAAATCCCGTAATAAAACATCATCAGAGTGCAGCACATTGATCATTAGGAAACCGTTCTTGAGTTCATTCCATTGTGGCCACTGACTTGTATCTGCCATCCGATGCGTTTAGCTTCGATTTTCTGCTTCGTCGGCACATTGGAAACAATTCATTGCTCACATTCCATTAGAGTAATTGAATGAGCCCTCAGTTAGTCAGCGCCGTTGATTTAAGTAGCGATATTCTGTTGGCACAATGAAACGATGGGACAATTGGATTAATAGATGCTCCAACATTGCGCTAATGATAAGTAAACGGGTAGCTGTTCCTGTGGGAATAGAAAAAAAAATGAAATGAAGTTGTAAAATGGGTGGTAAATCTCGTTTAATTGTATTGGAGTTAATTGTGGAAAATCTGTACTCTTTTGGGGCAGAGAATGGAGAAATAAGACTCGGTGGTTTTTTTTCTAGAACATAGTGTATTAGATCAGCCGTTTCTATAAATATGGAACATGCTCTTGAAGGATCATAAATTATGTCCAAGAAAAGTATTATAAAAGCATTTAGTTTTTACCTTACAAAAATAAAATTTAATTCAGTACTATCAA
This sequence comes from Tetragnatha montana, assembly GCA_963680715.1. Lineage (NCBI taxonomy): Eukaryota > Metazoa > Arthropoda > Arachnida > Araneae > Tetragnathidae > Tetragnatha > Tetragnatha montana. Next base: position 552,639 of record OY796681.1, read on the forward strand.
TTGATTACATTAATATTTTAAAAAGACTACAATCCAATAAAATCACATTTTCAGTAATATATTAGTTTATTAATGTAACGTAACAGAAAACGGGACCTACACAAATATTTTAAGAGTATCATGTCTCTAATTGGAAAAAGGTCATGTGCAAAAACACTTTCAAAGAAAAAAATAAAAATCCTGAGAAGTTTAAATTTGTGCAATCTACTTTAAAAGGACAGTTTCTGTTTCTGAATTAAGTATAATTATCAAAAAATTTTTTACTAAATCACTATTATTGAGACCAAGAATCGAATATAAACTTTTAATTTTTTTTGTTTTTATTCTAATTCTTAAATTAAAAACTCTAAACACTTAAAATTTTTAACATTAGATGTAAGCATCAATAACACACATTTTAGATTAATATTAGCAATTAATATGGATAAGTTTACTTAAAAAATCAAAATGCATTCAACTTAATCATCAAAAAACAAAGAAAACTGAAGCTGCAGCATATCCATTTACTCTTAGAATCAGAAAACGATGAACAGTATTGTCTGTTTACTCACAAATAAGAGTAATAAGTTTTAAAAATTGAAATTAATTCTTTCTAAACCGCCACTTGACATTTTATACTAACTTTCCAAAACTTTTAATACCTAAACATTTCCATTGAAAATATGGTGTTTCAAACGAAAACTCATTTGGCAATAATTCCTTCCGCTACGGAGTTTTCCTCTCCGTTAATCTCTCTCAAACTAACCAGCACCCAGTTGACAGTTTAGTATTTCGGGTGATTTATGCGTCTGAAGTTTTTAATTTTACCTTAAATCTCACTTTTCATCCCTCAAGTCTTCTTCAGCGTCAAATAACGACTTATGCAGAATTGAGCCCTTGCGGCGTTATCATTCAATCGACTGTCAGCTCCGTAATTAAAATATTAAGAGAATAAATATGGCAACACCCTTTATACGGAAACAAAATTATGTATCGATTAGCTGAGGAGAGAAAATTGCCAATGAATGGTTACAGGAATAGTTTGAGAGCTCGTTACATCCGAATTATACCAGAGGAAATATTTCTGAAAATGGTTTTACTCCGAAGTACTACCCTTCTTAGGAATTGAAATCCTACCATTCTGACGATGCAAAGCGCTTGTGTAATTTATTGGTAGTTAAATAAAAAAAAAATCCCAATTTTCTAACAACCTCTATTGATGTCCTGATGTGTTTGATGATTTATTGAAAAAAAAAATATGTTGATAAATCGTGAAACGGTGACCAAGCTGTGAAATATTTGAATTCAAAGTATAAAGCTTTCTGACGATTTTTTTAAAGTTAAATTTTTAACTTGAATAAGTTTTTACAGTTAAACAAAAGAAGTCTTTTTAGCTAATATTTTTAAAATTAGAGCCTTTTACCAAAAAACAGAACAGGAAAATTTCATAAAATTTATAACCTTTGGTGAACAGGGACAAGATTTTGAGCCCCTTTTGATTAAGGATGAAAATTATATTAGAAAAAATTAATTTTATTTATGAAGTGATCCTTTTAGAAAAAAACTATAAATATGCATTCTAACTGTGAAAAAGAAATTCATTAGAAAACACCATCAAACTTTAGCAGACTAACATTTCTTAAGACAATGTATAACAACTTTAACAAAGTTTTCTCATTTTTTTTTGCTTTGAAGAGTAATACTGGCAGTCTCGATAATAGTTATCGTGAAGTAACTGACTGCATTAACGAGTCTTTCACTTCAAATCATTACTCTTTTGAGTTCTTAGAGGGAAGTTACTGAAGTGGGTAATTAGTTTTCACTCAAAACTTAATGACTACCCTCTTTATAGGTGCTGTGGGATGTAAAAGATGCTCACACAATATATTCCATTGGTTACGGTTTGTCCTTAATTGCTCTTGCTTTGGCACTTTGGATATTCCTTTACTTCAGGTAAGTACGGATTAAATTTTTCAATTAATTTTCATTGCTTTTAAGCTCATTTTACATGCACCTATAGTTTTACAAATTAACTAAACTTCTAAAATTTTAATATTCTTTCTGTAACTTGCCTTCAGTACCCTTTTATTTTTTTTTCATATATTTGTGAAACCTTTGTACATAACTTATTACATCCTTATTACTTATTACATAAGTACTTAATAGAATGGAGAGATTATAATAGAAGGCTTTTTTTCAAACTCTTTAATCACTTTCATAGATAATAATGAAGGGATATTGCCTATCTTAATAAGAATAGAGAAGCTGGATAGATTGGATAAGCTGATTTAGGTTGAAAATGGCGTTCATAGCTAGCAAATTCTACTTCCATGGGTTGAAATTTCTAAAAGAAAGACAGTCCTCTGATCTTTTTTAAAAATCGAAAAAGTTTACCCCCATGTAAAAGGAACGTTCAGTGAAATATATATTTTCTTTCATTTTAGTTTCACAGAAGCATACAAAAATATCTTACAAAGTTCGTAAGAAAAAAAGTTTCCAAACAATGGTAATTTTATATTTTCTCCGAATTAAAACGATGGTGATGTGTAGTTATTTGCTTACATTTCAAAACTGTACTACTCAAGAACCTATCATAAGCTAGTATTAAGTCATACTCTTTCATTATTCTTCTTCGGCACTGCACCCCAGGACAGGCCAAGACCGTCTCAATAAGTTTGTGCTATCTTGCCCTGTTAGACATCTCTGTCCACTATCTTCTAATACCCGAGAAAGGAAAGTAAACGGCGTATTACATGTGCTTCATTAAGTTTTATTTTTTGCATCCTTTTCAACTTTTCACAGACTTTCATTTGCAAGTGCATATCGGTGTTTTCTAGACTTTTAGAACTGAGATTCGGAAACAATAACGCAAAAACTAAATAAACAAAAGGACCATAATTTTATTAACCCTTTGAGAAATTTATTAAATGAAATGTACTTAGCAAAAAAAAAAAAAACAATTTGTTTCCCTTCCATTTGACTGATTTAAAGATAAAAAGCGAAAATTTTACAAAAATATCTCCTCCACGACAACAATCTTGAATCAAGACAAAATGTTATTGCTATGAGTAATGTATTTACTTAGGAACCAATTATAGTGTCTTAAAAAAGAAGTAAAATAAATTGTAATTTATTAATATTTATAAAAATCATGCGCTTAATCAAGCGCAATGTTGAATATTTCATGGTGAGAAATCCTTTTTATGAGAACTACTTATGCTCTAAAACTTGCATTAGAACTCCAAATATTAATTAACCGTCTCGTTTTGTTCTTTAGTCTAAACATCAGTTTTGTTGCGAATGTTTTAGGAGAAAGTAAGTTTCCCCTTGTGTTGTAATTTAATTAATGAGACAGAAAACATGACGGGAGTGATACAAAAGAACATTCCAACGAAAAGAACTTTTTTAAATGTTCTGGCGTATTGTCATTTTTATGAAAAGTTGGTTGACTTGGTAAAAGAAATCTTAATTTTAGTTGAAGCTCCAGCACAAGATGTGCGTTTTTTTCTCCTTCAACTGAAAAGTGACTGTTTGCTAAAATTAAAAGTGAAACAAATAGTCTGATTCTAGTAAGAGAATTCCGGGACAATTAGTTAGAAAATCTTGAAAGGCATGAGAAAAACAATTATTTCTGGATCGTCTAAACTAGGGCATGCACATTTTGAATACAGAAAATGGGGCGCATACACACTAAAGGCTAAAAAGTACTCTGTCTTTAAAAACAATGTCTTAAAATTGTTTCTTTCAAACTAACTAATTACACTTTCCTTCAAACAGCATAAAGTTATGTTTAAGACTGTGTCTCTTATGTTTTCCATGAGTTAAGAATTATTAGAACAATTTTTAGTAGGTAGGGTAAAACGGGGCAATTTGAGACAAGGGGCATATTAATACACTTTCAATACCTCAAAAACTATCAAGGTTATTTTGGTCGTGTTTTTACGGAAAGTTGTGTTTATATGCCTAAGCATAACATATGAAAACATTAAGCTCTGTAATAAGTCTACAAAATTTGGTGAAAGAAACTAAAATTTTTTCATCAAAAATTTCCAAAAGTAAATTTCTAAGTAAAATGTAAAATTTTCCTGAAGCTATTCTACTTGGAATACAGAGATCTGTAAATTTGAAAAGCAAGTTCATTCTTGTTGTTAATAGGGGAAATGCTTAAATTTTAAATAACCTTAGCCAATTTTTTAAATTAAAGGTTTCTGTTCAGAAACAATAGATGGGGCAAATTGATACACTTAGATATGGGGTACTTTAATACATTAGTTCTAGTATAAAGTGCAACAGATGGCACAAACCATTAGTGCCTTATTTACTTTCTATATGATTTTTGGTGAAGATACCCTGGAATATTATTTGACTTGATCACGGGAAAACTATCCCATCAAAACAGTTTCTTATTTCTTTAATTAGAGATTTTTTTAAAATGACCATTTGTCAAATTCTTTAATTATTTTTATTTCTAAATGTTTAATGGAAAAATGATTTTTTATACTTGAAAAAAGGTGTTAAAAATGTGCTGCAGACACATGTCAATAAAAGCATATTTGTTATTTTTCAAAACTTTTGTTATTAATTACTATTTTTGAGAAAATTAATCACTGTATTAAAATACCCCAAGCGATGTATCGAAATGCCCCACTGGTGGGGCATTTTGATACAAAATTGAATTTTTACAAAAGTCGTTATATTTTAATTTTCATAAAACTTATATTTTTTTTTCTAATTGGTTTTATAAAGTTGAGTCATTCTTAGATATTTTTAGAAAAAAAATTATCCGAATAAGTCATTTTTTCCACTCAAAAAATGGATTTGAATTTTGCTGTATTAAATTGCCCCGTTTTCCCCTACCTATTGCTGAATTACAAACGTTTATAATCAGTTTAAAAGTTTAAAAAATTGGTACATATTATGTATTAGTTACTTTTAATTCAAACAAAACTAGCAATATTTTTATTTTATTATTATTTGTAACTATTTAAGGATAAAAAAAAAACTAAAAACGAGTAATTTTCTTCAAAAAATATTCCATGCATATTCAACGCAAATAAAATTCCTTTAACAAATAACCTTCTTGAATCCGCTCTTGTTGTATTATTTGAGGGGGTGTTCAGTTCAGTTCAGACAGTTGCTAAAATTATTTTTTTCCATGATTAAATTTGATTTCCAACTTGAAATTTACTAAAAATGTTTTACTAAAAATATTTATTTAATTTTTTTTTCAGAATTTTTAATTTTGAAAAAGAAATTTGCAAGAAAGGGTATTATGATGCACACCAAATGAAAGATAATAAAATTACAAACGAAATTAACCTAATTTCATGTTTTTAAGTTCTAGAGTTATAACTATTTAAAAAATGCAAGAAAAACAACTTTACAAATTACTTTGATATTTAAAAATTATCACTACCAAAAGAGGGGTGATAAAAAAAAACCTAGAACATTATATCTTTATGAATAAATCATGAACAAAATGTGAGGGTTTAATAAGTGGTTTTTCAGTTGTTAGTATAAAAATAAGCATTTTTTCAAAACTTCAAGGCCTTATTTGCAGCATCTCAAAATATTTTTGATCAATTTTCGGTTTTCACATATTGATACTGATGGTTAAAGGAAAAGGCATCTTTTACGTGCAATTACAAAACGATTTAACAAAATTAGTTCCACCCTATTTTACACTTTCTTTTCGTCAAATATATGCTTTTCGAAGCTATAAAGTATAAATCCTTTTCTAGTTTTAAATTCTTCTAAAATAATATATAATTATAGTATTCTTCTACTTTGATATTTAATAAGCCCAAGTTTCAGTCTACAGATGGTGAAATCAAACCTTCAGGTCCTAGATATTGAAAAGCTTTAATTTCTGAGTACATAACTAATTTCCTTAGGAATCTGTTCCTTGACTCAACAACTACTACAACAACTACTTTTCTTTTATTGGTCTCAATGATATTTTCAATTCAGTAAATTTATAGTTGGTTAAATTCTAAAACCTTTTCTGGCTATAGCTTTGTCTTTCGTCAAGATGATTCTCAATTTTCCAACATCCGCAGAAGATTAAAGAGTTCAATATCACACTCCAGTGAGAGCCACAGTCGCGACACTCCTCCCAATTCGCCCCTTCATTCAATCATTGATTTCCAAACGAAATTCCCTTCTCCGAACAACCCCTTCATTAAGTTTCTCATTAACACAAACCTCCATTCACCAGCCCTCATCAGCGGGTCCTTTTCACTTGGATACGAGCCACGTGACACGGCGACGTACCACCGGCGACGGCAAGTCCGTGCGGGAAATAATCCAAATTGCTCCCTTTTTCCAGATTTCCGTCCCCGTTGCCGGGTCCAGATGGAATCCCTTTCAATAAGCGGCAGAGAGAGATGTGACACTATCGTTTGCTTGGAAGTGACGTTCGGGGTGTAAGATTTCCGTGAGATCGCCTTAGATAGATCGTCTTCGACTCAGGCGCGGATCTAAGGGGGGGGCACTCTGGACAGTGCCCCCCATTGGACCCAGAAAAAGTTATCAAAATGAGTTAAAACTCTACTTTTACACGTCAAATTTAAAACTGCACTTTTTCTGAGGCACTTTAACCCTTATACCCCCGGGGGTACCACAAGATCGTGAGTGATACTTTTTAGAAAATCCCCAACATTTTGACATTTTGTCTCAAAAGGTAAGGTGATGGTTTGGAAAAGTTCTTGGAGCGCTGCTGGATCCGCGCCTGCTTCGACTATCGATACTGAGGTAGAACTTGGTTAGATCAACGGAGCGAGTTTAGAAGATCTCTGGAGCGTTTCCACTTCAAGGAGACAATAAACGAATCGCTGAGGGATTAAAGTGACGTCATTATGAGCTGGTTGGTTGTGATTTGCCCAATTCATCTCCTCGGATTGCCGTCATGCAAAGCACTAAATATACCGGGTGTTTCAAAAGTCTCTTTTACTGCTTTTATTTGGAAACCACGTCTCCTAGGGTCTACCTCTAGATAAGGGACCATGCTGAATCCATTGAGATGACTCACAGCACCCCTAGTGGCGAATTAAGAAAATTGGAAAAAAATAAAAGAGATTGAACAATTGAGAAACTTCTCCGATGTCATGTCTACGAATTTCAAGGATATTGAATTCAAACATAAATGAAATCCCATTTTTATATTGAAGATTATTTTTTATTTTGGACGATCTCTTTTTCAAGGTTCAAAAAAGTGCTAATTTGATCGTTAATATCTCCTCGAATATTTAAGATATTTTCATAATCTTTTTGGGTGTTCTTTATGATTTTGCCAACAATTTTTTTTTTTTTTGAAACTTTTGTTCAATCTCGTATTTTTTTCAACTTTCTTAATTCACCGCTAGGGATGCGGTGATTCATATCATCAATGGATTCAGCATGATTCCTTACCTATAAAAGTAGACCTTACTTCCATGACCCTAGAAGACGTTATTTCCAAATAAAAGCCGTGAAAGGGACTTTTGTAACACCTTGTATGTGGAAACGATCCTTAAGACCTATAACCTAAAGAAACCTGTTGCTCACATTCGCTCACATTGGAAAATTGGGGTTTCATCAACAAGAGATCATTGACAAACTGCGTTTAGGGGAAGATCATAACAAATGTTTTATTATTTTCTTTCAATTAGATTAATGGAAGAAAATACCACCCATATAATCTTAACTTTAAGCTGTAATTACTTTCTGAATTTGAAAAAATAGTTATATTCTGTCATTACAAAAATGTTTTGTTGATTGTAAAACTGTAGTCTTTTGCCATCAAAATCATTATTGACCCTATTTATAACACTGTTTTGGAAACGTCCATTTACTAACATATGTGTTCTCTTAAAAAATAAAATACTCTTTAAATCTTCAACTCAAGAATTACATTTGAGATAAACTAACGGTTATAACCTACAAAATAAACAACCACTTTATCATTCTATTGTATTGCATATCAAATTAGTTGAAACACCCCAAACTAACATCATTTTACTTCATGAAGTTATGAGAAAGATTTTGCTCCGTTAGCTTGATTCAAAAAGCGTAATCTTTTACAGAAAAAGATGAAACATAGCTTCATGAATAATACAAACTAAATAAGATTTATTTCTTTTACCCTTTATTTTTATCATAGATATTTCTTCCCATGCTTAAAAGCATATCTTTTTCTTTGAGTTATCATCGTAAAAAATATGCAGCCCTTAATCACCATGTACTCATCTCTTAAATCAGCAATAAGTTAGGAGTTATTAGTAGTTTTGTTTTTTCCTTGACAGGAATTTGATTCTCAGAATATTCACACAATGTTCCCTTTTTATAATATTTCAGCATTTTCCGACTCTGTATTTCTATTTGAGCACTCATGAACATTTTTTCCACAAAATTTTTTTCACCATACAAAATTGCTGATATGAGTTGTTTACTCTTAAAACTTTATACTAAGCGCTGATATTGAGTTTTTGTTTTATTCAACCCAATGTTTGATGTGTCCTATAGAATTTCTTTCTTTTCAAGGAGAACGGTTAAGCCATAGCACTCCTTATCTAAAGGCCATAACTTTCATGATATTTTCATTCTTAGCAATAAAATACTTTTTTTCGGAAGTCAACTAATCTCTCCCAAAACTGTTTTTGTTCGCTGGAGTTATTCGATTTTCAGAAGCTGAGTGTTCTTTGATTGGAGGACTTAGGAAAGAAAAAGCATTAAAGTTAATTTTATTTAAAAAAAAATTTTTGATATAGCTTAGTTTAAAAATATGTTGTAATTAAAGAAATTGTCTCTTTCATTCTAGTAATAATTTAACAGTTAAAAAATATAACCGACTTAATTATTGTTCAAATTTTTTGAGGTTAAAATTTGGATTTAAGAAACACAAATAATAATTATCTTAATCCTTTTACAAAGACTGCATTCTTATTAGACTGCAATACTGCATTACAAAACAACATACAAAGAACTACATTTTTAAATTAATGCCATTTAAAATTACGCTTCATTAAGCCAAGAATTTAAATTAAATTATTCGCTAAGAGATTTGAGAAAAATTTATTAGATTATAATGCGACCAATTTTTTATCAATACTAAATATCACAAAACTCCTAGGAAGCTATTACCATTTTCATTTAATGTACTATACACTAACTACTTATTGGTTATTATTTTATATTTGAAGAACTCTTATTCAAACTACTTCAATCGTGAGAAAAGGAGTATTTTCCACCATAACCACTGGTTCGGGAAAGGTTTGGAAACTCCAACTCTCAAACTCTCATGCCGTGCTGATGAGTCCTAAAAAGGACGAAACCGGTCCATGGCTGGAGGTGACGCATGAGAGTTGGAGTTTCCAATACTTCAATCGTCTTGAAGATTTTGAAAGGGAAAAATACATTTAAGTCAAAAATTTTATCAGGGGAGGCAAGAGGTCTTCCTATACATAAAAACAATATTTGGAATGCAATTCAAATGCGTGTCAATGATGAAAGCATAACCATACTATTTTCATTATACTAACAATACTATTACTGTAGAAAATTGGATTGAAGAACCAGTTATAAAATTTGTATCGTTACAGGGTTACACATGAAACATCACAGCAATGTCCCGATATTTCTTCCTCACATCACCAACATCTCTCTACCTCATAAATAAAACATCTCCACACGATCTCAACCGCAGTTATAACACAGCACCCAGAACCATTTGCGTCCCCGAAAGTCCAATTCATTAGGCCCCTCCGCGAGCGATACATCACCAAAAATGCATTTGGTTAGAACACCCCCAAGGCGATCAAAGCCGCTCTCTCATAAATCATCCCTTCCGAAAGAAAGAAAAAAGAGAGCTTTGCTTATGGATGTCGCACTCCTTCCTGTGACGAAGGGGCAGCGATAATGTCCGCTGCGAAGATGAAGAGGGTACGTCGGCCATCTTTACTTTTGAAGAGTCCGTGTTAACATCTAGACACCACAACCCTTGGATCCACCCTTTCCCTCGACCACTTAAACACTTCAGAATGGCTAAATAAAGGATGAAGGTTCATTTTTCACATTTAAATGTTATGAAAATTTATGTGATAGTCTCTCCTAATTAGTATTTGAAATAATACGTTTCAAATTTTGTATCGTTGGCCCTTAAGGGAAACTTTGGCCCAACCACACGGAAAGAGATTCTACGAGTATATCTATATAAAGGAATACGTAAATTTATTTAAAACATGCAACCACTGTGTCACGTCATCAGGGGTGCATGGATCATTACACACATTATCAAGAAAACTTTAACTTAAAAGAAAGATTTGACTTAAATACAATTTAGACATATGATTGATAGTCTTATATGAAAGAATGTGACTATCACTTATTCAATGTTATGGCGAACTGGCGGAATTGTTGTCTTGACATCCTTAAAGTGGTGTCTTGAAATTCCTAAAACCCGATCACAAGGAAGTTTCCAACTGAGGTAGTACCAAAATGTCGATTTTTTTTAACCTTACAACTTCTCTTTGGAAAGGCGATAAAGAACATGATTCAAAACTACAAGGCCATATTTTTCAATCAATTTTAAAGCCATTTTCAATGTCATTCTTTTGTTTCACTTTTGGTGGTTTGATTTTTAATAAATTTTTATTACGTTACGAATTTTTATTGTGCCATAATTCCCTTAACCCGAAAATGCCCTTGTTGACTGCGCAGGGCCACTCTCTCTGATCTCTCTCTCGCACTTGTTCCTCGATGGCGACGTGGGAGTGGTGGGAGGAAGTGCTTTAAATTGCGACGACATCTCTCTCATGACGACGAGAGTTGCTTTGTTAGGAGTGCTCGGGAATCGATGGCATTCGCGAGAAATTATGAAGGAAGTTGTGGCGAGGAGGAAAAAGGGTGTTGGTATTGACCATTCCTCGGTTGTTTTTAAATTCGGAAATTGGAATAAGATTTGATCAAACGTTTAGTGTTAACAGTAATTTGTAATCCAAAATAGAAGATGATACACATGAGGTTTTTAAGGAAACGAAAAACCCAATTTCTTAAGAATTCTGAAAAGATAGATTGGCCTTCTATTAAAAGTATTGAAAAGTATTATAGACTATTTCTTTAAAATATTCAATACTCTATGATAAGCATTCTAACTTAAAATGTAAAATAAAATGAGCTACACTACATAATGCAGTCGAATTCTTTTATCGCAATATTAATAGATTATTAATACCGGACATCGTGCTTTTCCTGATAAAAATCTTCAATTGTTCCCAATTTTCTTACACAATATATATTTAAGGTCACCCTAATCTAGCCCAAATGGCAAAAGACTATTTTATCATTAATTCGTATCGCATTTACCAAAAGATATATTTAATAACAGGATGTAGGAGGGAAGAAATACATCCGCAGCTAAGAGACAAAATAGCTGACATAGACAAAATAGTTGAGAATTTTCTATTGTTGAGAGAATCATAAATAACGCATCCAACTCTTCCTCAAATGAGAGTATACAACAGTACTACATCTGTTTAAAAAATGATTTTCCCCTTTGAAACTTAATACTCATCTGAAATTGAAAACTTACACGGTAAAAAGTATCACGATATGATTTTTCATCTATTTTTCAAGAAAACTGAATCAGGTGTGGATTAAATACCAGTAAAAAGGAACTTGGAAGAGAGAATTCTTCTAATTAAGATATTGATACTTTTTTAATAGCAAAAAAAATATAAATCAATAAGGATACTAAACGAACATTTCTGTAAACATTGCAATATTTTATCATTTACTTTTACCTTTACATAACCGTGAAAGAAAAAATGTCTCTGGAATTGAAAATTTTAATTTAATATTGTGTTGTTTTGCACTGTTTTTGTATAATTTGAATTCATCCCTTTCAGCGATCTCCGTTGCCTTCGTAATACCATTCATACCAATCTACTGGTTACATATCTCTTCATTGACTTGACATGGATCATTACAGCTGCTCTTCAGACCAGTACATCCATTGAAGCTCATAAGGTAATTTGGTTAGATCTTGTCAATATTGGTGTTCTTGAAGCGAAATGTTTTTTCTGTTTTTTTGTACACATTAATTCGTAAGTTATTTAACTAAGAAACATACAATCTAACTATGAAATGAGGTTTTAAAAAAGCACTACTATCTTATTATAAGAACAATTTTTAAAAAATGGCTTTATTATATATGCGTTTGCTATCCAATAAATTAAAAAAAAAATTTCGAAAAGTATGCATAAATACAGAGTTTAAAGAACAAAAGTTAAGTGTAAAAAACTTCTTTCAACTTTTCATTTTCTTCCATTCTTACAATAATTGTAATATCAATCCCTTTAACAAATTCATAAGTTTCCTAACAATTCGAGGATGAAAGATCTATTTATAAACTATCGAATATTTGGTAAAAAAAGAGTCGAATACTGAAATTGAATCGAATATTGAAATTGAATGTAATCGAAATTTGCAAAGATTTTAATAGTTTGGTAAAGTATTTATATGAAATTGTTCCAATGTATATCGAAAGATATAAATATGCATTTAAATATAACCTCTAATAACTTGTGAATTTGTAAAGCTATTTAATTAACTTAATTCCAGGAACCAAATCTGTGTTATTAAACTGTAACACTAGAGGATAATATTGTAAATTAATACTTATTATTTCGGGTTTGAGTGTACCTAAAACCTTTCATAACTGATTTTAATGAATATAAAATCTTTTAAATTTAGAAGCACAAATATTTACGAAAATTAGATGCTTTTGAAGTAGTTTTTAAAAGGCATTCAATAAGTAGTGTTACTTTTGAACAAAACTTACTTGAGCTTTGAAAGGAGTTTGTGAATTAAGATTCAGTAGATATCAAATTAACTAAATGTTTTTTTTATTAAACAGTAAACAATTTAAATTAATTAAAAGCCTTCTTTAGTTATTCTACCTTTGTATTAAATTCATTAAATTGTTCTTCTTATTCTCCAAAGATAAGAATTATTATGCGTATTTCTTTAAACGTATTAACCACAGTAACAAAATATTGGAACTAATCGTATTTGTAAAAAAAATAACCGTATTTATAAACAATATGTTATGCATATGATAATATAAATGTTTAAAATTTAAAATCTAGACTTGTTTCGGGGGGGGGGGTGGAATTCTCTAACTCTAAATATAAAACAACTTTAAATTTCTAATACTCTTCTTACAAAAAGCCATGATTTCTTCCTTTAAAGTTTAACAAAATCCAAAATGAAAAGGAATGATCTGAGAAAGACAATGTGGGAAGCAATTTTCTTCGGGTCTTCAATCGAGTACTTTTGACCGATTTTGAAGACTAAACAAACCAAGTCATCAGAGAGACGCTTCCTTTGTGTTCTCAAACAGCCAGAAGTTACTTAGCTTTCCCAACGACTATTTGCTTTCGGAGCTATTTTTCTCCCTTTGAGATGCTCTCTGCCTATATCGCTATTGATCAGATATTTTTCCCAAGACTTCCAAATGGATTCCCTAGTGTACATTTCGAAAGAAAGTGCTCTAAAAAGGTATTTGTGTTGCGATGCATCTGTACTTATTGTGTTGAACTTTTGGCAGCATTCGGCGGGTCTGATATCGTCTCTTTACGGTTTCCTTCAAGAGCTAACTTGGAAAAATATTCTTTATTTGGGGTTGCAATGATATTTTCAGTAACGCATCTTTCACCTAACGCTGCAGTTTTTATACTGGAAAAATAGATGTTGTTTAAATGCAAATGGGTCGTGAGTAGATGTGATGCAAAAGATGCCCCATAACGCGTTCGAAAATATTTCACTGTCAGTTTCTTAGATATCAAAAAACAGTATCAAAAACTTAAATCGAACAAACAGCTATAAATACAGTGGACTGAAGAGCAAATAAATTCTTATGCGTTTGATGAAATCGCTTTTTTAATTATATTTATTTTTTTTCTTTAAAATATAACGAATTGAAATGCCTACGTTTTCCATTGGAAATCTATATTTTTACAGGGTTAAGATCAATATAGAACTATTTAAAAAACAATCATTCCTATATCACAGTTTTTAATAAGGAAATTCAAATTAAATCACGTGTAACTACAAAAATATTATTTTCCGGAGTTTTTTTATTTTCCGACGGAGGAAAAAAGGGAATTTGTAGAGAGAGACTGAAAATAATGACTTTTTTGACGCAATTTAAAATAAAATCGCATAGCATATTTCCTTACTTTTTATTTTTGCCAGTCTGCAGGACATACCAAAAGCTTGAATATATTCCCAAATAAATAAAAGCAGGATGCTAGAACTGCGATTCTCAGACTTGTACTTGAGAAAGTAAAAGGAATAAAATGCTTAAGAAAAAGTTAAAGACACAAAAAGAGAAATTTCAACATTCTACAACTTTATAAAAGACTTTTAAATCTTCTTTGATAAGAACTCTTATTAATTTGAATCTAAGAGTATTTATCCCAAATTCCTAGAATACAGGATATTACTAAAAAATAGACTTGATATAAATGTTTTTAGCATATTTGAGTTTTTTAGCATTTTGTTTTTGAGAACACATTTTTTATGTTATCCTTTGATTTATGATGAATAAAGTGTAAAAACAGGGGAAATACTTGAACTTTAAAAGTTTGTTCCATGATCGCCCAATTCTAGTATGGGAAAATTGGTATTTAGTAGTATTTTTTATAATTTTGATGGTACATTTTAGTAATGTAACGTCAATTTTCTCAAAGTCTAAAGTTTTAGAAAAAAATTTCGTACTATATCTATATTGATATTTTCTCAAAGTCAATTTTCTAAAGTTAATTTTAACATTTTTCATTTAGATCAATTCTCTTCTAAAGATTGCCCTCGCTAGATGACTTGATTTTATTCAGCCTGCTATTATTACTGAACTTAGAGTTCTTAGACAGTCCCCAAACAACGTAAAGGTTGAAATAGTAATAGTATTTAGGAATGAAATTACCACCAACAGCGAACAGAACATCTATTTGCACATTTAAACAATACGCATGTACACAAAAAGCACCGAACAAAGCAAAAGTGTCTAAAAAATTCTGAACGAAAAACAAGGAACCTTTGAAAGGCTTTTGGTCTTACAAAAAGGTTTTTAAAAACACAAATTGTTTTTTTTTTTAAGTTTCTCTAATAGTTTTATCGGCCCTGAAAAGCCTATTGATCTCTATGTATTTACCAAGCTTTTATAAACATTTTTTGATTGCACTGAATACAAATACAAATACAAATATAGTCGATCAACTACAGGCTAAAAGCCCAGCAAGGTTGATCCAGTCTATTCAATTCAACCTCCCCCCGATTTCCAGTATTCGTCTACTTTTCTTTTAAACTCGTCCACCCCACTTGAGTTAACTATCGATTCAGGTAATGCATTCCATTTATCCACTACTCTATTAAAAAAATAATGCTTCCTAAAATCCCGTTTAAAACTTGCCTTATTCAATTTTAAACTGTGACCCCTCGTTCTATTACCCGTACAGAAATCTAGTCCCTCTGTGTCCCCTTGTTTTAACATTTTAAAAAGTTGAATCAAATCCCCTCTAGCCCTTCTTCTTTTCTCTAAAGTGAACATATTTAACTTCTTAAGTCTTTCCTCGTAACTAAAACTAGATATACCCTTGACCAATTTAGTTGCCCTATGCTGAACCCTTTCAACTAAATCTATATCTTTTTTTAAGTATGGAGACCAGAACTGAACAGCATATTCGAGATGAGGCCTTACCAAGCCTCTATATAATGGCAAAATAATGTTTCCGGACCTTGAAGAAACAGTTTTTTTAATGTATCCCAACATCCTATTAGCTTTTTTACTTGCAGCTGAACACTGATGTTTCATTTTAAAGTCTTCATTTACTATCACCCCTAGATCTCTTATACTATCACCCTCTTTTATTTTATCCCCTTGCAGATAAAATTCAGCCCTACTATTGCTACAACCCATGTGCAATACCTGACATTTACCTATGTTAAAGGACATACCCCATTTTTCTGCCCATACCGATAAAATATCTAGATCGCTTTGTAAATTTTGAATTTGCTCCTGAGTATCTACCCTCCCCCAAATTTTTAAGTCATCAGCAAAGATGCTAATTTTGTTCTTGATATCCTGACTAATATCGTTGATGAAAATTATAAAGAGAATCGGTCCCAATACTGACCCCTGAGGTACACCACTCTTGACCTCTGCCCACTGAGAATAATTACCCTTGACTTGCACCCTCTGCTTCCTACCTATCAACCAGTTCCTAATCCACAATAATGTTTTACCCCTGATACCCATTTTTTCCAATTTAAAGAGCAGTGCCTCATGTGGAACTTTATCGAAGGCCTTTTGAAAATCTATGTAAAATATATCTACACTATTTTTCTTATCCAACTCCTTTGTTACTTCGTCATAGAACTTTAACAGGTTTGTTTGACACGACTTTCCCTTTCTGAATCCAAACTGGTAGTCTGAAAGTATGTTAACCCCTTCTAAGTACAGCATTAAGTGTTTTTTTAGTACGGTCTCGAAAATCTTACAGATGACTGAAGTTAAACTCACTGGTCTATAATTGCCCGGATCGCATTTGGGTCCCTTTTTAAATATTGGTGTTACGTTCGCTATTTTCCAATCATTTGGTACCAAACCCGAATCGTATGTTGATTTAAAGATTGTCAGAATTATGTCCCCCAATTCTTCTGCTCATTCCACCAGAACTTTAGGATAAATATCATCTGGCCCTGGTGCTTTAGATGGCTTAATGCCTTTTAGTAGATGAATAATTTCCTCCCTATTAAAACTACAATCCGGAATTACCCCACCTCCATTACTAACTACTGTATAGTCACCCGTAAATTTAAAGTTCTTATTAAAAACCCCTGTGAAAAAATCATTTAACAAATTTGCCATACCCACATCATCCTGAACAAATATGCCCTCTCCTGACTTTAATGGCCCCAAGGTAGAATTTACTTTAACCTTCTCTCCCGCATACGCATAAAATTCCTTTGGGTTTCGAATGATGTCCCTAGCAAGTTTTTCCTCTAAAGCCATTTTCTGCCTCCTACTGATGTATTTGAAATCTTTTCTAGCCTTTAAATAAGCCTCCCTATCACTATCATTACCAGTGCGTTTGTATAATTTAAACGATTTTTGTTTCAACTTCAATGCCTTTCTCGTTTCCCATGAAAACCACATGGGTGTCATTTTACGCAATTTCCCTTTTTGCTTAAATATTATATGATTTTTTATCACCTTGTTTAAAATACCCTTAAATTCTTCCCATTGTCGACCTGATTGCTTTTCTTTCAAACCCCTACTAAATGTCTCCTTTAATTCAACCCTGATATTTTGAAAGTTTGCCCTTTTAAAATTTGGAATAATTCTTGTGTTACAAACTATTGTAGACTGAAAATTGATACTAAACCTAATACTTCTATGGTCGCTTTCTCCTAAATGTTCCCCCGTAGTTAAATCCCTGACCCTTTCCTCTTCATTGGTAAAAACTAGATCTAAAATAGCACTGTCCCTAGTCCCTTCATTTACCATCTGGTGTAGAAAACAATCTTGAATCCCCTCCAAAAACTCTGAGCCTTTGCCGGAAACTACATGGTTGTTCTCCCAGTCAATGTTCGGATAGTTAAAGTCACCCATTAATACCAATTCTCCCTTTTGAGAAGCTTCTTGAATTAGCTTACACATGTCATTTTCCTGTTGTTCACTGCTATTCGGAGGTTTATATATATTTCCTATAATTAAGCATTTTCCCTTATCGTTCATTAGTTTTACCCAGACTGATTCGATACCCTCAGGTTTACAGTTTAACTTAATTTCCGAAAAAATTAAAGAATCCCTAACATAGATTAACACCCCTCCTCCTTTTTTATTTTCTCTATCATCCCTGAAAATTGTGAACCCATTTAACGCTAAAATTAATGAATCCTCACTGTTTGCCCAGCTTTCTGTAATTCCAATGATATCCAAAGCCTCATATTCTGCAATGCCTCTTAACTCATCCATTTTATTCCTTATGCTACGAGCATTACAATAATATACTTTTAAATAGTTTTTACCATGATTACATAATATTTTCCTATTAGGTTTCCTGTCGTTTTTGAATGGCCTAATATTTACCAAAGAAATATTTAAATATTTTCTTAACCCACCAGGTTTTGCCCTTACCCGCTCTTTAATCAGTTTTTTGAGTTTAAAGTTTCCAAAACCAGCTTCCCAACCTCCCTGTTACCTATACGGCTCAAATGCACACTGTCCCTGCCCAACCATTCCCTCCTACAAACCTTCCACACATCCAAGAATTTAACCTCCTCCCTCTTACACAAATCCCTTAACAACCCGTTCATCTCTTTTGCCCTTTGATTTGACCGCCCATTATTTAACCCATACCTGGGTAGTAACCCCAAAACTGTAACCTCTGCCCCTTGGGACTTAATGTCCCCTAAAAGGGTACCCACCTCCATCTCAAACTCTTCATTAGATGTCCTCCCAACGTCGTTAGTTCCCACCCACACAACTGCCTTTTCCTCCCCCTTAACCACCCCTCCCTTAACTGCCTCAACTAAATTTTTTGCCCTAGCGCCTGGCAAGCAACATCGTGCAAAATTGCGCTTCTTCCTCCCAACCATGTCCCCCAAAACCCTAACCATTGAATCTCCAAGTACCAGCCCTTTAGTAACCATGTCAACCTCCTCCCTCTGATCTACATGCTCCACACCCTGAACATCACTTCCCCAGCTAACTTTAACCTCAAAGTCTCCAACTCCTCTCGCAAAACACCCACCTCCTTACAGCTACTACAAGTAAAGTTAACCTTCTCCTGCCTGCTTACCTCAGTTAAACCACCCTTTTTAGCCTCAATCAAATTCCCACACACATCACATTCCACGTACAAATCCCCGCTAGCTCCCCCTGTTCTCATCTCCTTTAAATTCCTCACTAAACCCATCCTAACCAAAAGTAAAAAATATACAGATAATACAAATATACAGAAAATGCAGTAATTGATATCAACAAACAGAATAAGCACTAGAAAAATTCTGTACTAAGTCAAATACACAGAAAAAGTACTCTCCTAAATTATATTTACAGAAAAAGTTGGAATTCAAATACTTTATAACCTAAGAGAAGTTAGTCAACAACTCAACTCCACTTGGTTACACAAATGTGAAATGTAAACAAACGAGGCACGTGATGCAAGAAAAATACTGTACTAAGTCAAATACACAGAAAAAGTACTCTCCTAAATTATATATACAGAAAAAGTTGGAATTCAAATACTTAATAACCTAAGAGCAGTTAGTCAACAACTCAACTCCACTCGGTTACACAAATGTGAAATGTAAACAAACGAGCCACGTGATGCAAGGCCTACTAAATAACTACAAAAACTAAACCCTAAGAACAATTTAACACTTATAAAGCAATAAGAGCCTATTAATTAGATGTAAATACCCTGAATAAAACACAGATACACTACTTAGAACTAAAATAACGTCAAAAAATGACTCACCAAACCGGAGCAATTTTTCGCGACACTCACTCTGCGACGCCTAGCGGCCTATCTCTTCGGAAAGTTTTTTGCCTGTACACAATAACTGACTCATAAAAAACTAAAGCTGGTAAATCCTTTTTTTTGTCTAGGATTGTTTTAAAAATAACAAAGATTCATTTGACATTCACATAATGTTATGAATTAATTTTCAGTATGTTATTCCTTCTTAACATCTCTTTCAAATCGTCTCCTTTTTTCACAGTTCAAAATAATAATTATTTCTCCCACCCTTCGATTTTCTTTGTTCTCGTCCTCCTTTGTCCATCCTGCCCTTTTCATGATATTTTATCTTCGTATGCTCAGTTCTTTTTATTTTTGATGCATTTTTTTCATCAAGAATACTCCATCTCAATAATAAGAAACTATAAGCATGTGACAACGGAAATGAAGAAGAGAGACGTTGAATCTTTTATTCAAACCTAATTG
This sequence comes from Tetragnatha montana, assembly GCA_963680715.1. Lineage (NCBI taxonomy): Eukaryota > Metazoa > Arthropoda > Arachnida > Araneae > Tetragnathidae > Tetragnatha > Tetragnatha montana. The sequence continues at coordinate 572,609 of OY796681.1, forward strand.
AATTATTTTCTTCTTCCCCCGATCCTTTTATTAAAATGCTTGCTCGGTTTCCTGAAAACAGTGCGGCGTTTTGATTTTCTCTTCTTCCGATATTAAGCCTGACTCCATATTATTTCTGCCATCTGTCTTGAAACAGACTTCATTGTAAGTTTTCAGAATGTGAAAAAATCAAATGCTGAAAACAATGGAGAAGTTTCTCAAACAAATCAAAACATACATAAACGCATCGGTTTTGGAAAAACTTTAAAGAAAAAAATACTTGGATTTGCCAGTATAGTGTATTGAGTGACAAAACATAACAGATTATTTAATTTTGAATTGTTTTGGGGGCGTTGAAGGTTCACGCTAAAAAATACTTAAGCCTTCAATTGAATAAATTTAATTTGAAGGAATTTGATCTTTGTTAGTTTATTACGTAAGGTATTGATATATTTTCCACACTTTTCCGTTTTTTAATATCGAAAAATCTCCTTGCTGCTTTTGGTGCCATTATTTTGTCTATTAACTCGTTAATTAGAGTGTAAACATCGATTTAATATCTCCTCCTTTGATATTTCAGATCTTTGTTTTACAAAAAATTGGCAAAAACATACGGTAAACAAAAAGAACAAGTTTGTGTATTCTTGTTGTATGCGATCTACCAGTTTAGTTCACTGGATTTCGGGTAAATGGCGACTGATGTTTTTAATCAATATTTCTCAATTAATGAAGACTAAAAACACGTGGACTCAGAAAACATCAGTTGCGGTGTTGCTATCTACCCTAATTCTACTAGGTAACTAAACAGGTAGATCACATACTGCAAGAATGCGCAAGTTTCATATATTGACAACTTCTTTTTCGAAAACAATCATGACTAGTTCTTTGAAAAGTGTTAAATAGAAACATTTTATTAAACACCAATGATGTTTAAACCTCTGATAAAGGAAAATATTTTAACATATTTTTTATTATCATTTATTTTATCGTACATAAATTAATAGAGTAAAGTGATTTGAAGAAGTTCTGTGTTAAAACCATCTTTTTGTAACCTAATCATTCAACTTCAAAAACTTGAATCTTGATTGAAGCTTTAAATGAAGACAGCTTTTAACCGCCCTTACTTTTCTTTTCAGGCGGCTTGCTTTCTTGTCATCCTCCTCACCTATCTCATGGGCACCAACTTCTTCTGGATGTTCGTAGAAGGCCTCTACTTGTACATGCTCGTAGTGAAGACGTTTTCGGTGGAATCGGTCAAGTTGCACATTTACGCGGCCATCGGATGGGGTGAACTTGCCTCTTTTTTCAAACAATCTATGGCATTACGATGCATTATTAATTAATATGTCTCTTTTACTCTATAAAAAAATTTCAATCTGGCTAAAATTCTTAAGGACAAATTTGTTAGACATATGTTTTATCACAACATGTAACATTAAACAACACAACTGCCAAACTGCCAAAGAAATACCCATACTTTAAACTTAAACTATTGAAGGAGAAATTACGTTTATGATATAAGTTTTGCATCTAGTAAATTCCTAATTATTTGCCGGCATACATGTATCGTTGTAAACTAATAAAAGAAAGTAATTTTTCGATTGCGTAAATTTTAATACACATTACAAAACCTGTTTGAATTACCAAACCCTTTATTATTTATTATTAAGTTAAATGTAACTTGAAAGAAGTAATCTACTAAACTGTTAATATTAACCCCATTTTACACAGACATAATTATATTTTCTCAGTATTTCAAACTGGAGTTAATTGAATGTAATAAAGTCCTCTATTGACCCTGCCCTTCACTTCTACGTCGCGTCTGCTCTCTATCTTCAGCTCTATTCTCAGTCAGTGAAATATTCAGTTTACGACTTTGAAGCCAACTTTCGGATGACTAAAGGTGCAATCATAATCGCACAACACGTGAAATGACATGCACTGCACATGGCTATTGACCACGTGACAAACCGGGAATTAGCTTTACCGCCGCTCAAGAGACTAATTACAATTCCTGTAGTTGACAAGAGGACTTGTGAGTTCGTGCTCTAAAATCTACTGCAATATTAGTGTCCCCAAATGGACATGCCGAATGCTGCGCATAATAAACTCTTGGATCCAATCATCTCAATATGGCAGACTACGGGGATATGAGCCTATAGTATACACTCAGCAGTATTGGTTCGCACGTATTCAGGGTATTTAACTCTACTACAATTGATATGTGTTCACTGTTCATCAATTGGTTGTCTGTTATAGTGCATGCGCACTTTAAGGAAATGGAGGATAAGTTCATTTCAGGATTTGTTCAAAACTGTAAATTATTTTAATTAATATAGAAGTTTGGGATTTATCAGTCAGATCATAATTTATATTTCCCTGCAGTTCTCAATTTGTTAAAGAAATGTTTGTCTAGTCCTGAACATAAAATACATTATTTGAATCAGTATGACGCAAAACAGTTTCATATTTCAAAATAATTTATTTATACTTTTATGGAATAAAAACTATACTAGAAAATGAAATTCAAATTCAGAAAAATAATTAATAAAGCAAAAGTAAAATCAATCATTTTAGTAATAATGCTTTATTAATTCAACTTTCATTCTTACATCATCTCTCGGGAGTATTAAAATTATAAGATAGATTTTCAGTTGATTAATTCTAGATATAATCGTAATACGTTTGTGCTCTAACTAATAGATATTAAAGGGAAAGAAGGATTCATGCTTCTTAGCAACCGATTGCTTCCGAGGTATGTCTGAATTTGTGTCCTAAAATGCTTTCCCTAATGAAGAGTGGACAAGTAATATGCGGAAAAGGAAAATGTATTCGAGACGTTATTTATTCAAGTGATGAGTACCGTTTTCAAACTCGAAAATTAGCTTAGAAAATTTAGTTGAATTATTTTACTTCATTTAGTTTCTTTTGTTTGTTATTTCTACAATTTCTTCTCTTTAAATTTTTTTAAATTGGGTTCGAGCGTTTGCTTTTTAAATGCCAGAGATTTTAAGAATTTGTATGATTCTAAATTATTTATGATCTGCAATTCAATATTTTGGGAGAACATTTTTTACATTATACTGAATGAAGTACGTACGTGTGCGTATTTACTGATAAATCCTTGAAATTGTGCGTAATAATGCTTCGACAAGACCAAAAGTAAAGGAGTTTGAAACCTCATATAAAATAGAATAAGTTCTGATTCAAGTCATAAAATTTTTCAAAAAAAATTCAGAAGTTTAAAGTCATATTCAACTTTAAAAGTTAGTTTAAAGTTAAAGTTAAAAGTTAGTTTAAAGTTAAAGTTAAAAGTTAGTTTAAAGTTAAAGTTAAAAGTTAGCTTAAAGTTAAAGTTAAAAGTTAGTTTAAAGTTAAAGTTAAAAGTTAGTTTAAAGTAAACATCAAAACGGAATCTTCAAAAAGATACATAACAGTTTTAGCTTTTTCATGCAGAAAGTTAACACCAAAATTGAAATAACTTAAAAAGTATAACTGCAAAAATGCCTTAATAAATATTTTTCTACAACATGCCTTAATTTATGCAAACTTGTTCAATAATTCAACTATAAAGTAATATTTTCACTTTTATGATACTACCTTTCTAATTTTATTATAAATTTCATTTTTCGTGTCATATCATGTAAAAGTAAATAACTTATTACAGATAATTACAGTCTTATTACAGTCTGTATGAAGAAAATGTATAATGAAGAAAACATAATTTTTTCATTTAAAATGGAGCTAACACGAAAACTTTAGAAATTAATGTCACATACTGCTGATACTATCGCGATGATATACTAGCCAACCAGCAAACACTCCATCAAATCTAGCATTCGGAAAATCTCCTCTGTAGCAGAATCCAATTCTGTTCTTTTACAATCCCAAATGCAGCATATTGAAAGGAAGTTTGAAAGGATTCTGAAAACTCCAAAATCTCTTCTCCTTATACCGTGCGCATGTGTGTTTTTACACACAAAAGTTCAAAAGCTTTTCTATAAAGAGCTGCGTGAAACAGTTTTTTCATCCCTCGGGAAGTTTTTTGAATATAAGAGCATAAAAATTCAAATCTCTAAATTAAAGCCTTACAATCCTCGCTTCAATGGTGGATGTGTAAATCGAATGCAGGAAATTTATGCGTTGCGAGAGGATTCATTGAATTATATTTTCTGGAAGTCTTATAAAATGTCCGTCCGTATTCGGTCATTGACTACTCTGGGACCTTGGATTTGATCCAACGTTTTACGGTAATATATTCTTCAACCGTACGCATCCCCAAGCCAATTTGTTCTATCTCCGGTGACCCCAAAAATACCCCCAAATAGTAAAACATCTACTGTTAATAATGGTAAATTCAATATTTTAATTTTCACTATAAAATGTGTACAAAATAATTTATATTTCCTTTATGTTGAACTTTTCGTAGAGATATATATTGAGCAAAACCTAAACTGTACTCCTTTAACAAGATAATAGGAGTGGGGGGAAGATGATGTTTTATCTTTTTATGCATAAAATAAAATTATAATATGCAATAAAATTATTATAATAAATTATTAAACTATTTAATTAATAATTAATATAATATTATAATAAATATTAATAAAATTATGCATAAAACTAAAAAAAAATTTTAGTATTCTACTTAGAAGGACGGAAATAACAAAAGAACATAAAAATGACAATAGAAATTGCTGCTAAGTAAATGATGTGATCTTGAAAAAGAGAAAAAAACAAATTATTGAAAAGTAAGCTAAACAACCCCTTCCTTTTTTGCACTTAAAAACCGTTACATAATTTTAGCTAAACAGCTTATGATTCTAATGAAAGGGTCATCAAAATATTCAACATCTTCTTGGTTGCTATAAGCACCCCGATTTGTTTGTATGCGAACATAACATATTTCTCTTAGTTAGAAGTAGGTATTTCACAACTTGTGTCAGCTCAGCTCTTATTTATAAACACTTACATCTTACTTCTTTAAATAACGTCATAACGTAATAGGTCAATAACGAATTTATTTTTCAATATTTACTTCTCATATGCTCCGTATCCAGTTTTTATTGTCATGAAATTATAAATTGCGTAGCTCAATGTTTGAATTAATTTTCATGACAATAACTTTTATTCAAAGATTTCTAAAAAAAAAAAAACACTATCCATTTTCAAAACGATTGGCCCAATCCTTCACAAAAGAGAAATCTTGAGCAAGTCGAAAACTTAATTACTCACAACTTTTATCCCCGTGAAATGCTTAAATACACACCACCAGATTAAATTTAAGTAAAATCAAATCCCTCACTTCGTTGAATGTCCACCCATCCAAACAAACTCGGAGGAAAATACCGACGATATTGCATTCACCTGAAAAGCAATACCTAAATAAAAGTGAATTCATCAAAAGGGATTCCAATATCCTCCTTCTGTTTATCCTTTTTTCCCCTTTGCCCACATCTAACAGGAGAAACTCCAATGAAATATCCGCATCGCTTTAAATAAAATCGCGACGCTCTTTCATATCACGGGAGAGACTAGCGTCAACACAATGGAAACCATTTGAAAGATTTGAAGCGTTTGATCTTGATTCGCCTTAAAACTCCCCTCAAAAAATGCCCCCCAGGATGAATTCCTCTTCAAAGTACAGAAAAAGATCAATGGAGGTAATGGCATCTTTTATTGTTGTTCGCAAACTTACTGACTCCTCAGATATCGTCTCTGTGGAAATATTTTCCGTCGCATCCCTATTTCGCTTTTAAGTGCATTTCGATAGCGCAGATAGCGGGGGACATTGGGAAAGGTTCATTTTTATTAGGTTAGCGATAACTGCCGCTAGTGAATTATGGGATATAGTTATGGAAGCCATTTATTGGAAGCCAATTTCGATATGGAAACGGGGCATTGTCAACAAATGGTCACAACAATGTCGCATTTTCCTCCAAATGCTTTTTCTAGAAGTTATAAATTCTTCCTTTTGGAAATTGTGTCGTTTGTTTATTCCATTTCAAATTATGTCCGAGAACTTCAATTTAGTTTGCTATGATTTTGGAATTTACTCTAAATAAGGTATGGAGTAACCTCGAATTCTTAGCTATCATGTTGGTTTCAAATTTACATCAAAGTTTTTGGTATTGTGTTCAGTTTCTGAATAATGTGTATTTCAATAAACCTTTTACAAATGCAGATATTTTCATTCTTTATTTTAGATAAATACAAAAATATTGAGAAAGTTTTTTAAAATCTAAAGAGAACTTTTGCTGTCCTTCAAAGTATATTTTTATTGCATCGTAAAACTAAGAAAACTGAACTACTTATAAAAACTTAAATTAAAAACTATATTGAGTATTAAGTCACGGAGAAAAAGAGCTCGCATAATTATATTTATGGAGTGGTTAAGATAGAAATGATTGGTCATAAACCTATAGTATCTCACTTTTGGCTCTTTCTAAAATTTAGACTTTTAAAGCCTGTTAAAAAATGCCTGTTAATGAATGAATGTTGAATGAAATCGAACAAAAATCAAAATTAGTTGTAAAACTCAAAAATGTATCTCATTCTAGAGGAATGTTAAAGTGACTTTTAGTTAAAAATATTTATTTTAAATATATTGCCCGTGACACATTCAACATCTATTTATTTAGGGAAAGTATCGTTGAAAACTTTGTTCGGATAAATATTGAAATTGAAGACAAATATTAATAACAATATACATGAATCTCTAAAAGTTATCAACTCTTAACTCAGAACATCTCTGAAATACGCTATGCGGGATGGGGTTAGTAGCATCTTGTATCTGCAAGGTACATATTTACAGCTGTATAGAGATGCAATATTAACATCACAAGGTACCCGAAGGCAATACCGCAGTTTGGATCCATGTCCAATAGTGAGTGCTATCGGCCTAATGGTATCTTGTTCAATAGTTGTGAGTGAATTGAGGATGATCAAAAGGAACCATAAAATGGAGAAAAGTTTTCAAACTTAAATATTTTTGAAAAGAATCCCATTCAGGGGTCGTTCACCTATTACGTAAGCATGTTTTTGGTCATTTTTGACCCCCCCTGGTCAGCAAAAATAAACAAATCACAAATCCTTACTTTTAGTTACGTAAAAAAACGGCCTATCATTTTCTGTTGTGGTTCAAAACCGTCATTAAAGAAACTGTTCCTTTTAATTTAAACAATCAACCTATTGGTCATTAATTTATTTCATGGGCTGTCAAAATGTTAGTCCTCACAAGGGCACTGATTGGGGTATTCTTGCAGTATGCGATCTACCAATTTAGTTAGCTGGATATAGGGTAAGGGGACATCCATAAATTAAGTGAGGTGTTTCTTCCAAAATCTGGACCCCCCCTCCCCCCTTGGTGAGATTTCGCTGGACCCCCCTCCCCCCCGTGAGATTTACCTACAACTTTTAAACGTAACCTCAACGCAAACCCGCATAATTTTGAATGGAAAAAGTCAACGGTTCGCTCAAACTGATACATCACCACAGTATCTTATCTGTGTGTATTCTTTTCTCATACTTAAAAAAAGAAAATCGTATAATTTCTAACTTAAAAAGTTGACGTGATATTTTAATCGAACCCCCCCCCCTTAGTGAGATTTTTCCAAACCCCTCCCCCCCCCCCTTTTTTTTGCCCTCACGTAATTTATGGATGTCCCTTAAAGGGCGACAACGCAACTGATGTTTTTTGAATCTGTATTCTTAATTAGGAAGGCCAAAAACACGTGTAATTCAGAAAACATCTGTTGCGGTGTCGCTTTCTACCTCAAAACCAGCTAACTAAACTGGTAGATCACACACTGCAAAACCCTGATTTTTTACACTAGATAGATTTTCTTTCACTCTCCTATTTATATTATCTTTCGGAGCTCATGTTTATTTAAATGAGTGCAGCAACCTCAATGCCACTAGCAACATCCCTATTTGGCGTAGCTTACACGTAGCAGGTGCGCTTTACTGAAGCCAGCCAAACTTGGGTTTATTTCGTTCTTCTTCCACCAGGCGAAATAACCAAAATGACAGCTTTGCTAACCTTGGCTTAATGCTTTTCAATTCCATGATAAGTAAAAGGCGCAAGTTGATGATGATCCAAGTTGGAAGGGTTTTTTAGGTGATAAAAGGCCAAATGTAAACCGAGGTGGGTTACCAGAAATCAATTGAAGTTATGGAAACAGATTTAAATATTGCTAGGTTTCAGTAACTCTAAACTTTCGCCGATTTTAAGATCAATTGTAACCCTAATGCTAGGCATGCCAGAATGTGTTTGAAGCTACGGGAAAAAAATTCAACATCGCCAAACCTCGGCGACTCAGAATCTGAACACATTGAACAATACTGCAGATTTCAACCACTGCTCGAAAGTAGACGACACATTTTTCTGCCAATCTTGCTTTTTGGCGTGCAGTGAAATACGATTCTCCCCTTGGCGCCTTGGCAGCTGTACTACGTCGAGTTGTTCTTCTGGAGAAGCGATAAAAGGACGATCGGATTTTTGTGAGGAGGAATTCCTTAATGAGAGCGATTTATTTCAAGACGGCCTTTTTTTTCAAAACCAGAAGGGTTGCTGGGATAAAATGTGCTCCATACATATCGTCATTCACAGTATCTACAGGATTGTTGATAAGTTCTTTTCATGGTTTTAGGTTTCAAACAACGTGTCGAAAAGCCATGGGAGTCAGATGGACCTACAGTTCACGTGGAATCCCTTGAGCGGACTTAAAGCAGAGACTAATTACGATAGTCAAAAAATAGTTTTAAAAAGTTAAGAAGCTAAAACAAAAACTTCATATAGAAAAACTCGTGCAATACTAACAAAACTCAGAAAAGGGTTCAAAAAATACTTTTAGTAATCTAAAATATACATTTACGATTAATTTGGCCCTTTCTCAGGCCAGAAAAATGATCTTCCACAAGTTTACATGCTTCATCGGTGTTAGTTAAATGATAAATTTTTTTTAACTTCTCTTATTGCATTTATATTTTTATTAATTAAGTTATTAAATTTCATTCATAAAACAACATTTCATTGGGTAATTTTTCTTCCCTGTTAATTCCAAGGCAACAATTTAGTAAATTATACATTTTCTATTTTCTTGATAATTTATCTTTTCATGCACTCAATAGATACAGTAAGCAACTAACTTTTCAAAAGTGATCTCCTGGATAATATGGAGATTAAAATGCATTTCTGCAACTCTCTGTTCCTCTATTATATATGTGGACTCTATTCTTTTCGTTACGTTCATTTATTTTTTAAGAAATTAAAATAATCCTGTATGGCTTATAAAGACAAAAATATGTGTAAATATTTTTGTAGAGACGGAGCGCTACCTAAAGAGAGAGGGAGCAGTAAACCTACACTGTTTACTGCAATTTTAATGGGTTAATTGGGAGTGGGAAAAGTCCCGAAAATAGGTAAGGAGTGGTCCATTATTATAAAATCCTTTCTTAGTATTTACAAGACTTGGTCAGGACTAGAGGAGATTTTTGGCCAAATTTCAGGCTTCTAGGTTTTGGCAGTTTTGACGATATCGTTATGTGTGTCAGTCAGTCAGTGGTATTTGCATTTTATAGATACTAAAAATAAGGTTGCAAGTCAACTTTTAATCTACTTTCTTAGCTTCATTTCACCTTCGGTTCACATCGGGTGCCGCTGGATAACGCTAAGGGAACGTACCCATACTACGTGACCTATTTTTTACTATTTTTGACCCCTCCCCCCCCTTGGTGACCACCCGTAGTAAATGCCAAGACCCCCCCCCTCCCCCTCTAGTTTTCACGTAGTAGTTCATAATACGGTTTTCAATCATTTTTAGCAAACAGAAAGTTAAAAAAAGTTAATTTGGCTTAATATTTGTCTTTATTAATACAGCGCTTGCCTCGTGGTGCCAAGAGTGCGTGCATGCAAGTGGAAAATATATTATCAAGAAGAAAAAAGTTATTGTAACAGTAACTTAATTTACAAAAACAAGTATTTTTTTCTTTGTTTTTTGAGTACGTGGCAAAACCATAAGCCCCCCTCCCTCCCCCCTGTGACCAAGCGTGGTATTTTGAAGACCCCCCTCCCCCCCCCCCTTAAACAGGTCACGTAGTATGGGTAAGTTCCCTATGTAATTACATAAAGATAAAATGACGATTTAATATCCTAGTATAATGTTACTGGCTACTAACTAGTTTCATACACTTGAAGAACAATAAATTAGTTATACAAAATTGTTAAATTATGGTTTTGACTCTTCAGCTATCCTAGAGATCCTTTATTATTCTAGCATTTCAAATAGAATGGGATAGACTCTACATTGTGTATTTATGAATTGTGATAACTATTTGCTCAGAATTTCGGTTACTATTGAGCCTCCTTATTACGAAGTTTCATCCACCCAGACTAAAACCATCAGCTTAATTTCTCCCGACTGAAACATTAAACCCTCAGCGTAGTGATAATAAAACACTCCTGACAAAACTTTAATTAAATTTTCTGATAGATGTTAATTAAGGCCGTCTTGCGGGGGACATCAAAAACCGTCCTCGCCAACTTCGTCTACTGCTGCGGTTTCGAAAGAGCTCTGTCGGAATCCAAAGCCACATCACCCCGTCTTTCAGACGAGCGATTCTCGCGTTCGCTCGTTCATAGATTTACGGCCGCTAAATTAATTTCCATTTCCTGTGAAACAAAAGATGCTCGCTCTGGGGGGGGGGAAATGGAATTTTCTGGGAAAAGTCTGGAGAGGTTGAGGTGAGGGAAACTGAAGATGAAGCAGGAAGGTGAAGAGAAGTTTCGATATTGAAAGGGTAATAATGTCCGTTTAATGACAAAGTATTAAGTGGATGGAAAATGTGTCTTTCTTACGAGGGAATAATAGCTTTTTAATGTAATTAAGAGTAAGAAACGATGTCTAGTTTTGGTGATTGAATCATTAAAATTACAGCATTAAAGAGGAGAGTGGGGTACCACACTTTTCCCCATCAAAATATTTTTCTAAATTTTCAATACAATAATATATTTTTAAACACTTCTCCAAATAAAATATAGTCTGACCAATAGCAAATTTTATAAACCTTTTCAAGTGTTGCAAGGTGGGCACTAGTGGGTACATTGACACACTTTATAATTATGTTGGAACGAATAAAATATTAATTATTCTGGACGGCAAAAAAAATATTGTCAAAATGCCAATTTAGCACAATTCCGGCTGATTCTTGTGTAAAATGATCTCCTGTTTTTGAATATGGCCCCCGTTTTCCCCCATCACCCTCAGGTTTTCGGGGAACGTCACCTCCTCTTTTTATATTTTTTGATGGTTTTTCTTTCATAATGTGGAGTTATTAGCATTTCTTAAGAAAAATATCGTCATTTGTCATTTCCCCACAGTTTTAAAAAATTCTCCTCGGTTGGGACGTGCGGCGTTCAGAAACACTGTTCTGACCACTAGACCAGTACTTCGACCTCATCCAAAGCGTTGAACGAAACAAATGGATCGCCTATATTATGTGTCTCATCCGGACACCCCTCAATAAAAACTGCTTCATCCTCCCCCACAAAAAAAACACGAAGACGCTCCACTACTAATTCATCACGCGTTGCAATTTATCGGCCGTCCAGAGTTAATAGATAGAATGGGAGCTCCCTCATGATTTATCGGTCTGTAGGGGGGAGCGATGCTTCTTATGGCAGCAAATTGCCAATCTGGACGTTGTTGATTGTTGGTAGCAGGTGGAAGGGGGTCTTTTAGTGTTCGGCTTATGGAGGGTCCCTTGCTTAACCATTGTTTATGAGTAGGGGTTAAGTGTGTCGTCTGTGTCTGGATGATTGACCTATATTCCGTTGTGCGTTATGAAAGGGGGATCTTCCATTAGTCAGAAGGGAACAAGGCTATGAGTAGTCGGAGTGCTGCAGACGTGATCATAATCGAGGACGTGCGAGTGCGATAGGGTTTGGGATGTATTATCTATAGGGATCGCGTGTTTACGAATTTCTATATATAATTTTTCTTATTGGTTTCGTGACTTGGGGGATTATTGTGTTTAAATATAAATATTGCTGATGCGTGGAAATCGATAAAACTTTATAACTACTCAAACATTTACTATAGTTACTTTGTCTGCCCTTTCTAGAATTCATTAATTAGTTTTCAGGAAATATTGTATCAAAAAATCCTTTAAGCATTTAAAACTGCACCATAAAATACAAGTTAACTTAAAACTTCAATTTTTTTTATTCTTTTGAAAATACTTGAAGTTATGAAAAACGTCAGAATCAGAGGATGCTGCGAGTGTTGCTAAAAATTTACAGAGACAGAAAATGTGCTCTTAGTGTTTTTGATCCCAATATATAGTAGATTCTTAACATATTTTACAACACTAATTTACAACACATTTATGACACTTTTCAAACATATTCAGAACACTATCACAACTCAACTAAAGTGTTGTTAATTTGAGGACAAAAAAAGCTGTTCTTAAATGTGTTTATTATAAGTTAATTTTTTCGTGGTAGCGTTTGCATTGCAGGCATCACACAAGCTCAAAATCAATTTTAATCTAAATTTCTCCAGCCGATTTAAGCCTTCCAAAATCTCTTCACATCCTCAAATTGCTCGTTCAAACCTCTCTCTCGACAGTTTTCAATGAACGGCACAAAACCCTGAGCGCCTTGACAGATTCCCCTTAACCCATCACCCAAAGCGGCGCTCTTTAAAGTTCAACCAACCAACACACAACTCATAAAAGCTAAGCAAAATTTATAGTGGACTCGTCCGTCTTCCCGAGCAAGAAATCGGTGATTTATCAGAAACAACAACAACCCCCGGATTCGTTTCCTGCCGATAAATTCAGCTTAAATGTCTCTCCTGACAACCCCATAAAAGGGACATTTATAGAACCTTGGTGGCAGCATTTCTCTTCCATAATCACCTAACGCTTTGCCCAAAACTGTTGCCAAGGCGAACAATAACGCAGCAGTTCACTAGGGGTTACTAATCAAACTTGATGATGACAGTATAGGTACGTCTTCATAAATGCCCCGCGGTGAACCTTTGTGAAAGTGGGTTGAAAAAGTTTGTCTGACAGCTATAACTAAATGTTACTTACACTGGTTTATGAGAATTTTCATATTTAACTGCATCTGGAATTAATTTTTACGAATATTTTTATAATAAATAATCAAAAAGATTACTTTAATGTTAAGCTTAGTTTTTACTTTATTATTTTAAATTAAATCTGTTGTTTGGAATTATTTGTTGTTCAAAAACTTCAAGTTTAAAAAGATATCTTTTTAAATTAAAAGAAAAGATATCTTATAAGATATCTTTTCTACGAATGAAAGGTAATGGAAAAAACCCTAAAAATAATTAGACTTTTCGTATATCATCTTATGAATAAACTTGTTTGAAAATTACATTGTTAAAGCTGCATATTTTGACATGAGGTTTCAAATTAAAATATATGGAAGATTAATATTATGAAATATTACACTACTCATAATGTTTAAAACAATTTTTTATAAATACTATAAAATTTATTTGAAATTTTTTCTTACACTGACAATAGAGTTGAGATTGTAATACATAATCTTTCCTTACATTTAAAAAAAATTCACATCATTACTTTTTACTCTCCTTTGTGCTAATTTAGATATTTGACATTTTCCTCCGGTAAGATGAGGTTTCTATCTCATTTTACAGTCATGCAGATATGTTAAAAATTTTGACTCTTACTTTCCCCGGTAATTTGACATTTGAGTTAGATATTGGAAAATCGCAACAAAAAAAGGCCACCCACATTCTTGGCTTAGGTCTAGACATGCAAAATGCAAAAGAAGCCAAAGTGTCATCTAAAATCTGTAGCGAGCCACTTTCGAATTTCAAATGTAATCGATATTTAAATTTTGAGGGAAAAGGAAATGGAAATTCTTAGCGATGAGACTCCCCAACACAAAGAAAAAAATAGCCGCTTTGAGTTTTACCTATGAAATATTACTAACTGTATGGACAAATCATACGCCTGGAGGAATTTGATATAAGTATGCATTCTCCGTAAACATAATAAAAAAATCTTTTCCACCCCTAACGTAGAGAAAACAAAATAAGTATTCCTTCGAAGAAGTTTCCTGAGTCAACTACATGTTCACTGTCCTGAGAAATAAGTTCTTTCTCGCTTTTTTCACTTTTACTAGAAAAAGGCAACGCAGATGTTTTGTCGGCTAAACAGAAAAACCATCTGACATGTGACCAAATTGGCTTATCGATTTAAATATCAGGGAATTAGAAGGTTTTGATGATCTAACCATGGGATAAGTTTTTTTGGATAACCTAGAAAATAATTTAGTTTCGGAGGAAAATCACATACGCTCGGATTGATTTGCCAGATATTGTTTTTAAAACTTCCCTTTTTATTAGCTTACGGACACCTAATATAAACATTTTTTTTTTTGGATAGCTGTCTTGTTTATCCGCATATTTTCTGTCGTCTGTTGTTTTATTAAAGTCTGGGTGGGTATGAAAGATTTTTTAAGGCTTTTTTAAGAAAGGGCTTTTAGGACTATTTAAAATTGGCACATCAAATTTCATTGAAGAATATAAAAAAATGGTATTGACACCACTCCATTAATATTTAATTATTTATTGCACTGCTAGGGACTCTACACAGGAAAGAATTTCGTCTTTTTGCGTTAAATTTCATTATGTAGTATATAGAAAACGTGGGGGGTTCGTGAATTCTATTACAAAAGAATTTAAATCCAAAAAATCTCCACTAAAAGAATAAATTTTAAATTAAAGTATGCACAAATCAAAATCTTTCGTGATCGTTAAGTTAAAACGAAGCTGATCTTCCATTAGCTGAGGATCTTAATATATGTCCGTTACGTCACGATATCAATCGGGTCTATAAAATGAATTATATCTAATATTGGTTGTTATAAAAGCTTATATACTTCTATAACTGAGCTAAAAATGTCTGAAGTTTCTTCAAATAACGGAAAGTTTCTCTCCTTTAACAGAAAAAAAAATATCAGATATTTCCTCAGAGTACAGAAATTCAATTCACCGGAAACAGTGCTACCGGTTTATTTCCGTTATTTGGGAAAGAATTTTTTACACCATCTCAGTAGAAGATTCAGCATGGTCATTTTACTATAGCTATCCCTACAACTTACCTCCATGACTCTCCCTAAAAATCTAAGATACCATCAAATCGGAAACTCCTGTATGTCCCACACGTCGAAAACTATTTGAATCAATTTTCAACTTATTGCTTAGGTTCTTAAACACTATTCACAATTATCGCAGGCAGAGATATTTTTAACTCCTCTGAGAGAGTATTTCACTCCTTGAAAATCGGAAATACTCTTTAAATAAAATAGACAGGAGTATTTTCACTCTTTGAATTTTTCACAAAGGTTTAGCTTCAAAAGTGCACCGCGTGGCCCCACCGAAATCAACAAATATTATTTTTCTACTCAAAACACCAACTGATCTCAGCGGAGACATTTTCACCCGACTTCTGGCCAAAGCTAATTGCCAAAAGCTACAACACCCTAATTATCATACTTTTTAATTGTGTTTTCATGCAGCCATAGTAATTTTTTTTTTCATTTATTGTGCTGATGCTTAGGGAGTTTGATTATTTCCGTATTTCACTCCTCATAATTGAATTTCACTCCTCCTAAAAAAGTCAAGGAGTATCCTCCAAAAAAATCCTAGGAATAACACTGATCGCAGGAGAGACTAACTTTCAGAAAGTAGGCACGGACGAAGGAAGTCGAATTGTCGGGCAGGTCGGGCGAATGAACGGATCCCTATGAAAAGGGATAGACACGCGACGGAAATACCAAGAACTCTCTTCAGAAATGCATTCAACACAAGTCCACAATGAAGCCACCTTAATTATGAGATAATTTGCAAAAGTTCCATTATGTCACTGAAAAGACGCGGTGATTAGCTTAGCAGTGCAAACGAGCGGGCTCTCATTGTAGAACAAAATAAATGGTTTCATCCCCTTTGTCCTTCGAGGATAGCGTTTGTGGCCGACGAAGGTTCTTTCACTGCATTCTAACTAGGGGATACTTGGGAAGCACATACTTTTATACTTCAAAAGTAGTTTAAATAAAGAATGTTTAAAATGGTTGGTGTTTGAATTGATTCACATTTACTAAACGGTTTAAGTGAAACGAGTATTTCTAGAACCGGTCTTAAACTATTGAATACACCGACATGAATTCTGTTCTACAGGAAAGTCCTAAAGCAGTAAGAATTGCTATTATTGATTTAATATTTTCAAAAAGTTTTTTTTTAAAGTGATTTATCACTTTAGTTTTTATGTATGTAGTAGTTTTTTATGAGATTTTTTTTTCGAAATATTTGTAGTATAAATCAGTAATAGTCACTCCATTATTCTAAAAATAATAACTGTATCCCTAAAAAATGTCTAGCCACATTCTGAAATAGATACGTCCATATTTTTATAGGTATCCCAGCTATCGTTGTGATACCGTGGGCTATAGTGAAATCGCAGTTTTCTAATATTGACCGCATTGAACATCATGCTTCATTGTCATTCCATGGGTAAGTAAAAACAAATCACTCCTTTTTACTCCTAGTTTAATATAGTTATTAGAAACAACAAATTTCTTATAAATTTAAGTCAAATAAATTTTACTTAAAAAAATAGTTCTAAATTTTTTTAAAAAATTGAATTGTTTTCTATTTTCTATATAAATAGACTTTTTGAGACAATTATGGGGGGAAATTATACATATTGTCCAGTGCGGTAATTTAAAAGTAATAATTTGAGTAATAAAAGTTTATTAAAATCACAATTTTACCTATTTTATAAGAAAATGTGTTCTAATTACGAATGAAATACATACTGGCCTCCAGAAAGCACAAAATACCGCTGGTTTCGTGCAAAAACGTCGCAATTCAAGTCTTACGCACTATAGAGATATATCGAGTATTTTAAAGCCAATCTTTCAATTAAGTTTGTGATACACTGTGATTTGCTGAATTTAGTGGTCCTCAAAAAGCGAAAAAGAAAGGGAGGAAGAAGAGATAGGAAAGGAGGGATGAAAGAAATGAGGGGAGAAAAAATGAATTATGAAAGAGTGAAGAAAGATAAATGAACACACTATAGAATACGGAGAATGAACACTTGATTTTTTTCAGCAATTAAAGTCAAATAATACAATTGAAGCAATAGCTGTAAATTACATGAGGTACCCCTATTCTGAAGAGGCAATATTTTCGAGTTCTAATGTTATCGCCCAAAACCAGTGAAATGTGAAAACCCATTGAACGTATTGCACTTTTTTAAGTAGAACTCGAAGAAAGTTTTTGTAAAGGGGAAGTGCTCGCTCATCCACTCGAACAAACTTCCTCGGGCGCATGAAATTCCTCGAATGAAACTCCACTTTCGTCTTCTTCTCTAGAACTGCGAAATACAAAGCATTATTCTCAGTTTTATATGCATTGAAAGCTGCGTTCACTGCAGATGCCTTATTTCTTTCGTTCGAAAATGGCACATTCTTACCCCATTTGCCTTTTTTCGCTGTCAAGATGATTCCAGAACGTAAAAAAAGAGAATCGAAACGTTTTAGACCTCACGAACTCTTACCAGCCCATGTGTGCACAGTTCTGGAGCTTTTTATCTTCTTCACTCCACTTCCAAAGAAGCTGTTTTTCTATTGGATGGGCAGATAAAGTGATCAATCAGACGTGTCAAAACATGTGCTCCCGCTGATAGTAGTTGCTTTTTCCTGGATGCACCATTTTTCTCCTCACACGAGATGGAGGGGGTTTTTAGGATTAGTGAACTGCCTGGACAATCGAATAAATGTTGTGGGTATTGTCGTTTCGATTATAAACGCATCCAGTCGAATGAAAAGAAACAACATTCCTAAACAGAGAAGCATTCTTTTACGAAGCTTATTGTTTTAGTTCTGAAATTTGTGTGGGAAGCACGCAAACTTTTAAGTTAGAAAGTAGACAGGATTTATGTAGAAATGAAGAAAGCGATCTATGCAGTACAGTTTATTATTTTTAGTCGAATAAAAATTATCGGTTTCTTAACTAGTATAAAATGAGATCATTTAAAAAGAAATGAAATGAAACATTAGTTTTTATAAAAAGTTTTAATAGAGTCATCACTTCACTTTATGCATAGGAAGACAGGAAGAGTGTTATGAGTATTCTCTAAATGCTTAATAAAATGCTTTGAGCAGATATAGCGTTAAAAAGTAAAATTAGTAATTATAATTTAATGTTTTATGTCTTTAATATCCCACTAATGTAATATAAGAACCTTGGTGAACAAAACTTGCACGAAACTTTTAAACCATTATTTTACATAAATGACTGCCATATTTAAATTTTAAACACAATAAATGAAAATGAAAATGATATTTTCAAATAGAGTGATATTTTCAAAATTATAGTAATTAAAGTATACAGCTATACAAATTCAAATGTACAAGTATACAGAATACTATGCTACTATTGAAAAAAAATGCTATTATTTTTTTCCGGACTTAAGCATATTGCTTTACATAATAATTAGAAATTTTTGTAACGAAATAATAATAGGAGAATTAACAACTAAATTATTTTTAGGTGTCCTTGGCAAAATAAGGATCATTTTGATTATATTTTCATCTGTCCAGTCATCATAGTCCTTTTGGTAAATAGTTTTAATGTTGCTTATAAGTTCTCTCTTTATTGGATTGATTAACTCATTTCTTCCACCTTGATTTAAAAAAAAAACTAGTAAAAATTGTGACTTACAATATAGTTTTGTAAATAGTCTAAAATTTCAATGTCTTAACAAATAATAATAGTTAGGCGTTATTAAAATATCTCATCCCATTTAAACTACTCTGAAATAAAAATAAAGTATATGTTAATGTAGAAGTGTACAATTAAAGTAAAGCTAGAAAGATTAATAAAATATGTAATTCAAAAACCTTAAAAAGTCGTTTTCTTTAAATAATTTTTTGGGTTCAACACCCTTTTACATATGAAGAAAAGCCAAAACTAAGTTTTAGGGTATCATTTATGATTAGTTTTCAAAGTATTAAAAAATCTGTGTAAAACTTCTTAAATCTAAATAAGACAAATCTTTATAAAACAGATGGAAAACGTTGAAACTGACACATATCGTGTTTTTTTTTTAGGTGAACATCTATTTTCTCACCAACATCATGTGGGTTCTCATAACTAAACTGAGAGCGGCGACTAGTGTAGAGTCGAAACAATACAGGTGAGAAGAAATATCGATTAGAATGCAATAAATATTCCGCTAATTACAAGAGGAATTACGTATTTTTCTTGTTTAAGTATTTCAAATATAACTTCATTGGAAAGAACAAGAAATTACAAATAAAGGTTTTATTATTTTATTTCTTAATTTGCAACTATTCATAAAGTTGATGGGATTTTTTTTTTGTGTCAAAGGTAGTTCAAACTAAAAAATATTCTTTTATATTCCACATTTATTGGCAGTTTTTGCGTTATAAATTGTAACGAAATTTCATTTGTGTTTTTTTTTTATTTTAATTATTATTTCAACCATCCTAAATATCATACGAAAACAACTTTTTAAATTTTACGCTCTTTTCGATAAAATCTCGATAAATTCCGAAACCTAAACTCCTACTTGCAATGAGGTAGACGTGGCGCCATCTTACGCTGCAAACCCCACTTTGTTCAATAAATTTTATAAAACAAAATGATAAAAAAAAATGTTTAATAAAAATTTTGGGGAAAATAATTTTAAGAGCCATTTTTAAGATATAAAAGTATTTCGACTGACATAAAAACGCTAAACTTTATTTCACTTAATTTTGCTCTTATTTTTTTTAATGTATTCATTTAAGTGGGAGATTAATAGGGACAGCGGAATATATTGTCACGAAGTTTGAAGAAACCACACAAGCCGAGTAAAGGAACAGAACTTTATTAGGCGGAAAATCACCCAAATACAAAACGATGAGGGTATTTATATGAAAGGTTAGTGACGTGATGAATGGTTAATTTACATATGATGAATGAGGCAAGTTGAGCTGAATGAATGATTACCATATTTTGTGCTGCTGGGCTCGAACCCATCACCCGATGATACAGAATATCACATCTTTGTAGCATTGCTCTCCCTTAAATAATACAACAGCGACCCGCTGTTTACGAACTCTCCAATTCCCGTTTTCTGGACCTTGTCATTGCCCCGGTGCGCTCTCGAACTTTGGGAACCGGATCGTTTGTTGCTGGTGTAGGTCCTGTGTCGCTGGGAGTTTCATCCAGGCGCTCAGGTAGCTGGCTGACTGGAACAGGACAGGGTTGGTCGTTCTCATGAAGCTGAGCGTCCGGGTCGAGGTAGGGTTTCATCCGCAGGACATGTACTACGTCCTTTGGTTTTCGGCGTCTGGAGGTGGGATCAAAGTTTTCCACTTCGTAGTTGACATCGGACAAGCGACGTTTAACGCAATAAGGACCAAAGTATCTTTTCAGTAACTTCTCGGATAGCCCCACTTTCCGAATGGGGATGAAGATCCAAACGAGGTCCCCGGGATTATAGGAAACTGGTCGATGTTTGGCGTCATATCGCTGTCGATCTCTATCCTGGGCAGACAAAGTACGAATTCGAGCTAGTTGCCGTGCTTCCTCTGCCGTTGTTATTAGTTGGGAAACATAATCGCTGCCTGTGTTGATAGGGTGGTATGGGAATAAAGTGTCCATGGTTGTCTCCGCTTCTCGTCCATGCAAAAGGAAGAATGGAGTGAAGCCCGTTGTTTCTTGCTTAGCCGTGTTATACGCAAAAGTCACAAATGGAAGCAAGTCATCCCAATCCTTCTGTTCGGCATCAACGTACATGGAGAGCATGTCTGCTAAAGTTTTGTTGAAACGCTCCGTCAAGCCATTAGTCTGGGGATGGTAGGCTGTGGTAAATTTGTGCGAAACATTACACATAGTGGTTATCTCAGCCACGAGCTTCGACTGAAAAACAGTTCCTCTGTCTGAGATCATTATCCTGGGAGCCCCATGCCTAAGTATGACATCTTCCACCAGGAACTTGGCCACAACCGGCGCATCGGCAGATGGTAATACCTTGGTGGTGGCAAAGCGTGTCAGATAGTCAGTGCAAACAATGATCCAACGATTTCCCAACGATGTTTTTGGAAATCTTCCCAAAAGGTCAATTCCCACTCTGTGGAACGGCGCAACTGCAGGTGGGATGGGTATAAGTTGTCCGGGTGGAAGTTGTGGAACACTCTTACGTCACTGACATTCCCGGCAATGACTTACGTATCGTTTTACAGATCCGTATAGACCTGGCCAATGGTACCGTTTCCGAATTCGGTCATAGGTTCTAGCAAAACCCAGATGTCCTGATGTAGCTTCGTCATGGAAATGTCGCAGGATGTCTTCACGAAGTTGTTTCGGAATTACAGGCAGCCACTGAGCCCCTAAAGGATCAAAGTTGCGTTTACAGAGAATCCCGTCCACCATTTGGAAGTTTCCCTGATTAGGTTCATTGTCCTCCAGTGACTTTATGACTTTCAATGTTTCCACGTCATCTCTCTGCTCAGCGGCTATGTCGGCAACGGCGTTTAGCGTAGGAATTTCCTCGGAAATTTCAGTGTCGTCTTCAATAGGACATCGGGATAGACAGTCGGCGTCTTGGTGTTTGCGTCCGCTTTTGTATACAATGGTCACGTCATATTCTTGCAATCTTAATGCCCATCTTGCTAGCCTACCTGACGGATCCTTTAGGTTCGCTAACCAACACAGCGAGTGATGGTCTGTAACGATGGTGAAGGGTCGCCCGAACAAATAAGGCCGGAACTTGGTGATTGACCAAATGATAGCCAAGCATTCTCTCTCTGTGGTGGAATAGTTCTTTTCGGGCTTTGAAAGAATCCGGGAGGCGTATGCAATAACTTTTTCACTGTTGTTTTGAACTTGATTGAGAACAGCTCCCAATCCGTACCCACTTGCATCGGCATGAAGATTTGTAGCAGCTTTTTCATCAAACAATCCCAAAACTGGATCAGATGTGAGTGCAGCCTTAAGCACAGCAAAAGACCTTTCCTGATCGTCTTCCCACGAAAATACCGAATCTCCTTTCAGAAGTTCTTGTAACGGTCGAGCTTTAATACAAAAGTCTTTTATAAAGCGCCTGTAGTAAGAGCAGATACCAAGGAAGCTTTTAATGTCGCGAATGTTGCATGGAGGGGGAAAATCGGTGATTGCTTTAATTTTGTCGGGATCAGGTCGGACTCCATTGCCATTAACCAGGTGTCCCAGTACTTTGATTTCGGGTGCTGCAAATAAGCATTTCTTTGGGTTTAGACGAAGTCCGGCTTTTTCAATGCAACCCAACACTGCCGATAAGCGACTAAGATGATCTTCGAATGTTTTGGAAAAGACAATTATGTCGTCCAGATAACATAAACACATTGTCCACTTAAGGTGTCGAAGTAAATTGTCCATCATACGCTCAAAGGTCGCAGGCGCATTGCACAAACCAAACGGCATGACTTTAAATTCGTAAAGCCCTTCTGGTGTGATAAAGGCGGTTTTCTCACGATCAGCCTCATCTACTTCTATTTGCCAGTATCCCGATTGAAGGTCCATGCTCGAAAAGTAGGCCGCTCCCGATAGACAGTCCAAGGTATCGTCGATTCGTGGCAGCGGATATACGTCTTTCTTTGTTATACTATTCAATCGACGATAATTAACGCAAAAACGCCAACTTCCGTCTTTCTTCTTTACCAGAACGACGGGGGACGACCAAGGGCTCTCTGACTCTTTAATGACATTCTTCTCAAGCATCTTATCAACCTCTTCCTGGATAACACGACGTTCCGTAGGCGACACCCTATAAAATTTTTGGCTAACTGCAGGATGATCACCGGTGTTAATCCGATGTTTCACTGGACGGTCTTTGTTATCCGGATTAGTCTTGAATTTCCCTCCAAATGCACCTGGGAATTTAGAGAGAAGGAGGCATAGCTGTCGTCTCTGATCTTCATTCAGACTTGTCGACATCTTGGGTTCGACTAATGGGACACCTTCCGTACCCGATGGATCATCTGAAGGATTGAAATCTTCTTCAATGGGATTGAGGTGATTTCTTTCCAACCTCTGCGCATCGCATAGGCGCATGCCTTTGGGAATAATCTGCGCCTGCGCGTGACCATTCATGACCCACACTTTGCCCTTCCCACATGAGAGGTTTATGATCTCCACCGGCACCATTAACTCCCTTTGAAGGAGAACACTCTTGTTGACTTCTACCAGAACCGTACTCGTATCCTCCAGGCAGGGGCCAGTGACAACGATGGACATTGCGGACCGTGGGGGAATGCAATAATCCTCCATCACAAATAGCTGGCTTTGTTTTTCTTCCTGTAATTGGTCCAAAGACTCGGCTTTATCAATAATTATTTCAGATCTCTCACAGTCTATCACAGCATTGGAAGCTGCCAAAAAGTCCCAGCCAAGGATAAGATCATGGCTGCACTTGGGGAGAACGACGAATTCAAATGGCTGGGTTCTGTCATTGATACCGAGTCGGGCAATACATCTTCCGATTGGATGGACGTATTTTCCATCGGCAACCTTCAAGGCAAGGTTGCTGGTACCTTGAAACGTGGTTTTCTTCAATCGGTGTCGATACTCGTCGGACATGATAGAGAACGAAGCGCCTGAGTCGACTAAAGCATGTACTGGTTGGTTGTCGATGATGACGTCAATGTAGTTTCCATGCATTTTGGCGACGGTCGTCCACGGAGGGTTTTCTTCGACTGCGACCTCACCCCCATCAGAGGACGCACAGCTTAGTTTTCCTTACTGCGTCCGACGGTAGAACGACTGCTACCGGAAATGGTGACGGAGAACGGTTGCAACGAGATGGCGATCGGCTCCGGGGATAGGGTGACGAACTTCTTGAGGATGGGCGGCTTATTTCTTCATCGTAGCGAGGTCGGTGTCGTCTTTCTTCCGAAGAATCCCTAGCAGCTTTGTAATCGGCAAAGGCTTGGCGTCTTTCACGGCAATAGCGAACAACATGGCCAGGACGTCCACAATGGAAGCAAACGGGTCGGTTGTCTGTAGTCCTCCATACATCGGTCTTCCGATAGGGAGTCTCCTCAGAAAAGCTAGCAGGGGGTTCAGATCGGGACACCGCTTGAAATCTGGGTACTTTCTGAACAGCAGCTGCGTAACTCTGGATGTGAGGCTCAGGTAGGGTAGCAAATCGATTGACTTGAGAAATAGGGGCAAGAGAGCGGCTTACTTCGCTTCGTATAAGGTGCTCCAGCGGTTGCGGCTCAAACATTGTAGGACGCGAAATGTTTTGGATCTCCTCTCGGACAATCTGACGGATGAGAGAGGCTAAGTCTGGCTGTCCTTCTAATGATGAAATTGCAGCCACGTTTGGAAGACGTTCAAATCTTTTCGGGGACACTCTCTTTTGCATTAAAGCTTCTATCTTCTGGCACCAAGTGGTAAAGTCCCGCGTAGTGGCTACCTCTTTCGTCAATAAGGCTTGATAGATGTTTTCCGCGACGCCTTTCATCAGATGTGCAACCTTCTTATCTTCAGTCATGTTACTGTCCACACATAGGCACAACGAGAGAACGTCCTGTATGTAAGACTGGGTAGACTCGTCTGATTTTTGGGCTCGGGTCTTAAGCTTTTCCTCTGCCTCTTTCACGGATTTCGAAGAATCTCCAAAAATTTGTTTCAACCCATTCTGGAAATGGTCCCAGCTTAGAATAGCATGTTCGTTGTTCTCATACCATGCACGTGCGGTACCGCTCAAGAAAAAGTACGCATTGGCTAAGGACATCATGCTGTCCCAACCATTATACCTGGCAACTCGCTGGAATTCTCTGAGCCACTTCTCGGGATTTTGGTTATCATCGCCTGAGAACGTAGTCGGACTTCTAGGCTGACGAAGCACGGGGGCAGCGGTTGGCATTATGTACTGAGGTGGGAAGTTGTGCGATGAATCGACTGGACGAAACACTGGAGCAGTGGTCGGTATTATGTACTGAGGTGGAGAGTTGTGCGATGAATCCCCAGGATCTGGAAAATACTGTAGAGCCGAAGTGGAAGAACGCCGTGGAGATGACACAGCCGAGACATCGTTATCCAGCAGCCCTTCCCCTAGAGCTTCATTATTAACTTCAGACGTGATGACTCCTCCTTGAACTTGCCGGCAATCACTGCACTTCCAGTTCCCCTTGTTAACCTTAGACATTTTCCGAAAATTGGTTTCCGTGAAGTTAGCACAGGAAAAGTGGAAAACATTTTTACACACGGCGCATTGCATCGAATCTTCCGGGTGAAGAAGCGCGCTACATTTTTTACACGAACTCTCAGACATCTTAAATTTTAGGCTTGATCGTACTTTCCAAAAAAAAATATATTTGTGAAAACCGAGCCTCCTGTGATCAGTACCCGGCGCTTCCACCAAACTTGTCACGAAGTTTGAAGAAACCACACAAGCCGAGTAAAGGAACAGAACTTTATTAGGCGGAAAATCACCCAAATACAAAACGATGAGGGTATTTATATGAAAGGTTAGTGACGTGATGAATGGTTAATTTACATATGATGAATGAGGCAAGTTGAGCTGAATGAATGATTACCATATTTTGTGCTGCTGGGCTCGAACCCATCACCCGATGATACAGAATATCACATCTTTGTAGCAATATAAAAGAGGTGACGGGACCCAAGCCCCTCCAAAATTCGATCTAGGTCAGGTGTACGAACACTATAGTTAAAACCCTGTTTTTTTATATTCAAATTTCCACTAAGTTTCCCCCCAGACCCCATTTGGTTCTTAAAATAACTCATAACTTTTTCCATATATTATTAAGTTCATTAAGATGCAAATTCTGTCTAAAATGTATTAAAAAGCTAAATTTAACCTATTAAATATGCATGAGAGGGGCTGAGGAATAATTTTGGGTTCTCTCCCCAGGTGAAAAATCTAGCTTAAGACCTGATGAGTAATATTTTAAAAGAATATTTGGGCCCCTCCCGTATAAAATCCAATTGCTCCCCTGAAAGGGGGAAAGTATTTATTTTATTAAACGACATATATCATATACTTTTACTCAACTAATTGTTTTATAAAAAAACGTCATATTCCTAAAAGTTAATAACAGTGGGCATTAGATTCTATTTAATAAAATTTTAGTTATAACGCATTACGATGGTTTAAAAGCAAAATATTAACTAACTTAAATTTGACACTTCAGTGTTGGATGAGATCTTTCCCGTTACCCCGTATTATAAATTAAACGTAATTAATTTTTTAACTAACCCAATATTTAGAATGCTATGGATGAGTACCTATAGTATAACATTTTTTTTTTCATAACAGCATGCACAATGCTATTTCTCAAA
The DNA here is from genome assembly GCA_963680715.1 of Tetragnatha montana. NCBI lineage: Eukaryota > Metazoa > Arthropoda > Arachnida > Araneae > Tetragnathidae > Tetragnatha > Tetragnatha montana. Next base: position 599,011 of record OY796681.1, read on the forward strand.
CTAACTTTCCCCTTTGGATTAAAAATCTTCTCGTACTTGGTAAATGGCTTTTAAGTTCTTTAATGTTTTCATTTGCTTTTTGCACCTTCTACTTTTCACCATGAGTTTTAACACTTTCTGTTTAATTTTGTTTCGTTCTTCCTGCACATTTTGTTTTCTAGTAATATTCCTTTCTAGGAAGAGATCAAATTCAAATAGACTTAATTCTTCAAATTATCATTTGTAAGTATATGTGTAAATTTATTATCTACCTATGTAGTAGTTTATAGAAAAATATTTTATATAGTTCATTGATCATCATTTATTTCAATCATTAATTGAATGAATTTCATATTAAAAATGTACTTTTAGAAGGTTGAAATATCTTCTTAGTTATAATTATATCAGTAAAAATTGGTTTATAAAAAACATTGTATCATTAAACTTAACAAGAAAGAAGAAAGAGATAATGAAAATTTCGAAGTATTTTCAAATGAGGGTTTGATAGAATAAACGGTTTTAATTAATTACTTTTAAATGAAAGGGGAAAAAAATTGAAATATCTTTAAGTGATTTATAATACCGAACACAATGCATACTCCATGTATTTCAAAAAAAATAATTATGGAATTTCTAGAACTAAATATCTTTAAAATGTAGGAAAGAAGCGTAAATTTGTCAACAAAAATGTATTTTTTTTAAATTGAAACGCATTTCCTTTAATCTTTTTTAACAATATTAACATGTAAAAAAGGATTATACACATACATATAGAAGGACGAAAAGAAAGGAGGAGGACTTTTTAATCCTTTCAGTTCTGACCGCCCCAAAACTTAAAGGGGTTAAACTCCGATGGGATGGAAATAAAGTGATTTATTCTGTATGTAGAACGTTTATATAAGCCTTGAAGATATACTTAACGCGAGGAGTACAGAAAGTAAAGTTTTTATACTCCATAGATTTAATATCGCAAATTCACCTATTTCGCCCTACGTCGTTACACGGCCGAGTTGTAAGAATCCTGCCTCTACGACCAATCTTTTATTTTTCGTAAACTAATAAAACTAAAAGAAATAAATTATTTCATTCTTTGATTATTAAATATCCACTGCGCGTGGATGCGAAGTAGATGTTTTATATATATCTTTGATCACTTGTTGGCCCTAAAATTTAGAAATCTCGAATTAGTATTAAAAAATGTTAATAAACTATAAAATTCCATATGTGTTTGATAGTTAGAGCTCATTCCTTGGTGTTTCAGGAAAGCGGCCAAAGCTTTGCTGGTTCTGATTCCTCTACTGGGGGTGACGTACGTCGTGGTCATCGTCACTCCGGCGCACAGGACGGCCAGGGTGGTCTTCTCGTACGCGCAGGCTCTGCTGCTCTCCACACAGGTGGTTCTCTTCTGCACTTTTACGCCATCCTCAACACTTTGGTTGAGTTTCAGTGTTACAGAATCAAACAAAATTTTATTAGATTATGTACACTTTTTATAATTTGAATCTCCTTTCAAAATATACAGTCGACTCCGCTTAATGTGAGGATCACCTTTGTCCAAGGGTAGAATGCTAACAATATCCTATTGATAACAATAAGCGATTTGGTACTAGAAAGTTTCAAACAGTATAACTCAAGTTTAACATTAAAATCACAACTATGTAGTTCTAATTGAAGTAGTATTTAAAACGATTCCCTAGTTTGTATTTTGCAAATTATACATTCTTAAAGAAAATATGAGAGTGGAACATATAATACTAATAAATTAATGACTCATTTTCTATTTTTATGTATTAAAATTGGCCTTCAAACAGAAAAAATGAAGGTTTTTAGGGGATTTCACCAAATTTTCATAACATTAAGCGAAATGTTGATCACATAAACGGCACATTTTACATTACATTAAATAGGAGTGATCGAGACCGGTCACTTTTGATAATATCATCCGATTGATAACATTAACCGTGATCACAATAAGCGGAGTTAACTGTACTTCCAAATCCGTCAAGTTTTATTTTTAATGATTAACCTAAAAGTTTTGAAACTAAAAACTACCTCATTGATTACTCGTATGTTTGTATTTTGTTTCCAAACTATTCATAATTTCGATTTTTATTATTTTAGGGCTTTACAGTTGCGGTGCTTTACTGCTTCATGAATGGAGAGGTAAAATATTTTTTAATTAAGAAAAATTAATACTTTTCTCATTTTTTGATTCATAAATACAACTTAGTACCTACATTATAACTTATTTTAAAATCATATTATTTTCAACTAACCTACCTAAAATTTCTTCTACAGATATATTCTTTTTCTTTTTATCCCATGGAAAAATTTTAATACTTTAATGTTTGATAAACTTCGTAGGCTAATTCTAAAAGTTTCCTGCCCTTGGATTTATGAACAAAATATTTTCCTAAATAGAAAATATAATTATTCACAAGCTTTTATATCTTCAAGTTGTGACTGAATACCTGAAATTAATATTTTTCAGCAAAGTAATTAGGAATTCTCTCAACTCTCGGTAACCTAACTATAAGAAGGGTTTACAACAGAATGCTTCTCAACTCTGTCAAAAATGATAGGATGGGTAGAAGGGACTGTAAGGTCATAAGAAAAATACGTCAGTTTAAAAAAATCGTCTTACCTTTATTCGACAAAAATTCAAGGTACAAAACAACAGAACCGGGTTTTAAAAAGTCAAAGAATCATTCCTTGTACTTTCTCATTAACTATGAAGAAAGAAAAGTTGTGTTTACTTTACTACAGGACCTTGACAGCATTTTTAAGGGCGGTACAAAAAGAGATTTTTTTCCAAAGTCGATTTAACTAAACAAAACGAAATTGTGTGAAAAGATTCGTTGCTTGCATTAAGTACAGCAGTATGCATACTACTTTCACCGACCTTGTTCGGACATTTGTCAAATCATGGAATGAGTTATAAAAGTGCAATATCGAGAGTTAATCCAAATAATGGAGCAACTGCAGTAAATGCTCTCCATTCCGTGGGATCTGTTTGATCACCTACCATTCAGACTCGATCTTTCTCCTAATGACTAAACTACCTGTTCTTGCACCTAAAAAAATTACTGTCTGATCATAGGAATAGCATCAGAGAAATGGAACTCAATTGTTTGGCTTAACTCTTGATATTGCACTATTCCTTGGTTTGGCATATCCTTCAATTTCGATCAAATTTACGGTGAAAGTACCTGGCATATTGCTGTAACTTATGAAATGCTCTTTCACAAATTTTTCACTTAATTATAATTTGTTTATTTCTACGGGCCTTAAGAAAATGGCTTTTGTAACGCCCTTGTACTTAATTACATCCTAGCACTCATACGGTCCAATCCAATAACGTCAAATTTGTCAAACTGACCTAGTTATAAAAATAAGTATTAAGCTGAAAATACATTTAGTGTAGAAATAAATTATATTTTAAGAAAAGGACATTTATGATATTAATTATTTTTTGTATGAACGCTAATTTTTTTCTTTGTAATTTCTTAAAAAATGCCAGTCAAATTACTCGAACTATACTAGTTTTAAAGAAGAACAATTAAAAAATGCATATTATGCATGAAAATAGTATAACTAAGAATAAAAAATTCCCTTGAACTATGTCTCCCAAACTCAATGATAGAAAATAATGTGCAGGTTGTAGATAGCTTGTATGCCTTCCGGTCATTCTTGACATTGAGTTCTGAAACACCCTGTACAAAGAAATCCAAAATAGAAGAGCTCAAACTTTTTAACTGCTCACTTGTTCTCAATATTGCAGGTCCGCAAGTCAGTGCGGCACCACCTGGAGCAGTGGAAAGATCAGCGGGGGCTGGGGCGGCGCCAGATGCGTTGCGAGGGTGGCTCCGAGGGCATGCGGCTCTACCCGCACAGGGGAGTGCGCGACAGGACCAGCTGCATCAGCCTCTCGACCAGCGGCACCTGGCTCAGCACCGCCAAGACATCCGCCAAGCCAGCCAACGGTTCCTCCTACAGCCCCGTGCCCGTCAGGGACGAGACCATCTGAGATGCCTATACAGAAAGAAACTGATTGCAGGCGAGACCATCTAATAAGTGTTCCCTTCATAAGGAAACTGATTGCAGGCAAGACCATCTGAAAAAGCTTTCTTCATAAGGAAACTGATTTCAGGCGAGACCATCTGATAAATGCTCCTTTTATAAGAAAACTGATTGCTGGCGCGACCATCTAAGAAAAGCTCCCTTCATAAAGAAACTAATTACAGGCGAGACCATCAGACAGGAGCTCCCTTCATAGAGAAACTGATTGCAGGCAAGACCATCTGAAAAAGCTTTCTTCATAAAGAAACTGATTACAAGCGAGACCATCTGAGAGGAGCTCCTTTTATAAGAAAACTGATTGCTGGCGCGACCATCTAAGAAAAGCTCCCTTCATAAAGAAACTAATTACAGGCGAGACCATCTGAGTGGAGCTTCCTTCATAACGAAACTGATTGCAGGTGAGACCTTCTGACCAGAGCGGCCTTCATAACGAAACTGATTACAAGCGAGACCATCTGAGAGGAGCTCCTTTTATAAGAAAACTGATTGCTGGCGCGACCATCTAAGAAAAGCTCCCTTCATAAAGAAACTAATTACAGGCGAGACCATCTGAGTGGAGCTTCCTTCATAACGAAACTGATTGCAGGTGAGACCATCTGACCAGAGCGGCCTTCATAACGAAACTGATTACATTCAGATATTTGACTAGGAAGGTTGTCAAATGGAAGGACACTTTGATTTTTGATTGTAATCAACTTGGAAGATTTGTTTGGGCAATGTTTCATAAAGAGATGTGAGGTGTTTAGGACATACAGCAATAACGTAACAACACGAAAATCTTAATTTTAATTCAAAGAGTACCTCGAGTAAATTAGAGCTATGGTTTCAATTAAAGTTTTGAGGTAATTTGATTTATTGAATTTAGTGCAGTGGTTTTCAAACTGTTGGGCTCGCTCTCTATAGGGAGTGCCAGCCAACGCCCGGGCCCCTCCCGAAATTTGACAAAGTGAGTGACGAGTTAAAACCATGTTTTTAAGGGTCAAAATTCTAAAATCCCAACCCCCCTTTTATACTTAAAATACCCTGTATCACCCACAATTTTAAATATAAAGTTAATCAAGATGAAAATCCTAATTTATGATTTATAAAAAGCTTCATTTTTAACGTGAGGGCTTTCGAATAATTTAGTGTTTCCCGCAGACTCAAAAATTTTGCTATGGGTCTTGCAGTATAAGTTACTAAATTTCTTCAAAAGATATTTCGAGTCCTCCCGAAAAAAATTTATTTATACGCCCTTGGTGCGAATAAGCTTTAGCGTCAAATAATATTGTTGGTTTTTTTTGCATATACGAGTGATGAAAATTATGAATGAAAATTAGGTTGCCAATACTGAAAGTTTGAGAAGCACTGATTATTGTGTTGTCTTTGTGTGAGGAAAGAAGAGAGAAAATGAGGAAGAGAGGAGAAAGAAAATTAGAAGGTTGAAATAAATGAAGAGGAAAAGAAAGTGATTTGGATAAGAAATGGAGGAAATAAAGAGAAAAATAAGGGCCATTGGAAAAGAGGAAGACACGAATAGTTAGTAAAAAGAGAGAGGAAATCTCATGTAACCTCAATAATTGAAGCCATAGTTCTAAATAACACTAGGTATCCCTATGAAAGTTGAAAGATTTTCGAGTTGTGGAACATTGAAGCATGAAAAAACATCAAAATGTTTTCATCTTATTCTTTACATATTGCATTAATTTTGAAACTGATAAATGATAGGTAGAATAACAACAGCATGTACTGTGAATGGTATCTTTATAGAAGCTTAACCTTGTGATGCTTTGCTTAACCTAAATGAAGTCTGGATGGCAAAATTACGATTTGAGACTGCTGAAATTTTTTGGGGAGGGAAATATCTGAGTGCATTTGAGCATGCGCAGAAATTTTTCCATTGGATTTAAGCGATTTAGAGAATTAAATTGGACTTCAGCAGCATCATTTCATCATCATTGACGTTAGATCTAGGTGATCGGGATGGAAGATATATTATGAATTTTTAAAAGCTATAAGTTCTATTTCTCACCAGGAAATTATGTAAAACATTTAGTCTCAACATGGTGATATATTCTAAGGAATGAAATGACATGTTGGTACTCCTTAGAACTCCTTATCCTCTGTAATTTCGACAATATCTAACTTATTTCAAATGAAAATGTTCAAGAATGGGATCATCCATAATCATCTTTTTTTTTTACTCATGATTTTTGCATTTGGAATTCTCTTGAATTGGAGAAGAAAATACATTGGAAAAGTGTGTATGGTTATTTTCTAAATCATTTGACTCTATTAGAGCTTGTTTGAATGACCTACTTCGTTCATTAGTAAGCTCCGAATTTGTTCAAGAAAAGTTACAGTGATGATATTTCTTATAAAAGACTATTTGCGAATACTCAACTTGACTTTTTAAAATAGTCTTGAAGGAGTATTATATTCCATGTATATATTTATTGTTTGTGTATTTACTTTTTCTTCATTCTGAATATTGGAGCTTCAAATAATAGAAAGCCCAACTAAGTACTTACTAATTAAAAAGTCGTTTAAATGATACCAGAAATCAGACTATATTTTTTTTTCTTAAAATTTTTTCTCAACAGCATTTTTTACAAGTATATGGATCGTTTATTCAGCTAGATACTTTTCGTACTCACATGTACATAAATTGTGTGAATGTGGAATGGTTTTAAAATTACGTTACATGTACTTATTTAAAACTTAAAAAGTATGCTTACGAATTATTCTATCAAACGTAGCAATTTATCGCCTTGATATTTTCATAATTTAATATGAAAGTATTCAATAAAAAAACTACAAACTACAAACATTTTTTCATAGAGCCCTGAAAATGTTTTTCAACCCCCAAATATTGACATTTCTTTTCGTAGATTTAAATACAAACTGATTTAAGGTATTAAATAAAGCAATTTTGTGTAAAAAGGTATTTGTTAAGCTATCAAGCACAGTATGCTTTTGTGTATTTAGACCAGTAACTGCATGTTTGTTCGTCTTTAGTCTGCTGTTAAAGACTTTGTACCAATTCATTTTTGGATGTCATTATGAAATGAAACCCCATAATATGTGCATACCTTAAAAGAACGTGCCAGTATAAGACGCTTTTATAAAATACTTGGCTTTGATTGCATATCACTTGGTGCTCAAATATATTTTGGGAGAGAAATAAATTACTAGAGGAAAAAGAATGTGTATTTTGATAGCGAATTATTCTTCTACATTTTAATTTCAGTTAATTTTTCAGTTTTAATTACTTAATTTGCAAATTGGTATACCATAAAAACTTCATATCCTTAAAGTTGTAAATTATTAATGCCTTTGTTTTCCCCATTTATGGTAAATACAAATACAGATGTATCAGTTAAACATTTCTAAGTGATAGTTTAAACAAACAAAACCTTTTTTACTAAATCCTTATTTTATGGTTGATCGAACAAAATCTAAAGCTGGTCCATTCCTGTGTTTTTAGATGTTCATGTGTTCTTTTCCTGTCATGTAAGAGGATTTTTCTATCTGTATGACAGTAGATAAATAAATAATTAAAATGTTTCTGAAATGTCTCGATGCAACTGACCCCATGCATATGTTCTTTTTTTCTTGTATGTTAAGTCAACTTGTTAATTGTTAAATGTATACGTTTCGATGTATGTGCTGAATAAAATACAATATTATTTGCATGCTAATGGAAATTGAGATCTCTTTTGAAATGGCTTGAATTACTCACTTTTGCATAAAATAATCCGTTTTAAGGTAAGGAAATTTTGTCAAAAAAATCATCGAGAACACACTTTAGGAAAAATCTTAAGAATTTATATGAAAAACTTAATAAAACGAATTTTATCAACTATCAAGATTTATTTAACCCATGAAGATTTTTTATTGTGTATGAAGAAATATAGAGATGCTCAATAACGTAATTTTTATGTTCTTTTTAAATATAATCAGGAACGTCAGTTTATGGTTAGAGAGGCTCTTTTATGGGAGTATTAGTCAAAGTACTTTTATCATGCTTAATTAATATTTAATTAATCAACCAAATGAAAATTAATATTTATTTTAAGTTTCATGTGTTTATAATATAGATAATTCAATCTCATACATTATCCTTAACAAGCAAAGGGTTTCGAGGTTTCCATTGGTAGAATTAGCCAACTAACGTAAAATTATTTAATAACAAGCCTGAACATTGTTCAGGCTTGTTATTAAATAATTTTACGTTCGGCTCAAAAAACAGGTTTTTAATTAGTTTTGGTACAGTTAGTTCGAATATTACATTAGTTCGAATACAATTAGTTCCGTCGGCGACGCCTAGCTCCGCTACTGGACAACTGGATGGATTTTAATACCTCAGATCCAAAATAAAGCAGGGAATGTATTAAACCTTTTTTAACCTTTTAAACGCCGCAATTCAAATTTCAAATTAAAGGTTCGGATTTTTGGCTTAAATGGCTTGTTTCATCATTACTAAAACCAATCTTGACGTTTTTTGGCAGAAAAAAAATCCTAAGTAGGATATTGAGGATGTTCCCATTTGGGAACATCGGCGTTTGGAGTGAAGTTTTTAGGGGGATTTCCAAAAGGCATTTATTTCAAAATTAATTCAAGTAAAACTACTGAAATAGGTTTCTACTTAATAATTTTGAACATTTTTATGACCTTGGACTATTTCTTCATATTTAATTCCCATGGTTGGACGATTGGGTAAAATTTTATAGATTTTCATAAGAAAAAATTTACATATTTATTACAGTCGTGACACTTTTCCGTACATTTTTATTGCACAATGGGTAATTTTTCGGTATAAAAAATACGAAAGAATGTTCCCATGCGTTTCAAAGCTAAACAGTTATCTTTCTGAGTGAAAAATTAGTTTTAATTACTGTTGTATCCGAATATCTAGCATAAAATCCATGAATTGCATTCAAATTTAATTAGCTTTCAAAAGTGATAATCATAACTATCTCCATTGCTTTGTTAAATCGGCGTTTCTCATGGAAGATTCCAAACTAAACAACATATCCCTTACATCCAACTTACGTTAGAAGAGTGTTTTTAGTTATACACACTTTTCATTATTTTCAAAATTCTTCAAATTTATACCTAAAATTTTTATGTAAAAAAGAGCACTTGAACAAAATAAGTACCCAAGTCCTCAGAAACACTCCAAATATGCCTTTTGCATAACCCTTAACAATAATTACTGAAATTAAATCAGTCGGGGAGTTAGAAGAATAAACAAAAGTAGGAATTGCTATAAAGATTTGGCATTTATTCCTCCATAAATCAGGTGAAAAAAATTAAAATTATTGATTTAGGAATTTAAAACAGCATGATTAACCTGTTTAGATCCTTTGAGACAGAAAAGGTTCAAACAACTAAAGAAAATAAGAAATAACTTGAATTTTTACATGTTATAAAAATCCCCTCAAAAACTATACCCCAAACGCCGATGTTCCCATTTGGGAACATATACGTTGAATTGGTAATTACTCTCCAAAATTGGAATATGAAGCTATTCTGCCAAGCCAATTGAAAAGATGTGTACTTAAGCTACCTAAACACAGCATAATTATTTAAAACTAAATTTATTTAAATTTATCATAAATTGAAACTTGTGCAACTTTTGGAAGAGCCAAAAATCTGTTATTTTGATATAAATTCCACAAAAAGGATTAAATTGCACGTGAAAAACTTTTGCATGTAAAATAGCTTCATATCTTTGAGTTTCTTACTACCAAATATCAAATTCCTGCATGAAAAATTAAGTGGTGAAAAAATTCCCTAAAGTGATGTTCCCATTTGGGAACATCGGCAGGTAAAAGGTTAAGAATAAACTATTAACTTCGCCCGTTCAAGGCCGGGCATATCAGCTAGTAAAATTTAAGACTAGTAGACTAGTTCAAAATATAATATTCAACGAAAGCTAGCTAATGAAAAACGTGATAAAATAGTTCGATGTTTACAACTTAAAAACTAAAAATATCAAAAAATTTTTGAAAGTTTATTAATATATGTGATTTAAAACTACCTGCTAATTGTTATTTTTATTACTTGCATTATGTAATACATTGATGAAATATTTTGTGGAAAGATAAACAGAGTTTCAGGTTTCTCTCTATATTAAAAAAAAGTAACAGTGACCGCCGCGGCCGCCGCTGCCGCTGCTTTTGAAAATTTTATTTTTGAACACTTTGAACTCTCACGACGCAAAAACTATTCCACGGAAATTTGTGAAATTTTAAACATTTCTAGACAAATGTATGAGGATCGTTTTCGTTCTAAAAGCTAATTGATGAGATAATTAGTTCTAAAGTTATTTAATGTCAAAGTCGAAAATTATTTTTTTCTGCTGCGAGTTCGCCCCCAGCAAAATCTATTAGCAGCAGAAATATGATTTTTTGCAGACACATACTCTTAGATGTGCAGTTTTGCACCACGTCGCCCTTTTTTCGAATTTCGAATTAGTTTTAGAGTAATTAAGTTTTAAAGTTTCGAAAATTTTGGCGATTTTTCTGTTTTTTCGTTATAAAAGCAAAACTAATCACAGTAGAACTATGATATTTTAAAGGCACATAGAAATAATTTTTATAAAAATATTGGCTTTTTGTTTTTTCAAAAATTCTAATTAGTTTTAGAATTATTAAGATTCAAAGTTTCAATTTTTTCTTCTCTTTCTCGCCGTTCACTAGAGAAACAGACGAGTTTTATGCGTGTTTTATTGATGAGTCTGATTTCTTTTATTTTCAACACTAGGGGGCCTGCCCCCTGCTCGCTATCGCTCACCAACCCCCGGAACTACTTCGCAGTTCTTTTTAGATCGCTTCGCGATCTCAGCGAGCAAAGCTCGCTTGTTCCATCTTACCAATCACCCCGCTGGTCGGCTTAATTAATGCTCCTTTACAACCGAAACTACTTATCACTCTTGCTGATAAATAATTTAATCCAAATCACCCCGAAAAAAACTATTGCTGAAATATTACTTTCCTAACTTAAATTGAAAATAAAAGAGATCACACATAGTGAGCTATCGCTCACCAACCCTCTTAACTGCTTCGCAGTTCTTCTCAGATCGCTTCGCGATCTTAGCGAGCAGAGCTCGCTTGTTCATCTCAACAATCCAGCAGAAGCCTTTTCTCGGCTTAATTAAGCCTCTTGTAATACCGAAAATAGTACCTCTCTCTTGCTTATCAATAATTTAATTGAAATGTTAAAAAAATATTCAGCAAGTCTACTAATAACCATCAACCACATTGTAGAAAAAAGCATTGTTGAAAAGAAAAGAAATCAGACTCATCAATAAAACACTCATAAAACTCGTCTGTTTCTCTAGTGAACGGCGAGAAAGAGAAGAAAAAATTGAAACTTTGAATCTTAATAATTCTAAAACTAATTAGTATTTTTGAAAAAACAAAAAGCCAATATTTTTATAAAAATTATTTCTATGTGTCTTTAAAATATCATAGTTATACTGTGATTAGTTTTGCTTTTATAACGAAAAAACAGAAAAATCGTCAAAATTTTCGAAACTTTAAAACTTAATTACTCCAAAACTAATTCGAAATTCGAAAAAAGGGCGACGTGGTGCAAAACTGCACATCTAAGAGTATGTGTCTGCAAAAAATCATATTTCTGCTGCTAATAGATTTTGCTGGGGGCGAACTCGCAGCAGAAAAAAATAATTTTCGACTTTGACATTAAATAACTCTAGAACTAATTATCTCATCTATTAGTTTTTAGAACGAAAACGATCCTCATACATTTGAATAGAAATGTTTAAAATTTCACAAATTTCCGTGGAATAGTTTTTGCGTAGTGAGAGTTCAAAGTGTTCAAAAATAAAATTTTCAAAAGCAGCGGCAGCGGCGGCCGCGGCCGCGGCGGCGGCGGCGGTCACTGTTACTTTTTTTTAATATAGAGAGAATGCTTTTTTCTACTAAGTGGTTGATGGTTATTAGTAGACTTGCTGAATATTTTTTTAACATTTCAATTAAATTATTCCGAGAAAAGGCTTCTGCTGGATTGTTGAGATGAACAAGCGAACTCTGCTCGCTAAGATCGCGAAGCGATCTAAGAAGAACTGCGAAGCAGTTCAGAGGGTTGGTGAGCGATAGCTCACTATGTGTGATTTCTTTTATTTTCAATTTAAGTTAGGAAAGTAATATTTCAGCAATAGTTTTTTTCGGGATGATTTGGATTAAATTATTTATTAGCAAGAGTAGTTTCGGTCGTAAAGGAGCATTAATTAAGCCGACCAGCGGGGTGATTGGTAAGATGGAACAAGCGAGCTTTGCTCGCTGAGATCGCGAAGTGATCTAAAAAGAACTGCGAAGCAGTTCCGGGGGTTGGTGAGCGATAGCGAGCAGGGGGCAGGCCCCCTAGTACAGTAAAAAAAGGTATTGCAAAACAAACTTACTCAGTAATTCTCTAATACTTCACTTCTACATAAACACAAAATTAGTAAATTAAGTATCAAGCTGTAGGGCGATATATCGCGATTAATTTATAGAAACTTTTTTCCATTCCACACGTCCTTTGTCCTTAACAATAATCTGAACCACTATTAGACTAAGATATGTAAAGGTAGACGTATAATTTTTTAGCAGCTGCTTCAACAGAAAAGATGACATGTCACCTCTTGGTACCAAATTAGCCACACTACTTTCTACTTTCATATTCTTTTTAAGATATGATGGTAAACTCTAAAATATTAGTTTTTGTTGCTAAAATATTATGAATTGAAAACCATATTAGAACCTTTTATCTTTTACAAGACATTTCGACTATTTCTTTAATGGAAGTTATTGCTGTAAGTTGTCAATAAAAGTAATTTATTGATAAAAACCAATTTCGGGATATACATTTATACATGATGATAATAAAAAAACTTCCCCTATTCATGACCCGTTACCTACGATACCGTTTATCTAAATTGAAATAACATAATAAGGGAATGAACATAAATAAAAGATAGCGCCATTCCAAGAAAAAAATAAGTGTTGTCATATTTCGATGTTTTTTTTTTTACTTTAAACTTACCTGAATATAATTAAATTATTCTTTCCCGTATAATTGTCTTCCCCCATATTACATTTTACCAAAATTTCATTCAATTTCAAAGACATTATGGGAGATAATAAAGGAGTCTGGAGTTGGTCAAGTTTTTTATGATTACCCTATACATCAAGAATTATTTTACCGCGTTTGTTAAATTTAAGTTCTTTCACTTTTTAACCAGTCTGAGGTTTCTACAACAAAGAATGAGTTCAAGCCTATTTTAAAGCTTAACTATCATTTTCTAAGGATATGGTAATAAAACTGCGAGTATTGGTTAAGAAAGACATTTATTTATTAAACACTAAGCGAAAAAAAAATTATACAGTTCTAATTTTTCTCTTTTAGTTAGGGGCCATTCATTAATTACGTAAGGATGATTTTGGCAATTTTTGACCCCCCCTACCCCCATGTAAGGGTACGTAAGATTTTTCAAAACCCTCCCCCCCCCCTATTCTTACGTAAGATTCCATTTTGTTTTTCAAAATAATAAAATGTTAGAAAAGGATCAGTTACACTAAAACTCTCTGTTTGACGTAAATCAAAGATTTTTATTTTTCAACAGATCAGTAACATTCTAAATTTGTAATCAAATTAAATTTGATTAGAATAACTGGAATTTGTTTACATTAACTTGGAAAATCTTACGTAAGAATGGGTTTGATCCCCCCGACCCCCAAGTAAGGGTATGTAGAGATTTTTCCAACCCCCCCTCCCCCTCGGAACCCTTACGTAATTAATGAATGGCCCCTTAGTACATTGTACACATATTTTCTTTCTATTTAAAGCTTTTAATTATATTTTCATAGTTTTTATGCCATTTTTTCGTTATGAATAAAATAAGCCGTCTATGTTCATATTCAAGCCAATTGCGAATTTTGAATAGTAAAAAAAACTGTTATATTCACCCCCTTCTCATCAACTTTATTTAGTTTAATACTTTTTATGCTCCAACGTCCAGAAGTTATGCCAGTGGGGTATATGATTTTGAAATTTCATTTCATGTAACAAGATGGAAATGGAAAACAACGTTTATTTACACATAAAAACTTTTAAAAATATTTTAAAAGTACAATTTATTGTTTTGGGGATAACTTTGGTCCTTTTCGTCAGGAAAATCTTTTCACTTCGTCATTTAAAGTATTCATTTAACACTTTAAAAATATTCTTGCAAATTATTCGTTTCAAATTAGTCTTGTATCGCAATGAAATAATTTGATTGGTAAAAAAAGATTCAATAAAAGCCTGCGAAATCCGACAATTATTCCTAATCCAACAATTAGCTTTAAAAAAGCTTCAGTAATCATAGATGTGACGTGTTTCTCTTCTTAAATTAAATACAAACTGATTAAAGTTATTAAATAAAGTATTTTTGTGGTATAAAAGTATGTATCACGCTGTAAGGCACGAAGTATGTGCAGCCCATTGATTGCTTGTTTGTTCATCTTTTGTTTGCTGTTTAAGTCTTTGTACCGATTTATTTTTTTGGTGCCATTATGAAATGAAACCCCATAAAATTTGTAGAGTAAAAGGATACAGCGCTTTTATGAATACTTGGCTTTGATTGCATATCACTTGGTGCTGAAATACATTTTAGGAGAGAAATAAATTAAGAAAAAAAATAATATGTATTTTTGAAAGAGAAGGTTTTTTAACAAATTCATTTGTTTTAGTTTGTTATTGCGTTCCAATAATTTATTTTACTATTTTTTTATACATTACTTATTGATCAGGGGGGGGGGGACATCAGGCTCTCATTTTTATTTCAGACGGATGACGTCACTGGTTTACAAGGCGTGAAAGTTATGATGTGTTACGCAGTGAAGTAGCCAAGCAGGATTGATAAAGAAAATCCCGGAGATTTTGCTTACGTAGAAAGGGAGAAAAATAAAATAAGACACCCGGAAAATATAAACAAGCAGTTTTCTTCTTCTTATGAAAGTAAAATCTGAAATTAAATACTAATAAAAGTTATAATCTGCGCCAAATGATGCTTATTATTTGGTTTTCTTTTTATTGTAACGAAATATTTTAGATTATGTAAAACGAGCAAGTGCCAAAACTAAAAAAAATTAGTTAGACCCGAAAAACCAATCTAAGTGTCATCACCAACACCCGATAAATCCAGCTAAGTGCCACGACCATGATTAGTAGGTCAAAAACGGCCTGAAAGATGAGTTATTATGTGTATTTCTATGGAGAATCAAATTTAAAATGATGAATTACGGGAAATTTACTTTTTGGCACTTAGCTCGTTTTTGAATTCCAGTCTTCACTTGTACTTATTTCCTTTAATATCACTCCAAAAAAAAACTCAAGTTATTAAATTTTCGTAATCCCCACCCCTGTAACTGTAATTATAAACAATTAAATCTTTTGCCAATCCATCGTATTGCTTTTTATCGTATTATACCTTTTTTACACTTAAATAAAAATATTTGTAATTTAAAAACCGATGTCTCCAACAGAAGACCTTCTATAACATACCAAATTCCTCGTTTCCAAGAGGGAATTTTTCGTAGACACTTTTTCAATCTTGCCACAGATTTATACACCTTTTGAAATTCAGACGATTTTAAATTTACGTATATTTAAACGTTCTTTATTTCAATTCATTATTAACATGGAAAATATTGATACTTTTCTCTCTATTTATTAGAAGCAGAATTTATTTAATTTACCTAGCTGTGCCATTTTTCTTAACTTAATTAATTATTATATTTTATTGTAAATGTTTTCACATTTTTTATTTACAAAAAACAATGCCCGATGTATCTAGTTTTAAAGTTTTTCGAGTCGATACCCACTAAATAAGAGCATCCACACACGTGCATGCACGAAAATGTTTGAATGAAATTCGTGAAAAATTCATTCTCTATTAATGGATAACAAACTGTTGAGTACAAAATTATCTTTAGGTTCGATTTACGGTACCGCGATTTTTTTTCTCATAATTTCTTTCTCAGAAAATAAGTAGTCTATTTCGTTCTCGGAATTTTGTTACTGAAATTTCTGAACAAATTTCTTTCTCCGATTAAAGTTAACGCTTTCTTTAATCTTATTTTTGATCTTGAAATCGTGTTCTTCACGCATTTCGTTCTCCAAAGAACGAAATGTCAAAAATAATTTCGTGAACGCTTTTTGTTATCCGATTCTAGTGTCTTCTTGTTAATTTTACCAGCCTAGCTCTCAGCCTTCTTGTAATGCTGAAACATAAATATATCAATCACTTTTTAAGTTAATATATTAAATATTAAACATCTTTCTCGGGGAATTTCGAATGTCAGCGATCAATTCTGAAACCTCCAGTCTTTGAAATGTGAAAACGTAAATGTGTAACTCGAAAATTTACACAAAGTTTTGAGAAAGTAACTCATCAATTTCAAAATTTTACACGTATAGACAGAGGCACGGTTGGAGTGAGTTAATAAAACGATTTAACAATAAATAAAAAAAGACTCCGAGTCAACTTCTCATTTCCCCACTTTTTATTAGCAAACAGCAAAAAGTGATGGACTGAACTAATATAGATCTGTCGTTTGGAAAACTATAAAAGCAGCTCTCTCTCTCTTCCATACAGTTCGTCTAGAAGTGAAATAGGCGTATCAATCATAATAGGTCACCAACCATCATTTTGAATTTTGAATTATCAGGCAAATTTTATTTCAAAGGTAAGTTTATTACTGGATGTTCAATGCACGGCTTACTAGATATATACTATACTAGATACTAGATAGTATCCGGAAATAAAAACAAAATAAAATTTTAAAAAAAATCAGAAAGCCGTTCAATGCTAATAAGAGTTATGAAAATCTATATCCTTTTATTTATTGTAGGCTTGGCCTTTTACGTTTATCTTTTTATCTAATTTTCTTTAAAAAAATTTTAGCCAAAAAAAAAATAAAGTAAAAAACGCATGCAGTTTGAAATTTATTTTTTGTTAGTTCCTATTATTCTGTATAGGAATTTATTAAATGCAACAGATATATTTTTAACTCCTCTGAGAGAGTATATTTCACTCCTTGAAAATCGGAAATACTCTTTAAAAAACTAGCAAGAAGTATTTTCACTCTTTGAATTTTTCACAAAGAGCTAAAAAATGCACCATGCACTTCCGAAATTTTTTTTGCAGTGGTTCCAATCAATTAGACTTTGCCTATGAAATTTAACTTCATACAAATGGTTTGTGGCCATAATGGCGTAGCCAGAAAAAAAATTTTAAAGATTGGGTCTACTTTTGGTTGTTTTAGGAGAGGAATAAATTATATTTTTTTTCACTTATAGTTCTGATGCTTAGGGAGTTTGATTACAGTTTTTTTTTTGTGTCTCTGTACATGTAGTTTATGCTATTTCCGTATTTCACTCCTCATAATTGAATTTCCCTCCTCCTAAAAAAGTCAAGGAGTATTTTTATTCCTCCAAAAAAATACTGGGAATAACACTGAAATGCAAAGTTAAGTTTAAGAAGTTGATATTTTACTTATAATTTAAAAAAATCCGGAACCATCCAAGTACCAGTTATTATCAAAAACAATTCCTTATCAGTGATTTTAGTAACCTTGTGGATTGGTTTCAGAATTTAGGAAATAATTAAACTTTTCTTTTTAATTTACATTATTATTGAACTCTTTCAGGAAAATGCTCTTCATCATATTTGTAACCATTTTTACAGTCGGGCTAACATCAGCAGATCTGGTGGATAATGTAGTTGGTGTGGCTGATGAAACTTTCGTTTACCCTTGTTATAATAAACTTGTCTGTGATTACAAAGGTGGGTTGTTTGAAAACTTTTCATTTCTTTCACGTCCAATTTCCTAAAGTAGGTGCTTTTAACAAAATGTCCTTCCAGTTGCTTAAAGATTTTAAAAGCTAACAGTCCTAGATGTTGTATTAGTTAATTAGCCTTGATATAATATTATGTAAGGTAAAAGTGATGAATCGGTTATTATTAATAATACTGATATTGCCGGCAAAAGTGATTATTTTTTGTGAATTAATCCCTTTAACCGGTGTTTTAATTATTTCTATTATTGAAGTAAAAGAATGTTATATGTTTTTTAGGGGATCAGTGACAGAAGACAAAATTACTACTGTTATTCATAAGATTACATTACATTTGCAATGCAATATTAATATTGCTTTTAAAATATCGTGGATAGTATTTATGGAAATAGAATAATAATATAGAGTTTTTACTATTGATATCATAAGATAAAACTTGGTTCATAATTTCAAAAAAGTGACCTTACACGAAGAGAGGGGGGCTCACTAAAAAGTGAAAATTTGTGACATTGAGGAAGGCGGGGTGTCGAAAACCCTTGTAAATTATGGTACGTAGTTTTTGGATGGCCCCTAAACTACTGGTTACCTTTCTCCATATGAACAAACGTAGATCCCCCACAGATTTTCAAGGGATCATGAAACTCGATTCCAGTAACCTGATACCTAAATTTTGGGAAAAAATTTTTTTCTAGAAAAAGTTAAAGGAAAAGAAAATTGGTTGGGGGTACTTTGATAAGTTATGTTAAAATATATTTTACAGGAAAATTACTTATTTGAAATTAAATGAAATGAAAAAAAAATTCCATTTTGATAATAATTTTAAATCAATCAATTTTTTATTTTTAAATGTTAAATAAAATTACGATGAAAAACTACTTTATAGGGAAGCATCAAAATATTGGGAATATACTATTCTTCTTTTCAAATAGCGATATAATGTAACATCAATCTGAAATGAGCAACTACCAAACATGCCTTAATCTAGAGTTGTGGTTCAACATGCCCCACAAACGCCTTTCTAAATTTTCCATGCCCTCAATGTCCTTTATTTTTTTTCGAAAATCCTTCCTGAAAAGTAAATTAAAACCTGGGAGTCCATGCCCCACCTGGGGGTCAATTGGGTTAAAAGTTTTCAAATTGCCCCCCAAATTCATATTGCGCCCCACGTTAGGAAACACTGGTTTAGGATTAAAAGCGATTGTCGATT
This sequence comes from Tetragnatha montana, assembly GCA_963680715.1. Classification (NCBI taxonomy): domain Eukaryota; kingdom Metazoa; phylum Arthropoda; class Arachnida; order Araneae; family Tetragnathidae; genus Tetragnatha; species Tetragnatha montana. Next base: position 618,107 of record OY796681.1, read on the forward strand.
TTTATTTTAAAGTATTGAATTTACCAAACTTTTTTTGAACTTTTCGTGTCGATTTTGGAATTGTGAACCATTTTTTTACCGGAAAAATAATTTTTTCCTGCTTTTAAAAAATGCGAGAATTCAAATGCTCATCAAAGAAAATGTTCATCGTCCAGTCTTTGTATACGAATAAAGAGTCTATAGTTTCGTGTTTCTAAATTTCATTTTTAAACTCTGATCATTTTACAGTCATTGTTGCTTGTTTTAGTTATGGTAAAGGTATTATTTAATTATTGCATTGTTTTTCTTATTATATTGTTATGCGTACTTATTTGTTACGCTTATCTAAAACATTTAAGACATCTATTTATAAAGGAAGGTTATTTCAGTGACTTCTCCCCAATTCCATGGGGGTTAAACTTATTTTTCTTTGAAATAACATATACCCTATTTCAAAGAAAAGCATGTATAGTATTTATGAGAATATGTAGGAGCTAGACATGGGAATGAAATGAGATGATGGTAAGTTGGAGGATAAATTGACCAATTATGGTAACATAGATTTTATATGGAAAGTTATTTATGTACTACTACTGAAAATATTTGAGAAACTAAATTATTATTACCTTAATTCTGTGAAGTAGTTTTCGTGCTATTGGGTTTTTTTTCTTCCCTAGGAAAGTCAGAGCATCAACTATTTCAAAAATGCATAGATGAAGCTAAACCTTCAGTAAGTTAGTTTGATTTTGATATTCTACATTACATGAAATATTTTTATGTAGATAGCTTATGATACATGTGTTCATAGTATAATCTAAATCTTACTTAAATTCCCTTGCACTGCACTGTTGCAAAAAGGGGAAAAATTTAACTGTGAACTCTTACCCTCCTTTGCCCTATTAGGATATTCCACTTTAAAACATAATAACTGAATGCTTCAAAACGATCTTAGTAATTAAATTTTTATAGAGGAAAAGTTTAATTTTAATAAGTTTATGTTAAATCTTTATAATTACAAATGACAAATTATTATAATAATTGTGACAAAATATATGTCATCTCTATATTAAAATAAAGTAACAGTACCCTGCCACTATCGCTGATTTTGAAATTTTTATTTTTAACAATTTGTAAATATGTTTTTTAACAATAATCTCACTACGTAAAAACTATTTTATGTAATATCATAAAATTTTGAAAATTTGCAGAGAAATTAATGTATTCAGATCATTTAGGTATCAAACATTAATTAATTTGAGAGTTAATCCAAGAGTTATTTAATGTCTAAGTCAGAAACATTTTTTTCTGCTGTGAGTTCGCCCCCCAGCAAAAACTATTAGCAGCAGAATTACGTCCTTTTGCAGCCACGTATACTCCTAACTATAACATTTTGCACAACAAAGCCCTTTTATCTTGAATTCTGAATTAGTTTTAGAGTAATTAAATTTTAAAGTTTCGAACTTTTTGACAATTTTTCGGGTTTTTTTCTATATGAAAGTATAAATATCCACGCTAGAATCATGATTTAAAACATACATACTCGTACACCCTTATATTTTACAAAAAGAGTGCCCTTTTATTATTTTTTTTTTCAATTTGCATCAGTTTTGGAACTATTAAGATTCAAAATTTCAATTTATTTCTCTTCTCTTTCTGGTCATTTACTAGAGGAAGAGATAAATTTTACGTGTCTCATTCTTTTTATTTCTGACGGTTTACTAGATACTAGTAAAAATATATTAACAAAATAAAAAGTTTTATCCAATCAACATGATCAAATGAGAGGGATAATAAAATTATAATTTTAAAAGTATTTTCACCTCATGAATTTTATTTTCCACTTTCATATTTTGTGGATCCATGTGGATTTTCCATTTCCACCTCCAGAAAAAAAGTATTACCAACTAAGTAAAATGTACTTCTTTAATCAACATTTATTTTTTTATCATTTTTCAGGACGTGAATAAAATCGCTAATTTCTTGGGATTCGAAAGTGATGAAGTCAGTCAACAAAATCCAGCTGAAATGCTTACCACCTATTACTGTAACTTGGATGATAAAACAAAGGTACGAAAATTTTAACCGCATCTCAAAACTTTAAATAAGTCATAAAAAAATACAAATTTTGAAAAAAGCTATTGGATATGCTTCGAGTAAAAGTAGTTCCATTTTTTGCAATACTTTTTTAATAGGTTAAAAATACAAAAATGGATTCATCAAGTCATTAAAACTTTTTCTCCAATTCTTGAGAAGTGGGGTTTTAATATAATTTTAAAAAATATAACTTTTCTAAAGAATGCTTTACAAATCCAATTATTAAATTTTTAATTGCATTACTTTTCACAATGATTTAATCCTGGAAATATTACTTCATCAAAAGTTTTACCTTTTCTATAAGCACTTTAAATGTTGATTGAAGTAAGAAAAGAAAAAAAAATTGTTCCATTCGGGTTTATTAAGACGGAAACAAGTAGCGTTCTAACCTAACCCTAAACATGAAATTATACTAGTATATCTCTGCGCGATCGCCACAAGGAGGTGGTCATCCTCGAGCCCACCGAGAAGGCCATGCGGGCCAGTTTCACCTACATCAGCAGACTCAAATAGTTTTTGACAAAAGAAGAGAAGAGGACGAACCGGCATATCACTTGCCAGCGAATGTCCCTAACTGTCTTCTCATATCTTTTCTCTTATGTACCTAAAAATAAATTAATGCAAATGTCGCAGGAGCCAATGAAATCGTCGGAACCAACACAGTCTCTCCAGAACATTGTTTTGACGACCTGCATTGTTGTTGTTTTTTTTTTTTTATTTTTTTTTTATTTATTTATTTATTTATTTTTTTATTGATGAAAAATATTAGGAGGACGTTTCATCTATTAGGAACATTGTTAGGTAAGTGAGCTCAGCGTGCTAGGGTTCGCAAAGCGAATTGCGAAGCACAGTTCGCGCGGGTGTTGGCAAGCGATAGCGAGCAGGGGGTGGCAATCCCCAGATAGTAAAATTCAGATTAAGATAAATATTTTATAAATGGAATCAATTTTATATACTTAAAATAATTATTGTCTCATATCATATATTTCAGGAAAAGAAATTCAATGACGTCCTTCAAGGAGTTCTTCAGTTCTACAAGGTGAGAAACGATCGTTTCACACGCTTCCAATATTTTTTGTAACTCACTCCCTTTTAACACTTTTGATTCTTCCTTAAACAGAGTAAAACCTTTATATTTTACTTGTATTTTAGATTATTGTATCTAACAAAAGGGGATTCCTTTTTGTAAAAATCTGCATCCTTAAAACAAATTTTTAAATATTTCTGTTATCTATATGTGGTAAAAAATTATATATCTTATAATCTATATGAAAAAATTGCATTTCATTATATTCCAATAGCCCGGTTGTGCTAGCAAGAATGGTTTGGAAGAATGCGAGCAAATTCAAAAAATTTCAGTAAGAATAACCCATGTTATTTCAACTACTTTTTATGTAAACTTGCTTGAAATTAATTGTTACGTTTTAAGTAAAAATAATTTGTTTTTATTTTCATTATAGAACTGCGCTTTAGACGGTGCCAGACAACTGTATCAAGACGGTAAATGCGATGCCTGAGAAAATGCAGCCTTCAAGTGATTTGTGCTATTTCTGAGTTTATATTTGGATATGTTTTTAATAAAATAGTTTCTACAGAAAGATTTGTGAATTATTTAACGCAAAGATAGAATGGAATACATAAAACTCATCTCAAAACTCAACTCAATTATAAGGAACTCAAAACATCAGAAAATGCAAGAAAGACATTCTTATTTGGGGAAATCCATAAATTACATGAGGAGTTTTTTCCAAAATTTTGACCTCTCCCTCCCCTATGGTGAGATCTAGTGAGAATTTGCTGGACCCACCTCAAATTCTCATATGAGATTTTTCTCTAGAACTTTAATTAAATCATTTTCTTTGATAAGTTCTATTCACGTTTGTTTCGTCTTGTCGACATAATGCTCAATATGCACTAAGGTGGTTTTAGTTATTTAGCTTCCTCTTTTCTAATTAAAACTTGTTTGTAGACCTTACATTTCAGCTACTACTAAAATTTTCAGCTACAGTTCAATGTCATGTAAATAATAGTTTTTGACTGCATAGGTATAAAATTTAAGACACTTACAAAGAAAAAAATAATTTTTGTTCATAACCTGTTAATTTTTTCGTATCGTAAAATAATTCAAATGAAATACATAAATTCATTTTCTTAACTAGTTGATAAATACATAAGGTGTAAAAGTTGACAAATAAGCAAATAAAATTCAAATTTATTAATTTTAACCCATTTTCGAAACTTTTCTCTTCACTGGGTTAGGTGTAAGAAGACTGAATGGTGTGATTTCCCATAAGATCGCCCTATTTTAGAAGTTTAGAGAGCGGTATTTGACTTAAAAAATGGGATCAACTACAAGGACCTCCAATTGAAGTTTGATGGGAATTGAGCATAAACCATTTTTTAACTCTATTCTTGGAAATATTTTTATACTTCTTCAAAACTTCACTTAAATTCATCCAGTTTCAAAGTTTCCCAAATAATTACGTTATTATAGCAAAAGGCCCAAACCAGGGCATAGAACTCCAATACAACCCAAGTAATAAAGCATGGGGATATTTTCATAATGAAATGCGTAAATGAATCTCAGTTTATCTCTCGTTTCATTCTCGTTAGTGAGAAAAAAATCAAAATAGTTTGATTTTCCAAATGCATGGATAACAGCTTTCTCAATGTGTAGAGAGCGTTTCGTTCTTTAGTGCGCTTGGATCGCCAACAGATCCATCTTTAGGAAGTGATACGCGAATGGGAGGAATGGGAAGAGAAACCAGAATGGAACGAATGCATGACAACTTCCTCGAATCGGAAAATGAGTAGAATATTCGTGAAAACAAAATGACTTCCCAATGCTTTGCTTGAGAGAAAACCCCAATGCACGAGTTAAATGCGTGAAAAAAATATTCTCTATCGAAACAATTTAATAGGCTTCAGCTTCTAAGTTAAAGACCTGATTTTAAAAAGTTTTATGCACCAGGGTATATAGTAAGAATATCATTGGAAATAGCTACAAATAGTGGTTTCGTGATTACTGATTAACCAATATTTAGTTATGTGGGATTTGTGCAGTTGGTCAATATAATTACATAGTGCTCCAATGATGAAATACATTTTAAGGCTTAAAAAGTTGGAAATGAATTACTTTAAATTAATTGATTTTTAACTGAAGAAAATTTAGTGAAAAATATCCCTAACCTAATGAAATAAGAACCAAAACCATTTTTATAAGCGAAATTTAATTTTTTTTTGTTATGGTACTACATTCGGTTTTAAATGGAAAAATTATAGTTATTTTCTTTCCAAGTTGTTCAATATAAACTGAAGTACTCAATGCTCTTTTCTTTAAAACTGTACACCACTCTAGTTTTAACTTAATAAAATAAATACGACATACTAAGTTCGTAAACTTAATTTTTGGTATCCAGGTTAATCTGAAAAGTACAGAGTGCAGAGGTTTTTCTTTTATGGTATTTGAGATTTTAAGACATAAATGGATAAAATCTCAAATTTTCTTCTATTATCACGTGTTAAAAATGAATATTTTTTTACTGCAAAAGAGAATATTCTCTTGTCTTTTTGAAACAAAAGCCTAAATCAAGTTTTCTCTCTCAGTTCAAGGTTCATTTCTCAGTTCATTCAGTTTCAAGGTGACTCTATTTCTTATTTACTGTTTCTAAACTAAAACATCAGTCTTTTCCATGCTTTGAACCCATGTTTGAACCCAATCACACCATCACACACTTTTAAAAGAGAGGAAAGGAAAAAAAGAAACACCAGATGTTTTTCCGCCTTTGTTTCAATCATAGTTTCTATAAATAGCAAGGTGGAATCACAATTTTGACATGAATTTTGAGCACTTGTATAATCTCTAAACTAAAAGTTGACTTTTAAACCAACTTTGGTAAAGTAAAAATACTAGAAAATTTTGATTTGATACAAGAGAAGGCAAAGTAGTTTCAGCCTACAAAATCTGAAAATTTTTTTTACCTAAAAAAACCTTTACAATGATATAAAAACCGTTTCACAGGATTTAGAAACAAAATTATTAACAACATAAAACAATTTTAGCTGCAAACAAGAAAGGTTTTTTAACGACAAATCAAATTATCACATATCCTAATAAAAATGTTCAGCTAAGGACAGTAAAAGGCATAGCTATAAAGATTTAGGGAGTAATAAAATTATTTTTGAACTATACGAGTATAACAAATCCGAAGTTTCGGAAAATAGTTCAGTCTAAAGACAAGCAAGATCACATAGGTGAGAGGCTTAATATTCTTTCCAAGATTTCAGCTTTATTGGAGTTTAATTGAGGTTCTGGACCTAGACGGGTCTAACCTTTTTAATAAAGAAGATTATTTGAGATTGAAACGTTATCTTTTCTAGAGGCGGAAATATGAAGCTCTTAGTTCTTCTTTCACTGGTTGCTTTAGCATTCGCCGAAGATTTAAGCAACATTGCTGAACGCGCTAAAAAGGATTATGTGTTTCCTTGCTACGTTGCAGTAGATTGTGAATACAAAGGTAATCACTTTTTTAATGTTCGTAGATGAAGATGTAAGTAAAACGACGAGGATTGTAAGGAGTTTTTAATTTAGTTATATCCTAATTTCGACGGTTAGTTTATATTAATTGATTATTAATTTACCATACACCTATATATTTTTAATTGGATTTTGTACCACAAGGGTCATGAAAATAATATGTACCATGCTAATAAATAATAAGATAGAAGTTTTATTCTATTATTTTTTCATAGACACATTTTCAAATAGAAAAATTTCCTTGTTAATTAAGTATCACATTTTTTTTAGCAGAAAAACAAACGTTTTGTTATAGTGTCAAAATTTATTCATTGCCAAATATGATTTTAAAACACATTGTATTTTTCTTAGATAAACCTGAAGCTTCACTGTTAAATAAATGCATTGCAGAAACCCCCGAAAAGGTAAAATTTTAACATCCTCATTTAAGTATGAATCCCTGAAAATGGATTTAAATCCAAGAAATTTTATGAAAATATAACTCACTTTTGATGTGGTTCAGGATGGTGAAGTAAAAAACAAAGCCGTTTTCTTTTACTACTATTGATAGAAATAACCTTAAAAATATTATGAAATACTTTTCCCTTTATAGACATAAATTGCAATGTTGTTTGTTGCATACATTAAGGTTACAATAAGGTTTCCTTACTTGTTGAGTAATAGATAAGAGTACGAAAGAAAGAATTCGTCTAACATAGATACCTAAATTAATTAGAATACTTTAATTATTTAATCTCAATCAAATAATAGTTATTTTATTAATTTATCTAGGTGACTCTTATTTTTATAAAAGTACAACGCCTCACTTTATCGCGTACTTTTTTCAATCATCTTACGGACCGCTTATATGGTCCCCTTACCACCAGTATTTTGGTAACATTAGATTATTTTATTTGCATCCCTAAATAAATATCAGAGTGGAGATTGGCAAACAAATTAGTTTTCATTTCCGAAATGGATGAATCACAATAGATTGCTTGCTTTCACTTTCTTTTAGGACTTGGACATCATTGCTAACAACTTGGGCCTCAGCAAAGAACTCGAAAATGGAGAGTCTGCTGTAGAGGCTTTGCACAAAGTATTTTGCAACTTGCCAACGGATGAACAGGTTGAAATGTTTTTATTTCTTTATAAATCTTACTTATATTTTTCAGGTGTTCTTTGTATGTTTAAACCTAATTTAGAATTTAAAAGAACAATTGTAAACTATTATCTGATAACCACAAGTTAATACTTATTTAATATCATCTATTGCCTTAATAGTGGAGTCGCTTGTGTCAAAAAACAATGGCTTAAAAAAACTTTTCGCAGAAGCTTAGTGAGTATTATCATTCGATTCGTAATGATGTCTACATTAACGTGGTACCGGGTGTTTTTTCCGAATTCCGTGCAGGGGGGTTGTATAACGTCATGAATGAAAGATGGTCGCCGCAGAAAAAAACTGTAAATGGCAGTCTAGAGAGGTTATCGGAATTATTTTTGGACAATCATCTCTTAAATATATTTATTTATCGAATAGGTACCGAAATAAGCATCTATAAATCGGTTAAAAATGACGTTCATGACGTCATAAGCAAAAAATGGCTAATTTTACCAAAAATACAGTATTTTGTCGTGTAATACTTTAAATAGATGCTATTTTCAAAGTGAATGTAATGTAATGAATATATGTTCATAATAAAATACCGACAGTGTAAATTTCATTCTTGGTCACAAAAGGCGGATATGGCGTCAGAAATCCAAAATGGCTGGCACGTAAAATAAAATTTTTTAGTTTTTTACTCCAAAATTTTTTAATTGGAATTATTTTATCCTTAAAATAACTTTATTACAACATTTATATAAGTGAAATAATTCCCAATTAAAAACTTTTAGAGTAAAAAAACTAAACAAAAAAATCTTTTTTTTTTATTTTTTTTTATTTGCTTGATGTTCCGTTTTATGCAAATAAACATCGGCAATAAGATGTTTTTTAGGCCGATGGACCGATTGTTTCGCAAGTTAACATCGTCCGCCGATGTCTATTTTTTCGAACAATCGGCGCCGATGCATCGGTCGAGCCCTATTTATTACTTTATGATCAAATAACTGCGGTAAAAATTAAGCATGTACGTAGAAAGGGATGAAAAGATAAATTTAAAGTTACTTGCAGTGGTTTTCAAAAATAAAAGCGAAATATACAGTGTTTGAAACCAATTTCTTTCTCAATGTATCATAAAACTCCAAACAGCAGTATCGTTTTTTATTCCCTGTAATTGATAAATAAAGCCCTTAACCGAACGCGCCATAACTCACGCGAAAGTAGTGTTTCTTGATGATACCTGATACTTTTTAGTGAGAAGCTTTTTCTTTTCTTTGTCATAAAGTGATGCGCTGTTAAATTTTACGAGCAAATTAAAGGAAAGGGGAAATTGACAAGCTGAAAACAAGACGAAAAGCAAGCTCGTGGAAAAAGCTTCAACATTGAGCATTTTCAATCACATGACTCAGACCTAACAACGGCCTTAGCAACAAAAGTGTTACAGTTTTTTGCCCTACAGAGGTTAACAGTTACAGAAAATGACTAGCCGTGGAATTCTTCTATTGGAGCATTTGCAATCACGTGATCCCATACCTAAAAACCGCCTTAGCAACAGTTAAAAGCCCTACAGAAGATACACAGTTAAAAGAAAATAACCGGTTGTGACGTCACCTGAAAATACTCTATTCATTCCCAAACACTAGTCATTTCAAGACAATAGAGCATTTTCAATCACATGACTCGAACCTAACAACGGCCTTAGCAACGGGTCCTTGTCCTCCTGTGACGTTATGTGTGAATTCTTCTATTGGAGCATTTGCAATCACTCCGCACCTAACAACAGCCTTAGCAACGTTGTTTTGGTCCTCCAGTGATGTCATGTGCGAATGCTATGTATTCATATAAAATGTTATAAAAATGTACCTTTCTTTTAACTTCTACGTAAACAAAACCTGTGTTGCCCTTGGGGTTTGTTTCAAAGAAATTTTCTGAACAGTTTTAAGAAGCACGAAATATAGGTATACATGTCTAATGTATGAAGGTTTCGCTATCATTTCATTTGTCTAATCGCGCTCTGTTACAAGGGAATTTCCACATAGATCCTTCAATTGATTTTGAAGTATTACTTTTTATTTTGAATTTTGAGACATTTTTAAAAAAGGCTCGATAAATTAAGGTTAAATTTAGAAATTTTTCTTTTAGTTGTGTCAATTTTGTGCATTCTTATGATTTTAAGAGGAATATTTTTTTCAGGAATCCATTTTAAAACTAAATTGCAAAAAATACTGGTAATGCTATCCTTTCTTTTTATTTTTCAATTGAATTTTCTCAAAACCCTTAATTTTTTTTTCAGCGGAAAAGGTATGACAAGAATTTGAAAGGCGTTTTATCTTACTTTAAGGTGAGTTTTCTTTTCTTTAAAATAACTGTTTAGTACTAATGGGGTTACTTAGATATTATGCTTTAAGCATGGATGAAGGTGGTGTACCCCGGTCCTATTTCTACTTTTTACCCATTTTTTGTTTACTGAAAATAAACTAATGAAACAATTTTTCCTCAATTATTTAGCTTTTCCATTTACAATTACATTACTTTTTTAATTGAAGTATTTTAGTACATAACTACTGAAAGTTTTAAAAATGTAAATAGGTCCAAGGCACACCACTGGTGGTGTACCTTGGTCCTATTGTAAAAATCTTAGCTTATTTCTAAACTTTTAATCCATCAATGATATGTAATAATTTAAAGGCTAACTTGCATTTTTGGGGGAATAGTGAAAAACGGTGAATTACTGAAAAGATAAAACATGGAACTTTATCGCTCATTCCGGGAACCTGACATCATAAATTTCATCAAAAGACAAAGAATGGAATGGGCACCGTGTCACCAAAAAAATGTTTTAATGCCAGACCAACCGGCACCCGAACAAGGGGACGACCAAGCTTGAGATGGCTGGATTGCTTGGAGAAGGACTTTTTAGTTTTGAAAACAAAAAACTGGAGAACGGTTGAAAGGAGAAGACCAGCCTGAGGAAAACATCTTGATCCCAGGTCCACCCTGGGGTGTCGAGCCAGTGAAAAAGATAGGTTAACTTGAGTTCTCTTCCAACTATAATTCAGCCACTCGTGATTCGTGATTCATATTTTCGGGATTTTCAATATTTTAGAATAACTCATTCAATTATTGTGGTTAGAGTGGGAATGAAATCCTACTAGTCTCGCATAATTTCCTTAAGCACATAGAGTTGTTTAACGGAATATGATTTTCATGGTTATTCTTAAGAAGTATTGATGGAGAATCTTTAGTTGCATCTCTAAATTTAATAAAATGTTTCTGAAAAACTCATTGAACAAGTGTTCATTGGACCACCGAGATGTAAAAACTTATAGATTGAATTAGAACAATTTTCAGCATAAACGTTTTAATTTAATGCACTGTTTTGTGTTTTTTTATCACAAAATTATAGCTGTCACCTAAAATAAGTTTTATTCTTGAAACTAAATCCTACTCTGCTCTGAGAATTAAAGTAATAATGTAATAAGAGTGATCTTTGTAGTAACTCAAGCTCAAGGTAGTACCTAAGAGTACCTTGGACAGGTCTAAGCACTTTCTTTAGGTTCAATTCCTTTATCATTTCCAGAAAAATGTCTTATTACCATGTTCAGTTTACCCTTAGCCCCATTTTAAGCACATATAGTATTATAGCTAAAACTTTAAGATATGAAACTCACTATAAAACAGAATCTGTATTTTTTGAACCATAACACAAAATCAAACATAAAAATTTACTTTTGAGTGGTGAAATCTCTTTTCAACATATAGAGCATTTTCAATCACATGACTCGGACCTAACAACGGCTTTAGCAACAGAAATGTTACAGTTTTTTGCCCTACAGAGGTTAACAGTTACAGAAAATGACTGGCCGTGGAATTCTTCTATTGAAATATTTGCAATCACGTGACCCTATACTTAAAAACCGCCTTAGCAACATATACCTCGTTACCTAGCAACCGCCTTAACAACAGTTAAAAGCCCTACAAAGGTTACCTGTTAAAAGAAATTAGCTGGTCGTGACGTCACCTGAAAACACTCTATACTATCAGAAATTGTCGATTTTTTAGAAGTAATTTAGCTAGACTGAGAGCTCTGGTTGTAAGGATACAAACTACATGTACAGTGTTGCCATATCACTAAAACTAGATACTCTAGGCCCAACTTGGACCTAGTACCTTGGACGTCCAAGGTAACACCACCTCCCCCCCCCCTCTACTACTATCTAAAAGTGTGTACACTACATTTTTATTAAAAACTAAAATATCCTAGCAGTCGTTTTCAGAAGCTTCATATTGAATCTAATAGCAACAATATCGATTGTTGAACAGGTTGAAGGAGCATCTAATGAAGAACATAAAAGAAAATATTGAACATATAACTTCACATTATTTAAATATTACGTCTGAGAATTTTATAAAATACATCATTGAATTAATAGTTAATTAATAATTGTAGTTTTTCATTATATATCCTTCTTACTGGTTGAAGTTAGAAATTTTTTCTTTTTTTTTCAGCCCGACTGTGACAGCAAGCACGGAAAAGAGCAATGCCAAAGTATTCAATATATAACGGTAAGAGATAATTTAGATAAGCGGTATGTGTATTATTTTTAATAAATCGTGTCCAAACTAACCAAGCTTTGGTGATTTTATAGGTGTGTACTTTGCAAAACATCGAGCAACTACATGCCGCAGGAAAATGTGGAGCTGACAGCTCTTAGAACGGTTTCTTTTTTTTTTTAAATAAAGTACGAAGGGGATGGTTTACTCACTTTTGTATAATAAAGTTTAACTGTTGAATGATGGTTTTTATTTTTGAAGGATTGAATTTTTAGTTTCTGATTTTAAATTATGCAATTATTCTGCAAATAAATTAACGACTAATTTTCGAATCGATACAGATTATCGAATACTTTCTTGGATCGGTTTGTTTGCGTCACAAATGAATTAGCCAATAAACAAGCATCAGGGGGGACGGATGGCCTGTTTGGTTTGCTCTCTGCCTTTCACGCCAGCAGTCTGCGCACTGCTCCGTCGTGAGTTCGATTCTTACCTCGCCCCTGGGTGTATTTTCCTTCTTTGTGTCAGTAAAAATTCGGTTGTGTCTGTCTTACTTGACGAAGGTGTATAAGCGGATCCTTGAGATCAAACACACTTACCGGAAAATATATGTAACCCAAAAACCCAACACAACAAGCATCAGAGTATGACTATAGTGACTAGATAAGGTAGTGTGTTTACCGCCCATAGATACCATTATAAAAAAGTGTGCCCAAAAAAGGCGAAAAATCCAGGTGGCGAACCACAGAGAAATATCCTAACAGAGGGTCCACGAGGCTATTTTCAAATGCGTTACTGATGTGAGGGCGCCACACTAGATTCTGGAACGTATGCCGGCCGCTTAAATCTCTTGCCAAATTAGAACTCAGCGCATGCGCAAAAAGGTATTTTCGATCTCCCATAGGCAGCCGGCGAACGATTCAGACTGGATCCAGACGCTAGTGAGTTTAGTGCGATCCCAGCGCCACAATTCTCCCAACCTGTAACAAGATGTCATGATTTTCGATTACCATTATGGCCTATGGCCGTGGACTCTCTGTTCTACTACTCTGTGTGGCGAACGATCGCTAGTTTCCACTCTCTATGAATGCTATTATCTCTGATCTGTGCGGTGCCGTGCCCCGTAAGCGCGGATCTCGTTAAAAAGAGATAATAGTATTCATAGAGAGTGGAAACTAGCGATCGTTCGCCACCTGGATTTTTCGCCTTTTTTGGGTACACTTTTTAAATCCGGTAAACACACTACCTTATTCTAGTCACTATAGTACAGGGTGTTCCAAAAAAAGCCCCTACCTTTAAAAATCTATAATAAATAAACGAAAAGAGATAAAAATACGCCGTTGGTTGCATCCTACTTAGAATACTCACAAATTTTTGTATACAAAATTTTGAAAAAGTGTAGTTCTCGAACTTTGATGTAGATGGCAGCACTACTTTTTGGATATTTTAGGGGAAAATAATCGTCTTGTCCCTATGCTTAACTTTGTATAGGGAATTCAAATATTATGAATAGAATCGATTCCAGAATCAAATGAGTAATCGAACCTTGGATCCCGTATACTATATCAGGATCGGCTTTAAACAAATTTAAGTGATTAAATTTGTCAATAGGGGGGGGGAACATTGGAATAGAGAAATTTTTTAGTGTATTCGAGATTTAGGGTTAATTTCCATTAAAACCAGAGATGGGCGCAATCAGATTACTTTTGTAATGAGATTAATAATCTGTTTAAAGTAATCAGATTACATTTGTAGCCATCAATCTGATTACATTTGTAATATACTTAATAGAAGGTTATCTGATTCCATTTTTAATCTGATTGAAAGTAATCTGATCACATTTGTCAATCAGATTACATTATTGTCAATCGGATTACTTTTGAAATCAAATTAACGCAACTTAATTACAGTGGTCCGCAACTCACCGGAAGTGGTTCTTAGCTAACCGGAAGTGACCCGAAACTTCCCGGAATTGGTTCGCTATCAACCGGCAGTGGGTCGCAACTCACCGGAAGTGGTCCGAAACTTCCCAGAATTGGTTTGCTATCAACCGGAAGTGGTTCGCAACCAACCGGAAGTGGTCCAAAACTTATCGGGAATATGTTTCACATTTCACCGGAAGTGGTCAAAACTTACCGGAAGTGAAACATTACTGTGGTTCGCAACTCACTTCCGGTAAGTTATGGTTCACTTCCGGTAAGTTTCGGACCACTTCCGGTAAGTTTCGACCCATTTCCGTTAGGTTATGGTTCACTTCCGGTAAGTTTCAGACCACTTCCGGTAAGTTTCGACCCATTTCCGTTAGGTTATGGTTCACTTCCGGTAAGTTTAGAACCACTTTCGGTAAGTTTCGGACCATTTCCGGCAAGATGCGAACCAACAAGTACATTCTGTGTGCCTTACTATTAATCAATCATAAAAAGTAATCAAGATTTATTATGAGATTACAAATTGTAATCTGTAATCAGATTACAGATTACCCCTTTCTGTACCACGATTTTTGTTCATCTTGATGTACTCTACCAACCCTACCCAGTTTGTACTATGAGTTTATGACCACCCTGTATAAATTTATAAACACTCGATTTAAATTTCCACCATTTCAAGAAACTGAGATATCTTTTTAAAAAACTAATATTTCGATCGAATCAAATTTGGCTAAATCGAGATCAGCTCTCAGAGCTTCCATGCAAGCTCCACCAATAAGTAAAATAATGAAACCGAGCAAATAATCGAGAAAAAATTCACCCAACTAATTAACTAATTAATGCCCCCTTCCCGAATGTACAAAAAATTTCTCTATTCCAATTATTTAGAAGTTCACTCGCTTAAATTTCTTTAAAGCCGATCCTGATATAGTATACGGGATCCAAGGTTCAATTACCCATTCGATTCTGGAATCGATTCTATTCATAATATTTGATTTCCCTACAAAGTTAAGCATAGGGACAAGGCGATTCTTTTCCCCTAAAATATCCAAAAAGTAGTGCTGCCATCTACCTGAAAGTTCGAGAACTACACTTTTTCAAAATTTTGTATACAAAAATTTGTGAGTATTCTAAGTAGGATGCAGCCAACGGCGTATTTTTATCTCTTTTCGTTTATTTATTATAGATTTTTAAAGTTAGGGGCTTTTTTTGGAACACCCTGTACATCAGTATCAATATGTGAAAATCTGAAATCGATCAAAAAATATCTTGAGGTGCCGCAAAGCCCTTAAAGTTTCGAAAATATGCTGGTTTTTTTACAAAACATCAAAAAAACAAGGGATTAAACCCTCCCATCTTCTTCTTGATTTTTTTATGAGAATCTAATATAGTTGCCTTAATACATCAGTATCAATATGTGAAAATCTGAAATCGATCAAAAAATATCTTGAGGTGCCGCAAAGCCCTTAAAGTTTCGAAAATATGCTGTTTTTTTTACAAAACATCAAAAAAAAAAAACAAAGATTAAACCCTCCCATCTTCTTCTTGATTTCTTTATGAGAATCTAATATAGTTTTAGTCATAATGTTCCAGATTCTATTCTTCTATCACCCCTCTTTCGGTAGTAAACATTTTTTAAAGTAAAAATAACTCTTGTAAAGTTGTTTTTCCTGCATCTTAAAACAGCTAATAACTCTAGAACTATACAACTTAAAAACCTGAAGTTAGTGTAATTTTGTTTGTAATTTTATTATCTTTGATTTAATGTGCAACATAACTGCCTTTCTTAAAAAAAAAAAAAAAAAATTAAAATTTAAAAAAAAAAAATGGTGGAAAAATAAAATAAAAAAAAATTCTGAAAAAAATGTTTTAAACAAATTTAAAGTTTTCAACTCCCAAAATAAACATTTCTGTCAAATTTCAAGTTGAAAATAGGTTTTTATCATGTAGAAAAACAACTCTTAGCCAATTCGGTACAAAATCTTAGAGAGCTGGTTTCCAACTTAATTCTAAGTGCCTACATTTCACCTGAATTTTCCTTAGAATTAAGTTTTTACGTAATTTTTTCACTTCCAAAATGTCAAATCAAAGGAAATTAAAAGTGTTTGAAGATAAAGAATAAAATGAAATCATAATTCTAAATAATAATGGGTTGACTCAATATTTAAACTTATACTTAAGTAACAAATGAATTCTCTTCTTTGTTGTGATGTATTTTATCCTAGGTTTAAAAAAATATTTTTACAAGATCACATTAGAATTTAACCAATTATTTACTCTACGTAATCTAAAAGTTTTACATTGAACAATAATAAAAAATACACTCACTTTTTTTTTCTATAACGCGCGGATTTCTCTAACCTAGCTAGCTAAAGAACTGACTCTGACTACAATAAGGAAGCTTGCAGTAAGTATGGTGACAAGATATTTCATGAAAGTATGAAAAGTTTGGCACAAGCAAAATACAAAAACCAAATATCTCCACTTGGTGCTCAGGGAAAATGGAGCTTCAAAATGGACTCTATGCAAATAACATTATACAGACGAAGTAATAATCACAATAGATAATAAGTAGCATCTTAATCATCAGGGTTTTTCAATGTCTCTCGATTGGATTTCGGATATTTTTTATTATTGTTCAATATAAAACTTTTAGAAATTGGTTTAATTTTAATGTGATCTTGTAAAAATATGTTTTTAAACCTAGGATAAAATGCATCACAACAAAGTAGAGAATTCATTTGTTACTTAAGTATAAGTTTAAATATTCAGTCAACCTATTATTTTTTATTCTTTTATCTTCAAACACTTTTAATTTCCTTTGATTTGACATGTTGGAAGTGAAAAAATTACGTAAAAACTTAATTCTAAGGAAAATTCAGGTGAAATGTAGGCACTTAGAATTAAGTTGGAAACCAGCTCTATAAGATTTTGTACCGAATTGGCTAAGAGTTGTATTTTCTGAAATTTAAGTGAATTTTTTTGCATGGTACAAATCATATGAACACTATCAAGGGAGTTTTTGAATTCCCAATGAGTGAATCGCTTTTTTTGTTAAATTACATGGAATGTTTAGGGACTTGCCAAAACTGCGCACTGCCCCGTCGTGAGTTCGATTCTCACCTCGCCCCTGGGTGTATTTTCCTTCTTTGTGTCAGTAAAAATTCTGTTGTGTCTGTCTTACTTGACGAAGGTGTATAAGCGGATCCTTGTGATCAAGCACACATACCGGAAAATATATGTAACCAAAAAACCAAACCAAACCGACTTGCCAAAATTTCGAAAATTTTTATTTTTTTTCTACATGATAAAAACTTATTTTCAACTTGAAATTTGGCAGAAATGTTTATTTTGGGAGTTGAAAACTTTAAATTTGTTTAAAACATTTTTTTTTCAGAATTTTTTTTTATTTAATTTTTCCCCCATTTTTTTTTTTTTAATTTTTATTTTTTTTTAAGAAAGGCACTTATGTTGCACATCAAATCAAAGATAATAAAATTACAAACAAAATTACACTAATTTCAGGTTTTTAAGTTGTATAGTTCTAGAGTTATTAGCTGTTTTAAGATGCAGGAAAAACAACTTTAAAAGAGTTATTTTTACTTTAAAAAATCTTTACTACCGAAAGTGGGGTGATAGAAGAATAGAATCTGGAACATTATGACTAAAACTATATTAGATTCTCATAAAGAAATCAAGAAGAAGATGGGAGGGTTTAATCTTTGTTTGTTTTTTTTTGATGTTTTGTAAAAAAAAACAGCATATTTTCGAAACTTTAAGGGCTTTGCGGCACCTCAAGATATTTTTTGATCGATTTCAGATTTTCACATATTGATACTGATGTATTAAGGCAACTTTTCCGCACTATCACGAAACGATTCGACAAAATTCGTCTTTTTCGTTCCACCCTACTGTCCATGCATAGCTGGAGGTGACGCTTGAGAGTTGGAGTTTATACCTAAGGAAATATCAATTGGAAGATTCGTTTTCAGGTTGAGATTTCCTGCAGACCTTATAAACTAGTCTTCTAAAAATATATCTTTGAGGGAATCGATTCCACCTTCCCGAAAAGCATCAAAATTGATAGTTTAGTTAAATGAGTTTATTACTTTTATACGAGTGATATTCTACACTCGAAGTTTGCTCTTATAGAGACAAAAAACTCAGTACGGATTAATTACACTATAAGAGCTTCCACTGTTTAATATTTACTCGAGAAATAATTATAATTTCAGTAACCTTAACTTTGTAGGCCATCAGTGTTAAGTAGTCTTCGAAGTTGTTCAGTGCCTCGGTAGCGCAGTAGGCAGGGCATCAGTCTCAAAATCTTAGTTGTTCCAAAAATTAGCTGAAGCTCATTTATCAAGTTTGAAATATATTTTTAAAAAATTGAACGGCTTGTACTGTTTTACAAGATGACTCAAGATGATTTGAAGATTCAACCATCGAAAGAAGAGGTGATTGAAAGGGGGTAAGAAATTGCTTTCATAAATTCTTTAATGAAATATATTTTAATTTCCACGTTGTTGGTTACTTCTTTGACTCAATATATATGTTACGGGCAAAGTGGTAAACCGGGCATTATTAATAATGCCCCAAGTTGAGGAAGGCAATGTGATGATAAATTCAATGACATTTATCTATAAGTATTTATCACTTTGCCCGAAATACGCGGATATTATTAATAATGCCCGGATTTATCATATTGTCCGCAACATATCTAACATATGATCATACCGTGATCAAGGAATTCTTATTCCTCAATAATTTTTGAATTCTTTTCATGACTTTTCTGAACTTTTTTCGATGTTAAAAATTACTTTTTCTGATGAAACAATTTGGTAGTCGGAAAAATTATACCTGTGTTTATTAGCAACAACCCCCATTACAAATTAAATTTTCATACCAATAAATGTTTCCTTACGAATTTTCCCTCCAAGAACCAGATTTCTTATTGACATGGATTCAGAAAGAAATTTTCTCATAGCAGTAGTTCGAAAAGGAAAACTACAGCAATTTAAGCCAAATTGCCCCAAGTTCCAATACATTCTATGGCTAATCTGATCGTGATCAAGGTGGGAAGAAAGAATATATTATGAGGATTTATATCAGCCATGTGATTTAATAAGTAGTAGTTTTAAATATTAGTAATGAGGTTTAACTCGGATTGAAAGATTATGTTTAGTTACAAATCTCAAACAATGACATGTTGTCGTGCGAGAAAAAACACTTTTGGCTCTACAACTCTGTACGATTCGATCTTTTTTTCTACGCTATGCAATTTCAATTTATAACTTTTCAGCTTGGTGAAATTTTGGGAATTCGCTCGTTCGTTGCTAACGCTTTCAAAAGATTCTCCAAAAGTGACTTTCTCCATTAATCCGACGATGTTTACCCCCCTTGAAATTCAAAAATTTTAATTTTTAATCATAAAAAACTACCCCAGTATTTCCCCACCCGAAATACCAATATCCCCTTCCAATTTTTTTCTGGCTAAATCTCTATACCTAAACTAATTGCTATTATTTCCTTCCTTCCTCCTCGGCTCTACAGTCCATGTAGGACCTTGGCCTCCCTCACAAGGCAGCTCCACCCTCTCCGATCCCTGGCTCTTGTCTTCCAATTTCTCACCCTTAATTTCCTCAAATCTTCTTCAACCTCGTCCAGCCATCTCTTTCTAGGACGTCCGATCTTCCTCTTACCCTCTATTTTTCCTCTGTAGATTTTCTTTGTAGCTCTCTCGTCACTCATTCTCTCCAGATGTCCAAGCCATTGTATTCTTTTAGATTTTATTATATTGACAATATCGTATCTTTTTCTTTATATAGTCCACTTAACTCTAAATTGCTCCTAATTGCTCCCCTTGCTATTATTTAATACCTAAATTTCTTCATTAATTGACCTTATCTATAATATCTGATATGAAAGGTTTAAAAACTAAGTTTTATAGTAAGCTTCTATGGCCAGAGGGGACAACACAAGGTCGTTTCCAAGAGGGGTTAGACGTTCAACCCCCTCCGTAATTTTGACATCAATTTTTATACTGTCTTTTTCCTTGAAAATTATGTGACTTAAAGGAGTGGACGCGTCTAACCCAAACAATCTCGAAAGAAGTCAAAACACTACTGAAACTTAACGTATGAAAGTACTATCAAAGAGGTATCTAAGAAATAATGTTGAATCCACACCTCCCCCCGAAACAAATATAGTTACGACCTTGCGACAACAATACACGAGATAAAGTTCTATTATATTTATGTAACTGTATTATTTTGCAGGGATTCTCTAAAAGAGCCGACTTCCAAAGGTTTAACGCCAATATTAAACTCTCCTCGAAGTAGGGTTATGGCTTTTTACAAATCTCAGAACATGCAGTTTTCAAAGAAAGTAGAAGAGGCAATAAAAAATCTAGGTAAGTTTATTACTTATAACCGAAACTTGACATGGGGGCTTCGTTACCTTATTGTATATCGTAAAACAAGCTATATCATGAGTAAATTAACTTAATATGTTCTATTAAGTTATTACTAGACTCAGCATAGGCGCCGACTTCAGAGTTCAGGTGGGCTCAAGCCCCCTCAATTTTTTCGATAGGGGCTGAGCCCACCCAATATTTTTAGGAATTGCTGAAAATAATGGGTTAAGAAAATACAACAGGTAAAATTTGAAAATGTATTGAAGGAAGAAAGTTACAATTAGTTAAAATTTTCTATTCACTAAAGCTATATTTTGGTCCAGTGCACCCAATAATAATCACAAGTCGGTGCTTCTGACTCAGGCTTTGCATTTATGTGAAACTAATAAGACGTTCATTGATGAATCCCATATAAATGCTCATTGTTGACTTGTTGCTGCAAGCATTCAATTTTTAAATTAATTTTTATAGGATAATCTTTAATTTGTATTATCCTTGTCTTAATAAGCATCCTATTATTTCAGTGATGTCTGAGAAAAATGCAACTTTTTATGCAATTGTAAAGTGGATTGTAGGTAAGTTTATTATAAATTTCTTTTGATACACCAGTAGAGCCCTGCACGCGTTGCCTCTAGATCGGCTATTCGTACTTTTGACGCGGATTACGATTTGGAGAGCTTTTGAGCGGAAGCGGCTTTCCGCATCAGCGTTCAACTCGGCGCTCAACATCCGACTTGGAAAAAAAGCGGCGCATTCGCTAAAACGCGGTTTTTTGCCACAACAGCGGCGAGTTGGCGTGAAAGCGGCGAATTAGCGAGAACGCGGCGCGCCGGAAAGAGATCGGCAATTCGAAATCTAATTGGCGAGCTGAAAATAAAAATCGGAGTATTAAGGTGAAATCGAAATTTTCGTATTTTCGTAATTTTTTTCTGAAATTTATATTTGTAATTGGGGATTGAAGGTTGATCAAGATTCTGAATGTTTTCCCTCACCGTGACAGTTTTCTTTGGGAAAATAATTAAAATATGGATCATTTTTTAATTTCTTTTTTTTCCTACGGATTTTGAGAATTTATGATATGTTTAGACTGGAATTTATATGTACTCTAAAATTAGGAATAATTAACCAGCTCTTTTCTTAAGATAAGCTATACCTAGGTTTTTTTTAACACATCTTGTTTTTTCTCTCCTGATTTACCTGTATTCGTTCCCTGTGCATGATCATTTTACCCCACCCTATTTTCTCTAAACCTGATTACTGCCATCACTATGTTTTGCGTAAGTCTAAGAAATATACTAAACTCAAAAATGATAAAAGTTCATGTTTTCTCCCTGTCATACTACTTTAGTTGTTATGCTTTAGTTTTTACACTATTTAAGAATATTTTTTAAGTGTGCATCACAGTAACAAACATCACGTGCATGTATTGGTGAATAAAAACTGGTTTGACTATCGCCTATCAAGATATTTTTGTGAATTTCAATATCTTAAACTTTCGAACACTAATCTGATCGTTTTGGATTATTAAGTTTTAAAACAGTGATTCTTAATAAAATCGCGATAAGTTCTTTGCTGAAATATTAGATTTGCTCTTAAATCAGACCAATAAAAGTAAGAGAGTTTATTTAGAAACGTAATTTATTTATGCAGAAGTTTTTTAAAAATTTTGGATATTCATTATATTAAATGATCAAAAATTCTATTCAATCAAAAATTATTAAATACACAATTCTGTTTTGCTTGATCAAAGAAGCCCAAAATTTTCCCTAAAATTCGAAATTTTCGTAAGAAACCGTTTATTTTCTTATTAAATCTTTTATTTTAAAATACTAAAAACATGAACCTGTGTGTAAGCTTCTCTAACAAACGCATAGCCTCAGAGAAACAGTTAGTTCCAAACAAAATACTTAGCAACGAGCTCGATGTTAGTGCACCCGCGTTGATTCATGAGCGGCGAACTCGGGTGAACGCATCCGATTCGGATCCAACGCGGCGATTTGAGCTAGAGCGGTTGATTTCGTTTTAGATCGGTGCAGTATAGTTGGAGCGGAAGTATGTTTTCCGAGAGCGGGTCGCAAAAATCGGATCATCCGCGCCAGCGCGGAAGAGCCGCTCAAGCCGCGCTCAAAAGCGTTCCGTGCAGGGCTCTATACACCAGTAAAGTCTTAAAATACTAGCGTAAAAATCTCGACTCCTAGCAACTTATCTAATCCTACTTTCACTTTCATCACACAGCAGCAAAGTCGTGAGCATTAATATATACATTTGTTTCTGTTTAAAAAAAAAACTTGTAAAAGTGTCAAAAATATTTATATTTCTTTCCTTATTCACAAACTGCACAATCCAGTAATTTTTTTACTTGGAATTTACTAAAAATTATTTGAAACGTACTGAAAATGTTTAAATATTGACATTAACTCTTCAATACAGGGGTAGTCAACCTTTTTACCTACCCCCACTTCCGTATCTCTGTTAGTTGAGAAATTTTCCCACTGCCTATCAGATACACATAGAATTGAAATATACAGGGTTTCAAAAGTCCGCTTCACAACTTTTATTTGGAACCAATGTCTCTGTAAATTAGGGTAAATGTAAGGTGTACCCCTAGGTATGTGACCCTGTTGAATGCATTGAGACGTCTTACAGCACTCCTAGCAGTGAGATAACAAAGTTTAAAAAAAATTAATAAAAAAACTAAAGGAGATGGAATGTGAAAAATTCTATGAGAAAACTTCTTCCAATATCATAATAAACACACAGAAAATATCTTAAATATTTGAGGAGATATTAACATGGGAAAAGAGCACTTTTTCAGGCCTCAAAAAAAGTTTTAACTAAAAAAAAAAAATCAAAGAAACTTGCAAATTTGCGACTAAAAAGTGTTATCCCTGCTACTAAAATAACGTTCATACTCGACAGGAGAAATCGGTAAACACAAAGCCTGTTGGGTTGCTAGAAGGAGTTTTGCTACGCAAATCGTGATGAAAAAGCACTATATTTAGTATACATTTAAAGTTTTTAAAATTTATTAAAAATTGGTTTAAAATTTTAAAATCTTTCAAACGTCACTTTTAATGAAATATCTGTAATTAGCACTTGAAAAAAAAAAGCCCAGAAAACCATTTTTAGTCAATTTTAAAAAAGTTAAAATTTCAAAAAATTCAATAATTCATGCTCACGACTTAAGAGTGGCATTACACTGTCGGGATTTTGACCCTGTCGGAATTTCGTCATCGGGAACCTGATCTGTCGGGATTTTGAACGGAACTTACCTAGGGGTCAGGACCTTATTTATTTATTTATTTATTTATTCAAACACCACCATGGAGACGTTGGTTCCAAATAAAAGCCGTGAAACGGACTTTTGAAACACAATGTATATAGTGCAGTGGTTCCCAACCTGGGGGCGATTTGGTTTATCAGGGGGGCGATAAATAAGTGGGGGGCAATTGGGGGGCGATGAATATTCAAAGGGGGAAATTAAAATAATAGTATAGTAAGGTTTACTGATCACCTTGACCAGTTAAAACTCTGACATAGAATCAAGATTTGAAGATTTGACCAAGTTACAAATTCCGGATTGGATTCTAGATCCATTCTCGTTTGAAGCTGTGGATAAGCTTGATAACTCATTGCAAAATGAGTTTCCAGACTTGAAGTATAACTGTGAGGTGAAAACCATTTTCAAGATCTTTAACTGAAATCTACCAAGCACAAGGCAGCCATTGAAAAGATAATTTAAATTTCCAACAATAAATAATACAATAAAATATCAAATTTTCATTTATTACAAATTTTAACAGTCAACTTTCTAAATTTTTCGAGATTCAAATTTAAGAGTGACCTGATAAAACTGCTTTGGTTGTTTTTATATACGGTAATAAAATTGCTTTATTTACACTTAACTTCAAATTAAAATTAGACATACAATGAGAATGAAAAGGGGGCAATAGGTGTTAGTCAACCTCCAGAAAGGGGGCGATGGGCCACAAAAGGTTGGGAACCACTGATATAGTGCTTTTCAATCACGATTTGCGTACCGAAACTCCTCATAGCAACCTTACAGGCTTTGTGTTTACCGATTTCTCCTTCCGCATTTGTGACATACTGGGTTCAAGAAACGTTGCTGTCGAGTATAGTATAGTTATAAAGCTACCAATAAATGTTATGGCGGTATATACAGGGTGTCCCAAAAAAGACTGACGCATTTTAAAAATCAATAACTCAAAAACTAAAAAAGATAAAAATGTGCGGTTTCTTGCCCCCTACTTGTTAGGCCAAAGAATTTTCATCCCAGAATTTTCGAATTTAGTTCCAAAATTTTAACTAGATGGCAGCACAAGAATTTTTTGAGGGATTTAGGGAAAAGGTATCGGAATAATCCCTGTTACTTAACTTGTGACAGGAAAACCAAAGTTTGATTAAATATCGATTCACAGAATCGAATGTTGTTCGATCCTGAACGAATCTTGTTCGATTCTCGGAAGATTTAAGATTCGATCTAAGGAAAATATTAAGATTTGGGTTACGCTTTGAATCAGTTTGACAACTAAACCAAACTGTGGTCCTCCCCTTAAGACGGATCTCTCATTTCAGCCAATATTTTTCAAATTACTGAATTTGATTTTGTTAAATACGCATTAATTTTTTCTAAATAGGTAGAATCCAAATAAATTCTTTAAACGTTTATTGAGGGAATGAGAAGTTTAGATTATTGATGATCTTTAGAAGAACAGTATATGGTAGTTTGTGCTACGATGCACATAACAGGGGTGATTGTGTTCCGAGTGAATATCCTAGATTACCGGGTTTTCTATTAAACTTACAAGTTTCTATGGCGGATGTTGGTCAGATAGCGTTGGGTGGGAAAATGGGTCTAGTGGGGTAAAATAGGGGGGTCTAGGGATTTTAGCAGTTTATATTTATAAAATTTAATGTTTTTGGCATGCTTACTTTTATTGAGACTCAAGTAAAATCAGCATGCCAAAAAAAACATTAAATTTTATAAATATTAGCCGCGTTCACAACAGCCATTCTACCGGACGAAAGGCAGAGAAAACCGGTTCTTCTTCCACCACTCTCCCTACGCAGGGAATAAATCACTTGACTATCAGTTGGAAATTCTCTCCTGGGCAATAGCAGTAGGAAATGCTTTAATTGGATCAACTCTCGTAGACAGCGATCTCGCTCGCTTCCCGCATATCTACGAGCTTGCTCACCACGTGATTCTTTCTACTGGTAGGACGAGTGCTCTTGTGAACGGGCTATTAAATTTCCTCACGGCTGGTTTTCGGAGATCCCTTTTCCCCTACTTCTTTAGCTCTTTCTCCGGTTGAACAGGTTGGCTGTTGTGAACGCGGCTATAAACTGTTAAAATAGCTAAACCTATTTTACCCCACTAGACCCATTTTTCCACACCCCAACCTACTCATAATTCGATAGAGATGTGGGTACATTACATATGCGAGTAGTGATGGGTGGGGTAAAATAAACATATGGGGTTAAACAGACTATGTGAAATTTATTATTTTTTGACATCCTGATTCTTCTTGAGCCCAATAGAAAAATCAGCATGCCAAAAAAAAAAAAAAAAAATATATTCTGTTTAACCCCGAAAGATCATTTTTCAGCCAACCAACCCTATTTTCAACTAAAATAATGTTTAAAGAAGTTCCGCACTTCCACTGAAATTCTTGCCAAATTCATCCACTTATTTAATTCCGAAAATAAATGTAGTTTAAATTTAGTGTAACTTAGTCTGATCGGGGCCCTTTCTCAAACACCAAGTCAAATTTAATATCCCCTCTATAAAAAGTTATCTCAAAGATTCTAAAACTTTGATTTCCCTTTAAAATATTTTACATAACCATCCTTTGAAAAAAAGCAGTGATAAACGCTTCATATAGAAATTTTAAATAAAAAAGTTTCCGGTTAAATGTGTATAACCCACTAGATTAAACAATTAATGGCGCAGCCTTTGTCAGAAATCATGTTCTAATTTTCCATGATATTCCTCAAAATAATTTCCAATTAGAACTCAAAGTTCGATTTCCGAAAGATTTTATTATTTAGAATTAAATCCTAACAATATCTCCTCTGTGCCATAAAAGATCAATCAAACAACCAACTAGCTAAAGCATTTCAATCTAATTCGATTCTGAAATCGATTCTATCTCTCAACTTCGATTTTCCTACCACAAGGCAATAGCAGGGATTCCGCTGACAGTTTATACCTAAATTTCGGGAAAACTTCTCGTGCTGCCATCTACAAATGCATTTTGGAACTAAAATTTTGAAATTTTGGGTACGAAAATTCTTTGCCCCCCTGAGTAGGATGCAAGAAACCGCATATTTTTATCTTTTTTAGTTTTCGAGTTATTGATTTTTAAAATGCGTCAGTCTTTTTTGGGACACCCTGTACCTTTCATGCATTGTGCCAAGACTTAATTCTGGAAATCAGGTATCTTTCCCCCCATCAAATGATAGGAGGTTTTTATTATATTTGTTAAAATAACCTATTATTTAGTTGATAACAAGTTCAAGTTGCATGTGTCAAATTAACAAAGAAATATTTATCTTTAAGAAAATGCAGGTCATGAAAGTTCACTTAGATTACTAAACGATGTAAAGAAGACAATTACAAAGAGTCTCAAAAATGGAACAATCGTAAGGACCCGTCAGTCAAGAAAAGCTTTGGGGGTCAATGGATCTTTTATGCTAAAGGAAAAGGGAAAACATAAACCAAAAATGGATGTTCAAAAGATGGCAGAAATATCCAGGCGCAAAGAAGATATTAAGAAAAGTGCAGACTTTTTAAGAAAAGAAGAAAAGTTTTTTAAAACTCGTTTCGTGATAAATGATCTATAATCTCAAGGTATTGTTTTAACATTTGAATTATCTTTTTTAAAAAAAAAATATTTTATTTCACACAGATTCATTGTAAATATTCTTAAGCAAAAGTTATCTAAATAACAATGCAATCACTGGTGTTTTAAATAAAATTATTGAATAATGGTTGTGAATATATTTGCTTTCCACCTCAACCAATGCTTCTATGGAGAATGCATTAAAGACTTAAATGGCAATGTCATCTCCCAGGCAGAATTTATAATAGCTAGACACTACATTCTCCTTAGCTCATAAACTGCAGCTTTTTGCCATATCAGTAGGGGAGAGTGAGGATGAATGGAACACAACTGAATTTTTTTATATCTTAAATTCATTTAAAATGTTGGATTTTTCACCCAGGTGATTGTAGTACCTAGCCTATTCAACAAATTGTGTTCATTATCAGCTTCCATAAATTTGACTACTAAAAGTGTTTTCTATACCAAGTTTTACTTTAATAGAAGTTTATTAAACACAGGGTTCGTACACCTTTAAAGGAAAAAAATTCAAGGCTTTTCCAGGCCTTTTCAAGGCCTTCAAACGAAAAATTCAAGGCTAATATTTTTGTTCAGAACATAACCGCAATCATGACACTAGTCTATTAACCTACCATATTTTAAACCAAGTATGATGTATTTTGAACTGAGAGTACTTATGATGTGATGAGGTTGGTTAATCAAAGGTTGAGTGTTTATTTGAAAGGGTTAGTTGACCTCAATTTAATTGCAATAAAACAACAAAAAAATAGGGGGGAAAAGAAGGTATCAATATCTTTTTACTGATCTCATCAGCAAAAAAATTTACTGATCAATACCTTTATCTGAAGAAACAATTATACCATACTAAAATTAATTCTTATAAATAATGCCTAACATAGCTTCGAGTGATAGAAAATGACATGAATTTGTTAAATAATGTAAAAGCTATACTATTTATGTCTTCTTAACCAGTTTTTGAAAAATAAAATCTTTCATTAGAATTCTAATAAAAAATCTAATTAAAATAAATTAAATCCGATTTTTTTTAAATAAAAAATCAGCAACAATGTTTCTAATTTGTAAAAAAAAAAATTAAGTACTGCCATTTGAAGTTATGATAAATGAATATTAAAGTTTGAAATACACTTATATTCTCTTTAGAAGTATAGCTTATTTTTATTTTCGTAAAATAAATATTTTGATTAAACTAACAATGAAAATTAATTCCTTAAAGAATCCCAATTAGTCGTGAGCATCGACATGAAATTAAGACAGTTGTTACTTATACTTAAGGATGCCAGGTCAAGAAATACGCCATTTTTGCCAAGAACTATATACAGTTTTTATTTACATGCTTCTCGAATGGAAGTCGAATCTGGAATACAATGACGCCGCTCGTTCACTGAGTCGGCGGGAAAATCAGTGTTGCCACAAAGGCTCATAAAGGGAGTGTTGCCACATTTCCTCCCACCTTTGAGTATTCTTCTTACACTTTACTCAAATACACAAAATACTGACATAATCAAAACACACTTAATACTTAGACAATCAAAATACACTGAATACTTATACTATCAAATTATTGCATTACATAATTACTTAACAAGAGGTTTAATCACTCTACCACTACTGGTGGTTAAAGGGATGGGATCATTCCCAGTTTCCACCACCGTGTTTTCCCACTCTAGCCGATACAGTCTCTGTACTGGTCGTAACAACTCTGAATTCTCAGTTTTAATTAACGCTATCCTTACATTACCGTCACGACCAGGAATAAGCTTAATTACCTTAGCTAAATTCCAAAAAACTCGTTTTTTGTTTAGATCTTCTACTAATACTATTTCTCCGACTTTAAGAGGCTCAATTTTAAGATTTTTAACTGATTGTTGTCTCAATTGACCCAAGTACTCTGTTCTAAATCTAGATCTTAAAGTTTCTCTCATTCTTTGAATATACTTAGCTCTTTTTCTTAAAAGTCCTTTATCTATCGTATCAATATCTACTACTCCTGAATGAGGGATTTCATGTAAAAACATTTCAGGTGTAAGTGGGGACAAATCATTAGGGTCTTCAGATACATAAGTAAGGGGACGAGTATTTACAATCCTCTCACAATCACACACTACAGTTTGCAATTCCTCGTAATTTAGTGCAGCTCGACCCAATGTCTTTCTTAAAATTACCTTAACAATTTGAATCAAACGCTCCCACCATCCGCCCCACCATGGTGCGGATGGAGGATTAAATTTCCACAGAATTTTTTGTTCTGCTGCTCTAAGACGGAGGTTATCCCAGTCAATTGTGTTCAAATATTTTTCTGCTCCAACAAAATTTTTTTCCATTGTCGGAATATATCGTCGTAGGTCTTCCACGACGTGCAATGAAGCGCCTTAATGATTGAAAAAAGGCTTCCGTAGACAATGACGTAATTAATTCCAAATGTATTGCACGATAAACTGCACATGTGTAAAGTACAATATATGCTTTTTGATTATCTCTTAAATACAGGGGACCGGCTAGGTCACAACCTACTACTTCAAAAACTGAAGCGTCACGGACCCTGTCATTAGGCAATGTTCCTGGGATAGCCTCGCATCTCTTTGACTTGAATCTTTGACATTTAACACAATGCTTAATACAATTTCGTATAGTCTTACGTGATTTCAAAATCCAATACTTTTCTCTTAAAGTAGACATTAACAAAGAAGTACCAGCATGTAACATATCATCATGTACACTCCTTATTAATAATTTTACAACAGGGTGATCACTAGGCAAAATTACAGGAAACTTAAAATCATATTTATCATCCCTGTAAACCACATTAGACTTAACTCTTATAAGACCATCACAATCAGTTACTGGTCTTAGTTGTTTTAACTTTTCATCATTTTCACCCTTAAAAGATTCCTTTTGAATCAGTGACATTAAGGTTTTTTCACCTCTTTCTATTTCGTACAAAGTTAAGTCCTCAGAAAGGTTTTTATCAATATTTCTGATATTGTTACAGAACCTTAAAATCCAAGCTAACATTCTTACAATTTTCTTAAACGAAGAAAAATACCTATAATACCAATTAACATTAGCTTCATTTTTTACTAAAGTGGTTAAAATGGTCTTACGAACTTCAGAATTAACCAAGTCTTCACTCGGTTCTTCAATAGACTTAGGCCAGTTTTCCTCCCTCTCCCTTAACCAAATAGGACCCTCCCACCATTTACGTTCAATTAACTGTTCCACAGAACATCCTCGAGAAAGTAAATCAGCAGGGTTAAGGACACCTGGTATGTGGTGCCATAGGGAAGGAGAAGTCAACAAACGAATTTCAGAAACCCGATTATGAATAAATGTTCCCCAGTTTTGGTCACGTTGTATCCAACACAAAGCTGTAGTTGAATCAGTCCAACAATAAACATCAACATTAGACAGATCAAGATCCTTAATTATACAACTCAGTAACCTAGATCCAATGCTACAGGCCAGCAGCTCTAGGCGGGGGATTGTTATGGGTTTTAAAGGCGCTACTCTAGACCTTGCTTGTACTAAACTAATTCTTACCTCATCATTATCTTCCACTCTGATGAATACACAAGCACCGTAGGCCCTTTTGCTGCTGTCACAAAATAAGTGTAAACTTATAGATTTGCTTGTCGATTTGAGACCAAACCACCTACTTACCTTAATACCTGAAAGTAAATGTAAGTTTTTATACCAAGATTTAAATTTATTGGCTAAATCTGCTGGGAGACTGTCATCCCACTTAAGCTTAGCATTCCACGTCTCCTGCAAAATCAATTTAGGGGTTAGCATGATAGGTGCTGTATATCCTATAATATCAAATACTTGATGGGCAACAGCCAAAACCATTCTCTTAGTAATCGCTTCATTTGAATTGGAATTAGCCTGTTCTATTTTGCAGGACAATGTGTCCGTATCTGTGTGCCATAGATGACCCAACACAGAAACACTATCATCTACACAGGAGGAATCATCCTCAAAAATTTCATTGCTTATGTTGGACCTCCAACATCTTAGATTAAAATGTCCCGATGACATGATTGCTTTAGATTCTAAGAAAAACCTTTTAAGTTCACTATCAGATTCTAGACTTGTTACACAATTGTCCACATAAAAAGATCTCTTAAGAATATCTGCAGTTTGACTTAAATGTTCTGGTACCTTATCCAAATGAAAATTCAAAGTCGCAGCCAACAAGTATGGACTGCAAGTTATACCAAAAACAACTCTCTTATGTTGATACTCTTCTACCTGTTCCTGATTATCCTTACTAAACCACAGGAACCTTAAAAATTTACGATCTTTTTCCCTTATGGCAATCTGTAAGAAAGCCTTTTCAATATCTGAAGTAACACCAACGTATTTCATCCTAAAACGATTCAAGATAGAGGGAATTAATTCGATTAAATTGGGCCCAGTAGCAAGACAATCATTCAAAGAAGGGACACCAGGTGAATGATAACTCGCATTAAAAACTGGTCTTATTTTGGTGGTGCTATTTTCTTTGATTACAGGCCTGTGAGGCAAGTAATGAACACCCTTAATTTCCTCAGTTTGTGCCCTTTCTATTATATCAAGATCTAACCATTCCTCAATAACCTTACCATAGTTATCAAAATTACTAGAATTCGTTAGTTTTCTTTTTACACCTTTTAGATACCTTTCAGCATTTAACTTATTATCGGGCAAAACTGAGCTGTCTAAAACCCAAGGCAATGCAACCTCATATCGACCCTCCTTGTTTACACTTAAAGTTTCTTCGAAATAATTCTGCGTCTCCTCTTGTAACTGAGCTTTGTTTTTACTTACTGGAGGTTCTGAAATACCCAGAACATCTAATCTCCATAAATCACTTATACATCGCTCCTTTACAAGTAGTGACGTAATGAGAGAAGCAGAACTTTCAACAGTTGGCTCAGTGCCAGGCCTAAACTTTCCCATGATAGCCCAACCTAGTTTTGTATTCACTGCAGTAAGACCACACTTAAGATTTACAAGTTTACCAGTTAATAATTTTCCGGCCACATCAGCCCCAATTAGCAATTTGATTTCCTTATCAACCTTTAACTTATGGGTTTCAAGATCGCTTATTGCTATTTCATGTAACTTAAGTTCATTAAGCCAAGGACCAGATGGTATTTGTTTTAGATTAGAACAGATACAATTTTGACCTAAAACATTTAACTTACACTTATAACCATCATTAATGTCACTTAACTCTATGCAGTAATTCTTATAAACAGCCTCGGGGGTTTCTACACCACCAAACAATGACTGTTTGATTCTGGATTCTCCCATACACTTAATATTCATTTTCTTAACAATATCATCACTTATATAAGATTTCATGGCACCAGAATCATATACTGCTCTTATTAACATTTCTTTAGAACCATTCTTAATTTTTACTACAATAGTTTGCAGAAAGACATCAGAAACTTCAATATAATTGTTAAGAGTGCTTGTTTTGGTTTCACTATCTCCTTTCGAGATGTTCTCAGCTCTTTGAGAGTTTAAATCTGGACATAAGACAACAAAATGTCTTTTCTTACACAAGGGACACTTGTGTTTGGATTTGCACTGAAACGCTCTATGATTATTTTTCAGACAAACAAAACAAGCATTCTTATTTTTAACAATTTCTTTCTTATTTTCTAAGTTCATAGAATAAGCCTTATCACAATTTTCAGATGAATGAGATTCAGTATCACAAAATATGCAAAATGGTTTCTTATACTTAAACTTATTATCATAGAAATTATTCTTAGCATTTGCATTTAGTAACTCACAACTAGTAGGAACATTTTTTACCTCGTGTTGATCATACTTATTTTTCTTAACAACACATTTTTCAGGTCTTAAAACTTCACGAGTTACCTTAATTCTGAACTCTGTATCTACCTCTCTTTTTACAAACTCCATTAGTAATTCCAAATCACTCTTACCTGATTCTACAGCAGCATTTTTCTGTCGCTCCCATATTTTTATTAAATCAGTTGGAAGGGCAGACTCTACTAATGGGAACAACAGGAACGCAAATTTGTCCTGTGTAAGTCCTAGGGACTCGAGGGCACGAATTTGGGTTTGAAGTTTGTCGTACAGAGTTAGTAAGTCTATTTTCGTTTTGTCCGTTATCACCAGCTTCAACAGTTCCCGCACGTAAATTTGTATGAGTACGCTTTCCTTTCCGAAACGCTCTTCTAAATATTCGATCGCTTTCTCGTAGTTGGCCTCCGTCGCAGGGAAAGATTCAACAATCTGTTTCGCGATGGAGTCTGGTTTCATGGATTGCAAGAGATACTGAAACTTGTCTCTCACATCAATCCGCTGGTCCTCATGGATTTTTCCAAACTGGGTCCAGAATGTCAACCAATTCCTCGGATCTCCATCGAATTGTGGCAGTCGAATTTCCGGCAAGTTCTGTTTGGCTTTCGGGGCGTCGGCAGTAGGAGCAGCGTCTGTTGTTGGCGCCGGTAGTTGCGTGTTAGGGTTAGCAGCAGGAGCCGGCCTTTCGTTTTTGGTTTCGGCCGATGCTATCGCTTTCTTAGCTTTAATTTTTACCGTAGATAGCTTCTCGTAGTACTCCTGGGCCATCTCGTATTCTCTTTCATACTCATCTTGAGTAGTGCCAGGTTTCTTTTGAAGCAAGTCGAGGAATAACTCGTCCGATGTCCGTAAGTCCTTGTATTTTTCCGTAAGCTGATCAAGGTGAATTTCTAATTCATCGACATCTGGACTTTCAGCGGCCAGTATTTCCAGCAATTTGTTGACAGTCTTAGTATACGTTTGTCTGGCTGCTTTCCTCTTCTGCTTGGCAATTTCCATTTCAGGCATTACTGCTTTCGTTCTTGGCTCACGTAAGATCGTTAACTTATTAAACAATCAGAATTGACGTACCGGATCAAAGATTTCTTTGCTCCATCCCGGCAGGGATGCCAGTATGTTACTTATACTTAAGGATGCCAGGTCAAGAAATACGCCATTTTTGCCAAGAACTATATACAGTTTTTATTTACATGCTTCTCGAATGGAAGTCGAATCTGGAATACAATGACGCCGCTCGTTCACTGAGTCGGCGGGAAAATCAGTGTTGCCACAAAGGCTCATAAAGGGAGTGTTGCCACAACAGTGATTCTGGATGAGCCCACCAGAATAACGCTCAAGTTTGTTTTCCTGAATAGCAAGGGAAGCTAACTTTACGGATGGCGAAGCGTACGCCATCGCCGCGTGATGGCGGCTTTACACCACCGAGGTTTGCGATTTGCGTTTTGCGATTTGCGGCGAAAACGGGAACCGCAGAAACTACCGCAGCGGCTGCCGCTAATGCCGCCGCGACAGTTTTGGTTCCCGCGCATTTTCGTGCTTTGTTGACCATTGTGCACCGTTGTTGGTTTTGGTTTTGATCACGTTTGAACATTTTGTCTTTTTTTCTTATAATTAATATATTATGTTTTCACTTTCGCACTTCACTTTCGAAAATGCGCGGGAACCAAAACTGTCGCGGCGGCATTAGCGGCAGCCGCTAGTGTCGTAAATCGATTCTAGCGCCCTCCTTCGAGCGGTCGCTGAGTTTCTGCGGTTCCCGTTTTCGCCGCAAAACGCAAATCGCAAACCTCGGGGGTGTAAAGCCTCCATGAGCATCGCGCTGATGGGTAAAAAAGCAGAGGCGCCCGAGATTCGACAAAAAAGTCCGATACTCCAGCCGAAAGAAAGCTGTAAGAAGTTGGCTGGTCTGCAAAAAGTTTCCTGAATAACGAGCATTATTCTATAAATAACGAAATAATTTGAAAGAAAATTATGAAGATCGAAAAAAAAAACAGGCCGCAGTTATATGACCCCTACTTCAAGATATAAATTAAATATAATCCGGATTAATTTATCGGGACAGATATACTTAGCTGTCGAAATATCACCTACTTAAGACGAAACCAACCAAAGCTATCAAGGATGAGATGGAAACGTTTCGCGATTCACGCGAAAATAAACAGTCCGCACTCTGCCGCGATTACGCAATACCGATGCTTTGAGATATGAATGATCGGTAATACGCTATTTGATTTTGAAAGGATCCTTTCAAAATCAAATCGCTCCTCGAGGAGCGCATCAATAAAGGATATCAATACATTTTCTAAAAGAATGAAGGGCAAAAGAAGGTGGCAAGACTGCATTTTCTCAAAAAAAAATTGCCAAAATTCGCCTTTTTGGCGCAGCCTTCTCCGAATACCGGCAGTTATCTGTTTTACATCTTCATCTCAACCGATATATATAGGGACCTTGCGCCATAAAACCCAAAACAACCAACCAACTTCCCAAAAAAAAAAACACCGTGTGTTACACTTCCTTTGAGTCCTGAAGGAGATTCGCGCTCCCCTGCGCATGGCTAGAATTGGATAGAGCGGGTGGATCCGATAACGGTTTTGCGGAAATCGCGTTACAAGTTCGTTCGTCGGTTCGCGGGCCTAATAGGATCCAAATTCCCGATTTTTTAAATTTTTAATCGAATTAAAAATTTCAAGGCCTATCTTCGATTAAAAATTCAAGGCTTTTCCAGGCCTTTTCCTAAAAATGCGCTTTTTCCAGGACTTTCAAGGCCTGGAATTCTTAATTTAAAATTCAAGGCTTTTCCAGGTTTTCCAGGCCCCGTACGCACCCTGTAAACAATAATTTAACTAAAGCTAAAAATTTACTGTGTGCTGATTTGGTACTTATAATTAGTATAGTTTACAATTTAAATGGTGAAAATTCATGGTTATTTTCAAAGCTGAAGCTTAATTTTAGGGTTTTGCTTAAAAAAATAAGTGGGTATGGAGATTGATTGGGACAGTTCCAAAACTATTATTTTTCGATGATTAACTAAAATTGGGTGCAAAAACTTACCTGATGTTAATTGGGTGCTTAAACATGTTTTATGCTTCAAGCTTATCAGCAACTATGCAAATACTTGCATTTTTTCACATTAAATATGTTATCTTCAAACAATATTGAAACAAGGTTAGTTTTTATGCTCAATTTTTAAGAAAAGTTCCTTCAGGATGGCAGAAGAGGAATGGCCTTTGGAGTTTTTGTCCAGACATAAAAATTATCAATTTGCACTAAAAGTACAAACCCATGAAGAGCGAGTAGCATTTATAGAAATAACATCAAGCAGTGATAGCAGCTAGATCAAAGAAAATATAGGATTCTCTAATAAAAAATATAGGACATGCAAAAAGTATACTTTTTAATTAATTTATGGGTTTTAAATTTAAATTAACCTACACTTTAATATAGACATGGATAACACTGCAAAGAAGTACTTTTATATTACGTAGAAATTATATTTAAACATTTTAAGGGACATAGACTATACTAGTTCAGTAACAATTTCAGATTGACTGTTTTTTTAAAAAAGAAAATTGATTCAAACGAAATGACATTAAAATTATGAATGATTCCGAGAAAAGTCATACTAAACATTTTTTGAACACTTAAGTTTTTCCTACAATGCAATTTAAAGGAGAAAAGCAAACTTTTCAAACATGTATACATGTAAACGGAATGGAACTCACAGCACGGGCAGAGCAAACCGCTTCCCAAAATATGTGCAACATGCGCCAAAATTAGAAAAGAACTTTCAGGGGAAAAAAAGAGAACTGGTATTTTTGATATAATCTGCAAATACAAATTGACAAAAAAGGGAAAAATATAGGACAAACAACACTTTTAGAAGTTATAGGATAAATACAGGACATTTCTTTTTTTATTTTTTCATAAATGTAGGAATTATAGGACAGCTGCTATCACTGCATCAAGCCTCTAGCATAAGAAACTGAAAGAACAAAAGGATTTGCATTAGTCGGATGTTAATTTTAGTCGACATGTTGAATAAAACAGTGAGGCTGTTTTTTCTCTTTAAATCACTCTTTAATTTTTTCTAGGAAAATAAAAGTGAATTGTTTCTTTTAAAAGGTAAACATTATGCAATATTAAATATACATAGCTGCCAACCTGATGGAGAAAAAAAATAGGAGTACTTTCACGGACTACACATGTAAGCACAACCACCTATTTTTCAGTCATGATTAAAAATTTAAGTTGCTTTTTCAAGTTAACAGTTGAACTACTAAGCACAAATAATTCAGATAAAAAAAATCTAAAATCTATAAAGAAACAAAAACATCCCTCTTAAAGTAGATGAAAAAAAAATCAGCTTACAACTAAAGGATCCCATAACTGTTGAAATATTAATCATGGTTCTTGCTCTATTACCATAACAGAAATTAATGCTTTTTGTAGAAAAAAAATAACTTTAAAAAAGAAAATGTAATATTGAATTCATATATTCAACTCATACTTTTAAGAACATTAGTTTTATTCAAATGATAGATTTCCCTCTTTTGTTTTCTTTTACTATTTTAATATGCCAGCTATCAGTGAACACTTTCTCAAAAAACAAGCTTTTAAAGCCAAAGACATCAACGCAAAGAAAGAAAAATGCGATCGCGACAGTCAAGTTGTTTTTTCAGCCCCACCATAGAAATGGGAAAAGCCAACTTCACAGGTAAAAGTCCGGAAGCATTTAAATGAAAATTCACAATCTTTCATTGAAATTTCGGACTGTAATACGATTTCAGGACTTTCACATAATCAGTAGACACCTTGAAATAACTTAAAACGCTTTTAAAAATTAAAATTGTCTTACGATTGCAACAAAAGTATTTTAAAAAATCAGAGTTTTTAGGGAAAAACCGGATTATCGGAGAAGAAACCAAAAATAGGAGTAACTCCGATAAAATCGGAGTACTTGGCAGTTATGAATATATAGTGCTTAGAAATGCAGCATTTTGGTCTTGCCAGGCACATGCGTTAAAAGAAAGATGTTATAATGTTAATGAATGTCCACTGGAGCAGTGGTAGGATGCTTGCTTAGCATGCGGCAGTTCCCGGATTCTATCCCCAGTTATTTTATTAAAATTTCCAAAAAACAGCAAATATAAAGTCCATCAAGGATTGGATCAAAATGTTGCATAAATAAGCCCTCGTTATTAAATAACATTGTTATTTTTAAAATTTCTTACCTTTTCTAACTGTCCTATTCATCCCCATATCACAGGGATGAATATTATGAGTCCTTATCGAATAAAAAAGGTAAAAGATCATTTGCATCATTTAGGTTGTAAAAATATTGATCCCTGACTTTAGGCTGTATGAACAGAATCATGTGACTGAATTCCATAGAGCCAGTTCACTGCCTTGACACAACTAAGCTAGCTCGATTGTTTTTATTTAATTAGGCACCTTTAGTTTTTATCCATAAACGTCTATAATATAAGTAATAAGTGAAACAAAGAAATAAGTGACAAAATAAAGTTTTAATGATTATTAATTAGTTATAGTTATCACAATGAAGGAATGGATAATTACCTAATAAAAATAGATAAATGTCAATCTTATTTCTTATATACTATATAAAACTGTTTATAATGATTTGGGTTAAACATGTGAAATAATTAATCAAATGAAAATACATTAAATATTTTTCTCTTTCATATATTAATAATTTTAAACATTTTTTTTTAAGCTGCACAATTTTTTAAATATGCAGCATAAGCTCTATTTTTATACTCAATTGCTGTCTGAGTTACATCTGAGGCAGCACAAATCCCTCTCCCAACAGTGATAACATCTGCCCCTTTAGCAACAGCTACTTCGGGAGTTTTATACTGCTGTCCAAAAGTATCTTCATCTGCAGCGATATTGACACCTGGACAGACATGAATAAAGTTCCCATAACTAGACAAGTTCTCCAGGCAAACAAATCCCATGACAAAATCAGGATGAGACTCAGCCATGTGAATAATCTGTTCAGTGTAGTGGCCGTCGGTAAGATTGCCTTTGGAACTCATCTGGGCAACCAGCAAGCATGCTCGTTCTTTACCTTCAGACGCTTTCTTGAGCGAATCCAGAACTCCACTCCCAGGTAATCCATGCACAGTGACAACATCAGCCCATTCAGCAATTCTGTGAATACCTCCTTCAAACTGTCGCCTCACAATATTGCCTATGTCGCCAAATTTCTTGTCTTCAAGGATTAGAAACTCGTGCTCTGAAGCCAAAGCACTCAACTTGGAAGAAACCTCTTTTGAAAAGTCAGTGAGGATGTCTGAACGGGTTTTGAGCATGCAAATGTGGGGTGCAACCTTGGAGGCAATTTCCAGAAGTTCTGAAGACCGGTCCACATCTACTGCAACACACAAGTTAGACTTTTTCTTTTCAATGATCTCAAAGAGTCGCTTCAAAATTGGATGACCGCAATCCTCGGCCCTCTTGGCGAAAGGACGACGTACAATCCCCCCTACTTCAATCGTTTGCACATTGTTCTTCAGGTAATGCCGGACCTTCTCAAGGACTTGCGGCTCAGAGGCGCAACGCACCGAGAGAATGTCATTGATGTTGAAGAGCGAATGCATTTTGATGCCAAACTTCGCCAGATTCTCTTTTCCGCCTTGCAACCTGTCCAAAATGACAACGCAGTCTTTGACCACAAGCCCCTCCGATCTCAGAGCGTCGGCGGTCTCTTTTATACTGGCCCCACTGACCACTACATCTTCGATGAGGAGGCAGGTGGCTCCTTGGACGATGACCCCTTCGATGAGTTTCTTGGTGCCGTACGCCTTGGCTTCTTTGCGCTTCAGCAACAGAGGTATGTCGTGCTGGGAGCTCAGCACCGATGCAAAGGGCAGGGCATTGTAAGGCACTCCGCAGACGGCCTCGGCCAAAAGCCCTTCCCTTTGGACGAGGGCGTGCATAGCGATAACCACGTTGTTCAGCAGCTTCGGATGGGAAGGTAAATGGCGCAGATCGACATAGAAAGGCGAAGCGTGCTTGCTTTTCAACATGAACTCGCCGAGTTTGAAGATGTCTACACTGAGAAGTTCGGAAAGCAAACGCGATTTATCCATCTTTTAAAATTTGACGAATGCACGACTCGACACGGTTTGTTTTTGTTTTGAAATTCCTCCGGTTCAGGAATGGAGAGTTGAGCTGTAAACCGGCTGGATGTAAACGAGAAAAATTATTGATCCAAACACAGAGTCAAAGTTCAGACTGGCTCTGGATGCCTGTGCCTCCACTGAGCTATAAACAAACTGGAGTGACAACTGAGCGTGCCGAAACCGCATCACACCTTATCGAAGTTTGTGTCTGCGCGAAAAAGATTTCCATCTTCTTTTAGTTTTCCCCAGTGGCGTAAATAAGGGGGGGCAAGGGGGGGCAGT
The DNA here is from genome assembly GCA_963680715.1 of Tetragnatha montana. NCBI lineage: Eukaryota > Metazoa > Arthropoda > Arachnida > Araneae > Tetragnathidae > Tetragnatha > Tetragnatha montana. The sequence goes on from OY796681.1 coordinate 658,835, forward strand.
TGCCCCCCCAGAATTTTTCCATATTGTGTTTTGCCCCCCCAGAATTTGGAAGTAAAAATCTCATAGTAATTTTTTAAAAATGGAAAAATATAACTGACACTTTCTCTTCAATAGAAATCATCAATGCTAATTAAAATTAGTGCTGTCAGTTTACTATCTTCTGATACTGAGCCCTTTTTTCATTCCCTTTCGCGAGCCCATGCAGGAAGACGACTTCCAAAAACTTTGCCCCTCCAGAGGAATTGATATGTCTTTTGCAAATGCAATTTGCTTTTTTTTTTATGGCAAAATTCAATCATTCAATTTTAATTAAGAAATTAGAAAGTGCAGGCTTTAGAGGTCCAATTTTAGTTGATTTTTATCATATCTCTCTAACAGGAAACACTGAGTAAAAATACGTAATACTTTTAGTGATTATATTATATCTAATCGTGGTGTTCCCCAGGATTCTATATTGGGTCCTTTACTGTTTATAATTTTCATAAATAACTTATGTAAATTGAATTTAAATGGTAAATGTATAACTTATGCTGCTGATTCTGTATTATTGTATTCATGCTCAGACTTAAATGACTTAAAATTGAAAATTGAATCTGATATGATTGCGATTGGTAAATGGTTCTCTTTAAATGATTTATCACTGAACTTGAATAAAACTAAATTCTAAATAATAATAATAAACTCTAAATTTTAATTTAAAAGGTTTTTAGCATTTTACCTAGTTAAAACTTCATTAGGAAATAAATCCATAAACTTTCTTCAACTACTACAAAATTTTAATATGTAAAATAACCTTCAAGGGGAGCTTAGTTATAATAATTTCTTTTTCAATAGGTGTTCTGCATTCTGAGGAGAATTCTATATAGTATTTAGTAAAATTAAATGGAACAGAACAAAAATTATAATTTTTACTTTTTTTTTCATTTCCTTAAAGCATGATTATTGAACTAATTTGCTAATTATTGCTAACAATATGGCACCACAGCTAATCTGAATTCTCGCAAAGAATATTCCGAAGAAAGGACGTTATTTTGACGCCAATTTTTATACTGTTTTCCCCATGGAATATTCTGCGACTTGGCAAGGAGTAGACCTCTTCAGTTGTAGCCCAAAAGGGGTCTGGTTCGAAATCCCGACAATCAGTTGCCCGACATCATCATCATCAATGCGATCAAGGAGAATTGTTGGGCAAATGTACGAAAAGGTCTCAAAATGAGTAAAAACACTATTTTTGAGGGTAAAATTTCAATAATTATCTGGTGGAGGAACATCTCAAAATTTTGATACAGTACTATATTTCTTAGGAAATTCTTCGGCTTACACAAGGAGCTGTTCTCTTCGAGTGTAACCCAAAGGGTCTCATAATGGACTAAAACACTACTTTGAGTGTCAAATTTCTAAAAATTTTCTGGGGAAGGACCCCCAGACCCCCCCCTGTTTAATTGGGGTTCACTTTGAATCCGAACTTTGCACATCAAGTGCAACAAGAATCAATTTCTACCTGCAAGTTATCTAAAACTCAAAGGATACCTCCGAGAAAAAAAAATTCTGGTCGCAGTACAGATTCTGCGGAAATACAAGTGGATATCCACATATTAACCAAACAGGAAGGTTCCTGTCCCAAATATCAAAAAAAATGAATCAAAATACAACTTTTGGGGGCAAATTTCACAAATTTTTCTGGGGGAGAGCCCCCCTATTTACTTGAGGACAAGTATTGTCAACACAGATTTAATATTTTAATAATAACAAACAAAAATTCACATTTGTGCCTTCCGATATACTCAGAAAAATAGAAACATTTTGGCAGCCAGACCCCCTCGAAAACTGAGTCTGGTAAAAGCTACCTTGTGGTCCTATATGTTTTGCCCCCCCAGTCATACAGTTGAATCTACGCCCCTGGTTTTCCCCATCTGTTGGCACAGTTGTATGCACAACATGATACGACCATTCTAAATGTTGCTCAAAATATTTTTAAAAAAGGGGGTTTTCTAGAAATAGTTAAACTCACACAATGTTAGTCTATGGAGAAATTCGTTTGTTTTGCCCGGTTCGCTCAAGCGAACCGGGCAATTGTGACCATCCGCGCCGGCACGTTCGGTCGCATGTTATATCATCAGAGGTTGTCACTCCAGTTTGTTTATAGCTCAGTGTGTGCCTCTCGGGTCCCTCTGGTGGTAGCTGCCACTGGCGGATCCAGGGGGGGGGGCTAGGGTGCTTGAGCCCCCCCCAAAATGAAAAAATTTTACACTATATAATATGGAATTTTATGCACCAAAATGAGTTAAAACCATGTTATTTCAAGGTCGAATTTTCCAAAAATTTTCTGGCGGAGGACCCCCAGACCCCCTTGGTACTTGTAACCCTATTATTACATTTCTACTCTATATTAAGTTTGTCAAAACGCAAATATTCTGCCATAACATCTATATCCGAAATTCGGATGAGGCGTACCAAAACGAGTTGAAAAAATGTTTTTTTTACTTAAATTTTCAGAAATTTTCTAGGGGAGGACTCCTAGAGCCCCTTAGTACTTGTAGCTCTATTATTACAACTTTGTTTTATATTAAGTTTGTAAAAACACAAAAATTCTACCATGAAATCAATGTCCGAAATTCGTATGAGGTGTACCAAAACAAGTTGAAAAAGTGGGGGTTTTTTACTTAAATTTCCAAAAAATATCTGGGGGACAGTGGCGAATCCAGTAGGGGGGGCTGTGGGGCTGCAGCCCCCCCCAGAACCAAGACATCCCAGTTTTGGTATAGTTAAAAATTGCAATAACGTTTCTTTTTTTTAAATTTTGGTAGTAAATATGATTACTCCCTGACTTACTTTTCCGTGATATTTTTTTAGCAGAATCATTATTCTTCAGGGTCTGTAACCCTAGTCATTAGGTAGGTTTTGAATTTTTTGAAAAAATTTTCGTAGGTAGGTATTTGGAATTTTTTTTCAAAACAATTATATAGAAGGTTTTTCGCTGGTTTTATGTTTTTGAAGGCGCTGATTACGAATATCATATTTGCTCCCATTTGGAAGGTCGTCTTCATATTCAAAAATCACAAAAATTTTCAATTTTTTGCTTATATTTCAAAAACTACAAGTTTAATCTCAATTCATATCATAATCTCAATTCACATAATTTCAAGAAAACAAAATTTCACTACTTAAATTTGATTTTCTGAAGAGTGGTTCTGCCGCTAGAGTGTGCTGAAAAACGGCGATTTTTTGGTCTTTACGCAAAAAAAAGTGAAAAACGTGCGCTTCTAGCGTCTACAAAATGAAAAATATTCACGTTATCAACACAAATTTTATCTAATGTGAAAGAGAATTTAATTGTCTATTCATAATGTACCCTACATTATTATTTTTTGTGAAGGGGGAGAATAAAACTTTCGCGTCTTACATCCAAAACGAACTCTTCCCAGATGTTAATCAATCGGAAATTCAATCATTTTTTTAAATTCATAAATTAAATTATGGAAGTGCGTTAATGACTGAATTTATATGTTTTTTACATTGCTGAATCCGAATTTTAAGTTTAAAAACCCGTAAAAAGGCAAAAATTTAAAATTTATTTTGCATTTTTTGATGTGAAGGTGACCTCTTAAATAAAAATAAACTCGAAATTTCCATAATTTAATTTATAAATTTAAAAATTTATTAAATTTCCGAATATTTTATTATGGTGTTGATAAAAATATTAATGAAGTGCTACATCGGTTCTTAAACTGTGGTCCGCGGACCCCGGGGGTCCGCAGCGTCTTCCTAGGGGGTCCGCGAGTAACCCTGGGGAACACTCAAGACTCAAGTTACCTTTGATTTGAGTGCTTCCCAAAGATTTTAATATGAGGTAAAACACCACTTGAGTATGTACATCAATCCCCCTGAGAGTTTTGACTTTGATTTAAATTTTTTTCCTTGAAAATTATGTGGTTTACAAGGAGCTGCTTTCTTTAGGTGTAACAAAAAATGTCAAAAATTAATTAAAATAGTAGCTTTTTGAAGCAAATTTTCAAAATTTTTCGGGGGAAGACCCCCGACCCCCCCCCCCCCCATTACTACTTCAAGTAGATGTAAAATTTTAATGTGGAACATTAGGGGGTACCTCAGGAATAACGTTGAGTCAACCCCCCCTGAACTCAAATCTGGTTACTGCCCTGGGTGTTTAAATCTTGGGGGGACGTGAGGTCTGACTGTTACATAAAGGGGGGGGGGCGGAGATCGAAAGTTTAAGAACCGCTGAATCGCTAGATAAATTAAGCCAAAAGAGCCGAGAATTACAAATTTTATTGTAATGTTTTCAAATTTAAAATTTAAATAATGATCATGTAAGTAAAAATAAAAAATATTATTTTCAGTTAAAAAATGTGTACCTTATTTGGATAGGTCTTTAAGATCACAGTTTTTTGCAGTGTATTTTAGTACCATATAAAAAGTCTTACATAATAGGAGTTAAGACATTTGAAACTCAGCCCCTCCCAGACAAAAATCCTGGATTCGCCACTGCTGGGGGAGAACCCCCAGACCCCCCCTTTTAGTGGTTGGAGCAGGATAATTCACTACCTTTTCCACATATTAAGATAATCAAGAAGATACAATTGGATTATAAAAATTCTTAGCCCCCCCCAAAACCAAATCCTGGATCCGCCACTGGTAGCTGCTGATCTTGTTCTTGTAGAGACATTTGCTGACTCCTATGGAGCTGCTTGGTCTTCTTCTTCCGAAACTTTTTCTCTGAATTATTTTGAAGGGTAGTAGCTGCTGGCATTAACGAAAACGGGTCTAGTAAACAGTCTTAAAAATAGGGCAAAAAGAAGTTCAGATTTCAAATAGTGGGCGATTTGTGGCGTTTCCTCACAGAATTCGGGAAATTTCCGATAACTTAAGGAAGAAATATAATTGATAATTTCGTTCCTTAAAAATCATAACCAACTATAATGGTCGACAGGGCCGTATCCAAGGGGGGGGGTTTAGGGGTTCAAACCCCCCCCCCCCCGAAATTTTGACATCAAATTTTATACTGCTATTTTCCTTGAAAATTATGTCTCACAAGGAGCGATATCCTCTTCGGGTATAACCCAAAGGGTCTCAAAATGAGTCAAAACCCTACTTTTAAGGGTAAAATTTCCAAAATTTTTCTGGGGGAGGACCCCCAGACCCCCTCGAAATTTTGAAATCTATTAAGTATACGGTTTTTCCTTCAAACTTGTGTGATTTACAAGGAGTGGCCCTCTTAAATGTATCCTAAAGTGTCTCAAAATGAGTTAAAATGCCACTTTTAGGGGAAAAATTCAAAATATTTTCTGGAGTAGGAACCTAAAAACCCCCTTAACATTTCGCCATTTATTACAATATACCTTCTTTTTACCTTGAAAATTCGGCCGCTTACAATGAGTGGTGCTCTATGGGTGTAAACTAAAGGGTCTCAGAAATGAGCTAAAACACTCTTTTGAGGGGCAAATTCCCAAAAATTTTCTGGGGGAGGACCCCCAGACCCCCCCTTTTACATAGAATTCATATTGTTTATACAATTTTGAAATTTAGTGCATCAAAATTTCAATCCAGTGTTGTCATCTAAAACTTAGCATATAAAAGTACCCGTAAGGAGGTACCTCAGAAAATATTTGAGTCAAAACCCCCCCCGAAACAAAAGTCTGGTTACGGCCCTGATGGTCGAGAAATAAGATAAAACAAAACCCTTTACACTCTGCTCTAAAATACCAAAACCTAAAGAAAGTTTCTTGTCCCATTTAAGTGAAAACTCTGAACTGATAAGTGAATAGGGGGATGTTTGGAGAGGTAATAAATTAAGGGCTAGTAAAAGGGTAAACTGAGTTTAACCCTCTATCTAGCTGTAAAAAAATTATGTAAAACTAGCACACCCTACAAATTTAAAAATTAGTTACAAACTAAACATGGCATTTTTAGCCAATTTTTCTGACATAATTTTTTTTGTAATATAGTTCTCAAATTTTAATAGAACTTTTGGGAGGCAGTCAGAGGTCAAAGCTGTAAGGGTTAAGGTATATATTATAGCTAATTAAAACTAATTACTTTACCCCCCTTAAAAACCTGAAGGGAAGAAAATGAATAAATGAGTTGAATAAAGTTAAAAACTACTAAATATTGGAAATTTTTCCATTACTGGCTGGAGATCTTTTCCTAACGTCGCTTTTGGGTTGTTTGGTATTTTATCATTCAATTTATTAATTTAAATTTAATAGGGTACTTTCTTTGCTTTGAATTTACAATGATTTCAAGTGTTGACTGTACGTTTTTCTCTCCATTTCCCTGGTAAGTGGGGAGCTGCTTGGTAAATTAACTTTTGATCTGAGGATTTTAGGTACAACCAACAACTTTCTCTTAAATTGCAAATTTTTTGTATCAAGAACTTTTTGTTTGGACTAAAATTACATAATGGGAAGTGTTAAAATTTTAAACTTTTTTTAGCCCACATAAATTAATCAGAAAAGGGAAAATTAAAAATCAAAACAGCATTACTAATAGAGTTCACCTGAGTCCTTAGACAATTAATTAGCATTTCAGCACAAAGTTTGCAAAACTTAGCCACATTAACCTAAAATCAAATAATTATTAAAGTATCAGTTAATTTGTCTTTGATTATTCACCATAATAGGTGACTAGTAGGGGAGACTGGGGATACTTGACCTCTCAACAAAAAAATATACCAAAATAAATAAGTAAAGCTTTTAAAATCTAGCTAGTTTTATAGTTATACTTATACATAAAAATTTGCAACACTTGAGTCTTTTTCAGCCATTTTGTTTTAGCTCAAGAAATGATTGTCTGAATGTGGCAAGGAAAACTTTTTCCAAGGTAAATTACTGTCTGTCATACAACTTAAATTTAATTGAGTGTAATTTAAAAGTATAAACTGAACTGTTCAAATTAAATCTAGCACATCTTTGTGTAAAACCATGAATTTAAAACAAAATTTTAATAATTACCTAATAGAAAGTTATTTTATTTTAGAAAAAAACAATGTAATTTTTCAATAATTCAATGGAATTGGAATTAAATTTAAAGGGATGAAACTTCTTTAATTCAGAAGAGTTTTTAGTGTTTCCTTCAGCTTAGAATTATCACTGAATAATATCACTGAACATGATAACGATTGATTAGCTGAACTGGTCGTTTGATCATTGATTTTAATTAAATGGTAGTTAAAGAAGGCAGACACAAGTTTGGGAATCACCAAAGTTGTTTACTAATTTGAGTTGGTGTCATTTTTTTGTAGGGTTACAATAAAATAACTAATTTTTTTTTGTAGGTTTTTTTATATACAAGTTATTAATCTGAAAGAAATTCAAATGCTGTTTTTGGTTAAAATAGATGATGAATACAATATTTATGAAATTGAGAGAGGGTTTTAGATTGCGGTGCATCATCAACACAGGAAACGCACCTGCACACCAACCCTCTATCGCTCTCTGACCTCCGGTTGACAGCGAGGGAGACATTCCTTCCCACTGTCCCTCTCGTCGTGACACTCCCACTATAAATTCTTAGCACCCCATTTCCAAATTTAAAACCGCCTCGACTAGGTTGGCAAACCACAGTAATGACGTCAACCTCTTAACCAGTAGAATTTGTAGTGGGGCGGAGACAAGCCACTCAAGACCCCTGAAAGTCAGGGAGCAGACGGAGGAAATTCTTTCCAATTTCAGTATTCGTAGTTACTTGATGTTGTGATGTAGTTTTGATGTTTGAATATTAAACCTAGAAAAAGACAACTGATTACTTGGAGTCTGAAGGTGTCAGGAAAAGCAACACCTTCAAGATTACACAAGATGTTTTTCGGGTAGTTAGGGCATATAAAGAAAATCTGAGCATAACATTTATGAACAAGATTTTATTCTTGATTCATGCACACAACATTACAAGGTAAGAAGAGAGCAGCAAGCATTCCAATATATCTGAGAACAAACACATTTGAATTGTACAAGTATCTCATTTGCTGAAAAATAGCTGCTCATACAGATGTAAAGGCTCTGGCACCCATTTCTGTACTGTTTTTACATCATATTATATACATATATAATAATGCTTTCATGCAACTAAGAAGGCTAGAATTTGCAGCACATATCACGGAGATTACATGTTATGATGTTGTATTAAGTTATTAGCAGTTGTGCGAAGCAGTGTCAACAGTGCTGCACTGATACTGCTGGCTGTTTAGTTTGTGTCTTCTAGTAATCCACAGAAGTAACAATTTCAACCCACCAAAATTACAATGTGAAATGGGCCAAGTACCAGGTTCTTATAAAATATTCACTGCAATGGTGCTGTGAATATGTTATAAGCATCAATATTTTTCTCATATTAAAAACAAAGAACAGTATTGAAAATAGAAAAACTGTGATAGAATTTATGTAATCTTTATAAAGCTGATATTTTGAAAATTGTATGAAAAATCTCAAAGTTACATTAAAACTTTTTTCAAATCAGATCAAATTTCCATGAAAAAAACATTCGTACCATTGATATCTCTGACAAGTCAGTCACATAGAGACCAGTTCACCTTGCATTCACGCTGTATAGCACTTGATATCTAATATTTATGCAAAAGCCAAATAAAGTTGAACACATCCATTATTTAGAATTGCATTATTTACATAGTTAAAAATTTTATATTTTATGTATGAAAATGTTCACACGTCAAATACAACAGATGAAAAAACTAGCAAAAGAGATAATGAAACTCATGAAGTGTGCAGGGAGTGTTTTGAATATGATGAATGTGGACAAATATATACTGATAGCTGCTTCATCAGCAGTTGTTACAAGAAAAACAAACAAAAAGCCGAGTTTTTACAAATAAAAACAAAGTGAGAAGAAACATGGATGATGTTATTTAAAATAAAATGATTCAACATTAAAAAAAAGAAAGACATGAAGGAGAGAAAATACAACTGCTAACAATTCACAACAATGATACAAGGACTCACAGTCATGAGTGAATCGTGGTATGAAGAGTATTCCTTTGATACAAAAATGCAATTGAAAGCTAGCTAACAAAATAAACAACAAAAGAAAAATATATTTTAAAAATCTTATGGAATGATCAGTAAACACATAACAGGAATGAATAATCTCAAAGTCTTTGTTCAAATAGAACCTCTGCTAATCTTGCAAAACAAATGTGGATGCAAATGACTTTTTACATTTCATACGAAAAACTCTAATACTATGTCATTTGTCTCTTCTTTCACACTATAGTTCAATGAATGATTTTCAGTTAATCGCTTTCACAAAATAAACAATTGCCTTTTGCTGAGAACAGTTGAGGATATACATTAGCCACTTAGAGTACTATTTTCCTGTTATACTGCAACATCAAATATCGCAACTTTTGACAAAATATCTATATTTTTCTGTTTGAAAAAGTCTAAATGATAAAACAAATCAGTACAATACAGAGAAAAAGACAGTAACTGCTGAGTGAATCAGTCTTTAGAACAAGAAAAGTTGATAATATGATTTTTTTTTGGTATGACAGAAGCAACTGAATGTAAAAGTTTTTGTACCAACTGTCAAACAACAATTATGAAAGTCATTGTTTTCCACTTAAATAGTCGGCATTTAGTTCAATGCCAACACATGTGAGAAAGAGAATCAAATTTCTTTGGTCATTCTACACTAAGCTATCCTTGGCAATGCTAGACTTAGATCCTTTCGGTGACTTGTTTTTGTCATCCTTGGTGCCATCATTAGCTTTTGTGTCCTTTGCACTAAAATAAAAGATAAGTTTTAAATGAGGAAACTAAAAAACATTAAAAGCTTTTACCTTAGTTAAATAGTCAAGAAATAGGCCTATAACCAGTTAATATAACTACATGTGGGTTAGATTCTAATTCCTAAAAGAGTAATAAAACCTTTCAAGTTTCTCTAAATTATAATTAGAAAAACTTTAAATTAAATGAAATAATTTTAAAATAACAGAAGGAAAATATATTTTGTGGCATTTTATAGAGAAATTAAATGTTATAATTATGTTTAACTAATTATGAATATTCATTAGCTTCCGTAAACAGATTTTATTTAATTATTTTTTTTAAAGATGGAATAATTCATGATAAAGTTTGAAGGCGTATTTATGTGTTTTTGCTTAAAAAATCATTAACCAGCCATTGAATTCAGTTTGTTATAAATTATTGAATGGCAAAGGTTCTGGGCTACTGAATTGTGAAAGGTTTTACTACATAAAATTACTAAGTTCAAAATACAGATATGAAAATTTAGAAACATTCATACAATATTAAGATTCAGAATTAGATGCAGTGCAGATGTTAGTTCAAAGCAATGAGATTTGTGTTAAGCAAATCAATATTAGTAGCACAGTTACAGAGTAAGATAAACATAATGAGTGAGATAAAACAGCTGTGAATAAATAAAAATGGAGCAGAAAGTGTTCTTTCATGGTGAGACTTCTTGAATCATATGAGATCTTCCACAAGTACATATTTTTTACCTAAATACCATTGCTTTGCCATCATATCTATTGTACACTAAAATTAAAACTTCCTCATCATGACAAGTTTCTTAAGACAAATATACAAGTGATGTGATCCCAAAAAATTTCCAAAGAAAAGACAGAAAATCCCCAAGCAAACAATAGAAAAAAAGAATCCAGAAAAGTGCAGTATCTCCATAAAGTACTTGAAATATTTATCAAGAAACAGAAAAACTAAAATGTGCGAGGATTCTCATGTATTGTCCTCCAAAAGAAATAAAAGTAGTTCCTGAAAAATCTAATTTCTAACAAAAACTTGAACAACAGTACTATATTTTCAGGCATCAAGATAATACAGTACTTGTCTAGGTCTTTAAAAAACAATCACTTTTAACCACAAAACATGTGAGAAACCCGAGACACTTCCTTGGTTTCTCAGTGCATCAAGACATGCCAAAAACTCAAACAAAAGAATATTACAAGACCAGCAGGCAACATCCAACAAAGTAAAATGGATTCAGAGAGCAAACACAAGTGGAAGAGAAGAACGAGACAACTGTTCAGCTTTGACAGATGGGCCATGAAAGTCAGCAAAAGTAGTAGTGGAGAGGGCGAATTTTATGGTCAGGAAAAGTATGTCACATGGAGTTTAACTATAAAAAGCTTCTAATAATAATTTAATAACTATTTATGTACAACTGTATGATTAGAGAATCTTTAGTTTTTATTTAAATTTAAATTATAGTAGTTAGAAAATAATTAAGCAAACAAGCCATAAAAATTAGGCTTTATTGATGTCAGCATAATATCAACAATTTACAGCTGAAACAAAAAAATATTTTTAGTTTTATGCTTACAAATGAAATGTCATAGAATCTAAGCATACTTATGAAGGTAAAATGAGAATAATGGATAGGTACTAAGAGAAGATTTAGTAATTTGACAACAAAACCTAAAAATATTAACCTATTTATCATGGTATAAGTGGTAATATCACTAGAGTAAGTAATCTTAATAAGCTATCAGCTGAGAATTAAAATCTTAAAACAATTTTCTTATTAAGTATTAAGTACTAAATACACACATACAGAGTCCACTAAAGGTCTGTCTCATGCTCTAACTTTGGAATGCTTAAAACTTTAGTCATAAGAAGGGTATCTTTTCTAAGTATAGAAATGTGACAGTTTGCTATTTCATGAGATTACTCATTATGTCTTTAGTTAGAAATTAACATGCTGATCCCAGCCTCTTTCTGAGATACAAAACCAGTCAATTAAAGTTGAAGAAAACTATCAATTTAATACAAATGGCCCTTTGTACATGTGTATGGAAAGAATAAAACTCATGAAATGCTTCCCCCACAATTTCCAGGAAATGTGATGTCAAATGAATTAGTGGCAAGCTTTTATGGTATGCAAATAGGCATAGAGCATAGTACTTTTAAGCACAGGCAGTAAATGCAAGAGTCGGGAAACATGGTCTTTGCATTTATGAGATGCTAACCATTTTTACAATTATAATAACTGTAGGCATTCCAAAGTTAAAGGCATGATGCAAGACTTTAGTGGACATCCCGTATACTCCATGTGAGATACTTTAAATGAGTCACAAGTGAAACATGGGAGAAAGGTGCATTCAAATGGACGCAGACAAGAGAAGGGTACAAAGCTATCGAGCATAGGTTTTTCCCTGAGCTCACCCTGAAGATTGAATCATGGGAGTATCTTCATTAGCCACTTCCCCATCATTATCTTTCTCAGTCTCTTCATTCACCTTGAAAGGCTCCTTCTCTTTGCTAAAGGGGCAAAGAAATATTACTCAAATCTTACAAGCTCCCCAAAAAAAATACCTCATAACAACCGAAGTGTGCACAACGGGAACCCAGACAGAAGGCTTCTCATCGAGATGCCCAACAATTGGCTATTGAAACGGCCTTTTCACAACCCATACTGTTATACTGTCTTAACAAAAATGTTTATGACACATTAAATGCACTGCTTTAACTGATCTCTTTATACAGTTGAAAATAAATATTTCAAAACTATTTACTTTAAATGGAATGGAGGCAATGGTAAAATTAATAAATCATGCTGTATTTAGAAACATGACAATTATGTTGTATGTTAAGTATAGGGGTTGGCTAATTAGCCAAATTCTTTAGTCTAAAAATACGCTTTTATATGAATAACAAAAATTCACATTTGAAAAGGATTTAACAATTATTTGCTTAAAAGTGAATCTAAAATTTAATTTATTTAAATTCATTGCAAAAAATAAGCATATTATAAGTATAAATGATAACCAATAGTTACATTTGGCAAACAAAGTAAAATTGCAAGAGTTGTAGCTTAATATAAAACCAATCTGCATCTTAAGGTTCACTCAAAAAAAAAATTAATCAGTGAAGCTGAATAATCCATGACTCAGAAGGAAAATGTGATATGCTATGCTCATTTTAAACTGGTTGATCATTGTCTGCATAACCAATACTCTCAAATGATTTCATGAGTTCTAAATAATAAATATACTCACTCAAATGCTGGATTATCAACTTCTGTTCTTGTTTTCTTTTCAAAGTTTTCTCCTTTCCTGCAAAATGATTTTAAAATAAATTTCCAAACTATAAATACAGGAAAATTGCAAAATGATTAAATTTTATTCTGATTGCCTAATAATATATTTTTAATAAACAAAATAAGATTTGTAGTTAGCTAATTAATTCAACTAAACATGGTTTAATTATAATATTAATGAAATAAGCCTGAGCTTGTAAAAGATATCACCAGCTTTTGCTTTCACAATTAATAGGCAAAATAGCCAAGTTTCCTTACTTTAAAGATGCAGTAGAACCTTGTTAGAGTGACCCCTCATGGAACCAACATTATACTGCTGTTTTAAGGAAAGGATGTTATAATGAATAAAGTTAGCATTATGGTATGCAACCTGTACCTTTCTTACTGGTCGTTGTAACACAGGGGTCGCTATATCAGAGGTCATTGTAAAGAGGTTCTATTGTATTATGTATGTCATATTTAAAAACTATTGTATTGTTTTCTAAGAAACAAGGGGAAATAATCTGTTAAGAATGAATTTTTGTCACTTAGAAATTAAAGAAAAAAGTATGTATTTTTGAATGAACTATAAGAAAAGCAAATTTGGACAAACAGAGCTCCACTGGTTGCAAGAAGACAGAGCAATTAGAAGGAAAATACATGAAGCCACATATTAAACCACATTTGTAAAGTCATGCAGACCTTTACTAGATTTAATTATGATTATTTTCTTTGGCTACTGCAAATTGGTTCTTGGCTTTTCCCAAGACAGTTGTTTTAAAGTACGTTGATGTTATGTTTATTTTAAAAAAAAAATTATTTATATTATATTTACATATTGAAAACACAAGACATGTTATTTATTAGTAAAGCATTTTGAAGCACAACTTATAATTTACAATGCTGAATTTTAAAGTCAGTTTATATTTCAAATAGTGTCTACCTGAACTGGTTCAACCCAGAAGTAGAAGATATTATCTTAATGATTCTTTGAAATATTGGGGCATTATATTTCAAGTTATCCTTCATAAATTTGCTCAAATTAAAAAATTCAACTTTCCTTCACAACATAAAAAGATTGAAATAACGATGAATTTGAAAAATTGCAACACTAATGTCATGTTTAACATATAATGTACAAAGAACAGATGTTGCAAAACCATTGCTTCAGGAACTTTTTTTTTAACAAATTCATGCGCTTAAGCAGAGAGGACCATGCACAGCAATTCATGCTGTAAATGTTAACAGACAAAAGCTAGGCCTGCAAACAACCACATTTGATAAAAAGTTGTCACAGGATAAGCTTACTCTGTAAGAGGTACACTGTTTACATCAGTTTTAATACTGCCATTGTTTGTGTTTAGATCACTTCCTCTGTAAAAAATACAGTAAGTAATATGTGTAAATTGCTACAAAAATTTTGATACAGTAATCCCTAGAGAGCCCTTAATGTTACAGATAATCATTTGTTGAAATTTGTTTCCTTTAATCATTTTTATAAACTAAACTCATTGGCGCAACAGCCCTTGTGGGCCAAGGCCTACGATGCCCATCTTCATTATTATAATTTTTATGGCCAGGTTAAAAATTTACGTAAAAAGACTAATCATACGACAATAAATAGTAATGTTCTTATGACTGTCACATTAAAATTCCACTGGATTAATACACCTATATCTAGAAGTACAAAGTTTGTCATAAAGTATCAGTTTCAACAATTAACTTGTAGGTTTAAGCCTCTCCTAAGGAAAAGACTTCAATCATTTTGGAACCAACAGGATGATAAACCTTTTCAACAATATAAATGCATAAATCCTTCCCCGTAGGTTGCCAACTAAAAATGATTTAGGTTGTTTGTAGAAAAAAATAATTAAGAACTATAATCAAGGAGGGATAGGATTACAACTCTAAATAAGAGAAAAATCAGTAGATACTTATGATTTTTTTTTGAATAAATTCAAAGTAAAAAGAATATTAGCTTTTAAATTATAACATTGTTTGAATATGGTAGGTATATAAGAAAAAAAAAATTTTAGCACAGTAAATGAATGAAATCTAAATAAACCACTACTCACGCTTTTGCATCATCTAGTGCAGCTTCCTTTGCTTTTTCACTATTTATGGGTTTTGCACAGACTCTGCTGCGTAAGAAGAAAACGAGGCCCCAATGGTATCGGACGTAACAAGTGATATCAACCACAATAAGGATGATAAGGACTATGACAATAATGATGGCAAGAATTGCACCCGTTGATAACGAACTTGGCATTTGGCCCTGGTGTTCACTGTTTGGACCGCCCGGTTCATTGCCTATATGATGTCAGTCATAAAAGTTAAACATAATTCAATTTACATATGTGGATAAAGCAAACTAATACTAATAATTTAATTTCTTTATAAACCACATCCACGTAATTCTGGTCTCTAAGATAAACAAAATAAGGTAACATATTTACATAAAAAAAAATTAATGTACTTCTACAATAAAACATAATTAGGAAATATAAAAACAAGATAAATGCTTTTAGAAGAAAAAAAGTATTGAAAACTTTTGCAGATCAAGTGAAGTAAAACAAGTAGGTGAAAGTGCATTATTGAGTCTGACATGCAAATTAATAGTAGTTTTGAGAGTTAGAAAAGGAAGAAAACAAATATAAGGAGTGAAAATGCTAGAGCATGCAGCAGGGGGTTTGAAAGGACAGCAAGGTAAGAGTACCAGGCATGTGGATGTGAGAGCGATCTTGTGTACCTTTGCTGGGATCTAGAACAGAGAAAAAGAAACACACAAATAGGAAACACGAAGATACAAGAGGTAAAAAAGGTGAAGAAGTAAACATTCACAAATAGAAATTCAGTGCAAATTCTGAGCAATTCATAAGTGTAGAAGTAGGAATCACAAGCTTTAGAAAAAATGTTTTATGAAATTCTTACCTTCCTCAACTTAGTTAAATTATAATATGTATAACAATGCAAAGCAAAGTGCATTTTGATGCTTGTAAAGATTGTAGGAAAATTAAAATATAGTGTTATTATTTCTTTTTATTTCAATATATTAATTATTGAGTAAATATTTCAGTATAAAGTTCCTTACATTGTATATTATCTACTGTTTTTTCGGGGGCATTAGTGAAACACTACACAAAAATTTTCAATGGTCCACAAATCTTTTAAATGTATAGTAAAATGAATAGATTGAAGAAATTATTATATGTATAATCCATAAGCGGACACTGACAGGTTCAAAAATATTTAAAAGCAATTTGCAAAAGATAAAGCTATTAATGTGAATGCCTTTTTAACAATAAAGAAAATATTTCTCTCAAAGTGAAAAAACAAAACATTTATTGTTTTGAAACTAAACATTATTCCACAATTTAAAATACAATTTTACTAAAACATTAGTAAAAAGAAATGGAATAATGGCTACCATTTTATAATGAATAAAGTGTTTTAAATTGCATTTTAAAATAATTGATAACCCTCAGGTAAATGTTTCCTGTGTTGTGCTATAAGCAAAACTGAGTTTACCTATTTCAAATCAATTGATCATATAAAAAAGCTTATTGATCCCAGAACTTAAGACTAGGATAAGTGCAAGTGAAAAAGTGATAGTGCAATAAAAAAGAAGCATCATTCATATACTGAGAACTCAAAAACATATCAGTCAATCTTTTAAAAACTTTGAACCTCACCTGTAGCAGTTTGAAAGACCATGGTGGCATCCTGACTGAAACCAATGTTATTATGAGCTCGCACTTCAACTTTGTAAAAGGTGTTTGCCTTTAACCTTGTCATCTCAAACATAGGGTTGGTTTCCCAATAGTCAACAGTCTTAGTGATACTGTCTCCTTTGCTATGCCAGTTTCCATCCTTCTTTTCAACCTAGAACACATCAACCATTTTGTTATGCAGTTTATTACACATGGATTGTAGAAATTAAAATAAAAGTTGTCCGAAGCGTTTTAGTTCAGTTAGTTACATACATAACCTTCTACACCAGAGGTGTATATAGAAATTTAAAGTAAAAAATAAAATAAAATTAGAACAGTAATTAATCATTTTTAATTTTAAGGAAGAAAAAAATTATTTATAACTCCCTCAATAAACAGGAAATATTATTTTGAATAGAAGTTACTTAAGGATGAACACAAAGGAGATTTTAGCATTGACTCTTAAGTAATGGATTTGATATTAATTTTACCATCAAAGAAAATATAAGTTTTAAACACTTTACAAATTAATAATAAATTTAACTGTAGGTGTTTAATACCAGAGATAGGCTTCATAGAGTCAAGAGTATCTAAAAAAAAAACCCTCCTTACTTCAAAGTAGCGTAGTTGAAAGAAATCAATTTTGCGTCCATTGTCTGGAGGTACAGCCCAACGAATCTGAAATCGGTCAGGATATGTGCTGATATTTCCACCAGGGGTGATAAATTTAGGTGGTTCTGGACTAGATTCAGCAGGGGTCATGATGCGTTTTTCATCGCTCCACTCACCAATCCCAACTTCATTTCGGGCAGCAAAGCGGAACTTGTAGGCAGTCCTAGGTTTTAAATCTTCAAGAACGTAGGGGAATCCTATATTTTTCAGAAAAAAAAAAAAACATTTTAATAAGCAAATAACTTCATACAGAGGTATGTACTCAATATACAAAATGTGTAAGACTTACCTTCACTCCATTCTTTAACAGTTGGGTTTTCAAATGGCTTTTCTTCTTCAAAAAATTCAGCGACATAAGCACGAATAGGCAACCCTCCATCATCAGCTGGAGTATCAAATTCAAATGTCATTGTCGTGGCTGTTTCCTTGGCAACCTTATTTCCTCTTAAAGCAGATGGTTTGCCTGGAAATAAAAATTTGGGATAAATAATCTTTAAACATTAGTAAACCTTGCTTTTCTCATATAGACATGTGTTTTATGTGGGTTTTGTAAACTTACATAAAGGGTGAAGTTTTAAGAAAGCAAAAGGGAAAATGTCAGAATGCATTGCACTGAACAATTAAGACTGAAACAACAATTTTTAGCTTACGTGCTTCTTGAAGTTCAATATTGATAAACTGTTCTCCATGAGTATTTTCAGCCTGGCATCTGTACACTCCATAAACACCTTGACTTGCCCGTATATCACCAGGTGGCCGAACCTAGCGAATAAATTTCTTGCCTTAGTAAAAACTTAAGATTATTGAATTTAAAAGACAGGGTTATTATCAGCTTTTAAATTGAAGAATAATATTTAAAAGTTAGTTGCATTATTGATATCCAAACATAAAGGTAGGGCAGTTTTTTTACAAATAAGCAAATTTGTTGATGAACAAGAACCTTATGAGAGGTGGAAATTTCATGCATATTTAGGCAGATAATTTTTACATGTGTAAAGATTTAAGAACAGAAAGGGAACACTAGCCTTTATGTTGTTAATTATTCCATTAAAATTTTGTTAAGACAGATGGTTGTTTGTTACTTTTAATACAGAGTTAAAATTCTAATATATTCTTAAGCCTGTTTAATAGTCATGATCACTGGAGTTCATTATCCGCTTAACACCTTTAAGAGCAACAAAATTTCTAGCTCTGATGCAGTTTATGATTTAGCACCCACCAGTAAGTTGCTGTGAGCGGAACGTCCATGAACAGTGTACAATTCATCCTCCTGTATCTTTCTGCCATTGAACGACCAAGTGATTGTGGCATTTGGAATGGCTTCGGCAATGCAGGTTAGGTTGACTGGGTTTCCATTCCACGTTTTAACAGACGTACTAGGAGTGGAGCTCATAACGGGGGAGACTAAATTTCAAAGAAAATAAACAATTAGTTCATACCTAAATTAATTGCAGTTTAAAATATTGAACATTTCAGAATAGAACATTCTTTTTAAATCTTAAACTGAATTATCTCATAAATCATGGTAAGCCAGAATTTTTTTTTTCCTGTAACATATCTGTCATTGATTTTAAAAGTGGTTTCAGCTATTTTTTTTAAAATTCAGACTAAGAACACTAAGATTCAGAAGAACACATATTTTTGTCATATAATTATATTTGTTCCTTCAATTTTCTCAAAATCAACAGTACATATTATATTTTGGGTCAGGCTGTTTTTATCTTGAAATATTTTTATATCTATTCCATTTTCAAAAGAACATAGAAACTGAAAGCAACTAAGGACAGACAAAAGTATGAAAAAGCCCACCTAAAAAAAAACCCTTCAAATTATTTAAATTGAATTAAAAATAACAGTGGGCACTTTTCATATCGGACAAAAACAATAGAAACAAAAAGTATGAACTTACATTCAACTGTTAAGTGTCCAGTTCGTTCAACATGAGCCCCTTTGTTTTCTCCAGCACAGTAATATAAGCCATCGTCAGACCTTATTGTCCTTTGAATTGTGAAAGTCAAGACAGCCTCTTCGCCTTCTATCCTTTTGTTTATCGTTACTCTGTCATCCTGCAAGAGAATCATTTAATGAATTTCTTGAAAACAAATTTTCACATAAGTTTGTTAGGTAAGAGATTGCAATGCATCTTATAAGACAACAAAAAATACAGCCAAACATCACTAGAACTACTGTGATGGGTTCACACTGAACTGATTCAAAATTAATTTATATGCTTGTGACTGATCTGAAGGCAATGAGCCTTGGAGATAACAAACGAAAGTCCTGCAATTAAAAAGTATACTTTATGGAATTATATTCGTTTTAGTTAGTTTTAGGCTAATTGACTGGCGTACTCGTCATATGCTGCTTAGTATACTTATAGTGAACTTCTTTTAAGTGAAAGTTTAGTTATAAAGTGAACTGAAAACTTCTCTTTTGATTGTATTTTTCTATACTTCACTTGTCAACATAAACAAAAGAATGACCCACGTGGATTCTACATTCAAAGCTTCCCTTTAACATTCAAACTGAACAAACATGCGTCTGGTAGGGGTTCAAGTTAAAATAATCAGCTGTAAATAGTGAATGTGGCCAACCATAATTCAACAAAAATGTGCACGAAAATACTTAAGAACCAAACTATAATTAATACAACATTAAACTACTAAAATTTTTGTTGGTTAAAGTTAGTTTAGTTTGTGTTCAATAAATAATTATTCACTTTATGGTTTCACTGTTTCAGATCTAACTCATTTTCGAATGTGAAGAAATACCATAATTTCAATGAAATCGTTATAGTAACTTTTTAAGGGGTTAACTTCAGAACAGAGTTAAATCTCATTACCTCTTCATCAAAAGGACGATCTTGACCCTGCTTTCTAATGCTAAGTTCAGGCATGGGTTCTCCGACTGCACGGCATTCAAAAACTGCTTCTTCATTTTCCACAGATGTTATGTTATTAAATACCTTGATTTCAGGTTTCACTAAAAAGTAACAAGTAAAGATTAGTTCAAAGTCATAATGATTGATATTAGAATACTTTTCCGTGCAGAAACGGATCTCACCTAAGACTGTCAAATCTAAGCTCCTTTTGGCATCACCAGCAGGGTTTTTGGCAAGACATGTGTAACTACCTCTATTTTCACGTTTCACACTGTTGATGGTCAAGGTTCCCATGTCTGCATCTACTATGTGACCCTCAACTGTACTTAAATCTCTTTGGTCCTAGAAATGAATCAAGAACATTCAACAACTTATTTAAGCAACTCTACAGATCTAGAACTTGAAACTTTTAATAGCTGATTTAATTGAAAATATTTCCTGCATCTTTCTATCTCCAATTATATCATAAAATGTGTTAAAAATTCCAGCATTAGCATGTGTCAAAGAAAAAGGATATTGGGAAAGGAAATTCTTTAAATTAAAGAAAAACTATGTTTAATTTCTTTGATAATACAACACTATTGCAAAAAAAACAATATGGTATTTTACCATATAGTAATAATTTTAAAAAAAAGGTATGGGAAATAATATATAAAAACATACTGGACCAAACCAGGCATAAACTGGGATAGGAAATCCACTAGCTTGACATCTAAATCTAGCTTCATTTCCTTCTGTGGCTTCTAACTTATCTTCAAGTTCAATAATCTCTGGTGGAACTAAAATAAAAACACAAGATTAAAATTTACCACAGCTTTATTTTTTATTTTTTGCAGAATATTACTCCCATATTTTATCTCTAAGCTTCAAGGTACTGTGCTAAAAATTTTAAATGATAGTTGCATTACTATTAACCAACCTTACACAGAAAAGGAACAACAGCTGAGCTCAAGATAAATTTAAGCATTGCTAAGTTCTAATGTAAATTTTCAACATACCATGAACTTCGACTTTGATGGTTCTATCTTGGAACTTTCCAGTTTGTTGTACCATGGCACGTAATGAGAAATCCCCTTTGTCTTCTTCATTAACACCAGTCACTTTAATTCCATCGTGCTCAATAATGTACCTATCTGAGAGAATTTGGCCATCTTTTTGCCACGTAATAATAGCAGGGGGGTTTGCAGAAACTCTACACCTAATTTTTCCATCATTCTGGATAACAAGGGCTTGTTTTGTAGGACAATCTTCCCACGTGATATCCTCTGTGAAAAAATTACAAATTCAATCATAGATATCATTTTGGGAGTTAAAGACAGTTAGGTTTATATGAATAGATATTATTTTTCATTCTAAAGCAATTCAAGGGAAATTTCTATTAGAAAAGAAGAAATTTCAATGAACAGAAAGAGTTCCTCAACTTAAAAATTGAAGTAAATAGTATTTTGCTATTTTATTTAAGCCTGAAGTCAAAACGAAACATAATAGGAAAAGAAATTGTTGGCCATTATAATCCACTATCCAGTATAACAAACAAAAAAACAAGTGGCACCCTATTGTATAATGAAACCATAGTTTTTATGAAACGATAGAAACCTTTACAAGACAGGATCATTTTCTGAAATCAGGGAATAGCTATTCTTTTGCAAGATGTACTGATGTGAAATGTCATGAATGTCGGAAAAAACATTACAAATATACTAACAAAAATAAAACTAGCCCATCTTACAGTTAAAAACAATCAAGTAAAAATAAAATACAATAAAGAAATGTACTTACGGTAGAAAACTAACTGTACACCAGTATTTAGTCTATCAATACTATCATAAACTGCACTGCAGTTATATGCTCCACTGTCTTCAGTGGTGGGCTGTTGAAACATTAGGAGTAATAAACTACCTACTTTAGAAACTTCCATAGGACCAGATGATCTAAAAAGAAAAACAAAACACATGAAAATCTGAGCAACATTCAAACAACAGTTAACACTCCAACCTATACTGAGATTGGAGGGAGCTATGCCACCCCTTGAAACATTTGGAATGATACCTCCCAAAATATGTTGTTTTAACACACAAAAATTGTAAAACCAAGAGTCCCTTAATATTTTTTCCAATTACAGCACTGACTTTCACTCAAGAAAGAAAGTATAATCAGTTCATTCAAACATTGATCTAATTATACTATGATGAGAAAGACAATATGCAAAATTTAGAAACAAACCAAAAGATCAATATCTTCAGCAACATGTGGATGGTTCAGTAACACATTCAGAAGAAAAAATTATTGGTTCAATTCCGTTAGAGTCCCCGCTAAATATCGCCCGGTTCTTTTAGACAACAAAAAGTAGAAATATTCATAAATAAGTTCAAACTCCTGAATTAAAATGTTTAATTAAATCAATAACTATTCAGTTTATTAATAAAAGTCAGAAAAATTTGTTGATATTTGGATATATTTAGCGATTTGGATATTGGCAATATTTAGCGGGGACTCAAACGGAATTGTACCAAATTATCAAATCAGACTTTTAAGTCTAACCATCTAACCTATATCAGACTCTGTTGGTCAGTGGGATCAGTAGTAAATAGTAGTGTTCGGCAACTAGTGGTCAAAAAGTAGTTAACTACCAACTACTAACTAGTCTGGGAAAATCTAGTTGCAACTAGTAGTTAACTATTTTTTCCTGGGACTAGTTGCAACTAGTAGTTCACTATTTCCCAAAGTAGTTAACTACTAGTTAACTAGTCTATTTAATTTCATAACCTATTTTTTTGCCCAAATTCTAATAGTCTTTCTTATCTACAGGTATTACAAAAAACTTTATGCTTCGCTCAAAACGGGCCTTTATTTCTGGTTATGGTATTTGAGTTCTCTACCATGACATTGTAGTTATAAATAGCAGTGTAATTTTTTGTATATTTTGATAAAAATTTTAAATATTTTTGAAATTTTAAACAAAAAATTTTTTTAAAGTAGTTGAAAATTTGAAAGTAGTTTCAACTAGTAGTTATTAAAAAAAGTAGTTCAACTATAAGTTTAAAAAGAACAAACGAAATATATATGCACATGAATTTATTAAAAGCCATACGGCGTTTCGGGGATTCCTTGGATCCCCTTTGTCAATGGTGACCATTGACAAAGGACAAGGTGGTCAAAGGTGTCAATTGGACCATTGACAAAGGGGATCCAAGGAATCCCCGAAACGCCGTATGGCTTTTAATAAATTTTAATAAATTCATGTGCATATATATTTCGTTTGTTCTTTTTAAACTTATAAGTTTTTGCACAGACTGTGGCCCTTTCGTCAGTAGTTCAACTAGTTTAAACCAAAAGTAGTTGAACTACTAGTTGATCAGTAGTTAACTACTAGTTGCAACTAGTTCTAGTTAACTAGTGCCGAACACTAGTAAATAGTATCATTTCAAGTAAATTTCAAATAATCCTTCAAAGCTAAAAATTCAACTTAATAGCAGCTAGGAAGAAATCAAGAAAATTTACTATGTAATCAATCAGTCAAGTAAAATAAATCAGAACCCGATTTCTCCATCATTTGAAAGGACATAGTTAGTGGAATTGAGTTTACAAGCCTATTAGTATTGGTAATGATACTATTTAGTTAAGATAATAACCAATTTTAAACTATGATCAACATCTGCACGATTGCAAAAAAATTTGGTCGTATTTATACACTTGAATAACTGATAATATATTAATTTTCTTGATTTCCTCCCAAGCTCATGCCTAGGTTGCCTTGTTTACCAACACAGAAACTAAACAACTCAACATATCAAATGTAGCTGTAGCCTGTAGCGTATATAATCTCTAATAGATGGCGCCATGATCAATGCACTCCGTACTCTATGATGCAGTAGTACGTGGTATCTTGACACACCCCCTCCCCCCCCTTCAAAGCTACAAAATTTTAAAAAAAGTCCAAAATTTGAAACTGTTGATATACAAATCCCATGGAACTAGAAGACTACTATTCCACTATTGTACTAGTTCCATGACAAATCCATATCATGAAAAATATCATTTAATTTTTCAAACATTCGTCCTGAACCCTAAGTAAAAGGTTTTTTGTTGTAATTATTTGACAGTATTGTCTTTTAACTCTGAAAAGAAATCCAATGAAAGAACTGTTTTTATATTTTTTATATTTCCTTTTTAACTGTAATTTCAGTTACATGACATCGGTCTGTTTTCTTCCCTCCAGACCAAACATTTTATTTTTATAACAACTACTTTTTAAAATTTAAGAATCAAAAAGTGAAGATAAATTATTATTAACACAAAAAATTTATTGAGTATTTCGAAGTAATAGGCAATAGTTCTTTTAACCACTGAAATCAAGATAAGATGGATATTCATTGAAAATTGATTTCATTCACATTTTATAATTTTTAAAAAACATTTAAATAAAAACATTTTTAAATGCAAATATAACTGAAATTTTAAACGTTTGAGATTCTAAGTTTTTTCTGGAATTTGTAGTTTGTATTATGTTTTGTCATTTTTAACTTAAATTTCTCAAAAAAATAAATTCTGAAACAAATTAATTTCCCCCTAAGTATTTCATAAAAATACATGATAGTTTCTTTTGTTATTCTGTATATTGAGATATTGAGAGAACATTGTTTATAAAGTTGATAAATGTAAAATACCGCAGACATATTTATTACGACATATATTTAAATGCACCCGTTTATAAAACAAATAGTACCAGTATGATATAGATTAGCTTACCCTTCAGAAATTTCTCCCTTAGGTCCAACCCATTTCATTTCTGTGAAAAGATCTGGGTTCTCTGCTTCTCCTTGACATGTTAGGCCAAACCCTTTACCAGCGGGTTGGCTCTGTGTTTGACCAGAAGGATTTATTACTAATTTAACTCCCTCAATACATGCTATTAGGTAACCTGAAAGAGAAAAGGTTGACTTAGCGCACAATGTTAAAGCAACAGATAAATTAAAAATATATTTTAACTAAATTTTCAATAACTTCCTTTCAAGAAAAATTTTCTACAGAGATCGATCAAATTATCTCTAAATTATGAGTTTCAGGAACAAGCATTAAGTTCATTAAGTAAGCATAAATATTTTTCATTTGTCAATTAAGTCCAAAGCCAGTAATAAAAATTTCATTAGATGAAGACAAATTAGAGATTGTAGAGTAAAAAGTTGATTTTTCACATTAAAGACAATAAACAATATAACTTCAATTTGGAGTTAAGATCTCGATCACACCAACTCTTAAAAATGGAACTTCCTTAAATGGATGTCAGGTTTTTTTCAGTAAGTGTATTTCTAACTTGTGTACCGACACATACTAAAACTGTTTCGATTAAAATGAAAATAATGCTATGCAATTAAAAATATCGCTTGGATTACAATGAATGGATTAACATGAATATAAGTGTTTTAAAACCAAATATCAAATTTTTTTTTTTTGGAATATAATAGTAGATATACCGCACATGACGCAACGACGGCATGAAATAATCTCCATATCTCGTTCAAATATCAGACAACTGGAAGCATTAAGGTAATCCGAAACTAGTTAAAAATGATGACCTTGATCAGAACACCACCTGTTCCCTCGACTCTAGGTTGGCAGCGCGCGCCCCGCTCTCACCCCGATATGGATGCATTTAACATCGGTGTTTCAGAGCTCCTAATTAGAGACCCTATATATAGAGAGACTGGACAACGGTTCACCGGTATAATCGGTATTTCCGCCATTTTAGTTACAACTTTCCTATACTTTAACATTACGAAATGTTGAAAATCGTGGAAAATGCCGTTAAAAGTTTTGAAAAATACCAAAAGAAGAGTTAAAATGTAAACAAATAAGTTATTAAAAATTTATTTGTTTACTTTCTTTCATAAATATTGCCAAATAAATTCAAAAAACTAAATATTTTATTGTTAAAACTGGTTGGCGGCTTTATTGGCTTCCACCGTTGGCTACCAAGACTAGTTAACCATCTATTTGGATACGAAATTAAAAACAAAGTAATACAAATAGATAGTAGAGTTGAGACTAGTTTCCTGGTTACTAGTTCATAAAAATTTTGTTTCATACATTTCTCCTCGAAAAGAGCGATAGCGTGTCAAATGTTACCTGTGGCAACCAAGCAATCACTTTGATTTTTTAAAATGCATTTTCTAAGATAAAAATAATTACTAACAAAATATAAAACATCAATTCGTGTTCGGAATGAATTGCTGAAATTTTTGGTATAGTTTTCGCTTTGATTTTTGTGCAATAAAAAGAGTTTTTGGGCGGATGAATTAGCATTACAGCCTATGGAGATCCATGCAGTTTGTAACTAAAATGGCGGCAAATCGTTCATTGTCCAGTCTCTCTATATAAAGGGTCTCTACTCCTAATGAGATACTTCCAGAGCTATGATGACACTGCAGGAGACGAGAATTTAAAAAAAAAATAGAGAGGTATCCAGTTACTTGAGGGATAATTGAGAAGGGTTGAAGTGCGGAGCGAACAAGGATTCATTGCTCCAGTGTCGGGTCGACGAACGTAGGGTCGTGGTGAAGTGAGACTAATCAATAAATTATGTCATCAATAGTGATGAAACGAATATGAACGGTGAATATCATAAACATTATGGCTTCCCAGACCTGGAAAAAGTGCCCGAACCTGCGAACCTGGTTCGGGGGAAGCCACCGTTAGCTCCATAGGTGCAATACATAAGGTTCGGGCAAATTTCACATATTTTGGGGGAAAAGTCTGGTAAGGGGGAAGGGAAGCCATTAGGAAATAAAATAATTAAGTTTTGTTAAAATCAGAACAAAAGATTGGCGTTGAAGAGCCATTTGTAAGTGTACCAAAACAAAGTTGAAACCCTGTGTTTTAGGGTCAAATAACCAAAAATTGTCTGGGCAATGACCCCCCAGATCCCCTTCTAGAACTATATTATTTACAACTTATTTTATATTAAGTTCATCAAAATGCAAATCCTCCCTAAAAATACATTTCCGAAATTCTGACTAGGTGCACCAAAACTAGTTAAAAACCTGTTTTTTTAGTCAAATATTTCCAAAAATTTTGTGAGTGAGGACCCCCAGCCCCCACTTTGGTACTTGGAACTTTGTTGCTCACAACTTTTATTACATTAAGTTCTTTAAGACGGAAATTCTACCTAAAAATCTATTAAAAAGTTACATTTGATCTATAAAATATGCATGGAGGGGGCTGAGAAATAATTTTAGGCTCTTCCCAAAATAAATTTCTATATATGCCACTGACAGTGAAATGGTACTAGAAATAAAATGTGCTCTAAATGTAATACTTTATGCTACTTTTTATATTTATGGAGTATTTGGCTATTTGGAATTTAGGGGGGAAATGCGGGGGTTGGTTGGGGGAAGGTACTTTTGAGAATTTGGTTCGGGGGAAGGTTACAACTTTTTCCAGGTCCGTGGCTTCCCTATAGTTAAGCCGTAATTTAAAGCGAATAACACCAGTTTTGGGTCGAATGGAATGGCTACTAGAACGCGTTTGGACTTCACAAAACCTTTATCTGAATATTCCGCAAGATTTCAGAGAGAATCCCGACATAATCAACAACAAGCTTCATTTACATTTGATGAACAATTTTCATTCATTTACTGCAAGTGTAGAACTGTAGGATTCGTTCATAGGATTATGATGAACGAATTATGAATAATGCTTACACTATATCATATAATTTACTATCAATAATATCATTATAAATTCATGATAAAAAAAAAAACAGAAACAAATCCCGGTGCTGATGAGATTATTAACATTGAAATTAAGGAATTTAATAACTTTTTTTCACATTCAAATTAAATTCTTGCCTTATTGATAAAACATCATTTAGAAAATTGTAGGAGAAAAAAGTGAAGTAAATAAATATTTCCCTTTTCTATGTATGAAATACTGTTAGTGTAGCTGTAGAAAAACATCTTTACTTCACAAAAAAATAAAAGTTCGTATCTTTTATGAAAAATACACACAAATGAAAACGATAGATAACAGGTAAAATGGTTTTGGCTAATAAAAGTATGGAACAAAAATACGAGGAGTTCGAAAATTCGCAACAGGAGTTTTAGCAACAGATAATTCCGTAGAGGAACGCAAACATTATAATGAAAAATCTTAAACTTCCACGCGAGATGAAATTCCTCAGAGAGAAATGGGGTTTAATTCAATCTTCATAAGTAACGACACGTCGACGGGAGTAATTTTTTCTCCGTACCCTTGCACGATTGGTGTTTTGAGAAACTCTGGGGATGGGCGCATGATTTTCCCCAGAGAAAGTTGTGAACAACTCGTGCTTATCATTACGAACAAAAAGCTTCCCATTCAAAGTCTATTGAGCACGCCGCAGTGACTAAAGACTCGGAAAATTTTAGTAGTCGAATATGCGATGAGTCAGTATAAGCATGCTTCTGAGGTCATTGCTTGTGCCTTATTTGATGGCTCGGAAATTTTGCTTTTCGTGTTGGGAAGATACGCTAGGGAAGATTCCAAGAGAGTTAAAAAAATTGGATCAAGTACATTAAGACACAATAACCTGGATTTCTAGTAACCCTTAGAGCTATTTCATTTTTAAAGCAGTTTAGTTGAGATCATTCGAAAAATCTATGCTTTTAAAAGAAAAAGTTCCGTATTTAAATTTATAAATTGAGGGTTTGTACTCTAGTCTAGAGGAGAAATCTAGTGTTGAGAAAACACGTAATATACAGTTGTCTAAATTAATTGGGACATAAGACAAATATTTTACGTTTTAAGTAAGTGAAATTTCTCACAGAAAAGGTCAAAAATTCTCAAATTTTATTAAAACGTCAAAAAACATTATTATAAATAACTAATCTACTCAAAGTGTTTTTGGTCTTGATTTTGATTTGCACAGTAAATTGTCAATCACAATTGAACTCTAAAAAATTAAACGCAGTTAAATTATGATAGCATGGCAGAATTTGATATTATCATCACTTGCTAAAAAAAGTACACGAAAAGTGTTCTTATACTGAAATTAAAGTGCATAATAAATAAACTAAGTGATTATTTCTTGACAACAAGCGTTATAATCCAAATTGCACAGTTTTTTTAGAAAGATCCTGATAGATATCAGGGGCCAGAAATTGGAGTCCTTATGACCCTTCACAAAATATATTGTCTGAGAAAAGGCCCTTAACAAATATTTTAGCTTAAAAAAGGACCCTTCACAATGTAATTTAGCTTTTTTCACAAAAACAGGACTTTTCGTAAGAACCCAATTAATGCTAATTTTAAATTCACAAAATTATGAATAGAATTTCATAAAAACAGGACCTTTCACAAAAAGTTTGGACAGACCCCTGGATACATAATAAAGCGTTTCGAATGAAATCATTTCGTAGAAATAAAGTCGAACTAACATTCACAACTAAGGGGTCATGAACTCGTAAATTGATACAACTATGCATTTGAAGATAATCCTGTTCCGTTTTAATATTAGAACATAATTAACGTCAGTGGGTCCAAAGGAGCCGATAGTTCACAAGCACTTCCTTTGAATAGAACAAAAGATGAGGTAATAAAAAGTAGCAGTTTATGAATGAAGCATTGACGATCCAGCTTTGATAAAGAGTCATTCAAAATGGACGAAATTGAATATCGGAGAGGGAGAAAATAAAATTCTTTGTATCAATTTCCATCAGATAGGATTAAACGAAGATAACAGAGAGGATGTGAAGTGATCAGAATAAAGATAAAATCTCAAAATAAATAGGAGAAACGCGAGAGATACGATTCAGATATTTTTTGTACCGGAGTAGTAAGTCCAGTTATTTAACTCTAGTAATTAACTTGAAAAATAAATTCAATAACAGAAAAAAAAAACGTTTTTTAAATCAAGTTTAAATCCCCTTTCCGTCCAATTTGCATGGTTATCGTTGGTCTCGTCTTCAAAACATCTAATTATTTTTGCAAGCTGTTCATCTCTTATGTTTTTGGAACTTTTCGATGGTATGTCTACAGTTATTATGCATAGCTCACAGGATTCTTCCATGTGGTTACAAAATGGTCGGGATAACAAATCCGCAATGACGTTCTGTTTGCCAGGGATGTATTGGATGTTTAGATGGAATGATTGAATTTCCAATGCCCATCTGGCAAGACGGCCAGTGGGTGATTTTAACGTTAGAAGCCATTTGAGTGGTTGGTGGTCCGAGGCGACTATTATTTCTTGTCCCTCTACATATGCTCGAAATTTCTTAAGAGCCCACACAACCGCCAATGCCTCTCTTTCTGTAGTTGAATAATTTCGTTCTGCCGGGGTCAACAAGCGACTGGCATATTCAATGGGATGCTCCGTTGGACCAACCTACAGTGTTTCCCAACGTGGGGCGCAATTTGAAAATTTTCAACCAAATTACCCCCCCGGTGGGTCACACCAGGCTTTATTTACTTTTTAAGAAAGATTTTCGAAAAAATGAAGGCCATGGGGGGCATACAAAATTTAGAAAAGCTTTGGTGGGGCATGGACTAAAAAATGTTGGGAAACACTGACCTAAACGTTCTTAGGATTACAATAAAATAACATTGAGTTGCAAAATATCCTCTTTGAAAATGAAACATGTATGTAACAAGATAATCCTTTTAAAGTTATCATGATTATAGATTTTTAAAGGGAATAAAAGTAATCAAATTATATTTTTTTAATGCAAAAGAAACTTTCCAAATCATCCTTAACTAAACTTTGACTAAGTAGTAAATATAGGAAAGAGGAGGGCACTTATTTTGATAAATAAAATTTAATGGCCCACAAAAGCATTTGCTAAAAATAAAACGTAAAGCTATAACTTTATTGTAATTCAAAAGTACGAAGTCGTGAATTTTCATACGAATGGAAGATAATAACAATAGTTGTTAAAACAAGCATCAAGTTAAACACCATTAAACAAACCGTTTTAAAAACCGGTATTACACGAGTATAAAGCTTTTTTCGCGAACAACTATTGCATGCTTTTGAAACTAACACACTTCACATTTTATGCTCAGTTAATAAAACACACGACTATCATAAACACATTTACAACAATACGTTATTACTTTTTCATTGCAATTTTATTTAGAAAAACCAGTCTCTTCGCATTAAACAATTGAGTGCGCTATTCACAGCGTTTTTATAAACGAACAATCCCGCGTAACTCAAGATATTTTAGTGTTCCTCTTCCTGAAAAATACTTTCCCCCTCTAATTTACGCACAGTTTCACGATATCTTTTAAGACCTTTCGGAGGAATTATTATTTATAAAAAATGGCCACTCCAATATTTTTAGCTCCCGTCCCAGAAGAAGAGGAGCCATAGTTTCAACCAAAACTGCAGTGTTTGACGTCACAATAGAGGATACTTTCTAAGTAGAAAAGAGGCACTGAAAAGAGATTTTGCATATAAAGCAGCTGAGAGTCAAGAAGCATGTTAGGAAAAGTTGAACGAAAGTGTTGCATATCATTCCTATACGAGAATTTGAATTAAGACATGCGTAATCGAAAATGTCAATAAAATAACCCAAGTGGGAATGACTATGTACGGACGCTCCATTTTTAAAATACAGTCAGCGCTCGTTTATACGAACCTCTTCTTTGCGAACTCTCAAGTTTTTACGAACTGTAAGCTACTCCCTAACTTATCCCATATACAAAATGTCAACTTTTTATTCCTAACATATTACAATTTAAAACACGCAAAACCAAAAGGGAAAACAATTATTTTGGTTCCAAACCTGGTCCGTGGACCATGGGTCCATGAGAACCGTGGAAGTGGTCCCCAGAAGGGACAAGAAGTTACATTTAAAAGAATTGTCAATCATTTTTGACAGCAGTGTGGATGAAAATTATCGATACAAACACATGACACCATCAGTATTTTAAACAGTGAAGGGATAATAGTCACCACTGGTTTGTCAAGAATAATTTCGTTGTACTAGTAGTTTAAATAGTCAAAGTGCAATCTTCAGAAAGGAACTTCATAACCTTTTGCGTCGCGGTGATGGTTTATGCATTAAAAATAGCTTGTGATTTACTATGTAGTAAAAAATGTAGTTTACTATGTAGTTTCATTTAGTAGTAAAAAACTATATTGTTTAATAACTAGATTAGAATGGTGATATAAATTTGAATAGCACTTTTATGGGGGGCTAATGACCTTTCATCTTACAACCTAGTCCTGGTGAAGGATAAAGCAGGATAAAGGTGGTTCGTAATCCATCCAATTCAAGTCTAAGTGCTCCCGGGATTTCTACGAGTTGGAAATCACTGCTCCATATACGGATACGACAAAGGTAAAATGTGGTCAAGGTCAAACGAAAATTTTTAGCAGAATAAGCATTTCAAATTAAAACATCAAAATATCTGAATAGCGATATAGTTCCGCGGGAAAAAGATTCACCTCGCATTAATCTAAAGCAAGGATAAATATGGTTAAATGAAGTACTAATCTCAACAACAAAGTTATCTACAATATAAAAGAAAAAACCTCTAGATCAACTCAAGAGATACATAAAAAAATTACTCAGAGCGTTAGTAAAAAAAAAGGTACACACACACACACTCCACTCAGTTAACTTCACTCCACAGACGAGACACGTTTATGTGATACGGAGACAGGGATGATCCCGATAAGATGATGCTCGTTGTTTTTACTCTCCTATTTACGCTACGATTAGAAGGATTCTCTCAAAATGTTGCAAGGAGGAAGAAGAGATCGTGTTTACGAATTCCTCACAGTTCAATGACGCGGACTTCGATTTATCGCGTGATAAGCTTGGATTCGAAATCAAGAGTAGGGTGATGAATGTGGGAAAAATATCGAAATGAATAAATCAACCTCAATTTGAAATTGTATCAACTGACATTTTAAAGCGGCGTTAGAACTTATTGTTACTATGTTATTAATATGACTTTCGGATAAAATTCCAGGCAAAAACAGAAAACTAATGAGTAACAAACATTAGAATTAGAACATTAATCAATCAAACGTCTAGTATTAAAATAATGAAACTCTACACTTATTAATAAAATTAACAAACTTGCAAAGATTTAAATATACAGAAATTACCAAAACCACACAAGAATACTTGTAAAACGAAAAACGTGGGGCTCATGCATTAGGTATTTAATTCAACAGCTTCTCTCGGTACTCTTTATGCTTCTTATTTTTTATTTATTGTGGATATTAGAGATGTGAGTCGAGAATATTCTCCGGAGAATATTCTCGGAGAACGAGAATATTCTGAGAATATTCTCCAGGAGCGAGAATTTTGAGAATAATCGAGAATATTCTATTTTTTGATTGATAAATGGAAATAAATGTAACAATTTTTGATAATATGAAATGGTCATGTAGTATTAGTGTTAGAAACCTGAAAATAATAACAAATTCAATGAAACTTACCATTTAAAAGTCACCCTACAGTTCAGAGAATATTCTCTGAACTGTAATTTCATTATTTCGCAAAATTTTTTTTAAATAAGTTAATTTTATTTAATAGAATATAAAATATTTTTTAAAATATTAGAAGCAAGTTTTACTGGGAGAAAATACTCATACAATTAAAAGAGGAGTCTAAATTATTTTTATATAGTTGTTAAAAGCAAATGTAATAATACCAATAGTTGTCAAACTGAAGGACCTTTTGAACCTGACATTTAGTTAATTTTGAGTCATCCAGATCTTAACTGTGTTCAAAATTTCAAGTCTCCACCTCATCGGGAAGTTAGTTCAAAATCGATTTCTAAATTCCACCCGAAAGCCCCCCTGGGGGTTCAGGGGAAGCAAATATAACCGAAACAACGAGATAATATCGCATTGTCATCCAGATCTGAACTGTGTTCAAAATTTCAAGTCTCTACCTCTTCGGGAAGTTAGTTCAAAATCAATTTCTAAATTCCACCCGAACAGACAGACATCATAGACAGACAGATAGACAGACAGACAACAAAGCGACCTAATAAAAACGCGGTAAAAAGGGTAGCAATATTTCTATCTACTAGTTGTATTCTAGGTTTGAATGCGTAAACTACAGTATTTTTCTTTAGTACTCCTGGTGGCTTTCGTCTACAACCCTTACAGGTGCCCACTGGATAACACTAAATAGATCATCCTCAAATATTTTCCATTAAAAAAAAATTCTCTTAAAGACTTGGACGTGAAGGGAGGCATATCATGGATACGATATATTCTGAAATGCATTTTTTTACCTCAATTAGATTAAATTTCGTCATAGATAAAATTTACTATCTACGTTTTAAACTTTTAAGAAAAATTAAATATGTGACAAACCAACAGAAAAATTTAAGCGACATGGTATGCGCTGGTCAAGAACGAGTAACTGATAGGTAAAATCAATTCATAACGCATCATTTTGATTGTACTGCTAATCCGAAAATCACCAAATTTTCTTTTAAGGCGACAAATAAGACCCTCTGGACGCTCTTTACGCAAACGACAATAAACTAAGGCGTTGTAGAGGCAAAAGCGTAATTTTTTTTTCTCCCTTTTGGAATCTATACAGTTCAGAAATAAATTTTACATAACAAACTCGCCCTTCCTTTTCTCTCAAAATACGCAGAAGAACGATATAGTACCAAGTAAAATTAAAACCCCCCTCATCAAACACATGCATTTTTCTCCTCACTCACACACCCACCTTCAATAGAATCCGCAACAACGCATCATCCATCTCCTAATGAGCGCCTCTCAACAACCGGAATAAAAGATGCACATTAGGCGCAATTTGTCAGCAGCTCATTTTCGTCGAATAAATCACTAGTCCTCACAAAGACAAAAGATGATGGAATTAGTTGGCCCGAGCATCTTCCCGGAAGCTCTCTTCTCTCCTCCTTATCAAAATCCCCAAACAGCGTTCGCTTAAGTGATGGTATGGATGGAGATACGATAGGGAGTCATAACATGGGCAACAGAGCTGTGTTATTGCATTCAACATGGCACGGATGCGTGGGAATCAGGTCCGGAGGGTCCGTTCGGTGTTGTGTAGTAATGGCTCCTCCACCTTTAATTTATTTTGGCTTTATAACGCTCATTAGACGTGTAATGTCGGTCTCTTGCGAGTTTTGTGTGAGGTGATGGAGAGAGGGTTTTAAAATTGCGTTCTAATAGACGACATTAGTGTGACGTCACTTGCTTGTTTGGAAACGTTGATTCTATCCGTGATTGGTTCCGTGATTGGAAGTAAATCCGTACGGATCCGTACGGAACCAATCACGGATGGAATCAACGTTTCCAAACAAGCAAGTGACGTAATGACTAATGTCGTCTATTCCTATGAAAGCCACGCTGATGTGGTTTTGTAGGAAGAGAGGGAAGTAAACACATTAAAGAGCTTTTTACAGACTTTTAAACACATTGGATTCATAAGAATGCAGTTTAATGTGAACAATAAAACAGATGCTTTTGAAAAAATACAATGCAGGATAAAGGTGAGAAAAGGGGTTTGTAATCAAGAACTCTGCTATTCTTCTTAAAATGCTGTTCTGTGGTTATAGGCTACACTAAAGTAAAATCATTTAGGATTTTTTTGGAAAATATACTACAGCAAACAGCATAGAATATACAAATTTTGCTTACAGATTAAAAGGATTACACTATTTGACAACATAATTAAAGACATGATTAACAACATGATTAAAGGACAACACTTATTTGAGTAAAAATTTGCAAGAAAAAGCGAATTCACAAAGTTTAGCTATATAAAAGACAATGAAACTACACAGCGGATGAATATATTCAGATGTCTCCTATTCGAAACGCTTATATTAAATACCCTAAATATCAACCTCACAAATCAGGATCTCATAAACATGCTGATTAAATGCATTCAAATATATACCGATAACTGGAAAATATTGATCAGGTCTGCTCCCACAAACATGCTTGAGAATCCAATCAAAATACTTGAAGCATTTCCATTTCAATTACATGTTAATTACAGCTTTCTCTCTTTTCAAGGGGCATTTCGTTTCATTTCCTCGTGACTCGCGAATACCTAGAATCAATGTTTCCAAATGTTCAAGTCCATCGGTCACGTCGAAGCTCGCAGAGTTAGAGGTAATTAATATGGAATCACTCCACTGGGAACAAAATACCACTAACTCTCCTCGCACCTTAATTTGCATTACGGTTAATGGCTGTTTGCTATTAACTGCAGTACATAGCAATAGGCCCATTATTTCGATTCTGGAGTTTCTAAGAGTAGAATACTAGAGTGCAAACTTGAAGGAAGGAAGGGACATGCAATGGTTTGTCCATATAGCTACATAACCCAGAAATAAATTAGCTGTTTATTATGAGTGGTCACAGTTACAAAATTTAAGATAAGCATACTCACCCATACATTCGGGTTTCGTATTAGGGGCCGTTCAAATATTACGTAAGCGAGTTTTTGGTCATTTTTGACCCCCCCCCATCCCCTCTTGTCATCAAATATAAGCAAACCGCAACCCCCTCTCATAATTACGTAAGAAAACTGAACGACCCCCCTTTGTTCTTTTTTTGTACGAAATCTTTAGTAATGCTTAGATTTCTGAAATTCATTGTTCTCCATTTAACCTATCGTTAAAACTTTGCTTGTGAAAAATGCTTAAAACTTTTTCCTCCGGTTTTTTAAATTTATTTTTGGCAATTTATTTATGCAAGAAACACGATATTTTCGTTTTAAACTTAGTTCGGTGATGTTTAAAATTTATTTTACGTACATTTATAAGCATGTCAAACTGTTCTAAAAACTCCCCCTTAGGGGACATGTATAAACAATTTTCAATTCAATTTAAAACGATGAATAAAGGAATTCACGATTTTGGTTGAATAATGGTAATGTTAAAAATGCTTGTGACACTTAGGTAACAGTCAAAATGAGATGCGTATTTTCCCGTCAGTGTAGGATTTAAATTAACTGGAAATTCCAGATAATAATAACTAGAACAGGTTTAAACCAATAATTAGAAGGATATATAGAGAAACACCCATGAACTCGGATGAACCAAAGGTCGCAGAGAATTATTCAAATGCAAATCAAGTCACAAGGCATTGACAAGTAACGCCCCAAAAGACAAAAGAATTGTAAATTGACAGCAGTAGTTTATAAAAGATTTGACGATTTACATTTAGTCAGAAAGCAGAGAGCAAAGAATGGAACAATCAAACATCTACTTATAAGATATTGTAACATCATAAGATTTTTTAAAAGAGAAAATGAAAAAAAAAATAATAATATTAATGAAGAGTAAAACAAACCCTCAAAAAAGTGGAACAGCAAATAATTTTTTTGATCGTACTTCACGGTGAAAAAATGAACCATTTGTTTTTTAAGGAGTTAATTCTCATATTCTCCTAGCTAATTACCCCGTAATAAAAACATTTAAGACAGTGTTTGTATTTTAATAACATCTAATTAACAAAAAAGTTACAATTCATAAGCCACATACATGGTCATACCATACTTGAAAGAAGTAACATAGATAGATTATACCTGTTATAAACTGTAAATAATTAGGTTTTTTTCCTAAAGGTTTAGAAAAAAACGTTTGAAAAAGCAATAGACTAAGACAAAACAAAAAACTTCAGTATAAGGGGCGGGTGCCCGCTTTTAAGGGCGCACAAAGAAAACATATAAATGAAATTATGCAGAGTTTCATTAGTTTATACATGGAAAGGACTCTTTAGGACCGTTCGTCCATAAATGTCACACTTGGATGGGAGAGAAGGAGTTTATGGTATACTTTGTGAGATTAGGGAAAGGGGTTTGTAATAATTGTAACATCGCACTGTAAATGAAAACAAACAAGTACCAACATTTTTTAATGCTTATATAGACAGAGGTAGGTGAAAAATACATGGTTATAAAAATCAAAATAAGAGTAACATAACAGTAACACTTTAAAATTATAAGGGGCGGGTACACAAAAGCTTAACTAAAAATGAGAGGTCACAGGCCCAGGTTCTTGCCAACCATATACTAATAGTGAGAGCGTGACACGTGGTATAAGGGAGAGGGTATGGTGAAGTGTGATACTTTGTGACAAAGGGGAGAGAGGGATTCAAAAATGTAAAGGAAAAGTATTTTTTCATATACAGCCAGCTCCCTTAAAAATAATTTGATTTTACAAAAAATATTTCAGTGAAATTTGAAACAGAAAGTGTAAACACCAAATTGGTTCTTATTCTTATGTAGTTAGTATATGAAAAGAAGTAAAGTTTTGAATGAGTAGAAGAAAATAAATATTTCCTGATATAATATTGGTTCTAAATTACGTGATGCTAAGAAAGCTCTAACTCCAAACACCATCGATGTTATTTAACTCTCTAGAAATGAATTTATGTAGGACGAGGAAAAAGTATTAACAGACTTTTGTTGTTCATAATTGAGCGTGAAGTTTAACCGCCTTATGAAGAGGGAAAACTAAGAGAGCTGGTAATTGCAATTTCTCTTTTGAAAGAATTGAACACAGGGATAACAAATCCTGGGCCCTGAGGGTTACTCGGTGGGATACCAAACCAAGGTGTAACACTGTATCAATATATATCCCTATGATATCAACAATTGATATAAATTGAACAGAAAGTACACTTTTGAACAGCTTGGGAACATCCGAGATCATTAAGCTTCTAAAAGAACATTGTGACTGAAAAAGTTTGTGAAGCCACTTCAATAAAAGTGAATATTGCATTCCAATACATCTGAAACCAATTGGTCTTGAAAATAAAGTTACATTATAGGAAATATTGTGAGGATAGAAGACGTGAAAATGCTGAAAGGCAACTAACTCTTTCGGAAAAAGCCGCAAAATAAATCCAGCACGGTCCGTAAACTACAATTTCATTGAACACGTAAAGTTAGCAAAAATAAATATACTATATTCATTGGTGCATGAAATCCTTTCCAAGAAAAACCCGATTATAATCCAGGCTTAAAAAGACAAATGATGTTTGGTCCATCACTGGGCTTCTTTGACCATGTCGAAGCGTAGAGTAAGGATTCCAGACCGGCGGTCATAAGTTTTACTATTGCATCACCGACTAAGAAAATACTTAGAAACAATGTTAATAGCTTAGTAGAACTATTAAAAACAGTAAACACACATAAAAATATATTAACGTTTCAATTTGATGAATTTAAATAATAAAATATAACATAAGGTGCAATGAGCATTCTTCAATAAGAAAATCCTCCTCCATAGAATTGCAATAAAAACCACTATATACCTACACCGCAATTGAATAATATTCTATCCCTATATTTGAGGAGTTCAAGGATCAAACCGGTATAAAAAAAAAGGATGGGAAAATCATGCGAACATGGCATATCATACCAATCCTGAATTCACACCATTCCAATTTGTGGTTTTTAAACCATTCTGTATAAGACCTTGGGGATTGTTCATAACAACATCACGCTTGTGATCAACCTGTGACAGTGACATTCACAGCCAGCAGCATCGTTGTTAACCAGTAACCAGCAGTAAAAGAAAGAAAAATTTGCTTTTCGCTGACTGATTATGGAATCCTACTATGACCTATAGGATTTAATACCGATGGTGATGGCTGTGAATATGTCTCTTAATGACAAGGGCAAAGGGGTTTCCGGAATTGCACGCACATTGTAAATCAACACTAACAAATCTTTTTTTTTTTTTAATGTAGTTTGTAAAGAAGTATAAACGACATTATTATAAAAAATTGTGTCAATGAAAATGAGAGTTCACTTTGAATGTATAGTATAAGGGGGTTGACTTCAGCTTGAATAAAAATGTGGTATTCCAGGTTCTAAGAAATAACTTGGCGCTAGAAATATTGTTAGTAGGAGTGGGATATGTGAGATAGGGGACGGGGTATGGTGAAGAGAAACACTTAGAGAACAGAGAGAGTTAAAATATGGAGAAAAGGTATGACATGATTTATAAACATCTCTTAGTAGGAAAAAAT
This sequence comes from Tetragnatha montana, assembly GCA_963680715.1. Classification (NCBI taxonomy): domain Eukaryota; kingdom Metazoa; phylum Arthropoda; class Arachnida; order Araneae; family Tetragnathidae; genus Tetragnatha; species Tetragnatha montana. Next base: position 699,102 of record OY796681.1, read on the forward strand.
AGGAGAAACATGTGGAAAAACTGAAGAAATATATTTAAAAAATAGGTCTATTACTAAACAAAAATTGCTTTGAAACTTTCTCTCTATTTACAAATTATATTAATTCAACATGTGAACTAGGCTAGCTGTGATTGGTAAATTTTCCCATTGAACGTATTTCTCAATACCCCAAAAGTACTCAGCAATCAATGAATCACGCCGGTAAAATGCCGCAAAAAACCTACCATTTACAAATCCCATCTAACAACATGCATAACATACCATCCTTATTCACAACCCCCTAGGATAAGAAGAGGGACAGCATTGAAAAATTTCCATTTACCCAATCGAACCAATACTGTTTTTGGCTGATATTTCGAGACCGGTGCCACTCTCGCCAAGGCGACATTCAGGGCGATAATGCCATAAATGCGGCGAACCCGCCAAAGTGGCAGGAGGATCGCTCTTTCCCAATGCAACCCTAAAGGATCTAGTTTCAGTTTTGAAAATAAGGTACTACACGTATCAAAGCAGGTGATTAGTTATTAGTTTATGAGGGGAGGGCTTATTAAAAAATAAATGAAATTTAAAAAATTTTATGAATTATGTTTTTCCTCTTTGCCGAGTCGTTCGATATTATTCTTTATTTTTACGACTCATATGGGATAACTAGTATTTTACATACATTGTTTTTTAAGTGTTTATATCATGTTTCAGTCACACATCACGCATTAATTTCGTATCGTGCAATTTTGAATAGTTTTTAAGTTTTATCTTACATAAGAAGTAACAGGCTGTACTCAAGTAAGGGGTAAGTTCCTATTATATTATTATTTCATCATTTCATTTCGATTTTTTTCATTTCGACTGAGTGTTCTTGAGTGTTTTTATTTAAAAATTATTATATGTCGTGTTTAATCTTGGGTATTGTATCTTGGGTTAGTTTAATTTTACCCAGTTTTTTTTTTTCAAAATAATTTTCACTAAATTACTGCATACTTGCTAACTTGTAAAAACTTGCATCTGTAAATTTTTTTGCTTAACACTAAAAAAACTACAACTTTAAGCTTTTCGCGTTAACAAGCATCAACACGAATTCCAATCTCGGCAACGTTGTTGTTTTCATTGCGAACGGAGCACGGAAACTCAATACGAGGGACGAAATTGAGAAATCGTTAGGATAGTAAAGGAATCTGGTTTTGAAGTAAAAAGATGGAATTATATAAAATCGTTAACGTTGCGAGTGGTTTGCGTTTTCACGGATAGATAGTTATTAAGTGGACAAAAAAGCAAGGCTTCGTAATATATTTCAATCAATCCGTTAAACCATAAAACTAAAGAAAATCCGTAAATATTACAAAAAATCCGTAAATTTTCTCAAGTTTGTTACTATAATTTATGTGTTAAAATGTCATTAGGGTTGTCTTTTTAAGAAGTGCTTGCTTGTTTTCATCTCTTTCTTGTTAGCGGTGGAAAACTACTCGAAAGCGCGGCCATTTTTTTCTTGGCGATTTCTTGAAACTGCGGTTTGGCGCAGTTTGGCGAAAAAATTTCGCCTTGGCGAGAGTGGCACCGGTCTCTAAATTTTTACCCTGTTTTTATATATACCACAAGAATGACGATGAATCTGCGATAGGCACCTTCACTGACCCAGAGTCGCCAATCGAAGGGGCCGAAAATAGTCCTCGGCGATGCGATCGGCGCATGATGGCTCGTAATGAGTAGAGGGGGCCTGAGGCTAAGTCATTAATAATTGCTTCCGAACTGAAAGCTAATTCCTCTCCTCTCCCTCCCGAGAGCAAGTCCCGGCCTTGACACTATTCACAAGCGGCCGGGATGATGGACTCGTGTTTGCCAACGGTGGAGGGTTTTGCGGTGTTTGTAGGGGGATGCTCTCCCGGTCATGGGATATTTTTCATTAAAATGTTGGACAAATGTGGTAATTGTAAACTTATGTAGTATGTTTATGTAAAACTTATTGTAGCTGAGTAAAACTGGCTGAAGGTTCTCGATTTTATAGGCCTAAATAATTTTTGTGAGTTCTCTTACCCTCCTTCACCATTTCTATAACGAAGAAAAAAATTCCTAAGTGTCTATTTGGACGGCAAAAACGGCAGTTGGCCCATGCGCAGTAGGTCTCGCGGTTAGGTAGCAGTCCCGGCGCTTAGTGTGATCGACAATCATAACCGTTGCCGTGTAAATAAGAGTAGAGTTTAGTTGTATATTGTAGGTCCAAATACACAGTGCCTTCCTAATAAGTAAAGACAGATTTAAGAAAAACTTCTTGAGAAATGCATTCCTAAAAACGTAAAATACTCAGGATATTTGTCATTACGACTAAAATGGATGATATGGATAAAAGAGATGAAACTTAACATGACGTCAAGCAAGGAGAAATATCGCTCCGGTAGTAAATAGTATAAATATTAAAAACACTGTGCTAGTGAATGAATCTCGAGTCGGAAATGATAACACTCGAGCCGTCCATTCTATTTCCGACATCCATTAGAGAACTGATATAAATTTTACGACCAAACGTAGAATCCTGGCAAACTGACAAAACTAATGTTTTTTTTGTGATATACCACGTTCTTGAGCGTTAATATTTCAAAACAAGTTTTCTTTCGGGATGCGACAAACTGCGTCGATAGGTTAACTTTCTAATCTCAGTTGGACGTCTTATACAAGCTAGGATTTGGGATTTCAGGTTCAATTTGGAGATTCGCAGCTGATAGGTGAGACTAACTTTAGCAATCAGAGCTATTTTTGCAAAAGAATTACGTATCTGAACACCGTCATTTCTTAGCATCTTATTTTCGTGAATTGTAGGTAAAGCAGTTATATTAAAAATGTACGTTTGCCCTGAAAAAAAGTTTTATACAGGTAATTTGTTTCTTTTTCACTATCACATATTGATAGGGGATTCAGGGATTAAGACAACTTCAGCTTCTTTTTAAAAACTTACAAATTTTAACGACTTTTTGTGTTTTTATCGTGAAAAAAATCGTCACTGGAAAATCAGAAGCGAAGCCGTAACTTTGCAAAGGGAGTTAGGTTTCTTTGGGCAAAAAATGAAGACATACCTTATCCGAAAAGTAGGGAAAAGATCAGTAAATACCAAGTCTTGTAGTGAAAGTAATTCAAATATTTAGTGATCTCTTCAGGCTTCGAATAATTCAAGTTGGACTGTATATCGAATGTCAAAGCCAAAATTGAATGGAGCAAATACCGGTTACAATGCTGGTACATTAAATAGCACCATTTTACCCAAACAACAGTTTTCATAGCACGGGGCGTCATGTTTTGCAAACAAATGTCCGTGTGGGAACTCCCATTTTTAAGAGGATGGAAATCATTCGCACCGCATGACCTAGGACACGTGAGTACGCGAAGCCGACAATTATCGTTATTTCCTCCATAATACGTTCTTTTTTCGTCCTCGGAGCCGAGCAATGGCCTGGACAGCGGGCGCAGCGATGCAGCAAGTCGCGTTGCCGGTCCGCTGAGCCGGCGACACAGGATGCCCAGAAAAAGCCGTCCGGCCACTGCCACTACTGCCGACCATTTATTTTATTTTATTTTTTTCATTCATTCATCTTTCGGAGCACCAGGCGTGGTGAAAGTAATCCGTCTGAAAATAAAGCCAGAGGACTCGGCCCTTGTAGGACGTTTCGCCAGGAAACGCACAGGTTGCGAATGAAAATGGGAGAGTTTTCGGATGAGAAAGAATGTCTTTGGTGGAGTGTGTTTTTGGCTATACGAAGTCGTCACGGTTTTGCTTGTTCACAATTGGAAGAGATGTCAAGTCTCAAGGTGGGGTCCCTTGAGGAAATTAACCCAATATTACATTTTTATTTTGGGTGTAACTTGAAGCATGGTTTAATTTCACGCTTGTTAATATAATGACTCATGACTCCTCAACAATAAAGGCATCAATGAATGGTAAGCAGAAGGATATTCACCCCCAATCCAAAATAGTTTGTAAAAACCAAACGTAAAATTTGATATTTATGTACGTAACTTTTAAGTTATAAATTAATTCTTACCCAACCACAAAGCAATATACACACACTGCGACTACAAAATCAGAAAAAAGTTAAGAAATTCAAATGTAATTCGTATTGAAACATTAAAAGGAGGACAGACATAAGACGTCAATTTTATACAATCAAAGAAATTTCGAGATTTTTTATAATAAAGACGGAATAACTTTTCTTAAGTTTATCGAAACCAACAGTTCTATAATATATTAAAAGTTTCATTCTTACTGCTAAAGCAACTGTGCAATATGGAAGGTTAAAATTTTTTTAAGCATCCAGGCAATTTTAAGGAAAAAAGTATACATTTTAAAAATGTCAAAATCCAGAAATGAAATTTTCAAAGACCAACAAGAAAACATCTTATTTAAAGTGTGTTTCATTCATTAAAAATTTGAGTGAATTTCAATTGTACTATACACCAATATACAATGAAGAATGATACTTAGAATAAATGAAAAGTTATATTTTCAAATCCAAACAGGTCAAATTTCACCAGACTATACTCCCTGTTAACCAAGTTATAACAAAATCCCAATAGCATTTCAAAAATTTCAAAAGTTAAAACCCAATCCACCCAAAAACACGTCTAACAAGAATATTCTGCGCAGTTTCCCATGACTAATGCTCAACCTCGTAACGCAGATCTTTGACCTCTCGGAACAATTCCAACCAAATAAATAATATCAACACAGACTCACTTCATCAACACCATTTTCTACCCCTCAAGTCGTGATAGACACTTTCCAAATGAAGGTCAGAGTTGTCTGAACTACTTATGCGGTTGCTTACCTTTGGAAAAGTTTCGGAAAAATCCAGCAACTGGTTTTTCTGAAGGATTCTTTTGTTATCCATGGCGTCGTCCTCTGGGCTTTCGAAAATGGAATTATTTATGCGAAAGGGAATTTAATTTATTGTTTCTCTTCGATTCTCAAATGCTAATTTGAAGATAATTACAATGCACGCGGAACTTCCACCAAAGCGGCCAGTTTTTAATGAGATGAGGAGAAGAACCTTGAAAGGCATTTAGCAACTGAAGTTTCTGTGAATTTCTCTTTTTTATCCATGGCTTTTCAAGGAAGATAGTCTCTATCGGTCTATCAGATTCGAAGTTTAAAAGGACTTTAACAATTATTATTTGATTTTTAAACCAAAGTCTGTGGAGTCATGGTGGAAATTTTGTACAGTTCTAGAAACAAAGATATTTATTTTTCGTTTCACCGATTTGAGTAAAAAATTGAATTGAACAAAATTTACAAAATATAATATTGTACCATAAAGTATAGAACCATAGGAAATATAGAATATTTCCTATTTGTTTCTACCATGGAACTTTTCTACTTAGTTTCAAATTTAATGACAACAACGTCTGTTAAACCCAAAGAGTTAATTAAAGTTTTAATAAATAGGAAAAAACCATAAGTTATATTTATGCACAGTTCGGTTAATATACTTTTATAATATTCTTCAAGAATATTCTTTGCTGAATAACTACTTCAATGAAGCTTACAAGAAAGAAGTAACCATAAATTCCAAACTCATCTATTTGCTACGTAATTGTTACGTATTTAACGTACGTAACGTAATTTATACGTATTTGTTACGCAAGTTAATTAATTTCTATTAAAAACGTTCAAAGACGTTTTGAGAAACTATAAAAGTACTTAATTTTAAGATATAGGTTTTCTTTCAATATTACCCCATCATTGCAAATTCAAGTAATTAAAGATGATCAACTTCATTCATAGAACTTTTGTATATTTATTTTAATTTTTAATACCGTGGCTCAGAAGTATTTGCATTAATTCCCTCCAAACTAATCCATGCAGTAGCTAATTGAAGAGCAATAAATTTTTTTAACAGAATCAGCAGCATAATTTGTCAGACAACAGACAGGAATTCTAAAATCCTTTTTGTTTCAACGTAAAACCATGCGTAAAACAGAATCCATGCTATCTTTTCACAAATCAGATTTCACTGCAAAGTTTTTTCAAATTGCCCACGTTCGCAGATTATATTTGCACAGCTGAAACAATTCGCAAATAAATGCAATGGCCGCAAGAGGAGAGGTCAGATGATCTCTTTTCTTTCGCCAGCGGAAACATGACCTTGAACCGACGTAGATTTTGACCTTCACAGGTAAGTTCTCCGCGACAGGTAATTTGGTGAATAAAAGGATATTGTTCGACCACAGAGATTATAGGAGTTGGAGCATTGTGGCCAAAATTGCCCAGGAAAGTGAGTTGGACTTTATGGTAAGTTGAACTCTTTTTGTACTTGGAAGCTTAAAAAAAGACTATCGCTTTCTTTCGTTTCGAAATCGCAGTAAAAAAGAGCACTAGATTGAAGATTTCTTTATGTTGATAAAGCAATTCAAAAGTGTATACTTCTATAAAGGAAAGGGCGATGACTTTTTTTTTATCAAGATGAAAGTAGTTTTAAACTTGATAGTAAAATAATGAATGAAAAACATCAAGTACAGACCCTAAATTACAGACCTACCAAGAACAGACCCTAAATAAAAATATTTTATTTATAAAAATTGAAGTTGAAACGGTGAGAATGAAAACAGTTCAAGTACTCTCATTCAATGGGCAATTTCCGTACTTTTTTAAAAACAGATCATTCAAAAATAGGCACTAAAAGTTTCAAAAAAAATTAATTAATACAATACATATTTTAAAGTAAAAATTGACAATTCCTTTGAATCCTAAAAACCATTGTTTTTTGGATAATGTGACGTCACATACTGTTTTACCGCCCCCCTGTTCGAAATTCAAACTTTGAAATTAAATTAATAAATAAATAAGCATCGTAATTAAAAAATTTTTGCACGTATATTCCTCTTTTCCATATATCTATCGAATAAAAAAAATTAAAAAATGTGGGAATTGTCCCATTCATATACACAAGGCTTTATAAACTACAGAATTATGCACATAAATTTTGCTAAAACAATTCACGCAATTTCTTAAAATATTAGAAACATTAATTCCAGGGGTGCACAAAATATTTCAGGGCTCAATATTTCCTCAGCACACAATGAATTTTGTCCAAAATTTCCACCGAAAATGTATCCCAATATTTTCATTCCAGTTTATGTAAGAACTGAAGTAGAAAGAGTTTTTATTATATTATAAAATATAGTTTTTGTAAATTAATGAACTTCTGTCAAGCTCAATAATTACCAAATAATCAATAAGTTTAATTTTTATGGACTTCATAACTTTCTTTTATTATTTCTTCGTCAAAAACGCGAATTTTTTTTTAGAGAAAATCACAAATTCCGTCACGGAAACGTTGTTTTTCCTGCATATCAATCATAACACAAGGAAAAGCCAACTTTTCAAGTATTCACCAAGGAAACTCCCTTTTTCCGGCGTAGATCCGTAGTTTTCACCAAATTTCCGTTGACTTTGGAGGGTACGATATTTTCAACAGCCAAAATATTTGTTACTGATAACAACTTGGATTTGTAGATGTTTTTTTACTTATAAATTTAGGCAAACATTTCCCCAGAACTGCTTGAATTTCCCTCGAACGATCTCTGGCCATATTCTTCATCCCTGATTAATTCAACCTAGTTTGAAGCGTGTTTCTTAATAAGGAACTATAGGTGAGGAAGCCAAGAGACGAGTGACAATGAGAGATACGTTTCATTAACAAAGAGGCTAGAGCAGTATTTCCCAACGTGGGGCGCACGCCCCACCAGGGGGCAATATGAAAATGTTCAACCGAATTGCCCCCAGGTGGGCCGAGAGGCAATTTGGTTGCTAAAGAGTGAAGTTACAGATTTTACCTGAGGTTACATATGTTAATCATATCATTTAAAAACTCTGTCATCTGATTTAAAAGATATTTTCTGATTTGAAACAACTAGATTTCCCGACAAAAGCTTTGCTTAATATTAAAGGATTAATGACATGGCTTTGTAAGGAGACAATTAGAAAGTATCCTAATTCAACCAAACGTGCTCAGACTACGTCTAATAAAGTTTCCATCTTTATGTTTGGCAGTGTGTGGATTTAGTGCCATAAAATGATTTGCTACTAAAAAACAGAGAAATTGCATGGATAACAATGGGGGGAATTGCGATTAATATTGACCAAAATGGAACCTGACATAAAATCCCTTTGTCGTATATGCATCAAGCAAAAGGATCTCATTAAAATGGTTTTGATAAACTCTGTAATTATTCATTACTGAATCTTTAAATTATATGAAAATTTCTTTCATTAAAATTATTTTGTATTTCAAATTTAGTTCTCCAATTTGTGTTTTATAAATAACTCACTCTAGTTTTCTGAACATGTCAGTAATAATTTTTTCCAAAAATCAAACTAAGTTTTTTAATTGAATGACATGGAAAATTTAAAAAGGGTTTGGTGGGGCATGGACCGAAAAAGGTTGGGAAATACTGGGCTAAGAGGGTCCGACAACTTGCAAAATCGTAGAGTTCCGCAATGTATACTACAGGAATTCCAGAGTTTTGCCAAGTTTGCTGTCTCTCCTCCCTCGTGATCGGTAAGTTCCCCCACTTATGTACCCTTTGGCTTCTTCTCCCATTCCTTCACATCAAAAAATAAACCTATCTCGCACGCGATACGCAAGTTAAAAAGCGTGAGTAAGCGTTCTCATCCCACAGATAAAGCAAAACAGAATAAATTGATGGCTCCGATTCCGATTGATGAACCTGCCTCTCTGTCAAAATAAATGGATGAAAAGGGCCGGTATCTTTTGGTTTAAGTGGAAAAGAGGCACACACTGAGAGGGAAGCTCTTCCATCACGAACGCATCATGGAATGCTAAGCTATTGACCTCGTTCGGGCTCTTCCCTGCCTGCCCTCAAAAAGCTTCGTGATTTGAATCGCATTAAGCATCACTTTTTTTTCTGCTGCTTGGTTTTTTGTTGTTGTTTTTTCCTTTCGTTCACCTCCCTTCCGAAAAACGTGAGTTTTCAACCGAACGCGAATCCGGCGTTTCCCGACCGTACGGATCCCGAATCACGTTCCGGGCTTCCTCGGCAGTTTTTTTTTTTCTCGTCCGTGGGTGCAATGAAAATTCGGGTTAAAAAGGGAAGCGAGAGAGGGGCATTTGAGCGCACCTGGGATTTGTGCTTTATGGGGGGGTCAGTGTTTCGTGCGAGGGCATACTGAAGTCGAAAGAACCTTTGAGCCACACGTGATCATGTTTTAATTAGAGGCGCCGCCGCTTCTGCGGGGAACACAGCAGAAGAGATGAAGGTGGAAAAAAGTCTAGTTAAGAAAGAAATTAGATGTGGAGGGTTTTTAAAGCATCATTATAATCGCGGCTTACCATGAATTTTCTTAATAAATGAAACTTTTATGAAGACTAAAACCTAATTTAATTGCATTTTATTTTCTTTAGTTCATAATGTTTAATGATGTTAAAGTGCTTCACTTAAGCAATTAATTACCTAAACATACCTTGAAAATTGAAATGAAAACTTGTTATACTTTTATAAGGCAATACTGGTCTTGACAATAAACTCATGACATCAAAACAATAATTTTAAAATCTAGAAATAACGAAAACTTATACAGGCATGTGGTGTCAAGATAGTCTATTTAAGTTTCTAATTTAGAAAAATTTCTAAAATCTTACAATTTTTAGAGATATGAAGTCTAATATATTGCCTAATAATATATTAAATTAAATATGTAATGAACATTTTTCTACTTTATGTATGTACCTTCCTCAACACAGAAACAAAACTATTTAAAATTACCTGGATTCTACAGATAATGATGCTCTAAAACTACTGACTCTATGGTACTAAACCTTTATAATGCATCTACAAATGTTCTGACTATTTTCAACATTTCAATTGAATTTTATAAATAAGTCTACTGATGCCTTATTTTCTGAAAACAAATTAAAATAGCATCCCCACAAAATTAAAAGACATGACTTTCATACACCAGAAACTATTCCATGCTGCCTCTTCATCAGACAAAGATAAAGGACGCCTCAGTGCATCTCGAAAATGCATAAAACGCTTTCTTCAACAGTGATACAAATCAAGTCTAACCTATAAGAAAACCAGTTTGCAATCCGGCTTATTTTCCAACGTATATTCCTACAAGCTGTTATTATATATTTCATAAACGGCCAGAAGAAGAGAGAAATCTGGATTTCCCTTTCCTCTTGAAGTGCACCACCAGGAATGGAGCTCTCGAAGGCCACCGCTGGCCATTGTGAATCCTTTCTCCCTACGTGACGGGAATGGAAGGGTTTAGTTGTTGTTTGTTTGCGCAGGAGGCAATTGCGACAGAGATCGTCTGAGGTGGACGAGAAAGTGTGGAGGTTCGTTCCAACGATCCCGGAATATTAAATATATCGTGAACCAAAAGTAACAGAGGGGGAGGGGAAACTTACAATATGACGTTGCAACTTCCTATGGAGGTCGAAAATGGAAATGAGATGGTTTTCAACACATTGAGAAAGGTCACATATTCTCTCCGTTTTGGATTGTGAACTTAACAGGGTATGATTTTCAAATGGAATCAAGAGTTCAGATTTTACATTTATAAATGAAAATTTCAAAAAGGGGACCAATAAGCTATCAGATGCCTATTTCTCAGGAATAGAGTTAGTAAACATTTGAAGTAGCTGCTTTTGAGAATCACCTAACACACATAAGAAAGTGTAGAGAGAAAATACAGAAGGACAGTAGGCGTTTAAATTTTCAACAGCAGTATTAGCTCCATATGAGTGGAAATCCAATTGCAGTCGTAAAGCTGTTTCTTAAAGTAGGATTTCAAATCAGCTATAATAGAGTTCGTTATCAAGTAGGTATTTGAGAGTATAGGATATTAATCAACAGTGGAGAGAGAGAGAAAATTTCAGTTACATTAGTTGTTCAATGTTGAAATCATTTGGTTTCGAGGTGACTTAACAGGTGATAAACCATACTTAAGTATATAAATTTACGGACTACTAATGAGAATTTTTCATAATGTTTGAAAAATACGTAAGCATTGAGCTATGAAACCCATGGGAGAAGTTAAATAAATTAACGTAAAGAAAGAAAGACGTGAGAGAGCAGGATGCATATATTTATAACTTCATAAAAGAAAAAGTAGATTTACATAATTAGGCACTTGAACTGCAAGAAAATGCATCGATAACTAGGTAGTACGTATATTTAAAAAGCTTTTACGTCGCTTTATACTTCAGAAAAAAATGTTAAAATAATTTAAAGTGAGAGATAAATAGGTAGGTAGTTACGTATATTTAAAGACATTGAAAAGCTTTTACGTTGCTTTTTACTTTTGAAAAAAAAAATGTTAAAATAATTTAAATTGAGTGAAGTTATAACAGGGCAGGGAGCACATATTTTATTTCAAAATACTGCAAAGAAAAAAGGCAAAGAATAATTTATAAAAAAGATTCTTATATAAGGAATCATGAAACAAATTATATTAGTATTTATATACTGGGTGAAAAATTTTTCTGGTGACACACAGTAAAGCGTTCTTTACTTTGAAAAAACTTCGTATACCAAAGCCAAGAAGTTTTTTTTCCACACCACGTTTAGAAAAGCTATTTGTTTGTGTCACTGTTTTTATAAGTTGTTTTTCGTCAACACTCTGACAACAGCTGATGGAGTTCGGAAGGAAAATACGTGTGAAAACCATCCTTTCGACGACGAAAAAAATATCTGCGCACTTCCCAAGCTGATGCTTACATTTAAAAACCATTTCAAGCTTACCTACGCAATACTTTTCACTTAAGTCTTTAAAAAAAAATTCTTTCAGAAATGATGAAAGAACAAGGTAAATTTTTAAAATATGTGGATAAAGAAATAATGAATGCAATTATTGTAATTATGATCAAATTAAGCAAAAAGAGAACATATACCAATCTTAAACAGATATTAATAATCTAACAGAATATTCTAAGAGTGCAACGTAGTTTACAAGTTGAAATATAGGTAAATTTGATATTGTATATTGAACTTTAAAAGACGGAAAATTTATACAAAAACATTTATAGAATCAAAAGGAAAAAATTATTCACTACCTTTATTAACTCTAACTTTCTCAGAAAAATTGGTAAATTTTGGAATATTGACTTTAAAATTACCTATGCACTAATCAAATAATCAGCCTTTAAGAGGAAATACATAGCAGCAAGTTATGATACATGTTTCAAGAATCTTTAACGTCGATATAAAAGATACAGTAGATATAAAATTGAAAGGACTTGGGGTACTGCGCTGTGCATTTTAAAATCTCGCTTAAATAATTTCATTGATAAAGTCAATAAGAAGTCTTGCCTCGTTTTCCACCAATCAAAAATCATAATTCAATGACCTTCGTTTAAGTAGTCCTCCTCAAAATAGGGGTATATTGTTACGGAGAAAACACTGTGACCCGGATATTTCTTTGGTCGTGACTAAAGATAAAAATTTGCATCCGTCGGATTATAAAGAAGAGGTCGATTGACACAAACCGCGTCAAAAACCATGGTTTGAATATCAATGAGAAGTGTCAACAAAGACAAGCATTTCGACACGAGGGTCAGTACAGTATGGATACATAGAGCAGCTAAGACAGGTTTGCGAAAAGAATGAATAAAATATTTAGTAAATGGTGAAAGTACAAATACTCAAGACAAACTTGTAAACAATGTAGTATCTCAATTTCTTCTCAGACATATAATGGATGTAGAAATACATAGCTATATTAGCATAAAAGACTATGCATGATGAGTTTAAACAAGCCATTCAAATTTAGATTACTTTTATTAGAGTGAAATGCTTAAGTTATTTTTATTAAAGCATCAAAAGAGGGCAAGAAATAAGCACTTTAATATGTACGCATATATATCTTTAATTTATGGGAGAAAAATTCATAAAAATAAAATTAAATTGACATTTTTCTTTTTTTTTTTATTAAAAGAAATACCACAAATTGTGTAATTACTTAATTTCTATTAAAATTGATGAATTTAAAAACCACAATGGATAAAAGTGTTAACAGTTATAGAGTCACCGCAATGGAAATGATAGGCAGAAATAACTATTTAGATTATTTCCTAAATAAGATAAACAAATTTTTAAAATCATGTGTAATTGGAGAAACCTCAACTTAAAAATAAATTCTCTTAAAAGGCATGTGGGGTCGTAAAAAACGTCCAACGAAATTTTACGAGCACATTTTAAAATGTAGCTTTGTCAACCGGGAAAATTTTCATTTAACGCCTTTAACGCCACTTCGTTATCTTCACAAACGCGAAGTAATATAGTTTTCCAGAATTGGAGGACATTCGGTTTGCTATCCTATAGGTTCCCAGTGTGGTTACCATGGTTACGTATCGATCCACTTCGCTTGCAGTTAGCATGGAAATGTTAAGAAACGTTATAACACTTTTTGTTGCCACAGCGTAAAACTTTATAGCTTGGAAATTGAAGAAACTATCAAAAGAGGAAATCTGATCTTAAACAAGTTATATTACCACTATAATATGCTTTTTTATACCTTAAGCTTTGTCTAGATTTTAAATGGTGTTATGGATTATTCCAGCCCAACTCAGTGTAGAAAGCAGGTTTCGACAAAAGCTATCTGAAATTAAGAATGTTCATAAGATAAATCCATATATTTACGTATAATATTTTCCGGCAACTATCACACACTAGTTTAGAATAGGTAGTACAAATTTCATAATAGTGTGGATGATGAGACAAGAGGTTGTATGCAATGATGTGATAAGTTTACTATGCGTCGTGGATGATAAAATTGAGAAAACTCAAAATTAAATTTATAAAGAAAATATTTATGGTGATATTCTTAATTCTGATTTGCAGCTAAATTACTTTTAATAGCCAATGGGCAGTGATATTTCTAATAAAAAACGCACACGGGGTAAAATAACTCCACTCAAAGTTTTCCAACCCATCACTTAATAAAAAACAAGATTTATTATCTCACATTCTCATTTGGTGTATAATAGTCCAGGCAACGAATGCTCAAAAAAAGGTATAGAGGGAAATTCTTGGAGCACAATTTTTGACTTCGGAACTTTGTTTGGACTAGTTAGGAGGTGAACATATCAAAAGTCCCCGCCCGTAGCCCTTACGCCGGAGTGAGGAGGGGTGTTCGAAAGTCTTATTTTTCAGTTTTTGGCTAATTACTCTTACAAAATGCATCCCCACGAAAAAGTTTCAATTCGCTTTTTTAAAGTAGATAAAATTATCAACAATTTAAGACCCTTCCCAGGTTTATACGTCCAATTGATCCCGAGTTACATCTCTTCAAAAATGGGAAATTTTTTCTAAAAATTCGAAAATTTGAGTAAAAAATGTATTTAAAGCAATTTATTGGCTATATTACCCATCTAAAAGGGAATTAAAGGCTATTACCTTAGGGTACGCGCATAGTGCGGCAGGTTTTCAGATTCCGAAATCAGATTCAGATTTCCGACTATCGGAAATCTGCCCTCAGAATTTGTCAGCGCCGGTGTAGTCCGCATAGTGCATCAGATTTCGCCTGCTTCTTCGGAAAGCGTTTTGTTTACATTTTGCTGAAATAGCTTTATTTCTGCTCAAAAAGAGATCTGCTTATCCCAATGTTACGAAAAAAAACATAATGCAAATAAAAAATTATTAAAAGAAAAACTATATATGTCTATTTAAAAATCATATTTAATGATCTAAAAATATATTTCAACGAAAATTAAATTTTAAAACTGGTAAATTTAGTTTAAAATAATTTTATTTGAGTGTTTAATTTTTAACCAAAAAGTTTCATGGAATGGCATTGTTGTTAAAATAATCTCCATGGAAATGCGATAAACAATAACCACGTTATCTGAGAATTCTGCAGAATCTGAAAAACCGGAATTAAAATTTAATTCCGGCAAAAATCTGATTCTGACGATCGGAAAGTCGGAAATATGAAAGTCGGCCACTATGAGCACTCTCCACTAAATACGCTAGGTAATTCTGGTTTCCGATTTTCGCTGGTTTTCAGAATCTGAAAATCGGCGGCACTATGCGCGTACCCCTATAATGCACTTATTTAGCTTTAATTTAAGCCCTGAATCAAGTATGTGAGATCAATAGTTCTCACGTTATCTTAAAAAAAAACAAAAATTGTGAAAATGGGATTATCCCAGTATAGTCCAGTCAAATAGTATTTATTTTGAGAAATATTTGGGGTAGAAGATATTTTTCTTTATCCGTACGTTTTTTTGGGGTGCTGAATCCGAATCTGAGGTTTGCCAACAAAATTTCGGGACGGAACATTGTGAAAATTCGAAAAAATGGCAAAAATTCGCCCTTTTTTTTCGTTTTTTGCCCCTAGAACATTACCTTTGCACTTCTGAGCTAAACAATCAATACAAAAAATAAAGAATACAAACCAAGCTACAAAAAAGTCTATTACAACTTTTCTCTCAGGCGCGTAGTTTCGCCGATAGAGCACGTTGAAAAAGGGGTTATTTTCGTTCGATTGGTAGAAAATGTCACTAGTATCGCCAAAACGCCAAATTTTTGGAACATAATACTTTAAAAACTGCTTTAATAATATTCTTCATCAAATCGACCATCTAAAAACTCTAATGATGATTAACTAAATGCATTTTCGTTGCGAGATTTCTCTTACGAACGAAAGTTCCATAGGAGATTATAGTATTTCGATAACTACATATATGTTGCTTCTTCGAGATTACATACAAAAGTGTTCTTTTGACTATTTTATAAGGTTTTGGGGGTGCTGAATCCGAATCTGACGTTTGCCAACAAAATTTCGTGACGGAACTTTGTGAAAATTCCAAAAAATGGCAATTTTTGGGAGCAATGGGGCGAATTTTTGCCATTTTTTGGAATTTTCACTAAGTTCCGTCACGAAATTTTGTTGGCAAACGTCAGATTCGGATTCAGCACCCCCAAAACCTTATAAAATAGTCAAAAGAACACTTTTGTATGTAATCTCGAAGAAGCAACATATATGTAGTTATCGAAATACTATAATCTCCTATGGAACTTTCGTTCGTAAGAGAAATCTCGCAACGAAAATGCATTTAGTTAATCATCATTAGAGTTTTTAGATGGTCGATTTGATGAAGAATATTATTAAAGCAGTTTTTAAAGTATTATGTTCCAAAAATTTGGCGTTTTGGCGATACTAGTGACATTTTCTACCAATCGAACGAAAATAACCCCTTTTTCAACGTGCTCTATCGGCGAAACTACGCGCCTGAGAGAAAAGTTGTAATAGACTTTTTTGTAGCTTGGTTTGTGTTCTTTATTTTTTGTATTGATTGTTTAGCTCAGAAGTGCAAAGGTAATGTTCTAGGGGCAAAAAACGAAAAAAAGGGGCGAATTTTTGCCATTTTTTCGAATTTTCACAATGTTCCGTCCCGAAATTTTGTTGGCAAACCTCAGATTCGGATTCAGCACCCCAAAAAAACGTACGGATAAAGAAAAATATCTTCTACCCCAAATATTTCTCAAAATAAATACTATTTGACTGGACTATACTGGGATAATCCCATTTTCACAATTTTTGTTTTTTTTTAAGATAACGTGAGAACTATTGATCTCACATACTTGATTCAGGGCTTAAATTAAAGCTAAATAAGTGCATTATAAGGTAATAGCCTTTAATTCCCTTTTAGATGGGTAATATAGCCAATAAATTGCTTTAAATACATTTTTTACTCAAATTTTCGAATTTTTAGAAAAAATTTCCCATTTTTGAAGAGATGTAACTCGGGATCAATTGGACGTATAAACCTGGGAAGGGTCTTAAATTGTTGATAATTTTATCTACTTTAAAAAAGCGAATTGAAACTTTTTAGTGGGGATGCATTTTGTAAGAGTAATTAGCCAAAAACTGAAAAATGAGACTTTCGAACACCCCTCCTCACTCCGGCGTAAGGGCTACGGGCGGGGACTTTTGTTATGTTCACCTCCTAACTAGTCCAAACAAAGTTCCGAAGTCAAAAATTGTGCTCCAAGAATTTCCCTCTATACCTTTTCGTTGCCTGGGCTATAATCCTTGTGGATTTTTTAATTCAAACAATTAGGAACATCCTCAAGTAAAAAGAAGCGTATTAAAGGTAGTATTACAATAACAGCATCTATTACCTCAAAATTATAATTAAACCAGTAGAACTATTTGAAAATCACACTTAAAAGTGGTTCATTCAATTTCAATAGAGCATTCGCACATGACGTCACTTGGAGGACAAAATCAACGTTGCTAAGGCTGTTGTTAGGGGCGGGACATAGAAGTATCCAATAGCAGCATTCGCACATGATGTCCCTGGTGGAATAAAACAACGTTGCTAAGGCCGTTGTTAGGCAGAGTCATGTGATTGAAAATGCTCTATGTAGCATACTTCCAGCCATATTCACAGCCATCAGCGTCGGTGTTAACAGGCAGCTAAAGAACGAAAAATTAGCTTTTCGCTGACTCTGATTGGTGGAATTATTTTTTGACTTGGGATTTAACACCGACGCTGATGACTGTGAATATGACTGTTCATGTAGCATACTTGAATAGAAAAGAAATTTAAATTTTTGAGAAAATAAAATAAATGCTAGTAAAACAAAGTGAAAATTCACAACATAAGGTCGGAAATGAAACTACTTCCGCATAAATACGAACTCTATTCTAGAAGATATAACAGAAATTCACCTTCTCTTGGAAAAGAATAGGCACCGTTGAATTTCCATATTTTTCTTATAAATTCATAGTTCATGGCAGGATTCGCTAGCGCTATTCGGTCGCAATGAGGAATAAGAGAAGAGAGTTAAAAAAGAAGGACAAAGACTGAAGTTAGTTTTTATGTCTCAATGTCTCTGAAGTGTCAAATTTGAATATTTTAGAGTTGGAACCTTGTATTTTTCCGCTAGTAAATTTATTCACTCTAGGGGGGGGGGGACTTGACCCAGTCTTTTTTTAAAGCCAGGTCGTTGTACCAATGAAATAAATAACCGAGAATTAGAGTTTTAGAGAATCTTCCTTTAAAAATATAATTCCTATCAAAATATGCTACTATAGAGCTACAAAAATAAACAAAATCATAATGGTTAATGGTTGCCTAATATTAATTTTTAACGCATTCAAATGAATCATTACACCGAAACAGAATATTGTCCAAGTTAATTTCAATGTTACCAGATAACCACAACCCATAATTACCAAGCATTATTATGTTATGGGGACATCCATAAATTACGTGAGGTGTTTTTTTCCAAAATCTGGACCCCCCCTCCCCCCTTGGTGAGATTTTGCTGGACCCCCCCTCCCCGCCACGTGAGATTTACCTACAACTTTTTAAAAATTATTTTCCTTTCTCAACCTTAAAAAACAAAGAAAATCGTATAATTTCTAACTTAAAAAGTTGACGTGAGATTTTAATCGACCCCCCTCCCCCCTTGGTGAGATTTTTCCAAACCCCTCCCCCCCCTTTTTGACCTCACGTAATTTATGGATGTCCCCTATTGACATTGGATATTCTTTTGAAATTTTACCTGCATTTGATTAAAAGAGAGGTATCTCTGAGATCAAGTCAAATATGAGCAATGTAGTGTAGTATAAATATAAATAAATAGAACTAAAACGAGCTGTTGTTACAAGTAAGTAGGTAATAAAAATTCTAGCAAAATAACATAAAATTCATTGAATCAAGAAGTTATGCATAAATCTTGAACACAACTCAAATAATACCAATAAATTTTAGAATCAGGGGTGAAAACTTCTTTCACCATCATAAATTTCAGCCATTACATAAAAACGTCATTTGCACAAAAACCATGACCACGAGGAAAAGCAAAGGAAAAACTTGAAAGGAAATAAATCCAACATGGCGGAAAAAAAAGTCCCCCCCCCTCCATCATGATTCATAACTTTTAAAACCCAAACTTCTCTCACGTTTTTCAAGGCTGATGGGCCTCAATTTCGAAAGTAGCAAGTCATCTGTACAATGCCAAAGGTATGCGGTGGCCGTGAAACATACCCTACTTAAGCACGTGGGAGGGTGAACCCCTGAAGGTTCAGGGGTTTTATGTCTTCCTTTTGAGAAAGGTGGGCGCTAGTAAATTCCCCAGAATGCCAGCCCCTTGTCCATTGTTGGAGGGGGCCGTTCCCTGCCGAAGGAATTTCTAGATGGGGCAGCGGAGGGGTCACCTATTCTTGTCCGGAAGAAGGGTATTGGAGAGGGTGGTGATCAAGGAGAATAGCCATATGTTCTTGGAATATAAAAAGCAGGCATTCATTTTCCCATGGAATGAATTGGTCCCATGGTAAAATGAATAAAAATGGAAATTTAACAGACAAATCATTAAAATAAACCTATAGAAACAAGAATGTGTTTGTCCTGTCCGTAAACTTAAGTAGCTTTCAGAGAAATATAGAAATTTTGAAAACAATTTTGACTTACTTAAAAAAAAAAGTAAATGATTGGAATCGTTGTTTGGCGATTGCCTTAAATTCAATGATTTTTTTTTCAAATATTTTTTTATACCTTAGATTAGCAAAATTTTCTACAAATTGCCTATTATTGTACTACGATATTTTTAAATTTCTGTCTTCTCTTAGATGTTACGTAGGGAATAAGATCATCAATACCACCCTTCTAACCGACCACATATATGCAAACAATTTATTTAATATATTTCACATATCTGTACAATTATGAAAATACTGACATATCAATTTTATAATTTTCAAAGTTGTAAAGTTGAGGTGATCGGAAAGTGGCGTTTACATGGTCTGGTATTGGTGCACTTACCCAATCAAATATTTTTTAAAAATTTAAATTCATTATCTGGTAGAAAAATGTAACTATTGGCAAAACAAGTAGTACTTACGTACTAAAATATTTTTGAAACAATTTTATAAAAAGTGAAGATATTTTATCAAAATTAGAAATAACTTGAGAAACAAAATAAAAATAAATACTTGAAACAATATTTTGTACTACTTTAAAAAAAAAGAAAAGAACCTTTAAATCACAAGCATGATTTATATTTTAAACTTGTATAGAGAAAGTAAAAAACACAAACTAAAACATTCAATTCAAAGTTTTTAACCACTCAAAAACACAGATAAAAGACGAAACAACTCAAAAAACATCCGACAATCCGCATATATCACAGCGTGTAATCCTAATGGAACATATGTTTGTGTTTTGAAAAAGAAGTTTACTTATTTTGTGAGTATTACCTATCTCTATTTATTATTATTAAAAACTAAGGTTGTTTTAAGGATAACAAGCTCTGAATTCAATAATGCATCAGTCAACACCGAACTTTTCCCGTTTATTTTAGTTATAAAATATAGTAGTAAACAAACGAGCTTTTCCGTCTAGTTTTTCACACCTCACTTCAAAAAAAAGCACCGGCAGCAGCAGAAGACATGGGCGATTACTCGCCAAGAAAAGTCCTCCTGGCGAAATTACCTGGCGGATTTGAAAAGGTAAGGGGGACAAACATCAAATGGCGGCCCGTATTCACAGGGAACCACGGATTGCTGGCCTCCAATGAGAGCGCAGCGGCGGGAACTGTGGGAAATAGAGGGGTCCTCCATTCCAAAAACCTGAAAGCGGTTTTCTCTGGCTACGTTGTGCTTGAGTTTTACGGTCGATCGATACGTTTATTCTTTACTTCAGTTCTTCCTCGTGCTTCCACAAAGACCACCCCCGTTGCTGGACATGATCTGCTTGCACGTCGGATAATGTATCGATAATATGCAGAGGGGGGAGGGAGGGATTTTTATCAATGAGAAAGGTGTCAGGGGTGAAGATCCTTTTTCGGAGGGTGTGAGAAATCCCAGAACGATTTTACGGTTACAAATAAACTTCCCAGAGTGAGGTGTTAAAAGATGTCAGATAAACAGTAAGAAGAGAAGCACTTATCTCTCTCTGTATAAACATCCATCTCGCTTTGGAATGGCGAGCCTTGACCTTAGGGTACACCAGTTACATTAATTACGAGACCAAATGAGCGATATCCGTTCGAACCGAAAGGGAAACAAATAGAGGCGTAGGCTGACCAGTGGCTGTGGAGAAATATATAAATAGTGCGCACTACCTCGAGCACGTTTTAATTCAGCGATTAGTAAATTGACACCTTCATTTCACTTAGAATATTTTGAGGATAATTCAGTTAAAATTAATGTCAGGACGATATATTAGAGACTTAATCACGACACCAATCGTCAACAAAACACTTGGAGGAAAATTATTAAGCAGGCTGAAGGATCAGAGGGAAACAATTTAATTTTGGGAAAACACGTGGAATCTTTTGCTCATAAAATACTTGTGAATTTTCATGATTTTTTTTACCAGTAAAAGGAACAGAAAGAATCGGACTACTACTAAAATTCAAATTCAACTCATCTGTTTATATTTAACTTATAATAAAAATAATTTTAACAGGGAAATGAATGGAGATTCACATTACAATACGCATAAATAATTTATTTTACAGAGCTGATAAGCACTTTTTGTAGGCTATATAAAAAAGAGTATTTCTCTTGATGTTTGACAAGACATTTAATAATGATAAATTATGGAGATTTTTTTTCAAAAGGAGGATGAGATATTGTGTTTTGATCCATTTCAATACCTAATCAGTATTTCAAGTATTATGCAGAAACGGAATAAAAAGTATGTTTAGACTACAGCTAAGAATTTAACCTTGATGGTTAGCTAATCCCATGACTCTGAATATTAAGTCTGACCTCAAGGTTTATTTTTTTATTAACAGGGTGAGAACCAGTCATATTTCCGAATGGGATAATTTATCACTGTTCTTTTAATGATAGAAAAATTTCAAAAGATTTATTTAGAATGACCCAGCAGGGGAACTTACAGAAGAAGAAGCCATAAACGTTTAGTTGCAACTATATGCTTAATGATCTTGACCGATGTTTGAATCAGTTTAAACACCAGAAACAAGACTAATTAACCAGAAAAATGGACAAAAGAGAGCATACACAGTTAATTAATGTATCTACATTAGATTTCAGTGGTAGAGTTTTATGAGATTCAAGTCAATATTAATTGAATGTTTGAATCAGCTTATATATAAAACTTGTTGAAACCAAACAAACATAAAACTCACAGCTAATTGATGTAATTATCATTCGAAGAAATTTTATTCAAGATTTAAATTGAATAGGGTTTTTTAAGTTCGTATCTCTTGGCGTTTATTTGACTGAAGTCAATAAACCATAATTTTGAGGGGAATGAAAATTTTTGAAATATTAGCTTAAACTCAATCAGTTCATATTGAAATTGCAGTTTCAAAACACTTAATCAATAGCTAAGAATAATTTAAAATTAAAGGTTTTTACATTCATTTTAATTTTGGATACAATATTCAAAATTTTATGGTATTTTTAGTAAAAAGATATTTATCATTAGTTTTTTTATATAAATATCAGTTTGAAATAGTTTACATTGTAAACATAGTTTTTCTAAACTATTTCCCTTTATCAAAATACCTCATACTCCATTATTGTATTTTTCAAGAGTTGGAATAGAAAGTTTCTACCCCTTTATTTATTAATCGAAAGAAATAGTTTGAATGATTCATATTTGAATAAGTAATGCAGTTTTTAGAAGCCTTAGCAACCGATACATGCACTTAACATCGATTAAAATCAATGACGCCAAGTTTCAAACGGGAGTGGTTGAAATGTTCTTTGTTTCTTAGACGTATACGGCTCACAAAAGAAAATTTCGTTTGCAACAACATTTTCGACCATATAACAAATGTTACCTTGTATTCTAGATTCAATTCAATCAATCAATGGCATACTCAGAATTCAAAACGAAATAAAGGTTTTTTATCGTAGTAGAGTACCCATCAAAAAGGTTAAGTTAAGAGAAGTCCGATCAGAATAAAAAAAACAATAACTTTAACTCAAGTTACTTCAGCAAACGTTGAAAGCAAATAATGCATTTAAATATAATAGCAACATTATATACTCTCTGAGAAAACAGATGGAAAGAATACAATTAGTTGCTCTGTGAAAGAGTTCGATTCAGGACCATAAAAAATAGAATTAACAAACAGAACCTCTTTCAGTCATGAATGTTCCAAAGAATAAGGTACAATTTGGACAACTCGAAATACAACGAATACGAGAAAATTCTAGTTTATTTTGAAACCTGCAAGAACACCTATTCTCTTTCTTTTTCCAACGTGAAAACGGGTTCTCGTTGTTAGAAAAAGTGGTCAGTTATGATGATGAGAGGATGCAACAGGTATAGGTTTCACAGACCACAAAAAAAAACCCTAATGGGTTTAAAGGTGGGCAAAAAGAGAGAGGTACACTGCAAATCTTATTACATCGAATGTTACAAGAACAAAGAAATGTAAAACAGTTTTATATTTACTCGCCATAAAGGAAACGTCAAAAAGATTTAGTTCCTCCTAAATTTTATGTCGAACTGGAGGGTTCTTAGACATATATTTCTGTACGGTTTTCGGAGAAAATGTGCTCAAGAAAGCATGTCAAGGATTCGTAGATATTGCCTACAAATAAGCTGACTAAGCTACAAAATTCTTTGTCCCACATTTTCCCTTCAAACTTATTAAGCGTCGTAAAGCATTCCGAGAAGACAATAACGCATTAACTTATACAGGGCTAAGCAAAGAATGGAGACGTTTTTCAGAACGCCTGGGTAACACAACACGGAAAGCTATGAATGAAGGTTTAGACCGAGAACAAGCCCTGAAACTCAAAGGGGAAGGTTCTGAAAATTTTACACTTAAAGTCATTCAATTAAAATTTTGTACGATATCTAGCGATTGAGACACTAAGGGAGCATCGGCTCTTATTGGTACTGTTTGATTGATACAGAAACGGACTGCTCTTAAAATTTCTGCTCCTTAATATTATTAGATCAGAAACTAATAAATTTCCATTTGAGTACTAGGAAATTGGTAAAAAATGCAATACACGATCGTAAAATTATTCAGAATCAAGATATGTATAAGACCCTCAGCATATTGCTTGCATCCATACGGAAAGCATTAAAAATCTAAATTGACATTAATATTTTCTCTGAAAAACGCGAAATTCGTAAATGTTGGTTACTAATGAGGAAACTAAATTTTTAAATGAAGGTTAAGGTACGAAAATTACATTAATTTAAATGATCCAGTATTATACGCTATGAACTAATTCCAAAGAAATTAATAAAGGAAGAGATAATGAGAGATCTTATCAATTTAACCCAGACCTTAATATCCTTATTAACTTTATATGTTTAGAATACTTAACTGCAACTGCATACACCCTACAATAACAGTTTTTCTGACCATAGTGGTTTTGGTACCATAAAAGTTTGAAGGCAATAGGATAATTCCAAGAAAGTTCATTCAGATGAATATTTTCTTCTCGACATATTGGAGGTGATTAGATTTAACAGGTAAAAACATTTCATCACTTTTATTTATACTCACTATTTTAGAAACAGTTAATATAAAAATCCAACTTACCAGACAGTACCACGAACAATAGAAATCCTATTCGCTTGAAATCCCGCATTTTGTTTAAAGCGTTCTATAACCACTAAATCTCCAGTTTTGACAGAACCACCACACCACCACACGAATATCACAAAAACCAAGGAGGAACTTCAGGATCGGGGAGGAACGGATTCAATATTTTCCACGACAGCAGGTAATAATCCTTCGCTTGTGCACACCTGTATTCGAAAAAAAAGGAGGCAAATGCAAGACTAGAATATATTTTCTCCGTGCACAAAATCCACAGATATGATCCGCTTCAATCGTACAATTCCTGAGCGATGACCACAAATTCTCCCTCTCTCTCTACTGCACTGAAAAACCGGTGCAAGCGTCAAAAAGGGTTGCCACAGCCGCTGTCATCGCCACGCGTGCGAGCGGGCGCCAAAGTAGCGCCAGAGGACGAGCGTTGGGAGAGAAAAAGGTGGATCGCGGCGCGGAAATAACACACGAGGGAAATTAATGACGGTCGTGGAGTGTCCATCGTCACAGGAAGCGCGAATGCGTCAAAGAAAATCACTTCTCGGCGCGGTTTAAAACCTCTTTCGTCTTGAATGAGGAATGGAATGATTTCGGAAACCGGGGAATTGCGCCGAATTAGTCATTAATTGTGGAATCTCTTTGATGACTGGTTTATCTCGCCACTAACCCGTGTTGTTTTTAAATGTTCTGCTTTACCTCAAGAAATTATTTATTGGTACAAATGAGTAATTAACAACATTCTTAACCTAAATGTCATTTGTGATTGAATCATACCATTTTAGATCTTGAGTTATGTTCGAACCTTGCATGTGTTCTTTCTCAATGCATTTTTGGAAGCCTTTTTTGATTCGACAGCCGAAACTTCAGTTGAAAGGGCGAATAAATATTATATTTATCGTTAAATACGGCGATGACTTTGTGTAGGAATATTAATTTTACTTTAAAAACTTCAATTTCATTTAAAGTAAAAAAATATATATACGTACTTTTATTATTATTTTTGTAGCAATTATTTTTACTAGAAAACTAATGGATTCTTACCATTTGAACTAATGAAAGCATAAGGATTTGTTTACAATGAAGTCCAGTTTCACAATAATTTCCTACCTGTAAAAATACTGCGTTTTAGGATGAGCAAACTACATAATCAAGCTCTAATGAAATATTTCAACGATATATGAATGAATTGCATAGATGCATCCAGATAGAATTGATATTCAGAGACAACAATGCTCTACCTAATTTTCTAATTAGTAGCCTCTATTTTTAGGTTAAAATGCAGCATTTGTATCTTTTTACGTTATTATTAAAGAAGAATTTGAATTAGTCTAAAAAGTCTCTAAAAAATGTTTGACATGAATTTATAAATATCAGATAACTTTAATCAAATTTCCAGTAAAGTTCAAACGTTTTTAATTTTTAAACTGTTTTATATTTTTATTCGAAACCTATACTAAAATTAAGATGCTTTTATATTTGTACAAATAAATATATCATTTAAATTAACACATAATATGTAATTTTTACTAAAACATTAAGAATTAAAATTACACTTGCATGCAAAATTTATGCAACAAATTACTATTTGGATTTTCTTTTTTTTTCTACGCAAGTAAAAAATTCTTAGCGTTTCTAGAATCCCCGCTTAAAAGTGAATTTTTTCCTGATATTTTTTTGTTTTTAAAGCATCATTGGAGCATATATCTATTCATTTTATTTCAACAAGTCTAATGATCTTAAAAACGTGAGAAGACAAAAAAAAATATCTACCATTGATAACTAAAATAATAACACACCCTGCAAGAGTTCAAATATGCATTTTTTGAAATAACAACATGCGTTTTTACATCAAGCACTGCATAGATAAAAATTAGCATTTTAAGTCTTGCTTCTCATACATCATTTTCTCTATCAGCCGACAGAAGTCTTCACTTGAATACTTTTTCCTTACAATCACAATGAGCCCGCATCATCTTTTGGCCCGGAGGCATTAGAAATAATTTCCCGCTTCTAGTTTCCTCATTATCGAAGCAATATACTCTGCTCATCAGACGTTTGAATACATTACAGAAACTATCATCATCAAAAATGCCATCTTTGTCGAAGAAAAGATGGAGTCAAAGAATCATTCTCATTAGAGAGAAGCAAAAAAATTACAAGGAAAACTTATTCTTTGCTATTTAGACTCTTTTGGCAACTGTGAAAGGATTTTTTTTTCTTCAATTTGCGTTTGATACTTTTGCTTTTTTTTATTCAGGGATTTGGGATGATAGAACTGAGGGATAAACAGTCATTAAAATTAAAACTTTATTGGCATCATGATTAGGCGTTAAAAAAGGAAGAAGAGTAGAAAATCGTAATAAAAAAACTTATCAATCCCGGAAAATGAAATAAATATACTTTTATATTTTTCGTAAAAATTTTTCTATAGAAAAATGGGTGCAGGGACATTCATGAGAAAACAAAACGTGTTAAAAGTCAATGAGACTGTAAGTAAGCATTTTTCCTTGAAAGGGAAAAGCATGCCGAATGTCCATATTTCCCATAAACTCACAATGCATATCTTTCTCACCGCCTATTTTGCGTACCTGGCCAAGAATTAATCGCTCGTTCTTCAGATCTATTTAACTTCTGGGTGGATGTTAAGCTCTACATCCGGTCTAATTGTCTCGTAGCGTGCAAGACAAGCTCATTTGGGAACTCCCTCAACATCTGAAAGCGTTCGATTCTTCATGCAACAATAAGTGGTAATAATCCGTTTCGCGAAATGGCGCTGCCCCCAAATCATACAATGCGAGACCACTTTCCCCAATGGGGAAAACAACGAACGGTTTCACTGCTGAGATCTTTTCAGATGGTAATGATGCACCTGATGATGACCATTTATTTTGGAAATTAAAAGGTTTCACGCCTTTTTTTATTACACCTACATTGTCATCGCTGAAAGTTCTTTGGCTGAATTCAAGAGACTCAATCATAAAATGAAATAGGGGTAAAGCCCTCAATGAGAGGGCGCTCAAAACCCCTCTATGCCAACCAATTTTATAACTTAATTTTGAGTAAATAAATTCCATCCTAAATGTAATTTAACTAATAAACTTCTAAAGTGTTTTGAAGTAAAATTGAAAAAAAAAACTTATTTACGGCAAACCTATTCGAGAAAAACACATCTCAGAAATGAGTGAATTAGTCACAATTCTTATTACAAACAAATCCAAAACAACGGAATAATAGTTTTTAATTATTAAAACAATTCCAATTCCAGCATAACACACTTACACAACATTAAGTTAATTTTTAGTGGGGAAAAAATAATTTTTTTAAAATGTATAAAATCCCCTATTAGCATTAGTTAGTATTACCATTGACACTTGAACAAGGTTCTCTAAATAAAGAAATCCATCAATAAATTTTCTAATGCCATAAAGTGATAAAAAATTGCGACTTATCTAGAAAGCACCTTTTAAACTGATTAGCATAACACCGCCCAGGTCGTTAGCGCTTTAACCAACAACCAGTTATTATCTCTCCAGTTTGTCACCACCAGAGGAAACGTCATGGGGGGCGGAGTTCACACTTCTCGGTGACAACGAGTCAGATAGCGTGAAGATAAGAAACAAGAGTAGGTAGGTAAAAGATAACAAGTATCGGCCAATGGCAGGCTTTAGATGGGCAAGAAAGGGGAGAACTACTGATTATGTAGGTCGGATTTGCCAATGTCAAACTGAAAGATGAGTATCAATAGAATAAATATACTACTTTACTGATGACTTTAATTTAGCTAATGTAGCTGACTATCAATTTTTATGAAATTAAATAGAATTATATAAAGGTTTTCAATAGTTATATGTTTTATATTATTTATATTATATAGTTATATGTTTATTGAAACCTATTTTAATTTTATATAATGAAGTTTGTCATTATTTTTATTATAACTATAAAGGGAACGAAACGTTCCAAGAATTGTAAGGGATGAGAAAAATTTTCGGAAATTACTGTGGAAAGCAAGCACTCTTAACCTTTGATTTGAATTCGTGTTCAATCATTTGAATTCCTTGTCAATAAAATCCAATCATCCAATTAAAAAATGAAATTATTTTAATTTTGTGCACTTGTTTCCCCCGGTCATATTTATATATATATTAACTGAATTTAAAAAAACTAAAATGTCAATTTGTCAAGGGAAAATAATCTGAAACACCGAGCTAAAAGATATATTTTATTTCTATCATCAAATTTCTAATTTTCAATTATTTTACGGAGAAAAATTAATTCAGCAAACAGAAAATAGAAATGGACGTATATATTTTGCATCCAAATTTTAAATAGTCATAGGAAGTGAATATTTTTCTAAACAAAAACCCTTGGATAAAAAGAGCGATGAATAATTCTCCGCAACTATAATTTTTATTCAAAACTCATTCTGAAAACAGTTGCTCACTCGAGTGTATATCGATTGTTCTTTTGTCGGAATCAAATAAACTTGAATTTTATTCATAAGAAACACGCAGACATTCAACTTAAGACATGATGCATCATTCCAGAATGAACCAAGAAGAATAAATTCAGAACACTAAACCCGTTCTCAATATTAGCTCACAGAAGAGAAATCAGATTCGGGTTGAATCACGATGATCAATTCGCCATAATCGCCAAGGCACAAAAGTGCCAAATATGGGGCACTCAGGTTTTCAACCGCTTAACAAGTTCGCGTTTCTCTGTATCACGCCGCAAATGGCAAATAGTACGGTACGGAATATATTTTTCGTTGGGTTTCTAGTGAAGCACTGAGACAATAATGAACAATTTTTGATATTTCATTCAGGTATCATCTGTTTTTACTACCTAAGGTCATATTTTTAATTGTTTTAATCGCGACTCAAGTATATTCACATCGCGGAGGATACACACTTTTCTACCTGGAGCGTTTCAAAACTGATTCAAATGAAATATGTATGTATTTCGATGGTGATTTGATGCACTTGTCAATTCGATTCAATATTTTTAGCACTTTTAGGAACACAAAATAGTAAACGGGTCTTTTCTTGCAAATATTTGTGACCAACTTGCGAAACTTTCTTTATAATGACCGTATTTTATTTGTTTTGCCAATTTTATTCGAACTACAAAACATTCATTTCCTACTTGAAACTTAAAAGAATGAAAAGTAATTGAAAGAAAGACAAGAAATATTCATACATTTTATCAAACAAATATATTTTTCTGAATAAATTTTTCATATGTGTTGATTGGAATAGGTGTAATTGTATTAGTAATAATAGGTGTAATTGGAAGAGCTTAAGCACTCTCACTGTTGTCCAAAAGACGGATATTTTACCGAAACCTATATAATTACCAAAAGTAATTAATAGCATATTCAATAATTAATAGACAATTCCCGCATTTTTATTTTATTTTTTTTATTCGATAGAGATATCCAAGAAAGGAATACACGCCCAAAAATTTTTAAATTGCGATGCTTATTTAATTCTTAATTTAATTTCAAAGTTTGACTTTTAAAAAGGGCGCGAAAACAGCCATCTGACGTCATTCAATACGAACCGAAACAATGGTTTAGTTAGGATTCAAAGCGATTGTTGACTTTTAATTTAAACTGATCTGACGTCATTTTCAATAAACAAGTGCAAAGCGTTTGTCGATTTTTATTTTAAAATATTGAATTAACTAAATTTTTTTGAAACTTTCGTGTCGATTTTTGAATAACTATATTTTTAACTGGAAAAATGTATTTTTTTTTTACTGTTTTCAAAAAATGCGGGAATTGCCCATTTCTAAAAGTTGAAAAATCTGTCACAATAATGGGTTGTTAGCGCGTACCTAAAAAGAAATTTCAAGAAATCTAGACGTTATAAAACTTTTATATTCTTTGTGTTCAAACTAAATGAAATAATTTAAGTCTGTGACTATTTGGATAAAATACATTGATTTTAAATTGAGCTTTGCAGAAAAGTGTCAGAATTTAATAAATTTTTAAAGAGCTTGTTCTTGAGCCTCAAGGAAAATAAAAAAAACCTTAAAAATACTATAAACTGTTAAAATCCCTATATCCATTTTACCCTACCTGATCCTGAATGTTAAGTACAAATATTAGTTAATTTTGAAAACCGCATTTTCTGGAAATCTACATAATTCCATATTTGGAATTGATTGAATCGCAACACGAAAAAAAAAATCGAACGCATGTACGAATTACCACCTTTTTCGTACTTGCTACTCACACCAGTCACTAATAAGTCGTCATCATCAGAATACCGAACCTTTTGTTCCCACATTCGATCATTTCCCGCTCAATTTCTTGTTCCACCTCTTCCATGAGAAACTCTTTCATGACGTCACTCATTTCGAACGTCTGGTTTAGGTGGTTTGGAACACACGTTTGCGTCACACTAATTGGAAAAAGCGCGCCAATTAACCGAATTCCCTCGGAGTATGACTAACCGGAAGAGAACGTTTTTGACGTGAAAACCCGCGCAAATGCTACAAACGGTAACTAAGGAAGCTTTTCGAGGCTTTTCTTGGCGATGTCCTTCCGGGATTCTTCTCTACTTATAAAGAAAGTTTCCGCGTGCTGGGAATGTGTCAAGAGGAAGGTCAAGGTCAACTGAGGGTGTGAATGACATTTTAAAATAAATTTCTCTCAGACGGTTAGGTATTTGATATCGGAGAACGAAAAGCTTGGCGTCAGCATTCAAAGCATCACCATTGTTTTAAATCAATTTCCTATCTATAAGAAGTGTTTCTCTTTTTTTTTAGAAATTATGTGGCAGCAATGTTTTGAAACTCAAATTGCTTTTAAATTAGATTTTAAGAGAGATCTCAAAAGAACCGCCACGAAGAAATTTTAGAAAGATGAGCTCAAAAAACTAAACCCAACCTACAATTCTCTCTCTACTGCAAAATTTCTATGCCGTTAAATTTGTAAACAAAAGTTATTTTTAAAATAATAGGTAATTACCTATGTTTTTTTTTTTGTGTAAAGTTTTCAAATAAATTTAATTGCGCTTATTACAAATTCATGAATTATAATTATGCTTTATTGTCCTATGAAATTTATGTTGAAAATGATAGAAAAGATTAGACCTTTAAACACCCGTATTATGAAACTATTAAACGCAGTAGATTACATTTTTTGACCAAGTTTTGAAAACCAAGTTACCCCTAATTTATAGACCTGTAAAAGTTAAACGCTTTGTTTGTTTGCAAGCAGGAAGAACAAAATGTTTTGACTGCAAATTAAAATAAACCGCCTTGATATTTAGTGCTTAAATTATCGAACAACGTTTTATTATTGTATATTTTGACCTCAAAATTTAGTTTAATTTGACAGCTTGAATTAGATATCCAGACTTCATTAAAATAAACAAGCAAATCAAATTTACTTTGAATTTTGAAAATTTTCTATTATCTCTAAGATTCACCGGTTCTTATTCTTGCTAAATCATCAATTGAATGTACCAAAAAAACCAACCCGAAAACCAAAATCGAAAGACGAAGGAGCGAGAGTATTTTGGAAGCCCGCGGCTAGAAGAGATGAATTCAATTTGTACTTAAATATTTTAGTTTCTCTTCACTGTTTAAATATGGGAACTGAGAAAATATCAGACCTCCAGGCAAAGCTCTCAATAAAGCAAAACAAAATACTCTGAGCTTTGCTTTGGATATCCTAATGGAAAAGAATTCTCTTTTGCATGCTTGAAAACATTCAATGATATATGAATATTGGATAAGGTTAATGAAACAGTTGAGTTTCCTGGAGGACATATTCAGGAAATGGATGAATATACGCGGAAATTTTAATACCTGAGCTTTAATAATCACAGTGCTTAGTTTGCTTTAATTTTGTTAAAGTTATAAAAATGGCTTATTTGGAATTAAATCCTACGTGATTTTTTATTTCAAGCCCATTCCAAAAATTAATTATTGTAGTAGTAATAAAATCTTTTTTGAAAAGATGGAAGTGAAACGATTGCTTTAACGTCGCTTTAATTATCCCTCAATAACATCCATAAGAAATAATAATAATTTTTTGGAGGGTGGGGAAAATTCTTGTGTGTACCAGTGTAATTCACCAATGTACTTTGTAGTTGTGAAATGTATTATTAACGGAAATCTATGCGTCTCGATCAAAGCAAATATCATTCAAAATTTATTTGGATGCAAAGAATTATCCGTGAACGTGAAGGTATTACTGCTGATAATAATAAACTGGAATCGGCATAAATTTCTATACTTGCATTATATCTTTTCATACCAAACGGCATTTGTAGCATAAGCGTACTAACATCAAAAGCACAAGCGTTTGAATCTATCCCATTTAATGGCTATTATTTGAAAAGAGAATGGACTTCATTGGAGTTCCTTGTTCGATTGGAGCTTCTGAAATTTGTGCACGCCGACCGTTCAGGGGTATTGACAGGGAAAAGGATAATTTGTCTTTAAAGAGTCATTACTTTCTAGAACAAATGCCTCAGGCAGCCTTTGAATCGGAAATCATCATCAATCGAAAAGAATATAGACTATCTTTTCTCCACAAATCAATGATTTTGCTCTATAAATACTATTAAAGTTTAAAAAAACTGTGACCGTTTCTTTGTGGTCCTCTTCTGAGTTTGTCATTTGGCGATTGTTTCACCTTCCCGGGATTTCGGGATAATAGAAAACGCGTTTGTCCCGATATTAAAGCACGGCGATTATTAAATAAAAGCCAATTAGTGCATTTGGAAATCATAATTAAAAACAAAGAGGTCTTAAGAATAATCATAATCTTAATTGTAATTTTAAAATAAGTATACTCGCTGGAAAAGAAGGGAAGTTCGAAATTGTGACGAATTAATTATAGACATTCTGACGTCACGATCAAAGCTCTTTCTTTCAAAAACTTAACTTCACACTGAAATCTCTTCCATTTACAGATCCCACTCTGTAAGAAGTTGGAGATAGTTTTGATTGGTTTGCCAGAAGAAAGTCATTCCTCCTAATGACCAGTTTCTCTACGAACGCTCTGATTGTCCTGAAGAATCTTAACGATTAGAATCTATAAATATGCGTGTAGCAATAGCATGAAAGTTAAGAACTAGTATATCTATCACGACGTCAGGACATCATCTATCATGCATCACTATATTAAACTTACCAGGCCTTATTAGGTCTAGACTAGATGGTCATGAAACTGTACATAAAAGCTTCATTTCTATTTCCCTTCTAGAGTAGCTCTATACAAATAAATACGAGAAAAAGTTTTCCATTCCGTACAAGAAATTAATATTACTCGAGATTTCCCACCTACGGTTGTCTTTGTACATTGTGTCCGCAAACGGATTTTCCATCAAGCGAATATACGAAATCCCCCCAGACAATCTGCAAATAGAATCTCCAAGAGCGGAGAACAAACATCAATAACATATACTATCCTAACTTTCCTGAGAGAATGGCAGTTATACCTTGGGAAATGTCCTTTTACTTCTATAGAGTTTTATTCAAAGATTTATCTATAGAAATATGTGAAGAGTACACATTCATATATGAAAATCAATCTGATCCGTAGCCTCCTATACATCGATCCATGAACATTATATAAAACATGTTCTGTTAGGGTGTGTCTCGTTTTTTCGAAATCCATATTCCCGAAGCCCACATTCCCGAACGCCACAAGACCGAACGGGACACTTTCCCGACAGGACTTTTTACCGAACGGGACACTTTCCCGACAGGACATTTTACCGAACGGGACACTTTCCCGACAGGACTTTTTACCGAACGGGACACTTTCCCGACAGGACTTTTTACCGAACGGGACACTTTACCGACAGGACATTTTACCGAACGGGACACTTTACCGAATGGGACACTTTACCGAATGGGACACTTTACCGAATGGGACACTTTACCGAACGGGACACTTTACCGAACGGGACACTTTACCGAACCGGACACTTTACCGAACGGGACTTTTTACCGACAACTCACTTTGGTCACTTATTTTTAAATATGGACTCTCGATTTAAGTTTCATCTTGCCCGACCTGGTCAGTTTCACTGGTCAAGATTCCTTTATGTCTAAAATTCATTACAAAACAAATGTTTGAGTTGCTAATTGATATTTCGTAATCTTTTGTAGTGTTGACATGTGTCTTTTGTTCCTGGTGACCATTGGTCAGTCCGGTTCACATAATGTAACTTCTTTGCTTTAGCACTGAAGTATGTCTTGTGGGGGCTCAAATCAAACGTTTTCGGACGTGAAATATTTTTGTGTTGTCCACTGGTCAAGATCTCTTAACCAGTGGTCAATCCCTTTTATTTTCGCTAAATGCTACTTTTTTATCTTATCTTTCTGTCTCGTGGTTGTTTTGGGGGTCCCTGATCTTTGGAATCCCCATTTGACCACTGGTCAAGATGACTTAAATTCAATACAAAACAAATGTTGGAATTGCGAATTGATATTTTGTAATCTTTACAGTTTTGGACTGTGTCTTAGGTTGAAGCTGACCATTGGTCAGTCCGATGCACTTAATGGAACTTCTTTGCTTTAGCACTGAAGTTGGTCATGTGGGGGCTCAAACCAAACGTCTTGGGAAGTGTGACGTTTTTGTATTGTCCACTATCAAGATTGAAGAGTCTCGTTTGACCGAAACTCCTCATTCCCGAACGCCATTGAATGTAAAAGGTAGTTTGCCCGAACGAACTCAGATCACTAGTTGACCAGCTCATTTAAAATTTTAAATAAAAGTAAACAATGTTTCTAATCAGTAATTTGAATTTTCTGATAACTTTTATTATTTAATAAATATAAATTAATATTTTTTTGCCTTGAATTTCGTTGTAAATTTAAAATTTTTTGAAATAAAATTTATCAGTGAGGCAAAACGTCACCCTAAGATGGAGAAATAAAACCTATTTCAACAATGCAATCGGAGTTTTTGCCAAAAGATTACTTCCGGTTGACATCGTCCATAGCCCAAAACGCTTATTTCTCCATTTCTCTAATAGAGTGGATCCGTTTGAATCGTTGTAAACGAAAGCATACGTTCAAAAATAAATATATTACAATACGAAAAACTCGATATATCTGCATTTAAAAGTTGTGAAAACAGCGAAATAAATTCAAATAATTAATTTTCAATCTTTTTTCTCCTATTCAATATGATTTCCTTTAAAATTAAAATATTTATGGAATTTCTGAATTTTATTTTAATGGAGGAAGATTAAAAAAAAACATTGGTCCAAATGAGACGGTTCACTAGGATCTCAGTTTACTAGATATTTTTTTTTGTTTCAAATTTGTTACTTTGTTCACTAGACTCATTTAATTTACTATAACTCCGGGAAAAGGAAATTTATCGAGATAGGAAATATTACCAGGAACATCAGGAAAGGAAAATAACGGAAACACTGGAATATGAAAAAAAAAAGAAGAGAGAAATACAGGTACTATAAGATTGGTTATAGGTATGTAAACTTCTCCTTATATAAGATAAACTTTAAAACATTAATTTACCACTCCACCCGGGCAAGGCCGGGTATATCTGCTAGTTGAAAATAAAGTAGTGAGCAGTGAACTCTCTTGCTTCCTAGTTTGTTAAGAATTTAATTACAATTAAAATATTTGTAAATTGCAAATAACATTAAAGTTTAATTTTAATTAAATATATAGGATAATTCTATAATAAAATATGATCCATTGTAACTATTTTTATTAAAATTTATGCTTATTTTTGTGTATCAAAAAATTAAAAATACGATATCAATGGTCTGACCAATGGTCAGCTTCAACCTAAGACACAGTCCAAAACTGTAAAGATTACAAAATATCAATTCGCAACTCCAACATTTGTTTTGTATTGAATTTAAGTCATCTTGACCAGTGGTCAAATGGGGATTCCAAAGATCAGGGACCCCCAAAACAAACACGAGACAGAAAGATAAGATCAGAAAAGTAGCATTTAGCGGAAAAAAAGGGATTGACCACTGGTTAAGAGATCTTGACCAGTGGACAACACAAAAATATTTCACGTCCGAAGACGTTTGGTTTGAGCCCCCACAAGACATACTTCAGTGCTAAAGCAAAGAAGTTACATTATGTGAACCGGACTGACCAATGGTCACCAGGAACAAAAGACCAATGTCAACACTACAAAAGATTACGAAATATCAATTAGCAACTCAAACATTTGTTTTGTAATGAATTTTAGACATAAAGGAATCTTGACCAGTGAAACTGACCAGGTCGGGCAAGATGAAACTTAAATCGAGAGTCCATATTTAAAAATTAGTGACCAAAGTGAGTTGTCGGTAAAAAGGCCCGTTTGGGAAAGTGTCCGGTTCGGTGAAATGTCCTGTCGGTAAAGTGTCCCGTTCGGTAAAGTGTCCCGTTCGGTAAAGTGTCCCATTCGGTAAAGTGTCCCGTTCGGTAAAAAGTCCTGTCGGGAAAGTGTCCCGTTCGGTAAAAAGTCCTGTCGGGAAAGTGTCCCGTTCGGTAAAAAGTCCTGTCGGGAAAGTGTCCCGTTCGGTAAAAAGTCCTGTCGGGAAAGTGTCCCGTTCGGTCTTGTGGCGTTCGGGATTGTGGGCTTCGGGAATATGGATTTCGGGAATACGGGCGCGACCCGTTCTGTTATTTCAATAAAGGTATAACAAAGTGAGTTCAAATGGTGCGTCAATATTAAATTTCAACCTTTCTTTCTTCGAGATAAAAATATATTTCCTGTTTAAGATTACTTGAACACAAAACTGGATCTGTTTATGGGGTTTTGTATTTGTAGGGAACACACATTTTTAATTCTCATGTGATACAAGATCTTAAAATTAATGTAATTTTTTTATGCAAAAAACTAAAGACTTAACTAAATTTTATCATAAGAAGAAGAAAAACAATCACTTTTTAAAATGCCACAAAAACTCGAAACTTTAGAATATTACACAAACAACAGCTAGATATTTCCACAAACAACTAATCTTTAAGTTATACATAATTTTGTTATTGTTTAAATATTGTGATCCAACCCTAATTAGGAAATGCCTTCTTATTTGTATTGGATACTTTTTAATCTAATAGTTATTGAGAAATCGTTTTCATAAAAGATTTTAAAACTTTAAAAGTGCCTAATTTATTAGTTCCTTTACTAAAAACAATGTCAATGATTTAAGTTATAAGGTTAAAAATAGTCTTTATGACTTGCAAAAGTTTTATGAGGAGAATTTAGCAACGTAGGTGGAAAAAGTTTTAATTAAATGTAATAGTAATAACTTCAGTTATTTACAGAACTCCTTTAAATTTAAAAGATTTCTTCAAACAAAGGAGGCAAGTTGATAAATTTACGGTTCAACTAGTTGTAATTGAACAAGAGGTAGTGCAAAAAAGGATAAACTATACTTTTTAAAAGAGAAAGGATTTTAGTCCATAAAGTTTAGTCCATTATTAAACTTTCCTTTTGAACAAGCATTTATGAATTATTAACTTTACTGACAAACTTTTTCCTGATGATTCATACCTTTATCGTTTATTTGTCGTTCTATAAGGAATTAAAAAATAAATTATTTTAGACAGAATATGTGTGTTCCTTCCTGTCTAAGAAACTTGTCATTGCAATTAGAAGAAAAGACAAAGGTACAAAATAATTCATAATTATTATTTTATCCATTTATATAGGTAATAGAATGAGGATTCAGTATTTTAAAAAGATTATATTCAATAAAAATACTCTTCTTATGATGCAATGTTTTTTGATGAAGTTATAGAACTTACTAGGTTTTTATTGATACATTGCGATATGTTTTTAGTCTACAAATATTCAAAGATAATGGACTCTAACCGCCTATCTGGTTCGAGACTTCACGGAACCAACACGTGACCTACAACTGAGCTTGCAATTGGTTACCACAGATACTACACTAGTAGATCTACTAGTGTAGTATCTGTGGTAACCAATCGCAAGCTCAGTAGGTCACGTGTTGGTTCCGTGTGACGTCAGTCGGTTAGAGTCCATTGAATATTTTTGTTTTGTAGAGTAACTGAACATGAGTTTGAGTATTCGATACCTTAAATTTCCTGATGCCCAAAAGTATAAGTGGTACTCAAAGGAATGTATAGCCATAGTTTTTTTATTTCCATTTCATTTTTCATCTTTTTTCAACAATGAGAATGATATAATAAGGTAATGACAAATTATCCCAATAAATATGAAACAAAGGAATGCGTTTATACTGTTAAGTATTAACACTAGCTTAAAAGATGATGCCGAGATGAATTTATTTTCAATAACAATCAAAATACGGTCGTTTCCCCATGATTAATGTTGACCTTATCCGAAAATAACTCGCCACCCGCCCCGATCATAATTTACCCCAAAGCTGCCCTTAACACAATAAACACTTCGAAGTTATCTCCTCCTGTTTGCG
This sequence comes from Tetragnatha montana, assembly GCA_963680715.1. NCBI lineage: Eukaryota > Metazoa > Arthropoda > Arachnida > Araneae > Tetragnathidae > Tetragnatha > Tetragnatha montana. The sequence goes on from OY796681.1 coordinate 738,035, forward strand.
CAATTCCGTCTGGAGATCAGTATTTAGCATAATTAAAATGGAAGCACAGGGCCTCTGGAGATTATATCTCCCCCAGTTGGCCGTCAAGTGAACTTGGACAAGTGATTATGTTTGCGAGGGCAGGTTCATATATCTGCCACATTTCTCGAATGTAGCTGTGGATATAGGGTGTTGTTTTATTTTGAAGAGATCGGGACATTTGACGCCGATAGTTGTGTCACCAGGGTTTAATTATGTGAGGAGAGAGACTGATAATGAAAATCGTTCGTCAAAGGTTCGGATGAATTTTTCCAGATGGTTGTCAGATGAAGTTTAGTGATTCTGATTGTTTATGAAAACTTTTTAATTTAACTTGACGAGAGATTTGTAAGGTTTAAATTAAATATTAAGTTTATGTGACTCGCACCTTTCAAAAAATGGAAAAGGGACTTGAGAAAAGACCAGTGTTAATTATAAATCCTATGTAATTATTAAATATTAAATTTAGGTGTTTTCAACAGGTCAGAATATCAGAATTTCGAATCAGAACATCGAAACTAAAGGGATTTGGTATTTTAATACTAACAAAAGTAATATTACTGAGCTTAATTACGCGCGCCCGAAGTGGGATATAATTCTTTAATTTACTTAAATAAGTATTAGCCACATAAATCAATCAAGTAAACGTGTCATCAAATACAATTCATTTAACTAAGTTAGTACAGTAAAGTTATTTCAGTAATTAAAGTTTAAGTTATACGTTAAGTTATTACCATTTTAAAAACATTTTAATTACAAAAATTATGTATATATTGAGCTTATTTAATGTTTCTAATGGCTTTAGTTCAACGAAACGATCAGTGTTCGGAATAACCTATAACCATATAGAGGTATTTTCGTTCACTTCTTACCAAGAAAAAGGTTTAAAAAACTTTTTTTTTATCCATAAATTACAAGATTTCCGAATAATCTCAGGCAGCAAAACTAACATAACCACTCTATGTAAACAAGGCCTACGAATAAGTCGCGGTTCGGAATTAGTAATAGTTATAATCCCCCTTTCTCCTGCATATTTAATGGAAAACTAATAAAACAAAACCATCTAATTAACTATTTTTACCCCCTAACGTGGTAAAACGAAGGAAAACATTTTTACAAAACTTACAATAATCATGTGAATGATTAAATTTATTTAGAGACACAGGGCTTAGTGACTCGAATTTATATAACCTTAAATAGCTTATATGAAGCCCATGCACTCTATTTAGTCTTTAATCTCCTATTTAAGATTCACGTCTCGAAGCTTATTTAAATGAAATGCAATTAGAAAGCCAGAGAGAGAGTAGACACGAATCTCCCTTTTAACCCGGATCATGATGGGCTTAGGGACTTCGAAAAGAGAAGGGTTTTTTGTCATCAAAATCACCGTCAATTAGATGTAAAAGGTTGGATGACCCCACCTCATTACTTTCTACTTTTTTTATGGACCAAAATCTGCACTAATTGGATCCAGAGCTGAAATGCTCTCGGTCATACTCTTGCACTCTTGATGGTAGTGTTTTTTTGGATGAGCAGTAAGTCTTTTAAGTAATGCATCATGTTCACTATGTTATATTGTAGTAGCAACCATTTGGGGGGGGGGGGATTTGATATTATTTTATTATTAAAATACGTAATTATAGTCTACCGCAGGTAATTTTTTAATGAGAAAAAGACGTAGATAACGAATTAGTAGTGGATTTTATATCCCTTGTCTGACTTTGAAAACTTTCCTATTAAAAAGTTTTCTGGCGTAAAATGTGCAGAGAAGAGTTCCTAAAGTTTAAACAGTTTCTGGTAAAAAAAAAAGTTGATATTAAAATGTACGGCTGCGGGAAGAAGAAATGAAATTACTAATTAGTGCTTAAAGTTCATTAAGTAAAAATTTCCTCATGTAAAGCATAACACTTTTATCAAAGTAAACTTCATTTAATTTCAAAAGGATCATTTGTATAAAAACTATGTAATACTTTTAAGATTTGGAAGCGAATAAAATATTAATAGTTACTGTTAGATGAAATAATACTCATAATTTTATGCATTTCAATGTTCTTTATCAGCTGATTGAGTAACACTTCAGTATATTGCTAAATGTTGTCAAACTTGAAAATACACCTCAATTACATCGGAATGCATCAGTTGCGGATTTCAACAGATTGACAAATCAGCGTTTTATAAAGACGAAAACTTCTTCAACTGCCTGTTATCTGTTTCGTCTGGCAATTATATACAGCTAAATTCACTTACACAACGAAGTTGTCATAACCTTTCCTTGCAAGCAGTGCAGGGAAAAATAGAAAATTTAATGTATCCGGTTCTTGTGGTTAGAATTGTATTCTATTACTGTGATAAATACTAGAAATGGATACCTTCCAAGAAGTTCGAAGTACTTTGAGAGAGTAGAGAGGTTGACGTCAACCGCAAGGGGCCCACAGAGGGTTTGTAGTACATCCCGGGGCTAAAAGAGAGGCCCCGCCTTTCTTTATTACTCGTTCTAGAACAACTATTCCATATAATTGACCCCAAACAGGTACTTAAATTATCAATCCCCCATTGGTCACTTGCAAAGGCATTTTAGGTATGTTTGCTGCCAGGATACTTTTGATATCTTCTTTCTCTTTCTTATACTCAAACAGGCTTAAAAATATTAATTGAACTGATGCAACTTAATATTTTCAGTTGTGTAACTATCTATTTTAAATTAATCTTTCTTAAATTTTAAGAAAATAAAAAAAACCTAAACCCAGAGCTTCGAGTAATTAAATTGGACGAAATTTGTCCTCAAATAGAACTTGCTTTTAGAGTTAGCAGAAGAGTATTTTTTGTATACATTTGACCTACATCAGTGTGGTCCAACCTTTAGTTACCCGAGGGCCAATTTAACTTTTTAAAGGGAGTGGAGTGCCACAGACAATCAAAATCGAAAATTACACATCTCTAGTTTATATAACACAGGCAAGTCAAGCTTATTTCAACACTGGAACATTTATTTCGACTATGATTAGATTGGTTTCATTTAAGGATTTTCTCACTTTAAATAGGCAATGCAAAAATATTGGCTGGGTCATTAAAACTATTCTTATGTATGCAAGTGATATAGTTGGTGCGATATTTTAAAAACTATTTTCTTGATGTTCATATTTATTAAATTTAATTTAAATAAAAAATATTTCTTGCTTAATCGAATTGAAAATATGTTGTTAAAAGAATAATTAATCCAAAGTAAAGAGAAAAACCTTTCTTAGAAATTAGGCCATTCACAATGTTTTGAAAATGAAAGAGCAAGAAGTGTTTTTTAAGTTTACTGGTAAAAAAAAGGTTAGAATAGGTTGGGTGGTTTTTTTCTCAAGAGGTTAGAAAGAAATTCAAAACTGAGTTGTAAACACATAGATAGACATATAAAACAACTGTCGCCCTGCAATGAACATTTATGAAATAATACTTATAGATTAAACTTTAATTACAACTCACGGCATCTACTGATTTTATAACTCCTTTCGATTTGATGTGTACTTTTTAAAAGAAACTAATAAGTTATTGAAACGGTATAGCCATAAGTGAAGATAAAATATAATTTATAAACTATTGCCTTATAAACTAATGATGGGGTTTTAATGTCCCTTTTAAATTTTAAGTCAAGAAAACTCCTAAGGGGGTTCAGGGGTTCTCCCCTGAAATTTGTTTTTGAAAATTAGACCTAAAAAAACAGTTTTTTAGCTGATTTCTGTAATAAAAAGTGATATGTGGATTATATTCTATGAAGTTTGAATAAGCTTTTAATTTTGTGGTCGAGTGCCCTGAAAAATCTCTTCGAGGGCCGCATGCGGGCCGTGGGTTGGACCACACTGTTCTATATAGTTAGAACACGAATTTAATTTTGAGGCCGAGTGCCACGAATATTTCTTCGAGTGCCACTTGTGGCCCGCGTGCCACGGGTTGGACCACACTGACCTACATAATCTAAATTTGACAGATGTTGCTGTCAACAAAAGTTAGTTATTTTAAAAGCCACTATTCATACCCCTTTTTTGCTTACAGTTGGATGAAGAACCTAGATGCCTCTGTCTGAAGAAAGTTTAAATGGGAGACAAGATATGTGTAAAAAAATAAAATACAGATTCCTATCTGTTATCCACCTATAATAACAAAGGTAGTCAGTCACCGGATGAGAGAGATGAAGATGAGTGGAATGAAGAGGAAGAGAAAGTGAAAATGACGAAAATAATGAAGACGAGAGATAAAAGAGATGAGTGGGATGAAGACGATGCCATATTTAAATATAAATAGGAAGATCAGATGAATTCAGAGGATGAGGGGGAAAAGGTGTTTTAAGGGATGAAGAGTATGACATGGATAGAGAGGAAGAGTAGAGTAGGATAAAATTGGTAAGAAAGAGATGAAAAGGATGGAGATGACGAGTAGGATCAGGAGGATTAGAGAGGAATGCAGATGATGCACGTGATGGTAAGGGTGAAGATAAGAGGAATAGAGAGGACGAGTAGGGGTTGAGAGGGATGGAAAGGAGAAGAGAGATGGAGAGGATGAGAGGAATGGAAGAAGGTGAGAAAGTGAAATGATGAGAGGGACAGAGAAGATAAGAGTAATGAGGATTACGAAATAAATGTGATGATGAGCGGGATAAGTACGATGACAAGGATGAAGATTATCGGAAGGAAGATAAGATGGATGAAGATAGTTAGTAGTTAGAGGGGTGAAGAGAATGAGAGGAATAAAAGTGTTTCAAAGGATGAAAAGATGATAGAGAGGACGAGTGGATAGAGGATAAGAAGGAGGGATCAAAAGAATATGAAAGGGATGGAGAGGGGACGAGTAGCATGATGAGAGTGAAAGGGGATAACATAAACGATAAGGACGAAGATGAGAGAAAGAGGGTGAAGGGGATCAAAAGGAGAGGGATGAAAAGGATAAGAAATATTGAACTAAGTTTAGGAGTTTAAGGAGTATGTGTTATTTAAGGAGTGTTTATTGTGGGAAGATAAAAGGACGATATAGGGGGTATAATTGTTTTATTATTTTTTTTTACTTCAGAATTCCTTGATTCTATTTACATATTGGGAAATGTGCTCCAGCCAGACTCAAAAATTTCCACGTTAACTTGAATTACAACATTTGAAATTCAACTCAAGATCTTCGTCTGTTGGGAAGAAATAGTCGTTAACTCTTGAACCTTTTCTGCTATCACGATCCTTACTCAAAACAGCCAATTACAAATACCACCATCAATCCCAATAATCGTTACAACACCGCTTTTGACAACAAGCAGCTCTTTAACCTGAGAGCCCAACTTTGTCCGGACGGAAACAAAACCCCTACAACCAATGAGTCACTGCTCCCTAAACGTGTCCGTTGCAGGGCACGAAATTTCCCGCTTGATTTTACCTGCTGTAAAAAAAACCTATCTCATTGCAGAACTACCGGCCAGTATTGATTCAGGTGAGCCGTCTCACTGTCTCCGTCGTGACAACGAAGGGTGACTTGTCCCAATTCATATTGAGCGACCGCTTGGTCGTTGCGTGCTGAAACACGTGCCACCACATAAAACGTTGCATATTAAGATTGGTATGCTCTGTACTGTTCCACAGGGATTTGCTTATCGTGGTATTGCTGACCTTGTGGGAGTGGTTCCCAGGCTTCCGATTGTGGACATGTAGACCAACTGCTTCGAAATGGACGCTAGGGAAATCGACGAGGACGAGGACCAACTGTTCTGAATGAACGGACATATAAAGTTGATTAGTGAACCATCTGTTTTGATTTAGTTCCTGGGGATATCTGAAGAGAGACCATCTGTTGGGTGTGGTCTAAGGGCAATTAACTAGTAGACGCATATTGAAAAACACAATAGAGTGTTTTCAGGTGACGTCACAACCGGTTATTTTCTTTTAACTGTGTACCTTCTGTAGGGCTTTTAACTGTTTCTAAGGCCGTTGTTTATCTGTTGCTAAGGCGGTTTTTAGGTATGGGGTCACGTGATTGCAAATGCTCCAATAGAAGAATTCCACGGCCAGTCATTTTCTGTAAGTGTTAACCTCTGTAGGGCAAAAAACTGTAACAATTCTGTTGCTAAGGCCGTTGTTAGGTCCGAGTCATGTGATTGAAAATGCTCTATTGAAGGAAAGTGCATAAATTAATCAGCCATGTGTGGATTTATCGGGTTCATAAAGGCAATATTACCAGCAACCTTTCAGAATTTTTTCATTTTTAAACAGTAAGTAAATTCCAGAGTAACCAGGAACAGATTTCCCCAATGTCTATCTTACCTCCTTAGAGTCTTCCGCCAAAAGTAACCTATAGATCATTTTCAATCACATGACTCTGACCTAACAACGGCCTTAGCAACAGAAGGTTACAGTTTTTTTGCCCCACAGAAGGTTAACAGTTACAGAAAATGACTAGCCGTGGAATTCTTCTATTGGAGCAACAGATAAACAACGGCCTTAGCAACAGTTAAATTCCCTACCAGAAGGTGAACAGTTGAAAGAAAATAACCGGTCGTGACGTCACCTGAAAACACTCTATTCTACTAAGATTTCTTTCATTTAAAAAGACAAAAATAAAATGTTACAAAACCTCTCCGTCAAATGCTATGTCATAAGCCCCTATAAGCTATAATCTCCCTATTGCAAAGGTTCGAACAGTTTGGGAACATTTGTTCTTACCAAATGATAATGTTAACTACCATAATAAGGAAATCTTAACTAATAATAAGCTTATGCACAGATATATTCGTGTTTTTGATTGGACTGAGTCAGTATAATATCCTTACCATAAAAGTTCGTCAAAACATTTCCAGTTTCTGTGTTACAAATCAATTTGAATTAAGATGATGCTGAGAACTGGAATTCCTTACGAAATAACACTCAGCATCAAAAGAGTCTTGAGTACGCATAAAGCTTTCAATTTGTATTAATTAAGAGAATATGATGACTATGACATGAATTATGTCATTAAACTAATGAGGCCATTAACCAATTGAAGTTGATCAAAGGAAGAAATTACGCGTATTATGAATAATAAACTTAAGTTTTGATACTGGAGACTTCAGACAACTTAAGGTTTTCTAAATTACAAATATGTAAAAGAAACTGATAAACTTTTAGTGAGGCAATATTTCTTTCCTTTATAGAAGCTAAAAAAAAAATGGAGTTATTTCGGCAATATTCATCTTCAGACACTTTTCCTAAATTGGCGAAAGAGTTCCATAAGTAACATCACACATTTATGTCCCTACAAAATGAATTAAAGTTATCTTCCAAAAATGTTGATTCTTGTTTTATTATTTGTAATTTGAATTTCAGAAAGGATGAATGTGTATTTTTCTACCTCTCTTAAGTTTTATTGTACACAAAAGATTTGTTTGCTAAAAGATGTTTGGATTTTTTTTGGCAAAATTAATTTTACTAACTTAAATATACAGGCTTAAGTTTTATATACTATAGGTATCTAGTTTTTAAATGGATACTGACTTATGATTCTAATGAATAGTTTAATTCTTATTTGTACTTTTAATTATAGATGTAACTTTTAAAACTTAAATATTGTGGTATCTGTATGAAAAATTATTAGATATTCCTGAAAATTATTTTGAGACGGAATTATTTGTCTTACAAAAATGAATCTTCTATCGGGATACATCATAATATTTCTGCCCTAACTGCACCTGCTGGAGGCACTGTTTGTATGTTAACAGCTGTCGGTCTCTTCGTTTAACGACTGATTCAAATTCGAACGACAATTGTTCTACTTTCCCTTTCCTTCAGCTGCATCAACCTGGATTTTAGGCTTAACCCAAAATGCCAAAATAATACCGAGAGTACACACAGTTTTGCCTGTTTAAAATGTCACAACAGTGGAATTGGACTATAGAAGAATTGGTTCAAAGAAACGTGTATACAATTGCAGGTTATATGCCTACCAGAGCTGGTTAAAACACTTTTAACGGAATCAAATAAACTTTATTTCCCTCTTTCCCAATTAAAAATACACACTCGCTCCCTGTTTAAGCTTGGAAAAATGTTTGTTGGATCTATTCTTAGACCTTTATTCTTTCAAGCTTTCTTCATCTTCAAGCTTTCACCTTTTCTAACGGACTCGGAATTAAAGCCAAAATATGATATTAAATTTTATTTTTAAAAAAGCTGTAATTTTCCTCTTGTAACATGTCTGGGTTCATCAAAGGATCTATCATGGTTTTGTCAATTTTGGGGGTGACTATTCAACAAAATTCAAAACATAGAAAACCTCTAGAAAAAATTTGTTAAAACTATTTTATTTTCAATTTACAAAGAATCATTTTCATGTTGAACTTCAACTTACATAGTTTAACTCTCCTATAGATCTTTCGATATTCTCCCACTTCAACAATTTACTACAAAATTAATAGTTGCTTGAATAAATAGTTGCGTCCGAGATGCCCTGGCATGATTTTCCTTCCTAAAACAAATAGAGATATTTTTCAGAAATGTTTTACTTAGAATTTCAAAAATCTACAAAATTATTTTATTAAAATTAAAGATAATAATAATTATAATAATAATATAACTTTTTTACTTCAGAAAGTTTGCTGTGAAAAACTAGTGCTTCAAAGTTATTTTCCTGTGACCTTTAGGGTTATTTTTTAATTTTAAATGTTCAAGTAATCCATCTATTTTGCAATTTATTTTTTAGGTCTTCTCCACAGCCTATAGTTTTACATTTCCTAATTTCCCTTTGATTTCCTTTCACTGCTTGAATTTTTCGTAACTAAATATTAAAAGCGCTCAATCAGAGAATTATAATTATTTCCTTTTAGTTAATCCTCTTTTCTGAACCAAAAATCAAGGTTACTTTCTATCTCATCTAAATAATAAACGCATTTTCAACACACAATACACTAATCTTTTCATTACAAAGCATTCAAAAGACACAAATAGAAAAATATAACTTACCAAAGTAGTAATGGCGTGATTAAGGAAGCTTCTTTCCGCTTTAATGGTGGATTTAACATCCATTTTATCTTTTGGAATCGTAACTCAAACAACTGAAGACAGGCGAATGGCTTCACAACAGTGATGGTGACAATCCGTGATTTTTAAAACCTTTGAAACCTTCAAAGCTTGACTTACGTTCAACTGTGAAAGAGGATAATTCACAATTAGTTGGATGAGTACCATAAAGTAAAGTGAAGAAACTGATTGTAAACATTTTATAAATTAGCCAAGTGTGCAATCAGAAAATGCATATAAAAATAGAGCATTAGTTGTTAAATTAGTTTTAAATATATGTTTAAACTAAATATTTTTTTTCAATGTGAGGGTCTCAAAATACAAGCCATTGGCGCAGAATTCAGCCATTCAGGGGGTTTCAACCGAGCTTCAGATTTATCTTAATTTATATTTTATATTAAAATAAATAATCACATATACTCCAAGTGTCCAATTTAAAAAAAAAAGCATTGCAAGATCAAGATTTAGCAAGCTACTTAATTTGAACCCCAGTACCATTCTTTATTCTAAATATTAACGTTATTCAATTTTTTAACTATTCATTAGATAGTATACCTATTCATTTATAATACACGTATACAGTAGAGCCCCGATTACCCGCGGAATTGGGTGGCAAGGGTACCGCGGATAGCGAAAATCGCGGATAACCCGAAAATAGGCTAAAAATGAGGTGAAATCACGAAAAAAAATATTTAAGCATAAAAACTATGCTTTATTGTACAAAAAACATGATATGTAAAACCTTTAAAATATGTAAAATGAAGCAGAAACCTTTGCTCTACATCTAAATCACTAAAAATACAACTAAATCTACATCTAAATCACTAAAAATACAACTAAATCTACATCTAAATCACTAAAAATACAACTAAATCTTCATCTAAAACACTAAAAATACATCTAAATCACTAATTTTTTTTCGTGGCACTCGCGGATAATCGGGGCTCTACTGTACTTGATTCTGTAAAGGGTTGATTAGACAAAAAAAAGTTCATAATTTTTCGGGAATTTTTTTACAACTAGCCAAAAACATTTTGGTTTTATTATTTGAAAATTTAATAACATTGGATACTCTATGAAGAAAAAACACTAAAAGTCTCTAGACTAATATTATTTGAATACATATTGAAAATAATAATAATTGCATTATTTAATAACAAAAAAATATCAACTTATCCTTTTGTGTTTTTATGCATTAGTATTAACATGCAAAAAGTAAAACATGAAGGAGCAACTTTAATTCCTCTCTCCTTAATAAACACGTATAAACACACTCTCTCCCTGTTTATAAGAATACGAAATGTTGCTTGACCATATTCTTAAACTCTTGTAATTCATAAATTACAAAAAAGACCAATACTTCAATGAAATAATTACGAACTGAGTTAAGCTTAAACCCTTTTTCTCGTGGTTCCCTTTATCTTTTACACAGCACGCAACTGTTTTTATAACGTTAAGTAAGCGCAAACACTGTTAAAGAACCTCTCTTGTGTTGAAAAGTTAAAAAGTGAGTTAGAAGAGTGAGAAAACCTAAACAGGAGTCACGAGTTCCTAGATAATGCAAAAACCGATTCTTTCTTGCTCACGAAAACGTGTTTTGTCAGGAGTAAAAAAATAAGGGAGAGAGAGAAAGGGCAATGCACGCAAAGTGGTTTGTACAGAAAAAGTATAAACTCTTTAGTTTGAAAGTTTCTTCTTTTAGACATCCTATGGTCAAGCAAATGGAAATATTGTTCTAAAACTATGAGAAAAGATAACACTTACATGCTTCAAACAATGACATCTAACTTTTTCTCTGTAAAATAAATTACAATAAAAACAATAGGGAAGGTGTGATTTTTATAGCATAATATTATTAATATTCATAGTATAAAATAATTCTTTTTTAAAATTATGTTTATTTCATGAAGTTTTTATTGTGAGCATATTTGTTTGGAAAATATAAAATATAATCTTAAACAAAAAAAAAGGAGTAGGCTCCAGTCTTTTTTTTGAAAAAACTATATCTCTTGTAAAAAGATTTTTACCCATTCTTAATCCTTAAGTTATAAAAAATTTACTTATTATGATTTCATATTATATGTATGAAATATTACACATTTTTTATTATTTTTAATCATAAAGCAGTTTGAATCAGTAAAATGACAAGTTTCTGAATCCATAAATTACTTCAAAACCAATGTGATAATGAACAGGATTCTGTATCAGGACCTTAAATTACCTACATATCTAGTATAAACCGTAGTAAGCTCTCATAACCATGGCTCCCCTCCGAGCACCATGTTTACATCCCTGTGGTTTCTCTAGCAGGACTCGATTCAAATTTGCTCAGCTTATTACACCAGAATAAGGCCCATTTTTAAGCTGAACAACTCCAGCCCTCTCCTCTTCAGAACCGAGCTTCCATCAAGTGATTACCATTCAGAAGCTTGTTGCCTCATTCATTCATCCCAAGTGTCACATCCGCCATAGAAAAATCGCGACAACGAACAAATAACAACGTCCCCCCGGAATCTCTCGGTGTCTGCAAGCGATGAAGCGTGGTCACCAACATAATTTCGAGCATTTCTGGGGTTTATTCTTCGCCCTCAGGAAACCTCTTCGCCATTGTGGACCCGAAGAACCCCCAAGTGTAGAGCTACACACGGCGGAATAAAAGGCAACCTACGTATGTTTTGATGCACGAGAGCTTTCAAAAGTTCTTTTTTTCCTCGTCTGAGCTTTCCTCCCCCCTCTTTGGTCGGATCAATGTGATTTTTTTAGGTCGGGGGAGGATAAGGGGGTGAAAGCTTGGTCGTATCACCAGCTGTTCACTCACATGACTGTTTTTCCCCCCTCTTTTATGCAATATTAGAACTACCATTCCGCTTTTGCGCCATTTTAAAGCTCTCCGTGGTTCGGCATATACGACTTATTGGGAGGGTTCTGAGGGGTTAAATTGAATTTTGCTTTTAAAAGGGTCGTAGCTTTTTGGAGGCACTTATTCGGTAAAACTGTTTACGGTTGGTATTAAATAGGTTCGTTGGATGTTTTTTATTCCAACAAGTGGAACCAAGAAATTCGGTGTGAAAGAGCTTTCCTCTGAATCATTTTATGGAACTTGGTGTTGTAAGACTATAGATGTAGGTGTGTATGGACTATATAGATTTAATGTCAGACAATATACGAATGTTTGCAGGCATGAATTTCCATCGCTTGCTGTCAAGAGTTTCTATTCGATATTGAAAGAGGGAGATAGAGGAAGATCCCTAGTAAAACAGGAAGATCAATCATTGTAGTATGCCCAATTTCGCTAATTTATTAAAGACAAGGTAAAAAAAACCCCTTCTAAATACCACTATTTGAATAAAATACCTGTAAAATAAAATTGGAATTCCCCTCTTTTTTTTTGAAAATTTATGTCGGGGAAAGGGCTAGTAAAAGCTGGTACTGGGCAGAGTGCCGTCCATATTGGCCGATATTTCAGCAGGGGTCATTTTAACAAAGGATAATATCGACATGACCATATTTCCCGTTGTTTTTGTACTACCATAAAGGGATTTCTATGGTGTCTAGACGTCAAACGATTAACTTTCATTCCTTGGGTAGATCATATCGGGATCATGAAGCATGCACAGAAACGCACAGAAAAAAAATAAGTGCCAAGCTATCACTTCATACTTTCTCTGATAGTTGAAAGGATTTTCACCTCCTACCGTTGCACGCCAGTGCAGTCAAAACTAAAATATCGAGCATGAAAATAGATTCATGAGAAAGATAACCGTTTAAACTTTCCGTGACAAATGCGAAAACACCACTGTCGTTACTGGCAGCTCGTCACACCACACATGCTTCGAGAATTCCAAGACATTTCAAGAATGAAATTTAAATGGTAGGAAATGCAATAAAGCACGTCAAGGACGTAGACGTTTCAATCGATGCGTCTACTATGGATCGATTGAATATGTGATCTATTTTGCTCGACTTACGCCCACGTTTCTTTCCATTGTTTTGTTTTTGGATGATGGCGCGGGTATGTGGAAATAATCGATAGGGCTTTTAGTCACGGTTCATTATAAAGTGGAAATTTCGGAAGAAAAAATTGTTTTTCCGATTTGTCGAACATTGACTGGGAATGGAGTAAAGTGAATGCTTAATTGAAAACTATTTTGAAAGCATTATTTGGAAATGTGAGAAAAACTAATGGTGAATTAGATCCTTAAGGTACCATTTACACATATCTGTTTCGCTACGGCGAACGAATCACAGACACCAATATGACGTCATCTTGAACCGTCTCTGAATTGTCTAACTGGAATTATGCAATAGATAGGGTAATATGGAAACGCTGCTTTAGTTGGGAAAAGAAACCAAAATGAAACCTGTAAACAGAATAGACAAAAGTACGTACAACCATCGCTTGCTGACAAGAGTTTCTATTCGATATTGGAGGAAGGGGATATAGGGAGATCAATAGTAACAGGAAGATTGTATTGAAAATGTACATGGTATAAACATCATAGTATATAAGTCTTGCTCACCATAAGCCACATGTAATCTCATCATGTTACATAAGACACAAGTAACCTCAAACATAAATAATGTGATCCCATTGATTTTTAATTACTTAACAAGACATCTATTTCAAATAATAATACGTGTACACAACTTTTAGAATTACAACATGAAAAACCAAATAAATTCTTGAATTTTGGAATATTTAACTGGGAAATTATTTTGGAGTTCAATGGAAAAGGTTCTGTAGAAAATTCATTTTTACTAACAATATCTTTTATTTTCATCTAATACATAATACATCTAATACATTGCTATAAAGCAAAAATTACAATTATTAATTTCGCTCTTCTCTCTAATCAAATTGTGTAATGGTTTTTCTGGCATCAATCGCGTATACTTGTGGTGAAACAACATTTATAGAACTTTTCAAATATATCAATTAATATTTAAGCTAGATTTTTAAATTTAACTTCGTTAAAAAGTTTAATTTTCCTTCTTGTCTCCTAAAAAAACGCTTGCCCTAAGAGTAATTATATTTAGTCTCAACTGTTCTTCTACAAGGAAGAATACAATTCACCTGACGAATAAAAAATATTGCAATTCCAAATTCTCTTCACTACAGATACATCAATAAATCAAAAGTTTCCATTAATTATGGCGTCTGAGAGCAGATGAAGAAGAATATGCAAGATAAGAATAATTGGACATTAATTTTTTTTTTCAAAACCTAAAAACAACCAATCGTCTTATTAGTTAAAAATTATCATGTTAATGATTTTCTGAGATACAAAGAACTTGAGACTACGTAATGAAGCTATCAATAGATGAGTAATTACTGTCATACACACTTCTTATTTTTAACTGTTAGGATTATACGAGCTATTTATGTTGCATTATGTTGTCAAAGGTAGGTAGTTTCGTAATGTATCATTCTTTTTCCCCAAGATAAATATTTGTTAAAAAATGAAGACTGAGGAGGAAAAGAACCCAACTTATATAAGCTTCAGAATATATTTTAAATAGCTTCAGAACTTTTTTCTTGGAAGTAGCCTTTATTTATTAACATTACCGCTTTGAAACTTAAATTCAAGGGAATTTTTACTGTTGAGCTAATTATCGAAATTTTCCTGTACAAATATTTCTCAGCCTAATTCTAATGAAACACTAATAAAAATTACTGTTTTCCTTTTTATTTTAATCTATCAATTCATTTCAGTAAAAGTTTTTATTCATATTGAATATTAAATGAGTTTTGAAAAGTTATGTGGTCATGGTGATTATAACAGAAATTCATTCTGAATATTTTTTTCCACCTCAAATTAAGTCACATAAGATATCCACATAATCATAAAAGTAATGTGAGATAATTTTAAAGTAAAGTAATTATTAGGCTTCATTATACTATAACCGTCTGAGAAAGGAAAGTTTTCTGATTTTTTCCATTTATGAATAATATCCTTAATGGAGATCACAGATGGCTGAAATGATTAACTCAGATTATATTCATAAAGAATATAGTTACCAATAATCTCCTTAACTATTCAGAAGTTTTTAAGTTTCAAGTCCATTTGTTATTCATTTAAGTTAATATGAATTAAAAGCAACTTTAAGGTATTCACTAAAAACCATTTATAAAATTAGCTTTAGTAAAAATTTAAAAAAGTATTTTTTTTCTTTTCTTCTTTTCATAATTTTATAGCCTTAATGTAACAACGTTTATTTTTTACCTTACTTTTAGATTTAATTTATGAAATTCTACACTTAATTTTGTAATATTTAGATCATCTGAGATCTTGTAGGTTTTTATACCTTAAGCTAATATTCTAATTTTAAAACTACGAATTGTTTCAACTTATTAGAAAAAAAGTACTTTTTAATTTTCATCTGCACGAGGTTAAAGGCTCTTTAAGATAAATTTGAAAGCTTTTGTATTGTCGTTAATTCGAGATTTTCCGTAAGTTAAATCTACTCTCTGAACATGAAAAAATACTGTTTTGTAAAACATTGCAAAATCTTTTCTGTAATTTTCTTCAAACGTTTTACACAATCAATATGCTTATACTTTTGATATTATTTGTCAAAATTTAAACTGGCAGTGGTCCGTTTCGAAGAGCTTGTCTGGCATTCCATTTAAGAGTTTGGAGCTATACAGAAGGCAAAAATTATGTGAATAAACTAATTTTTTGCTATAAAATTTTGAGAATTTTATAGGGCTTAAATTTGTTTATTTATTCTTTTATTTATTCCATTTCACGTTTGTAATGTAGTTTTTCTTTTAAATTTAATATTGAAAATATGTTTAGTTGAGACGAGCTCTTCATTTTTATGCTGCAAAATACATCACAATGAAGAGAATTTTTTACGCTATACAATAAATTAAGAGCTTGAAAACCAAATGGAAATTTCCAGCCATTTTCACAGTACCACCCACAGCTGCTCTGCTTACGAAATACAGATTCTACATAGCGATTGTTCCCTCCTGCATTCGAAGCCGGCACATGTCACACAAACATTGATTTATTCACAAGGCCACATCAGACATTTCTGACACTAATACGTACAAACGAGAGGACAAGCACCAAAAAGAGGCGACACCTAACTCCCAACATCCCCTATTCACAGGGATTAAAAACCCTCTAATTTACAACAACGAAGAGGCACCGCCACGCGCTCAGAGACCACAGATTTTGAACAAAAAACCCTTCACACCTGTCCTCTGCGGCATTACTCACCCTGCACCTTACCCTGGCCCCTTTAACCTGGCCAAACGTGGGCCTCTCTCCATCTCCAAATAACAAAGTGGGACCCTCCTCCAATTGAGGCAAAAAGTGTGGTACTAAAAAGGGAAAGAAACCCCCATTCTCTGTTTTTATGTCGTGAATCAGACCGGGCACACGTGAGTTCTAATTGTTTGCGGGGCTCGGGTAATGATTCGGCGCACCCAGAGGATTCAGGGATCTGATGGGGATGGAGGTTGGTCCCCGGTTGGATCGCGTGCGTCCGGAGGGGTCCATTACAAAGGCGCCACTGACTCTGGACGGATATATTGAATATTTATTGTCGTTAAGGCAGAGAGATCTGGAAACAAATATTGTATGTGGAAAGGGTGAATGTACTGGGATTGTGAGTTTGAAGAGAGTCACGAAATGCTTGAGTGAAATTACTAGGCAACTTTGTAGCGGTTTGTTGCAATGAGATGGATATTCATTTTACAGTGGCGGTAATGGTTGGTTGGTTGATGGAGAGTTTTAACCAAAATAAAAGTTAATAACCAATAGTATTATGTGATAATAGAAAACAAGCCAGTTTTGGTGAGTGATTAATGGTGGTTTGACTTGCCCAGGTATTAAGAAGGAATGAATGATAAGGTAGTTGGAAATGTTGCTTGCATAAGGATTTGAGTCATTTATATTGATTTCATTTTTGTTTCCTCTAAAACTTCCCCATAATTGATTAAAAGTCAAAGCCTCATAAACGGTTAGCGATAATATTTTTGATCAATATTTAGAAGAAACAGTCGAACATCTTTGAAGTTGTTCAGTACAGGAGAAAGTTTCCATTTTATGTAAAACAGAAAGGTTAGATTATTTAATTGACAGAATATGAGTATTATTAACTTTTGGCCTATCCACACATTGGTTTTGAAAAATTATATAGCACACTGTTAGTTACTTTTAGCATACTGTTAGTTTGTAAAAGTTAAACACACTGTTTAGTTTACTCACAAATTTAATTCATCTCTCCCCCTCTGTTACAACTATGGAACCATAGAATATGTTGTTAGAAATAGTTTAATCAGAATCTTAAAAAAATTCGACTGATGTATTTCTTGGATTATCCATATCAGTACCTGTTTGGAGACAACTTTGAAAACTAAAAATATTTGATTAAATAACCCTTTATCTGAACATAATGATTATAAATTATAGGCATAATGAAATTTAAGAATAAATAATTCGAGAAAGTTATTTAATTGTGTGAAATTTATTCCTTTTTAAAATAAAATTGCGATAAAGTTAGCACTATTTCTATACCCTCATAGAAATCATAAAGATCACCCACACTATACCTCTTTCATGAGAGAAAGTACCCAGTTCTAAAAGGACATTTTCAATTCATATTATCAAGGATATTTCAGGCGGTTATTTTTGACACGATACAGTCTTCAAGGCACGCAATATCCTTTCCACTAACCATCATCCGGGTTTATCTCTCACGTTAAATAAAACTTTCATCATTCCAATTCTTAAAGGATTTATGACACGAGAATAGCCATCTCCATACGTCACTTAAAGATGCAACACCGACCCTCGACGCATGAATTGCTGCCCTACGTCGTCGGTTACAGTTTACCACAGATGAAGACGGCAACACATTATCATTTATTTAATGGTGTCTTGCAGACAGCTTACAGAAAACAGAAGAAAGAAAAGCGGCTTGCAACGCAGAACATGGCACTTATGAGTTTAAAGAAGCCGTTTGAAATTTCAGATGTGGTATCATGGATGGTAATATCATCAGGTGGAGGATATTGGAATGATTTAACCGAATTGTCCATCAACTGGAATATATCAAACTGCCATTCCAAGTGCTTCATTAGCTTGATAAATTGTTGTTGGAATTTTTGTCCATTTGCGAAATAAAACTATTTAGCACTTTTTAAAGTAGAGAAGATGGCTTTTTTAAATTTCTATAAAGTAAATGGAACTTTGATTGGGTTCCTAAGATAATAGAGTAGTCGTAATATAGTAATGGAATTGAAAAATATTAGGTCTGGGACATAAAACTGTTTGAATTATTATTTATTTTCATACAAATATCCCTTTTGAAACAATACAGTTGAGAAATACGTGCATTGGTTAAAAGATAAATCTAATATTTAAAACATAAATTTTTTAAAAACCATTCACTGGTGTATCCTTTTATGACATATGATTAATATTTGTTAAAAGTATAATAGTACTAGCTGACTTACCCGGCCTTGCACGGGTTGAGCTAATTTATAAATATTTTTAAAAGTTTTTCAAATTATGTCTTTTCTTTTTCTGAATTAGCAGTCACTTATCATCCCGTCGTCCCCGTCGTCTTTTTCATCCCAGTTCCTAACTGTGAAAATATACCCTAACTCATCCCGTGCCGCATTTAAATTTGGCTGTTACCCTTCGCTATAAAAACAATCCAATTGAAATCATCAGGTTTATCAAGTTAAATGTCTTTTGTTTTCTGTATTAGCAGTCAATTATAATCCCGTCACCCCCGTCGTCTTATCCATCCCGGTTCCTTCTGTGAAAATGTACCCTAACTCACCCCGTCCCGCATTTAACTATGGCTGTAAACGAACAATAAAATTGAAATAATCAGTCTTTAGAAATCCAGTGTTTAAAATCTTAAACAAAATTTCCATGAAGTATTTACGGTGTCCTTTTAAAATCACTCTATAAAAACTTAGCAAGTAAAAAATTTCAACCCTCATAGAGCCTCGGTAATAATTTCCTACAGAATGTTACAAACCGTATTCTAATGAAATTTGTCATAGTTTTCCAAAAATGATATTAATTTAATCAAAAAATAATCTTGATGAGTAATTCAGTCAATAACTCCCGCTAAAGCAAAATATTTAACATTTACCAAATTTCATTTTAATTCAAAAATGATTAATACATTTTTTATTTGTATACAATTATACATCTCCGTAAATAAAAACATTTTTATCAGAATAATAAAATACTTGTTAAATCTCATTTTCATTTTGTTAGGATAGCCAACTTCTATTAAAGCTATACTTTGAAAAGTAAAAATGGATTTCTAGTAATAAAAATCTAGTGGATGTGTAAGTCTAGTAAACCATGCCCCATTAAACAAAGAAATAATTTCAGCTCTGTTTCTATGGAAACCATTTATTTTAGTTTTTCCATAAATATATTTATTTTAGAAAAATTAAAACTATAAATAATGTTTCCAAATTAATTATTTGAATTTAGTTCAGTTTTCTGAAAATTGTCATAATTTTTAAATAGAAATTTACACTGTTTTGGGTCTTAATTTGTTATACATTATAATATTTATGTAATTATATTTTATCAAATTAGACCAGACGAAACCTCAAGAGAGAAATAAACCTAACGCAATTTACGCATTTCAACAATGCACAATGCTATTTCAATGGGAAAAACGGAGTAGAAAAAGCGCCGAAAAACAGGGAAGGAGTCGTTGGATTTTAAAATCGTTTCTTAGTGCGCGTCGCATAGCTGAGAGGAACGTCTCTGTCAAATTTCAAGTCTCTGGGTCCAGTAGTTTCGGAGATTCCGTGTTGAGTGTTTGTCACTTACCAGTGAGTGAGTCAGTCAGTGGTATTTCGCTTTTATAGATATAGACTAGCTGACTTACCCGGCCTTGCACGGGTTGAGTTAATTCATAAGTATTTTTAAAAGTTTTTCAAGTTATGTCTTTTCTTTTTCTGGATTAGCAGTCACTTATCATCCCGTCGTCCCCGTCGTCTTTTTCATCCCAGTTCCTAACTGTGAAAATACACCCTAACTCATCCCGTCCCGCATTTAAATTAGGCTGTTACCTTCGCTGTAAAGAACAATCAAATTGAAATCATCAGGTTTATCAAGTTATATGTCTTTTCTTTTTCTGGATTAGCAGTCACTTATCATCCCGTCACCCCCGTCGTCTTTTTCATCCCGGTTCCTTACTGTGAAAATATACCCTAACTCACCCCTCCCGCATTTAACTACGGCTGTAAAAGAACAATCACTTTTATAAATCTTTTATATACCTTTTTATAAATCACTTTAAAAAACTTAGGAAGTAAAAATCACAACCCTCTTTGAGCCCCTTGGGAATAATTTCCTACAGGATGTTACAAACCGTATTTTATGAAATTTCTATCGTTTTCTAAAAATGATATTAATTTAATCAAAAAATAATCCCGATGTGTAATTCAGTTAACAACTCCCGCCGCTAAAGCAAAATATTTAACTATACCTAATTTAATCTATATTCAAAAATTATTAAGAATCCATTTTTTATTTGTATGATCCTACATCTCCAAAAATAAAAACATTTTTATCAAAATAATAAAATGCTTGATAAATCTCATTTTCTTTTTATCATGATAGCCCAACTTCTTAGTAAAAACGGTTTTCTAGTACTTAACAATAAAAATTTAGTGAATGTATAAGTCTAGTAAACCATGCCCCATGAAATAATGAAATAATTTCAGCTCTGTTTCCATGGAAACCATTTATTTTAGCCTTTCCATAAATATATTTATTTTAGAAAAAAATTAAAATTACAAATAAAGGAAAATGTTGTTTCAAAATTAATTATTTGAATTTATATGTTTCCTGAAAATTGTTATAATTTTTAAAAGAAATTTACACTGTGTTTTTCGTCTTAATTTGTTATAAATTATGAAATTTTTGAAATTATATTTTATCACATGAGGCCAGACGAAACCTCAAGAGAGAAATAAACCTACTGCGATTTACGCATTTCAACAATGCATAATGCTATTTCAATGGGAAAAACGGAGTAGAAAAAGCGCCGAAAAACAGGGAAGGAGTCGTTGGATTTTAAAATCGTTTCTTAGTGCGCGTCGCATAGCTGAGAGGAACGTCTCTGTCAAATTTCAAGCCTCTGGGTCCAGTAGTTTCGGAGATTCCGTGTTGAGTGTTTGTCACTTACCAGTCAGTCAGTGGTATTTGGCTTTTATAGATATAGATAAGAAAAGCTCATCATTATCTAATAAGTTACTCAAACTTTCGTCCGGTAAAAAGTTACAGGACAATTTAAACCAGCAAAGATATTTTTTGTGATACACACACAAAGTTTAAATTATTTTTTTCCCATTCAATTGAAGAAAAAAGAGTATAAGTGTATAGAAGGATAGTTTTTGTACTTACAAGGGGCATTCAGCTGAATGGATATTCTTAAAGATGTAGTACGTCATCGCTCAACTTCGCTCTTACACGACTTTAGAGTAAGTTGCTGACAACGTACTTTTTTAAGATACGCCTCGAGCATTTGTCCTCCAACATCTACTGAATCCAGGAAAAAAGCTAATACTCACTCGCTGAACGTAAATTTAAGAATTCTTCTTCTTTTTGTCGAATTAAGTCTCCAAACTAGCCTTAATTCGAAGACTTTTGGGAATGTTATACTTTTGAGGAATTTGTTAGAAAACTGAAAGTGAAATGTGGGGCATCGGAAATGAAAACAAAAGTTACTGCTCGTCTTTTGGAGTAAACCCGCTAAAAGCAATGAAATCTTTTTTGAAAAGATAAGCTTTGATTTTTGACTAATCCGCTTAGGTGAGGGAAATTAAGGATTTAACTTCGGAAAATGAAGACGACCTTGTTTTAAGGCTTTAAATAAGGAGAAGAAAACATAATTTCCTTTTTCTTTTGTTTAACTTTCACTCGATTCACTTTCGTCGCACTGTCTGTTCTCTCTTCTTGCATTTATTTGTTCTGCTTGATGAAACGGATTGTGAATGTTAATTAACAAAGGAAATATTCCGGTGCATGTGTCCACGTAAAAAAAAAGAGAAGAAAGGCTTTAAATAGAAGAGGAACTTTTCTTTAAAGGAAATTTGCACACAAATGCACCTTAGAATTACTAGAAAGAATGTAGTCATTTTATGGGTTGTGAGGACTAAAGATAGATTTACTCTATATACTTCACTATTCATGAAACATTCTTTTGCACTTGAGTTCTTACAATATAGAAATTCTTCGAATTTTCAAGATTCAGTTTATGTGTAGTGCTGTAATAATTCGAGAATACCAAAAATATGCATAAATTATCAATGAAAAGTATCTGTTATCAGTAGATAAAGTTAATAATATTAGGCATTTATTAAAGAGTCACTTGAGATAGAAATAGTGCACTGAAATAAATATAAATTATCTCATATCATAACTTTTTAGAGCATGAGATATGTAAAACAAAATGTCTACAACCTGAATCTACTTTTTAAGCCTGAGCTTAAATTTGCAGAAAATTACGTCCTGGTTCATACGAATAAAAATAGTAAGTAAATATTTATTTTAAAATTGTACCATAACCTTTTTAGAATTATTTCTTCCTACTATGGAGTACAAAAAAAACCTCTCTATCTCTGCATAATCTTCCTAATTATATACCAAATATTGAATCTTTATTTAATGATCTTAGATCAGCAAGAATACAGCCCTTATGCAAGCCTTGTTTCTAAAAGAGAAATAATAAGAAAACCCGCAGTAACATAAAAGAATGGATTGTTAGATAAACAAACTATGCTCTCTAACCATTAGGTCCCTAAATGGTTTAAATTTTGTTTGCTCATGAATTTCAAACATTTTTACGTTTTAATCAATTGTTAGCTGGATGTTTGCTATTTTTAAACTTATTCAGAATAAAATTACCCTCTTGATAATAGTTAGTTGATTAAAATACGAATCCAAAACGAAGGTAATGAGAAAAAAGAGAAAGAAAAATAAACTTTCTTCGTAAGAAGATGCTTGTACGCATCACATTCTAATGTTCTAAACATTTTCTTCCAGCAATTTAATTACTTACTCTTCATACTGCAAGAAAAAAAAAACATCCTTTGAATAGCAGCTTAACGTTCACTGCTAACTTTCTCATAGAGAAAACCAGTAAAAGAAAAATAAATATAAATTAATTTTCCCCAAAGAGGCCGCGCTGGCATATTTACAGTAAAAAACTAAGTCAAACTTAAGCTTCTTTTGTGGACACAAGGCAGCCATGAACTTTTTAAAACATGCACTTGTGCAGGGTAGCTTTTGTGTAAGTTCAAAGACCTTGATGATGTACATCTTTCATTTTAAAAGAGGACAACCCAGAAGGACAAGCTTAATGTTATTTTTCAGATTTTTCAGCTATGAAAACATCCCATGCTCTCTTACCAATGTTATTTCTTGTGAGTTGCTCTTTCGTTAAGAAAACTGTCTTCAAATATTTTCCAAACTGTTTGGAAGTTTTCCCCCTCAATTTGAAAAATATATAAATACATCTTTTGAATAAACAGTTCAGTGATAGTCTTTTTAGTAAAGGGTTCCTGGGATTTTGCACTTCGAAGTAAATTTTATGAAGGGAAAAATAAGATGAGGAGTAACCAGAGTAATTTTTTTTTTATTACGTTATTTACGACTTTTCCCAAGACGTGCAAAATAAGTGTCACATATTCTTTTTACCTGCAGAAAAATTTAAGTCAGCAAATCTAATGCTATGCATTCGAGTGTTTCTATGCTTAATGATATTGCTTTGAGTAGGCAAGAAACCACCTTTGAAAATAAACATTACCATAAAAGCTAGAAGAAAACGTGACATAGCTATAAAACTATTAAAACCTCTTAACCATATTTCGATTAAAAGGTGTCAAATGTCTCCTTTTTTCAATCCAATCTAAATAATCATTATTTGTCAACTAAAAGTTTGAGATTTTTTAGTAAATGCATTGGTGAAATTTATCGTTACCCACTTATTTACAGATCTCTTTTAAATAGCTATATATAGTTGATATATTAGCTTTGAGTGAAGCTTTATTTTAATAAATCGGGAATCACCAAAGCAGATCTGTAGCTTATGTTTAGATTCGTTGTTAATCTACATATAATCTACTACGTGCACCAAGCTTAATAGAAAAAGAGCTCAATAGACAGTTCATAAACCAGGATTAGAGTCAATCAAAAGTTACCATTTAGTTTGTAATATACCAAGTAAATGCCTGATATTTATTGTAAACAAAACCTTTTCAGAAGATGAAATAAACTATCTTCTATTAATTTTTATGATAATTTTGTTGGTGGTTGAGGTTAACAAATATTCCGCCGGGCCTAACCAGAGGAGGGGATTCGAAGATATATCCTGCCGAAAGTAAAAAAAAATTCCTATTTTGACCATAGAAAAGGACTAAATTTACCCCATATCCCCCAAAAAAATTACAATATCCCCCTCTGGATTTTTTTTTCTGGCTACGCCACTGTATTTATCATATTAAGTCCCAAGTATTTAGTAGCAAAGTTCCGAAAGGAAATTTTGAACTACTCTCCACTTATTTTACCAATTGATTTGCGGAGGTTACACAATTACTATAGTATCTATATCTATAAAATCCAAATACCATTAACTGAATGAGTATCCTTATCAGGGAGGAAGTAGGATGAAAAGGATGACGGGGCCGGGAATATAGGTAATGTGCTAATACATAAAAAGAGAAAGACATGCAACTTATACTAAATAAATAAATGAACCTCAAGCTCCAGCTATCTGTATGATATAATGATTGTATAGAACCCATGATGGATTTAAAATCTTAGGCAAAGTAAAAAATAACTTATTAACTGATAGTTACTGTGCCTCCTGCAGTATTAGAATTAGTTTTATAAATTTTTATATGGCCCCACCTTCCGAAGACCTGTACCCGCAACCCAAGGTAAGCTGATTGTGCAGTCTAGCGCGGCCTCCGTTAAACCGCACTTAATAATTACAGACTAAACACCATCAGGACGAGAATGACTGTTTGTATTTGTCCAATAAATCGTCCTTCGGAACCATGCTTCACGGAGCTGGGATCCATCAGACAGTTGTTGACCAATGTGATTGAATTGATCAGACCCGTGGACGGATACATAGACTAAACAAGGTGGTTAGATGAGGCAAGATATTTTTGTTTCAACTGACCCAACACCGTGACGTGTGGTGAACCGCGTGAATGCTTTGATTTAAACAACTTTTCAGTCAGCTGACCATGGTTAAGCATTTCGCTCAGTCAATGGTGTCGAAACTGCAGTAGTTGGTTCTAGAGTTATAGTTATCGCTAAAAAAAAGTTAGAGTGAGCGAGAATAACAAGTATATTTATACAGGAAAATAATTTTTAAGTTTTCTTTATTCGGATTTTTTAAACATTGTTATTACAGCGTAGATAAAATAAAATTTTAGAATAAATTAACCATGAGCGAAACGTATTTCATCACGTTATACTTCTTCAATATACCTACTCTATAGTATTAGAGTTTAATGGGGGGGGGGGGTTCCTATATACACGAAGGTTATTTTGGAGTCAAACAACAGTCAGTTCATTTCAACAACTACTTAAATATTAACAAGATGTTCAAATACTTTATTTAAAATGTATTTTAAAGAAGATGCAATTTTTTAAATAATTATTTAAAACTTTAATGATGTCTGATAACGATTCATAAATTCACAAAATTAAAGGGAGAAAACCAAAATGGTTTTAATTTCTAGCTTTTTTTTTCTCTTTTTCAGTACCAAATAAGGAATAACAAAATGTATTAAATTTCATACAAATACACAATGAAATGTAAAACTGTTTTGCTTTTTTGTTTCTAATTTTAAAAAATTTAGTAACTATATTTGTGAGTTTTGAGAAACATAGAGTTTTTTCCAGACTAATTATAAATGCTATTCTAAATAATTTTAGGATAACTCAAGTTGGATATTGTAGAATATGACATTGAAGGAAGAACTTGGTTAAGTAGATGCTATATAGATAAAATTATTTATATTTAATTTAACCCAAAGAATTGGAGACATCTCTACTTTATTACAATAACCAGTATATAGTTCACACTATTTCCTTTTATCCTAACAATGTCGCTGTAAGCAAGTTGTATTGTTTTCTTAAACAAAAGGTATGGAGTATTGGCGTAAAAGGGGCACAATCAGTGTTATTCCTAGGATTTTTTTGGAGGAGTAAAAATACTCCTTAACTTTATAGGAGAAGTGAAATTGAATTATGAGGAGTGAAATACGGAAATAGCATGAACTACATATACAGAGACACGAAAACCACAATCAAACTCCGTAAGCATCAGAAAAATAAACGAAAAAAAAAATATATGGCTGTATGAAAACACAATTAAAAAGTATGATAATTAGGGTGCCGTGGCTTTTGGCAATTGGTTTTTTCCAGAAGTCGGGCGAAAATGTCTCCGCTGAGATTAGTTGGTGTTTTGAGTAGAAAAATATTATTTGTTGATTTCGGTGGGGCATTTTGTAAGCTATTGTGAAAAATATATCCTTATATCCTTTGTGAAAAATTGAAAGAGTGAAAATACTCCTGGCTAGTTTTTTAAAGAGTGTTTCCGATTTTCAAGGAGTGAAATACTCTCTCAGAGAAGTTAAAAATATCTCTCGGCTCAATAGTTGACATGTTTGGATTTAATTTTGATATACTGTTACAAAAGCTTTTTTAACTTGTTCCTGAGAGATAAAATGACATCTGGGCGTCTCCCAAAAGGATCAAAGTAACACATCCCCGAATATCTCCAACTATGATCCACCTGACCCACCCTCGAAGAAAAGTGAACTCAAGAGGCGTATCAAAAAAGTAAAAGAAAAGTCTCAGTCGTTGTATGGTTTTTAAAAAGCGCTGTCAAGTCATTACACCCCACACAGAAAAGGATTCCAGTTTTGATGTGTATAATCTGCCCTTCCTTCCATTTCTCTTCTGTACGGCTGGAAGAGAGTTTATGGCTTAATGCGTGCCAGGGACAATGAATGCAGTCTGGCATTCGTCATATAAGAGTCAAGGGATCTCCGCTTTGAGGAGCAGTACTGGAAGAGACACGCGATGCTTTCACAGATTATGAGATAAGATCTCTATATTTCTCGAGACCAGACGTTAAATAGAAAGACATTTTTAAAGCTGTTTCTCCGGTTTTCGACTTCAGGTACAACGCTGGGAATGGGCGGAGTTGAGTGAATTTCGGTTGTTAAGAGAATGTAGGGTTATTGTAGGAGAATCGGCAGAGCATTATAATTGTATTGGATTCTTAACAATATCTGTAACTAAAAATATTTGTGATTATTCAAAAATATCCTAAGCATGTAACAAGTAAAATAGGTGAAATAGAAATTCCGAAAAATATGTTGGTTGGTGGCTTGTTCATGCTGGAGTCAGATATATTTATATGAATAAAATTATACATTGTTCAAATTGCAAATGGAAATATTAGGGAAATACTATTAAAACCTTGCTAACTATTACAAAATTTGTATAATGAATCCTTCTGGAAGATTTCAGAGACTCTTTTTGGATGAACATTTTTTTTTTCATTTTGAATTTTATTGGAAAATTTCAATGGACAAAGTGTTACTTTTTAGTAAGTTTTTTAACTAAATATTTAAACAGGTTTAACGTTTTGATTATTTTTCAGTTCCTTCTTTTTATTTCCATGAAAAACACTGCCAGGGTCGGATTTAGGAGAAAAACTCTAGGGGGCACACTATAGTGACCTTGGGGGACATGATGATAGCTCTGCTGATAGCATCATTCCCTATAGAAAACTACAAGATATCCCGAAAATAGAGGTGAAGCATCTCTATTGCCTCCAAGGGCGGATCCAGACCAGATTTTCGGGGGGGGGGGGCATGTCAGAGTCGGAGGGTATTACATTCGAAATTTTCAGTGCCTCAGAATTGCTTGCTTTTAAGTAGCTTTTTAGGGGTTTATAGTAACTTAGAGGATATCCAGGGCCCGTGCCATTGTTTTAGAAAGTGGGGGGGGGGCGAAACCTTTTTGGTAGGGGCATAACAATACTTATGTTTCGCGAGGTGTTTGGCTCCCAATTTTCCGAGTATAGCATAAATAAAATACGAAACTTCGTTAAAGTTATAAAGGTTTCATCAGATAATGCTAGCTCGAAAGCAAAAGGGGGGTTCTGGGGGTCCTCCCCCAGAAAATTTTGTGAAATTTGGCTTCCAACAGAAGTTTTTTTACTAATTTTTGTACATTTGGTACCCATTGGATAACACCTACAGAGAGCAACTTCTTGTACTCCTAAAAGGAGAGGAGAGAAACAAATTCAAGTAGAAAACAGTAAATAAGTAACCATGAGAAATTAATAGAGGGTCTGGGGGGTAACCCCCAAAAAAAATTTTGAACATTTGCCTCTAAAAATAAAGTTTCAGCTCATTATGAAAGCATGAACCACAGAATTTTCAAGGATGAAATTATAAATAGATGCCAAATTTTGAAAAGGACTGGGGGTTCTCCCCCAGAAAATTTTTTGAATTTTAGCATTAAGAAAGTGTTTTTTAAGCTATTTTTTATGGTTTCTCGGGGGGGGGCATGGCCCCCAGGCCCCCCCCCTGGATCCGCCACTGATTGCCTCCCTTTCAATCCACCATGTAGTACACTGTTGATCATTTTCCTTCAAACCGAGAGGATTAAGAGATTCATATCCCAGAATCAATCACTTGCTCTGTGACATGATCATGAACATCGAATACACACCACAACACCATATTAGACCACTGATCACAGGTCAATACCTATCAATCCCATCTCGACATAAACATACTCCCCAATCCTGATAACAAAGACATTGGATGAACTCTCACCGTCCACCCTACACCCAATTCTCTCATTACGAAGGCCAGACGCAGAAATCCCCAACACCCACAGGAATAGCCCCCGACCCAAACTGGGCTACTCCCAACACTCCCGGGAATGGGCCAACTGTGCTTTCATACAGCCAGCTGCCGTATAGCAAATCTGCCAGGCCCAGCAAGGGACGCAATCCCCTTCCTACTAATCAGAGGGGGATCAATGCAGATCGATAGCTAAATCGATCATTCGGCCCCCGAATCTCCCTCCCTCCCACCCGGGGTCTTTTTTATATTGTTCCGTTCTCTTTGGTTCGTTTCCCACGGTCACCAACCTCCCCGCATCACAGTTTGCGTAGGGGTTGAGAATGCTATTCATCGCTCATATTCATTAGATCCCCCGCTTTTGTGAGAGAGGGGGAAGGAAGGCGTATGTCGCCACCTACCGGCGTCGTTGAGAGTAATGAGATGGGATGTTTTGGGATGACGGCAATTAAAAACGCATGACTGTCAGGTGGTTGGTGGAGCCTACGCGTGCTAGTCGGGTTGAGAGAGTCGATATAGTAGCTTTTATGTTGATAAAAATGCTTTTCGGAAATCATATTAAAAAAGGATGTATTTATGGATTAGTGTAATCGTTCATGGTTACCTTGCATCATTCCTTACTCTTGTCTTTCGTTCCCTAAGACCTATACTGTGAATGAGAAAGAAAACAGCAGACACAGAGAGAATAAGCAAGAGAGAGGGAGAGAGAAAAAGAGAGAGAGAGAGAAATGGAAGAGGGAGACAGAGAGAGAGAGAGAGAGAAAACATTTTCTGGGAAGCCTTTACAGTGCAATCAGACATCTAATTTGATCCTCTCCTGTTACATATATATCAATAACTTAATAGAATGATGAATATACTCTTCTTTAGTGTTTGTTGTAAACCAATTGAGAAACTATTGATACATACTATCGATTATTTTTCAAGAGAGATTCCAAAATCTTAAATGTGATCTCTCGAAGAGGAACTGTCGAATGTAAAAAAATACTACTTTTCATAAAACTTTGTTTAAATTTATACACAAAGGATTAGTAGAAGTATACCGTATACCTGATGATTAATAAATAAAAAACAGACGAAGAATCTAATCAAGCAGATTTGAATCAATCAACTTGAATTATCAACGTTTTTTACTGTGTTGAATGCTTTTTCATTCCTCTCCTGAGATTCAGTCTAATATTTTATTATTTAACAAAAGTAAGCCCTCAAGTAAGTCCACTGCCAAACAATCCCCTCTTACCTACTAAAACTACAGGGTAAAGCATTCCTCAGAAAGCAACAAACACTATCAAAACTTCAAGCCATATATCACCAAATGACAAACCACATAATCATTAACATCATCATTCTTTAATTCAAGCCATTTAAAGAGAATAGCAATTCCGTCTTCCATTTATCAAACGCTAACAAACCACCAATTTTCCGACCTGCCTCCCTAAACTCTTGGTTTATTCATAAGGACCCCAGTCCAAAAATCCACCCCACGCACTACCCATCCCAGAGAAAGAAACCTCACAGGTGAGGTATGTAGATAGATCGGATAGATTAGCATAGGCATGCAGCAGACTCCCAGTGGTGTCTGCTTCATCAGATCGGTATCTTTTTACACGGAATCCCTTTACTGTAGGTCTAGGTGAAAAATGATCCGAGGAACAGACACCTCCACTGCCAAAGTGACAAGCGATATTCGTGTCGACAGGTGAATTAGGGAGCACCTTCGCCTTACAGAGAGGATTACCAGAGGAACGGAAACCTGCGAAGTGCTGGTGGATCAGTGGAGCATTTACTGAGAGAAGATCGAGTTAATGCATTGTATTCGCTCGTGTGAGTCCAGATTGGGGTATTGTTTCATTTGAGAGGAATTTTTTTGTTGCTTTCAATGGTGACAAAGGATAAAGATTGAGTTTAGTTGATCTTTCTGCTTTGATTTGTGGAGTTTTTGTAATCTTAGCTTTGGTGCCGTATTGAAAGGTCTGTGTTGAATGTTATGTTTATGTTTTGAGGATTAAGATGCTAATTAGGAATAGAAGAAGTGAAAAAGTGTATATGTTTCATTTTTTTTCTACCTGTTTTAACTGATTGCGAATTAGGTTTTCTAGGTTTGAAGAACTCTTAAATAAACCATATCTTTCCTCTTAGAGAATAGTCACCAAACTCTCACTTATCATAGAATATTTTTCTTAAAATGTTTATTAAAATATAAATTTATAAAGTTTAAATTTGAAAATTGCTAAATTCGTTCGATTATTCCAGAGAACAAAATTATTTTTTGAGTAATTAAGTTCACACAAAGACATACTGTTTTACACAGCAGCACAACAAAATAGTTTTCATTACCATGTGTCTTCTTTGAAATAAAATATATTTCCCTTTTATAAAATGCTTTCAATATGCAATTATTTATCGTAAGTGTCTTCTTCCTTTGAAGAATTTTGATATTGAAGTTAATGTGAAAAAAAAAAGGAAATTAAACAAAATGAATGTAAATTAAAATTTTTATTAAAAAGCTTTGCGCACAATGGGAAGTGGAATATGAAATTTTCTTCTCTTCTTGGAAAAATATTACCTTTCTAAATTTATTCCGTTCTTACTATTAGAATACTCTTCAAACAGTATAAAATTTGAATATATTTCGTTATACTCATCAAATATGCTAACATTTGAACAAGAGTTCGTTTCAAAGAAACAGCTACAAAGCAAGTACATAATGAATTTGGATTTCATTAAAGGATCCCAGTAAAGACCGAATAAATTAATCATTGATTTCAGATAAATTATGTTCCTTCAGACTCTTGTTAGCGCTGTCTACTGTTTCGAAAAGCCTTTCAAAACCGCAGCGCCCAATTATGATAGAAGGATAGAACGTAATTAGATATTTTCCAATATTCATTAAATTTTGGTTGCAGTAATGATCAACCGGGATCACAAAACAGCTGATATTCTGAGGTGAAACCCTTCAACGGCCAATTTTCTGCTCTGCTCATCGTTATGAAGAATCAAAAAATTAAACACAATTTTTCTTAGAGATTGGGTCTTTTATTTTCGATATTTTTTTATACTCTAATCCTGTTATCCATTATCGTTAAAGAAATGAAAAGTGTTTTCTTTTAAATTTATATCATAATCTTGCTCTTTAAGTTTTTCATTAAGTTCAAATTATTCATTTTAAATTATCTTAATTGAAGGGAGAAGGAATTTTGATATACTTTTCAAAAGAGAGTAATAATGATTTTTGGTCTTATGTTATAAGTTAAAGTTGGCAAAGACCTTTTCTAACAAGAAAAATTTATTGATTCCTGTCAGAATTGAGATTTTGAAATTGAAATTCGCTAAGAAGAATATTTCCCGTGCCGTGTAGTTATTTGTTATTTGACTTGAATATAGAGCATTTTCAATCCCATGACTCTGCCTAACAACGGCCTTAGCAACGTTGTTTATTCGCCAAGTGACGTCATGTGCGAATGCTGCTATTGGATACTTCTATGTTCCGCCCCTAGCAACGGCCTTAGCAACGTTGATTTTGTCCTCCAAGTGACGTCATGTGCAAATGCTCTATTAGTTATTTTTCTGATCAATTATTGAATCAAAACAAATTTTCAACTATTTTTTTAATCTTAATCTTTTGAAATTCCAATGAAACGTGTTTAAATTTAAATACTAAACGGATAAGCATTCTGATTTTCATTTGTTTTAAAGTAGACATAAAAAAACAAGAAATTTTTAGAGGGAAATAAGGCAATTCACAAAAATAAAGTTATCCTTCAACTACGTTAAAAGTTTAAACTAAGAAAATTAACATTTCCCTAGAAAGTAATAAATCTCAAAGGCAAAAACATATTAAATAAGCAGAATAAAAATTAAATCCAGACAAGAAACCAGACTCTCATGACGGAGTCCGTCCAGTTCCTTTACCGGAGGCAGCCTTTCTGACACCCTCTAAAAAGAAAGGTGGAATTTCGAGGCTACCTCCACAAGTGAGAAAAGATAAATTAACAAGAAATAAAAAAAAACACAAAATAAATAAATACATACCACAAATACCAGATCCAAACAAATCTGCGTGAGCAGAAATAAATAGCTCTAGAGAGAACCTTACATAATACTTAAAAAAAAATATATTTTTTGTCATCTTCCATTCATCCTCTTTAAAAAAAACCTTCTGAAAGTCAGTTTCTAATAACAAGTATTTAAATTTTATTAATGTTTTTTTCAACATATCCACATTATTACAGATTCCATGCGTTTCAACTTGTCATAAAAATAG
Source organism: Tetragnatha montana (assembly GCA_963680715.1). Lineage (NCBI taxonomy): Eukaryota > Metazoa > Arthropoda > Arachnida > Araneae > Tetragnathidae > Tetragnatha > Tetragnatha montana. The sequence goes on from OY796681.1 coordinate 771,231, forward strand.
AAACTTTAAGATTACTTTGGGGGAAATTTGTTAGAATATTCACTTTAAAATCAAACTCGTCCCTTTAGTATCTTAATCTTAATTTTTTAAGTCCAAATACACAAATTAGCTGCATCTTCTTTCACATTAGTACGTTTTAAATTTCATTCTTTTGGGAAAAATATTAATTAATTGGTTTAAATTAGCACCCCCTGATGAGAGTCTGGTTTCTTGTCTGGATATAACTTTTAGTCTGCTTATTTAATATGTTTTTGGCTTTCAGATTTATTACTTTCTATTTTAGGTAAATTAAACTGCCTTATGCGATTTGTCTCTTGCTAGTTTAATTTTAATTCTTTAAACTTTTATAAATATTATAATTTGCCTATCATTTATTATGGATATAAGTATTATTTTTGAACTGCAAAAAAATAATTGAAAACTAGATTTTGTTTTTGTTTTTGTTTTTCTTTCTTTTAATTTTAGTTTTCCTAATTATAGGGATATTTTCTTTTCATGTAATCTCTGTATGTATTCTCTGTTTCTGTGTCTGCTTTGAATATTTTTTTCTTTTGTGTTGTAATAAATAAATGTCCATTTACGTGACCTATGTACCACTTGGAATGGCACCTGCATGTGTCCCTTTGTGGTGTTTGATAATTTGAAATATAATTTATTATTATTATTATTATTGTTATTATTATTATTATTATTATTATTATTATTATTATTATTATTATTATTATTATTATTATTATTATTACATAAAACGATATACTAGAAACTTTTGACTGATCTAAACTGCTTTTTTAACCCAAAACTTTTACTCAAACATCTGTCAGTCAAACTATCTAATCATAAGGTATTTATCCAATATTTATTTATTAAAAGAATATACTCGGATGTAAAGATTACATCGTATTAAATATCCCGATCCCATAAGGGGGAATTTCCCAACCCAATATCTGTCTTCTATTCCCAAACGGATTCAACTACTACTAAAAAAACAATCTAGTTTCGCCATTCCATCTCCAGTTGAAGTCATCAAGTTCACTTTCTCTCCGATGGCCTCAATCAGCGCACTCAAAGGATTGGGGGATCCGCCGTAGCAGGTGTCTCTTGGGCTTCATTTCCCAAGCTGTTCCATCCCGATATCAGGAGATTTCGCGGATAAGAAGGGGAAGAGGTTCAAGGCTTTTAAGACTCTTCTTTTTTTTTATTTTGGAACATTTTTACAGAAATTGGGCGATGGAGGGTGGTGATGTTGGTGGCTTGCTGGAGGATGAAATGAGGTGTAAGAAAAGTATCGGTGTTCGTTCGTGGCATTTAAGTTTAAATTGGTATCTAATTCTTGGTGGAAGTTAAATTTACGCTGAAGAACTGAGAGTGTTAAATGCGGTACATTTGAGAATCTGATTCTAATACTTATTTAGTTTTTTTTTAAGACTGTGGACTGAGCTGGAGACGTCAAAAGACTATTCTTTAGTCATATTTATGTTATGGGCAAAGTGATTAATTGGGCATTATTAATAATGCCCGAAGTGGAGGCGGGCAAAGTGATAAATTTCATTCATAAATTCCACTGAATTTATCACATTGCCCGTAACATATATATATGGAGAGTTGTATAATCGTTAGAAATATTTTAAATGGAGAATTCAATTTTTATTCCTTATAATTATTAACAAATATTTTAAAAAATTCATGACATAATTTTTTCCCCCAAAGTTCTTAATGTTTTAAGATAACCTTGCATTCTGAATACATTATTAAGAATTACTGAATACATAAATTGTTTTGATAAGTCTTGTAAAAATTGGTGATGACATTAAAAAACGCGAGGAAATTTATAAATAGTATCCTTGGACGAAAAATTTTATGAAAAGATTTTCCATTCAAAGAGGAAAATAATTTGTAAAAAGAAACAGAAGAAGTAATTTAATTTCATGTTGACACTTATTTTCTTTTTGACGTAAGGGAAACCAAAGACTTAACTTACGATTTAGTTTTAAACACCTACCATCACCTTTTAATTAAATAGTACTAATTATTTATACCTCCATTTCTAACATTTTGAAAGTAAGTTAAAAAACAATTAATCAATTAAAAGAAAAACTCACCAACTCTTTCACTGAGAAGTAGTTTTTTATCAAACGAATTCTTCTCGGTTCATTTCCATTCTAAAGACGGATTTTTAAAAGATATCATTCAGAGATTGCACAAAAAGCTTTTATTATAAATAATAAATAGTTATTTACCCAAAAAGGATTACTTGATCAGATAACTTTTTTTTTTGATAAAATATTTGTTCAAATACGTATCAGTGCATTTAAAAACTGAACGCTTCAAATGGATATAATAACAGCATTCCGTAATTTGACGTAAACAGAGCAATTTTAAACAAAACAACATGATGAATGATGAGATGATACTAAGCTTTTATTGTTTGTTCCTTAAAAGGAAGATTACTTTGTTAAAATGAAACAAATGAGAGCATGTTTTACCCTCAGGACTTCCTTACAAACAATTAAGGACGTGAAACTTAAGAGAAGAGTAATAGCCCTAATTTAATTTGTTACTTCATTTTTTCTCTTAAACCAGAAAAGAATCTGATATTGCCTTAACCTTTCAATTTTTATGACGACTCAAAGGAATATATTTCCTTTTTAACTCAGTTTCAATGTAAAAATATTGTGTTTAAAGTTCAGTGGCATTTTATTCTTAGTATTTTTGCTTAGTTAGAAATAATAAATAGAAATATGATATTTTTAACTGGAAAGAATATTTAACTTTCTGTTGGGAGTTAAATATTTGGTATTTGGATGTATAGACTCTATTGTTTGGCCTCCATTGTAAGTTAATTAAAAGTGGTATTCCGTCTAAAGATAACAATCTATGAAACAAAATGCACTGCTTTTTGTTAAAACTCATAGTTTAGGGAATAATTTATAGTCTGTGTAAATAGAATCGGCGGTTTACCTTGAGTTTTTTCTCCATGTATTTCTTCTGCGTTGCCATGGTAAAGCATGACGTGAAACCGCCGATTTCATTTTCTTATTAAATGCTTTAATTTGTGACAAAAGTTTTACATGACATTGAAAATATGAGTGATAGAATCTATTGAATGCTTAATAAACTTAAACATTTTTATACGTATTGATAACCCGGTAAAAACAGCCATAATATAGAAGCAAGTTAAGTGTCTACTGAAAGTACAAAACAGAAAACCTTCTGAAAAATATATTATTATGGTCCTTCATCTTGTCAATGAAGCCGTGGTGGTATACAACCTAGAAGAGCATTACCTTTTCTTTACACCACGTAAAAATGAAAAGATTATTGTGATGTTTTAAGATTTAGTTGTGATATTTTTATATCCGAAAAGGGAATACAAAAAAAATTCCTTTATTGATTAAATGAGTTCCGTCCAGTTTATATTTTCCTTATCTTTATCTCTGGAGAATCTTTTATCACTTAATAACTTCTAGAAATGTTTTTCCTGGCACAATATTTCCCAGACTCCATAAGAGCACGTTCACATTCTCTCAGGACAGGAAAAAAGCAACACCATCGACCTTCCAATCGGAAAACGATATAAAAAAACACCTCCCAAACAAAAACACAGAAAAAACCCTCGAAAAAACTGGACCACACCATCCTTCCACCCGCGTCCATCCGTTCATCAGGAACGTGACGTCACGACCTTCCGTGATGACGTCACCAAAATGGCGGCGTATGAAAAAAGAGCTTTCATTGCGACACAATCGCCGAAGACAGGAGGTCAACGAGAAAAAATGAGCTTTAATTAGGTGTGGAAGGCACCCATGGCGTGGGCTACGGATGGCAGGGCTTCTGGAGCGTTTATGGGGTGCAAATGAGCCATTAGGGGCGAAGCTAATTCTGGCATCATGCAAGCAGGCACTCTGGGGAACATCTGTGGATGAACTCATCATGTTATAAACGTAGATGTTGACTTTGTTATGTGTCTAGGTAACATTAATTTTTTCGCTTTCAGCGTAATTTAATTTGTATTCTTGACAGGTCGATCTGGGAAAGCGAAATCTTTTCCTTTACCTATCGAAGGTTAATAGAACAATAGTTATATTTTTGTGTCCAAATGCACCCGAAAACGATATTAATGATATTGTACCTTAGCTCTAAACAAAGATGCAGTTGTGTGTGTTTTGTATGATGGATTTCAACGTCTATTTGCCTTGATGATAAAAAAAACTTTTCAAATAACACTTGTACTTGAAAATAGTCCTCATTCAGAAAAAACACCATTTTTTATCTGGAGGAAAGATTAGTACAAAAGTTTTTTTTTTTAATGGCAGGTAATTTTGAACCGTTACAGCTGTAACTTAAGTCCATTAACCCATGTCATGCCGAAGCAGTACTTTGCGTTACCCAGTGGGCACCTGTGGACCGAAGCCACGGAGGTGAAGCACTGTTGCCCACGCCACACACACATTCACACAAGCACATCCCCTTTTTACAGGGGGACCACATTCATTCCTCACACACATAAGGACAGAAACTAACATCCATGCCAAACGGGGATTCGTACCCCAGACGTACGGCTTCGCAGTCAGATGCTCTAACCACTAGGCCAGTACGTCGGCATTCGATTTTAGTAGTACATAAGTATTGGAGGAGAAAAGTTACAGTATTTTCAATAATTTCGGAATAATTGAAAGATGTATTGAAAAGCACAAACTTTAGGAATGCTAAATATGTGTTTATGATAACAGAGGGTGCAAAACTAATTATAATTAAAAATAATTTAATTTACAAGGGGACGGCAAGACCTCGAAAACGGACTTCGGGTTGAAACTTGGCAGGTTTGTAGTACACCCCAAGGGTATCCTACCCTGAAAGTATTACGACGCACTAGCCAGTAGAACCCGAGAAAACGCCCCCTAAAGTTTCGCCCAATTAACTCATAAGCATTATTATTTAAATTGCATTGTTGTAACAAGAGCCGAATTGCCCAGTCGGTAGCGTACTCTCCTCGCAACTGACCGACCTGGGTTCGGTCCTACCTTCGGAATTTTTTTTTTTTTTTTGCTATTCAAAAATTATTTTTAAAGTTTAAATAAAATTAACCTACAAATATAGTAAATTACCTTATTTTTTTTATTAACCATTACAGTATTTTTTTACTTCGGTTTGAATTAATGTTTTACTTAAAAATGATGAATTAACGAATTAAATAACATATTAATTCATTATTTAACCATTTAACGTATTAAATATTGAATTTTGTTTTAAAATTAATGAATTAAATATCAAACAAATAACACGTTTTATGGTACAATTTTGGATAGTTAATTTTACAAATATAACTTATTTACAATTATAAAAAAATGTTTCCTATTTTACACACAAGATCCAGAATGATTTTTGAACTCTTGGTCCAAATGTGTTTTTGCCTCTTGCAAACATACAAATACTCCCCATCATCTGAAAATCATCATATATCATCCGAAATTTTCCAAAAAATGATCAAATATGCGTGGTATGCTTCCAAGCTGTCTAATGAAAGAGAAGTCTTTATGAATATCAATGAAGTGTGTTTTTCTACAGAGATTTAAAAAAATCCTTGTTCATGTAAAAAATCGTGTTTTATTAATTGTGCAAGATGCCAAATTACTTTTTGTTTTGAATGTTTTTATGACAATTATCATTCTGGATCTTGTGTGTAAAATAAGAAACATTTTTTTATAATTGTAAATAAGTTATATTTGTAAAATTAACTATCCAAAATTGTACCATAAAACGTGTTATTTGTTTGATATTTAATTCATTAATTTTAAAACAAATTCAATATTTAATACGTTAAATAATGAATTAATACGTTAAATAATGAATTAATGTTATTTAATTCATCATTTTTAAGTAAAACATTAATTCAAACCGGAGTAAAAAAATACTGTAATGGTTAATAAAAAATATAAGGTAATTTACTATATTTGTAGGTTATATTTTATTTAAACTTTAAAAATAATTTTTGAATAGCAAAAAAAAAATTTCCGAAGGTAGGACCGAACCCAGGTCGGTCAGTTGCAAGGAGAGTACGCTACCGACTGGGCAATTCGGCTCTTGTTGCAACAATGCAATTTAAATAATAATGCTTATGAGTTAATTGGGCGAAACTTTAGGGGGCGTTTTCTCGGGTTCTACTGGCTAGTGCGTCGTAATACTTTCAGGGTAGGATACCTGTTCACTGCAATTTTATGTAAATCACTATGTTTAATGCAAATTTATGTAAATTACTATCCACACTCACGCCAAGTTGGCGTCGATATTTGTTACCGCGCCAAGCGCGCCGACTGCTATATATTCTAGTGCACTGCTGTAATAAAAAAGGCTCCACAAGTCATCTGTTTCATTATTGTATCAACGCATCGTTCAAACAGCTGGCGCCCGAACAGGGACGAAGATTGAAGGGTGAAGTATCGACGAATACAAAAGTCGATCGAAGATTGAAGATAAGTATAAAAGTTTAAGTTTGGATTCAGTTGTTAAATTCGTACAATGACTACTTCTGAAATAATTGTATTGCGAGGTAGAGCTAAGGCCTCTTTCACCAGACTTAAAACTTATTTAGAAAATAATACTAGCTTTTCTAAAAGTGACTTATCAGCACGATGCGAAAGATTAAATGAAGTGTGGGCAGAATTTTTAGCTCAAGATAACCAACTTCCAGATGACCAATCGGAGTATGATACGTATGAGGATGTTTATTTACAACTCAAATCTACTATCTTAGATAAAATTGAAAAGATTGATCAGGGATCACCTCAGTATGTGCAGTTGAATCAATCTAATTCAAGTATTATGCAGCCCCCTTCTAATTTTGTGAGGTTGCCTAAAATTAATATACCCATGTTTTCTGGGAACTTAACGGATTGGCCATCCTTTAAGGACTTATTTGTCGCTACAGTCGACTCTAATGAATCGATTACTAAGATTCAAAAATTTCACTATCTAAAGGGTTTATTATCCGAAAAACCTGCTTCTTTGATACGTCATATCCCGATCTCGGAAGCTAGCTATGACGAGGCTTGGGATAAGTTAGTACAACGCTTTGATAATAAAAAGCAAATCTGTTCTGCTCTGTTGAGTACGTTCTTTGATCAAAATAAAGTATCAAATCCTGATGGGTTAGCTTTGCGTAAGTTAGCTGATATAACTGATGAGGTTATCCGCGGTTTAAAGTCATTAGATGAAAGGGCTACATCAAGAGACGTTTGGCTTGTTTACCTACTATTAGAAAAGGTAGACGCTGAAACGCGCCATCTTTGGGCACAAGAAACTACAAATGTAGAGTTTCCTACAGCTGAAACTTTTATTACATTTCTAAACAATCGCTGTTCGTATCTTGATGTATCCAAAGGCCACGGAGCTGAAAGTCTTAATTCGAAGACAAACCCCGCATACAATACGCGGAGTTTTGTTAATCCTAAGTGTAAAAAATGCACTGGGTCGCACTTTTTATCGAAGTGTCCAAAATTTAAAGATCTATCTATTTCATCTCGGAGAAGGTTCCTTAACCAACACTCTCTATGTACGGGTTGTTTTGGTAAACATAACGTTAAGGATTGTACTTCTAGTTACGGTATATGTAACGTGTGTAAGCATAGACATAATACAATGCTGCACGAAACAGCAGCTACTGCCTTTGTATCTAAGATTGAAGATCCTAAAATTGAGGCGTCAACTTCAGTTAGCCCTAGCGTTTCAATGTATGCAGATGGTCCCTCGACTTGCTTGCTACCAACAGCAGTCGTGTTAGTTAAAAATTCTGAAAGTCAAAAAATCGAATGTGTTGGTTTATTGGACACTGGTAGTCAATGCACGTTCGTATCAGAATCTTGTGTATCAAAATTGGGTATAAAACGCTCTAACTCAAGGTTTCCTGTAAGTGGGATTGGATCTCTAATAACATGCTCAACTAAAGGTATTGTGCACCTTTTTGTATTCTCTAAAAATGATATAAATTTTGCGTTTAAAGTTGATGCTTATGTACTAGCTACTTTAACTACCCTAGTCCCACTGAAAAGACTTGAACTTTCTAAACCAGACTATTTATTTTCACTCCCATTAGCAGATCCAGGGTTTGAAATTCCAAAGTCTATTGACATTTTATTTGGGTCTGATTATGTGTTCAATTTTTTGAAACCTGAAAAAATGTCAGTGTCGGATAATTCGATCGTTGCTCAGAATACTGTTTTTGGATATGTTTTGGCAGGTAAAGGTAAACCTTCTAATGAGGATAAGCAAAATTTATGCCTCTTGTCCCTAACCTGCATAAATACAAACTTAGATATTGATAAAGTTTTGAAACTTTTTTGGGAAATTGAAAGGGTCCCTAATGTTGTCCCTAACAGTAAACTAACTGAGCAAGAAGTGTTTGCCGAAGATCACTTTGTGCAAAATTATAAAATTAACAAAGATGGTCGATTTATGGTAAAACTACCTTTTATTGAGCCACAATCTGAGCTCGGGGAATCAAAACAAATAGCAACTCAGCGTTTCTTAGCAACCGAAAGAAGATTGCAACGCAATCCCGCTATGAAACTAGCATACATTGAGTTTATGCAGGAATATAAAGACCTTGGTCATATGTGTAAAGTTAATCCCATGTTGGAAGACAAGCGCTTAGAAAACTTGCATCTTCCACATCATTGCGTCACAAAAACTTCTTCTAGTACTACGAAATATCGTGTAGTGTTTGACGCATCTTCTGTTTCTTCCACAGGAAAGTCTATTAACTCTCTTCTTGCAGTTGGACCTTCCATTCAACGTGATTTATTTGAAATCTTGGTGAATTTTCGTTGTCACAGATATGCGTTTTCCGCCGACATCGAAAAGTTTTACCGGCAAATCTGGCTGGCAGAAGAGGATCGGAGGTTTCAACGCATCGTCAGGCGGGAAGATCCAGATCTAGGCTTGGAGGAATACGAGCTACAAACCGTAACGTATGGTTTTTCTTCCTCCTCATTCTTGGCTGCTAGATGTTTAAAGCAAATTGCTATTGATGGTAATTTAGAATATCCTACTGCTTCGTCTGAAATTGAAAAAAACTTCTATATGGATGACTTTATCTCAGGTACTGATAATTTAGACGACGCGGTGAAACTATGTAAAGAGGTATCCATGCTTCTAAAAACTCGAGGATTAAACTTAAGAAAATGGAGGTCAAACTCTTTAGAACTTCTAAATGAAGTTTCTTTTGGCGAAAGCAACTTAGTTGACTTTGAGATCTTACCTGATGAGTACAACAAGGTACTGGGTTTACACTGGGATAACAAATCAGATACTTTATATTTTAAGTCTTCTTTGAACTTTGAGGGTGATGTCACCAAAAGAAGCTTGTTATCTCACACAGCAAGAGTGTTTGATCCCTTAGGATTATTAGCACCTTGTGTAATTCTTCTAAAAATATTATACCAAAAACTTTGGTTACTTAATTTAGATTGGGATACACCTATTCCGTCTGATCTAGCTAAAGAATGGCTTACTATCAAAGGTCAATTTGACCTAATTGAAGCTATCCAAATTCCACGTAGCATTAGAATAGGTACGTGTAAAGTTGAATTGCATGGCTTCAGCGACGCATCTGAACTGGCGTACGCAGCCGTTGTTTATTGCCGTGAAGTTATAAACGGTGAAGCAAAGGTAAATTTATTAGTGTCTAAAACTAAGGTTTCTCCTATCAAACCTCTAACTATTGCAAAATTAGAATTATGCGCAGCCTTATTACTTACGAGATTGCTAAATGTTATAAAAACTGTTCTTGATTCCTGTATCTCATGCATTTATGCTTGGTCTGATTCGAAGGTCGTATTAACCTGGTTGTCTAGCCCTCCTCGGAGATGGAAGCAGTTCATCGGCAATAGGACTTGTGAAATTTTAGAATCTATCTCCAACGACCAGTGGCATTATGTACAGAGTAAGGAGAACCCGGCTGACATTGCTTCTAGAGGACTACTCGCCAAACAATTGAAGGAGTCTACACTCTGGTGGCATGGGCCAAAGTTTCTCTCAGAAGCCAATCCAGTTCCTCCCCAGGACCCTAATGGTTTGGATGATTTAAATTCTGATGCCTTCAAAGAAGAGAAGGTAAACTCTATTTATTCCTTTTTAACTGTGTCCAAGAATGACACTTTAGAAGACATATTTGAAGCCCATTCGTCCCTAACGAAAATTTGTAAAGTTATAACTTATTGTAGAAGATGGATTTCCTATTCTCAAAATGCCCAGTTAACTACGGCAGTAACAGCTAAAGAATTTAGCGAAGCTCTTAATATAATCTTAAAGTGGGTACAAATGAAGTACTTTAGTGAAGAAATTAACTGCATTAAGAAGAATCTAGCCTTAAAGAAAAGTAGTCCATTAAAAGCACTCTACCCTTTTTTGGATGAGGATGCTGTTTTACGTGTAGGTGGAAGAATTGAAAATTCTACTGTAAAATATGAAACTAAACACCCAGCCATAATCCCAGGGAAGCATAAAATTGCAACCCTTATTGTCCAAGAAGCTCATATTGCTAACTTACATGCAGGCCCTACATTATTGTCCCACTTAGTTAAACAAAAATATTGGATCTTAAGAGCCAAAAGGGTTATTGGTAACTGCATTAATAAATGTGTCAAATGTTTAAGATTTAAAGGTCGTACCGGCAAACAAATGATGGGATCACTTCCCGAGGAACGTGTTCAGTTCACAAGGGCGTTCCTTAATGTAGGCATTGATTTAGCTGGCCCGATTCCGGTAAAGGTCAATAAAGGAAGAGGTGCAAAAAGCACCAAGGGTTACATATGCTTATTTGTGTGTCTCGCATCTAAAGCCCTACACCTAGAAATAGTGAATGATCTAGGAACTGAGTCGTTTATAGCAGCTCTACGTCGCTTCGTTTCACGAAGAGGTGTACCCAAAGGTATTTTCAGCGATAACGCTACAAACTTTATTGGGGCTAAACGCCATCTCCAAGAGTTGGAGTACTTGCTTGAAGAACTGTCCAGAGATGACTCTGTTTGCGAGTTTCTCGCGAAAGACTGTATAGAATGGCATTTTATTCCACCCACTTCACCTCACTTTGGAGGGATTTGGGAAGCAGGTGTTTAAATCAACCAAATTTCACCTTAGACGTATAATCGGTGAAAACCTGCTCACCTATGAAGAACTATCCACTCTCTTGTGTCAAATCGAAGGATTGTTGAATTCCCGTCCACTCACATCCTTAGATCAAAATGATCCGGATTCAATTCATGTATTAACGCCTTCTCATTTTCTTATAGGAGAAGTAGCAACTTTTATTCCAGATCCGACGCCAAATATGAAGCTATCTACTAGATGGGAGCTAATCCAGAATCTAAGACGCGGATTTTGGAAGAGATGGCACCGTGAGTACTTACACTCACTTAACCAACGCTGTAAGTGGCAGCACCCTACCGACAACCTCAAGGTCGGTGACGTTGTAATCCTGAAAGAGAAAGACTCCCCCCTGCATCCTGGCCTCTCGGACTCATCCTCGACGTACATCCAGGAAAGGACTCTCTTGTTCGAGTGGTTACGGTGAAAACGAGCAAAGGTGTCTACAAGAGGCCAATAGGCAAGGTCTGCCTGTTGCCTAGACAAAACTGAACTTTATATTTCTTTGTGATTTAAACTTAATTTATTTAGGACTGGACCGTCCTAAGGCGGGAAGTTATGTTCACTGCAATTTTATGTAAATCACTATGTTTAATGCAAATTTATGTAAATTACTATCCACACTCACGCCAAGTTGGCGTCGATATTTGTTACCGCGCCAAGCGCGCCGACTGCTATATATTCTAGTGCACTGCTGTAATAAAAAAGGCTCCACAAGTCATCTGTTTCATTATTGTATCAACGCATCGTTCAAACAATACCCTTGGGGTGTACTACAAACCTGCCAAGTTTCAACCCGAAGTCCGTTTTCGAGGTCTTGCCGTCCCCTTGTTAGTTTATATTATAGTTTTTTACTTTATCTTAACTATAACTCACTATACTAAATAGTAACACTTTTCCTCTACAAAGAGGCTTGCCCCCTTTTTTTGGAACTATCACCTAAATTTCCTAATTTTCAGCTGTTAAGGAAGAAATAAACCCTGAATTCTTCATTGATGAGACATAATCAATAGGCTTAAGGTTCATTGCTTACTCAGTGACCCCTACTACTATTGGGTAATTACCTCAATTTTCCTCTCCCTCAGACCTGTTATCTCTGCGATACCTAATCCATACACCAGACCAATAACGATTGGGAACTCGTTAGTGAATTGGTTTCCAATATGTGTCCATGGTATGCTAAGATAACTAAGGGATATGTGACCCATTCATTGCATTAAGATTTATTTAACTGGAAACTTGTCATAAAGGTTGAATGAAAATGCATATTTCTACCTATTATTCATTGAATATGTTAACCAAATGGTAATGTGTTAAAATTATCGAGACAAACACATAAATTTTCATAGGTTGATATGACAGTCGGTAAATTGAATTATTCAATGTTTTAAATTATACAACGTCACTGTAGCAGGTATTTTTTAAGGTAAGAAGTGAATGTGTTTCTTTAAAAACATTCTCGATCTCTATTGAAACTTAAGTGTACTTTTATCATTTAAATTATATCAAGTTGCCAAAGTACTAAATGTTCAGCCTAAATAAAACAAGCATAATAGAATGTCAGAAATGTAGACCTTATTTCCAAATACAAATGTAATAACACAACTGAAATGTATAATACAACTGAACCAAATGCTAAACATAAGCTAGAGCTGGAATTTAAGGAAATAATAAAAGCTATGACCATACTCTCTTGCTTTCTTGTTTACTCCCTATATTAAGTGTCCAAATGTCAACATTTAAATTCATAAAACTTAAAATAAATGAAAATCAAGCGGAAATAAAAACTTCTATGGCTTAAAAGAATTATAATAAAAAACAATGTCATAAAAATTTAGTTCACAAAATTAAAATATACATCTAATAATTACAATTAAACTTTAAAATATTAAACTTCTTTCCAATGATCTCCCAGATTTCTAGCTTTATAGAAGTCAGACATTGAACGAATAGGAATTTATTTTATATTCAGAGCAATTTATTCGACATAGTATAAAGAACAATCCTTCCCACCCGAAAAAGTAAAATTTGGTATAAATCCTTTGGGCTCCTGGGTACAATTGCTATCCGCAATTTCTCTCACCACGTCTGCTCCCCCTAGCAATTCTTCCACCCACTGCACAAAATCAATTTCAGGGTGTGTTTAAGGGAACCGAGGAGAATACAGATGAGGATAACTCTCAACCCCATTACAAACTTTATTAGCAAAGTTTCGGGACGGAAAATTTCTGCCCCACCCCTTTGAGTAAGCGATTGCAGAAGGAATGGGCGATCCTAACCGCGGGGTTTGAGGTTAATGATTCATTTTCGTTCCGGGCAGAGAATCAGTGCACGGAAGATAAGAGTCGCGAGAATTCATTTAATGTCTTATCTGAGAGACCCCCTTTCTCTTTCGATTTTGGTGATGAGGAGAATGAGAGAGTAAGATTCACTGTGGTTAGAGGAGTTTTTTTTTTTTAAATAGGAGTTATGCATAAATTTGGCGATGTTATTAACTTTTTAATAAGATATTGTAGAAAGGGAGGCGTTCTGAAGTTTGATTATGAAGCAGTAATTAGATTAGTAGCTTCTAACGGATAGTTCGTAAATCTGTAGGGGTTTATGAATAAAAGAGGTTTATCACAAAAATAATATAATAAGTGTAACTGAATTATTTGTATAAGACACTTTTTTTTTTGCTTCGTGTGAAATCCCTCTTTGAATGTCTTTTAATTCATAGGTAAAGATAAAAGCTGTCTTTAACTTGAATTTTAATTATACCTACGGTGTGGACTGTACTTAGTAACTGACAAATACCTAGTGTTCGGCACTAGTTAACTAGAACTAGTTGCAACTAGTAGTTAACTACCGATCAACTAGTAGTTAACTAGTAGTTTAACTACTTTTTAGTTTAAAGTAGTTCAACTATTAGTTTAACTACTTTTTAACTACTAGTTAAAACTACTTTCAAATTTTTAACTACTTAAAAAAAATTATTTAAAATTTAAGAACATATATATAAAATTTTTATCAAAGGTAGAGTACTTCAAATATCATAACCAGAAATAAAGACCATTTTTGCGCAAAGTATGAATGTTTTTTTGTGACATAGATAAGAAAGATGTATTAGAATTTTGCCAAAATGTATGTTATGAAATTAAATAGACTAGTTAACTAGTAGTTAACCACTTTGGGAAATAGTTAACTATTACTTGCAACTAGTCCCGTGAAAAAATAGTTAACTACTAGTTACAACTACAATTTCCCAGACTAGTTAGTAGTTGGTAGTTAACTATTTTTTGACCACTAGTTGCCGAACACTACAAATACCTCATGATTACCCAAAGGTTTCTTATTTATTTTCTTTGTCCATTCATAGAATTAATCACTGTGTAAAGGTTATTGCTAGTTTTATATTGAGAAATATTGAGATAAAGATAATTAAAACAACAGTTTCTAATCCAGATTATAACTTATAGTCATAAAAACATAAAAATTGATGTTATTATAAAAAGTAAATGAAAGAATAATTAAAAAAAAGCATAGTAGTGATTTATGATTATTACTTATTACACTTTTATTTTTTTTTCTACCAATTGTGTTTTTGCTAAAAAATTTAAAATTATTTCTTTATCAATATCATTTCTTCTAGTTTTTTCATTAAATTTACATAACTATATAGTGTCTCTTAAATACAGTGTATTAAAAAGGTAAAATTCGTCATGATTTTGTCTTGGAGACAATGTAAAACTTGATTAGTATATATTTTTTCTATTTTACAAAAAAAGCTTTTACGTTCTCAGCCTCAGAAAACCCCCATCTTATTTTCCCACTCTTTTATTGTGTTTAAAAATTGAAACAAATGACACCACAAGATGGCCTCTCCATATTTAAGCTGAATTTGATAGAAACGTATCCATTACTAAAATGAAAAAGAAACACAAGAGTGTTTTTGAGTGCTAAAAAAACTTGGTGATTGCTCTTTTGTAGGATAATTTAAAAACGTCACTATAAGCTTTTAAAATGAGTAAGAAAAAAATCATAAGAAAATGTTAAAAGAAAACGTTTTTAATCGTCAATCTCACGCCACAAGTTATTTTTCTTTGCCTCTTCAATCTTCTCATAAAAATGGATAAGCCCATTTCTCTATCAGGATCACCACATCTTTTCGCGATTTTGTTAGAAATCATGTGCCGCTTTAATTTTTTTGTCTCATGGGCAATATGCCAAAGAAAAAGCAGCAAAAACCTGACTCAGAGACAACAGGATATTGACTTTTCCCTTCTTTTATGCGAGGATGGTTTCTGGCATTATCTCTCTTAACTTTCTCAATACTCTTTATCAATGACTTTTTTTTATGCTAAATCCCCGGAGATCTTTTTTCCTCCTTCGCCAAAAAAGTAATTATACGAAATTGGAGTTCATAACTTTTAAAAATGAGTAACATTTAATAGCGTTGAAAAATTAACCGAATTATTCTATCCTTAGATATGAATTTTTATGAGGGTTGGGTTTATAGTCACGTTTATTTTTGAATGGCTTTATTTTAAAATGTGATGGCTAAAAGAAAGTGGAGGAGTGTGTGTTGATGATCTTAAAATATTTGTGTTAAGTGCACAGGAAAATAGTATTTAATGATTTTATCGTCACATGCACGTTAAAATCTCTTCCTCAACTTTTTGAAAGAAAATTATTAAATATGCTAGTACGCTTTTTTAAATTTTTAATCTGCATGTGTGCAAAAAAATCTTAAAAACTTTTAGTAACTACACAAATATATTTCTAAGAGTGTTTATCTCTTGTACATTTCTATTTTCGTAAGTAATTTGATGTAAGCATCTTACATGAAAAGTTGGGGTTTGTTTTCTCTCAAATAATTATAGAAGTTATCTTTTATGCACCGACTAACTAAAGAGATCCAATTAATCCCCGAAACTATTGTATGTTTTTAATTTTATCATGTGCGAATAAATCACGTTTGCCTACTAAAAGAGTATGGAAGTTATGTTCAAATATTTGTTATTTTAAATACCATCCTTCCATCTTCCCCGGAAAGCACAGTAAACATAGACATTTCCCTCAACAAAATCCTGAAATTGATTTACTACCATACGAAAAATCCCTTCATCCCCCATAAAAAGGTCTACCCTCTCCTAAGTCCGAATTCGAACCCCATTTCCATCGTTTGCATAGCACAGAGGGGTGCTTCGAATGGCAGAGCAAACAGAAGAATGGAGAAATAAGAACCGTGGAATTCCCCCAGCAGCCGCCTGGATGGAGAACAGGGTCCAATCTCATCTTGCAGCAGAAGATAGATGCTTTTGGAGGCACCCTTTCGCACCAAAGAATAGCCGGTGTGCATTGAACGAACGACTTCTGTTGACACTTCTTTCTTCTTCATGGGTGTTCGAAGTATGTGTGTGACTGCTCTTTTTTTTTGGTCCGATTCGATTCTCCTTTCTTCCACTGCCTCTCTACGGAAATTAACCCTCATCTCCTTGTAGTACTTCTTCAATAACTTCGCCGGTTTTTTTCTCTCTTGGTTTGCTTCCGCCATCTTGTGTCTGTTTGCTTGTACTACCATGCCATGGATCTTTTTTTTTTTTGCTGCAATTTATTCATTACTTTCGTTCGGGGCATCACATGAGTAGCTTCTTCGGAAGCTTGGGAAAGTGCAGTGGTTTTTTCCTCTTTCACGAGGGTCGTTTTTTTTATCGACTTGGTCGGGTCGAGTTAACGTTATCTTTTGCATGTGCCATGTTTTTGTCCCGACTGTCAAGGGATCTAACACGATGGGAAGAGTGATGGTTGTTAGATTAGATTTTCCTCACCCCGTTCGGAGTGGATGAAAAACTTCCAATTCTAGGAATACCTCTTTCCTTAATTTTTTTATTACTATGGATATGACATTTTCCGTCTTTTTACACAGTGCCTTTTGGGTAATGGAGGTTTCAATGTCCTTTTAACAAGACCTTTAAAAAACGATGTAACTCAAACTTTTAGAGCTACAGAAATATGCATAATAAATTGTTGAGAACGATAAAGCATTTGAAAACAGAATAAATAAGAGACAACTTTTTAAACAGTCAAATTTTACTTAAAAATATCTTTTAATAAGCAACGTATGAAAACCTCTAATCTAAATTTTTAATATAAAAAATATACAAAATACTTTCGTAAAACATTAAATATTTGAGTGGAATGCTTCGGAAAATTTTACATATTAAGTGTGGTAAAAAAAATGTTTTTATAATTTCAAATTGCAGCTTCATATTCAATTTCTCTAAGGGACAGAAGGCGCCTTCATACATCAAAGTATGTGACTGCAAAAAATCATAGTTCTGCTGCTATTGTTTTCGCTAAACTGGATTACGTTGCAAAAAAAAAACTTCAACTTTGACCTTAAAAATACCCCAGAACTAAAAATCACATCAATTAGCTTTTTGTTCGAAAATATCCCCCAAACATTTCTCTACAAAAATTTCAAAAGTTTGTATCAAGTAGTTTTTGCCTTGTAAGAGGTCAAAGAGTTCAAAAATAAAAATTTTTGAAACATCGGCGATGACGGAAACTTTTTTTTAATATATAGGGATAACACTTTAACAAGGAAAAAATACCTCTAGAGTTCACATTTTTTCTTAGGCGTAAGAATACACTGGATGAATTAATCGGTGAATGGCCCAGTGGGTTCTTTCACCGGTTAATCTTTCATTTTTGATTTTCACTTTGAGAAGAAATGACAATTCACACTTTGGATTATTCCTCGAAAATGAAGATCAAAATGAAAAATTTTGAATGGCCCTTTAATTTGCCGTTCATCTTCTTAAAAATGTCTTCTATCTTTCTGCTGCTTCAAGTTTTCTCTCTTCCTGTACCTCATTTAAAATTCCTTTAGCAAGTTCTTCTGTATAATTTTCAGTTTTGAAAACAGTAGCTAATAATATATCAATGTATCGAGCAGAGTCACTCACTTCTTCGTTGAGTTCAGACACATTTGTTTTGCATGATTCAAGAAAGACATAGTTCGTTCCACGAACAAAATTAACAATTGTAACATTTATTTATTTCCAATCAAGACGAGAACTCACAACAAAACAAAACGTTTCCATGGAAACCTCTGTTGCCATCATGGACAAAGTTAAATAATTTCATAAATATTAAATAATTCCCTCTATCACAACTGATCAACTAAGAGTTTAATACAAAATTTCATTTGGCGTAGAGCGAATTTACTGGCATTCCAATAAAATCTGAAATGTTTCGAAGAATGTTACAAGTTCAAATAGGAGCTGACGACAACATCGAAGGACTTAAGACAAGTATAAAAATTAAATACAAACGCTTTTCTGATCAACTAGCTACTAAAGTTGGATCATTACTCTTGACTTCATTGGGAATAACCAACAATAAATTATACTCAACATTTTGTTGGGTGTTTTAGTAAGCTTCAGTTTCATTTTCTTTGTAATAATCAGGTATTTGAATGCAAGTGATATGACCTACAAGGTGATGAATCTTTCTCTGATCTTCATGGACATCATATCGTGGTGTTTGGCGTATAAAAACAGAAATCAAATGAGTTTAATAACCGAATCGTTGCTCAAAGAGGATACCCCAGCAACTCGATTTTCTTACTACATTCCACTGTATGTAGTAGCTAGTGTTTTCTTAATGCCGTCGTTGTCTCACACTGTCAGAAACCTTCACAGCTTCTTCACCAATAAGGAGTTCTTCATCCAGTACTTCATCAAACTCGTGTACCCGGACTACACCGATCAATATCTCCAGGTACTGGTGATAGCCGACATCGTAATGTTCCACATGCGAAACAGTGCGGTTTTTGTCACCGCGTTCTTGTACGTGATGAACTGCATTCTCGTATATGAACGCACCACTGTGATGTCCAAGAATTCCGTCTCGGAAGATCCAAGAGAGGCCCTGAAGACCTGTTGGCGCCAAGTGGCGAGAGTTGGCATTTTAGAAGAGACTATGAACGTCCCGATATTCTTCGTTTTCTCCAAGATATTCCTCGAGATCTTGACAAACATACTCTACCTATCCGAACAGAACATCGATCCGATATTCGTGACCATAGCAGTGCAGTATTCGGTCGCGATTCTGATGGTAGTTGTGTCGTCAGACGCGGTGCAGAGTCGCTGCCGACGCAATGTGGAAACGATCTTTGACAGTGTGCGGAAGTTCGAAAGGGTCGGAATTCAACTGAGCTACTTGGATTACGTGAAGTTGGAGGGGAGGACTCGGCTGACGGCTTGGAAAGTGATCAATGTCGACAGGCAGTTATTGCTGACTGCATTTGCTTCTGCAGTCACTTATGGAGTGGTTATTGCACAAGTTAAACACTAGGTTGTGCGACTCGAGACTATATAAAGCATTTTCAATCACATGACTCGGACCTTAACAACGTTGTTCCTGTCCTCCACGTCGACAAGTGTGACGTCATGTGCGAATGCTTCTATTGGAGCATTTGAGATCACAAGACTCCGCCCCTAACAACCTCTGTAGCAACGGGCGAACAACAGCCTTAGCAACGTTGTTCTTGTTCTCCACGTCGTCAAGTGTGACGTCATGTGCGAATGCTCTATAGAGGATAGATAGTGGATGAGTGAGAAATAGTAACCCTATAGAGTGGCGAAGATAATTTCCATAAAGATCGCCATCACAAATAGTTTTCACTTCCGAACTTTTATGCTATGTAGTGTTGCTAATGCATGCATTGTTGGCGTCTTGTTTTGTCCGTAAAAGTTTTTAAATTGCTAAGCAACTCGCTAACTGATCGCAAGGAGCCATGCTAATGTTTGACATTTTTTTTCGGAGTCGATTCAATGGGAATGCTTACTCCACTTCTATTTCTCGTCTATACCTACTCGAAACCTACGACGTAATTTCAAATGGATAACCGATGACTTTCTCACCTAAAAAAGATTTTCAATACATTCGAAAAACATTCATGAGTACATTCAATAAAGAATTTCAGCCATTGTTAGAATAAATTTATCATTATAGTGATATCAAGTATTCTGATGCCCATCAGTTACAGTGGCGTAGCATAAAAAAAAACATTGCAGAGGGGTATTGGAATTTTTTGTAAGTTTAGTACTTTTTTTTATTGTCAAACGAGAAAAATTTTCTGACTTTCGAAGGGGATATATCCCCAAATCCCCCCCCCCTTGGCTACCCTCCTCCATCTCAGTTTTCAAACCTTCTTTCCAGTTCTTTAGTTAAGAAAATACTGAATCTTCTAACAATTTTTGTTACCTAAACCAGATGTCTTAAGGACTAGGAAAAAAATATGTAGGAATGGTTAGAAAAGTGTGTTATTCTTTAGTTTTATCCTAAACCACATCAAACACTCCGCTGTTGTATTTTAAAGTCTTGTTTCACCGCTGAAAGATCCTCACGTTACAGAGCGATTCGAAAACGTCTGTGACATTGATAAAGAACTCCCGACATTATCTTTGTTCCCTCAATACTTCTTGCACCTTTTTTTTCTTCTTCTCCGTTTTATCACATCAGATATCAAGTCAAAGACAGTGTGGGGCGAAATACGAATCTAAAACAAGAATAAAAAAAAATGGGGAAAGAATATTTTACTAGTCAGCACTTCTACAGCTCGACAAAAAAGAAGCCATGTCAAACAGAAAACAAATTTAAAAGTTAGAACCGGGCTTTGAATTCTGCGGACGTTTTAGTCTCAGAAATTTCAAAGTTCAGTGACTTCGAAACAGATAAGGAAAGATACCACATGGAAGTTTTTTTAAAAGAGGTTATTTCTTTTCTGCTGGTACCGTTTCTGACACTTTGCCCTAACTGCCGGATATATTTTTCAGAATCAATTCCTTAAAAACTTTTCTGTCATCCCAGTGAGGGTAGAGAAATTATTCTTTTCAGTTGAGTTTGTGGGTTGTTTAAAGATGGAGACGATATTTTTTTATTTTAGGAAGAATACTTTAGATTACATTATTTTTTTTAGCGAGAGAGACTTCGTGACGTAAAAAAAAGTGAAAAGCAATCGGTTTTTATTTTTAAGAGAAGAACGTCAATAATTTATGCATTCTTTTGTAAAATCAATTCGACATATTTGAAATAGGATGTTTTCGAAATACTTTTCTGAATTATTTTATTCTGCAGAAAACCAGTGAAATCTGTCATTCTCGTATTCTAACAGGAGAAAAAAAGGGTAACTGAGATCCAGCTGCTAGTGACAGTTTTGCAATATTATCCATTCTCTTGGAATAGCAAAAAATATGCGGAATACTTTTGACAAACGCTTTTAAATAAATCAGATGTGAAATTTTCATGAAATGGAACAACGGTTCGAATGAATACACGGTGAACATTTCTTTTTTAGTCAGTTATTCAGTGGGTTATATTTTATTAATGATTCAATTTTTCAGAACTTCAGAAAAATAATTTTGACTATTAATTATGGATCGTTAACTATGCCCATTTCTGCATCTTTTATTACCTATAATAAAAAACCGCAAAAATACAGTGCATCTATGCTTGTCTCTTTTCCTCATCATTAACACATAACAACTAACAACACGTGATCAAGTGCCTTAAACTTAAAAAAATTGGAAGTGGTTATTTCCTAGATAGTTGAAGCATGCGCAGTAGTAGGAATTTATTACGTGTCTCAACATTAAAACATTAAATTTATGTTATTTATCAATCCTGGCATAAGCACTGATGGTCTAGTGGTCGAGTGTGCGTCTAGTAACCTAATGGCCCCCGGTTCGATTACTGGCTGCTGCTTTTGTGTATCTTGCTTTAATTTAACTTGTAATTTTTCTAAAAATAGCGAGATTAGAGTAGAGTTTAGTTGTTACTTTCGTGGAAATAACCAGAGCAAAAAAATTACAAAATTGTACTTTAGAAAACAATAATATGTTGAAGTCTCTAATAGGGCACCTAAATCATTATTATTCACTTCATTTTCTTCTTCTTTTTAAACAAAGAAAAAAAAACTAATTTAGTAAATGCTACTTTTATTTTTGTAGCCATTGTTAGCTACGATGTGGTTCAAAAGCTTCCAAAAGAAACACAAGCTAAATTTTTTACCTCAAGTAAGTGAACTCTATATAAAACAGTATTAATTAATCAAAATAAAACTTTTCAGAGCAATTAATCATTCCCATTTTTCCTTTGACATCCTGATGAGATTGATTTTAGGAACTCGTGTACACAATCAAAAGCACAAAAGGAGCAAAGTATCGCATGAATCAATAAATGAAATTAGCAAGAGCCTTTTAGTCACCAATGAATACTAATGGAAAAGCATTGTTTAACCATTGTTCCACGCTCGGATCTGCTCGTCTAGCTGCAATAAAAAAAAATCAGTGTCGACTTTTTCGTGCGTAAACTCTTCTTCGGGAGTACATGAAAAGTTCAGCGTGATTTTCCAATCCTTTACAACAACGGAGTAGAGATAAAAAACACAAAAAAATAACTTGGAAATAAAGGGGCCACATTACACGAAGTACTCCAGCCAACTGTTATCGGTTAAAACAAGCAGTAAAAGCCGCGGCTCTTGAAAAATGGCCAAAACTTTTTATCGTAGCCTCATCACAGGATGCTTTTCTTTTCGTTGATGTTATTATTCTCTCCTTTTTTTAAGGGAGCAAGCAACTGGAAGATTTCTTCCTTGTATAATGCTCACAGTTACTATTCGTTAATGTTCCCTTTGGAGGTTGGGAATCTCCGCACATTTTTATCTGTTTTTATGTTTTTCTCTTTTGATTTTTATCTGGGGGATCGTTATGGTATAGAAAACTGGAAGGGTGACCTTTAATTACAGGAAACAACGAACGAATTTTGTTGCTTTTTTTACAGAAAAGCTGGACTAAACAGTGATCACATGGGTAGTTTAGCATTGCTAATCACTTCTACTAAGAAATAAAAAAATAAGCTTTCGTTCCCATGATAAGCGTTCTCATTCTATTGTTTTTTTTTATTTGTATTGCAAAATAGCATTTCCTAAGTTCCTATGAATATTTCATCAGATCTGAAATGATGAAAACATATTACGATTTTTCTGCACTCTTTGAGATTATTTAAAAATATCGTTCTCTAGTGATTATCAGCAGAAAAGAGTTGGGCTTTTTGAAGGTTAAATTTTTCTATAAGAGTAATTTCTGTATTCATACTTATGGCTCTTCAAATCAAAACGGCTAATTAATCTAAAGATACAAATGAAATAAGAAAATAAAATCAAGCAATAAGTGTTAGGGTAAAAGTACCCACAGTGTTTGCTAATTAGAAGCAATGTACTACTTCAACACTTAATAACACTGCGATACTTCAATGTAAGTAAACAAGGATTAATGGAGTTTATCTCGAATGCCTTTTCCTTTTTCGAAGATGTCTTGTTTAAACTATAATTTTTTTTGTAATGAAAAAGTTATCATTACTATCATTTGGTATGTGAAAGGGGGTAAGAAATTCTGTTTTAAACAGAAACTTAGACTATAAAAAGGAAAATTTGAGTTTTTACTCACAATTCTCCATATTTTAACTATCGTTATTTGTTAGCAAAAATGGTATATTATTAAACTTTTTGTACTTCATTCTCCTTAATGAAATTTTAGTGTAACTTTTATTCACTTCCTAAAAAACATCAATTGCTTTAAAAGAAAAATAAAATTTCGGAATAAGTAAATTACAGTAATTTAGGAAGGATACGGAAGTTCGCATTACCCCTTCACAACCAAATCAAAACACCTTCTGACATTTCAACCAAAAAAAAGCCTTCCGAAACAAAGACATATATAATCACTTTAGCTCATCCTCCCACAAAGATTTCTCCGATTTTCCATCCAAAGCGCAACAACAACAATTATCTGTCCACCTCCCAGACACTGACCCAAATGACTCGGCCACTTAATCCAGTCATCAGCAGCAGGGAGGATTGGGACTCGGTGTCACGCTTGATAAGTTGACATTGAACCCTTTCCATTCGAAGCAGTAATTGAATTTGTCCAATGGCTTGGCGGAAGTCCTCGACTTCTGTCCTCTACGCAGCCTCTCTTCCTCCCATTGATTTTCAATGTCATGGATCTTCTGGAAGAGTGGTTTCGCAATGTCTCTCTAGCCAGGATGCGTTTGGTGGATGTCGCTGGGGTATTGGTTTTAATGTGGAAGAAGATATTTTGGTAGGGTGGAGTTTTATATCGAAGCGGGTTTCAAAAGTTATTTTCTACCTTTTGAAGTATGCAACTCTGTATTTTATTAAAATTAGTTAGCAAAATCAACTCTATACTAAATTGCAACGTTTCGTTGACCCTATGACGTCTTGATCGTATGACCTCGGACACGGAAGGAAAAACCAAGTAAACAGAAAGCCCGTTGGGTTGCTAGGACTCTTCCTATTAGGTACGCAAATCGTGATAAAAAGACGGTATATATTATATACTTGGGTTTAAAAAACTAATGATATTTCCAATATAAATAAATCAACTATTCAACTGTATCGATTTGTCAGCATTTTTGTTTTAATGAGAAGAGTTGATTTGTGGGGCAAGTATAATTTTTCTTTTATAATTTTAGGAAAATCAAATTAAATAACTAACAAACAAATAACTTCAGTGAAATGACCAGCAACCCAAAGAGAAAGTTGTACACTATTATTTAAATTAATTAAGAAGCTATCCCTATATCATGATAAATAATATACTTTCAATGTTTGTAAAGAAAATTCCCCTAAAAAAGAAATCAGTTCCTATAGAAGTGTTTAATTTGGTTGGTTGATATTATTTTATGGCACCCAAATTAGAGCATAAAAGTTCCCGACAAAGCAGGAATAACAAGTGCATGCAGGCTAATGCTATTACAATACAAAAGAGGGATGGATATAATTTTACTTGAAGTATGTGAATTCCTAATAAAATATATGATTGCACAACATAAAAAATTATTATTCTAATAAAATTTTATCTCTGGAAATGTCGAGAATTATCATACTGAGTAAACAACATCTATAAAATGTTTCACCAATATTTTATGTATTAAAACCACGGAAATAAATCTATAGAAAAGTAAAAAAACATTAAATTTTTAAAGTTGTAGGTCAGATCCTACATATTTCTGTATGGATCTTTTATATTACTGAACTTTTCAACATATGCTCAACCAACTGATACTGTATAGAATCCACATATTCAGCTCAATCGTAACCCTTTAAAAGAACAAGCCATAAAAGAGGCCCACCAACAAGTTTTTCGGAAGCCATTGTATGAATCTTCTCATAAAAAGACATCCCACATAATGACCTGGAAGATTACGAACCACCATTAAAAACCCTCCTTCCAGAAACGATATAAAACGTTTGTTCACCATGAACCAGCAAAAAAAAATCCTTTTGATCACAGGTCCCAATACAAACAACACGCATAGAAATCCACCAGTGAATGAATGGTGCATCGCATAAAGCCAAGATCTCTCATTACAACGAGGTTCTAGGTAAAAGGCCATTGACACTCTTTGGCTAATGATATTGCTCGTCCTTCCTCTAGAAACGTCCATCTCTCCCAATTTGAAGCGGTCAGAGGGTTCACCGAGTCCGCTTTATTGTTCTTGTGAAACACAGGGACATGTTTTCCGATGGGTTTTGTGAAGAACGTATATTTGACACGGGCTAGCGGGAATCAGCCACAAAGGATGCTAAATTCGGGATTTGGCTTGTTAGCGTGGCCGCAGTTGTTAAGGTAATAGGACCCAGTGAAGCAATTTGTTTGATTGGGTTGAGCTTGTTGTTTAGAGAGTTTTAAGCCCCAAATCGTGGATGGGGTGAGTCACGTTTTTTAAAATAGTAGTTCGAATCATGACTGTTGGTTTTGAACTCGTTTCTGAGGTCGGAGGTTCTGGCATTGAAAAGTTGCGGAACTGCTTTAGGGGATGCTGATGAATGTTCTCAGTCCCTCTTATAAAACTCAGTCCCTCTGCCTATCAGATATAGTACAAAATAATAGACTAAATTAATGGGTGTAAGCAGATGGTTTAAGGAAGGGGTACAGTTTCCTCTTCAGATAAAATCATGTTCGGTTCATGATATTAAACTTAACATTTTTTAATATTTTGTAAATAATGTAGATATACTTAATTTCTAGAATAAAACAAAGCTATACTTCAACCAAACACATTAGGAATGAAAATAAAGGTCACATCTGCCTTCTATTAGGAATCCCGGCCACTCCAATGGCATCAATGTATCTAACATCAATGTATCTTATGTCGGAAATTTGATTGCATAAAGCTACATCTCAAGAATTGTGTTTATTATGGTGTAATTCTGCCATCAACTAAATTTCAAGTACCTAATACATTTATAAATTAAAACTTTGGGCAGAATTTATCTGTGTACATCATATTTACAGAAATAGCGTTTTAAAATACCATGGAGAAATAATATTTGATTAGGAACGATACTAGATTGCATATTTGACTCTAAATAAAGCGAATCTTCAGGAATATCTAAATTGCAATGTTGTTTGCATTCAATTTGAAAACTATAAAGCGTTTGAATTGCCGACGAATTAATTGAAGGATTAAATAGTTTATGAAATTTAATTAAATTTAAGAAACCAGTACCCTCATACTTAGTATCCTCACACATATCTCCTACTTACAAATATTTAAACAAGAAATAGCTATTAAATTAAAAGAGCTTTTATACATTACATAAAAAGTTATAAATTTAACTTTTCTAAACCACCTTTGATTGTGTTTTAAATTTATTAAGAGAAATTTAAGTATTTAAGAAGCTTAAAGTTGTACGTCAATGGGAGAAATTTGATAGCATAAACATTTGATAACATAACATTTAGTAAAATTGTTTCTATAACATAAGTGGGTATAACACTTTTAACTTAAATATCCTCGAGTATTGTATGCTTATCAAATGATGAAAATACTAACATCAAATAGATTTCAGAAAAGGTGAAATGATAAATCAGTAAATAAAAACTTAATTAAATTAGTTAAATTTTTATACATCCCCACTTCACATTATAACTAGTACTATATATTGCAATTAAAATGTTACATAACATCTTTAATGTACTACAAAAGTAATTAATATACAAAATAAAGTTTTGCGATAGGAATAGAATAAATTTTGTATCTACTTCTACCTGGAATTGTGTTCACAAAGGAAATCAAATAGTAATGAAACCATTTGTGCATAGTGCATTTAAAATACTAAAGATGTAGTTCTGCCTCAATATAAGACTATAAACACCACTCCGGAGAAAATAAAACTGAAAAACCCCATAATATTACATTAGCATTTATTTGGAAACTTTTTTAAATTTTTGTTACTTTTTAATATACCTTCCACCGAAGTTTAATTAAGTCTGAGACGAGTTTTAATTTTTTCATCTTATTCAACGGTAGGGTTAGATGTGACTCTTTCATTTAAATTCTTGCAACTGTAAAAATGAATTAAAGTTAAAGTAATGGAACTTTATGTGATTACCTATAGGTACTGTTGATTATGATTCCCAGAAGAAATAATAATCTATACGAAAAGGGATCTAAACCTATTTTGGTTTGAAAAAAATCTTGTACATAATAAAAGTGTTTATTAGCAAATTAATTTTTTTCCAAAATTGTATTTAAGATAAGCTATTACTTGTAAAGGTTTTAAGATTTTATCGAAGCTTTTTTTTTATAGAAATTAATCCATAGCATAGTTATTTTTATCCACTAACATAACTGAAGTAAAAAAGAAAAATTTAGTGAATATAAATTCCATAAAACTAGAATAGAATTATTATAGTATTATGTTTCTATAGTTCACACATTCCTTTATTATTTTAATGGCTTTATGTTATCACATACATTTAGATAAACGATTCCTTTCAAAATAAATTATTAGCACTGATATAATACCTAATTTAATTCATCACTATTATATTAAGTTTCAAAAAAGAGTTGAATCATACAAAAGTATTATTATAGCTGCAACTCCACCAGTGTGAGTGTTTAAAAGAATACAGATACAATACAACAAAAAAAGATGCAAACCCATTGCTTTTCTTTGGTTTAAAACTTTTGTGAAATTGCGTATCAAATTCCTTTACGTGTTCTAATGTTATTTTATTCGATTGAAATTTTGAAGAAAATAATATCGATGTATTCTTTCCGAAGATTTGATGAGATTTGAAAAGCTGCGCTTTTAAAATTGTTTGAGGTTTTCAAATACATATAATGAGCTTTTATTGTATTAATAATTAGTTTTTAGATAAACAATTCATTTGGGGGTAAAGATATTGATTAATTTTAAGTACCCCTTTAATCATAATTATCAGCTAATATAAATTATCTTAATGCATAGTATCATTATCTCTTAATTTTAATTCTAAACATATTTTTATGCTAAAAAATGTTTATGTGTAATTCTGTATGTAATTTAAATTATTTAATTATTTTACCTGTTTTTATTATTTCTATTTTAAACTTGGACCATAACCTCAGGATTTGATCCTTTGTGCATTGTTATTGCTTTTATTTAAATACACATACACAGTGCACTAGATGTAGAGGCCCGAGTGCCTCCTTAGGCGGGAAGGGTGTAGTATAAATAAAGTCTATCATACCTATTCTTTGCGAAAATTTTTCATTCCGTCCAAAATCATTTCAAAAATGCAGCTCGTTTCTGTATATCTATTTGTATTATGCCGAAATGATAGCTAGACTCGGACACATAAACGGTCTTCTATTATTTCTCCCCCAAAATCTCTTTATTCTATACTCGAGGTACAGACGGAATAAACCAGAAGAACAATAATTTCCCTATCGTGTTGTTTCGTTTCTATCTGGAAATAACACGTTACAAATCATGAGGTATTCATGAATCAATCTCTACGTATACCGAACAATGGACACACATAAAAGGCACTCGTCATTTAGTATCGCAAGCAATTTATACGAGGCTGCACTCAGCGGCTGGAATTGTGCTATTTGTCGTTTTATATTCGAAACCTTTGGGACCATTGGGATAGACAACGAAATAAAATAGTCAACTGCAGTGGTTGGTACCCATCAACCTTTTCTGCCCCGCGGGCCACACTTCATATTTAGATGAAGTTCGCGAGCCAGAACAGTTATCAAATTTAAAAATGAGTCGCTATTTAACATTTCCTAGTCCTTCAGCTGCTTTAAAATAAAACAAGGGAACAGAGAGAGAGAGAGAGATATAAACGGGCCACAAGCTTCCACCATAAGCTTCGCTGGGTACCACTGGCCTGCTGTATCTGTGTGATTTATAAATTTAAAACGTGAAAATTGGCATTATTGCATTTTATTTTTAACCTTAACCATTCCCCCCAATAAGTCACTTTTAATTTCTTTTTGTAAACTTTTGCCCGTGCTGTAGCTCCTTAGGATTGCTCCGTCCTCCCAAACCAGAGGGATTTTGAATTGTCTTAGGTAGTCTACAGGGTGTTTCAAAATTGCGTTGCACGGCTTTTATTCGGAACCAGCGCCTCCTAGGGTCATGGAAGTAAGGTCTACCCCTAGGTTAGTGACCCTGGAGAATCTAATGAGATGACTTACAGCGCTCCTAGCGGCGAAATTAAAAAGTTAAAAAAATTAATTTAAAAACTAAAAGAGATAGAGTAAAAAGTTCAGTACAAAAGTTGTTGCCAAGATCATAACGAACTCAAGTAAAAAAAATTCATCAAAATAGCTTAATTATTCGAGGAGATATTCACTGTTGAAAATGGCACTTTTTTGAGTGGCGAAAAAGGGCCCGGCCACAAATTTAGAAACGCTTTCTCCGTCATTATCGTGCGGGAGTTTTAAGCTTGACAGTGACTGATTTGATGGATCAATCGAAAATAATGCTTCAAATTTTTTTAAAAAGGAAAGTCCAAGCTTGGACATTTAAGAACTACCACGATCAGAAATCGTTACTTTTGCGAGATAAATGTTTACTAAAACGGGCATTAACGATCAATCGCTAATCGAAGATTAATTAGAAATAAATATTTCGAAAACAGTTGACTTTTTAATGTTTTGCATATTGGTAGGACACAAAGTAGGAGAAAAGGAAGAAATTCACAGTGCAAAATTATAATTTATTGAGCTTGCTCAAAAAGATTACCATGGGCAACAATACACTTTTGTGTCCTTTCAACCATGTTAGAAAGCACATTTTGGACCATATGGGGTGTGACAGTTGCGCAACTGTCGATGATGCGGTTTTTTAAGTCCTGGAGACTCGTAGATGGCGTTTCGTAAACTTGATTTTTCAAGTGACCCCAAAGGAAAAAGTCGAGTGGATTAAGATCAGGAGATCTTGGAGGCCATTCAATACTCCCACCATACCCAATTATCTTATTGCCAAATGTGTCTTTGAGGAACTTTTGAACCAGATGTGGCTTGTGCGGTGGAGCGCCGTCATGTTGGAACCAAAGTGATGGTAACAGTGAGAGAGGAATGTCTTCCAAGAAATCAGGCAAGATATCCTGCAAATTCTGAAGGTACTTGTTTCCATCCAGCGAACCAACGAAGAAAATTGGTCCAACTAGACGGTCCCTCCAAACACCGCACCACACATTTACTGACCACTGTACTTGATGTCTAACACTAACTCCCCATGCAGGATTTTGAAGAGCCCAAACATGAGTGTTATGCCTGTTAAAGATTCCATTGCGATGAAATTTTGCCTCATCGGACCAAATGATATTTTTAAAAAAGTTTGGGTCACTTTCCAATTCATTAAGTGCCCAATTGCACCAATCGAAACGTCGTTCCTCATCTCCTTGTAGCAATCCTTGCTGTGGTGTAACATGGTAAGGATGCGCTCCATTCTTGTTCAAAACCCTCCAAATTCGACTTACTGGTAAGCCAGTCAGATCGCTCATTTCTCTAATACTGGTGTGAGGATGGGATAAAGCGTATGCCAGTAAGTCTTCATCTGGTATGCGATTAGTAGAACGTTGTCTCATCGAATAGTGTCTCCTAAGAACGCTTCCTGTATCTTTAAGGCGCTGCACAACTTTCCTGATAGTCGCTGATGTAGGATGAGGATCATTTGGAAAGCGATCAGCAAATACACGTGCAGCTCGAACCGAATTCCGTAGAGTTTCTCCATAGATGAGAACCATTTCTAAATACTGAGATTTACTAAAAGTCGTCATGTTTGAAAAATAAATGACGTGAAATTGCTTTATAATTGAGAAAGAAATCAACTTCAGATTTAAGAACTATAATTTCCTTTCTCTCATCTGAAATAATCAGCACGCTTGTCAAATTCAAGTGACGTTTTCCCCTCAGGCCAATCTAAGCGCTCGCTGACTGAATAACCATATTCGAAATTATACTACCTTGCGGCAAACAAATCAGATCCCTCAACGACAATCCCTATCAATATGCAAAACATTAAAAAGTCAACAGATTTCGAAATATTTAATTCTAATTAACCTTCGATTAGCCATTGATCGTTAATACTTTTTTTATTAAAAATAATTTTCGATTGATCCATCAAATCAGTCACTGTAAAGCTTAAAACTCCCGCACGATAATGACGAGAAAGCGTTTCTAAATTTGTGGCCGGGCCCTTTTTCGCCACTCAAAAAAGTGCCATTTTCAACAGTGAATATCTCCTCGAATAATTAAGCTATTTTGATGAATTTTTTTTACTTGAGTTCGTTATGATCTTGGCAACAACTTTTGTACTGAACTTTTTACTCTATCTCTTTTAGTTTTTAAATTAATTTTTTTAACTTTTTAATTTCGCCGCTAGGAGCGCTGTAAGTCATCTCATTAGATTCTCCAGGGTCACTAACCTAGGGGTAGACCTTACTTCCATGACCCTAGGAGGCGCTGGTTCCGAATAAAAGCCGTGCAACGCAATTTTGAAACACCCTGTATATCCCTTGTAATTTTTGCCCATTAATTAGGAAGAACAACGAATAAATCAAACATAATAAGGAAATAATATTGTCTTATTCTTGGGACCTAAAAACAGGAATTTTATAGTTAAGTATGAGATATAGCAATTACAGGAGATTTTTTAATTTGGAACTCAATGTTGAATTTATGATAAAAAATAAACGATAATTATACAGTTTGATTATAACCTAACCGTAAAATGTTTTTCATGCAAGGTAACCCTTATTAGAAATCACAGAAACGGGTTATTAATATAAATATTAAAGGTTGACACGCCAAATACCTATATGTTAATTTATAACATTCTAAGTTCATTGCTAATACTTTTCTTTTTCTTCTGGAAGGTTCACCTAATCCTCTGTCCTGCATCATTCGATGGATACGACTAGAAATTTGATAGAAAAACATCTTGTAGAAAACAACTTTGAAACGTGTTTCCTAAAAGTTTTACAGAAGTTCGATAGCAGATAAACCAATACAACATTTTGGATTCAAGAGAAGCACTCTTTTTAAGTAAATCATTGTTTTTATCCCTTTCAGCAAGTTGAATCGATGGAGCGTTAAAAAAATTAGAAAACTGTGAACTTACTTTTCTACTTTCATTGATTGAAACATCAGTGAGAAAGCTTTCAGTAAAACTTAAAAGACTTAAGGCCAAACGATTACTTAAGTAGACTATCAACTTATGTCCCTTCTCCGACTCCAAAGTCATTGAGTTCTGAAATCGTATTAAATTAATAACTGGAGTAGTTCCGGGTAATATTCACTGAAATTATTTAAACAGTTTTTTTATCTTTATATTACTCAGTACGTTCAGTTTGTATGAAATTGATATCACTTATATTTGTATGTCATATGTATGTTACGGGCAATGTGATAAATCGGGCATTATTAATAATGCCCGGGCAATGTGATACATTCAATGGCATTTATCAATGGAATTTATCACTTTGCCCACCTCCCCTTCGGGCATTATAAATAATGCCCGATTATTCACTTTGCCCGTAACATGTATACTGCATGTCAGAGAATCCTGGTGAGTATACACTATACAGTTAGTCTTTAAACATCCATACGCAAAATTAATCTTTCTAGTTTGTGGAATCAATTGGGAAAATCCTTAACAAAAAGATTCATATCTAATGAATTACGAATATTTTCAACAAAGAACGAGCTTAAACAATTCAATAGTACTGTGTAATTCAAACATTTACAATCATGCTCTCAATTTAACTCAATATTCGTGTTTCTCTTAAAGCACAACCAAACTAAACAACATTAGGATACGCACTCTGTTTGCTGCATTCAAAAAATGACAAAGACATCCTCTTTTTTGGAGCACTGCAGCGAATCAAAACGTATTCTTCCACTTGAACAACGCATTACAGCACTTACTATGCTTCCATTATGATCTAAAAAGACGTTAGAAAAGCATATAGAAAACTCGCCTTTTTATTGATATAAATGCATCTGCTTCATAGTTTCTTTTTGTTTCAATTTAGCGATCTTCCACATCCCGATTCTTTTCGCGAAATATCAAATGATCCGGTTCTTTAAGTTAGTTGATGTATTTTTTATTTCTTTCCTCTGATTTTCATTCGTTCTCCACGGCAAATATCGCCCGCCATCGCAACCGTTGCCATCCTCTCGAAGCATAAAATAAGCAAATTCGAGCTGCTTTGAAAATATAATGGAACTCGTTAAGCCCTGACTAGGCGGCCATTTTAGGGAAAGAAGTGCAATATATCGCATTCATTTCATTTAGATATAGAAGTGAAACAGCGAGGATCCTTTTCAGATCGAAACAAAGCAGTTGATGATGCCTCTTCTTTTTATTTCCTCTCAAATTAGGGTTCTCCTCAAAAGAGGAGGTTGGAAGTTGGAAGTTTTGAATGTATGAAAATGAGCTTGTTCTTTTTTTCAAACATGGCGGAAGCGCTTTAAATGCATTGTTTATTTAAATTTTGCTCGAGTTGGCTATTTATCATGGCTTGTTAACTTACCGTTTGTGGCCTCAGACTTTTAGTGGGGGGCTGGAAAGAGAGCTGTTTTGTTTGACTCGGTTATTTATGCAATCCATTTGAAATTATTCTTGAATAATGATATTTAAGTTAATTAACTAAACTTAAAGATAAAAAAGGGAATTTTAAATTTTTTGTAGCTTTGCTTGTAT
The DNA here is from genome assembly GCA_963680715.1 of Tetragnatha montana. NCBI lineage: Eukaryota > Metazoa > Arthropoda > Arachnida > Araneae > Tetragnathidae > Tetragnatha > Tetragnatha montana. The sequence continues at coordinate 805,438 of OY796681.1, forward strand.
GCATTAGATTTGAATAAATCATTTCTTATTTCATTAACAGACCGTCAAACTTGGAGCTAAATAAATTGTTTGATAGTGACTTTCTCTTTTCGAAGAAATGAATTAACATGCAAATATGCATATTACAAACAAAACTTTGACGGACATTTAAATATTATGCATATTTTGATGTTTCACACACAACATATTCATGATATCTGTCTTGTGCTATAATTAGATTTACCAAAAAGATCATCATCAGATTTCCACTGAAATTATACTTGAATCTAAACTCGGGATGAGTTTCTACAGTGCAACCGAGTTTGTTGAACTTTGAAGAAAATATTTATGTATATAGATAGCTTCATATTTTTTATCTCGTGGAAAACCTAGTAATTATTCAGAAAAATATAAGAGTTTTGGTTAAATTCGTATTGGCTAATGCTAAGTTACATGGTTTGATATTGAAATGTAATCATAAGCGAGATTACCACTACATCAATCATTGCATAATGCTGCTTGGATAACTTGAACGTCTGAAATTCAAAATCGTGTAAAACCTGAAGACTTATCTTGGTCCCAGATAGTTAACTTCCCTATAGCCTATATCAAAGTTTATGTATTTTTAGTTTTAACTATAAGGTAACTTGAACTTTTCGCAGTAGTTATTTCTAAAGCTTTATTTATTTGCACTCCTTAATGAGCCTAAAAGCAATTATTATCATATTAATAGAACAATGTGCATATAACATTAAAACACAAATCAAATTTTTAAAAATTGCTTGAATCCCATATTGGTATTACATCCACCGATGTTACACCGTTGATTTAATATCGTTGAAAAGTCAGATTATATTAGTTAATGTAGTTTTATGTTAAGAACATAAGGGAAATTAATTTCTTGTAAGATAAATTCAGGAATAATGTAAAATAATAAATAAAAGACCACGACGCATATTTACCCCGTGGATACGAGTAAGCTATACGTTGGCAATAAATCCCTCTGGTTTATCTCTTCAAAAAGTATTACACTCGCCAAATATGCTTTACCATAAACGTTACAGCTATTTTAAAATGTAGTAGGGTTAAGAGTATTTCAAAACAAACACTGTTTGAACGAAACCCAGAATAAACAAGAGAAACCCCAAACATCAAAGAACTCTACCTTCTCCCTCTCGGCCGAATCCCTTTTCTATATCCTCCGTTCTTACACTGACAAAACAGATTTCATTAAATATTCATGAAACTTTCTTATCGCCCTCTTTAGAAGTAGACACGCTTTTCTCTTGGAAGTGAATTCAGGGTGGATCTAAATTTAAGACCTGAAAAGAGCCTATAATTCCATAAACGGAAGACAGTTTTGGCGAATAAACTGCTGCTGAGATGATAAATTGCTTTTGTAATAGATAAGAGTGAGAATTTGGAGCGATTCTTTTATCCATTCTCTTGTAAGTGGTTCTATGTACAGGAGTAATAATTTAATCTTTTCTTTAAGGCCCCTGGAAGATATGTCTGCTGAAGCAATTTAAGAGTACACGGAATGAATTTTGGTTTTTTTGCTAAGTATTTGCATTTTTATGCTTCACTTGGCGAGTTGAATGTAACCTGTTGTAGGGTAATTTAATTTTATCACTTGCTTTTAACATGAAAAGGATGTTTAAGAAAATGTAGGATTCAAACGGAAGAGATGGGACAGTTGTATTTCACCTAACTAAACTTTTATCTACTAGACAGTCTTCTATTTTTTTCTTCAGTATTCTTCAATTCTAACTATTATTTGCCAATAAAAACCGATTCCATTGAAAGTAAATCTCAATCTTGTATCTTAAACATTAGTTGTCAGCTTTTCTAACATCCAAGGGATAAAATGAAGATTTTAATGAAGCTTTGGTGTATTGAGTATTCTTAACTTTAGCTGTATGCTAAGAGACTATTTCTTAATATTCTGATTAGAAGCATCATATCAAAACGTGGAGCTAGGACACATGTGATTCCTCTTGAAAAGTAGTTTGTTTAAAAAAGAGAACAAAATATTTTTATATATGCTAGTTAGTTTTAATAGTCTAGTTTTACCATTCAAATGCAATAATCTCGGGTGATATTTTCTAGCTGAGCAATTTGCTGTATTTTTAAGCATAAATTAATTTTTATTAATTTTCTAGAAATTTTAAATATACGAAGGTTTTTCTTTAGCATATGTCTATTTCATACTTAAAATTTTCACTAAGTGCAATTACTAACAGATGTGCATTTGGAAATATATTTTAGTTGTGCCCAAATAAACCACACATTACCTATAGTTGTTACAACCTATTAAAATGGCAAACCCCACACTGCACACCCCTTATAAAAAAGAAATGGTTGAAAGAAGTTTTATCTATCTTCTCTCTTCTAAATCTTCCCTTTTTTCTTGGAAGGGGGATATAACAAGAACAAAAAATGAGGACGACAAGTGCAATTCAGACACTCCAGTTTAAAAAAAAAGTGAATTCTTTTTTTTTTTCAAATACAGTAACATATCTCTCTCTAAATAAAGTAAAATGTATCTTTCATGATCCCTTTCCAAATTATTTCCATCATGTAATTAGGTCATTCATTTTTAAAGTACCTTGAGCCCCCATCACTTTTCCTGATATAGGTCATCTCTCGAATATTTATAATTTCATAATGTAGAATCAATATGACGATGCATTAGAGCTTTTTTTGGAAGGTTTGATTCTGCCATTGTTATTCCCGAGGGTAATTCTCTAATACCCCCCATAAAATCTATCAAAACCCTCCTCAAACAACTATTAATGGACCAAAGGACATTATTTGTCCTCAAAATAACAATCGATACCCCACACCACGCCTCAACACAAAACGCAACCCCAAAAACAAACCTCAAAATAGACCCCATTTTCTCATCGGAACGACATCGAAGTCCCACTAAACGAGCGCACGCGACCAAAAAACGACGACTTTCCGACCAAATGTGAGCCTATCGTATTCGTTTTTTACAAAAAGGTCAGAAGAAAGTAATTGCAGCCGGTTTATTTCGGTCGGCAGCATTTGTATCAATCCCTCTCCAGACGACCTTGCTGGAATATTATTGATCCGGGACCACGCTGACGTAACAGTCCCGGAATCGGGTGGGACCCGGGACATCTGCGTATTTATGAAGCCTCTGAGGAGAATGGTAATAGGTCCGAGTAAGTATACTCTGGGGCAATCTGGTGATGTATTCCATTGGGACTGCCCGAGAGGCATGTTTTCTTCTGGTTTAAATGGCGTCATTAGGGAGATTTTTGAGTTTATATTTATATCTACTGGTTGAATCCCCTGTCTCATTTGGAATACTTTAGAGTTTAGAGGCTGTTTTATTGTGCAGTGTTATTTTTTTATAAATGGGCTCCGTTTGAGTTTTAGGAGACTTGCAGGTTAAAGCAATAATTCTAGGTAATTTATTAAAAATTCAATAACAACAAGTCTTTACTTTTATAATGAAATCTGACACGAAACACTGGATTTTACAAAAGAATACATTAAAAAAAAACAGACGAATTTAAAATCAGAAGTACATTTATTTTCCCTTAAGACTAGCTTAAAATACAAAGGCCTTAACTTTGGGTCAACAAATTTTCTGCGGAAATTATACCTTTAAAATAGTACATATAAGAACAAATTATGTATACCTAATATATTTAAAGAAAAACAAAATGTCTTAACATTTAATACATATTTATTTAAAAGTTATTTTCATTATAAAAATGTTAGTACATTCTTGTTTATCACGATTAAATCCCATTTTAATCTTCCCATGTAAAATTTGCACTAAATCTCTATATTCTGAACACCGAATTAGTTTATCATTTATCGAGTTTTGATAAACTAAGGTTGTTTCAGAAATTTTACAACTGAATTTCAAATTCAAAATTCTTACTTTGAAACCTCTTTCTCTTTTTAAATTTAGAATAAAATGCAGCTTAGAATAGCATAAATTAAATACATTATCATCCAATTTACATAATAATTTTATATAACATCACATATTTATGCATTGTGAATAAAGTTCCTGGAAATTTTAACCGGATATTGAGACTAATTTTGTTTTCCATCTTTTTTTCCTTTTTTAAACTTTAAAAGAAAAAGAACATTAAGGTAGTTTAAACGAACCTTACCTGTTATCTCAATCCCAAAAGATATGACATGCAAAAAGTTTTGAAGCGAGTTCAAAATATGAATAATCTAATTGAATTTAATCCCAAAAATTACACAAGGGAGTGTCGTTTCAACAAACTTTAACTATTATATAATGAAGATTAATATAATAACTGATAGTTTTACTGCGAATAAACATTAAACAACTTCTTTAGATGCTTATTGTTAGTCCGTAAAATAAATTTATTTTAGTTTCATACACAATGAAAATACTTTAGATGCAGTATAAATTTTTATTACATAAAAATACCGGTCTATCACTTTAATATTTATTTATTCTAATTTTTTATAGTCATGTATTTTGATACTGGCAGTTCAAATATTCTAAAAAAATTTAACTAAAAAATAAATGCAGCTATCTAAAAATTTTACTGCTTCAAACTTTTGTAGTTTACGTTTTTATTCACGTTTTAACGTGTAAATATATTTAAAAACATTTTTTTTTGTATTATTTCTTTTGAATAAAGGGCATACTGTCGGTACAATTTTTTTCTGAACTATTGAAGAGTTTCAGAAGAGAAGTGTAAGAGTGAAGTAAAATGCTATCCTTTGAATAGATCTATTTTATACCGTCTTTTCACAAGTTTAATTTTGGGATTTAAAATTCTTTCAGAAATCTACCAAGAGAAAAACTTTTAGGGCTCAGAAGGATTTCCTTACTAAGTGTCTCCCATTTCAAAAGCATCAAATGATCTTCTTGGAGTTTTTAGCTATAATCAATGTAATATGTTCGAAGTATTTTTCAAAATAGATTAGAGTGATAAAAGTATAAAATTTTCTTCGACTCCTGTTTCAAAAGTGTAGCTGCTATTTGCTAAAAAACTGAAGAATGTTTTTAGAAATTCATGGAAATAGCTTAATTTTCAAATGATTTTATTTTTAAACTTGTAAAGTGTTGGGTAACAAAAACCTTAAATTATCAAGAAAACATTTTCATTATACTTAAGGTACACATTTCAATTCCCAAAAATAGTGTTAAAGGTTCTTAGATATTTAAATCATCTAAAAAAGTTTACTGTTATTGAAAAACATAAATTATATCTTTTTTTTTTTAAGGAAATGTCAAAGTGTAGGTATAGAGCAAATAAAACTACTAAAAACTTTTTGAATATCAAATGCTTACAAAAGACTAAAAATGTTATAAAAACAGGTAAGACCTTTGAAACTATTCAAATAATACGTAAAGCACCTAAGGAGGGAGAGGGTTTTATTTTCTTATTTTGTTGAGAGGGGAAAAGAGATATAACTGATGCTTACGTAAAAAAGCACTTTATTTACAAAAGTATCTCATACTTTAAAAAAAATCAATATTCTAGCATTTTGACCACAAAAAAGACCTTAAAGAAAAGCTTAAATGAACAAATCTAAGACTTTCAATAATATAGTACAATTATATAAAAATGCATGCTTACAACATTTTTTATTAAATTAAATAATTGATAAGATTGTACTATTTTTATATATAATTTGAGTTTTATTGTACAAGGGCATTTATTATATAAGGTGAATAAACCTATGTATTGTATAGCAATGTGAATAAGATTTGTGACTCTAAATAAAGATTGAGACCCACTCACTATCTCCGATATTAATCAATTCACGAATCCAAAATAGGTTTAGAAGGACACGACCAAATACTTTCAACCCAACCCACATCCCGTAATCTTCATCACAAACTTGTCAAAGGCTTCAAATTCAATCGTGACAAAAGACCACGACAGTGTCGTGGGTCAAGATCCATTACCCCGATGGTTTATTTTCACTTCTCCCACAGAGGCATTCCGATATCGAAACAAAGCGAAGGTCAAGATCTCGGGTCAACGCGCAATGACAGTTCAATGGGCTGGAATCCAGCAGACGTCAATTCCAGCTGCGCAAAGGAAGCACTTCTGCAATCCAAACAAGCTTTGTTCTATTTACCCATCATCATCAGTAGAGAATGAATCGTAATTGCTCTTCGATAAACCTCAAGGTGGACGTACTGACCTCGAATTCAGTCTGGATGGAGTCCTCGGTCCAGCGGTTTGCTCTCGTTTTTCCTTTCTGTTTCCAGCAGAAATCCCCCAGGGTTGAATCTTAAGATGGAGTGTCAATGTCTCCTAGGCATTTTCTGTTTCCGATTGCTCTATTCGATACCGAGTGTTAGGGTTTTGTTTCTTCTTTGAGAGGTGATCCAGTTGCCGTGTTTGCGAGATGGAGAATTAATGTGATGAGGGTTTGCGATATGAGAGACTTCTTCTCGATATTGTGTCTTACCGCGTGTGGGATGTAGTAACGGAAAGGAGAGTTATTTTCGAGGTGTATTCGATAGTAATCTATCAGATTCATGATACTGATCCGTCCTCTAATAAGTTTCGTATTACGTTCGTAAATAGAAACTTTGTTATTGACTTGCTCCTTATTGATTCAATCCCTTAGGGAGATAATGCAAGTAATGAGCACACAATAGTTCTACTGAACTGTATCTAGTATCAATGAAACATTGATTAATTGTCTTGAGATGATCTGTTTTCGTGCAAACGGAAAATAGTTTTTTACTTAATGGGTTTAATATTTGTTTTCAGATCACTCATGGAAGGGATATATTTAGGAAAATACCATACCCTAGGACACGCTGGGTTTTTTTGAGGGGGGAAATAAGTTCAGCCATTTTTGGATTTTTAACAACGGATTGATCTAATCTAAATAATAGACCTTTGGGAACCTTATTGAGAGAGATTTGTGACTTTCTTCACCCTCATAAATCCACATTTTAAGGAATATAAGTAGTTAAACTTATTATAAGATAGTTTTTCATGTAAACTGGAAACCTTTAAAAGTTGTGCTTTTTTGAGATAATATAAAAATACATGCGAAACCATCTAAGGATAATTTATTTATGCTGAACGTAAATTGATGAATATATAGTTCAACAGTTTTTTCTTTATTTATATTCACAAAACAAGGACAATTTATGATAAAAAGGTTCTTATTAACCTTTTTGGTAATTTCCTATCTATTAAATTGAAAACGAACACATCTATGCAAAATATAAGAAATTTTCGGATCAGAAAATAATTTAATATATTAAAGGAAAAACAATCATTTCACTAAATTATTTAAGTATCATATTGAAAGAAAATAAAACAATATATTGGTATGAATTTTTATTACTTTCTTTACTAAGAGAAGTCCGTCAAACACAAAAAAAGAGCAGTAAACGTCTCTGGCCTCGTAAATATTTCTCCTAAAGAGAACTAAAACAATTCAAACAGTCGCTAAAAGTCTCCAAAAAAGTTCTTTTAAAGTATTGCCTCCCTGAAAAGCAAACCTGAGATCCTTATTCAGCGGATTTCAAACCTTTCGAGTTTCGGAAAAACGTTGCGTCAATCGCGCAGGAATCCGAGATCGTAAATCGTGAAACAATGGGGGAAATGGAAGTGACGTTTTGGGTCGTCTTGGCCGTCTCCTACTCTTCACATATAAAGTTTACTGCTGCTGCATTCGTTCCTGAACACCTGAATCATGAGCATCGCAATGCATTCGATCTTGTTTCGAAACAGGGCTTCCATTTATATTTCGATACAGAATGAGTCGTTCGTTGAGTTTTTACATTTCCTTTTATGTCATTTCCTGTAGGACATTGAATGAGTGAGAAATTCGTCAATTATGACAAATATTTACACTGAGTGGTTAATTAAAATATTTCAAAAAATGAGTTAGTAATGAATTATAAATGGAAATTGTTGACTCATAAATATACAATACGTTTGAAATAAAATTATAAGTCTTCGATTATTTCAACCAAAAATAAAAGCTTTCGATTAAGGGTATCAAATATTGTGGATTATGTGTCCTTCTATGGTTATGAATTGGTTGTCATCCAACGGTTTTAGCTAAAGTTTACCTGGGAACTATTGAAAAAAAATTAAGTGTGTTTAAGTACAAAGCAGTTTATGATATGACTCAAAATGCATAACACACCAATTTTAAAGATTTTCGGCCTGTTTTGAAAAAAAGATCATATTTTGCTCCCGTATTAAATCCATATTTTTATGTATCAATGGACTAATAAAAATAATTTAAGATGTGTTTGTAAATTTGTTTCAGTAGACTCTTCAGATTATCTGAACCAAACTGACATTTATTTTGCAGAAATGGAAATTACTTAATTTTTAATAGAAAAAAATTTAACAACTTTCAATACATTTATATGAGTGCCATCTTGTAATGAAATACTTATTTATGCCAATTGACAGTTAAGATGATGTTTTATTATTTTGCATGGCTACCGGTCTCCAACGATCAAAACACCAGGCCTACAAAACACTATCTAAAATGTCAAACTATAAGAAAAAACACTTTACAGAAAACAGTTATTTCCTTTAAACTTCTTATCCTCCAGTTTTTTATTTACCCTCATTTCAATTCGACCTTACCGAAAAACCTAATTGAGTCCATCAGCCACCAAATCGTAAATCAATCTTTGTCACACCCTTCCTCTCCCTAACACGTCTCTACTCGGATCTTGCTGGAATAATCGATATTTCCTCCAAAAAAAACCCATCCACTTCCTAACTCTTTTCAACACCTCCTTACTCTTTCTTCCTCCTAATACCTCCTTCAAGTCAGTCTAAAATTGACCATACCAAACTTTTTTTCCCAACACCCTCTCTTTTTCCCATTGTTCTTTTCAAGCTCTTCTTAAACTGTTCCTCGTCTCGAGAAAAGTTTTCTCTTTCGTCCCCTGTAACACACTTGCTTTTTATTCGATCGCGCATAGGAGGGATTCCGTCGTCTGCATGCAGTGACAGTGATAGATGATTCCGTTCACGGTGAGGTGCTCTCTGATGCCTCTGCATTTCAATTCTTCCTCTCTCGTTTTGCTTTCGTCCGCACTGCCTACTATTGTGAAGTCAGTCGGTCGTACTATTGTGAGTTGTTACGACTGAGTTAATATTTGGACGGGTCCACTAAGACGGAAGGAGGTATGCTAAGGTAGTGCTGAATAGACTCCCAGAGGAGGGAGGGCGTGAAAATTACTAAAGTAGAGAGAGAGCTATCAGAAGTTTAAAGTCAAATTTTCTCCTTAAACATTACATTAAATCTGAGTTCCTTAAATTGTTGAACTTTCTTTGAATTGGGACACTGTAATATACAGAAGAATATACTATGTCATTTAAAAAATGTTCCTCGTTAAAAACAGTTCCGTGATTTGATTTATAGTTGTGATTGTCTTTTTTTATTGTTACTTTCAAATCATTTTAATCAAATTTAAACATTTTTTTAAAATGTCGTCCATGAAAAGGAACAGTTACTGTTACTGGTTAACAGTTACAGTTACTTCATGCAAAACTTTTCTTGAAACTTTCCTCTATGCCTCAGTTCAGTTATATTTCTAATAAAATCACACTACACTAACAAGGGACTCTTAACAATAGGATGGATTGTTCTGTAACCATTTTAAATATGAAATTTGAAATTAGAGTGAATATTCTTGAACTCAATTAACTAAATCTCTAATTAAGAGAGGCAACCTATTGAATTATTAAGTAACCATGTATCCTTTTAGTAATACGAAATTAATTGAAACGTTTGTTTCCCAAAAGAAATTATCCCAGTAAGAGTATGAAAGTCGTAAACAGGGAGTTTAAAAGAGATATTAGAAAATGGTGGACTATATTACTATAAAATTTTAATATTTATTAAACAAATTGTTAGTAATTGCATAAGTATTATACATTTGTGTAAGGTAAACAGGGAGCCTCCTCTTAGGAAATTATAGATGTATATTGTATTCATTTTTAAAATTGGAGCAGACAAAGTATATTCTTCAATAAAATAATATTTATAAACTTCTTTAATCTGTTTCATATAAACAATAATCTTAATAACTTCCACTAATCTCCAAGGAAACTTCATTTGTTTTTCTAACCGAGTCCTTCTTCCCCATTTTATCTCGTACACTTTCTGCAAATGCTAATACACATCATTCAAAAGCAGCCAAAACCGCTTCCCTAATTACAAGTCTTTAATGTGTTTTCATTCTGACACAAGGTTTCCAAAAAAAAAACCCGGGCGTGGCAACATTGAAGATGCCCCTTTCAACTATACTATTCCTACTATTAACAGTCTCTCAACCTTGATCCGTCCTGATTAAAGATATTATTGGGCGCTTCGCATTTCCAGGTTTAGAATTGACTGATCAGTCGTTTTCAAGTGCTAATATTGGCTTTAGGCCTGATATTTGACTAAGCGGGAAAGTTCGACAGCCCTGTTTGCTGATCCTTCCAATATAAGTGAGACAAAGTTCTCCCATTTGATGGGATGATACAATGTTCAATCCTGATATATCATGCATCAAACTGGTCTTTAGTTTAATTGCCCTTGGGGAAATTATATCAAAATTTAAGTAGTAGGTAGAATTGTGATTTGAAAGTTTTTATGATACAATTTAGGAAAACCCTAATTTTATGACAGTTTTTTTATGAAGTACGGCTTTAAAAACGTACGCAATTAATATGAAATAAAATCTTATTCATGAAAATAAAATTTTACTTGGATTAATGTGTAATCGCAGAGATTAAATTTACTTAAAAAAGTGATACCTAAGAACATTTATATAAATTCTTTAAATTCCTGACAATTATTTTTAGTAAAGTGAAGAAAACTTAAAATTACTTTTTGTTAGCTATTGGAGATTTAAATTAAGAAAAAAAAAACAATTACTATAGACAAAATGTTGCCTCTTTTACATAATTCTTCTTCATTAAAAATATTTTAAAACATTTAATAAAAGAAAAAATATAATACCCCCAATACATAGATGTAAATTGCCTCGACAAAAAAGTGAGATAAAAATACTTCCGTATCAGAAAAAGACCAATTAAGTATATCCATAACATCTATAAAAACTGAATTATTTTATTTGCGAGAATAGATATTCACAAGTACTAATTCTATTCAGCTTTTCTTGTTCAAATGTCTTTTTGTTTTCACAAGCTTCAATTCATTTATGATGTTTTACCAAACTTAAAAAAAATTATGATTCAAAAAGATGTTTAAGACGATATCTTTGGTGGATTTAGATTTAAAATTTAACGATGGAAAAACTTAAAAAAAAATCAGTAAGCCTCTTATTTGACCTCAATTGTTTTTATGGAATCAAGTGGAGTTTCCTTGGTATTTTTTTATGAAAACAAAAACAAAGGTACGACACCTGGTTAATGTTGGGACATTTTTTTCATCTTGTATAAGGATTAAAACTGCGCAATTAAGAGAAAAGGTCTTCGGGGATTGTCATCGGTGAATAAAAAATAAATTTTTTAATGTACGGTAATTATTGAATAAAAGATTTAAGCCCTTAAAAAAGTAATTTTTAAACAGGGATAACGCAAATAATTTAAAAAGCCTGGAAGCTAAAAAGAAAGTTTTAACAACATCAAAACAAAACGCTTCTTTAGAATTGAGATAATAACGAAAGAATAGGTGCCATTAAAGGGGAAAAGTCAAATTTAATCTGCTAAATTTTATAGCGTATTCAGCTACGAAATGGAATATTTGTTAAATATTTACTAAAAACTAAATAAACTGAATTCGTTGGTTAAACATACTTTATCGTTTAAAAAATAATGAAATAGATGGAATTGGTTTCATTATTTCAAAAATTGAATGAATTCGTTTTTTTTTTTTTAGTTTTTTTTTATTTCTAAAACTTTTGTATAAAATGCATTGTACTAAAAGCACAGTTCAATTACATGGTGCTTTTCCTTGCTCAATTCAATTTATTGTGTTGAAGTGTGTTTAGAAGGAAATAATTTCATTATACCTTTAAATGTGAAGTCAAATAAAAAGAGAATACTGAAGAGAATAAAAAAACACCACAAAAAAAAAAGAAGAGCATCTGCATTGTTATTAAACACATACAATCATTTAAATTTCTAAATTTTACTTTTAAGTAATTAGAACGTTTATTATGAAAAGAATAAATTAATTTTTACATTTTAACTGTTAGAAAACATACTTTTAGTATTTCATTAAGTAGAGTAATAAAGGATCTTTTTACTTTTTTTGCATTATCACTTGAAATTAGAAAGAGAGTAAAATACTATGTTTATGATAATTATATTCAATTGAAGTAAATCAAAATTTAATAAATACAATAATTGATTGATTGAGATTATTAATTTTGTAGATTTTATATTCCTTTGTCGCACAGATTCCTTAAGCTTCTTTCTAGAATAGAAATTATTTGATCTTAAATAAATACTAAGTAGTATTTTTATAACAATTTTTTATTCTTTAAACAAAAACTTTTTGAAAATAAATTTAAATTTATTAGTGAAATTTTTAAACTTAAGAGTTTGAAATAAAGGTTAGAAATAATAAATGTATAATTAGAATATGTATAATAATAATGGTGAAGAACTAAGATTCAAAATCAAGAGCTAAAATTTGGTAAACATAAAAAGGAGGGAGAAATTTTAGATATTACCCAAGTATATGAGAAAATTAAATGACGGTTATAAACTTAATTTCAAAGGAAGGGTTAAAAACTTAAACCAAACAATATTATTAATAACTAAATTAATTATAAACTATATTGAGAGAGAGCTAAATATGACATGGATGACCAAGATGAGAGAAATAATGATGATTTTAGCGGGATCAAGATGATAAAAAAGAGAAATTGGATAAAGATGAAAGGAATGATAAGAGGGTGAGAAGATCACTACACGAGGATGAAAGGGTTGCATTATACATCATGAAAAGTCAAGTATGGTTCTGAATCGTTCCATGTTATCAACCTTTTCATCAATCTTACCATCCTTTAGAAATCTGGATGATATATCCTTTTGATTATGACAAATGTATCATAAAAACTTCACGAATCAAGTTATTATTACATTTCAACCAATAAAAAAAAACTTTTAACTTTCTTTTCAATCTGGACTGAACCAAATCAGAGAAGCAGCAGAGAGTCTCTTGAATAAATAGCTAATGGCTCTAATGGACCCATTGAAAGAAATCCATTAACCCTCCAAAAACCACCCGAAACCTCTGCCGTAACCCCCTCGATTACCCCCGTTTTGTCGCACCCATTACGCCCTGACGTCGTCACGCACGGCATTCCTTTATGCGGACAAAGCTGTGACACAACCCTCGCTCAATTGGTCCTAATGAAGCTTCCGCCCAAGAACACAATACCAGTTCCCAATTGTGTCTGGGGTCGGAGGTTACGGAGACTCAGAAATCTCGGAGGAAATTGCAAAGGTCCCCTTCCGGCATGATGGATGTCCAGGGAAAAAATGCGGGGAAAGATGCCTCCAGTCTTAATTGATTCCCATGGGGGGGGGATTCCTCCTATAGATTAGGACGAAGATTGAGCTGTCTTTGACGAAATCCCGCGGGGATTCTTTATTATTTGCTCATTTAACTGAATGAATCGACCGACGGATTTTTTTCCAATGTCCGTTTTGCTCCTGAAAAATAATATTGGAAGATTTTCGCAATGATCAAGCTACTGGATATATTACTTACAATTTAGCGTCGATACTTAAAAAATTATTAAATGTTTAAATGGTTCTCGAGCTTAAAAGTGATCTCCCCTCCTAAGTCTTTTACCAACAACCCATGGGGAGAGTACGCAATGAAATAAGCCTCTAAATCTCGTTGAAACATTTTCATTGATGAAATAGTCTTGCTTAAGACCTTTTTTTCCAACTCCCTAGAAAAGGGAAGAATCAAATCTGGAAGACATTAATTGGATTAGAGACAGATATCACTAGCTTGAGTGATCGATAATTTCAAAGGATCTGGAAGAGGAGGTTGCATTACCACATCATTATACTCTATGCAGTCAAGCATTTTTCGTATTTTAATGAGTCAAATAAACTACCCAAAGTCAAGAAAAGTCTAGGAAACAAGATTCCATTAGCGGAGAAGAGTTTCAATAAGATTTAAAGACTTATCTCGTTCCATGTGATATCATTTCTGTAGGATAGAGAAGGAGCCTACTTATAAGCTTAAGAACCAATAAATAAAATAAGATGACTAATTTTTTAGAATAACGACGCAAAACGGTTGTCCGGTACTCCTAGCAACACAATAATTTCAAAATAAAATTTAAGGAAAACGGTTTTTGGAAAAAATCCAACTCTCTTGTATAACCATTCTTACTACCATATGACCCTACAGACAATTCAAAAGTATACTTTAGTATCATGGTTGGTTGCATCAGCTAGGATATATAACTATAGATTCTGTTCATGAATTCTTGTCACCGGAGGTTGCATCAGCTGGGATTTATAACTATAGATTCTGTTCATGACTGCTTGTCCCCGGAAACTTTCAGTCGTCAGAAATTATGATTTTATCACAGGACAGAGGTTCTGAAACCTCGCCTGCCAAGCTGAGCCAGACTATAGAAAACCCCTTTTAACGACTTAAAAATATTACAATTTTCATCTAAAGTCCTTCGAAATCGAAAACTTGTTTCAATCATGGAAGCATATAAAACTTGTTACATAATTAACACGAATCACAAAAAAACAATATTCGATGACTCATAACACATACGATTAAAATTAGTTTACCTGCCGGAGGATATTATTAACATCAAGGTTTTAAACCAGAGCAATCTAGTCCAAAATCTCTTTCATCAAAGAAAGAAGATGAGATAAGAAATGGGTCACCAGTCAGGATGGATCCTCTGAGGGGGAAATTGATAAATGAGTTTTTTTCATTGCCACCGAAAAGAAGGAAATTATCATCGTAATGAGAAGAAAATGGAAAATAGATTATGCACGTAACGAATCGCCAGATTGAAATCAAAATATGTATTTGCCCCCTAGATTTGCCAATTTTCCCAAACTTTTCCAATTATGTTGACATAAAAATTGACTCACAAAGCCAATTATCTGAAAAATTCTTCTGAAGTTTTAAAAAAAATCTATTACAACAAGATCTGGACTAAGCCTACTACCAATAATACTACATCACATGAAATTAATGGTATAAAGTACACCAAACTAGCTTTTTCTCTCAGGTTATGCCAATTATTTCACAGGTTGGGTGTTGATATCACTGTAATGAAATAGGTAGAAAATCCACAATCCACAATTAGGATAATTTCAGGATTCGCATGATTATTAGATATATTAGTTCCACAAACTAATTCTATAAAAGAAACATTTATGGGAAAGTAGAAATTTTTCCAAGTAATTTTTCTACATGCTGCGATATTAGAATAGCAGAACTCAGATTTGTAAAAAAGCAAATTAAGTGGTTTTAAAAAGTAGAAACTATTTTTCTTGAGATAATATTAAATTTAGATTCTAAATTTCTATGTGAAAATAATAATAAATAATAATCTTTCAATTAAAATTACTTCAAAGGGCATTCAGGAAATTTGATAAAAATCGGGTCAAACTTTCAAAACTTTGCAAATTTGGACTATTTTCTTAAAGCATGAAAGAACAACTTCGCTATTATTATTAAAAAACATCAATCACTTTATATTAAAAATAGTAATCATAGTTAGTTAACCGTCTACTAAACTACGATGGAGTTTTTAAATAAATAAATGAGAGGGAGAGAGAAAAGATCTTAGTAAAGTTAACACAAAGAACGAATTCTTAAACTTATTTTATTTTCCTTCACAAAATATAATTTATTAGTTCTTAAAATTGAATTCTTCTCAGCTTTAGGAGATATAGCTACCGCGATGAGATTTCAAGATAATCAGCAAGGGCCTAATTTAATTACCTTATCAGATATTTATGAAACTCAACGTTCGTGAATACTTTTTTTATTTGTTATTTTTCCCTTCCACTGGTATTTTCCTTCACTTACCTTTAGACCTTACCTTTTTGTGACAAACTTATAAGAACATTTTCCTTTTTAAACGAATAATTCAAGTGTAAACAAAACTATTTTTAAACCAAAAGTTCTTATTTAAAAATACAATTATTCATTTAATTCGAGTAGTGCTTTTTCAACGTTTGTATTTCGAACGTTAAACGCCATTAACAATTAAAATTAATCATTTAAATAACTTCAATAAAAATGTATTCTTGCCTATTTTAGGGAAAAAATACAATACAATTCTTTAGAAAGACCTTTCCCATTAATCTTTTAAAAAAACCTTCAAGTCAAAAGTCTTAAAAAAGATTAAACGCTGTTACTTCACTTCATAACTTTTCCTTTAATAGCATTCTATAACTGAATAAAAAGGTTTACTCTCGACCACACACAGTCTTCAAGTGAGAGAAATATCCCTCTGCTGAAATTAGTTTCAAGTGAATTGAAGCTCCATTTAAAATTGTGAATTTGCCGGGATTTCTTTTAATGAGAAAATGACTTCCGTTCGAAGAAACAATGGAAACGTATTTTGCGAAGGAAACAACAGCAATTACATGAGCAATCTCGTCATTCTCCTTCGTGTCATATTTAAAATTTGTTTTCTCTGCATTATTTCTGATTGTGAGTGGAAGTTGAAGGTCTTAGCATTCGAAAACCACAACTGGTCGCCATTTCCTGCTATGAAAGAACTGAGAATCCAAACTCGTTCGATGTCACGAGACTTAATAAGTCGATTGACTGTCATAATTAGAAAGCATTTCACATCTATCGAATCGACTTTTAAATATCACTTCCAGAAGCCTTTGATGATTTAATACCATCTTTTGATGACACATTGAGCAATCATTAGAGGAAGTTTTTTGCAAAATAGGAAGACGTTTTGCATGCAACAAGGTCAGGTTGTCATGTTTTCTTCTTTTGAGTTTAGCTAGTAGTTAAAATACATTTATGTAAGAAGTTTAAAAGTTGTTTTCGGTTCCTGGAAAATATTTTGTTTCTTTTTCTCCTAGTCTCTGTTTATTAATAACTCTTTTATACTCATATGTTATTCAGTATCTGTTTATTCTAAAGTAAGAAGTTAAAAGAAAAAAAAAGAAGGTGCTAGAGAAAGATATCTACCGATAGTTTGCATAAGCCTCCTTTAAAATTCTCGACAGACCCATGAACAAATGACAGTATAGACTTCATCTCAACCGGTCCTCTCTCAACCGGATCTCTGTTTAAACCGGTAGTTAATAATTAAAATACAAATTTTGAAAAGTTACAAAATTAAGCAAGGAAAGTGGTCAAATTCATTTCTACTCTAAGTGTGTAGAAAGGAAATAAATTTTGGTAGTAAATTGACAGATTAATATAGCATGTCTTTTTAATTAAGAGCATTTGAGTGTGTGAGAAACCAAAGGGTGCAAGTGACAATGTTTGATAAGTTTACTATCCGTGTCGTCTAAGCTAAGGGATTATTTTTTTTGTAAATGAAAAGATACAAAGAAGAAAAGAAAAGAGTGTTTTATTTGCATTTTCCTGATAGATGATGGACCGAAACGGTCCTCGCGTTAAGAATGCAAAACACACCCGGATGACAATTCCCGACATCTTCTGCCCTGTCCCAAATGTCGTCTCCAAGCAATCAAAACCATCTTCTCCGACGCGAAAACCGACCTCAACGCGATCATTTACGACATCTCTCGCTATACCCATCGCGATATGCGTAATTTACGAGACAACGCTGGTTTGGTATAGCCGTCATGTATATAGCCGAGAGGGGTTGAATGCAACTCAAGGCGAAACTCCAACGGCCCGAGGACTGCCGCACACAAAAAACATCCTGCGAAATGTTCTTTATGGAGCCTTTTACGTCCCGTGTCGCGGTATTTTCCGTAAATGTCGGCGACGTTATTGAAATGAAGGGCTTCGATGTGACGTCACGTGAAAGCGAATGGGAATACAAAAGATCGGATCTCGAAACATATTTAGATAAATGGCCGAGGGCGGAATGTGGAAATTGTGAGAGGCGGGAATAAATTCCGTGATATTTCCTTTTGCTGGTGTTATGAGGGAAAGGAATTCTCAGATGAGGGGAGCTTAGTTCCTTCTAATTGCTTATTACCTTTGAGATGAGACATTTGTTTAGGAAAACTGCACCGTAGCCAGAAAGAAGCATTTTCAGAACCGTCATCATGGTGCATTTACGGGCATTAGACATTCTTCGTGAGGGTAGGCTGGCATCTATTTTAGACATCCATTCCTTCTTTTGCCTCTTTAAAAAGTAGGAATGCTATTGTGAAGGAGATAGTGTATTTGCACGGCTTACTAGATACTATACAGGCTAGCCGAGTACGGAAATCATTAAAAATCCAGATGGCAATACTGGACAAACTGGAAAGCATACCCACAGTGTTGAAGGCGGTGGGTTATAGAGAGGACTTGTGGCGATCCAAGCGGGAAAAGTGTCAAATGGTTTTCATTGTTCAAAACTCGGCTAGCCTGTATAGTATCTAGTAAGCCGTGGTATTTGTAAAGAAAACTGAACTGGTTTATAAAATGTTAAGAAAGTTTTTATAATATCTTATTTATAAAATCAACTTGGGGTAGAACTTATAATATTTTTAAGTAGTAAATGAAAACGTAATTCCATTAATTTCAATCCAGGAAAAATGGAAACATGGATGAATGTATTATTATGATATTCCTCCTCCTTTTAAAAAGGTCTTTTCAAGAAGAGCAACTTTTGCTTTATATTCTTCTTATTATATGCTTTATATTATTTGCTTTATATAACTTTGAACTGAAGAATAGATATTTAGTTTAGATATTTATGACAAAAAAAAAGTTTTAAATAGCAGGTTTTATTACTCAGTCCAATATAAAATAAAAGGAGGGTCGAAAGTTCAATAAAATTATGAATAACCCTAATTTTTATTTTCGAGTTACAATTGAGAAACCTAATATTTTGTAAAGGATTAAATTAGTGTGGATATTCTGAAGGCTTTAAAGATACTTTGATAGAGTAAATGTTAGATGCAATAGACAAGAGTTAATGTTATATAATTAATGCACATGAGAAACACGTAATAACATAAAACTCATTATTTTATATTCGCTAATATAATACTCAAATAGATCTGTATGGCTAAAAATCTCGATTTTTGTGTCTTAGAGAGTCTTATGTAAACCAAGACGTAAAAATGATGCAATATATATTAGTTTTTGTTCATCATTTATGCTAAGGCGATATGATTACTTTTTTACCATTCCAATATCACAACGTTATAAGTTCATCATCTTCATCTCGTATAATCGAAGAGCAAGAAAAGAAACTCTTGTCATAAGACCAGATAATGCATCTTCGCCTCTCATATGATTTCCGAGGAAATGTTTTGGCTTCATTGCTTTATTATCATCTCCAATCCCTGTATCACTTTCTTGGATCAATTTAACGGAACTGAATCCAAAATTGCTTTGGTTGTTTTGATCAAAATATATGCAATGTAATATCTTTCAAATGGATTTCTTATCAGCAAAAGAGGAAAAATGAAGCTTTGCTAACAACTTAAAGAACCCAAGAGTACACCCGTATTTTCAAAATTTTGGAAGGATTTGTATATTTCTAATATTTATCCTTATTTTAAAAAGCTCTGTTCTTTAAAAGAAGAAACTGGTACGTTTTGGTTGCTATATTTTCTTCGATATCCATGTGAATGTTTACATTGCTCATTCAACTTTGAAATGGAGGATAAAAATTAAGATATTTTCTGATAGAAACATATTTTTTGGATTACAGGCTTTGTTATTGCAGCATTTTAAATATGAATTGGTACGTAAAATTTTGAAAGAAAAGAAGGTGTATTGAGAACAGAAGAAATACTTTTTCGTTTGATGGGAATAACCCTAATCCTTATTTTCAAGTAACGAAGATAATTTAAAATGTTCAAACAGCTGTTATAAGCCAAAAATCACTAAAATCGATCGAGGAATTGTTAACGGCTTTACAACGGAGCAAATTTATTTAATCATATAATTGAAATCCAAATTTTTTAGAAGTGTCTTTGAGGTAGATATAAACTATTTATTAGATATTAAGATGCTTGTACTAATTTGTCCTCTGTCATAATTTATATAACTACTTATCAAAAGTTCAAAAATAATTTTGCTTAAGATTTATGAAGACCTTTTAAAGTTTTGTTAATACACAATGGTTTACAATGCTTTTGAAATCGGTTTATGTCGACATTTTTAAACATGATCTATGATTAACTACAGAAGAACAATACTTAAAGGTTAAAAAAATAAGTAGGTTCTAAAACAATATCCTGAGAGGGCAAGGTAACGCCACATCAATTTGTGTTCCAAGTTCAAATCTTTCAAATGATAAAACACCTTTGTACACGGTCCGTTACCCACGTATAATATCGATCTACAAAACCAAAATAATCGCCGTATCATTTACCATCAAATCAAGTAGAACAAACACTTTTCCGGGTTGCGTATTCCCAAAAGTGCCCCCGAGTTAGGGCCGCTTGGCGATGCGCCGGAGGAGAGTGGTCGGAGCAGTCGGAGCGTGTTTGTAAACAAATCTAGTAAGTGTGGACTCATGTGGCTCCACCTATCTATAATAATGGCTAATTTTTCTTATGTAGTGCTTGAATTCTGTCAAAGGAAAGGATTAAAATCACAAAGTTTCTATTTAAAGAGTGTTAATTAATTAAATGATGCCAATTTACTAGTTTTTTCACAAATAAATAAGAGATAATATAAAATGAAAACATAAAGATTCTTTATTGTATAAGCTTATAATACAATTTCATAGTATTTTTCAGTATAACAATGACTTGCTTATAACAATATTCTTTCAGGGTTCAGGGTCCTCACACTCACAGTATTTAATTACAAACAACTTTCACTACATTTTTAGGGCTGTGCTTTAGAATTTAAAATAAATTTTATTGAACAAATATTTAACTTTATTATTTGGTATTTATGTACTAAGCTCATTGACCAAGTATTTGGGAAAAGGTTTTAATGTAGTAACTACCAAATTTAAATTTATAAATTAAGCTTATGAACTTTACGCCATTCATTCATTCCTTGAACTATAAATATGACTTAAAAATAAAGAAAGGAAAGAAAACAAAAATTAACAAAACCAACTCAAAATTTAAACTATTGTTTTTTAAAATATTTAACAAGTATTAGAACTAAATAATTATAATATGTAATGTTTGTTTAGTAAAAACATTTTAATGATTTAGTACTAAATTAATTAAAAACTAAAATTAAATTAATTGAATGATTGTTTATAAAGTTCTGCAAAGTCCATTTGAACAATTACTTGCTAAAGAGCAAAACGTAGCACTATGTACACACAAGTCTGTTTGAACAAATTATTGACTGTATCATAAATTTCTTTTTACGCAATATGAGCAAAATTACCAGAAAATTTTTAACCGCTCTTCAACGTGGACATTATAAAAATGAATAAATTATTAAGTAATATTATAAGTATTATAACTATATTTAGAAGTAATATATCAAGAGGAACACTTTTAAACTAACTCAAACCTGCGTAATGAAAATCGGTGGACAGATTATTTGTTTACGCTTCCCGCTTTCTGAGCTCTACGGATTTGCGCCAAAGTTTCCCAGAATGGCGAGTTATTCCCATAGGTTATTCCCCTCTCCTCCGGCGCATCGCCAAGCGGTCCTAACTCGGGGGCACTTTTGGGAATACGCTTCCGGGTTAAGCCCACCAGAGCGTCTAAAAATTAACTCTCAATACACGATCTTTTCCACTCTGTATTATGATAATATACGCGCTTCCTACATATCTCGGTAAAATTTCTTTCTTAGTTCAAGTGTGATTACACACATTCTCAGGGGGGGGGGGGAATAACAACGCCATTACACGTCTCTTCATCAGTGCGTAAAATAGTAATAGGCTAGAGACCCTTTATGTATACTATACTATCAATCAAGAAGCTTGTATCAATTTTAATTAAGTGAACTGATAAATATTGTTTTTAAAATGTTAATAAATCAAGGTAATAAATCTAACAGGCATGGAAATCTTGATTTCTCAACTGCACTGTTTTTTGATAGTTAAATTGATTATATTTCTGTTGCAATTTGTTTATTATGTAATACTGAATGAGACACCTGCATAACAGATTTAACTTATCCGAATTCAATTTATAGTTCATTAATGTATCATATTATTGAGTTGTTTACTTTCTTCTTTTTTTTACTTAAAAACTGTAATCACGTCACATATACATCACTGGTTCTAATATAGGCAAAAGTAATATTCTAGGTATTATTATTATTATTATTATTATTATTATTATTATTATTATTATTATTATTATTATTATTATTATTATTATTATTATTATTATTATCATTATTATTATTATTTATTATTATTATAATATTCCATTCCTATGAGAACACTCAATAGGTACTGAAAAGTATATTGATAATTTTCATCGTGAAGCCATCGTTTCTAAAAAGGTTTTCCCTGCCTCTGTCCAACCGTGCATAATAAAGAATCCTCGTTCCCGAGTCAAAAATCTGATTAATCACCACAACAGAGAAAGATGATCAGACTAATTAGGAAAAGGAACTTTTTTTACGAGGGGATATATAATACCCTACACTACGGCGGTACCGGAGGTCTTTGTTCTACAGCCGTGCGTGGAGCTCTGATTGAAAAGGAATAAACTGGCGGTATATAGTTTATAAATAGGGATCCTTCTCGGTATTAAATAGGAGATTAATATCTGAGAGTTTCGATAGAAAACAGAGCTGGGTTGATTGTTGTGGAAGAGACTTCGGAAGACAGAGGGAAAAGCTGTTTGTGGAGGATTAACGGAAAGGAAACAATGGCTCGTTTTCAGATGAGATAATAATGAGGTGTTACTGCTTTGTCCTCCTCCTGCTTATGTGTTAAATATAGACCGTTTCTGTTTTGTCACAAAGTTAAGTCTCGAAGTTGGTAAGCTGCTTCGTTAGGTTTATTTAGAGAAACTAATTATAAAGGTTCTCTTGTCGAAGGCTCGTGGTGCTGAATAGGAGGGAGTGTGAGGGAGGAGCTGTCTCCCTTTTAGCGCGAAATGTAAATTTCTAACTTTAACAGTTGTTTCCTAAAATTTCTTACGTAAAAGGTTTTTCCAGAAAAAAACATTAAGCTTAAATTGATTTAAAAAGTTTTATTTGAGCAGTGCATTAAGTAAAGAAAATAATTTTAATCATTAGGCCATTTAATAAATTAAAAAGCAATAATTCTTTTAAAAGAATTATTTAAAATGGTTTATTTGGGCAAAATGCGTATCTTATCTATTTTTATGAAATGAAGCATTAATTTCTTCGTTATTATATTCGAATTTTTATAGAAAAGTTTGAATTGTGTTAAATATAGGAACTATTAGTATGTTATTTATATTAATTTATGATAAATTTCTAATGAATGAATAAATGAAGAAATTTCTGATTCTGAATTTTTAATGATAATTCTGATTCTTAATCTTTAAACAATACAGGATGTTTCAAATACTGGGTGTTACAGGGTTTTTTTTATTTGGAAAAAAAAAAACGACTGCTAGGGTCATGAAAGTAAGGTCTACCCCGAGGTAAGTGACCATGGAGAATCCATTTAGACGACTTACAGCGCCCCTAACGGTAAATTAGAAGAATTAAACAAATTATGTTAAAAAAACTAAAGGAGATATAGAGTAGAAACCTCAATGAGGCATCAAAACAGGAAAGTTCGCAAATTTGCATGTTCTTCAGTGTTAAAAAGTAATTTTGTGTTTTTTTAGTTAAATAAAGACAAAATTTAATCAAAAAAACCTTGCATATTTGTGAAATTTTGTTTCAGGCCTGAAAAAAGTGCTATTTTCTCATGCTGTTATCTCCTCAGATATTCACTATATTTTCATGAAATTTTTTTCAGTGAGTTTTTTATAATATTGGTAACAATATTTTCATTGAGGTTATATTGTCATTTATTAAAATAAAGATGTTAGGATTTGAGATTAATGTTTTGAAGATACATTGAAAAAAGTAATTTTATTTTTCGCTAAACGATTACTTCTTCACATTCCCCAGACAGAAAAAAATTTTTCATTGAGTATATTACACTTTTCGCTTTGAATAGAATACATTTTCTACGCAATTCGTGAACCAAATCCCTAAAGCCTGAAATACAGGATTCAATCTTCAGTGCACCGGTGTTTTCCAGAGCAGATTGAAAGGATTTAGGTTAGAGATATTTTAAAGAGGATTCCCTTCTTTTCGTTCCAAAAGTGCAAGTAAAACAACAATCTGGTTGTTGACTTTCTGCTCGCTATTGTACTCACTCCATTCGATTTGATTTTGAAAATATAACGCCACCCACATGATGAAAATTCCCATAGGAACTTTTTTTTTAGGATGTGATAATGTCTTGTCTATGTTTTGAGAAGAAAATGAAGTTTCTATCGATATTTAACTTTTCTGAGTAAGAAAATTCAACTTTTACGATATGATATCGTGTCACATGATTTTATTACTAGTTCTTTATTTTAGAACTATGATATAACAACCTTTTTTTTCACTCATAAGCTGCTGTAAGTTATTCAGAATAAAATTTTATGTTTAACCATTCAACTATTTAATTATTTTCATAAAAAAGGAAATCTCCAAAACTATCCGGAGTGTGGTTTAAAAAGAAAAAAAATCCAAAATACTATACGTATTATAATATTTTTAGGTACTACCAGAGAAGATTTCATAACTACTCGTTATAATAGTACTGTATTAAAAAATGTAAAACAAAAATATGCGTATTAAATTATCAATTGATTGGATGCAAAAAGAAGATATCGGTATCTCTCAATAAAATACAGGCAGAATTTCTAAAAAGGATATATTTTTGTTTTGAAGTCAAAATAATATTTTAAAATACTTCATCAATAAAATTTTGCATTTTGCGCTAGCATTTTGAAACTTAAGAATTCTGAGGATAACCAGTAAAAAAGTTTCAGTCAACCTCTTAAAATTAATTCAGTAGGACATAGTTTCAATAAATAACTTTTAAAAAATACAGTAATAAAAGAAGATCGTTATGATTTGATGCTTAAAATCAATGAATTAATGGGATTTTAATGACAAAAGACGAACCTCAAGACAAAAAGTGTACTGATAAATATTAACTTTTCATTATCTTTAGTCACACATTGATTAATCTCAACGGTATTATTTAACTTTTAAAGCTTTAAAAGTGAAGTTACCAACGTAACAACCTCCTAAAAGAGAGAGAGAAATATTGTTCTAATGAATTAAGTTTCCTTATTTCATTGATAATTGTAGAGCTTATGCTTACAGTTCCAATTCTAACCAAATTATGATGGCCTAGCAAAAAATTCTATGAAAATATTGAAAGAAGAGTTAAGGTTATAATGTTTGAAAATGTCAGCTCACAATTTGCATTAACTATAACATTTACTATTTAAATGGTTAGTTGATTTAATCTTTGTATAAAAAATCTTACTTACGGTTCTGTGAGAATGAAAAAGTTGTCATTCCTTTCGTTATGCCAAGTTTCACCGAAAAGCTTCACTAATTAAATAATTGCTTTCCTGCTACGACTTCAACTCAATTAGCATAAAGTTAAGGAACGTTTGAAACTACTATTTTAACAAAAGTAAATTGACCGAGAGAAGCTAAGGCTAAATTACTTCATCTTATATAATAACTAAAGAAATCCCTTTAAAAAAAGCACCTAATGAATTCATTTTGAGGCAGTTGAGGAAGTTCACATTCATTAAACTTCATTTCCTTCCTGAAACCTGTGACATCGTATTGGGAGGAGTTTTTAATTTGATCATAATAAATGTTTGGAATAGGATTAAACACGTGCGTTTTTAGGTCAGTTTGTTCTTGAAAATTGCTCCCATTACAAGATTCGACTGTCTTGGTAGCTTTTTGATTATCCTCTACTGCGATTTATTCTTATTTGAGTTGTGTGTGTATAAGACGAATGGACCTTGCTAATGACCCAACGTTGAACTTCAGAGTGACAGCTGTAAGTGGGTCAGGATACTTTTCAAGATAGTTTAATATTGGTGTCGGGGTATAAGTTTTCCTGTTTATAAAGGTATTGAATAAAGATTTGAAAAATAAAGATTTTACAGAATTAGTGTGTATATATTCAAAACGTAATGGTGACATTTTATCTTGTGGCATTGAATAATCAGGAAAATCTGGAAATTTTTTAGAAAAAGCATCATCATCGTGAAGTTACTTATCAAATTAAATTCAAACAAATTCTGATTCCAAATATACTCATTTATGAAAGTTTAACATAAAGCCCTAAATTTATAAGAAAATAATAAGAATTGATAGTTTAATTCAAACACACACACACACTTATCATTGTACTTTTTAACACTATTCTTCTTATAAAGACAGTTCGTAAAATTCTACGGAGTCTTTCTAAATATTTATTTCCAAACAAGATTGAGAATAAGGGAACATTGGTTATAAAGTGACATCAAATATACTATTTTCTCAAATCATAAATCCAAAAGCAATAACATCCAACAGATTGATAAAGTTTTATCCCAAACACCATTAGGAATTTCCATTTCACAGCTTTTGAAAGACTACATCAAATCAAAAACGCATGAATCTCCCTCCCCCCAAAAAAAAGAACACCCAAACAAACATGAAGCAATGTTTCTTCCTAGCATCCCGAATCTTGTTGTGGCTGCCAATTCGTCACCCCATCGAAGCGTGTTATTCGATAGCCAGACGACTGTGCACTTTCCAATCTAGACTCCATTCCCCACTACGGAGGGGGTCCGCAAGAAAAAAATTATTCGGCAGGTGGCACGCAGCCCTGTGATCGTCTGAGGGGCCAGACGCGGTCCCCCCCCCCCCCCAAATA
Organism: Tetragnatha montana; assembly: GCA_963680715.1. Lineage (NCBI taxonomy): Eukaryota > Metazoa > Arthropoda > Arachnida > Araneae > Tetragnathidae > Tetragnatha > Tetragnatha montana. The sequence goes on from OY796681.1 coordinate 832,382, forward strand.
AAAAAAATCGATCGAAACTGCCTTTGGGGACAAGACACTCAAAGCTATCCCTGCTAGTAGTAGTACTGCAAACCCAATTCTACCTGGAGCACACAAATAATATTACCTCCCCCGGTGTTCTGGTACCGGCTCCCCTCAGAGAACCTGCCTGAAACCTAAAAATCGAAAGCAAGCATTTTTGTTTTCGCGTGCTCATTTAGGGCCGTCCCCCCTCCAGAATGCAAAAACGCAATAAAGAAAAGAGCGCAAATGGAAGAATCGCCTCGTTGCTTGCCCGTCTGGCAACTGGGGTAAAACGAGGCATAATAATGGACGAGGGTTGCCACAGTTGGTTTCCAAAACAGTCATCCCCCTCTTCCCCTCTCGGCGGAGGTGACCTTGAAAAGAGCTACCTGCTCCAGGTAACAGCAGACAAAGCGAAGCAAGCAGCCGCCTCGCCATTCCCCGACTGTGCTTCGGGAGAACAGAAAATTTCGGCCTCTTTCGGTGGTGCTTGCTTATATAGACTCGATCAACTTAGGATTGTCACAGCGAAGAAAGATTTCAATGAGAGATGAATACTTGCTGATATTTATTTTATTTTTTGCCAAATATTGTATCATAATTAATTTGTAAGTGACAACGCATTATTATCAACACTGATTAATTCTTTTTTGCGATTTAGGTTCATAACCATTTTGAAAGAATATTCGAAGGTTTAAAGCAATTTTTAAAAATTTAAGTAACACGAATAAATTTTGTAAACACAATTTAAATTTGCCGGGGTGTATATTATAGGGGGGGGGGTGAGGGGGACCATCCCCCCCGAAATTCGGACTTGTACTAAAACGCGTTAAAACCCTGGTCGAATTTCCGAAAATTTTATGGTGGAGGACCTCCAGACCACCTTTTATACTTGGAACTCAATTACTCAACATTTTTTATGTTAAGTTCACCAAGATGCAAATCCAACCTAAAAGTTTTAAAAAGCTACTCTGAACCTATTAAACAAGCATGGAGGAACTTAGGAATAACTTCGGGCTCCTGTCCCCCATGCAAATATCTGGCATGGCCTGATAATGAGTCAATATAGTATTTTGTAGGATATTTAGGCCCCTCCCCGAAATAAATTTCTATATACGCCACTGTAAACTTTAGTGTTTAACAAATGTTTTAACAAGAGAAAGAGGATCAAGTGGATAAATGAATTAATCATTGTACTTTAAAGTTAGAATTTTTTGTTTATACAGATCGTTTTTATTGTTCTTCATTGTATCGGGCTGCACAGCACATCGACTTATGAACAAGAGTTCAGAGAAACGTTGGCAGATGCAGGTGGGACACCATGGGGTGGTAAATCTAAAAACTTTGGGGGGGAGCTGTTCTTGATGGCTCTGGAAATATGATTTACTAATAAGAAAATAGAATTTCCTGAAAAAGCTAGAGGGGGGCGCATTACCCCCTGTGTTTCCCCCATAAATCCGCCCATGGGGGGTTCGGAAACTACGGAATACTTCAACATATTGTTGCATATTTAGAAGTTACTCTAACATTACCCAACTCGATATATCAGCAAAAAATTCACAAAACATATTTTCTGCTAGAACATGATGTTAAAAAATGATCAAGATGTATGCTATTTGGAATGAAGCCAAGAAACAAGCCACGGAACATATCATTACCATTCAAGCGTTTGTTTTTTCGTACCTTGAATCTACATTGGTTGAAAAATGAATAAAACTATTTTTCACGTAAAAAATTGTAAAGGAAGGTAAAATTGCGATTCCTAGTTTTCCTAAGCATTTGAAGTAAATAATACAATTTAGTATGTCGAACTGGAACAAATCTTCCTCGAAAGAGCTAATGGTGACCAAAAACTAGTCTGATTTTCTTTGGAGTAAAACATTTTGACATTATTTATGGAAAAGTCTATTTTGATTATGTGTGCAAGGTTTTACACTTTCCTTACGTTCACCTGTGAAATGGATAAGGATACTACATTGAACGATATTACATTTAACCTAGAAACAAAATTGATAGTTGCCCGAAAAATAGTTTTTCCAATTCCCTGATGGCTTTCCCTTTCTCAAATTTCTCCATGAAACTCTTATTTTTATTTATTAATAATAAGAATAATTATTATTCATAGATATAGATTATTATTATTCATAATATTATTCATAATTATTATTCATAATAGATACATAATAAGATTATACATGAGAACTTTAAACTATCAGGGGTTGTGAATTGGTTTATTTCTAAGCGGTTTCCTTTAAAGTTTCTAAAATCAATCACAATTTCCTTTTATTTTTCTTTCATTCAGAATTCTATACAACTCTATAATTGCGTATTAGGAACTCGTGCACTATAAGCCTAGGTAATATTGGATAAAAATATCACGAGATATACCTCTATATTTCAATTTACTTTAATATTATATGTTAGTTATTATGTCATACTCACTTATAAAAAGATTTCGCTAATTTCAACTTACAGTACAGTAGTATACAATTTCGATGCGTCCTTGTTAAAGGATTTCAAAAAAGTTAAAAACTTAGAGTTTTTAAAGTAACAGGATCCTATTAATCACGTGCAAAAGATAAAAGTCATGATAGTAGAAGAGTTTAAGGAGCTTAGAATACATTTTAATAAAAATGATGAAAAAAACTAAACTAGAATATTTTACAAAGAGTATATAAAGTATGAAGGAATGTTGCATCCAATAAAATCGATTAAATGACGATTTTACCGAAGTAATTTCATGTTAAAACTTGGAAGAAAATCAAGAATTTGAAGAATATAAACCAGGAATATCTTTGACCTAACGGCACATGGTAGAAAATCGTTTGGAGAAAAGAAAATACACAATAATTGAATTTTTCTTAATTTTTAACCCCTCAAGAGTCCTTATATTTAAACCTCAGATCCTACTTCTTTGCGAATCAATCTCCCGATCAAAACTTCAACCCTATTTTCCCCACTACATTTCATTTTTGATCAGTCCCTAAATTATGGCCAATGTCCTTGATACATTTAATCCCCATCTTACATAACCTATGAATCAGCCTCTTATAATAAAAAATAACCCCACCTCACCCCAAGATTCTAATCACAACATACAAAACAACAGGTAAGATATCCGACAGCGCCATCTATCGGGTCCATCCCACACTACGCCAACGTCCTACCTGCGGACGTTCCCAACCGGTGCGGTATTTTTTTTTCTACCGCCCTCTGCTGCATACTTAACAATGGGCATGGGTCACGCACGCGAAGCCTGTCTTTTCCGTTACGACGAAGGCCGGGAAAAAAATGGAGGATCTGTCAGGACATTTGACATCCTATCGAAAGAAGATTTCCCCTCGTAACGAGTCTCGAGAAGAAGGTGGGAAAACGGACACTCTTGGAGAGTTTTCTCTTCTCTGTTGTAGAGTATCGACCTGTTGATATGGAAACGACTCGTAGTTATAACGACGTGCTTCGATGGTGCCAACGGATGGGATTTTTGTTGTTTTTGAAGGTCGGTAAAGGGGAAATGCATAATAGGATGTTTTAGTTTTTTTTCTAAGCAGGCGTAGTTGTTGTTAAGGGATACTTATTTCACTTAAATACATTTGTAATTATAAATTAATTGAGACATCCGCTTGTGAGTCTTATTAAAAAAACAATGTGCATGGGGACATCTGCATTTCCTGCTTGAAATTTATTGGATTGATATTTTTCATCAACATGACCCGCAAAAAAAAAAGATAAGAAAAATTTCAGAAAAGGAGAAAAAGAGAAAAAAATTCCTTGTGATAAATTTCTTAATCCTTTTCAGTTGCCTCTTTTGTTTATTCTAATTTTTTCCTAAGTAAGGAAAAAGTAGCATCATAAAAGTTTAACTCCCGAAATTCATCTTTGTTTTTGATTTTACAAATATCTTAAGACACTTGTTTGTAACCTCCAAACTCCCGAGATTTCCACTTTAAAAAAAGCAACAGATTTTCTAAAAATTCATTTATGACCCATTTCACAATCCAGTTACTCTTCTCCTTTCGTTTTCCAAACTTTCCCGTAAGTATGAAAAAAAATTCTGTCTCCTTCAATTCCATCAAGAGGGCATTTCACCGCGTACACTTAGCCCTCTCCCATCCCTGCAGAATCTCACCTAAGTAAATCCTCCAAAAGATACCATCTCCCTCAATGAAAAGTGCCCTCCTTTTCCTTAATCCTAAATACCTCCACACATCACACTTCCGAAAAGTCCACATCTCCCACTCTCCGCTCTTTTAAGTCGTGTGTAAACTCCCAGACTTACAAGACCTAATCCTCCATAGCCTCTCCTCACAGTACGAGAAAGAAAAACTCCTCAGTACTTGAGCAAATAAAGCAAAAGTCGCGTTCAGAATGCGTCACCCACTCTTCTCTCTTTGTTTCAACGGCGTAACCAGTTCACTTTCAGGCGAGTCTTCGGTTCGGTTCCGAAAGAACGTGATCAGATTTATTTTCCCCGATTGATCCTCTCTTAATTGGTCTCTCCAAAAGAGTTATTCCGCGGCGAGAGGAGTTACGTATACAAAAGGGGAGAAGATGAGAGGAAGTCGTTAAAAGGCGTTTTTACGGAGCTAAAAAAGCTACCGGTTCCGCAATGGAGTAAGTAGAGGTATACGATGGGGGATTATTATATGAGTAATTTTTAATTAATAAAAATATGAAGCCGTTGCAGGGAAGAGGTAGAATTTAAAAGTGAGTTCAAGGAACGAGAAATCCACATACACATATCATTAGTCCTTACTTAACTGGTCTATTAATATGCCTGTTAGAATCAGGTATTGGAAAAGAAATTAAAAGTTTAAAAAACACAATATATAAATGGATAAAAATGTGATGATGAGAGTTAAGTTAATTAGTTTTTAAATAAAATTAAATTAAGACTTATAAAAATAGAAATTTGATAATTCAGTTTTAATGCTCTATTGGTTGTTTCCTGAATTAGTCTAAAATTTTAGACAAAAAAAAATGCATGAGTTCTTAATCGTCCATAGTCTTTATAGAGAGACAAAAAAAGAAAAGTTTTTTCATTTTAATGCTGCAAATTTACATTAGAGATAGTGATCATAAAATCATTATTTAGTTCATTGTTTATAACATTAGTGAAAATCCTATGTTTTTCTATAGAATAATTTGTTTTATAATAAGAAAATCGAAGGTTTGAAACAAAAGATTATATTAGATTTTAAAAATAGAACATGTTATTATGATCTCCCAAATTATTTCACCTCATTATTTTAAAGACAGCCATAACAAGCTTTATTTGAAGGAGTATTTCCAATTTTCAGAGACTTGTTTTAAATTTTCGTGAGTTCACTCTGTACCCCAGAAACTTTGAGGCCAGGAAGAAATTAAGAACACCCATTCGCGTTCGGGTTAAAACAATTTAAAATCTAACTTTGCTCACGAACTTAATTATTTTAGGTATAATGCCACTACCTAATTCACAAAAACCAAGGAAATTGCCCATCATGCTATCTAAACTTTATAATGATCTTTCCTCAACTGTAGAAGTCATGATTTTCTAAGTCCATTTGAAAGTCAGCTACCTCAAATTGTTCTACAGGTGTTAGAAAGTACGAATAATGAACCTCTGAGGCACTATAAAAAAACGGCGGCAGGTGTTATTGCTCGGCAAACAGCTCCAGGAAGGTCATCCCAAAGGGCGAATTCTCCGTTCTGTTAAACTTGACCTGGCCTTCGCTATACCCACAACACTAGACAAAAGATTTCTTTTACATCAAACAGAGAAGTCTTCTTTTTGAATGGGGGGGGGAGAAGATTCTTCCAGTTTCGAGACGTCGTCGTCGCGGACAAAGGAGGTTAGGCGGCCATTTGCATTAATGATGGTCTGGTATCGAGACTGAAAAATGGGATTGTGACTTTTCTGAAACTGAGGGAGAAAACTTTTGTGAATATTTTATGCTCCATCCAAATATAGTTTTATGAGTAGCATTCCCATTTTTAACATTTTATTGGCTACAAAAGTTTTAAAAATGGTTTTATGGAGTTGAGAATGAAAGTTAAGTAATTTGAAATTAGACTTCCAAATTTTATCAGCGTCATTTGATGGCGAATAAGTTTAGCTTCTTTAATTTTAAATTAAGACACAGTACCAAACTTCATTAAAAATACATGTTTTGATGTATTTATTAATAATTAAGTTCTCTAAAGAAGCTTTATTCAATTCAGTGGGTTCAATGGATAAAACCCAAAGAAACAAAAGTGACATAGTTTTGGGCCAACTTTCCGTGATTTGATCAATTGGTCTCTCGAGATTTTCGTAATGGAACAGGTCGGCTAAATAGAAGCAGCGCTTTCAAGATATTGAATTAATTATATTTTGGGTTACTTGGCATTACCAATAAAGAAATAATGCTTTTGTTTGATTTGTGAATGTATGCAGTATCTAAGTTGTCTGAATTGTGTTAATTTAAAGTTTAAAATTACTTTGTTCTTTTAAACTTGTGAAGGATAGTGTTTGTTTTCAAATCGTACCTTTTGAAGACGATAGGTACTTTAATAATACGATTTACATTTACCGATATTAGTTTCACATCCTTTTTAAGATTAAAGATAAGGAATTATTAGAGGGGAAGGTATTTACTCTCTTTTAAACATCTCAAGAATTCATTTTTGAATAATCCATTAAGTTTTGAAAAAACTTTTGAATCACTTTTTTATTTACTCTGCTCTTTTATGCGAAAAACAACACATTCCAGATGGCCCCATACTAATTCCCCAACCTCTCACTAATTCAATTTAAAATTTTGAACCAACCCAGAAAATATCGATCCTATCCATTCTTGTAATCAATAAAATAAGCTATTCTCTAAATGAAAAAAAAGAAAGCAAATATTTTCAAAATAACATAAACACCATTAGTCAACTTAATTCCATCAATCAATTTTCATTTTCGAAAATTTTTATTGTAAATTCAAAATTTTATAGCATTTAGTTTGAAAATGCAAGAACGATTAAATGTTCAACTCGAATGAACTCGGAGTAAATGATTTAAAACCTTTCATAGCATCACAATAATATACAACGTTTAAATGCAGCATAATGCAATGCATGAACGATACAAAAATTTTCAGTAAGAAATAGGATATTTAAATAATTATTCAATGGTCGAGAGGCTTTTTTAATTTACAAGAGCCAATGTAATAAAAGTATGAAATGGAAATTATGTAATTGAATAACTGAATCGAATCTACCACGCGAAGGAACTAATTCCAAGGTTTGTAGAGAGAGAAGGAAGAGGAGAGAGGTAGAAGGAAGGTAGAAGAGGGGTCTCTGCCAATGGCAATGCTCGTACCAAACGGTACGAGCATTGCCATTTGCAGAGACCCCTCTTTCCATTAGGCGACGTCACGGATGAGCCAACTTTCTCTCTCTACAAACCTTGAACTAATTCCATAGATCTAAAGATATGCATGGAAATTACAATTTAACTCGCTTCCAAGCTTATAAATACTTTGTATATACAGATAACCCCGTTTTAGTAATTTTAGTAAGGTACAAACCCGTATCAATTACACTAAAATTTTTTAAATAGTGTTATAACGAGAACACAGAGAGCATGAGATGGTGGACCTGTCCAGACTTAGATCATTATGAAATTTTAAAAAACTTCGATAGTAAATTATGCATTTTTCAGTTCTATTACATTCTCTCAAGAATGAATTTTTGCTATTTGGAATCGTGCATTGCAGCTCATTATAATAAAAGAACTGCAACACAAACCCACTATTTTCTGCAACCCCAATCAGCACCATCTAGCCCTCCATACTTAAAAAAAAATGATACTTCCCTAACTGGTTATTTTTTTGAAAAAATATTCAAACGAATCCGCGGAATTCTTTTTCCAGCAGATCCAGTTTCCCTTTCGTTAGGACCCCTAGAAACAGTTTCCAAGCATTGTGGCTCACCCTCCACGGGTACAGTTACAAAACCAAAGTGAATTATCAGCTGCAAAGGATCGTTTCCGGCTCCGAGTTGGAATCCAAAGCGGATGTGGTAGTGAATTCTCGACACCATTGGGTCCGTTTTCACTTTCCCATGATTGGTTATTCCCTTATCGGCACTTTTCTAACGGGATCCAATGGCAATGGGAATACATCAAAAGAGAATTTCTAACTAAGGAGAACAATGCAATTTTAAAAGACTCCTTTTTTACTTGAATATAAAAGTAGAATAAATGTAATTTCAACTTTCTCTCTCTCTCTCTCAACTTATGAAGCGTTCGCACATGACGTCACTGGAGGACAAGGACCTGTTGCTAAGGCCGTTGTTAGGTCCGAGTCATGTGATTGAAAATGCTCTATTATTTAACATTGCAACTCAACGATACAACATCCTTGATATTTCACGTAGTGGATTTTAATGGCATTTCATACCAATACAATTTTATCTGTAAAATTTCTAAGACAGTTATAAGCAAAATTTCCCTTAAATACTCTTTTCTAAAAAATAAATATAATATTTTTATGGGCGTTTTTATTAATCATTATGATGGAAGTTTAAATCAAGGAATGTAAATATGATATTTTTCTCTTTTACAACATTGTAAAATGTACGCATAAAAAAGAAATAAATTAAGATATAAAAAGGAGTAAAATGTGATAAGAGAAGAAAATAACGAATTTCAATACTCTACAAAGTGATATATTCCTGCTTCAAAAAACAAATATCCTCATTCATTCCTCATAACACTTTTATTACAGGGTTGACCGATATGTATCACTTGATATATATCATGATATATATCACGATATATATCATGATATTTATTGTATAAATATCATGATATTTATTGTATAAATATCATGATATATATCAGTCTTTAACAAAATCAACAATGTTCAAGCTAAAATCTCCCTAAATTCATTTTTGAGTAATTTGTTAACAGGATAATTAACTTGTGAAAAAATTTTAACATAGTAATTATAATAAAATACCTAAAAAAATTTTAAAACCATTAAGTTAAACTATCTTATTTCATTGTTTTCTTTTCTTAGGCACATATAGCATTTAACATTGTCAATGCTTAATCTGTTTTGTAATGATTGCTAGAATCATCATTTAAAAAGGAAAGATAAAATTTAAATAAACTAATAGTATCCTTCAAATCATGAATGAATAAATTGTTCCAATTTATATTAATTATTTATTTCATTATTTAAAATTTCATAAGTAAAAATATTTTCTTAGAAGAAATGGAATTAATACATGCATATAATTCGTGTTACATTGATATTTTCTTGTAATTATCAGCAATTATATACTCTGGGTAATTAGGATTTAATTAAAAATATTCCTTAGTAGTAATATTTTGGTGCAGACTAGTATTTATTTCTAAAGAACAGTAATTTTCTACTTTAAATCTGAAAATATCGGATATATATCAAAATCTTGATATATATCCGATATATATAAAAAATATCCGATATTTTGATATTTATATAAATATCATGATATTTTCCAACCCTGCTTTTATATAAATGCATCATAATGAAAAGAAAAAGAATAATTTACTGTGTATTTAAAAATGTATCCCGTTACCACTTTTTTGAAATGCTTAGTTATACAGTAAAATTCTAACAGTTTTTAGATGCGAGTTAAAAATAAGCATTGTATACAAAATTATTGAACGCAAGAATGAAAATTAAATTTTTAAAATGAACTGTTTTTCCTATAACCTTTTCAAACATTTACTAAAATTCATCAAAAGTTCTTTACTTTTGAAATTTAAATCTTGGTTTTCATCAAAGAAAATAAAAAATGTCTTAGGAACAAATTTCTTTCATTCTTCTTCCATTTATAAATATGAAAGTATATTTGGAATTCATGAAACCAAAAACTCAAAATTTCGATAAAAAGCAGCTTGAAAATTATAACATCATATTATTGCTTTTAAATGATTGAGCAAAAACGCGTGTAAATTCGCTTTTGTAAGTAAAATAATAATTGCAAAACTTAATTGGAATAGATAACGTAATGGCCATAAAAAGAATTTCAGAACTAACGTAATTTAATCTGGCTGAAAAGAATTTTCAAAACTAAAAGTGTGGAACAAAGACAGGTTTAACTTAATTGCATTTTCCGTAGTCAACTGCAATTAATGTGTTTTTTAATTTTGAAGGGATGTTTCTTTTGCTTAAAATCTTCTACTGTTACATTTCCTATTAAAAGTTACTATTTGTATTTCTCGTGAAAACTTTTTAATTTCTCGGTAATTTTAATTGTCTAACAGCTACTAATTCTCTCTTTTTTTTAATAAAATCATAAGTTTTGTACCGTACCTTTCTAGTTTTAAGTAAAAAATCCAATTAATATGCTTTGAAATTTTTCGTAGAATGATTCCTAATGGATCTAATGAAAATGTACTTATGTTTTTAATTCTTACACGAAGAGAACTTATAATTTGACAATCATTATGTTATTAATGCCGATTGTATTCCAACCACATTGTCGGTTTTCGAAGATTTATTTTTTGGGTTTAATTTTTTAAAAGTATTAAAAAAAGCACACTTACTCGAACACAGAAAAAGTATTAATGCACATACTTTGTTTCTTTAAAGATGAGTTACAAAGTAAAATAAAATTTCATGACTGACGGTTAATCTTAAGTATAGGATTGAAAGGTTGAAAGGTATTCAATGAATGGTTTAGAACTAATGAGTTCAAGTTTGGAAGATTACGAATGGTTAAGATGTTTAAAGAAGCAATGTGGTTACCTAAGTTTTTGAATTTTAACTCATAGTGTAATAAAACTTAGTAAACCAGCTTACACATTATGCATAATATCTTTTATAAAAATATTGTTTTTGTAAGCAACATTTCCAATAATCTTAGTTTAAAATGTTCTGTCAAGAGTAGGGCTTAGTGAAAGAAACGAAATTAAGAATTTCGATTTTTGATTAGCACAGCAAAAAGTTGCCTTTTAGTACCAAATTATAACATCATATTATTGCTTTTAAATGATTGAGCAAAAACGCGTGTAAATTTGCTTTTGTAAGTAAAATAATAATTGCAAAACTTAATTGGAATAGATAACGTATTGGCTATAAAAAGAATTTCAGAACTAACGTAATTTAATCTGGATGTACGTGTAGTACGTGTGATAGTTTATGAATTTTGAAAACTCCAGGCATGGGGAGAACCTTTTATAATTTCATTGTTTTTTAAACCCTAATATTTTCGAAATTAAGTCATTGATTAGGTCTTTAAATCTCCCAAATGTCACCCTAAATACTGTATCAACATTTCCTTTCATTTTGAATTCATCTTTCGGAAGTGGTTTTTGATACAATACTACTTTTCCCAGCACTTCTGTTGGAGCTATATGCTGAACAGCTCTATGTTCAGTGGGAGATCCGTTTCCTTTACATTTCACCTGCTATCATGGAAATCAAACAACGGTAAACGCCGCCACAAATGACATTGAATTAGTTCTGCTTGCGTGGAAATCACGTACTTGTCTCTTCGCATCCGACGACAATTTCGCAAGCAGTTGCCATGGCGTGTCGCTCGAAAATTGACTTATTGAGATGATTTTATTAAAGCGCGCCTTTTGTTGAGTGCTCGAAATCAAGGTTGTTCAGAGGAGATTTGAATTTATTAAAGCCGTCTGTAATAGGACTGGAATGTTATAGCTTGCTCACTCGTGAAGTGTTTGACGAATGTGATAAATTATAAATGTAGTAAACATTTTTTTTTTCAGTTGGTAGTTAGCTACTATTTGTAAGCCAATACATTTATACTATAAGATTAATTGAAACAGAAATAGAGACACTTATAAAAATAATCTTTAGAAAATTCATTAGTCTCCAGCAGTGTTGCCAGACATTTGGACGAAAAAGTCGCGGATCAAAGCCCTAAAAGTCGCGGATTTGAAATTTTCGGAGCCCAAATTTTACATTAGTAGTAATAAATATTGTTGGTACACACTTTTGCCAATGTTAATGAATTATTATTATAAAAACTCATACTTTAGAAGAAGCCCGGTGGCGCAGTGGTAGCGCATAGCTCTTCCGTGCCACAGGTCCGGGGTTCGATTCCTGGGCTGGGCAAGGTCGACTCAACCTTTCATCCCTTGAGTGGGTCGATAAATTGAGGACCAAGCGTGCTTGGGAACTAAACACTGGGGGTCCTGCGTTAGGCTGACCACCTAACCGGGACATATGCCTTGCACCCCAGGGCCCACGGTCAGGTGAACAAAGATGGGTATCGTAGGCCTTGGCCCACAGGGCTGTTGCGCCGAGGAGTTTTTTTTTTCATACTTTAGAACTTAAAAATATTCTTTTAAATTTTTAAAAGCTATTTCAACTAGAATATAACTAATTTTCAAAATTCTCTTTTATAAAATAAAATTTTTACAATAAAATATCATTTGAATTTTGTAACCTTCCATTAGTTAGATACATTGTTAATCTAAAAATTTTTCGGGAGGGGACCAAAATTATCCCTCAAGCCCCTCATGCATATTTTAATAGGTCCAATGTAACTTTAGGTAGAATTTGTGTCTTAAGAACTTAAGAAAAGTTGTAAGCAACGAAATTCAAAGTCCAAAGGGAGTCTGGGGGTCCTCCCACAGAAAATTTTTGGAAATTTGACCCTAAAAACAGGGTTTTAACTTGTTTTGGTACACAAAGTCCGAATTTCGAAGGAACATCGAAACCATACCACACTTCTCCAGGTATCACAACTCAACAGAAGTGCCAAATTGTGTTTTCATCATCAGGTTTTAAAAAGTCCAAAATTATGTCGGTTCCAAATCTCTAATAGGATTGGTATGTGTAATCTTTTCTAGGTATTTCAACTATTACAAACTAAAACTCTTTAAAACTTAAATGTTTTGATAACCAATTGTTCTGTTAGGAACCTATATTCAAAATTTTTTAGCTAGAAGTTTTGTAGTTATGTATTTATATAGAACTATCAGTATCACATTTGTAAAAGACAAATTCGAAAATAAATAAGGATACACTTGTCTTAGAGAACGTATTTATCTCCAGGTATCATACTCATAACAGTTAACAACTTAATTTAGTTTTCGTCATAATTTTTTAATGAATTTTACACTTTTAAACCAAAATGATACTGTTTCCAGATATATAATAGAACTGGTATGGTGTAATCTTGTTTAGGTGCTTTTCCAATTTTTACAAATTTAAATCCTTAAAAAGTTAAAAAATACACTAATGGCTTGTTGGAAACACTTATATGCGAAAAATTTCAAGAATCATTAAAATAAGGTTTAATCATCCCCTTTTGTCATTAACATATATACACACACTAATGAAGTCTAAATCCCATAGGTCATTGACCTGAAGAAAAACAAAGCTCCTTTGCGATATTTTTATTATGGGAATATTTCTCTCATAGAAGAAATGTGTCAGGCTTTTTAGCTGTGCTTTGAACAATTTTTATTTAATTTGCTTTCTGTAATGAGCTTATGATGATGTCCCTTTGGTCAAACTTTAATAATGTGTTATTTTTAGTTTTTATAAGGAACTGGTCGTACACAGAACAATAACTTTTGTAAGTAGTACTCAATTGTTATTAATGTGCAAAATTATTAATTTGGTACACTTTTGCTTGCGGCTGTTTGGCATTCTCTCTTTCTTTCTCTACTCTCAATTATATAAACTTTCTACAATTAACTTTATGATGTTTTTGTTTAACACATCTATTATCTGGGGGTAAGCACTGATAGGCCCTATTTTTCTTTTACACTTAATATCTTAAGTATAATTTTTCATGAATACATGGTAATTGATCATGCTCATATGACTGATAAAGAAAATTTTCTCTATTCCTCTTATAGTAGTTGTTGTAGAAATTGAAAGATGACAGAATACTCTATTTATTTTGTCGGAACTTCTCCAAAATGAAATAATTCTTCATTTACGATGAAGCAGATTCATTTATAAGAGCAGGAAATGGGGACTCCGCATGCAGCTTCATTCATCATGCTAAAAACATGCTTAATTTTTCTCTTTAGATAATGAATGAGGAAGCAAATCGGGCGATTTTAGCAAACAAATGATGAGGGATTTATGTTTTTGATGGCGGCCGTATGAGCTAAAGCTTTTACTTAGAAGAAAAAAAAAAATCCCGTCTCTCTCTAATGTGACGCATTAAATAGCCGCTATCGCGATTCTTGTCAGCTTCATCATTTCTTCGCAACGGATGTATTTTCTTCCGTTTTATGTCCCATAAGTAATACCGAATGTCAGCTTCCGTACAATCCAGGATAAGCGGGTATTATAAGGAATGCCACGGTTTTTCATGAATGGAAAGTGCAACGGAAAACACGGGAAAGGAAGAAGATTCATTCATCATTTTTAAAAGACGATCAGTCGAAGTATGTTTTTCGAAAGTCATGAAGCACGATGGGGCTTTTGAATTTATGTTGTGAAACGGAGTCATAAATCTTGAGTCAATGTTCTTTGTTTCGATGGATTTGTTTTTACGCCTTTTTGCATAATGCATGCGATTTGCTTTTAAAGATGTATGAATTTCATTGGAAAATCATTAAAAGCATCTGAAAAAGAAAGGTACATAATCTTCCTCGCGTGTTCAAATTTTTACTTCATGCACTGGCTTCTAATATCGTAGTAATGTATAGGTATGTTTTTAAGGTTGAAACGAAAAATACGTAATTTTGGGAGAATATGTCTCAATATCTCCTACTTTTTCTCTAACCAGCAATGATAGTTCTGAATTAGTGCAACACTTACTCCATACTCTCATATCAGTTAAAAGAAAACTAATTCACACCTATATTTTTCTTTGTTCTATTTATTTTCTGTTCCTCATTCATTCCTACCTTAAATTACTTGAGTTCCCCCCTTTGCAACATTTATCCCCATTTGAACCAAACTTTTAATAATATAATAATAATAATAATAATAATAATAATAATAATAATAATTTATTTCATTTTTGTACAAAGCGATACAATCGAAAATAGGGGGAAGGCATATTAGTCAGACTGGGGCACATGCCCATTTAGCTGACCAAAAAAATTATTACAAGCAAATTTAGTACAGATGAGGAAATAAAATCGAAAAAAAAAAGTGTCTTAAAATATAACTAATACACAATACATATGTACATAAAAAAAAAAAATAATAATAATAACACAATTTAAATGACAAATACAAAGAGATAAATGGCAAAACAGCATAGGCATTAAAATTACATGTTGCTTCTATAACATAAAAAAGACATCTAAATCATCAATGACCAATAAGAAATCAAATAACAAATTCTTAAATTTTTTATTACTTGAGATGTTTTGTAGGTCTAAAGTTAATCCATTAAATAATTTAGGTGCTAAATAACAAAAATGTTTGCGGAAGATTTCTTTATTGAAGCGCGGTATTTGGTATATTTCATTAGGTCTCCGTTCTGAAATTTGATTTTTATATTCACATATTGTTTTATTACGATATAAAAAATAAATCATACGAAAGAAAGCAATGTAGCGTATAGGTAGAAGTTTTATAGATTTTAAATGGTTGGGTGTCGAAGGTTTGTAGTTTAAAATTTTGAAGCATTTATTTTGAAGGGAGATTAATGGAGATAAGTTAGTTTTGTAGTCTCCTCCCCAGACAATAATACCGTAGTTTAATAGAGAATAAAACCAAGAATAATATAATGTATTTAAGAACAACTTATTCACTTTATTCTTCAAGTGATGAAATCTAATTAAAATAAAGCGTAGTTTTTTGCATAGATCACCTATGTGAGTTTTCCACTTCAAGTTAAAATCTATTTGAATACCCAAATATTTAATGGTATTAACGCGTTGCAAGGAATAACAGTTACAATTTTGAATAGCATTGCAGGTGTTACTGTGAAATTTGAAATTTAAGTCAATAGAGCATTCCTGCAATGTGAAATATATATATTTAGTTTTATTTAGGTTAAGAGTTAAATCATTTGACAAAAACCATTTTCTAATTAAAATAAGATCAGATTCAATTTGTCTTTTTAGTTCATTTAAATCATGACAAGAATATAATAGAACTGAGTCATCTGCATAAGTTATCATTTCACCAAAAAGATTTAATTTACAAAAATCATTTATAAAAATTATAAATAATAATGGTCCTAATATTGAGCCCTGTGGAACGCCACGATTTGTTGTGGAAAAGTCACTGTAGGAATCTTTTATTTTTACTCTTTGTTTCCTATTTGAGAGATATGAGATGAACCATTCTAAAATGTTTCCTCTAAAATGTTTCCTCTTGCAATTAATACATTCGCATTCTTAAAATTATTCATACTATCTCTCCTATAAGTTACAAAATCTCATAAAAAATCCACCACTGTCCTTTCTTCCGCAACACCCCTCCATCAATCACACTCTTGACACCCCACGGCTTCCGAAATTCCCCAATAATCTCGCACCGGGGGCCCTAGCAACTCCATCAAATCTCCAAGAGTCACAACAAGGCTCCTTTTTCTCCAGCAACAGTGGCTGGCTTTGTGCAGATTTCCACTTGTTAAACAAACAGCCTCTTCATCTCTTGTATCCCACTCCGCAGGCGGTTGGAATAGAGAAAGACAAGCATCTGTCTCGTGATATCAAACGACCGTTGATCGCTTGGGAGGATGCAGATGAAGTCAGGGATAAGATTGCAGGAGCTGGATTCCGCGAAGGTATATGACATTATTGGAAGGAAGGTTTCGGTTGCCACGACTGATGGGTTGCGTCGGTGGAGTTTTCATTCTAGCGATTGATATCTGAAGTCATGTTTTCTTTGTATGGTGGTTCCATTGATTGGAAGAACTGAATCAGAGAGATTTTTTCTGAGAAGCTTTTTTTCCGAAAGATATTTGTTTGAATCGATTTAAATTACACTCATGTCCAAAAATTAAGGACAATTTAATATTTTGGGAATAATGACACAGATATCAGTTACTGTAAAGTCCTTTTAAGGGTCCTATAGACATAAATCGAAACAAAAACAAAAAGTTTTACGTGGGTAGACAGGGGAAGAAGCATTCAACTCAAATAAAGAAGCCGATTTAAGCATCCATCGTTTATTACGACATTAGCAATATTTATACTAAAAATTACGTCATCCAGTCAAAGTAGAATTTAAAATCTTAAAATATTACTGACAGTTAAGACACACATGAGAACTTCAAATAGTAAGAGCTAAAATCCGCCCAAAATGAAGATTGATGAGATCACTTAATATCGCCTAAAAAATCCTGCTTTAATGTATTCCACGCACTTAAATCATGCATGGAGTTCAGGAATATCATATCATATACAAATAACAGGAATTTTTCTCTAAATGACTCTTACATGAACTTTTCTGTTACTGTTCTGAATGAGTATATAACTCCATTATCAATTAAATCAAGCAATAATTTTAATTTTGAAGTCCTTTTATCAACATTTTTTTTCATCATTACTATGTTTTTATGGCATTATCAAAAGACTTTTCTTCATTTTTAAGAAATAAGGCTTACCCTGTTTTATCTTACCTTGTTCTTCCTTTTTTTTCTTTTCATTACCTCCGGTTTAAAATACCAGTTCGAAGAAGTCCTTAAAAATTAAAATATACCTATAAAGCTTCAAAAATAGTTGAGTTATTCAATAATTATAAATTGTAAGGTAGTTTAATGGTAAGGTAGTTAATGGTAGTTTTATAAGATTTATAATAAATCGTATTTTAATTTTTTTTCATACATACATTTCTTTACCTTTAAATAAATAAATCTAATTCAAAACAACCTTTTAAAACTATTTCTCCATACAGTTTTAAACCTCTTTACTCATAATATTTTATGCATTTTCATGTGTGTGATAGTAATCATGCTTTTATCTGCAGTAAAAAGCATTACGAAGTATTTCAAGATATAAAATAAATAGAGATTACCGCAAAGATCATGCCTGATGCAGACATGGAAGTTCTATGAAAGTTTTAAACCCATAAGTATGATGTAACTATACGGCATGGGTGAATCCAAGGGCCATAAAAGCATACTCTTAGAAGAATCTTTTTATTCTGAAAGTGCTTCCGTTACACAGAGAAAGAATTCCCCAAACGCCTGATACTTTCGAGGACTCTCCGAATTTCAGGTGTAATTTCTCAAACCCCAAAAGGGAACGAAGGAATCCAATTGATTTTCTAGTCTCGTAGCTGTAAAGAAGAAACCGTTGAATGCAGCAAAGGAAAGATACGTTGAGGTTGCGAATGTAGCTGTTTCAAAAGCTTCCCAAATATAAAACTGAACTGTGTTGGAGTTGAAACTGAACCGTATTTCTTTTTAAAGTTGAGAAAGGGGGTATTGGAGTTTTATGCACGCGCATTTTTAAATAACAATAGGATGTAAATGAATAAAAAAGAAAAAAATCATTACAATGATATTATAGTTCTAATTTAAATTTAAACATTGAAGGATGCATTAAACGAACTTTTTAAACTTAGTGTTTAAAAACTATGATACTTGTATAAGTTATACTAATTGTACTTTTTACGTTTTTGTCTCGATTACAAATTTTGTTCCGATAGTTGACATTATTTATTAACGTCGAAACGGAGAAATTGATAAGTAATTTTTATTAGGTTGTAGACTTGTAGTCATTAAATCCACATTAAAAAGTTATTAACGATGCGTCTTCACGTACCAAAGTATTGATTGGTTCTTCTCGGAACTCTTTTAAAAAGGGCACCTTACTCATTTTTAAATAACGTTGAATTTTCATCTCCATTAGATTAAAATCTGCATTTTTCAGGATTCAAAGACACTGAATATAGAATCATTGATTTTGAATCGGGTTTCAAAACTTAAATTAGCAATTTAATTAACCAAGATTAAAACCTTTCATCGCCGCCAACGCAAATATTGAAAGATGCGGCTCTTTAATTAGACCCTTAATTAAAGCCGATGAAGTCACTACTAGGCTGGAATTGAAAATTCTCAGAAAGTATTCTACACTTATTAAGGCTTTTTACTAAAGAACGCCTTACTAAGACTGACTTTTCTTGCTTTAGGTGTCTCGTGATTTCGAGTCTTGAATATTCAAGCGGGATTTTAGGCTCGGAACATTGGGATTTTCTTTGAAAAAACTCAAGATTCCTTTGTGGTAAAAGAAATGGCGCAGTGGAACGAAAATTGGCCCTAGGAAAGGTAAACATTCTGGAAAGAGAGCGACAATCGACGTTTTGGCGGATGGTTCCATTTTGGGTAGGGGTTGCAGACAGACTGGCAAATAAATATCCACAATCTTCTTCTTTGGCCTGGAGGAAGAGCTATTAAAAGTCTTGTTTGCAGTGAAGGAGCAAAAAGAGGCGGAGACCGTTGAAACGATTTTTGGAGAGAGAAAAAAATGGCGAAATGACTTTCAACAACAACTCCGTTCCCTAAAAAGTTGTCTCTCCTCGCTTCGGCTGGATCTCGAGAGTTTTGAAGGAAATAGCTGCGAAGTAGCTGCTGGAGATGCAAAAAAACAGAACGGGGAAAAGGTTTTTCCAGTTCTTTTTCGAACATCATTTGATAGCTCAGAAAATCATTACTGCCATCTTATTCAGGTGCTTCTGATGCAAGTTATTACTTTTCGACGTGTTGGTCTTGTTTAGGTTTGTGAAGGAAGGTGGAATAAAAAAATATGTTAAAGAGCTAAAAATGTTTGGAAGCATACTTGAAACTGTTAAGTAGTTTTATAAATTGATATTTGGGTTTCTGTGTGACACTTATCGCTTTTAAAGGTTTTCATCCGATACTTTTCCTTCTTTATTTCCTTTTCAGTTTTATTCAGATTGTTCGATTGAGCTGAAAATATCGATGGAATGTTTCATACTGATTGTTATACTTTTTTGTGAAATTATTGTGTTTTTGAAAATGTGACTTTTTCTCGTTATTTCATTATCTCAGTAGGTATTTTATTCTTATGGCATTCTGATTATTTTGAAGTTCTTGAGATTTCAAAAATGTTTTATGAAGAACAGGTATTTTCTTTTCAAAATTAATAAGCACTGAAGTACACTCTTAATTCCTTTACTATCATGAGCACATTTCGATATAATAATTAAGTAAATTTTTACACAAAGTGTAAAAGTAGTACTTATTTTAAGAGTAATTATTTTTATCCTTTTAAAATTCATTGGTTAACTTTGAACTCTGTTTTCCATGATTCAGCCTCAACCTAATCAGTCTTGACCTCTGTCTTCTAAACAGATATAACCATCACATTTGAAGTAGAAATTTTATCTTTGGCACGTCCAGTTTTCCCCTGGCCTAAATTCTACAGACTAAAAGGTAACCTATGGTTTTGATGATGGTGATGTAGATAAACAGAAAATACAGGTTTATCAAGGCATTGCAATATTATGGCATCATCAACAGTGTTTCGAAAATCGAGGTCAAAAGTAAAACCCTGTGTTCTTAATTGTTCAAAGGCTAAGAGTGTTAGTATTCTTCAAAGACCTATTTGACATGCGTTAGAGGAAGTGCATTTCATCCACCCATCCAAAGTAATTTCTATTAAAGAAACAGTGTTACTGACGCTTTGAGAGACACGCTTTTTAAGACTGATATATGCATGGGATAGCATTCAAGATGATGGAATAGTTAAAAAACAGTTTCATACTCTAGGAAATCGTGTCAGATTTATATTACATTACCTTTACCTGTGTACCTGGTTTCTAAATGGACTTCAAAATCATATTATTAAAGTAGTATTACTTATTCCTTTATACTTATAACCATTATATTCTTTGTAGAATAACAATAGTAAACTTTAGAAAGTATTTAATATAATTTAATACAAGTATTTACACAATTATGAGATGCTTTCGGCCATTTTCAACGGACAAAATATCAGTAGTTAAAAAAAGAACAAGGAAAAGCAAGAAGTTATTCTTTGTATGTATTGATGAGCAATAAACTGTCTGTTTCTCGAATTGTCTTGAAATGTCAAAAGCCACAATCAGGTTTCCATGACATAAAACGACATAAAAATGTATAATTCTCTATAATGTACTTTTCGTAACATTAAATAAACGATAACTGTTTAGGATGATGAAATAACGCATCCATTTCTTTACTTAATTGTTTTGTCCTTTGTTTTTGATTTTACTACAGATCTCAGAACAGTGTATTTATTACCCACATTTGATGCTCAGTTAATAGCTCCAGCATAGAGGATCATTTGCAATCACACAAAGTGGGAAAGGAGAAATGTCCATTTTATTACTTAGAAAATGTGTTGCTATTGTTAATGCAGGTTTATAAATTGTAATTATATTTATGTCTCAAAATAACCACATTGTTATGCAAATCCTTCCGTGTTGCTTTTTGTTTGTGATGATTATTTTTAATAATCAGTGCCAGTTACATGAATGAAGTTAGTTTTTAATAACCTTGAAGAGGTTAGGTAGAATATGTTAATTGTTTTTTATTGGTTTGAATTTTTTTATAGAAAAATTTGAGTTTCCATTAACTTATTGAAATGAAATAAGTGAAACGAACCAAAGATAATTTGATAGCATTACAAAAAATTATAGTCTGTGTAAATAGAATCGGCGGTTGACCTTGAGTTTTTTCTCCATGTATTTCTTCTGCGTTGCCATGGTAAAGCATGACGTGTAACCGCCGATTTTATTTACACAGACTATAATTGCTTCAATTAAACAAAATAGGGATGACCTAATAACCATAAAGGTCATTAGTCAGTTTTAAGGAATCCTTTATTAATAAATACTCTAAACATTTTCAATTAATGTTTTAAAGTGTAATAAAAGTTTACCATGTATATAGAAACTATTTTCTCAGTTTTCAAAAGAGGGAACGTGTGTTTAACTTCATATAGTGCGTGAGTTGAGTTGTACCTCACAGAGTGTATAACAGTAAAATTAATTATTTACATAGTTAGGACACACCATAGAAGCTAATTCTCTGGGTAGATTCCAAATCTGAGCAATTTAGACACAGCTGACTCAGCAATGCGTGCAGCTATACCATTTCCTTTGTTAGTAGTTAATTATACATCGTCGTAGCCATTGATTTTATGAGGTTTTCTGAGTTTATTTAGATAGAAAGCAAACAACCCACCAAAATCTTCTATACCGGTATGGAAAAAAACATTAAATAGAGATTTTCACTATTTTAAGGTTTTTAACTACTTATTCGAAATTTTTCTGGAATTGTAGTTTACTAGACCAAAGAAAATTTCTAAACATCATATTAAATAAAGATTCACATCGCTAACAGAGTATTTAGGGAAGTATACGGATATATAAGTATGTGAGAATTTTATAAAAATCCTTTACTATAAATAGTTCAGTTAAATTTTTTTTAAAAACTTGGTTTCCCAAGCCTGTTTCTAGCATGAGCTTTAATGCATTTCTGAAATGAAATATAAAATCAGTGACTCAATGGAAAACATATAATTAATTTAAACGCTTATAATCATTTTTTAAAGTTAATTTGATATAAGATACATATATAAATTAATCAAACAATATTGATTTGATTTGAGCTAGAAAATGTTAAAAATGAAACTCTGTTATTATATCTGTGTTCTGTAAAAATATTCTTTCAATCTGAAATAATGCTTTGAACTGAATTGAACTGAATTATTGAAAAAGTGCACAAAAGCTGGATAGACAAAACTGTTAAGCACAAAAATACAGAAAAAAAGATGCAAACAATCAAAAAGAAACTCAATAATATTTATGATTGAGTGATGATTAAATTGCTAGTTTTTAACACACACACACACATATCTCCAGGGGTTTTTTTTCCAGATTTTAAAAGCTTTACAAGAATGCACGAACAAATTCTGTGTTAAAGTTAACATTAATACTTTCCTCACAGAATAAACTAAGTTATTGAAAAGATAGTCTGTTATGGATAAACTCAAACCTATCAATTTAACTAGTTGTTGACAGCTATATCTTAAAAAAAATCTTAATGCTTTAATTCGCTTGTTTACTTAATGCAAAACGAAAGCATTTCATTCATAAAAGAACATCTGTGGTTCGTAGAATCTCTTTCGTGGGTGGTTATCTATGTTTTTACATGATTTATTAAACTAATCTAGATTAGGCACTGAAGGAGCATTTCAATCATATCATAAGGGACCATTCATTAATTACGTAAGGATGATTTTGGCAATTTTTGACCCCCCCTACCCCCATGTAAGGGTACGTAAGATTTTTCAAACCCCTCCCCCCCTATTCTTACGTAAGATTCCATTTCGTTTTTCAAAATAATAAAATGTTAGAAAAGGATCAGTTACACTAAAACTCTCAGTTTGACGTAAATCAATTTTTTTTATTTCTCTACAGATAAGTAATATTCTTGCTGTCCAGTCCATTATACATATTACCATTATATTATTATCTCTAGTCTTTGAAATACCATTTATCAGTAATTATGAACTTGGAAAATCTTACGTAAGAATTGGTTTGACCCCCCCCACCCCCTTAGGAAGGGTATGTAGAGATTTTTCCAACCCCCCTCCCCCTCGGGACCCTTACGTAATTAATGAATGGCCCCTAAGGATAATAATAATAATAATAACTTTATTTACTGCACAAAATTTTTTTTACATAAACACAAGGAAAAAAAACATTTGACGCCAAGGGAAAATTTAACAATTCCCGTTCAGGCGACAGAGAATGTATTTTACATAAAATACAAAATAAATGAAAAAAAAATTATAACAACTTAAGAAAATGAGTAAATAAATAATGGCAATAAGCTGGATAACTGATTATAAATAGATTGCTTCAATTGAGGGAAAAATATGAATCCAAGTCGTCAATATTTATTATGAAGTCATGTAGTTTTCTTTTAAAAGTGGAATATTTAGTAATAGTAATTAAATTTAGAGGTAAACTGTTGTATAATTTAGGTGCAAGATAATAGAAACTTTTAGAAAATATATCTTTGGAAAATTTTGGTATCTGATAGCTTGCAGTTGATCTAGTATTGTAACTACGATTACGCAAGTTAAACAAAGATTTATGTCGAAAAAGGTGAAGTAAAATACGGAAATATGCATTGTGTCGAATTGGAAGTAATCTAAGGGTTCTAAAATTATTTGGATAGGGTTGAGGATTAAGAATTTTAAATATTTTGTTTTGGATTGAGATAATTGGAAGGAGATTGGACTTGTATTCACCCCCCCCCCCCCAAATTCAATTGATTCAAGAAAAACGAAGAAGTAGTGAAATGCATTCATATTGCTTTGCTGTTGAAATCTAATAAATCATTTCAGAGTTTTCTGAATCTCATGTTATTTAGTTATACTAGTAATATTTTACGTAACTTAAAACCGCTTTACTTGATAGAAGAAAGATGTAATTTTACTCTAATAACTTTTAAATAATATGTTCTCATTCTACATCTTTAAACCATTGTTAGAAGAGAAGAAGAATTTGCATTAAAAACTTAGCAAAAGTAATAAAAACTTAGTAAACATATTTAATTCAGCATAAAATTTATGTATGACCGAACGATGCTTTTTTGCTATGAAAAAATAAACTTGGAATTCCGAATTTCTTAAATTAGTACTCAGTTTCTTAAACTGACACAAAATAACTCTAAGATCAATAAAATTTATTTAAATTTTTTATCAAAAAGCACTTAAAGGAATCTCATATTAGGAGATAATATTTTAAAGTGCTTTTCTAAAAGTTATATAAATAGGACATACATAAAATTATTAAAGAAAAACATACAAAATAAAGGGTGATATTTTCAGGCAGATAGGGTTTTAAGTACTTTAGTTAAATACTTGCTTCGTTCTGAGTTTTAATGTTTTCTCATTCAAGAAAATATTTGTGAATTGAAAATTCGAGAAGTATTCGCTGCACTAATGTTTATATCTTAATTTCTGCCTTTATAAAGTTTCATTTCCTTTAAGTTAAAACTTTTATATGGTTTGAATTTCTTTGGTACAACAACTCTTTTTCTACAGTACCTATAAGAAATTAGTTTTCATGTAAACTCACGCAAACATACAAAAACCGAAAAGAGCTCGTAACTATCATTTATTTAATCTTTTTTTGTTTCAATACATTTTAGTGGAAAAAGTATTTCATCGAACAACTACTTTTTGCTAACAGAATTAAAATAAATTTGGTTAAAAAAAGTCCCCCACACCATTTTAATTTTTCGATGTATATGAACCCCTCCCACCCCTCCCACTTTCTCTAATTCACTGGTTTGGATGATCATGGAAATTCTTACAACATTAGAGTATTTGCTCAAAAGGTAGAATTCAATATTTCTTTTGCAAAGTCATGTGAAAAACTTTGACTTATTATATTTTTAAAGCAATTACAACATTCTATAGTGGTATAGACAACCTTAAAAAATTAAATTTATATCTTTCTCAAAATCTATTTTAAATATTAAATTTTTCAAAAGAAAATGACGCTTGAAGACATTCTATACCATGTTTTTTAAATGATTAAAAAATTTGCAGTTTAGTTTCAGAAGATTTATGCATGCAACTACTTACAGGTTCAGTGACTTAAAAACAATTATTTAATTTAAAATAATTCAGAGTCAAAAGGAGAGGATACGCAATCATTATAAATCAATAAGAAAGGAGAAGTACAATCATTATAAACATCACAGAAAAAACAAACATATTTTTGTATTTTTAAAAAGAAAAGCATTAAATTTATCAGTGTAATCAAGTAGTGAAAAAATCAGGTTACTACCAAAAGTAATCAGTGCTCCTTTTTATTGAACTAACGCCCCCCCCCAGGGGCGTATTTAGAAATTTATTGCTGGAAAACTTATTCGAGCCCAAATATCCCTTAGAAAAAATTTTTGCATATCAGGTTTAAAGCTAGATTTTTGCAACGGGGGTGAGGACCCAAAATTATTCATATGCATATTTAAAGGAGGGCTCTGCCCCCCCCCCTTTATGCGCACTTTGCGCGTCCTCATTTCTCTATCTCCCTTTCCCGTTCTAAATCATCCCCGATACCCCCCCCCCTACTTTGAAAACGAAACAACTGTGCTAACAGTAGAAACACCATGAAATACTACTTACGCCATCTGGCGAAAAGAATACGCATCTTTCGGGGTGTTCTGTAACCATTGATGTTTGTTGATGTTACAGGAGATAAGAGAGTAACTCAATGAACTTAAGTAAGTTTTGAGGAGTTACTTATTTCCTGGTTCTCAACATTTTAGAATATTTAAAGGGGGAGATTTCTTCCACAGATATTGCTTTTCAGATATTTTTTTTTTGCCAGCCAGAAATCATGAGACATTTAATTTTAAAAAATGTTTTCAACTTACATCTAACTGAAAAATCTTAGTGTTATTTGCGTTTTTTTAAATACTCATTTTAATTTTAAATATCAGATGCTATCTTCTTAAATTACAGTATTGCATACATATAATAATTTTATTCGTCAAAAAATTAAAGCAGGTAATTTAAATTAAGTCTAGTTTTATCTCAACAACTTTTTCGACTTGAACATAGTGAATGTTAATAAATTTACAACTAAATGATCGTGTTTTAACTACTTTTCCTTCAAAAGTACGACTAGTCACTACTAAAGCTCTCAGGTCATTGGATTGTCTTTCTATACATAAAAGAAAATAAAGCAAACATTTTTTCAAATGTAATCGTTATGGAAAAATATTAAGATTTCATAAAGGTAATGTATAACATTTTTTATCTTACCAATATTTTATCTAATTATTTTACATTTGATCTAATTGCATTTGTGGAAGAGTATTAAGATTTGATAAAATAATGTAGCACATAATTTTTTTACCTCTGGCTGACATTTGATCTGATGATAGCAGATAGATGATAGTGAAATCAAACAAACGCTTTATAAAAATAAATATAAGCAGTATAAATATAAAAATAAAAATAAAGCAAATAAAATGTTTGATACTGTTTTATAAACAAAATAATTACGTGTAAAATTGCATAAGAACTTATTCTACTGTATATATTTAACAAAACATTTTTTTCAAAACTTCAATATCAAATAAATTATATTCCCCCATACAATCTCATTTTTCTAACCGTCTATCTCTATAAGAACTTTTAAAGCTCAATTTTCCACTCTTCTAAATTTGATCCCAGAACTTATTTTTTGACGATATCTCCCCATGACACTATCTAGTTCTGGAAAGTGTCAAAATGGCCCATAAAGGAACTTCCATGTCATTTGAAAATGTTATTAAAGAGGAGAAATGTTTTGACAGGTTCAAAAGGCCAAGTTCTATACTTTCTTATTTATATAATGCATTAGGTAATATTTACCTGTCAACTCAAGACTTTAAAGTGACAAAAGTTTTCCTAGAAATTTTGCATTTTCGTTGTCATGATATGTTTACAGAAAGTATTAGAAGTCACTTTTTAGAACCATACCCTGACATTAATCGTCCGCGAAAGCCACTGGAAAGATGCATAGATCAATATTTTCTTACGTAATATTGCAGTTAAAAATCCAATTCTTTATTTATACCAAGAAGAAATACATTTAATTTATTTTTATAAAAATGTTATTTAATAAATTTGTGAATTTTTAAAATCGTCTAAATACTTCTCTGTGAGTTGACTAAAAAATTTTAAAACATAATTTTTTCCTTTAATTTAATCTATTAAAAACTGAATTAGTACGTTGCTTTTATTTTTCTATTGGGAAATAAAAATATCCCTTGATACTTCTTGCAAGTTATTCAAATTTAATTTCAAGCCTATAAGATTTCTTCGTTAGTACATATTTTAGTAACTTTATGAACACCGTAGCATCTTATAATTTTTTTAAACTAAACATATCAATAAGAAAAAAGAAAGGTTGAGTTAAAGGACCATCAGTATAAAGGCAGTATGGCATCACAAACATTCGCTACCGTATAAATTCGTGCATTCCAGTTCAGTTCTGACATTTTTGATCGTGTGGAGAATCAAAAAGTTTATGCGTGCAGTTTATTCAATCATACACAAGTTCATTCTACTTCTCTCTCCACATTTACAAGAACAATATTCCAAAAATTGTTGCACACTCAGACTTAGTGCATAATACAATTTTTAAAACAATCAACAACAAAAGTCACGATGGTAAAAAGAAATAAGGTGAGCAGATATACAAAAAATTCTTAATAATGTAGAAATACGCCATACAGGGCCGTATCCAAGGGGGGGGGGGGTTTAGGGGTTCAACCCCCCCCCCCCCGAAATTTTGACATCAATTTTTATACTGCTATTTTTCTTGAAAATTATGTCTCACAAGGAACGATATCCTCTTCGGGTATAACCCAAAGGGTCTCAAAATGAGTCAAAACCCTACTTTTAAGGGTAAAATTTCCAAAAATTTTTGGGGGGAGGACCCCCAAACCCCCTCGAAATTTTGAAATCTATTAAGTGTACGGTTTTTCCTTCAAACTTGTGCGATTTACAAGGATTGTTCCTCTTTACTGTTACCTAATATGTCTCAAAATGAGTTAAAATGCCACTATTAGGGGAAAAATTCAAAAAATTTTCTGGAGTAGGAACCTAAAAACCCCCTTAACATTTCGCCATTTATTACAATATTCCTTCTTTTTACCTTGAAAATTCGGCCGCTTACAATGAGTGGTGCTCTATGGGTGTAATCTAAAGGGTCTCAGAAATGAGCTAAAACACTCTTTTGAGGGGCAAATTTCTAAAAATTTTCTGGGGGAGGACCCCCAGACCCCCCTTTTACTTCGAATTCATATTGTTTAAACAATTTTGAAATGTAGTGCATCAAAATTTCAATCCAGTGTTGTCACCTAAAACTCAACATATAAAAGTACCCGTAAGGAGGTACCTCAGAAAATATTTTAGTCAAAACCCCCCCCGAAACAAAAGTCTGGTTACGGCCCTGACGCCATACGCCAACTTCTATATACAAATACAAATACAAATACAAATATAGTCGATCAACTACAGGCTAAAAGCCCAGCAAGGTTGATCCAGTCTATCCAATTCAACCTCCCCCCGATTTCCAGTATTCGTCTACTTTTCTTTTAAACTCGTCCACCCCACTTGAGTTAACTATCGATTCAGGTAATGCATTCCATTTATCCACTACTCTATTAAAAAAATAATGCTTCCTAAAATCCCGTTTAAAACTTGCCTTATTCAATTTTAAACTGTGACCCCTCGTTCTATTACCCGTACAGAAATCTAGTCCCTCTGTGTCCCCTTGTTTTAACATTTTAAAAAGTTGAATCAAATCCCCTCTAGCCCTTCTTTTCTCTAAAGTGAACATATTTAACTTCTTAAGTCTTTCCTCGTAACTAAAACTAGATATACCCTTGACCAATTTAGTTGCCCTATGCTGAACCCTTTCAACTAAATCTATATCTTTTTTTAAGTATGGAGACCAGAACTGAACAGCATATTCGAGATGAGGCCTTACCAAGCCTCTATATAATGGCAAAATAATGTTTCCGGACCTTGAAGAAACAGTTTTTTTAATGTATCCCAACATCCTATTAGCTTTTTTACTTGCAGCTGAACACTGATGTTTCATTTTAAAGTCTTCATTTACTATCACCCCTAGATCTCTTATACTATCACCCTCTTTTATTTTATCCCCTTGCAGATAAAATTCAGCCCTACTATTGCTACAACCCATGTGCAATACCTGACATTTACCTATGTTAAAGGACATACCCCATTTTTCTGCCCATACCGATAAAATATCTAGATCGCTTTGTAAATTTTGAATTTGCTCCTGAGTATCTACCCTCCCCCAAATTTTTAAGTCATCAGCAAAGATGCTAATTTTGTTCTTGATATCCTGACTAATATCGTTGATGAAAATTATAAAGAGAATCGGTCCCAATACTGACCCCTGAGGTACACCACTCTTGACCTCTGCCCACTGAGAATAATTACCCTTGACTTGCACCCTCTGCTTCCTACCTATCAACCAGTTCCTAATCCACAATAATGTTTTACCCCTGATACCCATTTTTTCCAATTTAAAGAGCAGTGCCTCATGTGGAACTTTATCGAAGGCCTTTTGAAAATCTATGTAAAATATATCTACACTATTTTTTTATATTATTGGCTTATAGTATAAATGACGCAATGCAGTTCCTCAAACACTCAGCTACACCATATTTTTCTTTTAGATTTATATCTAGGGTGGATCTTAAAACAATGGAATTTTTTCAGAGTAATGTTATAAATGAAACTTTGCCATATCTCAGTGGAATAAAATAAAATTATTTCCTGGCGGTGAAAAAGGTTTTGCACAACACTTGTAATGGCGTGAAAAAGCCATGTTGCAATCTGTTTCGCCATTATCGATTCGCCCCTAAGGTTCATTAATCGAGTCTAACCATATTACCCTCAATAAAAATTCCTGTGCAGAGAGAAAATTTGATTTTTTTCATGTTCTGGATCTACTTGCAAGATTAATGGTCTTGGTTTTTGAGTTCCGAAAGGAAACATCCATAAATCTAAAGGAACATACTTCTTGATAGTTAGCAAACTTAGAAATAAATGTGTCTAAAAAGAGCTGGGATTGATATTCTTATGGTAGATTTGTGTAGTCTAGATAAAAAGGACTTTTGTAAAAGGTTTTCATTCAAACATTTAAACCATAAGAAAATATTTGGTAGGAAAAATATGATATAATAGTGTAAAATGCTATTAATTTAATTTATTTTAGTTCTTCTACAACATTCAGAAGATTTTTTTTAAAAAAAATTACTTTGGTTTTAATAAAAATTTGTGGAATAGAAAGATATATTTGATTTTTGGACTTGCAGAACTTTTTACTTGAATTTACAATAAAGATATCAAAGATAAGCTATAATGCTACCTCACTATTTACTCTTGGTACGATTTTGGCTATCTACAAATTGCGAATTTTTCATTTATCTAAATTCTAAACCATATGGGTAAGTTTATTTGTTTTTACCTGTACTTGTGACCAGTCTGTAACAATAGGGATCGATGTTTTTTTCTGTGTTTGCCAACAGTTGTAGTAGTTTTTTTTCTTCTTAGGATTCTGTTCGAGCGGTGAATACCGCGCGTGGTATGGATGTTAGTGGAATACAACTTTTTAAATTTTTACGTAATTGCTGTAAATAAATTTCCTTTAGAATTATTCTTAAAAAACCCTAGACACACATACAAACCTCTAGTCCCACATTTATGCAGAATTCTCACTGTTAAATAAACATAAACTATCAACAAATATAATCATCCATAGTATGTAAGATTCTTTGAGTGTGTCCATAAATTAAAAATTCGTAAATGTTTTTGTTTTAAGAAAATCCATGCGACCTCTTTTATTCCTTTCAAGCTGAAGGAATATTTGAGACCTAATTGCCTTCAAACAAAATTTATCGAGCGTCCAATGAGAAGCTGAGAAGCTGCTTTTGATGCCTCGTTAATCTTAAGTAACTGTCGGTTAACTAGAAATTAATGAAAGAGTTTATGGTGTTTTATAGGTGATGAGTATTACGTTAAATCCTCACATGCATAGCGGACTCATTTATAGACAGAAATAATAATAATCATTAGAACTTTTTTTCAATTAAACCTTTTGGTTTATAACTTCCTCCTTTTCTCCTTCTCCAAATAATCTAAAAATCTTTAAAATGTCCCATGATATTATTAATCTTAATAAAAAAACGATCAACTATAATTCACTGTTTCACATAATCCTTTAAAAACTTTTCAGAAATTTTCTTTCAGAAGTATTTTTTAAAAAGGACTTGTATACGTTTAAAGCCTTCACAGCAAGGTATTTATGTTTTTAGATCTCTGTACGAAATTTTTATAAGAAATAAAAAAAAAAATTCATTACCATGCCATATAATAGTAGTTTCCCTCCGAAAAAAAAACCCGAACTAGATTTCAATATTAAAATTAAAACATAAATGGCGGTCACTAATTACAGATCGTGTGCAGAAAGATTGCCATTCCAGGCACTGGTCATTTGGGCAAGCTTACCAATAACAAAAATTAATTAATTAAACTTCAAAAACCCGTAATTAGTACCCAAGCATTAACGTGTTTGAAAATACCCCTTAATTAAGAACACATAAAACAAAAAAAAAACATATTTCAATTAGCACAAATGAGAAAACTGTTATTCGCATTACACACTGATTACCAAAACTCCACCGTACGTTTAACTACTAGTATGGAAATATTCGTTATTCTGAGCGTTCTGAGCACTCTGGAGAGATCCGGATTTAGCCCAGCAGATCCTCCAGCAATAATTACTCTCTAACGAGTTCGTTAATAAAGTAATCGCAGGGAAAGTTCAGTCATCTGCGACAAGAGCTGGCAGAACACCTTGTTAGGATTAAATGGCGGAAAAGAAAACGAGGTAATTTTATTACTAAAATTATTTCGACGTCCTTGGTGACATGTTGTTTTTTCCTGGATATTATCTTTTTTTTACGGGTAGAAAAAAACGATCAGACGTCTGCGGATTTTTTTTTTACTCTTAAATTAGAAAAGAATGGGAAAATAGGGGGAAATCGGAAATGTCTACGAAGAGTTTTTGCTGTATAGCAGCATTTTGACATTCCTGCAAATGACAGTCGTTAATAGATGACACAGGCATATAGAACTTATTTTATTTGCGTTTACCTTTTACGTAAACCTAAATGATAACTATTACTATTGCATGACAAGTGTGAAAAGCTCTCAGTTAGACAAGCTTCGACCTTAGAAACAAACTATCTCATACGTAATATATTTATCCGTTGACGTAACCTAAACTTTCTAACACAATTTCCTCGAGCTATGACACGGATGTTCTCCCGTTAACTAGTATCATCTCGCTCGAGAGCAGCTGAAAGAGAAGACGCGTGCTGTCGTTCGGAAAGATTCCATAAGTTTCGCCAGCTTAGAATTGAAGTTATGAAAGGGGTGGCTGTGCGGAAATTCCTTTACGTCCCAGACCAGTTCTGCTGACTACACGTTTGTAAATAAAGAGCTGGATCATGCTATTGCATTAACATCTAGATTAAAATTCTTAGCTAAATTTCTAAGAGTCCTGCGGGCGTCTTGGGAGAAAGTGGTGTTAATAATAATGTTTAATTCCGTACTTGGTTAGCGGTGTTTTGAATTGGTTAATGGTTTGAATTTGTCTTCGAGAATTATTTGTTAAAGTTAAGATTTATCGAGACATGTATATACATTGATGGTTTAATAACTTCAAAACACAATTTCAAATGGTGTGCACCTACATTAATTAAAGTACCCAAAAGTTTGTACTTTGGATCAGTTATTAAATCTAGCAGATAAATTTGAAATTTTAATCAACGGGAAAGATTTCTTGAATCAATTGCTTACATCAACTGTGTAAAACAGTTTTATATGTAAGACTAGTTGATATACCCGGCCTTTCAAGTCAAGGGTGGAGTTTGAGATCTTTTTCTTTAAAATTTTTAATACATATCGTATACTTGATTTTGTTGGGTGTAAGGTCACTTCACTCAGTTGGTTTTAATAATTTATAACCAGAGATTTATAATAATACTAGCTTATTTGCCCGCACTTGCACGGGTAGAGTGTCGAAAATTATTTTTTATGCTGTCTCAAGTTGCATGTATGTATGTTTCTGTATCAGTCCCATGCATGCAGTGCTATTTTATATTGATGCTCCTTGTGCCTTTTCTTCCCGGTGTTCCCGTTGCCTTTTTCATTCCGGTTCCAAAAGTGTAAATCTATCCAAATTATCCATCCTAGGTAAAAAAAAATTCAATTGAAAATATTACAATAATTTGAAACCCCAAAACCTGTAATTAACCCGGGTTCGTTTTGAAATTCTGTATAGAGCATTTTCAATCACATGACTCGGACCTAACAACGGCCTTAGCAACAGAAGATGTTACAGTTTTTTGCCCTACAGAGGTTAACAGTTACAGAAAATGACTAGCCGTGGAATTCTTCTATTGGAGAATTTGCAATCACGTGATCCCATACCTAAAAACCGCCTTAGCAACATATAAACAACGGCCTTAGCAACAGTTAAAAGCCCTACAGAAGGTACACAGTTAAAAGAAAATAACCGGTTGTGACGTCACCTGAAACACTCTATTGGTTTTCAAAATCATTTAATTAAAACTTATCAAGTGAATATTTAGCGAAAGTCTATGATTTAAGTTTTTTATTTGTATTTTCATATTCATCCCAGGTACTATCGACGTAATATTACTTCCTCATCACGAAAAAATCCCAGAGAGGAATTCAGTCAACAACTTCCCAAAAAAATAAGGTGCTATTTAACATTCCCCCTGTTTAAATTGAAAAAATCTCGGTATCATGGAAAAAAAATAATGATGGAGAACGAAAATCGATCTAGTTTATATTTCCAACTTTCTTAAAAGCTACACTAAAATAATTCACAAGTTTTGTTACAGATTAACAAAAACAGAGATTTAAGAACAAACCGAGATTAAGGACGGATTTCAGTGCTTTAAATAATTATTTTCCTTTTTAAATCAATTTTAGCCCAGTATTATCTTTAAATACTGTTTTCTGTTTTCTTTCAATAACTTACCTCATGTATCATGTATACCTTCGACTCAAGAGTATATGAGTTATATTTCCCAAAAATCTGGTTGTACAAGAATTACCTACGTAAAAATATTAGTTGTCATCTAATAGTTAGGGTCGTTATTATTGTAATGTTGAGCAACTTATTGATTTCAGTGCTATCTGAAAATGATAAAAATCGTTCTCATCATCGTAAGTAATTGACTATGAATATTAAAGAATGTAAAGGATCTGCCATGACTGCATTAGTCTATGTCCAAAATGACAAATTTTTGAATACCAAATAGCAAAATTTCGGTTTATAGAGATGTAAATTGTAAAAAACCCCACTTGATTGAAAAAAAGGAATAAATGAGGTTAAAAATTAATAAATTCATGGAACCTGATGGAAATATACCTCTCAATGGTGGGTACTACTGGGCAGGACCCGATTTAGAAACCTGTGCACCTGTGCTGTACCTGTGTGATCGCATCAATGTGAAGGAGTTTGGTGTTTTGGATTGTATTAATACAAGTAAAAGTATAAAAGTTTACATGCATTAAATGTATACAGGGTGCATAGGAAATGTAGTGCCTTGAATAGGTGCCTTGAAAATACTCTTGAACGGAGAGAGCTATACAAGTGAGGTAACGGTGTAGTAAAAAGACTACGCCCGAGATGATGCAAATGACCGCAGAGCACCAGTAGTGACATAAGAACGTTAAAAAAATTAATTAAAAAACTATAAAAGAGATAAAACAAAAACTTCAATGATAAAATTGTTGCCGTTGTAATAAAAAACACACAAAAAAGTCATGAAAAGATCTTCAATATTCAAGAGATATTTTTATAGAGGAGTAAAATGTCACTTTTTCAGGCCTCAAAAAAGAAAAAGTGCACAAATTTGCAAGTTCTTCAGTGTTATCATTTATTTTTGCGTTTTTTTTAGCTAAATAAAGACAAATTTTAACTAAAAGTACCAAAGAAACTTGCAAGTTTGCGCACTTTTCTTTTTTTTATTCCTGAAAAACTACCATTTTCACTTGCTAATATCTCCTCGAATATTGAAGATATTTTCATGATATTTTTTCTGTGTACTTTTATTATATTGACCACAATTTTCCCTCTGAAGTTTTCGTTTTATCTCTTTTAGTTTATTGTATTAATTTTTTTAACTTTCTTATTTTGCCACTGGGGGAAATGCAGTCATTTGCATTATCTCGGGCGTATTCTTTTTACTGTACCGTTACCTCACTTGTATAGCTGTAGCTCTGTCCATTCCATAGGCGTAACGAGAGGGGGGGGGTTATTGGGGATGTTACCCCCCCCATTACATCGACGGTTTCTAAAACATGACAAACTGAAAAATTTTCCCCTTTACAAGGAAGGCGGTTCACAAAGTACTGTTCTTTTAGAAACTAACCCAAATGGCCTCAAAATGAATTTAAACACCACATTGAGATACAAATTTTTTAAAATTTTCTGCGGGAGAACCCCCAAACCCCTCTCTAAAATTTTTACGTCTGTTATACTGTGTTTTTCCCCTCAAAGTTCAGCCTCTAAGAGGAAGTTTTCCCTTTCGTAAATTTTTCAAAACAAAAATTGTTTATACAGTGGAAGCTCTTATAGCGTATAATTAATCCGTACCGAGTCCCATGAAAACCACTGGGTGTCATTTTACGCAATTTCCCTTTTTGCTTAAATATTATATGATTTTTATCACCTTATTTAAAATACCCTTAAATTCTTCCAATTGTCGACCTGATTGCTTTTCTTTCAAACCCCTACTAAATGTCACCTTTAATTCATCCCTGATATTTTGAAAGTTTGCCCTTTTAAAATTTGTATTATTACTATAATACTTTATTTGTATAATTACTATAATACTTTGTAAAATTACTATTGTAAACAGTTAAAAAACAATTACATAAAGATTTAAATAAGAAAGATCTCATGTGATACACATTTCGTTGATTTATTAACCATTTAACCATTAATTTTCAAAAAAGACACCAATATCTTAATAGGTATGTTTAAAAAAATGAGGTCTGTTTGGTTAAAGAAGGTTTTGATATGCGCTGATTACAAATAGTATATTTTGTAATAATATCTCTTGAAATATCAACTAATATCTCAAAATTTAAGATTTTCCTAAAACACACATCCTTGAACTTTTCTAGTTATGCTTTTTCTTGACGCTCAAGATATCCCTATATTTTTTCCAGACCTGTGTTATTTGCATTGAAAATAGCAATATTTAGCACAAAGCGCGTAAATAAAGTAATTTCGTATGCTAACCTTAAATAATTTATCCAATTTTTAGTACTTATATTACCATATTCTAGTTTAAATGGTCATATATTATATGACCATGCAAATTTTATTTACTCAAAACACTATCGATCTGATAAATTTACGTTGCGAAGTTCTGACGACTAATAATGGGATGGCGAAATTGTTTTTCTTTATAGATGTGTGATTCCATAGTATAAATACCAGATTCACCGAGGAAAATTCTATGTACACTCTTTGAGAAGGTAAACCCGAAAGGTAAGTATGCTTCCTGATTTTGTAAGATTATTGATGATGAACTTTCTTACACATAAAAATATTGGTTCGAAGTTGTATGAGTTCTATAAAACTATTTCTATAAATAAGCTATTTATAAAGCTTTTTTCAGTCCAATAGAGAGGTAAAGAGGTAAAAACCTATTTTTATCTTATTATATTATAATAGAGCATTTTCAATCACATGACTCGGTCCTAACAACGGCCTTAGCAACAGAAGGTGTTACAGTTTCTTGCCCTACAGAGGTTAACAGTTACAAAAAATGACAAGCCGTGGAATTCTTCTATTGGTGCATTTGCAATCACGTGATCCCATACCTAAAAACCGCCTTAGCAACAGATAAACAACGGCCTTAGCAACAGTTAAAAGCCCTACAGAAGGTACACAGTTAAAAGAAAATAACCGGTTGTGACGTCACCTGAAAACACTCTATTTAATCAACAAATTTTAATAAAACAAATCAAATGATTGTCAATCAACTGAAATATCCCCCATTTTGTTTTATCAGTTCGTTTAGTGATATTTAATAAATGATATTTTCCAAAATGTTTAACTGATTCCTCAACATCACGGTGCTACGGACGTTAGTTTCCCCTACTACTCTGAAATTAACTATCTTCACTCGTTGGCACAAATCCCTAAAGCGGAGATTGAACAGGAAACCAGGGAGTTGGAAATTGGCCTTCACATATGAATTTAAATGTGACAAATTATTGTTTTCACTTAATAAAATAATAAATAGTTAATAATAGTTTAAACTTTCAATTAAATGAAGTTTAAATTTTTCTTATGTGTGTATCAAGATAATAAGAAGTTTAAAGTATAAAAATTGAAATATGAAACTTATAAATGCATGTATTAACATTAATTGGTTTTTAGTGAAATTAATTAATTTTAATAGTCATACCTTTAATGATGAAGAAATGGGGATTTTGGAATGTATTAGTCACTACAATATTAAAGTAATTGTGTTTGAAGTGGAATTTTGAAGTATTAAGTTATCTGTAATTATTAGCTGTTGAAATTAAAATTAAAAATATAATATTTCTTGAAGTATACTTACCAAAGACAGTTGTAACTAAAATAAATACCTTTTTTTTTGGGGGGGGGGAATAGATTTGTTAAAGAAGAAAATCGAAGAAAAAAATTGGGTGATAGCATTGCTTTGGTGGAAGCATCAACTAAAAATGAGATTTAGAAGACACAGATTTTATTATTAAAGTAGAAATTATTAAAGTAAAAATTTTTTTCTTTTATTAACTGCATGGATATAGCATTCAAATGATCCTGAGTTTATGAAAAATGCATCAACCACTGTTTTATTTGCTTTCCCAATTTGTATGAAATACATCAATATCCTTTAATTGTTTTGAGCACTGTGTATTGTCAGACACACTTTAACCCTTTCAGACCTAGCCGCCCAATAGGATTCAATAGCAATCTCGGGCCGTGTAGGATTGAAAGGGTTTTAACGGACCACCCTCGAGGAGTCAAATTATTTATCAAACACTCTGTAGTAAACGTGCTTCCCAATACCTTTTGTACATATCAAGGTGTTTCTGTTTTAGATGAAAATGATGAAAAGCATTTTTGTACTCTTAGTCGTGATGATGGTGGTTGCCTCAGTTTTTGGAGGTAAGAAAAAATTATTAATTGAATTTCACAAATTGTAAACGAAGATTAAACTAGGTCGTCCGGAAGCCGGGTAAACGAGACCATACAAATAATCACATTTAAGAACACTTTTTTTGTCCTCTTATTAGCAACATTTTAGTTTGTGCTGCTATGGTAAACATTTTAACAGATATTTGTGTTCTTAATATGTTTGAATATTGTTAGAAATGTGTTCTATCCAGGAATGTGTTCTGAAAACAGTGTTGTAAAATATGTTAAGAATCTTAATGTTTCTTAAATTTAGATCGAAACACTAAACGAACACATTTATGTTCAACAACAATATGTTCACTAGGTGCAGAAAAACTTATTCGATTATGCAAAAATAGGAGACTAAAGTGTAGCTAAACCAGGATTTTCCCAGGCGGGCCGCATGCGGCCCACCCGGTCATTTTGTGCGGCCCGCGAAGCTCCCTGAAAACCCCCTAAAAAGTAGCTTTAGAAGACCATTTAGCATACTAAAATTTAAACATTTTTGGGGGAGGACCCCTGAAAACATAAGGTTTGTGCTAAGGGGGGGTCTGGACCTCCTAACCCCCCTTATATACGCCCATGATCCCTGTTATTCTGTACCTATTCCTAATACAGGGTGTTCCAAAAAAAGCCCCTAACTTTTAAAATCTATAATATATAAGCAAAAAGAGATACAAATACGCCGTCGGTTAACAACAATTAAACGGAAGAAATCGGAAAAATTGTTGAATTAAGAAGCACTTTTAAAAATTCAATATCGGGGGTTTGGGGGTGTCCCCCAATAAAAAAGAACAAAAAAGGAAGGATTAAAAGGAAGACAACGGAAAATTATAGGACTCCACAATTGGCGCAATTTTGAAAATATCGCCAATTTGGCGATGGTCTCCCCAAATCGAATCTTAGCCTAAATTACCAAGCCATATACAGACTGAATCCAATATTAATTACTTTAAAAAACTTTGCATTTCCGATCAAAATAATATCGAGACACTACTTTAATTTGTAGGTATACACAATACTTATTTTCATTTGATCCGTTACCCCATGGACGAGCAGTTGTTACTTTGGGATGAATGAATTGTACGATCAATGTGTGTTTATTTTTTTTTTCATCTGTCATGTTTTTGTATTTTTATTACTTGTATTTTTTTTTCTTGTTGTTTCTAATAAATTTGAATTCGTACATATAGACAATAATTTTTTTTTTCAGATGACTCAAGTCCGAAGACGGCTCCAGAGTATGATCCTAGTTACTATTATTACGGGTAACTCCACTTCAAAACTCGATGATTGATTGATTATCACCATTTATGTATTTTCTTTGCTTATGAAATTACACAAATAAACATTTAGGGGAAATGTGGGTTTTTTTCTTGGATATTAATAACCATAGATAGAGCCGATAGAGCACGTTGAAACAGGGGCTGTGTTCGTTCGATTGGTGGGAAATCCAAAAAATTTCACTAGTATCGCCAAAAAGCCGCATTTTTTGAAACATAATAGTATACAAACTGCTTTAATAATATTCTTCATCAAATCAACCATCTAAAAACTCTAATGAAGATTAACTAAATGCATTTTCGTTGCGAGATTTCTCTTACGAACGAAAGTTCTATAGGAGATTATAGTATTTCGATGTTGCTTCTTCGAGATTACATAAAAAAAGTGTTCTTTTGACTGTTTTATATGTTCATGGGGGTGCTGAATCCGAATATGACGTTTGCCAACGAAATTTCGTGACGGAACTTCGTTGGCAAACGTCAGATTCGGATTCAGCACCCCCAAAAACATAAAACAGTCAAAAGAACACTTTTGTATGTAATCTCGAAGAAGCAACATCGAAATACTATAATCTCCTATAGAACTTTCGTTCGTAAGAGAAATCTCGCAACAAAAATGCATTTAGTTAATCTTCATTAGAGTTTTTAGATCGTTGATTTGATGAAGAATATTATTAAAGCAGTTTGTATAGTATAATGTTCCAAAAAATTCGGCTTTTTGGCGATACTAGTGACATTTTTTGGATTTCCTACCAATCGAACGAACACAGCCCCTGTTTCAAATTCAACGTGCTCTATCGGCGAAACTAAGCGTATGTGAGAAAAGATGTCCATAATTGACTATTTCATAGCTTGGTTAGTGTTCTTTATTTTTTGTATTGACTGTTTAGTTCAGAAGCGCAAAGGTAATGGGCATGGGCGTAGCCAGGGGGAGGCAGGGGGGGGCAGCTGCCCCCCCCCTAAATTCTCAATTTGTTAATTATTTTTTAAAAATTTTCTGGAATCTACAAATCTAAATTATTTTTTTTACACTTTTTGTTGCTTTCAAAGTTAGCTGAGCAATGTCTGAACCTTGACCAAGGTCAAAGAGGTCAAGTGTCAAGCAATGGCGGGGGAGAAAAGTTCTGATAAGACCATGTTTTCACAAGGAGGATGCCGTAATTATTGGTAAACAGGGGCGTCGACAGAGGACCTCCCCATGTTTATCTTGGAGTGTGGGCAATAGTTGAGCTTGTTTATCACCAGTGACACTTGTAACCTCCCACTGACACGCTTGAATGAACTCAGATGTGTCCAGTGTTGATACAGTGGAGTCTCAATAGCATGGGCGTAGCCAGGGGGGTGCAGGGGAAGGATTTTCATTTCTCCATAAAACTAGATTTCTTGACCTGAAAATTCCAGTAAAATGCTGTGGGCGGGCCAGGCCGTCCAAAGGAATCAAATATAAGGATTCGCAACGCCTTCTCTTGATCTCTTCATCAGCTATTGGTTCATTGTACGAAGAACCAATCCTGTGTAACTAATGAAGAATTCCCGGGTTTTTCACCCCCTTTCATTGTTAGTTTTTACGTGACCTGTAAATCTCCATGCAAGCTGTTATTGCCTGAGATTTTGTTTGACAGTATAGGATCGATTGCTACAACATTGAATTAGAGAGAATTTACTCAATTTGAATCAGCTGGAAAATAAAAATTGGTATAATTTTTCTGGTAAGGTTCTAATTTATTTTAAGTATTTTATTGTAATCAAATAAAATTCATAATTTATTATTGTTATCAATCAACTGGGGGTCCAGCGTCGGGCTATTCACTCGACCTGGACACAAGCTACGTAATAAGCATCCCAGGCCCAAAGGCTAATGAAACGGAGATGAGTACCGCCTGATAGGCCACTAGGCCTGGGCAGAATTTGATTAAAGAATACTGTCGGAAATGGAGCTTGTGGCTCATTGCCTGCAATGCAATTATTAAAATAGTATACAAAAAAATTTTGGGTAGCAACTTGTGGGAAAAGGGTTTTTAAAAAGATTTTGAATTTAAATAGTTTTGGTGTTCGTATGGTATTAAATTTGAAAGAGATGTCCGAAAAAATAAATTCACGTAACTTTTTATTCTTCTTTATTCTCTTCTAAATTATTATGTAATTAAAGCAGTAGCGTATCTTCCTAAAGCTTGATGTTTTTTTAACGTCCAAACATACGAAAGTTTCATCCGGTGACATAAAATAGAATAGATAGATACTCGATTCGACTCGATTAGATTCTACAAATTATGCTTTTAGTCATAAGCCACATAAATTTCCTTGAAAATTATGTGGCTTACAAGAGGTGGTTCTGTTCGGGCTAGAGTCTGAAAATGAGCTAAAACACTACTTTAAGGGGTCAATTTTAAAAAATTTTCTGGGGGAGGACCCCCAGACCCCCCCTTTTTCTTAGAGCACACATTTATTACACTATTAATTACGTTTTGTGTGCAAAGTGCAAACCCTTCGTATAATTACTCTAAAATTTAACGTGTAAAAGTACTCCCCATGGGGTACCTTGGACCATGCCATGGGGCAAAGGGAAGTATCCTTGCCCCCCCCCCTAACATGGGACCTGGCTACGCCCATGGTAATGGGGGCAAAAAAACAAAAAAAGGGGCTAATTTTTGCCATTTTTTCAAATTTTCACAATGTTCCGTCACGAAATTGTGTTGGCAAACCTCAGATTCGGATTTAGCACCCCAAAAAACATACAGATAGAGAAAAATATCTTCTACCCCAAATTTTTCCCAAAATAAATACTATAGAGCATTTTCAATCACATGACTCGGACTTAACAACGGCCTTAGCAACAGAAAATGTTACAGTTTTTTGCCCTACAGAGGTTAACAGTTACAGAAAATGACTAGCCGTGGAATTCTTCAATTGGAGCATTTGCAATCACGTGATCCCATACCTAAAAACCGCCTTAGCAACAGATAAACAACGGCCTTAGCAACAGTTAAAAGCCCTAGAGAAGGTACACAGTTAAAAGAAAATAACCGGTTCTGACGTCACCTGAAAACACTCTATTTGACTGGACTATACTAGGAAAATCCCATTTTCCCAATTTTTGTTTTTTTTTAAGATAGCGGGAGAATTATTGATCTCACAGACTTGGTTCAGGGCTTAAATTAAAGCTAAATAAATGCATTATAAGGTTATAGCCTTTAATTCTCTTTTAGATGGGTTAATATAGGTCCCATTTTTGAAGAGATGTAACTCGTGATCAATTGATTGTATAAACCTGGGAGTGGTCTTAAATTGTTTCACATTTTATCTACTTTAAAAAAGATGATTGAAACTTTTTCGTGTTTTTTTTTTGTAAGAACTTTTTGTAAACTTTTTGTAAGAGTAATAAGCCAAAAACTGAAAAATGAGACTTTCAAACACCCCTCCTCCCCCCGGCATTAGGGCTATGGGAGGGGACTTTTAATATGTTCACCTCCTAACTAGTCCAAACAAAGTTACGAGGTCAAGAATTGTGCTCCCAGAATTTCCCTCTATACCTTCTCGTTGCCTGGGCTAATAGTAGATAAAAAAAAACACGAAGAATGACGTTTAAATGAAGTTTCTGAGTTTCCTAGTTTCAGAGATATAAATTTTTAAAATTTCGTTTTGCGCTTTGGCGCGAAAACAGAAACATTGTTGTTTACAAGCGTTGTGACGTCACATCCAATAGTATCCCGTTTTCCGATCAATGAAAAACAGTAAAACTCTAGTTTCGAGGGCGCTGTGATGTCAAATCCCGTTTTTGTGGTCACATGACTTTACTAGTAGTGTTTTGACAAAAATAAAATTGAATTTTAAATTATTTAAAACATATTTTTGAACTTAAAAATTTGATACTTGAGAGTTTTAAACAGAGCGT
This sequence comes from Tetragnatha montana, assembly GCA_963680715.1. Classification (NCBI taxonomy): domain Eukaryota; kingdom Metazoa; phylum Arthropoda; class Arachnida; order Araneae; family Tetragnathidae; genus Tetragnatha; species Tetragnatha montana. Next base: position 876,292 of record OY796681.1, read on the forward strand.
ATCAAAAAAGTGTAAAATTAAGCAATTCCCTCACTTATGCAAATACCTCATTTAAAAAAAAATTTAGTCCAGTAACCAGGTAGTTTTTTCATGAAAAAAAATCCGGAAGTTTTTATATGTTTTTGAGGGTGCTGAATCCGAATCTGAACTTTGCATACGAAATTTCAAATGGCATTTTGGTGAATATTCGAGAAAACCCAAAATTTCACCCCATTTTTTGATTTTCTGCTTGTAGAACGAAAAGCAAGGGTTTCTCATGAAATGTTAAGAAAATAACGAAGATAAAACAATCTACAAAATTATCAATTACAACTTTTTTGTCAGACCAAAGGTTTGGCCGCTACAGCACACTGAAAAACAGCCATTTTTTGGCCTTTCCACAAAAAAAATGGAAAACGCTCTCTTCTACTCTCTACAAAATTAAAAATATTCATTTTATCAACAAAAATTTTACATCATGTGAAAGAGCATTTAATTGTCTATTAATAACGTGACTTAAATTATTATTTTTTGAGAAGGGGGAGGGAGAGAAGCAAAGATCGAGAATAAAACTTTCGCGCCTTACAGCCAAAACGAACTTTTGCAGTAGTTAATCTACAATCTGCGCTTTAACTCCAGTATATTACCAATAAAATAGGTTGTTTTGAATAAACTGATGACTAAGCATGTCTAAAAAAATAATTTTTAAAATTTATTTATGAAATATTAGGTATTTTAGGCAGAAATTCAACCAAATTTTTAAATTAATTGCACCTGTGACTGAACTGGTATTATTAAAAATTAAAACGCTACAGAGTGTTTTCAGGTGACGTCACGACCAGCTAATTTCTTTTAACTGTTAACCTTTTGTAGGGCTTTTAACAGTTGCTAAGGCTGTTGCTATGTAGCGAGGTGTCTGTTGCTAAGGAGGTTTTTAGGTATGGGGTCACGTAATTGCAAATGCTCCAATAGGCTCCAATAGAACTCCACGGCCAGTCATTTTCTGTAACTGTTAACTTTCTGTAGGGCAAAAAACTGTAAATATCTGTTGCTAAGGCCGTTGCTAGGTCCGAGTCATGTGATTGAAAATGCTCTATAGAGTGTTTTCAGGTGACGTCACAACCGGTTATTTTCTTTTAACTGTGTACCTTCTGTAGGGCTTTTAACTGTTGCTAAGGCCGTTGTTTATCTGTTGCTAAGGCGGTTTTTAGGTATGGGATCACGTGATTGCAAATGCTCCAATAGAAGAATTCCACGGCTAGTCATTTTTTGTAACTGTTAACCTCTGTAGGGCAAAAAACTGTAACACCTTCTGTTGCTAAGGCCGTTGTTAGGTCCGAGTCATGTGATTGAAAATGCTCTATAAAAACTAAATTAATCTACTAGTTATTTCAATTTTGTTTTCAATAATTTTGAACTTTATCTAACAGTAACAAGAGCCCAAAAAACAAATTAATTTAGCTGAATATAGTTCTTTTCGTCGGTTTTCGTACATAGTTTTCCATAGGATTAACTTCTAGATTTTCTGACGTCACGAAATGTTGTTTAAATTTTATGAGCCAACCTTTAGTACTCTATTAACCTTGAGTGGCAAGCATAATTTTTGTTTCCAAAATAGTGGCACACTTCATCCCTGTTATACTAGGATTTAGGTAATAGTAACATAGGAAAAAATTATTTACAAGCCTCTCGAATTCAGATAACCAAATCCATTGAAAATCTTTAAGTGATTCCATTACCCCCAACCGCTTAAGCCCCGTTTCCACTTCTCCCCAATTCGTTCCGTTACGTCAATCCGGCAGGACCAATAGGTGGAATCATATTGAAACAGCTCAAAATGATGTCACTGTTGTCTCATCCATTTTGTGTCGACGCGACGCAACAAATCGGATAAATCGTGAAACGTCGCTTAATTCATCACCAGCAGACCCTCCACACCTTCGTAATCTCCCATCGCATGTTCTAACTAACGACATGTGAAAGGAGCGAATCGCATCAATCGAAAGCGACACCTCGCAGATTCGATTGACGAAAACCACTGCGAAACGCAAACGCCTCGAACAATGCGAATCGCTTTGGCATTCATTAGTATGCAACGGGGAGGTAGGGGGTCCCTGTTTTGACGGCTGGTGTCGACAATGATTTCTAATTATCGTCCTCTTTGCTAATGGGCACAATTGGAGAGCATCGAGAGCATGTCGATAAAATTGGGATGTTGTCCTTTTCAGTAGGTATTGGGTGAGAGATCACGGATTCTTTTAGTTTCAAACTTGTCTTTCCCACACGCATATTTACAAAGTGGATATCGCAGCATTTGGATCAAAGCCCAATGAAGGGATGTCTTTAAGTCCAGAATAATTGTGTTGTCAGTATTCTTATGAGGTATCCGGTTCACCAAGTTAATCTTCTTGGATCGTATTGGTAGATTAGCCCGGGCTACTGGCATGGAGGTTGTGAAGTTCCTGGCACCGCCCCTGTCTGTTCCCTAGTTGGTTGCCGTGGACTGGAATCTGGCAACGGGAAGGAAAAAGGAGACTGCTTTTTGTTCTGGGTGGAGAGAGTCAGTTTTTTGTGCAGGTGAAAAAACAAGAGATATGAAAATTTGATTTTGGTATGGAAGTGTGTGGAGTCGCATGGCGACGGATGTCGTTAATTAATAAATATTTTAATTATCATCAAGTTTTAGTCTTCTTGTAGATTCATGGTGATCCCCCACTATACATGTGGAACAAGAACCCAACAGAGGTCATTCAGCAAAATTACCTACAAGGAATTACTTTCATGAATGAGATTGCATGCAAATAAAGGTTATCAACTATAGTCGACAGCAACATTTTTTGAAATTTAGAAACATTGATATCAAAATAATAACCCATTTTAAATAAAAACCGAATAAAAGTAAAAATTTCATAATTTCATAAGGAAATTATGAAATATTATAAAAACTTAATAGTGATACTTTTTCTAATTAAAACTATAAAGCAAAATTTTTTGAGGCTTCCTTATTAAATCTACTTTTCATTTTTGGACAAGTCATTATCTTTCCAGAAAATTTATTTTTAAATAAGTCCCCATCAGAAAAAGCACCTACAAAAGTAATTATAAATGTAAAATAATTATTTTTAGCTGAGTAAAACTAAAAGGTTTAGCACTCTGAACATGCTTTATTTAATGTTTTAAATTTTCCCAAATTGGCTTGAGACACAAGCGACAAGAAATATTAGTTTTTCCTTGGAAATAAAAGGTAAAAAATGGAAGCATTTTGGTATAGTTTTAAAAATTCGTCAAGGTTTTCATAAATACGCTTTAAAAATTTATCCTCCAGATAGTTTTTCAAGAAAATTAAACACTTAAGTTCAAATCAGATTAAATTACATTAAGTGGTGTATATTTACATAGAGTTAAATCTTACTTTTCATATTTATGGATAAATAAGAGGCAAATAGTCAAAAATATATTCAAGCATGTGGATATTTAAATCAATGGTATGAATCTAATTTTTTTCTCGGAAATAACGTTATATATAGGGAAAGGACAAAATATTTTCCTTGATTGAGAGAGTTTTTTGGACTTATAATTAATAGATTTTGATTTAATGTGCATGTTCCTATAATTAGTGCAAACACACATTTATTAAATATATATAAAACATTATAGCGATGCCGTAATATTTCAAATTTTAAGAATAACATATAGTTAGCAGGTAACAGGTTTTATCATATGAACGTAAATCATCAAGTCTACCTCCTCAAAAGTGTAATTAATAGCTTGCAACTAAAGAAAATCTATTTTATCAAATGACTTATTAATATTCAAATTGGATATACCTACCTAGTAATTTCTTTATTATAAAAAATGTTTGTAATTCTTCTTAACTAGAAAATGGAAGAATTTAACTATACAAATTACTGGATGAAATAAGGAATGAAATATTTAACTCATGAGAGTTACCATAAAAACTTCTGGAATCAAATATATTTGTATTCTATTCGAAGATATTTGTTTCAACTTTTGTTTTTAAATCTAGTTTATAAATGGTAATAAATAATTTTCTGTTGTTTTACTTTTAAAAAAATCGACAGTTTGTGTTCCATCACAAGAAAAGTTTACCAGCCCTTGATGAAACCTACCCCAAAAAAACGACCTTGTTTGTCCTTGAAAGAAACTTTGACAGATGAAAAATGAGAAATTAAGTACCACTACCATATTGTTCACATTGCAACAGTGTATCAAGCTTTGATTTGTAGGAATGTGTTACCGAAAATACACCCTTTCTCAACTAATAAACGCTTCTTACACCCACCGCGGAAGTACTATCAAGGCCTGTGTTGTGGGATGCCGGTTATAATCGACTCGTCCCCTATCATTAAAAAGACATTAGAGCCTGTATTCCCTCCCCCAAATATTATTGAGAAGACTACTCTTTAGACGAACCCGGAACCTAAATTAATTTGGCATTAGCTTCTGGGGACGTTGCAGTGATTTATATCCTACCAAGAGAGTGGAAGTCCTTCCCGTATTGCACAGTGACTGTATATTAGAATAATTCGATATTCATCCGGACTTTAGCAGGTCGAAGATGTCTTTCGGGAAAGTCTAATGGAGTAATTGTTCCAATGTGAAATTCAAATGTGAGTGCATTTAAATAATCGAACAGGACATATACAACGAATGCGAAGAATACTTTTAGCTGCATTCCGCACTCTATTGATTTTAGTTTAGGAAGACGTGATGCCAGCAGCGTATTGTTTGAAAATAAGGGGATTATTTACGGGGATCTATTATTACGAGGGTATTACATCAACTGCATGTAAAGTAATTAAGAATAGAATTCTCGGATAGGAATTAGAGAGCACTGTTTCAATGTTGGAATACTTATATGTTACCTACTGTAAAGAATTCCCAGATAGCTTTCGAATAGGTTTGTTACGTTTAAGTAATTCTAGGATAAATAATTTACTACTAGGATGTAATGTAAGGTGAAGAAAGAGCTTGTTTTGTTTGTCCTAATTGAGTTTATGCATCATGACAGTAATAGATTCTAGATAATTTTGAAGGATTTTTATTCTTCTTGTCTTGTGTTTTTACATTTTTTTATAGTGTTTACTGTTATTTGGAGTTGTGTAGATTTGTTTTTGTTCTGTAAGGGGTCATTCATTAATTACGTATGAATGATTTTGGGAGTTTTTGACCCCCTACCCTCATGTAAGGGTATGTAAGATTTTTCAAACCCCTCCTCCCTATTCTTACGTAAGATTCCATTTAGTTTTTCAAAATAATAAAATTTTAGAAAGGGATCAGTTACACTAAAACCTCTCAGTTTGACGTAAATCAAAGATTTTTATTTTTCAACAGACTATTTATTTTTAAGTTTTTTTGTGCTTATTCAATAGTAATTTCATTAGAATAATTGGAATCTGTTTACATTAACTTGGAAAATCTTACGTAAGAATGGGTTTGACCCCCACCTCCCTAGTAAGGGTATGGAGAGATTTTTCCAATCCCTCCTCCCCCTCGGGACCCTTACGTAATTAATGAATGGCCCCTAATCTGTTGTATATGCAATGCATTTTGTATGGCTCTTGTCATGATGCATGCTGTATTTTAATTTCTTATCAATAAAAAAAATGGAGATAATTTTGAGGTATTGGAAAGATTGGATAATCAGGTAACTTCCATAAAATTATGAGTCAGTCTGATAATAATGGTTTTTGGGTTTCTAACCTTTTATTACCTAGCTTCATTAGTCTGTCTACAGTTGAAATTCCAATGCTTATAGAATGATGTGCGTATGTATTTTATAGTGTGTATGAAGGATAATAATGCAAGAATCTTAAAGACACCAACGACAATAAACACAAATCAGAATGTTACATCCTCGGAAAAGAATGCAAGGATGGTTCAGCAGATTTATCAGCATATTCTAGATTAAGAAATAGATTATTAAAGCCGTTACCCCAAACGACTATCATTACGAACGATGAATCGCCAAAGCTCGAAAAGTTTAAAGGCTAATTATTATTTTTTCTTATCTTAATATTCTATAACGACAAGAATAGGCATAAAGAGATAAAAGATCATAACTTCTCTAACTCCGTCGGTCCATAACCATTCCACAGTCTTTAAAAGGAAAAAGTTTTTGCTAATGGAAAATACTTGGAAATACTTTTTGCTTCTTGAAAAATGCTAATCAAACATTCGTTAAAACCAAATGACATTGAGAATAGTAGAGATATTATAGGAAGCTAAAAGAATACCAAATACTAGAATTGATTTTTAGTAATCTCTTTCAACAAGCAAAGGAAACTTAACTTGCATATCATTCATTCAGGATCATTAAATCTCTTTTTAATTCCATGGGTAATAAAACCCTTTTATGTAGCGAAATAAATAATAGATATAAAAAAATGCTTCACTATAACTGAAAGTTCCCTTAAAACTGTATTATGACGCCATGACGCCTGATGGCGGCGCGGCGTTGGAACCTATGGGGCCGTTCAAATTTTACGTAAGCAAGTTTTGGTTATTTTTGACCACCCGTCCCCCCTTGAAAAAATAAGCAAACCGCAACCCCTCTCCCATAATTACGTAAAAAAAACTGTCCGACTGCCCCCTTTGTTCTTTTTTTGTACAAAATCTTTTAGTAATTCTTAGATTTCTGAAAATATCTCTCATTGTTCTCCATGAACAATTAATTCCTATCTCTAAAATTTCCTTATGTGAAAATAGTTCAGTTTTTTTTGTGAAACTTATTTTTGGTTGAATTTTAAAATTATTTATGCAAGAAACAAGAGATTTTCGAAAATAGAGTGTTTGTAACATCTTACTTAAGCATCCCTCATACTCCCCCCTTGTCAGGATTACATAATGTTTGAACGGCCCCTATATTATGATTATATTTTCACACCCCCGTTTTTACTTCGGTGTTACACCAAATTTTGACAGATATGATCCCTTTTAAGGGCAGGATACCAAATCTGCCCTGCCTACTCTCAAAAGGAAGTTCATAAACTCCTTGTAATTCCACAAACCCTTCTTAACGACCATAGAGTTAACGACATCTTTTAAAAAAAAACTAATAAATTTCCGTACCAACTCTTCTTCTCGGAGCAAACCTCAAAGAACCTAACTCCTTCACAACCTACAGAACAGATTTATGAACAGCCCACTACACGAGTCCACAAACAAAAGCGGGGACAGAAATAAATACATTCCCGGTGCAATAAACGTCCCTGTTCAATTGCGGGAACAGAACTCCCCCAGAAGAAGCCAGCGGTAAGTAGTAATGAAGAAACATTTCGCCCCGGCCATTAATTCACAGCTGGAAGAATGCGACCACAAATTAATGGCCGAGAACGCCATCTTAATAAGTTTCTCGGCATCGGGACATGCTTTCGTTTGGTAGAGGGAAGTGTTCATCTTGTCACGATGATCTCGAAAGAAAAGCGAGGGGATCGATTTCTGTTGCTTTTGTTATTATTATTATCAGAATCGCTGGTGTCTTGGAGAGGTTGCATTCATTGATTTACGCTAGGAGGTGGGAAAGAAAGTGACACGGCCGTGTTTCATTTCTAGGTTTTGGCGTCGGGGTATCAATCATTGGGAATTGACCGGGGATGCGATGAGGAGAAGAGTTATTTGGAAGATTGAGGGAGGGAGGTAAGAAAAAAAGAAAGTGATGTTAAAGCTGGTATGAGACTGGAACTGTTGAAGTTTCTTGCGTCTAGGCACGGCTTACTAGATCGTGGACCCAAAAAAAATGCCTCAAGAAAATCTCGACAGCTCTTTGTGCATAGTTTAGGCGGACTTGTTGATACACACTGTAGAAATGTCTTTCTTTTCAAAAGAGGAAGTGTTAGCTTTAAATTAAATCAAGGGTTCCCAAATTTGCTAGATAGATACAGACTAGAAAAATGCTTGGGAGTAGGGTTTGATCACGGCTTACTATACAGGCTAGCTGAGTTTTAAGCAATGAAAACCATTTGACAACTTTTCCCGCTTGGAGTGCTACAAGACCTACCTATATCACCCACCGCCTTCAACACTGTGGATATGCTTTGCCAGTTGGTCCAGTATTGCCATCTGGATTTGCAATGATTTCCGTACTCGGCTAGCCTGTATAAGTATCTAGTAAGCCGTGGTCTAGGGTAGTGGTTCCCAAATCAAAGAAGCGGACCACCCTTCTAGTATCACTTGAAACATTTATTACCATGATTTTATTTATCGTTTTTAAAATAATTTTAAGTAAAAATGTCTCTGCACATCCAAGGCTAAACTGGATCGGTTAACTGCAGGGCCGTAACCAGACTTTTGTTTCGGGGGGGGGTTTGACTCAAATATTTTCTGAAGTACCTCCTTACGGGTACTTTTATATATGTTAAGTTTTGATGACAACACTGGATTGAAATTTTGATGCACTAAATTTCAAAATTGCATAAATAATATGAATTCTAAGTAAAAGGGGGGTCTGGGGGTCCTCCCCCAGAAAATTTTTGGAAATTTGCCCCTCAAAAGAGTGTTTTAGCTCATTTCTGAGACCCTTTAGATTACACCCATAGAGCACCACTCATTGTAAGCGGCCGAATTTTCAAGGTAAAAAGAAGGTATATTGTAATAAATGGCGAAATGTTAAGGGGGTTTGTTTTTAGGTTCCAACTCCAGAAAATTTTTTGAATTTTTCCCCTAAAAGTGGCATTTTAACTCATTTTGAGACATATTAGGTTACATTAAAGAGGACCAATCCTTATAAATCACACAAGTTTGAAGGAAAAACCGTATACTTAATAGATTTCAAAATTTCGAGGGGGTTTGGGGGTCCTCCCCCAGAAAATATTTGGAAATTTTACCCTTAAAAGTAGGGTTTTGACTCATTTTGAGACCCTTTGGGTTATACCCGAAGAGGATATCGCTCTTTGTGAGACAATTTTCAAGAAAAATAGCAGTATAAAAATTGATGTCAAAATTTCGGGGGGGGTTTGAACCCCTAAAACCCCCCCCTTGGATACGGCCCTGGTTAACTGTGTTATATCAGGCTTGGACAATGAGTGAAAAGATCAAAGAAGCCGACGTTACTGGAAGTTTTCAGATCTTACCGCTTGAAAGCGCTGGCCACGTATAGGGAAATTTGGTTGATTGATTGGGTTGGGTTCTTGGTGCTTTTTGCCTCGGCTCTTTGGCCGGCATATACCTCGCATGGATGAGAGTTGAGAATCAGCCACCCGGAGATAAAATCTTGGGAGAGAAGGAATCTTTTGGTTTGAAGAGGGAAACAAATTCGATTTGTCAGCTCTGTTTGATCGCTAATTTTTTGTAGGTTTCTAATGATCTATAGTCTGTGTAAATAAAATTGGAGGTTCACTACTAGTCATTTTCCACTAGTCACAATGCACTGCCACATCGTTGGTCATGCGCGAGTCTCAATTCAAGCGTGACGAGTCGGCAATTTTATTAAAAAATGCCATGAATGACAGATAGATGGCTCTGGCCACGTATGGCTCACTAGAGACATAATCCGTAACATCGCTTTTCACTCATTGTCCAAGCCTGATATAACACAGTTAACCGATCCAGTTTAGCCTTGGCACATCACTTATTGGCATCTCTTTTTGCTATGATCTCCAATAGAAAAACTTTTACATTATTTGTTAATTTTGTTGAAATTGTTTTTTGATTCTGTTGTTTTGTACTGATTACTGCTTTTATTTGAGCTTGTAACTTACTTCTCTAAAGCCCCATGTTATACTTTGGGAAGATTTTAAATTTGTATATAAAAAAAATTAAAAATGTTACATAAAAAAGATAGTGATAACGCCCATCGAGTATATACGGATTACATGCTCGTTAAATAGTCATGGGGAAGTTTACCACAGACCCAAGTCGTCTGGAGATTATTTCCATGACAAGAGATAGAGATGCGTGACGAAAGAGAGTAAATTGACGTTCTTTCTGAAGATTGAATACTGACGGGCAGAATTTTCGGGTTCAGTTGAGTGTAGTTTATACGCCAAGGGATACAAATGAGTGCTTTTCATACCTGTTTAACATTCTCTTGGATTCCAGTTTAGAAGCAGTGATAAATCAGATTGCAGACTATCAAACCTCCCAAAAATCTGTATTACAAAAAATCATAAACCTTTCACACATCTTAAATTACATGCCCCTTAAATTCTTACCCACTAAATTATGTCAAGCCAAAACATTCATGATAATTCAGGTATTTATAAAAATATTAGTTAACAAAGCAAAAGATATGGTCAAGTGATTTAAACACTCTTATGAGCAAACAAAAAAAAGTTGCCATCGCAATTAACAACCCAAACCAGAATTTCTTCATTTCTTAACTTTAAAGAGTATTCATTGAGTTTTAAAAAGATGAGCTAAACATTTAATTCACACATGAAAGAAATGGCCCCAATCAAGACCTGAAATTTCTCCATTGATGTTAGAGATAAACTAGAAATGTAAACACCGATCCGAACAGTCAAATGCATTCAATATACATCTCGGTACCAAGAATCCCTTTATAAAATCAACAAAAGACCCCCTAAACGTAGTTATCCCCGAATTAAAACCCCATTCCCGACCGAGAACCAACGTCCTTCAATTAATCAACCTCATTTGCGTACAACACCCGATAATGCAGTGAAGTGCCAATGTGTCTGACAGTAGCCCAAAAGCACAAAGCTTTGAAACTCGGAATTTCAATTCCGAACGCGGTTCTTTTCATCTCTTCCTTTTTGAGAAGAGAGGGGGAGAGGGAATTACTTTCTCCTCGTTTGAAGAGAATAATTAATGGGCTTGATGCGAGAGAGGCTCCGGGAAGACTTACAATATGATAATCGATCGGCGCCATCATTCGGAAATAAAATGGCTCGAGTTCGTTTTGTAATTCGGGAAACTATCAGAAAAACTATTTCGCTTTTAGTTAGAATTTAATGTCGAATTCAATGAACGCATTACCATTTGAATTTGCGGGATTAGGCAGCGGGATTTTTTTTCATTTATTTAAAATTCGGAGAAGAGTGGCAATTCGTTTTCGAGAGCCGGAATTTAAATGAGTGGAAATCGTTGCAACATGATATAATGAGGTTCCCTTGAAAACTTGTTTTTTTGAGAGAGTATTTCTGCGAAAGGGGATAGATATATTTATGTAAATTCTTTTGAATTTGAACTTTCAATTTGTGTGAATTTCGTTTTTTTTTGTTAGAGATGGTTCTAGGAAGATTGTTCACTAATTTAAAATATATTTTGATGAAATGTTATAGTGCTCTTAAAAGCGTGTAATTAATAAGACTGCTAGTCTTACTATATTAAATATAAGTACAAAAATATTATTTATTTATTTATTTAGACAAAAAAACAGACCTTTCGGTCCAATTACATTTGCCAGCACAGAAAAAAAAACACAAGAACACCCAACAACCATCAAAAGCCAGACAACAAAAGTACACAATAAACAAATGCATATAGAACCTCAAGAAAAAAAAAACATTAGAAAATTTAGAAGATTAAGGACATGCAGGTTTGCTTGAAAACTGAAAAAGACATAGAAAAAATATCCAAACGATCCGTATACAAATTATAGAGTGAGCAAAATTTATTTATATAGAAGTTTTTATCTGTGACAGTCCTTATATTAGTTCCAAAAAATTTTAAAGATTTATTTCTTGCAGAATGCCTTGGAACTATTATAAATATATTTTGAGTTAAAGTATTGCTGTCAATGTTTTTATTTAATAGTTTATGAAAAAATAACATTAACAAGAATTTACGCCTGGATTGCAGATCTTGAATTTTAAAATTTTCCCTCAAAATCTGGCTTGGCATATAAGTATTACAATATCCATTTTCAGTAAAAAACAAGTGTCTTAAAAAAATATTCTGAATTTTTTCTATCATTTTAATATAAATTTCATAATGAGGATCCCAAACTATACAAGCATATTCTAATTTAGATCTGACTAAGTAATTGAAAATTGAAATTTTGGATGCTGAATTAAGTTCCCTGCATGCCCTTAATATAAAACCTAAATTCTTGAAAGAACATGAAACAATATTTGAAATATGATCTGAAAATGAAAATTTACAGTCATATTTTACACCAAGATCAAAAACACTATTACATCTAGAGAAAAAAATATTATCAATACAATAGTTATAAATTAAATTTGAATACTTATGCGAAAAAGTCATGATAGAACATTTTTTGTAATTTAGAAATAATCGATTTGCCAAGCACCACCTGATTAGTGACATTAAATCATCTTGAAGATTGCTGCAATCATCAAAATTATAAATGTGATTATATATTTTTGCATCATCAGCAAACATAAGGCATTTGGAATAACTTAAACATTCAGGTAAATCATTTATAAACAAAATGAACAACAATGGTCCCAGTGTTGAGCCCTGGGGTACCCCCGATGAACTGGTAAAAAGAAAAACACTAGACAAACAATTTTTATATGAAACAACTAAGTGTCTATTAGTTAAATAAGAATAAATCCACTTTACCAATCCACCATTCAATCCAAAATCAATAAGTTTCCTCATCAAAATGCCAAAAATCAACAGAATCAAATGCTTTTGTAAAATCTGTGTATACTACATCAATTTGTCTATTTTCATGCAGAGCCAAAACTATCTCCGAATTTAAAGACAACAAATTTGTCACTGTTGATCGTCCTTTTAAAAATCCATGCTGAACATCTGATATACGTTGACCTATACTAAGAAAAATACGTTTTTGTATTACACCCTCAAAGATTTTAGAGAAAACAGACAGAATAGTAATAGGTCTATAATTTTCGATATCTGCTCTATTTCTTTTCTTAAAAATAGGAGTAATCTTGGATTTTTTAAACGCAACCGGAAAAATGTTAGTTTTTAGGGATTTATTGAATAAAATTAAAAGAGGGTAAACAAAAAACTCAGCACAACCCTTAATGAGATATGGAAGAATTTTATCAAGTCCAGCAGATTTATTTCCCTTCAAGGATTTAATTTCCGACATAATTTCAGAAACTGAAATGTGATTAAAATCATGACAAAAATTATCCCTTTTGTTAGTATTAACGTTTGATACAAAATTAGAACTCTGTGAATAAACAGAACTAAAATGTTTAGCAAAAGCTTGAGCAATGTCAAATATATTATAATAGTTATAATATATGTATATTATAATAGTTGTGTATATAATAGTTGTGTAAAAGTAATTCTTGGATGTGATTATTTGAATTTTGGAAAATATGTACTGTGCGTTTCGTACGCAAATAGTTAAGAATAAGAAATCTGTAAACTCTTTAAATTTATTAAAATGTAATAAAACGCGTTTTAAAAAATGTTTTATGATATTTTGCTACACTCTGGAGAAATCTCTTTAAAATAAGTTAAAGATGCTATTTATTAAATTTTAAGAACCATTAAAAAGAATCTTGGAACGGTATTGAAAAAGGTGACGCGGACGCCAAGTCTGAAATTTCCTACCCCTCCTCGGTTTCTGTTTAAACTTCGCTTTAGGGATTGGGGTTGTGTATGGCCAAGGTAGGAAATTTCAGATTTGGCGAAACGACCGTAGCACCTTGAGATATACATTCATTAACCAAAACTTGCTTTCAAAACAGAAAAATATATATCTATTAATTTAAAAGAGAATCAAAATCCGCAGATTACCATCTTACATTTTTTTGAAATAACGCTAAATATAGGTTTGTGGGTTAATTATAAAAAATTGAGAAAAAAAAATGAAAACTAAGTGGGATGATTTCAACGCAAGTGAAGATGCAAATTGCTTCTAACCATATTTCGCTTACATCAGCATCATATTTAATTGGCCCAAGTTAAAAAACAATCAAACAACGGAACAGATGACTGCCTGATAATGATGATGGCGACTGTTAATCATCCTAAAAGGGGTTATCAATTACGCTGGTGGCTAATGGGAGGAGAATGAGCGTTTCGGAAAAGTGATCAAAAGTTAGTGACACAACTACGTCTGAAACAATTTGTGAAAATATCTGTTAAATTCAATAAAATAAAAACATCTCACTGCAGGTTTTATGATATATTGATAAATGCAGTGTCATTACTAGGATTTTTTTGGAGGAGATAAAAATAATCCTTGACTTTTTTAGGAGGAGTGAAGTTCAATTATGTGTTTCATTTCGTTTATTATCAATTATGTGTGTGACGTTTCATTTTATATAAATTTTTTCACCTTAAAAACAAAGTTGGATTAAGTTTTTTAAAATCTTTATATTTTGCTTGGTTCTATTCGCTATTTAATTATGGAGCTATTATTTGGGGAGGGGAATATAGATCCAATCTACAACCTTTAATATCAATACAAAATAAATTATTTAAGCTTCTTAATCATCAATCTAATCCCCACAATTTTAGGTTTTTAATTTGTTACCATTAAGACATAACGCATTTTATCGTATTTTACTTTATATTTTCCGCAATAAATCTCTTTGTAATTTTAGAACTAGGCAATATAACACTAGATCATCTGATTTATTTGAAATTCCAGCATTTTCTAAGGACATATTTTGTAGGCATTTCTTTTATCTAGCACCTAAACTGTACAATTGTTTACCTACCAATTTAACTCAAACAAACAGTTACCCTGTTTTTAAAAGAAATTTTTTTAAATTTTTAATTAACATCGACGACCTGGATCTGTATTTCTCCTTCCTTTGAAGCATATTTTTATCTTTAATGTTACCCAGCTTTTTGCCAGCCTATTTTTTATATGTGATTTTTTGTAGGGTTTTTTTTCTTCTTTTTGTTTCTTTTCTGTTATTTTCATTACTAAATTGATGTACAATTTCTTTATTACGCCTGGACGGGAAAACATTTTTCCCCTTGGCGTATCACATATTCTTTTGTATTATCTCATATTTTCTTCTGTTGTTAAATAAAGATTGATTGATTGAAATACGAAAATAGCATAAACTACATATACAGAGACAAAATTTCTATTATAATCGCTTACTTTTTAATGGACAAAATGAAATTGAAAAAAAAAATGAGGATGCTATTTTGGTTTTCGATCAAATTATAACTCCAATAAAACTATCTAAGTATCAGAACAACAAATGAAAAAAAAAATACTATTGCTATATGAAAACACAATTAAAAAGTATGATGGTTAGGATGCCGTGGCTGAAGGTTTAAGCCTTTGTGAAAAATTCAAAGAGTGGAAATACTCCTGGCTAGTTTTTTAAAGAGCAATTCCGATTTTCAAGGAGTGAAATACCCTCTCAGAGGAGTTAAAATATCTCTGGATTTAACAGAATGTCTCTTAATATATTCCATCGTATTACTTAAAAGTTTGTATGGAGAACTTTAAATCTGGAAAGGTATTGTGAAGGGTTTATTAAATCTGTTGTAAACACAAATCAGAGTTGATAAATGATGTGTTTCAACGTATACCTTTGATTTACATGTGATTGATTACCTTACGTGTTTCTAAGTGAAAATTTAAACTATTATGCAGCGAATAGTTAGCAGGGAAGTTCAAGCACAAAGCTTGGTTTATAGTAATAGTTAGTTATTTGAAAGGTACAGATTGGAATAATAATTAATTGAAGAATATAAATAGAAAACAGGATTTATAGGAAATATAGGAAACAGGCGAACGAGATTTATGATAGTACTTTAAAACTAATGTGTCTATTTGATATTTTAAGTTTATAGAGAAGATTTTTTTACCTTATATTCTTCAATATTTTTAAAATCTTTTACAGTTAGCTGTCATCTGATTTTCCAGTGAATTCCTTATAAATAAAATTAGAAATTCACCTTTTCAATCATATAATGAAAAGTTGTATACTTATTGAATAACTGATGATTGAATAGACATGTAATAGAAATCGAAATTTATTCCAATTATGACACTGACTATTAATATTTTGCTTTATAAATAAATATACAGTTAAACACGTAGTGGTTTAATCATAATGTTTTCTATATTACCATACAACATATTTCTATTTTAGGTAAAAAAATATTAAATATCATTGGTAACCTAATTGATAAATACTAATTATTTATAAAAAAAGTGAAAAGTACTCCCCCTCTTGATTATTATCACAAACCGGCCCTCCTAACAGTGTGTCTTTAAATAGTTTTTACTTTTTTTTTTCAGGACTAGGGGGCCTGCCCCCTGCTCGCTATCGCTCACCAACCCCCGGAACTGCTTCGCAGTTATTTTAAGATCGCTTCGCGATCTCAGCGAGCTAAGCTCGCTTGTTTCATCTTACCAATCCAGCACATCCCGCTGGACGGCTTAGTTAATGCTCCTTTACAACCGAAACTGCTTATAAATCTCTCTTGCTTATAAATAATTTAAACATGCACTTCAAGAAACTTTAATTTCAAGAAAATTTTTAAAGTATACACGTGTGTATTTAGTGAATCGTCGAAAATAAAAGAAATCAGACACATTATGAGTATGATACATAGTGAGCTATCTCTCACCAACCCCCGTAACTGCTTCGCAGTTCTTTTCAGATCGCTTTGCGATCTTAGCGAGCAGAGCTCGCTTGTTCATCTCAAAAATCCAGCACAACCCTTTTCTCGGCTTAATCAAGCCTCTTGTAAGCCTCTTGAAAATACATATCTCTTGCTTATCAATAATTTTATTGAAATGTTAAAAAAAATATCCAGAAAGTCTACTAATAATCATCAATTATCGTGTAGAAAAAACATATCATTAAGAAACATTTCAATTTATAATGTGCACGTGTGCTCGTAACAATCTAGTGAACCGTCAAAAATAAAACTTAAAAAATCTCCAATAAACATTAAACGTGTCTGATGAGGACCTAGTAAAACTATGAAAAAAAATGAAACTTTGATGCTTAATAATTCCAAAACTAATTCGAATTTTTCAAAGAATTAAACGCTAATCTTTTTCTAAAAAATAAGAGCATAAGTGTTTAAAAAATCATACTCCTATTGTGATTAGTTTTTCTTTAAGATCGAAAAAACCGAAAAAGTAACACAAATTTCGAAACTTTAAAAATTAATTACTCTAAAACAAATTCGAAATTCAAAAAAAGGGCGACGTAGTGCACATCTTCAGACATCAGAGTATGAGGTTGCAAAAAATCAAAGTTCTGCTGCTAATAGTTTTCGCTGAACGCGATTACGCGACGAAAAAACAAAAACTTCAACTTTGACCTTAAAAATACCCCAGAACTAATAACCACATCAATTAGCTTTTTATTCGAGAATGTTCTCCAAACATTTCTCTACAAACATTTCAAATTTCATAAATTTCTGTCAAGTACTTTTTGCGTTGTGAGAGGTCAAAGAGTTGAAAAATAAAAATTTCTGAAACAGCGGCGGCGGCGGCAGCGGCGGCGGCGGTGACCGTTACTTTTTTTTAATATAGAGAGATAATGTTACAAATGAATCTTTATAAGGCAGGATTTTGCATTTTGAGCTCTCACAACAAAAAGTGCTTCACTTATTCCTGCAAAAATTTTGACAGCTTACCAGAACGCCTATACCTGTTGGCTGGTTTATTGGTTGTAAAAAAATGAAAACATTTTTGAAAATAGTACTTGTTTATCAACTTATTAGTAGTGTCGAATTCATTACCACTCATCTCCATTCGTGATCCTACAAACAAGTCATTATTTTATTACAATTTCACAATTCAATAAAAGTAAAAAAAGTAATAATTTTTTAATGATGAATCATTGAATATATTATCTTAATAAATCAATTTATTATAAAATTAGTTATCCAAAGATTATATTGGTTCCTATTATCCAGAAAGCCAATTGTTGAATAAATTCTCAACCGGAACATGCCCTGAATAGCAAATCCTGCTCCATACATG
The DNA here is from genome assembly GCA_963680715.1 of Tetragnatha montana. Classification (NCBI taxonomy): domain Eukaryota; kingdom Metazoa; phylum Arthropoda; class Arachnida; order Araneae; family Tetragnathidae; genus Tetragnatha; species Tetragnatha montana. The sequence continues at coordinate 894,125 of OY796681.1, forward strand.
AAGTCGTCACTAGTTTAACTTCAGTTTCAAATATCTCATGTATTTTCTCCTTGATTTGATTTCCAACTCTGAACTATGACTGAATACATGCCCACGAATTCGACACCAGCACAACAGATTTCCAGATTTCAACTTTTGCCACTCATTACAGGCAGAAACCCAACTCCTCTAGCCCTTAGACAACCGACTAATGCGCTTTAGTTAACATCTCGTCACTTGCGAATTGAATCCAACGAAACCCCCTTCCCTCCCCCAACTACCCCATTAAACGTAATACTCCATTCGACCGGATAAGTATAATTGCTACAATTCGATTGAAGTCTCTCTCTTGATGAGAGGACCCTTGGCGCCGAGCGTTTTCGCTAACCAATTCGCGGCATTCTAAAATCGAATACAGCACTTGACTATTCTGGATAAATAGTTGCTTAAGAATCAAAAAGTTTTCTTTCAAGAGAGCCTTTGTTTCAATTCATTGAGTCGATGTTGTTTGTTCGAAGCGAATTAAATTAAACTTTTATCTGATTGGGCCGAAGGAAATAATCGAGTCGGAGCCTCTTATTTGGACTAGCGGATACTTGCATAGGTTTCGGGAACCCCTGAGTTAAGCTAAATTTCAAAGGGTTTGATTTTAAATACCAGCTGTTGAAATCCAAAATAAATCCGAGTCGAATCCTTCATTCTAATAGGATTTAACCCTTTGTTTTCATTATAATACCTCCGATAATTGATACAAGCACGGCCTTGTTCTTTTGTATCATAAGCTCTCTCTAATATGATTATCTTGTTTCTGCATCTTTTTAAATCTTTTTGCAGTGAAATGAAGGTAATTTGGGTTTGATTGGCAAAAAAACAACAAAAAGTCCCTATGGGAATACTTATGATTATGGAATTTTTTGGGAATTTTTATGATTGAGAGGGATTTTTCAAATTTTTGAAAAGAAATGGGTAAGGATTGTTTTTATAAAAAATTAAAGCTTAAAAAAGGAATTATTACTCAAGAAAATTACCTTAAAAATTAAATGATGATAGAATTTTTAAAGTTATCTCTTTTGTACAATTTAAAGCCGTGGTTCCTAAGTGGGTTTTTTTTTTCACAGAGCACTTTTTAGGGGAGTAATCCATTCAACATGCCTTTTTTTGACACTTTCAAGGGAGATATTCGGAATAATAAGTTGCATTTTTAAACAAATATATTTCTGGAGCACAGTTTTCATTGCTTGGTAATTTATTGCTTTAAAAAATTAACACAAAAATATGAATTTTATTAATTGAATACATGCGAAACTACTACACCAACATTTATACTGCAGAATCTAAAGAGAATCTACAGAATCTAATCAGAAATAATAATAATAATCCCCCCTATTTATTTTTGAGATAAAGTCTGTCTGTCCTCGCTTGGCACATGTGGCAAACCTAAAATCACTACCCACGGCAGGAAAAGCAGTGGCGAGTGCAGGGTATCGGGTATCTAATAGAAGTGAGATAACCATCTTTATGGCTTTTTCGCCACTGTTTTTTCTGCTGTGGGTACTGATTTTAGGTTTGCCACTCGTGCCAAGCGAGGACAGACAGACTTTATCAATCAATATTCGAAAAAAAGCCCTCAAGAATATTTATATTTCAACTTTCATAGATTGTAAATTTTCACAACTACTTTTGTATAACGTCCTCAAATGAAGCCTCGCGAAGCCCTTTACTGTAGTTTGGAATACATGATATTGCCTAACATAAACCCAAGCATATATCGATTACACATTTCACTTGATCTATAGTGGAAATCTCAGGGACATTAAACAAGGCTCAGAGAACCGCCGGGCCGTAGGACAAACACAGGGGAAGTCAACTGTAAACACGACACTGCTCGGACGAGTAATATGGATCTCACACTTCATAGGGCTCAATCCATAGGCAGTCCTCGTATCTAGGATCCAAACTGGAAGCGAGCTTTCCAATAATGTGTTAGAAACAGGAGTTTTCACTAGTGGGGGAGAAACCCGCTCAGAATGGCATCTCAGTTTAGGGAGAGATTGGAGAGTATTTAAAAGTTATCCATTAAATAGATATCCATCCGTAACCACTCGTTCAGAGAATGTCTTTGAATATTTTTTTAAAGTTTGGTTATAAATAATTCTGAATAGAAATTTTTTTGATTTACTACCTTTGTCTTCGATGTAGAACCGTAAAAATGGGAACTGGAACACTTTTCAACTTTTAACGTAAAAATGAGTAATTATTATTATGTCTTGTTATTTTGTCATGTTGGGGGTAGAGATCCCAAAACCTTAGTTTCATATTAACTTTTCATAAACGATGTTATTTTCATCAATAAACTTCTGAAGTAGTTCTTCTATTTAAGTGTCAGTGCCAAAAAGTATCGGTTTTACCCCTATGCAAAAATGAACGGGGAATCTTTCAACTCCTTTTCCTTCAATATTGATACAGCCAGAGACGTTAAAAGCTGACCTTTTTCTCTCCAAAAAACTACCGCAAATCAAAAGACGACCGCTACTAAAACCTAATCAGTCAACATTACCCTCACTATAAATTTATAAAACTAACCCCTTTCATAGAAGACTATATTACCTCAAGAATTGATGTTTCAATGAAGAGAATTCTTTTCCAACTGAGATTAAATCAGGAGACCATTTTTTTCGAGGGAAAACTCTTTAAAATAAACCCCAAAGACAAATGCAAATATTGTAATATGGACGAACCAGAATCATGGGAACACGTATTTTTATATTGTCCTATGTATTATTGTTTTTACAGATTAAAGTATCTTTCCCCTTTTATTGGGTATCAAAATAACTTTAATGGTTTCCTCACTTACAATCATCAAAGAATTTTTTTGCAATAGTAAATTTTATTAAATCAGCTCAAAAGTTGAACCAGTTCCTGTTGGCAAATTGTTCTTTAGACTCCTGAGGTTTTTTTTTCTCTCTTTTTGGTAATTGTATTTTGGTTCTATTTATTCTATTTATATGCTTTGTTTTTATCATGCACTTATTTGTATGCTCTGATATTTTTGTATTTTGGTGTATGGGCCAGCTGGCCTTTTTTGCCAATAAACTTATTATATTATATTATATTGTAAAACCTAATCCTCAAAAATCCAATCATTCCCCAAAACCGCCTTCAACAAGCAAAAGTCGCTCGAAAAACAAATAGCCCGTGCCCTATCTCCAGAAATTCCAGAATCTCGAAGAAGAAATCAGAAGGAGAGGAAAAGGGTCTCTCGAAAGTTACTTCGGAACAAAAACGATCGATCGATTTTTCTTGCCGAATGTGCACCACCGAAGAAGGCCTCGAAGCGGTTTTCCTCATTTATGACGTCATAAATTACGGCTGCATATTTCTCAGCAGCAGCAGAGAAATCCCATTTAAGTCGTCTGGGGTGCGTGTCTCCGAGGCGCCGTTCGGAGCGTCCTCTTGGGGGGACGGACGTGAGAATTCTGGAATGAATATACGTGTGTTCCGAGTTCGGGAATTCGGATTCCGGAAGGATGAGTCTCGTAAAATGTCAAGTGGAATGTCGAATCACGGAAGGAAGAGGGTTGGGATTGAAGAGGCCGAAATTGGTGAACTTTTTAAGAGGTTAGCTATCACTGGAAATGTTCCTTGAAAAGACAAGAATGTTCATGGGACATGAGATATGAATGAATAAGAATGATTATGGTCTGAGTTCTAGTAGATATTTGTATGCAGATTCTATATAACTCGAAGAATAGATGAAAACGAAACATGTGGGCGAATAAACATTAGGTCCGTGGGCGGATTAAGGAGGAAAACCTTGGGAACATAGGCGGATTTCAGGGAGCATTTCCTTTTTTTCCCCCTCGGAAATTTTCTTTTTCTTTATTTTACTAACGTTACAGTATGCTTCCAGAGTTCCTAGATGTAATTTACCCTCTAAGATATCTAGGGTGACACCAATCTAAATCTAACCATGACAGGGTACAAGCAAGATACTCGTCCTTGATTGATCAGGATAGATTTAAAATTAAAGTAATGGAATATTTTAACATTATTTGTAAGGACACCTGTTATAACACCTCTAAGTGATGATTCATCCATGTTAGGTCATTCTTATTTGCTAAAACACAGTTACTCATATAAAAAACAACTTTTCTAATGTCAGTTTTGAATATTGTCAGAAAAACTTGAAACGTTCACGAAAGCTACAGTTATAAGTTCCTCTTAACCTGTTCGAGCTCATATGCCTCGAATAGAAACTTTGCCGTCGCCTCTATTTGGAAAGCCGACTTAGTCTCCTTTCCATCTTGGTTGAATAATGGATCAATTCCACAAAAAAAAATCAGAGATAAATATATAAGTAATAATAATAATAAATATATAAGTAATAATACAAGTAATTTTACTTGCACATACTTTTTTATTCATTAAAAACATACTTTAAACTAAGGAAGTTGGTCAAGGTCTGTGTCTAAAAACTTTCTGATTCAAATTTGAACAGAAATTATAAACAACTCTATAAACGTTCAGCAGATAAATAACTTATTTTTGCATTTTCGAGCCCTGTTTCTTTGTAGTTATCTTTCCACATTCATTATTATTATTATTATTATCAGATATTATTCAGATTTTATTTCAGATTATTATCAGATATTATTATTATTATTATTATTCATTATTATTATCAGACAATACTGCACAGCAAAACCATTTACATCATCTTGAACAGAAATTAGAGGTGAAATTACAAGAAAAGTAAGATGCTGTAAAAATATATAGAGGCTGACTTAATTGCTAAAAAACTGAGAAAGGAAGAAAATCTATGAAAATCTGGATAAAATATATACTATGATAATTTTTTGTTTCAGAGAAAAAGTAATCTAAGTAATACCCTGAAACGTAGCTTGAATATTCTATTTATCAGTTTTCCTCTGGTGTATGACAACCTATTCCTGTCTACCCAACTTACAATACAATACCTACAATATCAACACCCCCACAAAACACCTCCCAATTCCCAAAGGCAATCTCACCCCTTACATCCCAAACCACAATGGACACCTCCCCAAGGGGTCAAGGAGAGGGCTCGGCAAACAAAGTGCTGTCCCATCCATCGGAAAAGGAACCATTTCCTTTTTGGATGGATAGGATGGGGAATACTTGTATTTCCTTTTTATATTTTATGCAAAGGATACATCATTGCATTTAGGTCAATTAATTATCTTGCCCAATTTGAAAAAGTATTAGAGCCACAAATGTGATAAAATAATGTTCGATGTTTTTTGTTGGTTTTAAATTTTAAGAAGAAAAAAAAAGAGAATTAGTTCTATAAGTTTTATATGAGTGTATGAAAACAAAATAAATAACAGTTTGTATCCTCTTACAATACACTAAGAAGGTTTAAATGCAAAAAATAATTAGAACTAATACCAATGATACAGTTTATATAAATTTAAACAAATGAACATGTTATAAAAGTAAAGGTTGTAACTATCTAGTAGAATGCGTAAAGGAAGCTAACTGAACTACTGAACTGCTAACTGAACTACAATGGAAAAAAAACTCATAACTTTATCAATTTCTACAACTTTTTAACATAAAACATTTGCAACTTACGGATCAGAACTTTTTAAATGGTGGTATTCCAACTTTTTGAAATAATGTTGTTGTTGTTGTTGCACGCCCCCATTGGCCAGCAGTGCTAGACCAGGTCCATGACGTCATATACCCTCAAAATATCCAACACCGTCAAAGAATCGTCAGCTAAATCCTGTTTGGAGAGCCCCAAGCACGCAAGGATGTGATGAGGCGAAGCCTGCTCTGTAGAACAGTTGGTACAAATTTCAAAGCTCCTGGATCCTTCAGAAAATTTCATTGATTTAAGGTGGCCACTTCGAAAGCGGGCAAGAATAGTTTGTTCCTGTCTATTAAAACCTTGAGCCAGGGAGCCTCCAGAACGAGAACACTGATACCATGGGTGTTCTGGGGGGACTAGTAAGTTTAGTTGAAATAATACACAAATAATACAAAAATATTGAAATTGCACAAATACCTACACTATAGTTTTCCTGATTAAAAAGAAAGAAAATTATTTCAAAACGGGTGTTAGGGAATGATTAAAACTGATCATTACTTAGGTTTGGAAAACTTTTTTCGTAAATCATTTCATTAATGAGTTTTTGAAGAAGCATTCTTTTCTAAAACTCTGGTAAATCAGACAAAAGATCGGTTCTTGTGAAATGTAGATTTGCTAATTACTCCAGGGATTCCTAACACAAAATGGTCATGCAAGAGCAATAAACTTGTTAATTTATTTGAAAGTCTATCGAAATATCTCAATACGACCCCATCTAGAAATATATTCTGAAATATGTTGATTACCCTTTCCAAAACTTTTAACAGTTTATTCCTGCATCTACTATTGAAGCACCACCTCCAAAAGTGATGCGTAGGGCCGAGAGAGACAAAAAAAAAAGAACAACTGCAGTAAGTGTATCTCACAGTTCTTTGTGCGTCCCGATCGATCGTCCTCTACCCCTCCGGGATCAGGAGCTTAATCACACGGAATGGGATCAATTTTTATTCCGGGAGTCGGGTTTGACCTTTTACTAGGGAGCGCTATCTGATCCCGGAGCCGACGATGAAAGGCCCCGTAATGAAGACGAAGCGCTTTGGCCAAGAAGAGCGATTTGGCAGTTTTCGCTTTGACGGTTGGTGTGGAGTTTCAGTCCAAATAATTTGTTTTGTATCCCTTTTTTTACCTTATTAGAGGGAAAAACAGAACCTTTTCAGAGAAACTGGAGAACACTTAAAAGGGTTTAATTTGAGATAAAGGGTTTAATTTGACCTTGATTCAACCTCTGCAGTCCTCATCAATTTTTGTAGAAGGTGTAAGATTACAAACTGATTATTGTTTGAATCACAGAAATGTTTTGGTATTAATTTTGGAATGTTTTTATGTTACTTTATTCTAGAGTTTATATGGGCCTGCATTATGTTACCATTAGTCTACATTATGTAGTACATTATCATGTCACCCAGAGTCTATGTGATGAAAAAATAACACCTGCAAAATTAGTAGTATTTAGTATTTAGGGCTCTCACACTTCTGTCACAACACTGCATCAATGGACTTCTATTGCGTCATTCCTTACTTCTACAGCTTCTATATACCGACCCTATATGGACACTGAAGATGTCAGCTATTGGGGTTTTTGAAAGACCAATGTGGACAACCCCTTCGGATGTTTTAATTTTTCAAAGATCTGATTTCCATGTGCCATCGATGTCGCCACGAATCTATGTAACAAAACAATAATAAATGACAAATTTTAATAAGGTTATTGGATAGCTTTTAGGATTTTTAAGGGTTGCACACGACAATAATGTAAAGACAAATAAAAATGGTGTTCAATCCTTAAATTATACCCAACTAACAGTAACCACACTAATTTCAATTCTTAATTCACTCTGTGAAATAACTAACGCAAAAAGTTTTAATTACAAAGTCAATTAGGAAATGAATTTCTTAATTAATATCAAACCAAGGTCATATGTCATGTTAAACGTCATATGTCATAAAACATGTTGTTTAGCAACATAATGAAACTTGAACACCTCCCATAACACCTCAAATTGAAGGGATTAATGCCCAGCAGGGGGAAAAGAACACATCACTTAAAGACCAAGAGGGTTTAATCCCACTGCTATAACAAGACTTTCATGAATCCCGTGCTCAATCATCATTATAACTGCCTTATTACCCTACAATCAAGTTCTTGTAATTGATTCCCACCTCATTACAAGAGGAAGTAACGAAATTTATTGATTTATTGCTGGCTCATCAATTCATACTTATGGGATTATGGAGTTGGGGGTATTAAATTTGAAGCCTTTGACAGTAGTCGTGATTTTGCATTATTCTTTTGCGGTAATTAGTAATTTTTTAAAACTACTATGGAGTTTTTCATAACGTAAAAGCAGTAATTTTCTTTTGAATGATCATTATCTTCTTAATTTTGAAAACGATAAATACTTTTTTTTCTTAATTAAATAGTAAGAAAGAAGCATCTTTGATCAGATAATTTGAATCACAGAAATATGTTGGAATTAATTTTGGAATGTTTGTATGTAATTTTATTCTAGAGTTTATGGGCCTAAATGAATGCGTAAATGAATGCTTAATGGGCCACAAAAGTATTTACCCAAAAGTATTTCATAAAAAATGTGAGAACTTTAAATTCTTATATGCATAAGCCTCTGTGAAAAAAATTCTGTAATTTAAATACATGCTATGAGTTTTATGAGAAAATTCATGATGCGTATGGACATTGCTTTTGTGGAAAGTATCAGTTTAAGTGTATAAAAAGTCTGTGCAATTTTTATTCAAATAAAATATACAGTTTTTCTACAATCTTTTTTTAACCCAATGAATATTACGTGTAAATTGCGCAATATCCAAAAGAAAATATGAGAAAATGAATTTTTTGAGACTTTTATGAGAAAATAAATTCTATTTTCCATTTCCGAACCTTTATAGTCTACCTTTAGAAAGTATAATCTACCCACATGAAAACTTTCTTAAAGCGATATGAGGGATTTTTCCTTCTCGCTTTCGTGAGGAAAAAATCCACTTTAAACCTTGTATTAAGGGAATTCTATTATTGATAAAGCATTTTCTAATATCGCTAGAACTGTTTGGTTACTGATTTCAGCAATGTTACGATGTTTGTTTATTGTACAGAGAAAACATTTTATTACTCAGTATATCTTTGTTTTAACTCTTTTTTATGGATTTTGTTAGGAGATATTGGAGGGAAAACAAGTTGACTTTGAATAACTGGCATTTTGAGAAAGTGAATGCATTTCATTTTGGTGCAAAGAGAATGTATTGATTGTTGGTCCACATTTCATTATTTGCTAAAAATAAGTCATTTCACTATTTATGAAAATAATTTTTTCAAAACAAATCCATTCTAAAAAATAATTTTTAAATAACCATAAGAAGATAATCAACACAGAATACAAATTTTCTTTTCCATACACTTTTTTAATACCTCTCACACACAAAAAAGGTGGTTTTAATAATTTATTCATGCAGTCAAGAAAAAGAACCGTGTTTAAATTTAAAAGTAAATTTTTAAATCCAAGTATTTTTAGACAAAACTAAAAAATCCGAATTCCCACAAATTCTATCGGGCTACAAAAAACACCATTTCCAAAACTCCCCGGATCGATTCCGAATCTACTACTACGAATTAAATATTACTTCTCAATTCGTTTTGAACCAGTTCTCTACATTATTGAATAGTAAGCAAATACATTGTCGAAAGTATGCGTGTATTTTTTTTTTTCTAAAATCCAGTGGTTACATGATCAACCTTCTTTGATTGCCTTCAGTGAATGACCTTAAAATTCCCACCCCAATTGATAAGAGAATTCTCTCCTCCCACCCAGTCGTCTTACCACCACACCAACCTTCTCAATATCCCCCTATAACTCCCAACATCCCTTCATTTGAATACAAATTACCCCTCTCGAGAAACCCACTCGCTGACTGAAACTTAATTTGAATACGCCTGAATCGAGCTTTCGTAAGCTCTTTCCTGATTCCTCTCTCTCTCTCTTAAGCTTTGTCTTAGCTTTCTCGAGAGCGTATATTTGTTGCGAGGAGAAAAATGGTTTGGTTTTATTTCCTCGCCCAGGGGCAAAAAGTTGAATTGCTTTGGCTAACAATGTGAGGGGCTGATTGCCTGAATGGCGGAGATAAACTTCATTTGAGAAATAAAACAGCTCTGGGATGTATTAGGGTATTGATGCGTTGAAATGGGAGATTGTCTTGCGTTTCTGGGGGGTCGAAAAAATGGAGGTTTGTCTTAGACGGTTTTTGATTTTTTGAGGCTTTGAAGTTTGATTGACTGTGTTGAATATTTCAGAGATTTCAGATCCTTCATTTTTCATCATCATCATGTATTGAATTGGAATGTTTATTTGAAACGTTTACGGATGGAACTAAATTTTAAGTGTTCTTAGAAAACCAAAAGGGGTTTATTGGTTGATTATATAAAACAATTTATTAAAGGGCAAGTACATAGCCAGAAGGAGGTTGATTTGATTGATTGATTAAAAATATCAAGGGGGGATTTTCGAGGGAGTACCCAGGTCGTTGGACCTTCCAACTCCAGTATAACTAGCCTCACTGGGTGAGGCCATGAGCTGAACTGTTACAGAACGTGTGACTTGAAAGTCCCAGTCAGCTGAGGAGTGGCTAGCTTGATGCTAACCCCCTCTTGATTTCCCCAAGTAACCTTGGTACTCATTTTATCGACCGATGAAGGGCTGAGTCTGCCTTGCCCGTGGACCGGGATTTGAACCCCGGGCCTGTGGTGTTCCTCTACGCCACCGGGCTGATCCTATTACAAATATAAATAGGAATAAATTTCCAATTTATTAGGTTTTTAAGGAATTTATTAGAAAGTTTGCTTATTCCTTTTCTTTACTTTCAAATTATTATTTGTTAACACTTGTACTCTATTAAACTATTAAACACAAAGTGAGTGAAGTTTCAATGAGGAAAAGAAAACGAAAAAACCCATTTACTTAATAAAAAAAATTAAAAGTAATAATCAGCCATGATAAAAAATAATACTTTTTTTTAACTGCAATTAAAATTTACACCCTTTGTTCTATTTTAATATTTTAAAATTAGTATTTTAATTTAAATAAATAAATATTAACACAAAATTTTAATTTAATTGCATGAACAGTACAGAATGAATCCCTTTGTGAAACATCGCAGTGCTTTGTAAAACATATATAATTTAATACTAAGGTAGTATTCGAGTGGAAAATTTTTCATATGAATATAAAATACAATTTCTATTTCAAAGACTCGAATGGAAGGAGAAATACTCTCGTCCCCTAACTATTACTTCCCAATTAAATATATTTTAAAGATTCGTTTCATATAACTACAAATGAAATTTTTGCAAAACGTAGACAAATGTATTTTATACGACTCACATACAACATAAAACGTTTTCGTGTTTTGGGCAGGCAATCATTTTAAGTCATGCTTTTTCTTCTTTAAGAGAGATAAATGGCAGAGGTAATTAATCAAAAAGTTGAGACTGTCATATTCCTAGAGTTCTTTTCTGCGAATTGTGATGAAAAAGTCACTGGTAATTACTTTTGGGATCTCCATCTTAAAATTTATTAACATTTTAATAATACGTTTTATTTTAAAAATTTTACCAAAAAAAGCTTTTTTAGATTAAACATTTTATTATAAATACCTTAAACTCTTTCTATTTTTTGCCAGCGGTCAGAAAATTAAATCCCATTGAAAAATTTAGCCTGTTCATCTATTTCAGGTTGAATTTTTAAAATTAGTATTTTGATTCAGATTTTTAATAATTCTGTAATTTAGTTGCAACTAATTCAGTTGAGAGTAAAATAAACGAAGACGGAAACATATTAAAATAAACTCTAGGTATTTAAACTATTCGTATAAATATTATTTTTTTTTACTTCGTATCAAGCACATCCTTCATAATAATTTTAAGTAATATTTTCATTGCTAAATTTATTTATATAACTGTTTTTATGATCATAATAAACCATTCTGTTTTTTATATTGATGAAAAGTAACATGCAAATCAAATATATAACCGACAGTATTTAAGATTAAGAATTACCCAGAGTAATAAATGAATGAGCAATTTACTTTAAAAAAATTATCAACTTAGTTTCTAGTTAATTATGAATTTAACTAGAAGAGTGGCGTATACTTACTCTTTTTTAAATAAGTTTTTAATAATTAATCTGGAAAGAAAATGCGTCAACTTCCGAGAATATATTTAAATAAAGAATAAATTAGTTCCTATAACTATTTAGAGGAGGGGAAGAAATGATTGATTAATTAAACTCCGATACCTCCAAGTATATCAACAAATAAAAAAAAACATCTTGCAAAATCCAATATCATTCAGATGAACAAGATCTAATAAAAAAACTGAAATACAACATTTGAACCGCTTCTTTAAATATTTTTTTATTTACTTTTAAGTAAAATCTCCCCACAACATAAAAAAAAGTTCATTTACAACCCGAGTACTTTTAATAATCTACCCTTCTCTCAAGCTGAGCAATTTTCTTTTTCGGAGACAACACATCCGTTTCAACAGTAAATAAAACGACACAGGAGGTAATTTCGCGCCATTTTGAATGACGCCATTTTCTAGGAAATGACTTTCTCTTCAAAGTTGCAAGAAACTGGACTCGTTAGCGGCCTTTGCTAAGCCGGGCCATTCCGCTTTCCAGATTAATTATTCACACCTTTTTCTGCTGTTAATTGCGCGTTTACGTGATGGAACCCCGTTTGCAGAGAGAGAGGATCACAATGGAAAGTTTTGGTATTATTGATGAGGCTTTTAGGAGATTCGGCAAAAGTTCAAGGTTGACCGCATTGTGATCGGTTTGAAAAGAAAACTCGTTACTGGAAATGTAAATGAGGGATTTAAAGTCTTCTTTTGTGTTTTAATTTCTTTTAGAAATGCAAATTTTAAATGGGTAAACAAATCCTGAACATTTATTCTAGTTTTCTTGAACACTAAATGGGTTCTTTCATAAAAGATAAACTTTTTGAAAGTAGATCACTGATGAGTGCCACATCATAGAATCAAAACTTTGTTGAAGAATTTTTATAAATTAAACTTTGTTTCTTTGGAATTATTCATTCTTCTTTGCATCTACCATGCATGTGAGAAGTGGGTCAGGTGGTAAACAGCTCGCTATTCTTTTTACACAGAATTATCTTAAATCTGCAAAAATAACACCGACCCAAAGATGACATTTAAACAAAGTAAAAACACATTCAAAAACTCAGAAACCAAAATCGTTTAAATTTTTCCCATACAATAAACAAACTTCTTTCCATCCCGACAGTCTGCAATCCATCATTTAAATTCATTATCATAACGACAAAAGAAAAATCCCTCCGGAGTATCTCCCTAAATTCATAAAAAAAACGCCCCCAAAATAATAAAAGTCGCTTTCTCTCTCTCTCTCTCTCCTTGAAATAGTGGTCCGCAGAGGTCGGTTATGAGTCGCACGGCGGAATTCCCTTTTTATAGCGCTTATTGCGCCATCATAAAATTGACAAATCTATCTTCTCCTACAGAGCAGGGAAAGGGAGACTGAATAAAAAAACGTCATAATGGAAAGTGGTTCAACTAAGAAGAATAAATCATCCTGAATTGAATGCTTACTAGTCTCATATGACTTTCAGATGCAACGAATATCGCATTTCTTTCCGCGTTTCCACTGGGACGCGGAGATACCCCCGTGGTTAGGGATGCCATTGGATTCTGATGTAATGCACCGTTTATATTTTTTTCAGAAACGACATTTGATTTGTTGCGAGATGTTTGGAAAAGTCTATTTATTCCTTTGGAAACAGTGAATGCATTGAATGTTGAATTTATAGTAACTTCTTTCGGTATGAATGATTAATGTTAGTGAATCCAAAATACTTTTTTAATGTGATAGAAAACACACGCATATTCGTCAATTGTCTTTCTTAGATCCTTTGTAGGTTCTTTAATATAGTCGACTCCGCTTAATGCGATCACTTTTGTCCTAGAGTAGAATGATAACAATATCCTGTTGATAATAATGAGCAATTTGATACGTGAAAGTTTCGAACAGCCGACGTACTGGCAGAGCATCTGACTGCGAAGCCGTACGTCTGGGGTTCGAATCCCCGTTTGGCATGGATGTTAGTTTCTGTCCTTGTGTGTGAGGAATGAATGTGTGGCCCCCCTGTAAAAAGGGGCTGTGTGTGTGGCGTGGGCAACAGTACTTCACCTCCGTGGCTTCGGCCCACAGGTGCCCACTGGGTAACGCAAAGTAAGTACTGCTTCGGCATGACATGGGTTGTAACGGTTCAAAATTACCTGCCATTAGAAAAAAAAACTTTCGAACAGTTTAACTCGAGTGTTTGCTTTAAAATAAAAACTATGTATAGTCCTAATTGAAGTAGTATTTAAAACGATTACCATATATTTTGTAACTCTTATATTCTTAAAGAAAAATATGATGAGAGTGGAACACATAGCACGAATAAATAAATTATTTATTTTGTATGATTATGTATTAAAATTCAAACAGAAAAAAAGTGTTTTTAAGGGATTTCTCACCAGATTTGGATAACATTAAGCGATAGATTGATCACACAAAACGATACATTTTGCGTTAATTTAAATAGGAGTGATCGGAACATTAACCGTGATCACAATAAGCGGAGTCGACTGTATCTATAAGCATTTGAATGAATGAAAATATATTCCGTAGGTCCATCCATCAAAGTTACTTCGATTAACATTTCAAATCTACACAACGCTTAATTTGTGAACGCAATAATGTATGCCTGCTAATATTCGCTAATATCCGCCATACACGTTAGGGTGGGTCATTTTCCTATGGCGAAAATTTTTTTTTACAAATTCTATCGGGCACAGCAAGAAAAAGGTGCCAAATGGTCTGAAACTAACATGTGTAAAATATTATTCCATTATAATAACTCTTTTTGCCTCCGGATTGGCTTCAAATGGAACAAAATGATGTAATTTTTTCATTTTTTTTAAATTTTAGAAATTTAATTTTTTTTGTGTTAAAATGTTTTAGAGCTTACAAATATGGGTCTTTAAAACCAATTTGAATCATATTAGTAAAATTAAAGCATTGTTAATACAAAAACAACTTATAAAAAAGGCAATATAATAGGAGCATATTAACAAAACAAGCATAGAATAGGAGGCTTTTTTGCCAACAAACAATGGATGGACTTTCAGTTTCACTGGTACAGATTTTAAATATTGGTAGATCAGATATATTCTCTCTCAAGTCTTGTCATTGTAAAACGATGCTTTTAAATTTTAAAAGTATAGAAAGTGAAAATAGTATATTTTTCTTAAATTATAGGATTTCAAAATTCAGCGGACTGTTATTTCACTGATTGATCAATTTTGATAGTGTGCGAAGTAACTTTCTTTAAAATACTGGATAAAATTTAGTTTAAAATTTTAAAGTTTAAAAATATTGAGTTGCAGTAATGAATCTATACATAAGGAGCGAATTTTGACTGCAATCAAATAAGTTGGACCACATGAGAACTTTCTTCCTAATAATCGATTTTTCAGAAGCAGATTCTATTGAAGGATACACAATTCTACTAGGTTTTGTTGGCACTATTCTGTTTAAATATAATTTTTGGTTTTGCTTAGGCTTTGATGAAAAAAATGTGTAATTGGCTGACATACACTTTTAAATAGGGAAGGAAAATAGAGATTTTATATTATGTTTCTAAACTTTTGCCTAAACTCCTTTAAAGTGTCTTGGGATCCAAATGTGACCACATAAATATGTGAAACAAGTGTCGGATGGATAGTTCGTTCATAGGCAATAAGCAAATATCAGTAATGTCTCTTCACATTAATGATTTACCTAATTTTTTTTTTCTATAGCAAATGGCCTGAAACCCAGGGCCATGACTTTTGGAGGGATCATTTACCCAAAATAGTTCCTTACGCGTATATTGTTTAAATATAGCAAATTTAGCTGGTTAAAACTAAAGCCCTGGATGAAGACGTTACTTAAGTAGCGACATGAGTTCAATCGCCGCCATTGTGGTGAAATGCGCTATTCTCTCATAAAGTCCGCTATGAGGGAAAGGAGTTGCAATAGTTGAAAAAAAAATGTTTCTTTTCCAACCTCTGCGAGAAGTTGGTTATTTTGAAAGAAATAATAATTATTACTCAGGTTGTTTTATAACTTTAACTTTATTAGGGAAAACGATTTTAAGCATTATTGTTTATAGCTTTGATTATAAGATACTGGATGGCTATTATTGTTAAATTTGTATTTTTAAAGATATTTTGAATTAGTTTTTTTAGGCCACGACATGCATATCAAATCTTCTACATATGTATGTTAAAAAATTAATCAAAAACGATTAATGAAAACTGTGTTGTTTTTTTATAATGACCTGATCACTTTACAAAATCAATACGGGTTGATTAATTTAACAAGTGAGCATGATAAATGCAATACATAACTTGCGCATCATTACAAATATAATTCCGTAAAACTTGATTAGGATAAATATAATTAAATTATTTTAAACTTACCTCACAAGGTGTATTAGTATGAAAATCTATCGCACTGGCTCTGGGCTTAAATCCCATTTCACCACAATGGCGGCTGTTTACATGCGTGACTGTTAAACGTCCAATCAAAATCAAAAGCGGCAAGATCAGCAAGATCAAAGTATGTCGCTACTTAAGTAACGTCTTCATCCAGGGCTTTAGTTAAAACAACCACAGGTATGTTTTGAAAATTACTGTAGCTAATTTCAAAATTCTGATGATAATACGGAGCTGAAAACGGGGATCTACCGCTCTCCTTAAGAAAATATTTCAAAATTTGACTCTTAAAACAGGGTTTTAATTTATTTTTTGACAATAGGGATTCGTTTGGGGACACTTGTGGTGGACTGCCCTTTATATGTCACTGAAATTTCAAGGAAATCCCAAATATTTAAACTATATAGAAATTTTAACTGGGAACGTATATGCCATAATAGATACCACCCTTCTGACACATAAATTTTTATGTGGTTTATTAAATTAAATGTTTTTACTATCCTATTCAACCGCAAATGAAGACTTCGCGCCTTTTTTTAATTCTAGCAAGCAATCCTTGATTGCCTGTTCTATTCATTGAGATATTTCAAACTATGTTGTGATACAACTGAAGTATTTTACCTCTGATTTCATTTTTAAGTATTTTATACCCTTCAATGATGATTTTTATACCATTCTAAACATTTGCATTCGTGAAGGATTCGTGCAATCAAGGTAAAACCTCGATTTTCACTTTTCCATTTTTACGCGGAATTACTACATTGCTGGAAACTTTGAAGTCAATCCGGAGGCAAAAAGAGTTATTATAATGGAATAAAATTTTACACATGTTAGTTTGAGACCATTTGGCACCTTTTTGTCGCTGTGCCCCTGGCAAAATGTGAAAAAAAAATTTTTGACCCACCCTAATACACGTGCCTAGCTTATCTGCCGAATCAATACTTAGTGTCCAATATGTATATTAGACAGGAAATCGGACGAGGATATATACGTCTAACTATATCATTATACGACACAATCTCACGCCATGCTTTTTATGACCATTCGACCTTTCTAAAGGGAGGTTACATCTTAATAATAAATCCGAGATTAAGTTGTGTCAGTCTACTTTACTTCTAAGCGAGTGTTGTAGTTATGAAGGTATTTATGGTTCTTTCTGACGAGATGCATATTGATTAGGGGGTATATTGGCGTCCAATAGTCCAGACGAGACTATAACTTTATTCCTCAATCAGGGAGAGTAGGGTAAGGCATGTGAGAGAGTATTTTCGTATTCTTATACTGTCGGACGTTTACTGCCTTCGGGAGAATATATTATGTTAGAGTTAGACTATTCCCCACATTTATTAGCAAACTCTATCTTGGTCATAAAAAGATTATATAAATGAAACTTTAAAAATTTTATTAGTGTATTGATGTTCCTGGTTAAATGTATATTTCTCGAAAATATTGTTTTAGAAAAATACTTAAATATTCAATAAATGTGCAAAAACGTTTCCATTTAAAATTATTTTATAACTATGTTGAATTTATAAACAAAAAATCCAATTTCACATTTTCATTTTTTAAATATTTAGATCTTTTTATTGTTTGATAATTTTTGAAAGTTTTTTACATCGCGCCTTAAAGCAGTGCTTTTGTATAAAGTTTCAAAAAAAATTATGCATTAAATTATCATGATTAATGATAAAAATTATTTTTTAAAATAGCATTATCCATTTTTTTATACGACGCTTCGAATAAACTTGTCTATTTTACTTTATCATTAAAATATTTAAGAGCATTCAAATAGAAAATAATTTGAGTTTTTTAACTACTAATTTACAATTTTACAATTACTTAATTTACAAATACTACTATTTTATTGACAAAAGTTATTCCCCCAAAAAGTATTAGTAAAATAAATGGAAAATAGATGCATTTATTGTGTAATTTGAAATAAAATAAATCAGTTTCAATTATTTGATTAAATCTATTTATTTATAAATAAATTCAAGGAATCGTAGAACCCCCATTACCGAACTCCTTCATAGGTAACTCAATAAATTACCGCAGTTTCTTTATGAAAGCACTCAAGATAAAATGGAGTCTACTTCCTGAAAGATCGGTAATTGAGTCTGCCTGGATAATTTTGACAGAAAGTAATTTTGAAACGGCATAGAGAGGAGTTTGCAGTGTGGCAATGGATTATGAGAATGAGAACTGAAAGGAGAAAGTACAACAATAATCTTATTACTTTATATGGTAATACGATTATGTTTGGTATGCTCTTTTTCACGGTAAAACGGATCTAGGAGCACTCCTTACAGGTGTCTTAAGACAGAATCCACTTTACATTAGCTTTACTCACACAGATGCTTGTAAGAAACTGAAAGGCTTTAAAAATATGTGTATTGAGCTTTAAAATATTTCAATATTATAAATTGGTGTATAAAGCTACATGAAATAAAATTATGGGGTCATCAGGTAAGGGTAAAATGAATATAATATCAGTATAGAGTAGGTGATTTTCTATATCTACAAACTTACTTCTATCTGACCCTATAAAATTTATTATTACAATTGTTTATCAGTTAACTTTCAATGATCATATAGGAATTGAAATATCACTATAAAAATGTAATCCTTTATTAGACAACCAAAAAAAAAATTTTTAGTTGGTCGGATATTATCAACCAATGATAGTTATAAAAATTACTTTCATGTAAATAGGGTAAAATAAAAAACTTTTTACTATGAATTTTAAATATTTATGAGGTTTAGTTGAAGTTACCTTATTGAAGTTAACACCATCGTGATCATGACGAGAAGATGATTAATTCACTTTCTTGGTTATAATGAACGAATGAAAACAAATTTTAAAGTATTATAAGGTTTTGATTATAGATTTTGACATAGGTTTTTAAATTCTTTAAAATAACTTTATAGTATATATCTTGTTCTATCGTAAATAAATATGCTTTCTGAATTTTAATTGAATTCTTTCAAAAATTACGTTTAGAATGAATCGTGTTATACTAACATCACAACTTCATCAGAAAAAAAACATATTTAATTATCATACAAACCTCATACATATTTTTATTACCGTTATCTCAAATTCTATTTCGTTGCTGCCGAGGTACGTATTTGAAATTTATTTTGAATAAATTTTATGCTTTAAATTCACGTATGGCATTAGTTTGTGACACGTATTGCATTAGTTAGGATACCTCAATTTTCCAAGATACGACGTTTTAGTTGCACTATTTATGTTGGACTGTGCTGTTTTATGTAAAAATTCCCTCAGATCTTCAACTGAGTTTTCTCTGAAAATTTAAAGATCAATTTCGTGAGTTTTCTCAAAACTCAGAAGAAACCTGCCGTGCCAACAACACTGCATTCCTACTTATAACCGAGGCCCTCTTCCATCTGCGATTTTCCCTCTCTTCTTATCGGATTTAACTCCAGAAAGACTCCAGTTAACCCATCTCTTGTATTCAAAAAACGGTTCTCGAATATCTTTGGGGGTTTGAGAAAGAAAGCATGCGGGTCATGCTTGATGTCCCTATGGGCTGGGAATGCAGCGGGAGCACGAAAAACGCCAGTTTCGTCGATTTTGAGTAGAGTTTAAAGATATGGTGTGTGCATGCTTCTTAGGTTGGAATGGGATTCGAATGTGGTTTGAAGCCTGCACGCAAACCTTAAACGATCACGTTATGGAGAAATCTGGATCCGAGGGTACTACCGAAAGATTATACTTTTACATGGCGAAACTCGAGTTCCATATTCGCATTATAACTGATTTCCTGAAAACGTGATTCGAAATTTTATATCATGTAGTAAAAGGTTTAGAAAAAATATATATGTAATGAGATACATTTTGTTTAATTTTATTTTGAATCAAGAATACGTTGTCACTGTAAATGCCTTTCGAGTTCAATTTATTAGTTCCAGAACAAAAGCTTCACTTGGCATAAAGAAAAACATAACACCGTTTAAAATTACAAATTTTAAAAACTGTTTTTAGCTGTCGACCCATACTTAAGAACTAATGCATATGCATATATATGTTACGGGCAAAGTGATTAATCGGGCGTTATTAATAATGCCCGACGTGGAAGCGGGCAAAGTGATAAATTTCATTCATAAATTCCATTGAATTCATCACATTGCCCGCCTCCACGTCGGGCATTATTAATAATGCCCAATTTATCACATTGCCCGTAACATATATAATAATAATAAATATAAATTAAATCAATTGGTCCTTTCGGTGAGGTGAAGTATAGGTATTCTAAGGAGGAACAACTTTAAGCATGACTTCTTTAAAGTTAAATTTGTTCCATTTACAACCAATATTTGAAAAGATGTCTACATTCTACATTGTATTCGTACAATTTTTAATATCAAAAATTTACCAGGCAATGTGACCCCTTTAAAAAAATACGTATATGCTACTTATGTTGAGGTTTAAGGCACCTGATGATTGAGAATCTCCCTTCGAATAAAAAAAAAATTTTAAAGAGAGGGATATTAAAAAAAGTTTATTGATAAATTCATGATTCATTGAGAATTGAAAAAAAGAGTAACATATTCACTACTTTATCTTCAAATTTCCACTAAATTGAAATAAAAAAAATATGTTGAGAAAAAATAGGTTAAACACTGATTTATTTTATTCTTTCAGTACTTTGCATGGTGCTTTAATTTTAACTCTTTAAACTGTTAAATTTAACTGTTAAAGGATTTAATTTTATTTCCACTCACTTTTTACTTCCAGATAATTTTTTTGAGGAATAAAAAACCGCTGTATTATACATATACATATGTTTAACAAAACATTACCTTTACTATTATGCTTATCGATATCTGTAAAAATATCATCAATTAATTACAACAATGTCGAAATCATGTTATATAGACTATCCCCTACACCAGTGTGGTCCAACTCGCGTCCCTTGAAAAATATTTTATGGACCTCGGCCAGAAATCAAAGTAAAATAACAAATTTTAAATTTTACTTTTACTTTTTTTTACTTTTGAAATTTACTTTTGGAAAATATTTGACGATAAAAATTGGCGTCTTTCATTAAATTTTATTGACTTACTGTAGAGTTAACGGTTTTAGATATAATGTTCATGCATAAAAAGGAAACTTTTCGAAAAAATTTACTTAAATAACCCTAATAGTCTTTGAGATATTGGATGTGTATCAATGTGCCCCTTGTATCAAATCACCCCGTTTTACCTTAGTAAGTATAAGTAGAAATTCTAGAAGGAATTAGTAAGGCACTAGAGTTCAGTTTTTCAAGTGGGGGGCAATAAATTTTACACTTAAATTATACGGCCCAGGCCCAGTTTTGACTTT
Source organism: Tetragnatha montana (assembly GCA_963680715.1). Taxonomy (NCBI): domain Eukaryota; kingdom Metazoa; phylum Arthropoda; class Arachnida; order Araneae; family Tetragnathidae; genus Tetragnatha; species Tetragnatha montana. Next base: position 915,653 of record OY796681.1, read on the forward strand.
GCGTTTCTGCTGATTCAAAAGTGTTCTGCTTAAAAAATGTATAGCAATACCAAATCAGTAGGTAAATGCTACTGAACAAAAAAAAACCCTACCTCTTCTATTTATATAAAATAATTAAAATAATTTAACAGTAACACTTCTACCTGGAAAACATTAAAACTATGACTTCTTCGCAAATGTTTAGGTGCGAAAAAATATCACGTTTTCAAGTGCCTGAATATACAAATACAAATACAAAGACTGACGACCAGCTACAGGCTCAAAGCCCAACAAGGCTGGTCCTATGATTATGAATTCCCCAAATCCCACAGCCTATCCAGTTGCCTCTTAAACTCAAACACTCCCTTTGAATATACTATATTTTCTGGCAACGCGTTCCATATGTCAATTACCCTATTGAAGTAGTAGTACTTCCTTAAATCCCGATTGACCTGTGTCTTATTTAGTTTATACCCATGGCCCCTTGTTCTGTTATCCTTGCTGAAACTTAAGCCCTCCGTATCCTATATATCCTATATCCTATATATCCGAATATAAACTTTAAGGAAAAATTGTCTGCTGTTGAAAAAAGCTTGAGACGCTTGTGTTAAAATTACAGTAAGTAATTTTCCTTCTTTATTGACTCTGGTACTCACTTTTTTATGCCAAAGTTTGTTTGGCCCTCGGATTACTAAAGGTTGGACCATAGACTATACTGCCCTACATTAATCTACACGATGTCTCAGAACTTAAGTTTCAAAGAACTGAGCAATTCTTTCTCAGAAACTGGACAACCAACTTTTTCCCCAATCAATTCATTCCCTTTATAAATCCATGAGTCAATCCGCCCACAAACTCTGAATGGCCTTTCTCAGTATTGCACCACAACACATCCACTTTCATAAAACGGGGAAAAAACAGGATGCGAGGGCGCTCCGACCCGAACGCCCCATGACGTCACTCCTGGATATCGAACGCCCGGGCATGGGGCTGACCTACTTTCCTCTCCCGCTTCCCGGAGAGAATTCAGGGCGTGACCAAAATACGCAGCATTTTTTCCCGGAAAACTCAGCTCACGTTCCGAGACCCCCTAAATCCATTGTAAGGATTTACACCGCAGTGACAAAGAATTAAATTGAAAAATCACGTATGGGGGAAGGGGATTTTATTTCGGGGTGTCTGAGTCGAACAAATAAAAATAATTTTTTATTCCGGAGGGGGGAGTCGTTAAATGGAGGGCTACTCCATGTCATTGGATGATCCGAGTTTCCTGTGAATGATTATTCGGGGTTTTATGACGCAAGAGAGGGGTTTTAAAAAATTCGCCATGGAGGACGCAACGTACCGAAAGAGACGGGGAGATATATGAGGATGGAAAATTAAATGTTAATGCAGGAATTTATTAGCTGATTTTTTTTCTGAGTTTGGATGGAAAATAATTTCTTTTCTCGAAGCCGGAATGAGTCGTAGATTGAGGAAGGGAAAATTATCGTAGTCACGCATTTCCGACACGTACTTTTTTTTTATTTCGGCCCCTTTGAATGTTTGAACTTGGTATTAGAGTGATCTTTTGTTCAAAGAAGTATTAAAAAATGTTACCAGTAAGGAAAATTAATGGGTTCAATTCCGTTAGAGTCCCCGCTAAATAACACCAGGTTTAGACTGCAAGGATATTGGCGATATTTAGCGGGGACTCTAACGGAATTGAACCAATTAATGTAATAGGTATTATAAATATAAAAACCGGCGCTTTAAGTTTTTTTTTAAACTGCTTAACTACGATGCACTACATAAATTCTTTAAAATGTATAAAAATGTTAATGGGAAAATATAATTTTTTATAAGAAATAAATTACTTTCATTAATAAAATAATTATTAGTGTAAATTCCAATTTTGTGGGTTAGCTAAATTGCTTTAAACATTGCGTGGGTTCCTATAGTAGTATATAGTTTAATGCAAAATAAAAATGTTCCTTTTGAAATGTTGGTATGTTTAAAATAAGTGTATTATAGTTTCTTAATCCTGTTTAATTAGCAAGAAAAAAATATTTTTTTACAATTTTAAATATGCATGCAGCTAAAATCTTTTATTGATACACGAGTCTGAAGCATAAATAATTTTTACACACATGTATAATTTAAATCTAGTTTCCTTAAGCAAATAAGACACCATTAAAAACAATTTACTTCGCATCCAAAAACTCAAAGAGAAATAGTATTACGTAATAGTTTTAGCGATGTTGTATGTATAAGTGTAAAAACAGCACCCCAATATTTCTTTATGAAATGTTTGATTCGGTTTCTCATAGCAATTAACTTTGACAGGTCAAAAAGAGAAAACGTACAAATTTAAGTCCATATCATTAAACGTGGAAACGGTAATGGAAATCCATAAATCTCCACAAAAACAAACCTTTTTCTCAACAAATTATTTCTTTCCCTTCCTCGTTAGTCTTCCTGGCGAAAAATTTGCTCTCGCGGTATAATTACGGGAAAACATATTTGCATAGCTAATGCTCTTAAAGCTTCTCTTTGTTTGACACTGTTATTAATTAAAGGGATACAGTGACACGCCTTTCGAGTGTGTATCTGCAAGATATTTATTGTTATCGCAAAGAAAAATAAAGGAAAGGAAGTAGATTTGAATATGAGAGAAAAACAAGGTAAAGCTTAGGAAATATTTTTATTCGAAAATTACTATAGAAAGCAATTAAAAAAACATTACCGACAAATTCATACGGATTTTCTTCGTCATTTTTTTCTTTTTAATGAAAGTAACATTGAAATAATCTTAACAACAAAATTTGAATTTTTAATTTGTGTTCCGTTTTACTGATATTTAATATCAAAAGACTTGGGAAAAAGGATTTATCGGTACAAAGGATTTTAGGTGAAATATGGAAACATATTTTTATCAGTAACCAGAAAATACTTCAAAATTTCTCTAATAATGAAAATTGATATTAAAATGATAAAATTATGTACTAAGATAATAATAATAATAATTTTATTTCAATTTCAATTTGGACAGTACATATGGGAAAAATTTGAAAGGAACAAAACATATGAGCCATCTGGGGGTCTCTTCTGAACTCTTTATTCCTTTCTTCAGTTCATATTCATCATAAATTTGTTTGAACCGTCAAAACTAGGCGGCTTTGTATGACTTGTCCTCATTTTATGTGCGGATAATTAAATGTTCTGAAGATTTAGAAACTGCACGCAGATTATACCTTTGTAGAAAAGATCTAAAGTCATCTAACAAATTTTTTATTAAAAAATTCTTGATTCAAGTATCGAATTTAAGTTACCTTTTGTCAATAAAATATCATTAGGTGAATTTAAAGTTATGTCTCACGGAGAATGTTATTGGTTGTTTCCAAACCCCGAAAATTCTCCTCGAACAAAACCATTTCGAATCATATTGCATCAAAAACTCGCCCTCTCATATTCCATCTTTCACGACTCCCCCTCCCTTTTTTGAATATCAAAATTTTCTTTGTCAGTCATTCTCCGAGCTTTTATTGGTCGATCAAGATGAAAGAAAAAATCTTTTCGAAAGAAGGATGGAAATGTCTGCGCAGGGATCGAATTATTTCCCGAAGACTGCTTTCCTCCTCCGAGGAGGATAATGTTACTTTCGGAAGATGTCGAGACATCTTTTCCTTTCTTCCCTGTTTCAAAATGACGTCTGCAAATATCTTTTTCTTCCCCTCTGATCCCCTTTATCTCTCGCAGACCTTTTGTCCTCTAATGCGATGCGGAGGATAGGAGCATTTTGTCCGCAGCTTCTCTCTCTCTTGGGGAATATAATTACTGGAGGAGAGTTCGCTAAAAACCCGTCAAAAAATAACAGTGAGGGAGTTTTTTAAAGTGTTCGAGGGGGATAACGAGTATGCTAAGAGGTTGCGAGACGCTGTTATCGATGAAGCCACTTCCTCTGCAAATTGGGACTATTTTTTCATCAGCGGTTTTTCGAAATAACCATTCGGGACATAAAAATTAAAATTAGTGGAATAGGAAAAACGAGTTACGTGTGAATCAAGAGTAATCAGGTACCACATTCTACCATTGGAAGTATTTAAATTTTTCTTGTGTGAAAATTGTGCAATACATACATATTTGCAGATGTAAGTGTAAAAGTTCTTGGATAGATAATACAAAAATTTTATCAATTAAAAATTCTTAACATATAGTTTTGAAACAATTAATATTTAAAATTTTAATTACTTTACTTAAATGGTAAATGGTAATTTAATTAACTTATATATAGTAATTGGTAATTTAATTAATTAACTTATGTATAGTAATTGGCAATTTAATTAATTAACTTGTATAGTAAATGGTATTTTAAGTATTACTAATAAAATTAGCTATGAGCTGCCAAGTTTTTAAAAGTTATATTTTCAGTATCTAGTAATTAAATTCCTAAATTATTGAGAGGGTTTCTTCATCCAGTAAAGTGGGTGTCCAAAATATCCTTTATTGGAAGAATGTTCCTCACTTGTTTTTAGTTTATTAAAGATTTAATTTAAATTCAATGTTTGAAAAGTTCGAAAAGATTTGCTTAGGAATAATGACTATAGCTTATTCCCCCCTTTTTGCACACAAATTAATTAATTAGAAAAAGAACTATACTTTTATGGGACTATGAAATTAATTGAGATTTCACTTTAGAAAAATCCTGTACGAAAATGTTTTAAGCTTTGCTACCCTTTTAAAAATTTCAGCAACTTATTAAACAGTCGATCAAGATTATTACGAGTTTCACAGATTTATATTTTAAGCATTCGAATTACAACTGTTCTGTTTTTGATTAGTAGAAGTCGCATCAACTCGCTTTTCGAACAAACGTGGAAACGACCCTTTCTTGAATGACTGACTCATCCTTCTTCCTCCATCTCCCTACTCATTTCCGTTACAAAAACGTCTCGGGGAAACTTTCCCCAAATCAGTTTGCCTTTAATCCACTTTAAAACACTCCTGCACGGAAAAAGAGATGATAAATAAGGCTCCACTCTAAAAACTACTTATTTTCCGAAGAGAAAAATACGACAAGGCGAGAGAAGCATACTGATGCAATTCAAATCAGAACTGTCTTCCTAATACATGGTAATTTGCTTCGTTTCTGGCGGCCGGTCTTGATGGAAAATCCATCAGCTGGATTGCCTTTTACATCATCGATCCAAGACTTCATAAGCTTCCATAAGCTTTAAGCGGAAGGACAGAAATTCCGTTATTTGCTTTTATAAAACTGTTAAATGAGCCAGAGAGAGAGGTAGTTAATCAATAGGGAAGGAGGTTTGAAAGATGAATTTGCAGAGAACGTTTCCTTTTGGTGGTGTTATGATAGGTGGCTCCATCTTAAACCCTCGGCAGTGCATCAAAATATTTTAAAAGGAATTAGGAAAGTGCATCCTTTACTTTGAAACTATCTAATCTGTTGATTATTTATTTGTGAACCTGAAAATTGCATTAGGCTACAAGATTTTGCCATAAGACCAGATAACCTTTACATAGAAACTATCTAATCTGTTGATTATTTATTTGTTTGCCTGAAAATTGCATTAGGCTACAAGATTGTTTGGCTTATGCAAAAAAAAAAATTAAATAACTTTTTTTAGTTACATAGAATAGTCTTAATGATGCATATTCTGAGCCTTCCTTAGAGTTCCACGAAAAATCCTTTCAACCGAATTTTTTTGTTATGGACTAGGATATTCCATACAAAAGGTGTTATACAAGCTCTGTTCATTGTGCGTTCGAACAAAACATTTTTTTATACTAATTAAAAGAGAAGCTTAATATATTTTTCCTGTTTTTTTACGCTATTTTTGGTGTTTATCGCTACTGGATGATACCCAGCTCATCCTACCAAGAAACGCACAACCTTTTTATAACTCAAACAAGATTTCAAGACAACATCTGCAGCCACTCTCAAGCGAATTAGGAGTAAACAATTAGAGTTTATCCTGGATTATAAATTTATGGTATGAGTGATTTAGAAGTCAATGGGTACAAGTGCTGGCTTGATAACTTCAGTGTGTGAGAAATTTCACAAACTTGGCGAGATTTTTTTTTTTACCTTGTGTAAAGTTTCATTTTCCCTTTGCTTTCAAAGGAACTTTATAAATCAGAGTTTAGAATGTAAAAACCATGATTATTTATTAAATTAAATATTAAACTTATCACATACGTTGTCATTTCGTATTACTTTGTTTCTCTCTTGTATTTTTATAAGAAATAAACAGATGAAAATATCTTGTTCGTATAGGAATATTTCTCAAATTTAAAAAAAAATGCGTTTTCAAAAATCAGTAAAAAATACTCAAATCTGAGTATTCTACTTTGTCAAACTGGCTCCGAATATTGATGTTTGAAACATGTGTAAACTCATCTCTGAAGAGATTCATATTCTCAAAAATAATACATCATGTGTGCTCATTTTTGAGAGTGTCGAATTTACTGTTAAGTTGGGTGTAATATCACAATATGGTGACTTGCGCTGTTACACCTTGAAAGAAGGTTTTTCCAACTGTTTTCTATAAATTTCCAATCTTGAAGCTTAAAATAAAGAAATGTCGTTTGAGTGATCACTATCTAATTGCTTAAAACTGACTGGGTATTTCTGTTGCTCTAAACAAAATGAAAACATCTATTTATACTCAGATTTGAAAGTATCTTTTCTCTCAGTGATGTAAACATTTAGTGAAATGACTTCAAAAGATGAAAGAGAAACGAATAGACAATGATTTTGATTCTATTACACTTTTATGCTCCTGCCTCTCTACTATAGAATAAGACTGTACCCAAATCAAGATTTCTCTCTCCTTTAATATTTCTCTTTTCTCTTATTCCAAACAAAATAGCTATCAAAGCGTTTAATTAATTTCAGTTGAGATGGAACTATCTCAAACCGACCTCAATTCACAGATCCCTCCCGAAAGAAAAGATTCTCCTCCAGAGAGAAAGCGCCATCCATCTCTCCAAAAGCGATCCCTCCACCAAGCACCGTCATCAATCACGAGCGCATTTCTGCTTATACGCGGACACCCCCACACTCTCTTACACTTTAATTAAACGATGGTACACTCCCAGAACGAACGAAGGAGCGTTGTTTATTCGTTCGTCCCGAAGAACGCAAACAACAATCAAAAGAGAGAGAGCTCGCATTGTTGCTTCACTTGATGCCGGAGCGAGCGGGCCCGTTGCTTCCGTTGGGGCTCCCGGCCTCAAAGGCAGCTGGCGCCAGGAGGTATCGATCGCCCCCGACCGAGGACACACACTTTGGGGGCGGTTCTCGGGGCCGCATTTGCATGCTGTCATGAGAATTTTCCGCACGCGCCCGGGGATTAAATTTGCGTAGGGGGGGGGGGAAGGAAGTTGCGCATTCTGATTATCATATTTTCAAGCGGCTGGCTGTCAGGTTTTTCAAAAAAATATCCCCACTTCGTTGAGGTTTAACCTTTAAATGTTAATGGAAAGTTAGAGGGTGGGTTTTTCGTTTTAATGAGGGTTTTTTTAAAGGGGGGAGTTATGTGTGTAATTCCGCCTGTTCACTCAGTCAGTAAAGTCATTAGGAATGTATAACTGTTGGAGGAAGTTTTCTTTTTATGAAAGCAATTTCCTGGTTGTTATCATATTGCATAAATATTTATATTGCAAGGCCTTATTTATTTATTTACATATTGTCATACAAATGTAAAAAAAATCCATTTATATGACAAGAGAGAATAAAAACAACAAAAGGCAAAGAGAATACAAATAATACATACACAAAGTTAAAAGAAGAAGAAAAAATACAGATCATCAAAAGGCCCCCTCAAATGTTGACAACTATTTTTATGCTGATTTTATCTTCGAGAAACTTCAGTGGCATACATGGAGCGGTCCTCTTCAGGTGCCATACAAAGGGTTCCAAAATGAATTAAAACACTACTTTTCAGAGGAATAAAATTAGTTCTATTAGAAAAATTATAAAATTAAATTATTAAAATTATAAAAATTTAAAATAAAATTAGGGATGGACTTTCTCATTTTTGTGTTCAACTTAACATTTACACTCTACACAAAATTCAAATTCTACCTGTGAATTTCGTAACTATTTACATTTTATCTACAATGTAGGCGTGATGGGAAAGAAACAAAATTCTAGTTAATGGCCTGACAAAGAGTTTCAAAAGGGAAAATATCACGAGAACACGTGCTTCTCACTTTTTACTATCTTACAAAAAAGTCTTTTAAAAATTCATTTGGCTTAATTTTTTCTTTATTTGCAACAAAAGATCACCCCTTACGAAAAAAAGCTTTAAAAAATCCACCCTTAGAAGTGAATAATCACAGACACGCAAAGATAGAAGCAGCATCGTAAATCTTAAGATTTATTCCATTCTACCGACTTAACTCTATACAAACGAACTCTTATCATAAGAGGAAATGCTTTACTAGCAATTTTATCGATGACTCTCTTACGAACGAGATGAATACCTCGAAAGGACGTTTTGGGACTTTTTAAATCATGGAACAATTAAATCTGCACATCACTGCAAAACTATTACAGAGTTTGGTCACTTCAATAACTATGTGAAGGAATTTTCTCACTTTCCGAAAGTTTTCACTTGGTGTAAAAGAACTATTTTGGGTAATAACTAGGGAATAGTAAAATAAATCTTGCTGATATTTCGTGCAGAAAAGACGGAGAGTTTCAGAAATGTTATAGAGCATTCGCACATGACGTCACTGGAAGACAAAAACAACGTTGCTAAGGCCGTTGTTAGGTCCGAGCCATGTGATTGAAAATGCTCTATAAGAAGTTGGAACAGTGTTGCTTTTGGAAAATGTTTTACTGCTTTCACCTTTTTAAGTATTTAATAATAATAATAATAATAATAATTTATTATGAAAAATTTTTCAACCTTTACATCCAATGAAAGAGAGAGAGAGAGAGAAAAAAAAAGCGACATTATATTGTTCACTAAGGGGCCGAAATTGGCCCTTCCAAGTGAAACAAAAAGTTTTTCGATTTAAACATATATAAATAAAAAGAAATTAAGTACATAAATATAAAAATAGAAATAATTACAAGACATGGCAATGGACAGCACAGAAAAATATTACAGTTACTTTGTGGCTCTATACAAAAATACAACCCAATTTAAATAAAAGATAAGAACACACTAGACCATATGGACAAAGACAAATATACATGATATAAAACAAACGACGTTAGATGAAGATCATAAACTGAGAACTAAATGAGCAAAATGTGAATATTTATCAAGAAAATACATAATCATCCGAGTTCAATAAAAAATTAAATAATTCCCTTTTAAAAGAAAATTTATTGGAATTTGTAGTTAATTGCATAGGTAGCTTATTGTAGTAGAAAGGACCCTGGTAGACAAAACTTTTACGTAAAATTTCTTTGTTGGGTTTCGGAGTATCTAGAAGAGGTGGTTTTCTGAGATCATAATAGGTATTAGAGCTATCAAACAAGATAAAGTTGTTATGTATATAAAGTAATGTTCTGAAGTAAAAAAGTTTCTTTATAGATAAAAGATGGTCATCGTTTATATACTTAAGTAATCTTTTTTGTAAGTTTATTAAAGGTAACAGATTTGACAAATAATCACCCCCCCAGAAAATAATTCCATATTGTAAAATAGATTGTATCCATGAATAGTATAGGATTTTTAAAAAGGATCTATCTACATAATTTTTCAAATGAAAAAATATAAATAAATAATAACGGAGTTTATTTTTCAAAAATTCAATGTGAGATGCATATTTTAAGTTTTGGTCGATGTGTAAACCTAAATATTTAAAGCTATTTACTCGTTCAAGATTCAAACAATTACAATTAACGATATTGAAACAATCATGATATGTTATATTAAGATCTAAACTAGTCCTCTGAATTAAACTAAAATTTATGTACTTTGTTTTATTACTGTTTATTGAGATATCATTTTTTTGAAACCAATCCTTTAGCTTAATTAAATCTGTGTTTATATTTTTTTCTAAAGTAGTATAATTTTGAGCAGAGTAAACCAATACAGTATCATCTGCGTATGATATAATTTTTCCAAAAAGTCTTAACTCACATAGATCATTTATGAAAATTAAAAACAGCAAAGGGCCCAAAATGGATCCCTGAGGTACTCCCTTCTTTATAAATTCGAAATCACTTAAATTATCCCCTAGTTTTACACATTGTTTTCTATTTTTTAAATAAGATCTAAACCACAGTAGCTGCTCTCCTCTAATACCTGCCCTTGATAATTTTTGAGTTAACAGATCATGGTTTATTGAGTCAAAAGCCTTTGATATATCTATGAAAATTGCAACAGTTTTTAAGTTATTATTTATGTTATTGTAAATTAAGGTAAAAAATTTATGCAAAGCATTTTCAGTGTTAAATCCCTTTTTAAATCCGTATTGATTTTTAGCAATGAAATTAGATGAGTCCAAAAAGCAAGTTAATTTGTCCCTCATAATCTTTTCTATAATTTTTGAAAAAATTGGTAAAACAGATATTGGTCTATAGTTTGTTAAATTTTCTTTATCTCCAGATTTAAAAATGGGAGTAACAACTGCCATTTTCAAACTGTCTGGGAAATTTCCATCCTTTAACAAGCTGTTTATTAATCTCGTAAACTCATGGGGATTATGCTTAAATATCATTTTATACAGTTTAATTGGGATTTTATCATAACCAACAGCTTTATTTTCACATATTGAATTTAGGACATTATTTATTTCTTGTATACTTGTATCATAAAGATAAAAGGAATTGACATTTGAATAAGTAGTAGTAATTGAGAGAGCATGATGATCTCGTTTGGAGTCTGCAACATTAACGAAAAAATGATTGAAGTTATCTGCCAAAATTTTATAATTTATAGTGTTAGGAATGATCCTTTTTTTGCTATTTTTGCCAAAAATATTATTTATAAGATTCCATTCCTTTTGCCTGTTTTTACTACATTTTGAAAACTCATTACAATAATAACTTGTTTTAGCTAATTTAATTTGTCTTTTTAATTTATTTTGAGCCTCCTTGTAACGATTTTTTATATTTACATCATAAATATTTTTTCTAAATTTACGGTACAATTTTTCTTTTTCATTTATCAGACTTATAATCTCTGTTGTTATCCAACCATTTTTCTTCTTTTTTGCTTTAGGATAAGAAATATTATGAGTTGAATTTTTAAAAACATCAAGCACTAAATTTTCAAAAGACACATAATCATCAATACATCCCAAAGAATTTTTAAAATCAACACTGCTGACAAGGGCCTCAAATTTTCCATGGTCTATACAGTATTTTGAATTACCTACATTATTTTCTTCAGAATTTATTGACTTAGCAGTACTTAATTTGCAAACAATTGGATAATGATCAGTTAAGCTGTTTAAAAGACAACCAGTTTTAACAAGAAATGTTTTGGTTCTGATAAAAATGTGGTCAATACAACTTTTTGATTTTTCTGTTATTCTAGTTGGAATATTTAAACATGATTTGAAACCCTTGTCATACATAAAATCCATATAAACATTCGAATCTGGGTCATTTTTTAGAATGTCTATATTTAGATCTCCAATTAATACGATATTTTTAGATTTACAATTTTTTAGCAAAGTATTGAGTTCTGTTATAAAAAAACTAGGTGTGAAAGAATGTGACCTGTAACAGGCTAAAATGTATAAATCTAATATTTTACTATACATACACAAATATTCAGCAGAACTAATTGTATCGCTATTACTTAAAGAGAAATCAAGATTTTCTTTAACATAAATAATTATCCCACCAGATCTATTATTTGGTCTACAGTTAGAAAATAGACGGTAACCATGTAAATTATACAAGCCAGTCTCAAATGAATCTATCCAAATTTCACTCATAATAATAATATCAAACGTAAACAAACACTTATCAAACACTGCTATAAATTCGTCAAAGTTTTGTCTCATGCTTCTGATATTTACATGAAAAATATTTACATCACTAAGAATTTGAAAATCAGTTTTGATTGGTGTTGAAAAGAAATATGGGAAATCCCTGAGATCCTTGATGATCAAATTAAGATCATTTTCATCTAAACTAGCCATTTGTTATGTTGAGAAGATCACTTACATTCTTATTCAAAAATAACTATTAAATTATTGATTGGTGAATAAAAATATGTATTGCTTTCTGTCAACTAATGTTTACTCATATAGCTGGTTTGGTTTAGTTTCCAGATCAAAACGTTAAATAAATTTAAAAATAGTTGTGTGAAGTCAGAAACCTTTTTTTTTTCATCGCTAAATTTGTAAATGCATATTATGTTTCCATGTGATCATTTTTGTTTTAAGCTTTACATTTTAGGTTTAAAAACTTAATAAAAAGATGAAAGGTATAGATTATAAAATATGTATAATTTTCAATATTTATCTAAATATTTGAAAACCAAATTATATCTCCCTAGAAATTTTGTTCTAAATTGAATTTAAAAGCTACAAACCAATGAGGCAATCAATTGTGTGGGGCTGGGGCGACCTACTATAAAACAAGAATGCTATTAGAATTAAACATATTTTTTTTACTTAAAACAATGGACTCTAACCGCCTATCTGGTTCGAGACTTCACACGGAACCAACACGTGACCTACAACTAAGCTTGCAATGGACTCTAACCGCCTATCTGGTTCGAGACTTCACGGAACCAACACGTGACCTACAACTGAGCTTGCGATTGGTTACCACAGATACTACACTAGTAGATCTACTAGTGTAGTATCTGTGGTAACCAATCGCAAGCTCAGTAGGTCACGTGTTGGTTCCGTGTGACGTCAGACGGTTAGAGTCCATTGGTTACCACAGATACTACACTAGTAGATCTACTAGTGTAGTATATGTGGTAACCAATTGCAAGCTCAGTTGTAGGTCACGTGTTGGTTCCGTGAAGTCTGGAACCAGATAGGCGGTTAGAGTCCATTATTAGGCTAAAACATATTCCAATAACAACGCAGTCATTAAAAAACGAGAATTATGTTTATGGTTCAACTATTCCTCCAGTGTTCATTTAAAATATCTTAAAATGAGTTTGCAAAATACAAACACAATTTTGAAAAAACAATGTTAAGACACGTGCAGTGATGGAGCCTAAAAAAAGGAGATAAAGGTCTCCACTTTCATAAAAGAATCCAATAAAATAATAATTCAACATGCTTAGCACAGTTACGGTTGAGCGAGTAAATTAACTGGGTAATTTACTAGTTATTGATTTCAGATTACCCCATTTTTTATTTCTGTACTGTTCCTCTCGGGGGATCGACTTGTTTGCGTTAAAACTAGGTTTTTTTCTTAGATTATTTAGGCTAATGTTGTTTTTGTATAGAAAATCGATTAAATAAAATTAATGTGGTCAACTTCTACCCTAAAATACTTAATCAAAACCTTGTGATTTTGTGTACTGTAGAAGTTATCCAGGTTTAGGAGACCACTCAGTTTGTCAGGTTTAATATCGTAATAGTTTTGAATGAATAATTATTATTGAAAAAAATTATACTGTAGGGGCGATATAAGTTTTTTTTTGGAGGGGGCTTTTAATTTGTATTTAAACTGTGTTCTGCATTTGAATTAGTTGTTCTGTAAGACTTCAGTATTATTTTTTACTTTCCATTCAAATAACATTTAATTAGTACTTTTATTTCTGATTAAAAATTTTGCATTTTAAAATGGTAATTTTAGGGCAGTGTTTTTATTCATAAAAACTAATATTAGTAAAATAATAATGAATGCTAATAAAATATTCTCTCAGGCAAAATTTAAAAATGCGTTATTTACTTTTACAGACTTACGATGACTTACTACGATCCGTCTTTGAAAACGTCACAATGCATAGTACTACATATTTAGTCTCATTGAAGGTTCCACATGCTTTTATGTATCGTTAAATACTTCCCTAACCGATGTTTTGAGACTTTACCGACCCCTTAAAATACTCTTTTTAATCAATTTACATCAAATATGGTAATTATTGATTAATTCAATTTATTTTGCTTGTCAGAAACGAAATAATTTTGAATTTGAAAGGGATAAAAACGAGACTTAAATAAAAAAAATCGACCATAAATTATCCAGTGTTTTCTTTTTGTTATACCTTTCATCAAAAAGGTATTTTTTATTTTCCTATATGTCACTAATTAGCTTGGTCTTTGAAAAAACTCACAATGACCTAAGATTTGGCTCTCTTTTTAAAGAGCTCTTATATTTTCTAGGACACTGATTTCTGTTGGGTAGATTGATGACTGAACAAGAAAAGGGTATGAAAAGAAAGCACCGTAAGAGATTCTAGAAACTTTTCCTGTCATTGAATTGTTCCTGTATGTCTTCTAATATAAAACCCTTTCCGTAGTGGCTGAAAGCATCTTTTGTGAATGATTTCTCCTACAGAAGAATTTTTACTCTTAAAAGAATTATGGTGTTATTTTACTTTTACCTAATCGTTCTTACACTACACGTGTTAAAAAAATGGAAAGTCTTTTTAAGAATAAAAAGATACACAAAGGAATAAAGCAACAAAAAATAGTAACTTCTTTAAGTTTTTCTTTTTATTATGAAAAAAATGTGTCCAAAATTAAGTTTGACGAGTTTTATGACGGCACCATTTTTAGAAAAATCAGATTGGACTGTTAAAGCTTTTAAAACCAATCATGTGCAAAAGGAAAAGGACGTAGCATTTAAATTAGAGTTTTACTAATAGAGTGTTTTCAGGTGACGTCACAACCGGTTATTTTCTTTTAACTGTGTATCTTCTGTAGGGCTTTTAACTGTTGCTAAGGCCGTTGTTTATCTGTTGCTAAGGCGGTTTTTAGGTATGAGATCACGTGTTTGCAAATGCTCCAATAGAAGAATTACACGGCCAGTCATTTTCTGTAACTGTTAACCTCTGTAGGGCAAAAAACTGTAACATTTCTGTTGCTAAGGCCGTTGTTAGGTCCGAGTCATGTGATTGAAAATGCTCTATAGTATCAAAAACAAATATACGAATATTGACGATCATACACGAATTAAGTAAAAAAGGCCAACATCCATAATATTTAATATGGTTTACCACGGCTTACTAGATACTTATACAGGCTAGCCGAGTTTTATACAATGAAAACCATTTGACAACTTTTCCCGCTTGGAGCGTTACAAGACCTACCTATATCACCCACCGCCTTCAACTTCAACACCGTGAATATGCTTTGCCAGTTTGTCCAGTATTGCCATCTGGATTTGCAATGATTTCGGTACTCGGCTAGCCTGTATAAGTATCTAGTAAGCCGTGGGTTTACATACAAGTACATCAGTTTTTACTGGTTTCTTTCAATATTTAAAATACATTTCTACTGGTAATATAATCTAATAGGAATATTATTGTATAAATTGTTAACGAATGGGTACTTTTTAAAATGTCTTTATTAAATGAGTATGCTCTCTAAATGCAAAAATAATGAAGAACAATTTAATATTTACGTCCTAATTTTCCTCAACTATTAAATATTTCAGAAAACACGTAAACTTTCAATTTAAGTTTTGCCCGTTATTAAATTTGTTTTTCTCATAAGACTGATAACATCAATACACAAACTTCTAAACAGCGCATAATTTTCAAAAAGTTACGACACTTCATTTCATTTACAACCTCATTCATAAACTAGCGGAAATTAAAAGGCTCAAATTAAATTTCTCTTCCGATGTAAACTTGAAGCCATAATTCACAGCTCAGCTTTATTCTAATACGCTTAGATTTTCATTTAAATCTTTAATAACATCTGTGCATCGAATAAAGTCACCTTCGATACGCATTTTGTGGGAGTTAATAACAGCAGTCTTTTCAACAGGAGTCAAAGAAAGAGCCAAAACAAAAAAAACCCTCGGATTCAGATTTTAATTAAACTAGGCCTCTGCGGCAAGAATAAAAAGCCCAGAGAAAATTAACTCTCTTCCGCTCTATTCCCTTAGCACTTCTAATTCTAGAGAACATTCATCTTCGACCAGATGTTACAGAAGGTGCTCCACAAAGCCGGCTTTTAAACTTGAAATAAATACGCTACACACAGAAAGAATCCAATAATTTAACAAGCCTCCAAAAGCTAACATAAAACCCGTGACAGGGCCTGTCCATTTTCCTTGGCGTGACTCCAGGATATTTGGTCGCCATAAGGAACAAGTTTCTTTTTTTGCTTTGGCCAAAATTCATTTTTCACGCCAAATTTGCCCAAAACTGAGTCCATTAAGTGGCTATCGGCTCGATTGTTTTTCAGGTAATGATCTTTTTCACGCATCCAGGAGAGAAATGCCCTTTACACTTTTTATTCTTTCAAGAGTGGAAGCACTTTGGAAGTAACAAGTACCTCTGCTCTTTTATGGGCTCTATCACGTAATTGGACGCAACACCGCCGAGTGGATTTTCGATTCTTAACACTTTCAGCTAAAATGTATTTTTATCCCTATCGTGGAGGTAAAAATCGCACATTTGTTTCCACATATTCCCAATGGATTTTTGATAGCATGTAACAAAACAAAGACTTTTCTCTTAAATAATTTCCGTCACGAACGTTATATCCGACAAAGATGAAACTAGACCAATTACTTTAGTTGATTTTCATTAAATGCAATCAAACGATTTCCCATCAAATCACTAACTACAGTAATTGCATTATTTTGAAATTAATTAAATCCCCTTTTTCCTCTGCGCAATATGAACTTGTTTGTCTAAAAATACATCTAAAGTCTAAATCTACACCTAAATTTTGTGATATATCAGGTCTACCCGAATGTTTATAATTTTGGGAGCGTCTGTTGTATCTAATACATGTTTTAGCTCTTTTCTATTATGCTGGACTAATATACAATACTAATTCTATACCTATACAGCTAAGTTGGTGAATTTGGCGTGTTTTTTATTCTTATAATAGTTAACCATACATATTATAGTTTAGTTTAATTTCAGCTTAATTTCGTACTAATTTAATTTATTTTTAGATCATAATAACTCATTAGCTGTTCTTTAAAATCAATGAAAGTTAAAAAGTTTTTGTAACACAATTATCGATCATTTATCAATAACAATACTCAAACAATTTAGAATAGAATTTCACTATAAGCCATTTGAATGGTTCTTTCCAAAGAGAGCTTTTGAAAATAAGTTGCTCATGAAAAATGATGAAACAGAACGATCCGAAATTTTACGGTCACCAACCCTCTAGAGAAGAAAAAGGAACTAAAAAGGTATTTTAAAGTGATGAATTGATGAAAGGGCCAGACACACAAACGGTGTCTTTGTGAAAAGGAATACGTTTTCGAGAAAAACGCATCACTCCATTTTGACATTCTCGGAAAAGGGAACGGGACAAATCGTGTCCCTCTATCATTATATTTATCCGGCTATTCTAAGAAAAATAATCTGTGTTTTTCCCTAATTTAATCTTTAGTAAAATAATTTTAACTCAACTTGATAATATAATAAGCAATGAAAGGTATAAAATATAAACTCAGAAAAATAAACAACTATACTAGACAGCAACTTAAGTTGACCCTATGACGTCACTAACAAACAAAGTAGTTCCCGTCGCGGTGGCTGAATATTGAGTGAAATGAAGAACGTCAATTTAAAAATATGATTACTTGTTAAACCCATGTATGTACTGTGCTTTTCCATCACGATTTGCGAACCGAAACTCCTCCTAGCAACCCAACAGACTTTGTGCTTAGCGATTTCTCCTTCCGCATTTGTGACTTACTGGGTAAAAGAATCTGTCCATAAAAAGTTACACCGATATCAAGTATGTATGGTTCAATTATGATAGTTAGGTATAATACTAAATTCAATATACTATATTGCATTAAAAGTGCATAAAGGTAAAGTATCGAAAAAATATTATAGGGTAGTGGCACCAGTAACTGAGACTTTGAGATTTAATTCATAATAATAAGATTTGTATTGTGAACTTGAAATAAATCATGGTCTCTCTTAATATTTTAGACATTTATCTTTGACTTTATGCAGTATTTATTTCCTACGAAGGGGTTCTAAGTTTAATAATTTGAGAATTCCCATTTCATGTTAAGAAACTTCCAATTTTCAGAGGTTGGCTTAATGCTGAAATTAAGGACACACATTTTTGATCAGTGTCTAATTTAACCCAATTTTCCTTTTGAAACTTATTTTAACTCAAAATGTATCTGATCTGAAAATGTAAATGTACATAAATTCATGCCAAAGAGTTATTTTTGTAAAAAAAATATATTTTTATTTATTTTAAAGGTACAAAAACATAATTGAATTTCCTACACCCGGCATCCGACATAATGCAAAAAAAAATCAAAAGCCAAACCTTTAGTAGCTTTTTCAATTCTTTTTAAAGAACATTTTTAAAATTATTTTAAAACATTCCTTTAGTTTTATTAACGCATAAAAGATATTTAATTTTAACTCCAGGGTTTCTTGTTAAATGGAAATTCCTCATGCTTGCAAATACAAATACCACGATTACTTTTTGATACTTAAGATAAACATTAATTTAAATGAAATCTCAGTTAATTGCTCAAACACTCAGACTCTTAAGCAAATATATGTCTCGAAGATTTACGGAAGTTTTTTTTATGGTGACGGTAAAAAGACAAATATTGCCGAGATTTAATACTTGTCACTTATTTTTTAATTTGGTCAAATAAATTCATTTTGCCAAACATTTTTTTTTTCTAAGTCATGTTATTTTTGAGAAGTGCTTTTTAAGTGGTACCTCAAGGCCTCAAGGTAAAAAATTAATTAAATATCTTCTGCAAGAACAAGAATAAAATCTCAGGCATGAAGAAATTCAAATTACGTATTAGGAAAAATGTGAAATTAAGGTATGATCCAAGAATATAAACTGCTAAGCAAATCTTATGGGGCGCGGTTATTCAAGATAATTGTTTGTAAAAGGTATATGAGGATAAATGATAAATTTTAAGAAATCTTTTGGAGTATTTAGAGCAGGATAACTTTAAGATAAGGCATCTAGACGTTTTCAGTATTTCTCTGTGTAGAAAACAAATTTATATCACATAAATGATTATTGTGTAATTCATGTAAAAAATCGAATTATTATTTTTTTTCCAGTTTCAAATTCATATCTTAACATTTTTATCAAGATATTTATCAAAAAAAAAAACAGGGTTGGCGGTAGTTTCAGCAACTGATAATCACAAAATTTGCTCATGCGCTTCTCAAACCACCAAAGACATCAAAGAAAGAGACCAAATTTTGTGATTCTCAGTTGCTGCAACACCCGACTACCACTCAAATAGCCTCGGACGTGTAAGAATTTTATTAAAATGTATGGCATGTAAATAGCTTATCAAAAGAACAAAGCTATCAATCAGATAATTGAGCATTTGTAAGTTGCATTTGGGCATACGCACTCATTGCCCGAAATTTTGAGATTTGTCAAACCAAACCCTACTCCCAAGCATTTTTCTAGTCTGTATCTACTATGTAGTAAGAGAAATTTTGGAAACCTTGATTTAATTTAAAGCTAACAATTCCTCTTTTGAAAAGAAAGAAATTTATACAGTGTGTATCAACAAGTCCGCCTAAACTATCCACAAAGAGCTGTCGAGATTTTCTTGAGTCATTTTTTTTGGGCATTTATGTACGAATCTGATAAGGGCATAACCCACAAATAAAACTCATGTTATCTCTATACTATTTTTGTACAATTAACATCACTGTTTAAGTGACAAGGAGTTAGTAAAAATTATATTAACTATAGAAATTTTGAGTCTTTAAAATGCTACAAAATTACATTTGAAAGGGCAAAAGTTTAACGAGTTCTATAGCTTTTAGATTATTCTAAATCTTTCTATTTTTAATCTTTTTAATTATACCTACATCAGGCTAGAACATTTTTTTTTTAAATTTTTATCTTTAATAAATGACATTAAGATGACTTTCTCCGTATTTTAATTACATTTTACTCCTCTCCTTGATACAATTATTGAATCAGCGAAAATAAACATCGCCATTTTTCATTTCATCGTTCGTCAGTCATTTAATTTTCATTTTACCCGAGGTTTTTTTTATTTTTAGTTTCTTCGTTCCACATATCGTTGCTGTTAAACAAAGGTCTTTCTTTTAATTACGCCTTAGTAGAAATTACGCTGCAATATTTCACGGTGTCAAATATCGCATGCGGAATAACTCGCTTTCGCATTTATCAAATTTGTCTTTCGCCGTTTTCTTTTTTCGACGGTTGGTACGACTTTGACAGTTGCCTCGATTTAATTATCCGTCCGTAGCGAACTCTCGGTGTAAAAAAACGAAACGAACAAACAGCAATAAGACATCCGAAATCTAATTAAAACGGCTGTTGCCAAAAATAATGGAATAAAAATCCCTGGGAAATTGCTAGGATATGAAAACAAATGGAATGCAGTATCAGGGAGATGAAATTTAGTTGCCGGTTGCAGTGGAGTTTCTTTTTAAAATTAATTAAATGGAATTATCACATGAGGCTTCCGAATATATTTTTGCATCACTTCATACTGCAGCACCGGTTAAGGGAAAATATATTTATTTTTGGCATACCAAAAAGTAGTTAGACCTTATATTTAAGGATTGTAACAGATGAAAATGCTGCTTTACAACTAAACCCTTTATCTTTAATATTTTATTCACGCGCACGTGAACTTCTTAAAAATAGAGCATTCGCACATGACGTCACTTGGAGGACAAAATCAACGTTGCTAAGGCTGTTGTTAGGGGCGGGACATAGAAGTATCCAATAACAGCATTCGCACATGATGTCACTGGAGGAATAAAACAACGTTGCTAAGGCCGTTGTTAGGCAGAGTCATGTGATTGAAAATGCTCTATAGTGAGAAATGAAAATGTCTTGGTGATTGTTTTTGGACTTGTTTTGTTGTGTAATTGTAAATAGTATCAAAATTAAATGAAAGTGTTTTCGCAACTATTTATTTCATTCGTTATTCAGACGTTGTGTTAAAGGATCAAATAATTAATTTTTAAATAATTTTTAAGGGTCAAGGGTCAAACCCTTATATTATACTACATATTAAGTTATAGTATACCCATATTACCCTTTTAAATAATAGTTTGTATGTCAATAATTATTTTTTATTATTAGTTATACAAAAATGAATTCCAAAAAATCTATCAGTAATCAAAAACCGACTTTTAAGTTGTAAATTACTAATTTTCTTTTAATATATTTTTTTAGTTTTTGTATAATTACTGTACCAAATACGTAATTAAACAACCTCATCGTAACAAAATATGAACTATGAAATATTCTAAACAATTAAACAGACAATAACTTGTCAAAACTCAATAAAATTTTGAAAAAGTTCTTAACCTAAAAATTACACACTTAAGAAAGTATAAGATTCATCCTGCAAATTCAAACTTCTTAAATGTTATTCAAGTATTTCATTTATTTTAAGACTTATATTGAAACAAAACTCTCTTCAAAGAAGCAAAATATAACTCTCCGCTTATAACTTTTATCGTTGCCCCCTTAAATGGGTAGTAAAATAACTTAGTTTCTCATTTTATTTTTCTTAAGCAACATTAATTTTGTTGAGATGGATTTATGTCTTTTTTGAAATCATCGACTTCTTATTTGTTAATTTTTAGATGAATCTACTGTAATTCTTCAAGGCTCAAAAAAGTTTATGACTATTGTCTTACGATCGAGTGTTATTAATTGAGTTTTTTCATGACATTTCTAATTCTTTTGTGAAATGCGATACTGAAGTTTTTTTACTGGAAGAAAAGAGGTTGTTTTCAAAATGAAAAAATAGTCAAGAGAGTGGTGTTTCCTATAATTAATAATTTTAAAAGCGTTCAAAACGACAAGAGGACAAAAAATATCTGCCTCAAAGCTTTTAGACTGGATGCATATTTTCGGCATAAGGTGCACGAAATATTCCACCTGTAATAGATTCGATTCATGCTAGGAAAACTTCAGTCACCACTGCTAGAAGGCTAAGTGGAAGCTTTAAGCGTGGGGGGAGAGTCAAACATGAACAATTTTCGTTAAAAAAAAACGACAAGGTGCAAGGCTGGAAATAAGCCTAATGTATAGAAGAATGTCAGTAAAAGTCAGGGGTAACACTTCCAAAAGGATAAGTAGAAGACAAATGGCCATTTAGGAAACCCTTACACCATATATGTGGTCTTAAAAGCTAGTTGGTTCCAGACATCTAATATTAAAAATCAAGAATATGGCTATCTTTTGTATTTAAAACGTTAAACTTCATTGGACATTATATTAAAATCCTACAAGAATATTCGACATGGCTATATTATCCAAAGATTTATCGATATTAAAGAGTATCTAATAAAACAGTAATTATAACAATAAAAATTAATTTAGACAGACAAAATACATTTTATCAATTTAAAAAAATTTAAAAGTAAAGTAAAATTTAAAATACATCTTAGAATAACGGTAAACTTCTATAGATTTAGTTGTTAATAAAACTACATTTATTTAATAACTTACAGATAAAAGGATATACTATTACTATTTTTCAGACTATTATAGATAACTAAGATTTTAAATTACAACAAATTCACAAAAGTATTTTTTAAATGATTTACCTACCCTTATTAATTCAGAATACCGTGGTTCTTTTAAAATTGAGAAACAAAATTAACTACAGTAGGGCCTCGTATAACGCGATTTTTGGTTCCGTGTAGTAGGAAAATCGCGTTGTACGAATTCGTGTTGTATGAAAAAATATCTCATACAACGCGAATGACAGACAAAAATAATACCCTCAAGTACGCTACCTAAAGCAACACAATTGTTCGATTCCGAGGTTTTTACATTTAAAAAGCTAAACGTTCTGTTAAATTCTTACGCAATCGCAGTTTCTTAGGGTTAAGGGCTAGAGTGATTGTAACCATGTTAAATTTTATCGTCTACAAGCTGCTATACCCGGCGTTGCTCGGGGAATGAAAAGGATTTTCAAATTCAGATATTGGAAAAATATGTATTCAAATCAAAATATTCCATAAATAATAAGTGATTGTATTTTAAAGATTATTACTACACTAGAGAAGTGTTTATTTTTTCCTTAGATGCTTTAACCCAGATTCAGATTATTTTTATTTTTGAAACTATAAATTCTTTGGAGTATTCTTGAGGCCAGTTTATTTTCCTACTCCTAATTGTAAAGTATGACTTTCATCAGAAGAAATGAGCTGTTTTAATTGGATTTTTAACAGCTTTCTGCTTGATCGTATTATTATTTACTGGGTTAAGCTTTTTTATAACAATCCTCCCCAAATATTTTCTATTTTTGTCATAAAGGAATTTTTTATCCGTGTAGTTTTTTTCAAACTTAGTAAAGATTTATTTACAAAAAGCCATTCTTATTTTAGTTTAGTTTTTTATTAGTTTTAAGTTAATGTGTTTGGATTAATTTAATAGATGTGTTTTCGAAATATCTTTTATTTTTCATCTACGTTTAATCCAAAATTTTCATTTTTGTAATAAACTAATGAAAGAAATTCCAGAAACATTCATCATGCCTTTAGGATCAAGATATTTAAATTTTCTTATCATTAATAAGTAAATATCGTAATGCATACACAAATAATACAGTCGCGGGAAAAATAACGATTCTGATGAACAGCTTATATGATAGATACGCAACCACTCTTTTTTTTCGAAGTGTCTATTTGGACGGTCAAACCGGCAGTTGGCACTAGTTGGCGCATGCGCTGTAGGTCTCGCGGTCCCGGCGCTCCAATCAGAACCGTTGTCGGGCAAGTGCCGGGTAAACAGGACTAAAGTTAGAGAGTATATCTGCCGGGCATATAGACAGTGCCTTTTTTTTTTTTTGAAAGCCTGGACTTTCGCAAAAATTTAACTCATCGTTACTCCTAATAGTCCCTACGAACAATAGTTAAATCGTTAAGAGTGAGACACGGTTTTGTGTAAATTCCTTGCCCAGAGCTTTCAACTATCTGCCACTGAGTAATCAGGCTGCAGACTGCTGATATCATCCGGGTGAGGATTGAGGATGCATTCTAGCGGAGATAGACCAAACTGATTAAAATAATATTCATTAATTTAGTGGTGACCTCAACATATAAATTATTATTAAATTATGTCACCAATCTTTTAATAAAACTTTCTTTAATACGTAGGCAATAAACCTGTCCACCGACAATAGCTACCGGGTTAGCCTGAAATAGCAGCAAGTCATGGCCAATGATGACCTATCGAGGCGTGGCTTTACTGCTATGGGGCAAGAGCAGCTTACGCTTCTGGTATCCGATGCACTTATGGACTACACCATAAATAGCTTAATCACGATATAGCTTGTAACCTTGTACAGGCTATTGAGAATGACTGTTATCTGTTAATTATCTGTTAAGACTAGATCATAAGAAAACCAGAGTATTGATTTCTGCGTATTGAGGAGGCCAAACATTTGAACTGAAAATCGGCGCCGCAGAAGAGGGGGAGGTATAGGAAGGGTTTTTTTAGGGACGGTCTTGTAGAAGGGAGAAATTGGAGTTATACTTTCTACATCCGACTTACCCTCCTTATTCCTCCCTCATCTCCTTTCTATCTCTACCAAAAGCCGTTTATAAGATAAATACATAGCTCGATTATCCCCCCCCCCTACATTGAACTAGGAAAATCCACTGTCGAATCTTTTTCAAGTCAAGTTGATAGCTTCATTATTTTAAAATGATTTTGCTTAGTGTACAGTTACAGGAGTCTGCAAAAAAAAAAAAAATTGTATTTTAGTAATAACACTTTTACAACTAACTTTTAGTAGGTCCGTAGAGCTCACATTTATCAGTCTGTCCAAAATTCAATTACCCAACCATTTATTAAATTCAGAGGATTTTCCTTGTATACGGCGAAAATATAATTGCAGATTTGTAGGTTCTATTAGTTTGTTTCTATACCATTTTATAGTACGTTATAACTAGCACACCCCACACCCTTTTTGGGAGGAGGGACCCTCACATTATTGTTTGGTAGGGCCGCAAACGAAGTTACAAAAAATATTAATAATAAAGCTTATACCAAATTACATACCGTCGCTGATAAAAAGTTAATGCATTTTAAGAAAAAATAATCACTCAAAACAAATAATAAATAAATGTTTCTTAAAAATCCAAGAAATGGAGGAATAACTTTGTGAATAGTTTTTTAAAAATAAACAATTTTTAAGAAGATAAAGCAATAGTGAAACCTATAAAATACTTAAGAATGTTTGTTACAAGAACATTATATTTGAAAAAAAAATTATTAACATTATAAATTTTAATAACATTAAACTAGTAGCAACAAATGTGACAGTTAGAAATTTTAATACCTGTAAAATAAAAACTCTAGACTCAAATATACTCAATGTTAAAATAACTAACTTAAAACACTTTTGCAATGTTCAAACACGTAAAATAATTTTAAGAATAAGTGTCACAAGATTTGTTATGAATTTAATAATATTGTTAAAATAATAGGCATTAAAAAGATTTATTAAACTTAATTATTTTTGTTTTTGAAGGAGCAATGTTATATAAAAATAATATTCATAGCTAATATTCATAGCATGAAACCTAAAATCTTTAAAAATAAATAAGATTTTGGATAAAATACAGGCACGGTACTATTGTTGTTTCTTATTCCCATGATAATAAATCAAGACCATCAACCCATACGATTTTAGATCCCGAAAAACAGTCCTAGGACGATTCTAAAAGGTCTTCTAAAAATGCTCGGCAGTGGCGGTAAGAGTTCGATTTCCAGGATGGCTGGTTCGATTTCCAGGTTCGATTTCTCATGAATGGCTGGAGTGCGAGTGGATGGTGAGTTCTCGTATAACGCGAGATTTTTCGCGCTATAGGAAAACGTGGTAGCAAAATTTCTCTCGCGTTATAGGAATTCGCGTTGTACGAAGGCGCGTTATACGAGGCCCTACTGTACTCAAAAAGCTTATCCTGCTAATTGATATTGTTTTGCTGCAGTAATTTAACATATTTTCATTTAAAAACACAAACTTGAGTGTCCAAGTAGATATAGGTAGTTAAACATTTTTTATTAGTTGGATCAAGGCTAAACTGGATCTGTTAAGTGCTAAATGTGTTATATGTGTAGTCTGTGATATAACACAGTTAACAGATCCAGTTTAGCCTTGGTTGGATTTACACAGATTTTTCCATCATCTGTTTTATTAATGACTGGGCTAGTACTTTTCAATTTGTCTGATAGTTCTTATGTTTGAAAGATATTTAAAAATATTAACTATACATAAAACATGCAATTTTATGCTGATTTAAAAACGAATTTAATATCCAATTGTGAAAAGTTACTGTTTTATAAATATTGGCATAATTTACAGCAGTTTAATTAATGATTCAAATTATACATAATGACTAGAATCCTAATATTATTTCATAGGTTCCATTTTAACTGGGTTGGTCTATCTGTTCTTCTATATTTTTATGTCCAAATCCTACATAGAAATAAAAATATCTTATTGTATAGCAATATGCAAAACAAAAGCTAGAAACAATAAATTATAAAACTAATTCACTTATTTCTTTATGAATTTATCTTTTGTTCTATAACTAAAATAATTTTTTGGAGATATTCATAAAGAATTTAATAAATTGGTTATTTTTTCGTAACATAATTGACTAAAAGTATACCTTTACACTGTTTATTTGATTTCCAGTAATTTTGAAGCATATTTTTATGCCACTCTTTCCATGTTGTCCTGTATATAAAATAAAATTATTTTTATTCAACATACTTTAAAAAAAAAATATGAAAAAAAAATCTTATTAATGATAAATGAATTATTGTGCACTTTCACAGTATTTTATAAATATTATTTCCCGTTTAAAAAAAAGCATTTTACAGACATTTACATAATAATTTTAATCTAAAAAAAATTAAATCTTTTAAATTAAAAATCTTTTAAAAATGTTTTAATTTTGCATCCTAAAATTTAAAAAACATATACATTAATCTCAAGACAAGTATAAATTAATTAAGTTTCAAAAGTGATAGAGATGAGATTTAGAATGCAAAACTTTTTCATACTATGTTTCACAAGATGCCTTTTTATAAATATCCTGCTGGAATCTACCTTAACTGAAAGTGCTATCAACCAATATTATTAGTCAATTTAGTATCATTAATATGTCAGTTGATTAAATGGCGAGTTCTGGGATCAAATACAAAAGAAAAATAACATCAAGTTGATTATTAGAAAATTTACATATGATGGAATGCACTCAATAAAATTAGTTTCAGGATATGAGATCTAATTATCGAAAAAAATAATGATAAAAAAATCTTACATGGGTATTTCCATTATCGGAAACTTTGAGAATCTGCGCCTGCCTACGCTAATCTGAATCTGCTAAACCCACAGCCTACGATCCCGAAATAGTAGTAATTATTCAGGCTGTGGAAATTTTCATGATTTTATATAAATTATCTTCATAACTTACTGGAGTAGTTTGTTCATCCATCTCCGTGTCCTGTTGAGTGCACTCAATCGGGGGTGAATCTTCATCGACATGGATTCTTTTTGCTGGTACTTCCGTTTCGTTAGGGATTCTCCTTTTCCCGTTTTCAAGTACTTGATCTTCTAAAATAAATTAAAATTCCTTCACATAAAAACTATTATGATTAATTTAACAAATAGTTTGATATTTGGATTTAAAAATCTTTGGTATGAAAAGAGGAAAAATATGTGTAGAATCGTGTAATAATTAAAATTTAAAAATTAAATTCATAAGCAGTATGGGTAAAAGAAGAGTGAAAATATTTTTCGTCTTGATAAAGAATACGGACATTCTCTACAAAACGCAAAATTTCAAGATTGCAAAATCAGGAAAAAAAATGTTTGATTTTCGTAAATTGGATGTTAAATTAATTTAACACAAACTTTTCACATTCAAAGCATACCATTTTCCCGGATCAGAAAAATAAATAAAGATTAAAGAAAAATATTTATTATTTAAATATATTTTTAAAAAATCGCATGATAACCTAAAATGGACTTGATAATATTAAAAAATCTTTATATTTTTTCAGAACACCATGTACGCCATGTTTATACCATGACTAATCATTAGCATAATTTTGATAGAGTGACATATTGTATATATCTTAATGTAAAATTTTAGGAAAATCGTAAATATATTTTACTCTTTTCCAGTAAATTTTTAAAATTATTTATCAAATGGAGAAAACAAGGATAATATAAATAGCCCAGTCAAATGGGGTTTTTTTCAAAACTTTCATATAGAAGTTTTTTTTTCGACGGTTTTATATGTTTTCGAGGTCGCTGATTACGAATATGAAGTTTGCTGCCAAGTGGGAGGTCGGCTTCATATCGAAAATCGCAAAAAAACGCAAAAGTTTTGCTCTTTTTTCGATCTTTTGCTTATACATCAAAAACTATAAGTTTCTCGAAGATAATCTCAATTATAAAGTTGAAGTAAACAAAATTTCCTACAAAATGCACTACTCAACATTGATTTTCTGAAGAGTGGTTCTGCCGCTAGAGCGCGCTGAAAAACAGCGATTTTTTGGCCTTTCCGCAAAAAAATGAAAAGCGCGCGCTTCTACCCTCTACAAAAGGAAAACTATTCACGTTACCAACAAAACTTTTATACCACGTGAAAGAGAATTTAATTGCCTAAAAATAACTTACCTTACATTATTATTTTTTGAGAATGAGGGAGGGAGCGAAGCAAAGATCGGAAATAAAACTTTCGCGCCTTACAGCTAAAACGAACTCTCGCAGTTGTTAATTTCCAATCTGCGCTTTAATTCCGGTATATTACCAATAAAATTGGTTGTTTTGGGTGAATTGATGACTAAGCATGTTTAAAAAAATAATTTTTTAAATTTATTTATGAAATATTAGGTATTTTAGGCGAAATTTCAATATTTTTAAAAAAATCATAAATTAAACTATGGGAATTTTTTAATGAACGAATTTGTAGGTTTTTTGCATTGCTAAATCCGAATTTCAAGTTCATTTTCATTTCAAAAGTCACCTTCACATCAAAAAATGCAAAAAATCTCAAATGTTTGCTCTTTGGTTCAGTTTTTCACCGATTTTCTCAAAAAATTATTAGTTTTTCGAAATATTACAGTACACAAAATTAAAGTACGTAAAATTTGCTATAAGATTCACTGGTTTGTTTTTATTTCGCAAGAAGCGGTGTACGCTTTAGAGAGTTCTGAAGAAAAATGATTTTCTTTTTTCTGTGTAAAGTCAAGAAACAGCTGTAATTCAGCGAGCTCTAGCGTCAATTCCTCTCATTATAAAATGAAAGTTGAGTAGTGCATTTTGTAGGAAATTAAATGTACTTTCCTATGGTATAAAATATGTGTCTGTTACGTGTATATATTTAGAGCTGTAGTGGGGGAAAGCAAGCGCTCTTCACTTTTTTTGTAGAAAAGAAAAAAAAATCGCTGCTCTTTAAAACCCTCTAAAGCGTACACCGCTCTTTGTAAAATAAAAACGAACCAGTGTATCTTATAGCAAATTTTATGTACTTTAATTTCGTGTACTGTTATTTTTCGAAAAACGAATAATTTTTTGAGAAAATCGATGAAAAACCGAACCAAAGAGCGAAAATTTGAGATTTTTTGCATTTTTTGATGTGAAGATGACTTTTGAAATGAAAATGAACTTGAAATTCGGATTCAGCAATTCAAAAAACCTATAAATTCGTTCATTAAAAAATTCCCATAATTTAATTTATCATTTTTTTAAAAATATTGAATTTTCGCCTAAAATACCTAATATTTCATAAATAAATTTAAAAAATTATTTTTTTAAACATGCTTAGTCATCAATTCACCCAAAAACAACCAATTTTATTGGTAATATACCGGAATTAAAGCGCAGATTTGAAATTAACAACTGCGAGAGTTCATTTTAGCTGTAAGGCGCGAAAGTTTTATTTCCGATCTTTGCTTCGCTCCCTCCCCCATTCTCAAAAAATAATAATGTAAGGTAGGTTATTTTTAAGCAATTAAATTCTCTTTCACGTGGTATAAAAGTTTTGTTGGTAACGTGAATAGTTTTCCTTTTGTAGAGGGTAGAAGCGCGCGCTTTTCATTTTTTTGCGGAAAGGCCAAAAAATTGCTGTTTCTCAGCGCGCTCTAGCGGCAGAACCACTCTTCAGAAAATCAATGTTGAGTAGTGCATTTTGTAGGAAATTTTGTTTACTTCAACTTTATAACTGAGATTATCTTCGAGAAACTTATAGTTTTTGATGTATAAGCAAAAGATCGAAAAAAGAGCAAAAATTTTGCGATTTTTTGCGATTTTCGATATGAAGCCGACCTCCCACGTGGCAGCAAACTTCATATTCGTAATCAGCGACCTCGAAAACATATAAAACCGTCGAAAAAAAAACTTCTATATGAAAGTTTTGAAAACGTCACTTTTGAACCCCATTTGACTGGGCTAAAAGCAGAGTTATGTGTGTTATTAAATTAACACATTTTAAAGTAGGACTCTTTCAGTAGTCTCAATTGTAATTTTTTTTAAATTTACTTGCAAATTTCTAGGCTGAGACATTTTTTGAACTGATATTTTCTCACTACTCACTACAATATAACAAAATAAATATTGAAATATTTTTATCCCTCAAGTGGAAGTGCGAAGAAATGAAATCGGAGAAGAAACAATTCTTTTGAAACGTATACCATACCATACAACATTTTATAAGATTAGTCGCTAAATAATTTTAAATCAAGTTTTATTTCCTTCATAGTTCCATAAAAAGCATTTATTCTTCAATAAACTCTGCTTACCTGAATCTTCTATTTCTGCAGTGATTAGATTTTCAAAAGACTTAGTCAAAACCTGCACTTCCATAGTCTGCAAATAATAAAAACAAATAATAATAAAAAACAAATTGCATTCAATAAATATTTTAGCGATTTAATTTATCTTATGAATTTAAAACAGTGCAATCTATTTTTGATATTAGTCAGTAGCTAGATAAAAATTTAAAGGCATTAGACTCTGGTTAGTAAAATAGATATAACTCTAGGGTGTTTGGTTCTACATGGAGTTCCCGAGCTTTGTACATACCTAAGGGTGTCCAGCAAAGAGCTCCCTGGTTTTAAAATTCAATATCTTTAGAACAAAAATAGATAAAAATATAAAACCAACGGTATCGTTCTCGTGGAGGCTTGGAATTTTTTGTGTCGCAATTTGAAAAATCTAAAAAAATCTAGTTACTTTAACTGTTAACAGATGGCAGCACGTTGAATATGTCTCTTGTCTCAAAGCAATTCAAAAATTGAGGGTTTTAAATCGATTCTTCGATCATTCTTAAGATCGATTCTTTGAATTAAGATTAAATTTTTCAAGTGAAATATTCCCCGTTCCACGATCGGTTTAAGTTAAATTGGTAATGAAAGAAGTAAACTATTTTGAATTTTATTTGGAAATCTGTTTTAGGGAATAAGGTCTTCCAAACCCTTTATTTATTTATTTTTTAGTTTTATTTTAGATCAAGGATACAAATTGAAAGAATTCTCTCTATCAAATGATCTCTGATTTTTATAGAATCACGGATAATTATCTGCTTTCACCGTATTAAAATAAAAATTTTCATAATGGAAAATTCTAATAGGTTAAAAAACAAAAATATTAATGTATTGATCACTGGTTACAGTGTTTCGAATAATAAAGGGGCCGATTATTCCTTTGCTTTAGACATCAGCGGCCTAGGCAATTACTTTAGACTTTAGGTGATAATAGAGGTTTTACAACTACACCATGTGGATTTTCATTTTCCCAAAATCTTGATTTTTTTTATGAATCCATTCAGATGAAAATGCGCTTCTCATCTGAAAACCACGGTAAATTCTTCGAAATCGATCATCGAGAGAACTTTGATCGCGCAGTTTTTTTAGAATCTTTTGATTAGGGTTTCAGGTGGGGTGAAATGGTTATAGTGGGGTAAAATGGGTATAGTGTTTTTATCAGTTTAAATTTACTTTAACATTTATTTGGTATGCGGATTTTCAAGGAAGATCAAGATCTAAATCAAGTTTTAAAAATAGATTGTTAAAATCAAATTATATCGACATAAAACAAGAAGGATTCAAATCATTACTTAAGATTTTGAATACAGGATCATCAAGCTACCTAATGTGGGATATCAAATCTCTCAAAATTTGTTCCCTAAATCAAGTTTTAAAAATAGATTGTTAAAATCGAATTATATCGACATAAAACAAGATTGATTCAAATCAAGGAGATAATAAAACTCAAGAAAACCTAAATAAACATTTAGGTTTTGAAGAACTTATTCCCTAAAACAGATTTCCAAATAAAATTCAAAATAGTTTATTCCTTTCCTTAACAATTTGACTTAAACCAATCGTGGAAAGTGGAATATTTCACTTGAAAAAATGTACTATTAATCTTAATTCAAAGAATCGATCTTAAGAATGATCGAAGAATCGATTTACAACCCTCAATTTTTGAATTGCTTTGAGTTTGAGACATTTTCAACGTGCTGCCTTCTGTTAACAGATAAAGTAACTAAGATTTTTTTAGATTTTTCAAATTGCGACACAAAAAATTCCAAGCCCCTACGAGAACGATACCGTTGGTTTTATATTTTTATCTATTTTTGTTTTAAAGATATTTAATTTGAAAACCAGGGAGCTCTTTGCTGGACACCCTTATCACCCACTATAGTTGGGTGGTTTAGGACAACAAAACTGCAAATTGTGATACTTTTATGAAACTTTCAGGGATGATAGACTAACATATAAGAACTCTAAAATCGATGGGACCCCAAAATTTTAGGGCGTGGTTTGACCGCTATGACGTCATAACAAGATGGCGTCCGTAGCGCTCCGAAAACGAAGCCAAGGTAAATTTTTTAAAGTTAAACGCATTTTAAGCTCTAAGTATCCATAAACATATCCTAAAAATAAAATATTTTCTAATATTTACTTACTACATGGATAATAGGGGCGTGGTTTCCATAGAATGAACATCTGTCTGTACTAATCAGAATTTTATGAGAAACAATGATTTTTGCGTGAAATTTTCATAATCAGTCTATTAATATAATTTACTACTTGATTGTTATTTTTTTTATATCTTCGGATTGATATTTTGGATGGATTATTGGATTGATTTTTATAGCTTGGATTTATATCTTTGGATTTATATCTTTAGATTGGAAAAAATGGAAGTGGCACGGCCTAATATTTCCCCCAAATAAGTGGCACTCTTTCTAAAAAGGCTGGCCACCCCCTGTTTCAAACCGTGAAATAAACTTTCAAAACGTCCTCTATATTTATCGCCCCAAAACCATCTGGGTTTTATACTTCTCACAATTGTTTCTCCAAAATCCACAATTTAAAAAAAAAAAAATTAAGAAACATAACAGGATCTTTGTTTTGAAATTTATGACTTTGGTACCGGTTGTATGGTGATACATCTATCATTTGAGCGAGAATGGATCTCGAAAACTGATAACTATATTTGAAAAGCTTTCTTGGTGATATTCTGCCGAAAAAGTGCAGGAAAAGGCTTGTTTATGGAACGCAATTTTATTTTCGCATTGAAATGCGAAACCTTCTTTTGCCATAATCCTGGAAAGGCATCGAAATTTATTTTTTCGTGGAGTTTATACGAAAGAAACGATGAGGAAATGTTTTAGGAAGAGAAGAGGAGGGAAACACAGTTACAGTTACTCTTTTCCCTTCTCACAGAGAAAAAGTAGATGGAAGTTGAAAGTAATAGAGTGGATGAATGCAGAAACGTGTTTTATTCCTTTTTCCATAATCCAAGAATGAATCTGCGCGATGCGTCCAATGAAAAAAAATTAAGAGAAAAGCTATATCTGTGGAAAATGTTTTTGCAGGTTCCAGAAATTCCAATTCGTCTAGCGTCTGAAATGAGATTGAAAAAGTATTTCCTTCTCGCCAGAAATAGTATTTTATGTATGACGACAGAATTATAAATAAACATAAAATAGAGTTGAACTTTGGTTTAAATTTAGAAAATGATTGTTTTTACAGAGGATGTACGGAAAAGTCTTATAATTTGTGAGACTTTAAATTTTTTGTAGTTATTTACTTTTTTTTGTATGACGGTGGAATTTCCAACTGGCAGAGAATTAGTGTTCACCTTTGGTATCTTTAAGTTTAAAAAATCATCCAAGAAGTTTAGAAATGAATGTTTTTCCAGGAAGTTCAGTAACTGGGTTAGTACTCCATAAAATTTACGACTGTCCCATGTATTTGTAAATTGTAGTATAAATTGTAGTAAAATTTTTAAATCTACAAAGACGAGAAGAGAGAAAATATATATTATACTGATTTAAAAGAAAATTTTACTGTGCATTTTTTTAAAATCACTGTTTTATAAATCTTGCTACTATTTAATAACCATTAATAACGAATTAATTTCGATATGATTTTAATTTATAATCGTATTGACTAGAATCATTAATTATAATATTCATGTTCCATCATTTTAATGACTGGGTTAAGATTGTAAACACTTTAAAATCAGCTCGTTTTTTTTTCAAGGTGCTGATCAGTTTAAGAAAGGAAAAATAGGTCTTGCCATTCAAGTATTTCAAAATGTTTTCACTTTAACCGTATTTGTAATCTTTACTTGGTCCTTTATATTTATAGAAATCCTTTAGTTTCTTTTTCCCCAATAGGTGAATTAATCTTAATGGGGGACTATAACTATCCTCATATTGACTGGACAAACAATCTAACTACAAATGGGAAAGGAGCAGAATTTTTGGAAGTAATACAGGATTGTTTTTTGTACCAGATGGTGGGTGAAGTTACTAGGGATAATGCAATATTGGATTTGGTATTCAGCAATGATGAGGACAGGGTACAGGACTTGGTAATAGGTGAACCTCTAGGAGAGAGTGATCATAGAAGCATCAGACTAAGTATAAATTTTCAGTCAGCATTCACAAGCAATAGTAGGATAATCCCAAATTTTAGGAAGGTAAATTTTCTGAAGATAAGGGAAGAGTTAAAGGAGACCTTCAAAGGGGGACTAATAGCAACACATTATTCTGAACTATGGGAGGAATTCAGAATTAAGTTGGACAGGGTGATAAAAAAACATGTAACTTTCAGGAATAAGGGAAAAACTAGAAACTTGCTTCCTATGTGGTTTTCAGGGGAAACACATAAAGCTTTAAAGTTAAAACAAAGAACTTACAGGGTATATAAAAGCACAGGTAGGGATAGAGACAGGGAGGCATATCTGAAAGCTAGAAAGGCTTTCAAAAATATGAGTAGGAGGCAAAAGGTATCCTTGGAGGAAAGACTGGCAAGGGAGATAAATACAAACCCCAAAAAATTTTTTGCATATGCAGGGGGTAAGAATAAACTAAGTACTACATTAGGCCCATTGGAGGGGAGTGAAGGTGATTTAATACAGGATGAAGTAGGAATGGCAAATGTGCTAAACAACTTTTTTCTGGGGGTTTTCAATTAATAGTGACTATAAATTACAGGATGAACATAGGGATGGAGCCTTTGCAGGAGGTACAATCAAAGAATGTAAATTTGATAGGGAAGACATAGTACACCAATTGAAAAGGGAATATTCAAAAAGGGAAAAAAAAGTGAACCGGGCAACTATAGACCAGTAAGTCTAACCTCAGTAATATGTAAAATATATGAATCCTTGCTAAAAAAGCATATAATGTTATTCTTGGAGGAGGGGGGACTGCTATCAGACAATCAGTATGGATTTAGGAAGGGAAGGTCATGTGCCACAAATCTATTAAAGTTCTACGGGAAAATTACTGAGGAGCTGGACAATAAGAGTAGGGTTGATATCATGTACCTAGATTTCCAGAAAGCTTTTGATAAAGTACCTCATGAGGCATTACTGTTTAAATTGGAAAGGCTGGGGATTCAAGGGAAAACGTTGATTTGGATAAAGAACTGGCTATTGGGTAGGAAACAGAGAGTGCAGGTAAAGGGACATTACTCACAATGGACAGAAGTAACAAGTGGGGTACCTCAGGGATCAGTACTGGGACCAATATTATTTATAATATTCATAGATGATATAGGGCAGGGGATCAGGAATAGAATAAGCATATTTGCAGATGACTTAAAAATATGGGGGAAGGTGGATACCAAAATACAGATAGAGAATTTACAAGGTGATCTAGATATGATATCTGAATGGGCTGTAAAATGGGGCATGTCTTTCAATTTGGGAAAATGCCAAGTACTGCATATGGGTTACAGGAACAGTGAAGCTGAGTACTGTCTACAAGGAGTAAAGGTAAAGAAGGGAGAATCAGTCAAGGATCTAGGGGTATTAATACATAGGGACTTTAAAATGGGTCATCAAAATGTACAGCTGCGGGTAAAAAGGCAAATAGGTTATTGGGGTATATAAAAAGGACTGTAACTTCAAGGGATAAGAATATATTATTGCCTTTATACAAGGGATTAGTAAGACCTCATCTTGAATATGCAGTACAATTCTGGGCTCCATACATGAGGAAGGATATAGAGGTAATTGAAAAGGTACAGCACAGAGCTACAAAAATTATTAAGGGGATAACACACCTGGATTATAATGAACGTTTGAGCAGGCTCAATATGTATTCACTGGAAAAAAGAAGAGAGAGGGGGGATTTGATTCAGCTATTCAAGTTGGTAAAGCAAGGGGATACGGAGGGCTTAAGTTTCAGCAAGGATAACAGAACAAGGGGTCATGGGTATAAACTAAATAAGACACAGGTCAATCGGGATTTAAGGAAGTACTACTACTTCAATAGGGTAATTGACATATGGAACGCGTTGCCAGAAAATATAGTATATTCAAAGGGAGTGTTTGAGTTTAAGAGGCAATTGGATAGGCTGTGGTAATTGGGGAATTCATAATCATAGGACCAGCCTTGTTGGGCTTTGAGCCTGTAGCTGGTCGTCAGTCTTTGTATTTGTATTTGTATTTGTATTTGTATTTTTGACCATCCGGTACTTAGCTAATAACAAAAAACCTCTATACAGGGTGGTGATACTAATGGCTAAAAATGGTGGGGGTGTAGACTCTACCCTAAGACAATTCAGAATCACCCTGGTTTGGGTGGAAACAATGAGGGAATTGCATAGGTGAGGGATTTGCTTAATTTTACACTTTTTTGATACGTTATAGTTTAAAACTATCAAATATCAGATTTTAAAGTTCAAAAATATGTTTTAAATAACTTAAAATTCGATTTTATTTTTGCCAAAACACTAGTAAAGTCATGTGATAAAAAAAACGGGATTTGACGTCACAGCGCCGTCGAAACTAGTGAATTGTTGAAAATAAAAGAAATCAGACATATCATAAAACCAAAATACGCATAAAACTCGTCTGTTTCTCTAGTGAACGGCCAGAAAAAGAAAAAATTAAAACTTTGAATCCTAATAATTCCAAAACCAATTAATATTTTTTGAAAAACAAAATGACAATCTTTTTATAAAAAATATTTGTATGTGTCTTTAAAATATCATAGTTGTTTAGTTAAAACTTTGTGAAGAATAGCAGAATGAAGCAAGCTAAGCATACTATAACATAGAGGGTCCAAGCGCTGTGACGTCACACAGCAACGAAATTACGAAATTACCATAACGAAATTACTGTTTTTCCCGCCAATACTGGAAACGACATTTTAAAAATTAATATCTTGGGGAATAGTTTTCCGATTTCAATAATTTTTAAGTCATTTTTCATGGATTTTCATCCTCTATCATAATAAAATTTAGAAAAAAACGTGCAATTCCCTCATTCCGAGGAGCTAGAGACAATCGAATAGAGTTCGAAGTAAAATTTCAATGCCCATTATTAACTTTAACTTATTTATAAAATCTGGGTTAGGTTTTTTTTCTTTAAAATGAGACAGTAAAGAAATTGTTACATATAATCCATCTTATCTTCTTATGTAGTAATTATTCTATCTCTTTATTTAAGTCTATATCTCTTTGGTTTAATTTAACCCTCTTTTGTCTACTTCATCCTTAAATGTTGTTTTTCAGATTATTCTCTAAAATTGTCTAAAGGTCAAACGTTTTCATACATAGGAACCATGGCAGATTTCTCAACCATTTCTCTTATAATAATAAGATGTTGCTATCCCCCGTACCCGTAACAAGTTTCTTCAAAATATTCCAACGCCAGTTTTTAAAGTTGCTTTTCTCTTCGGGATTATACGACATCCTTCAAACTAGGGAAACTTCCTCCAAAATGGCACGATTACAAATTTTCATCCATGAACGCAACCTATTCCTACGTAAAATCTCATTAAAATTCCAAAAGCTTGTTCAGTCTCCGGCGTATTCATGAGAGTAAAATTCGAAATTCTGGGTAAAAGTTTCCGATCACGCCAAGTCAAAGGAGATTTGTAAGAAAATATTGTTTTACGAGACATTTTCTTTTTTCTTCGGCTTTACGTTTTTCATATGACATTAAATCTCCCTTCCTGGGCTGCCTTAATACCTTGGAAGTTATTGCCCAGGAAGACTTTTATCGAGGAAGAATTTATCAAGGAAAGTTCATGTTTCAATTTGGGGACCGTTTAAAAATTTACATTCATTTAAGGGAGATCATGTAGTGTAGGCGACTCAATGAGACAAGCAAGGCGAGATGAAGCTCAGGCATTTGAGACATTTCACTTGAATCGTCAGTTTAAAAAAGGGAATAAGTCCAAAATATGGCAAATTGACTTTTTGTCTTCAAAAAAAAAATCCACAAGCTTTGCTCTAAAAGCTAAACTTTAGTGAAAAGGGGAAAAAAACTATTTGGCCCATCCATTGCATTTTTTAATTACTTTAAAATTTAAATATATTTGTATTTCTTTTCTTATTCTTTGTGCTTCAAACAAAGCCAAATTAAAATTAGTTTTTAATTGAAGTGTGTTTACCTTCATTATCCATGAACGTTTGACTCCATTGATATTCACTTATTCCATTTATACTGTCTTAATGACTCAGTTTCATAACAATTTCATTTGTCTTAGTCTTTCTATTTTTCATTTTTGTACTGTGAACTAAGCAGATATAGAATTTGATTATCGATTAAAGTGGTTTTTGATATTTTTTTCAGTTGAAATTAAAAAGTCAAAGGGAATAACAAGTACTAAGTAATGTACTAATAAGTACTAAAAATATTTGATTTTTTTTAATTTGAATTTTAAATTTTAAATGAAAAATATTTGAATATTTGGTTGATATTTTTTTCAGTTGAAATTAATAAGTCAAAGGGAATAATAAGTACTAAGTAATGTACTAATAAGTACTAAAAATAAGTAAGTGATAAATGAATGTACCCCCATTGTAAAAGAGGGGTTGTGCGAGTGAATGTGTGTGTGGCGCAGGTAGTAGTACCTCACCTCCGGTCCACATCCACAGGTGCTCGCTGGGTAACGCTGAGTAGAGTAGGATATACTTCTCAGGGCAATTCAGTGGTCAAGGATGGTATCCACCCATTTGGGAAAAAAATATTTTAAAATGATTTGCCAGGAATAGTTGACAAAATCTTATAAAATGAATGGTTCTGAACTCGGAATCGAATTAAATGTAATGCTTTCACTCAAATTTAAATATTTTTTTTAATAATTTGTAATTACCCTCCGTTTTTAAAATTCCAGTCATCGAAATGTGAAAGGCTTGTCATTTTATATTCCAAACTTGGCGTATTAAAGACTGTGACTTTGACAAACGAACGTGGCTTATCGATTGTATGTTTTCTGGCGTCCTCTTTCATGTTATGGTATGAAATTCTTTTCTCGTCTCTCAAATCGCTGAGGAAACACAACCTTGAAATGATTATGGAAATGTGGACGTGGATTTTCGCAGTTATTTTGTCGGAACCCCTTTTTTGAAGAATTCGAAATCCTAACATATTTTCCTCTGGGAGAAAAATAGTGTGATCTTCATAGGACGAATTCCGATGGTCCTCAGACACGTTTTAGTCCTTTGACATTTCCTAATTCAAAATCTGAATTGCAAAAAAAAATCAATGAATGATGGGACATAATTGCAAAAGAGAACTTGCCCAATCCATCGATGAATTTACTTATTTTATCTTAATGAATGTTTGCTTTTCTGAACACTCTCGGTGGCTGATGGAAACCCTTCAAATATATTCATATCCAACCTATATCAAGTCGAAAAGAAAATAGTTAAAATAATCCACAAACGTAAGGAAATTAAAAATGATGAGAAAATTTTCACTCCAGTGCTTAAATCTGATACACTTAAACTCATTATGAGTTTTTCCTTTGATTTTTTTCTTCGCCGACAGAAGTATTTTAAAATTCAAATCCATTCTTAGAGGATTTAATTTAACATTTACCGATTACCACTCCTCTACATCATTTTCCGTTTCTCAATTCATTCTTAATCGATGAACGCCATCATTAACAGACTCGCGCGCTTATCCATAGAAATCCAAATTATTCTTTCAACCCTCATAATTTCCAGAAAAATTACTATATTCATTTGCAAGCAAACTCCAAATCCAATGTAATAATACCACCCCCAATATATCAATAGAACTTTATTAAACACAACACGAGCAATGTGATTTAATGCATCTGCAGCAAAAGCCAACTAGCTTTAAGTAGTATCTTAAACGTTATGGTCACAGAAGGGAGGGCTGTGAAGCTTTTCAGACCCCCCTCATCATCCTTCCTCAGCCCTGTCCACAAAGTGCCCGGATTAATGGAATCGAGAAGGACTTTCTCTGGAGATGAAGAGGAGATTTAATTTGGAAGCAGGTTCCGCCATTGGTCTCCCGGATTGATGGAAAATTGGATGCCATTCGGTAGATGCTAAATCATCGCCCACCCACGTGAGCAGCTTTATGAGGCGTGGACGAACAAAGGCCTCGAGAACAAGGGAGGAAATGAATT
Organism: Tetragnatha montana; assembly: GCA_963680715.1. Lineage (NCBI taxonomy): Eukaryota > Metazoa > Arthropoda > Arachnida > Araneae > Tetragnathidae > Tetragnatha > Tetragnatha montana. The sequence continues at coordinate 956,626 of OY796681.1, forward strand.
CTGTCATTTCTGGAAGTGACTTTCCTTGTTCGGATATGAATTGTCGCTTTGGAGAAGGGTTGTCCCGAGGGACGGAAGACATCCCTGAGTGAAATAAATTACCCGTTTAGTTAGAACCCGCGGCCATGGAATTCAAAAACTAGTATAGCCTGAAGCTGGCAGCGCATTTGTAAGACGGGGAGCATAATCCATTTTAGAGATTTTACTAAAAATACATTATATCAAGAAAATGATGGTATAAACACTCTTTATAATATATTCCTTTATTTCTTTGGGTCCTTTTTTAAGATTTTAGTTTGGGACTAATCAGTGGCGAATCCAGGATTTTTGTCTGGGGGGGGGCTGAGTTACAAAAATATCTTAACTCCTATTATATAAGACTTTTTATATGGTACTCAAATACACTGTAAAAAAAACGTGATCTTAAAGACCTATCAATAATAAATAAAGTACAAATTTTTTAACTGAAAATAATTTTTTAAAAATTTTTACTTACATGGTCATTATTTAAATTTGAAATTATTACATTAAAATTTGTAATTCTCGGCTCTTTTGGCTTAATTTATCCAGCACTTCATTAATATTTATATCAACGCCATAATAAAATATTCGGAAATTTAATCAACTTTTAAATTCATAAATTAAATTGTGGAAATTTCGAGTTTATTTTTATTTAAAAGGTCACCTTCACATCAAAAAATGCAAAATAAATCTCAAATATTTTTGCCTTTTTACGGGTTTTTAAACTTAAAATTCGGATTCAGCAATGTAAAAAACATATAAATTCAGTCATTAAAACACTTCCATAATTTAATTTATTAATTTAAAAAATTGATTGAATTTCCGATTAAACTTTGTGGCTGGCAAAAGCTTCAAGGAAAACTTCATTTTTTTATTTCTTTACTTTTCTTTGAGTATGAAATTTTTACGTAAATTTTTTTTGTACACCTGAATGGGGCATCTGAGTCCCCTAGATTTAACATATTTTATTGTTTGTAAAAAATATTTTTCCGAGTTCTAAAGGGGGTGCCTCCTGAAAATTTTATGAGATTTGAGCTAAAAAACAGGAATTTTTTCGTTTTTGTACACTAACTTGAGTTTGGGAACACTATAGAGGACTCAAAATCATCACTAAGCCACCATGTGTATTAATTAGGTTCAATACAGTTTTCCAATATATCTTTAGGTAGAACTTGCATCTTAATGAGCTTGAGATGTAGCCCTTTTTTGTATAGAAACAAATCAATATGTGACATAAAATTAAGTGTATCTCTAAGAAGACCAAATGAAATATATAAAATTCCTCATTTTTCTAAAGAAATATTTCGGAAGCATTTTTACTTTTTAGCACCCAAAATCTACAACCATTTGCCTTCTTATCTTCAAAATATTAAGATATATTCAACATTTAAACGCGAGTTTTTTAATTTCCTAATAAATTTGGACGACATAGACCGTCATTTTCATATTTAAATTGAAGCAACTATACCTAAAATAACCAGCCTCTTGCCAATTTTGTTTTATTATTAAACGTTTGTTATTTGATATTAAATTTGTGTATATTGTTTTTGTATTGTATTGTTTGTTTTGCATTATTATAGTAATCTTATTAAATCTATCTGTCACCTGAACGGGACAAAAGTCCCCTTGGTGATAAATATATTACTTTGTCAGTTTTGTTGTAATTTTCGTTATGAAAATGATAAAGCTTATTATTATTATTATTATTATTATTATTAATATAAAAAGGATGATTTGAAAAATAGTTTCTCCAGAAAATTTATGGAAATTCGATCCTAAAAATCAAGATTTTAGCTTATTTTAGAACACCATGTCCAAATTTTTTTGGGGTGGGGGCTTTGCCTCCCTTTATACATGCAAAAAATGAATAATGAAGCACACATAAGATAACATATGCTTGTTGAAAAGATAAAAGAAATGAGCTCAAAAGTAAATACCAAACACAGGGTCACACCTTTAAAAAAAGTAGCAATATTCTCCTCAAACATAAAAAATATAGTCTCCTCAAATATAAAAAAATAACCTGAAATTTTGAAAATACTAGTAGCCAAAATAACCTCCGTATTATTACAATATGCTGAAAATAGTAACCTAAAATCTTCTTCAGTATGAAACTTAGTAACTCGAGCTATAAGAAAGTTGCAGATTGAGTGGAAAAAAAGTATGCACTTAAAACACTTTTTCATATTTTTAATTATATTTATTGCATATTTAAACTTTATTGAAAAAAAAATACAGTTTGTTCCACTTATTCACACTCCTTCAGGAAATAAAGTTCTTTCATCACTGTCTACTGCATTCACATTAGCAATTCTGAAGTTTAAATATTCAACAATTTCAACGTACTTTTGTCCTTCAGCAATTTTAAGCGCTGTATCACCTCTAATATCCACATAATCTAAAGCAGCGCCGCTTTCTGCTAAAACTTTTACTGCTTCCAAAGACCCAGAGTACACTGCCTCATAAAGAGGGGTCCATCCGCGCCAATCTGTAGCGTTCAAAGGTGCCCCTTTGCTGATAAACAGCTTAAGCGTTTCAGTTTGATTCAGACTAGCGACACGGTGAAGAAGTGTAGAACCATTGGGAGTTTTCTCATTTAAAGCAGCGCCACTTTTTACTAAAACTTTTACTGCTTCCGAACACCCACAGTTCACCGCTGAGTGAAGAGGGGAATCTCCATACCAATTTTTAGCATTCAATGGCGCACCTTTGCTAATTAACAGCTTGAGTATACCGACTTTATTAAGATTAGCGGCGAAGTGCAGCGCTGTAGAACCAGATAATGTGTCAGGCTCATTTAAAGCAGCACCGCTTTCTGCTAAAACTTTGACCGCCTCCAAAGACCCAAAAACCACTGCGGAGTGAAGGGGGGTCAATCCATCCGAACTTGGAGTATTCAAATCCGCACCTTCGCTGATAAACAGCTTGAGGATATCTATTTGATTGTATTTAGCGGCAATATGAAGTGGTGCTTCTATGTTACCATTTGCAACATCAAGAGAAGCACCATATTCTAACAAAGCTTTTGCTATTTGAAAACTAACGGTTTTGTCGCAATTGTTTTTAGCATTTAAATACGCTCTTTTAATATGACATTCAGCAGCAGCTGCTAAATGCAAAGCAGTTCCCATATCGCATTCGGCATCGACATCGACGGTTTTTGGCAGACTCGACAGAATCATCCTGACCATGAAATAGTTTCGCGTCATCACGGCCAGATGTAGAGCCGTGAGTCCGTCGTCGTTCCTCGCATTCACTCGATCAGCAGGGAACGACCGCAGTGTGGCCCGGATGTCCCTTTCGTTGTTTGGCTCGGGATTATTGTTGTTGAGCACAAACTCATGAATTAGGTAGTTTCCATAGGGATTCTGCAGGTCACAAACTAAGGATTGGAGCGAAGGTAGTTGGTCAAATGATGAAGAATCCATACCTGCAAATTCATTAACTATTAGTGATGCAAAAAAATTATCATCTAATTATTAATTTTAGGGTGCATAGGAAAGTCCCTTTAACCTGAAAATACTCTCGAAAGGGAAACCAAACGACTATGCCTGACCTGGTGGCGAAATAAGGAGGCTGAAAAAAATTAATTAAAATAATAAAGGAGAAGGAACGAAACTTCAATGATAAATTTGTTTCCACTATCATAAAAAACACGCAGAAAAAAAAATTCGTGAAAATATCTTTAATATTCGGGGAAGTATTAGCATGTGAAAATAGCACTTTTTTAAGCTTCAAAATAGAAAAAATTCGCAAATTTGCCAGTTTTTCAGTGTTATCTTGTAGTTTTTACGTATTTTAGTTAAATAAAGACAAATTTTAACTGAAAAAATCAAAGAAACTTGCTAATTTGCTAAGTTTTTCTTCTTTTTATGGATAAAAAGTGCTATTTTCTCATGCTAATATTTCCTCAAATATTAAAGATATTTTCACTAAGTTTTTTTCTGCATGTTTTTTATGATAGTGGAAACAAATTTATCCCGGAAGTTTTTGTTCCATCTCCTTAATTTCTTAATTGATTTTTTAACTCTTTTATTTCGCCACTAGGGTCGCTGCTGTCGTTTGCATTAGGTCGGGAGTAGTAGTTTTACTACACCGTTGTTACCCAACTTTCATAGCTTTAGCTCTTTCCATTTGAAAGTATTTTCAGGTTAAAGGGACTTTCCTAATGCACCCTGTATACGTATATGTTACGGTATTATTAATAATGCCCGCAGCGGAGGCGGGGAATGTGATGAATTCAATAGCATTTATCACTTCGCCCGAAATACGCGGCCATTATTAATAATGCCCGTAAAATATACACAAATTTAGTAGTGTTTCTCAGTATTGGTGCACGCTCAAATGGGTTCAATTTTATGGGAACACCTTATTCCTAATTAAATGTTGTATGTATTATAAATTGTATTAGGGGCCGTTCAAATATTTAGTAAGCGATTTTTTGTCATTTTTGACCCCTTCCCCCTTGTCAGCAAAAATAAGCAAAACCGCAAACCTCCCTCTCATAATTACGTAAGAAAACTGGCCGACCTCCCTTTGTCTCTTAACCTATCATTAAAACTTTCCTAGTTAAAAATGCGTAATTTTTCAATTAAATCAGTTTTTTTTGTGAAATTTATTTTTGGTTGAATTTTGAAATTATTTATGCATTAAACGAGAGATTATCGAAATTGCAGTATTTTTAACATCTTTTGTAGGCCTCACTCATACTCCTCCTCCCCCCTTGTTAAGAAAAATAAGCTCCTCCCCTCTTAGGTGCTTATACGTAATATTTGAACGGCCCCTTAATTTACTTTCAAAGGGTAGACCTAACCTTTCTGTATTTACACTAAGTGTTACCCAAAATAATTACGAAATTTAAGGTAAGAAAATTCAAATTCCGAATGTTTTCCAAATGATTTTGGATCCTAATTCTTCCAGGGATGTTGACATCTAAGCAATGATGCAATAATCATCTGTACAAGTCACATAACACAGTAACAGCTGTCATTAATTGTGTTGGTATTGTGAAAAATTCATTCAATTTTATTATAAAAAAATTAAAGTGGACAAAATAAAATTTGAAAATTTTGTAGTTACAAAAATTATACGAAAATAAAATCTTGATCGGCGATTATAAAATTACGGATTCGGCGAAAATGAAATCTTGATTAAAGTTTGTGAAAACTCCAACTCCTTTTCCAAATTCTTGCAACAACAAAACCACGAATCTGAGCATTCGCGTTTTTGTCATTGCAAGATATTGTAAACTTAGCAGTTTCGTGTTTCTGGACCTCAAATATTTTGCTGTTCCCATGGATATTTAGGGAAACCATTTTTCCTATGATAGACTGGAGTATGGTTTTTTAAAATATGATTTCACCCCGAAGTAAACAAATTTGCAGATTCGCGTCTTTGTCATTGTGCCGACGATATGTAAATAACCTTCGTCCCTCTCTCGCTGGAAAATTTCCATATTAAAGACTCTACCCGAAAATATATCTATATTAATAAAATAGAAACCCGGAAGTGCCGGAAACCCCCGTTGTTTCTCCGCGCTGCCTGTACAACGTATGTGATTGGTCCAAAGCTCTTTCTCCTACGTTATCCTACACCCCGCGATTGGTTGTTCCTTGAAAGATTTATCCTCTCAGAATTTCCTTATGTTAAGAATAATCCTGCCGGTGCCGGTAAAGCGGCTGTTGTTTACATCGAACGTGCTTTCGTGTTTTAGTTTATTATGTTTCAGTGCTTCTTACTCTTGATATTTTCATTTAGGTTTGGTTCATAGGTTTTATTTATTCTATTTAACGCCGCGCCGTCTGTATTGTTATATTTCATTTTGTTTAGATTTACGGCATTGCGATGAGCCGATGCATGATCTTGCTGATGTTCGTCTTAAGTGCTTCTTTGTGCTATGCTATCGCTATCCTGTTACTGATTTTCATTTCATTCTTTGAATCTTAGTTCTTTATAGTCAGGGTGCCAAGTCGAAAAGTGCGAAATCGCGTTTATAGAAAATTTTTTGATGGTTTCTGATAGAGTTAATAGTGTAGATTTAAAAACCGGTTGATGCCACTCTGCAAGTGTTGAGCATTTTTTTAAAATTAATTTTTTTTAAAAATGGCTCGAAAAAAATTTCAAAAAATCAAATAATAGTAATCGAGACTTATGATACATGTTTACTGACTATTTTTCAGTGCTGAATACGAATATTCCATTTAAAAATTAAAAAATTTAAAATATCAATTTTTAAAAATTATTTGAAAAATTGGAAATTCGAAAAATATAAAACATCGCTCAAAACCACAAAATAACTGCAAAAGAAGTAATTCAAACGGATTTCCCTTAGAAATGACTTAAATAATAAGATACGAAAATTGGAAGAAAATCGGACAGTAAAAAGTTTAATTTTTTTCAAATTTTAAATTTTTTGGCCTCAAAAATCGACCGTTTTTAAAATTCTTGTTAAAAACGTTTGAGGCGTTTTCCAAGGTCATTTTCCCATGGATATTGTAGTTGCATAGCTATATAACATAAAAAATCCACAATGGATGTTTAAATCATTAGTTAATTAACTAATTTATTAAAATGAACTTTGAAAATACAGGTAAAATACTTCAATCAAGTGAAACAGGAAATATCTTGACAATATTTGGTAATAAGTCATATAAACAACAATTAAATTTAAAAAGGACAAAAAATATTTTAAGAAATTTAAATTTTAAAATTTTTTAAAAAATTTAAATTTTTTAAAATTTTGTAGTACAGGCATGTGATACATCTCTATGGGCTATAGTTTAGTGCTGTTTACGAATACCAGGCCAACTTTTCAATAAAATTTAGAATAAGTGTGGAAAAATTGAAGTATTTATCTTAATACTTTTGTTTTAGTAAGTAACGTCTTCATCCAGGGCTTTAAGTAAACCATCTTATTTATGGTTCTGGACGTACGCTGCTCGTAGTGTGGGTTGCACTTAAGTTCTATCAAATGCGTACTTATATTTCCTCTTTATTATTATTATTATTATTATTATTATTATTATTAAACGCTTTTATTAGACTTGCTCTGGGCCAAGGTCACGGGTGGAATCGACAGTGGTTTCCTAACAACCAAATTACTATTTTTGTTACTAATTCATATAGTTATTCAAATACCTGCAAGTAAAAAAGTTGCACCACGTCCCATTTTTGTGTAACGAAAAAATTGGATTTTCAGCTATTTTTCTTAATATTTGCGTTTTAGGCGTCATTTTTGTCTAACAGCAACCCTGCAGCCCCGTCCAATTAATTTATTTCTAGTATCCCAGTATGTAGACATAATTTTAAAAGCGTGGTTATGTTTTTATACTGCAGTTCATTTTGAAAATGTCGAGTTTTCAGTATAGATTTTGCACATTTATGCACAATATGTTTTGCTAAATTTGGGTAAAGTTTAAATTACAATCCAACGGTAATATTGAGCAAAAGATGTGGGAAAACGTTTTTTTTTTCTCTTATTTGGGTCCAAATAGCTGACTAAGATGAAATCTGGGCTTTTCACGTGTGTTCGAATGTGACTCTTTTTTAGTGGATAAGAGACAACAGAAGTTCTATGCAAATTACTATCCATTTAGCATGGGGAAAACATTCAAATCATCTTAATTATTCTTATATCAATGACAAATTCAGAAAAAATGTTTCAAAAATTATTTAAAATGGACTTATTTCGTCATTAGGTGAAGGCATAGTCAAATTCAGTATGAAACAATGATTAGAAAAGAATTTATGGCCCTACCTTTGAAGGAAAGTTTAATCAAAATTATCTGCTTGGAAATGGTTAGTAGGAGAGTGGTAAGAGGATTTTAGAAAATAGGACCGATAAAAATGTTTTAATCCCAAAAGAAGGTTCTCTTCAGTCGTACCTAGGCATATGATGTTGAACATCACTCAAAATTCATATTTTATATCCACGTTTGTATTTATAACTGAAAATCTCACTGTAGTCCACTGAAAATAGCGAAAAAAAGGGCCAAACCTCCAACAAATTGCAATAAAAGGTTTCTCAACGGTTTTCACTTAGGAATGACCCCAATAATAACATACTAAAAATCGGACAAAATCGGACCATGGGAAATTTAATTTTTTTTAAATTTTTAAAAAATGGCCGAAAATTTTTTTCGAAAAAAACCAATACACAAATACAGACATGTGATACATGTTTATAGGTTATTTTTGAGTGCTGAAACCGAATACAGCCTTTAGTTTTGAAAAAAAATTGAAATTTCAATTTTTTAAATTAATTTGAATAATTAGCTATATAAAAACATTAAAACAACCCTAAAAACCTAACTAAAAGGTCAAAAGAGATAAATCCAACGGTTTTCATTTATATATGACCTAAGTATTAACATACTAAAATTTGAAAATTTTACGAGTGAAAAAAGTTAATTTTTTTTAAAAAATTTCAATTTTTTTTTCGAAAAATGCATTTTTTTTCCAAAATGGTGCCATAAACTTTTGAGGCTTTTGAAAAGGTCATTTTTCAGTGGATATTGTCCACAGATACTTATATAATGGAAAACCGGTGGAATTTACCTTTAACTAATTAGTTAATTAATTAATTTCATAAATTGAAATTGGTGAAATGTAGGTCTAACTTCCAAACAATTAAAACCAGGTGATACTTTGGCATACTTCTATCAAAAAGTTTTGAAATAACAATTAAATACTATTAAAAGCAAAAACGTTTAAAAAAATTCAATTTTTTAAAAAATTCAAAAATTTTAATATTACTATATAAACTTGTAACGCATGTTTATAGGTCAATTTTTAAATGTGATGCCGAAAAATGTAATGTTTTTACAATAAAAATTGAAACAGAGTTTAAAATTTAAAATTTTTGAAATTTTTTTTAATTATGTAAAACTAGTCCCTACACCTGTAACAAATTGCAATAAAAGCTTTTTCAACAGTTTTCACTTAGAAGTAGCCTAAATAACAACATACTAAAAATCGGACAAAATCGGACTATGAGAAATTTAATTTTTTATTTTTTTTTATAAAAACAGCCATTATGAAGCAAAAAATTTAATTTTTTTCGTAAAGGTATGTAATGCATGTTTATAGGTTAATTTTCTATCAGGATGCTGAAAAATTAAATATTTTTGCCATAAAAATTGAAAGATAGTTGAAAATTTTAAAATTTTTAATTTTTTTTATTATGTTAAAAACTAGCCCCTACACGTGGAATAAATTGCAATAAAAGCTTTTTCAATGGATTTCACTTAGAAATAGCCTAAATAACAACATACTAAAAATCGGACAAAATCGGACCGTTAGAAATGTAATTTTTAATTTTTTTATAAAAACAGGCATTATGAAATAAAAAATTATTTTTTTTTTCAAAAAGACATGTAATACATGTTTATAGGTTACTTTTCGATTATGATTCAGAAAAACATCATATTTCTGCAATAAAATTTAAAAAAGAGTTAAACATTTTAAATTTTTAACAAAGATTTTAAAATTTTAAAACTAAATTTCTTAGTTCTTAAAATAGTCCGATTTTTTCCGATTTTAAATATGTAGTTATTTAGACCATTCCTAGGTGAAAACCGTTGAAAAAGCTTTTATTGCAATTTATTCCACGTGTAGGGACTAGTTTTTAACATAATAAAAAAAATTACAAATTTTAAAATTTTCAACTATCTTTCAATTTTTATGGCAAAAATATTTAATTTTTCAGCATCCTGATAGAAAATTAACCTATAAACATGCATTATATACCTTTACGAAAAAAATTAAATTTTTTGCTTTATAATGGCTGTTTTTATAAAAAAAAAATTAAAAAATTAAATTTCCCATAGTCCGATTTTGTCCGATTTTTAGTATGTTGTTATTTAGGCTACTTCTAAGTGAAAACCGTTGAAAAAGCTTTTATTGCAATTTGTTACAGGTGTAGGGACTAGTTTTACATAATTAAAAATTTTTTCAAAAATTTTAAATTTTAAACTCTGTTTCAATTTTTATTGTAAAAACATTACATTTTTCGGCATCACATTTAAAAATTGACCTATAAACATGTGTTACAAGTTTATATAGTAATATTAAAATTTATTAAAATTTTAAATTTTTAAAATTTTTGAATTTTTTGAAAAGTTTTTGCTTTTAATAGTATGTAATTGTTATTTCAAAAATTTTTGATAGAAGTATGCCAAAGTATCACCTGTTTTTACTTGTTTGGAAGTTAGACCTACATTTCACTAATTTCAATTTATGAAATTAATTAATTAACTAATTAGTTAAGGGGACTTGGTACCAAAAAAATATTTTTCTTTAATAACTGGATTTTATTATCTTTTAAGGTGTTAAATTATGTATTTACTTCATACTAATTCATATTTAGCCCAAAAAGCGAGTTCAAAAATTTATTTTTTTGAAAAATTACAAAAAACTTCAAAAAAATGCCCGAAATGACCCTATATTTAAATTGTATCTCCTCCCTTAATATATGTTATTTTGACTTGATTTTTTTTCTTAACATATATCAAACATATATAGTCACTTGTAGGCATGGAAATTTGATTATCTATAAAAGTTTCTGAAAAATAAAAAAAACTGTGAAATTTGGCATCTTTTTCGAAAAAATACCCTAAGTTTCCACTTTAATGCTCCGTAAAAAAAATTGTAATAAATATATTATAAAATCCATGCCTGAAGATGTTAAACAGGTGTTACTGATAATGACTACAAAGTTTGAAGTGGTTTGGATGATTAGAAAAAAAGCCTTTAGATTTTAAACATTAAAAACCTTGTTTTGAGAAAAAGCCGTTTAAAGATAGAAAACTAGGCTTCTTAAGCCTATCTACGCCTCAGAAACCTCAAAATTTTTAAGCTTAGAATCCCCATATCATTATGAAACTTGGTAGGAATAATTATGAGTGTACTATCTTCACTTTTATTGCAAAATCTCAAATTTGATATTTTGACCAAATTTTGGTACCAAGTCCCCTTAAAAGTAAATTCCACCGGTTTTCCATTATATAACTATCTTTGGACAATATCCACTGAAAAATGACCTTTTCAAAAGCCTCAAAAGTTTATGGCACCATTTTGAAAAAAAAATGCATTTTTCGAAAAAAAAAATTGAAATTTTAAAAAAAAATTAACTTTTTTCACTCGTAAAATTTTCAAATTTTAGTATGTTAATACTTAGGTCATATCTAAATGAAAACCGTTGGATTTATCTCTTTTGACCTTTTAGTTAGGTTTTTAGGGGTGTTTTAATGTTTTCATATAGCTAATTATTCAAATTAATTAAAAAATTGAAATTTCAATTTTTTTTTCAAAACTAAAAGCTGTATTCGGTTTCAGCACTCAAAAATAACCTATAAACATGTATCACATGTCTGTATTTGTGTATTGGTTTTTTTCGAAAAAATTTTTCGGCCATTTTTTAAAAATTTAAAAAAAATTAAATTTCCCATGGTCCGATTTTGTCCGATTTTTAGTATGTTATTATTGGGTTCATTCCTAAGTGAAAACCGTTGAGAAACCTTTTATTGTAATTTGTTGGAGGTTCAACTCTATTTTCAGTGGACTACTGTAGTTAATCATAAACAAGGGTAAATATTTTCTTAGGACATTAATTGGATACATAGGTCATTGAGAAATAGAAATTTTGGGTAACAACCCTTGGTTCCTTCTTACCTTAAAAGAGCCACTTAAGGGAATAAAAAGTGATAAAATTGCATAGTATTTAAGGAATGTTTTATAGTTTTTAGTTTATATAGTCTGAAACATGTATATGTTACGGGCAATGTGATAAATTCAGTGGAATTTATGAATGAAATTTATCACTTTGCCCGCCTCCACTTCGGGCATTATTAATAATGCCCGATTAATCACTTTGCCCATAACATATATAATCCAATTATGATAGCATTTTATGCCAAATTAATGAGATAAACTGTTAAAAAATGAGTATAGTTTCAACGCTTTTGTCCATTTCTTACAGGACTGGTGCCATATGTATGTATAACAAAAAAAACTGTACGTGCTGCAGCTTTTTCACAACTACTATTTCTGAATTTCACGCCCTGAAATTAGTCGGGAATAGCCAATCTCATTTTTGTTAGGGAAAGAAAGTTTAATTTTGTCGACTAGTGTTATTATCAAAACATTACATTACAAACAAAACATTATTTGGTTATTACAATAACCAAAGAATTAAGTTAATTAACAAGTATTTTTAATTATCAGAAAAACTTAAATTTGAGACCCTTTCAAAGAAATTTTAGCTCTCAAAAAAAAGAACAATACTGTAATGGGCATAGTGCTATTATATTCAATCAACAAAACGACAATTCTCAAGTAATTAAATTAATTAACGGCAAATTATCGCCAAAAAAATTCAGATTCTTGTAGTACATAAAATTTCAGATACTTCTAAACCTAAACGATATTAAGCCTTGAAACTTAGCAGCATGGTGTAATATTCATGACAATGCAATATTCAATTGTCAACTAGTCAAAACCTCCGTAATTAAGGTAATTAAAGAGTATTTTTGATTATCCGATTAACTCGAATTTAAGACACTCCAAAAAGACTATGGCATCCAAAACTTGTAGTGTTCAATAGCGTATTATATAAATTTGAACCATATTCAATCTTTAAAACGGGAAATATTATCTTTAAATTAAGATTATTAACGAAGTTATGGTATCAATTTCAGTATTTAAGAAAGAATGTTAAGATTTAAAAATGCGCAAATTAGCAAATTCTTGCAGAAAATGTTTTGTAAAAAATTTAAGTTCGTAGAAATGTTTTCATTTTATACAAGTATTTCGAAAAATACCAAAAAACTGTGTTTTAAGATAAAGTTTATTAATTGATTATATACTCAAAAAGAACAAATTATTTTTAAAAAAACTCACCGGACTGGTTGTTTGGACTCTTGGACTGGAAGTTAACTCACCGGACTAATTGTTATGACGCGGTCTCCACGTGCTGAGTCTGAGTGCCAGTGCCGTATCTTCGCTTCGCTCTCCAAAACAAACAACCCACCGCTTACTCGGATCGGAAGGGGTCAGATGAGTCCCCAAACCAGAAGGGCGTGGCGGCTGTCCAGAGAGGTCAGCGCCCTCGTTGGCGCTAGCCAGAAATGCTGCGGTTCACACCATGTTCACACAAGGATTTTTTTAAGTGAGGCTGGGCCACTTTTGGGGGGGGGTTGACTCAACGTCATTTTAAAGGTACCTCCTAACAAGTACATTTATAAGTTAAATTTTAGATCATTTTAATGACATTGCACATAATGGTAAAATTTTACAACGTGAGCTCTAAGTAAAAATAGGGGGCTCGGGGTCACCTCCAGAAAAATTTTGAAAATTGACCAATACAGTAATGTTTCAGATCTTTTTGAGAACATTTGGGATAAGTCCGAAGAGAACAGTACCTTCTATTAAACACAGAATTTTCAACGGAAAAAGTTATAAATAAACGTCAATATTTTCAGAGAGAGACCCCTCATGAACCCCTTTTTTGCTATGGCTTTGTCAAGTTTCTCAAAAAGATGTTACCTTTTAAACTTTTTTTAAAGACCCTTTCAGGGAATCTTTCTTTTTCCATAAAGAAGACAAGGACCAATTCGACTAGAGGGGATTTCTCCTTACAAGTGCTTGCGGGTTAGAAAGTAATCCAAATTCCCTTCATATCTATGATATCTTTTCAGTGGTAGAAATTCAGCGTAATAGTAATAAGCATCCCTTTCTGTGGCATCCGCGGACTCAAAGGGGGGGCAGTCCGGAAAGGGCCCCTTCCTGGGGTTAAAAAAGGGGGAAGAAGGAAAAAAGAGAGATTTTCTCCCAAGATTGTTTAAGCTTTTTCTTTCATTCGCAAGATGTACTTTATTCTTTTTTTCTTCATTTTTCTTTCTCACTCTCTTTTTCTCCCTCCTCATTTTCCTTTTTTTTTTTACCACATTTTTAGTTCCTTGGGCACTTTTCCCAGGTAAGCCTGACTTTTCCTGCTAGCTTTCGAATTAAATTTTCGGTGTTGCAATTAAATTTTTGTTAAATAAAGTTAAACTATGAGATTTTCTCCATCACAATTGATAAGTAGTTTTTTCTAATTTAATTACCAGCATAGTGTAGCAGAATTTTTTTAAAATTTAAATTGACAAAAAAATCTTTCTCTATCCCAGGGGTCCTATCCAGGTTTCTCTATCCCAGGGCTCTATCCAGTCCCGCCCAGTCCAAAAAATTTAGAAAATTTTTATCGATATCCGGAAAAAATTATTTAATTAGTTTTAAATTCTTATTTCCAGATATAAATTGTTAAAACAAAACTATTGCAAATCGTTGTTAAATCCATTTTATATCACAGCAACACTATATAAAAAACAAAATTTACTTATAATATATTTAAAAAAAACATTGATAATGCTATCACTATTAACGAATGGATTTCGTAACCAAGAGAATGTGCTGGGACAAACAAAAAAACTTTTTACATCGCAAATCGCGTGGTGTAAAGCCGCCATTACTCGTATAAAATTTTCAAAAATTCAGAGGATAAACCTCTCTAACTCTACCTTATTCAATTTCGAGTTTTAGGCAAAAGGGAGATCTGGGGGTTCTCGTCCAGAAAATATTTTTAGATAGGTATTCCACTAAACTAAAAAATGAGTTTTAACTAATTTTGGGGCCGTCCATAAATGATGTCACACTTTTTTTGCCCATTTTTGACCCCCTCCCCCCAGGGGCGGATCCAGGGGGGGGGCCCTGGGGGCCATGCCCCCCCCCCGAGAAACCCTAACAAAAAAACACTTTTAATGTTAAAATTCAAAAAATTTTCTGGGGGAGAACCCCCAAACCCCCCTTTAATATTTTGACATCCATAGGTGCCAACTTTTATAAAATATTGGGGGGGAGGGCCAGTACAAGACACTAAAAAACATAAAATTAAAAGAAACAACCATTAAGTTTATGTGCCTAATTACCTAATTTTGTATCAGATGTATAGATTAAATTCGTTACATGTCCCTTTAAATATCGCCAAGGTGTAATATTTTGAGGTGCATTTAATGTAAAAGTTTTGTGTAATTATTGCGAGCTCGAAATAAGATGGGGGTCTGGGGATCTCTCCCAGAAAAATTTTAGAAATTTCTCTGTTAAAAGTAGCATTTCAGCTTAATTCGAAAGTTTGGGGTCTCTCCCCAAGAAACTTTTTAAAATTTGACCCATAAAAGAAATTTTTAACACATTCTGAGACCTTTTGTGGGTTACCCTCTCCCCAAATAACCGCTCTTGAAGGGGATTCCAAACCAGAAAATATCCAAACATCACAAAATATTGGGGGGGGGGCTTAGCCCCCCTTCAGCTAACATTGGATGGGGCTCAAGCCCACTCAAACCGGTAATACTATAGTTTAAATACGCGTATTTGCAAAAATTTTCAGGAGAGGACCCCCGGCCCTTTTCAAAATTGGGCATCTATTTATAATTTCATCCTTGAAAATTCTGTGGTTTACATGCTTTTAAAATGAGCTGAAACTTTATTTTTAGAGGCAAATTTTCAAAAATTTTCTTGGGGGCACCCCCCAGACCCCCTATTAATTTCTCATGGTTACTTATTTACTGTTTTCTCCTTGAACTTGTTTCTCTCCTCTCATTTTAGGAGTGTAAGAAGTTACCCTCTTTAGGTGTTATCCAATGGATACCAAATGTACAAAAATGAGTAGAAAAACTTCTATTTGAAGCCAAATTTCACAAAAATTTCTGGGGGAGGACCCCCAGACCCCCCACATTTGCTTTCGAGCTAGCATTATCTGAAGAAACCTTTATAACTTAAACAAAGTTTCGCATTTTATTTATGTTATACTCGGAAAATTGGGAGCCAAACACCTCGCGAACACAAGTATTATTATGGCCTTACAAAAATGTTTCACCCCCCCCCCCACTTTCTAAAACAATGGCACGGGCCCTGGATATCCTCTAAGTTACTATAAACCCCTAAAAAGCTGCTTAAAAGCAAGCACTCTTCAAAAAATTTTCTGAGGCACTGAAAATTTCGAATGTAATACCCTCCGACTTTGACATGGCCCCCCCGAAAATCTGGTCTGGAACCGCCCTTGCCTCCCCCCTCCCCCCTATGTCACATTTCCCCATACCCCCTCCCTCCCCTATGTCACATGTCATACTCATAATAATATTTTGTAGAATATTCTCCTAGAAGCAACTCTAATTAATTTTTTGGATAAAAAATGAGGACGAATAAGGACTATTCGCCGGCATATCCCTCCCCTTGACCCCCCACATAAATCCATGATACCAGTGGCGGATTTCAAAATGTGCCGCCTATAGGCTGAACCAAAAATTGCCGCCTATTCACTGTAAAAAATTCCCGTAAAATTTACGGTTTTAAACTGGCAGCTGGGTTGGTTGGGGAAAACCGTAAAAATTACGAAGTAAATCCATAAAAACAATGGTGTTTTACCATTTTAATCCATTTAAGTTTTTTGTTTTACAAGGTAAAATACTTTTGTTTTTATGGATTTACTTCGTAATGAGGGAATTGTCGTGGGCTTAAGTAGGACTCGAACAGTTACCTTGGTGGAATCGATCTACCTACCTACCTTGTGCTTGGTATAATGGTAATACAGCGGTAACTACAACTGTAACCGAGTGAACGGATAAATAGGACTGGTTCGCATGTGTAAGAGCTAGCTATCATCTCCCTGGAGCTCAGTACTGTACCTGTCTTATTACTTAAGAATATCTGTATAATAAATATCCAAGTTCATTGCATGCTGAGTATTTACTTGAACCCACCCTCAGTTAAAGACACAAAAGATGGCGACGGGGATGGGATATCGACAGTTTTAATGGATACAGCAAGTTCATCTTCTGGAGTTTTGTTTTGGTGCGATTACCTGGAAAGATTGGTAAGAAGAAAAATTTTATTCTGCTAAACGATGGAAGCGCAAGTAGCCCAAATTCTGCAACAAAATCAAGAGCTGATTAATACTTTGGCAAATAGATTAGGAAGTAATCAAAAGGTAGCAGTTCAATTCGAAAAGTTTAATGAGGAATCGGAACTGTTCGACTCTTTTTTGGAACGTCTCGAAAATTATATGGACATACAGAAGGTTTCTGCCGAGCAGCGAGCTAAAGTGTTAATTTCAAGTTTAAGTCCTAAATTGTATCAACTCTTAAAGAATTTGTTGGCTCCTAACCAACCATCAGCTCAAAGTCTGGAGGACTTAAAAGCAGTGCTACGAAAACATTTAACGCCAAAACCTTTGATTATACCTTCACGTCACCGATTTTTAAATTGTAAACAGCAGGAAGGGGAAACAATCAACACTTACTTAGTTGAATTACGTGCCTTAGCGGTAAATTGTGATTATGATGGCAAAATGTTAAATATAATGCTAAGGGATGTATTTGTAAGTGGGCTCCGAAACAAGATGATCTTGGACAGATTGTTCGAAGAGGACAATATTGATTTAGATAAGACGGTGCAAATAGCGTTAGCTATGGAAAGAGCTTACAAGGGTGCTAGTGATGTCTTGGGTAGTTCTGCAAACATAAATGCCATGAGTGAAAAACCTAAAAACAGGGGTTATAAAAGTGACAGAAAGCGTAATTTGCCTCAGGGTAAAAATGAATCTTGTACGCGATGTACTGGTACTGATCATACTAGTAATAACTGTAAGTTTAAAAACAGTGAGTGTTATTTTTGTCACAAGACTGGGCACATTTCGAAAGCTTGTTTTGCAGTGAAACGAAAAGCGGCTAAGCAAAGTCGGGTGGACCTAAAGGAAAGTTCCACAGAAAGCCAAGATAAAATTCCAATGTATGGGTTGAATGCGTGGGATAACACTTTGAGTGAAGAGGAACCAAAGAGACCTCCGATCATGATCAATTTAAAAATTGAAGATCAGACCTGTTCTATGGAAGTAGACACAGGGGGGACAGTTAGTGTTATGAGCTTAAGGAAATTCAGGAAAATTTCGGATAAAAAGATTCAGCCTACAAAGTTGGTGTTTAAAACCTATAGTGAGGATACAGTAGTACCACTAGGGTATGTTACAGTTAAAGTTCAATATGATGAACAAGTTCTGAAGTTAAATTTGTATATTGTAAAACAAGATTTAGAAACAATCTTGGGTAGAGAATGGTTATACAAATTGAAGTTAAACTGGCAAAATTTAAATGCAATTAGATCGGTCAAAACTCTGGAATTGAATGATCTTTTGGAAAAGTACGAAGTTCTGTTCGATGAAAAACTTGGGGAAATTAATAATCATGAAGTTAATTTGGAGTTAAAACCGGGGGTAAAACCGATATTTTGTAGGTATAGAAACGGGGTGTGGGTCAAAATCCCGACACTCAGAATCCCGACAGATCAGGTTCCCGACGGTCGAAATCCCGACAGTTCATAATCCCGACTGGGTCAGAATCCCGACAGTTCAAAATCCCGACAGGGTCAAAATCCCGACAGGGTCAGAATCCCGACAGGTCAAAATCCCGACAGGTCAAAATCCCGACAGGGTCAGAATCCCGACAGGTTGAAATCCCGACAGGGTCAGAATCCCGACAGGGTCAAAATCCCGACAGGTCAAAATCCCGACAGGGTCAGAATCCCGACAGGTCAAAATCCCGACAGGGTCAGAATCCCGACAGGTCGAAATCCCGACAGGGTCAAAATCCCGACAGTGTATAATGTCACTCTTGAGCCGTGAGAGCATGAATTATTGAATTTTTTAAAAATTGATTAAAAAATGGTTTAATACTATACTCCTGCCCGTGCAAGACTTTTTTCAGTGTTGATTACAGATATTTCATCAAAACTGACGTTTGAAAGATTTAAAAATTTAAAAAATTTTAAAATTGATTAAAAAATGGTTTAATACTACACTCCTGCGCGGGCAAGACTTTTTTCTAGGCAGCTTTTCAGTGCTGATTACAGATGTTTCTTCAATACTGTGGTTTGAAAGATTTTGAAATTTTAAATTTTTTAAAATTGATTAAAAAATGGTTTAATACTACACTCCTGCGCGTGCAAGACTTTTTTCTAAGCAGCTTTTAAGTGCTGTTTACAGATATTTCAGCAAAACTGAAATTTGAAAGATTTTAAATTTTAAAAATTTTTAAAATTGATTAAAAAATGGTTTTATACTACACTCCTGCGCGTGCAAGACTTTTTTCTAGGCAGCTTTTCAGTGCTGATTACAGATGTTTCTTCAATACTGTGGTTTGAAAGATTTTAAAATTTTAATTTTTTTAAAATTGATTAAAAAACGGTTTAATTCTACACTCCTGCGCGTGCAAGACTTTTGTTTGGTCTGTTTTTCAGTGCTGATTACAAATATCTCATCAAAACTGACGTTTGAAAGATTTTAAAATTTTAAATTTTTTAAAATTGATTAAAAAATGGTTTAATACTACACTCCTGCGCGTGCAAGACTTTTTTCTAGGCAGCTTTTCAGTGCTGATTACAGATGTTTCTTCAATACTGTGGTTTGAAAGATTTTGAAATTTTAAATTTTTTAAAATTGATTAAAAAATGGTTTAATACTACACTCCTGCGCGTGCAAGACTTTTTTCTAAGCAGCTTTTAAGTGCTGTTTACAGATATTTCAGCAAAACTGAAATTTGAAAGATTTTAAATTTTAAAAATTTTTAAAATTGATTAAAAAATGGTTTTATACTACACTCCTGCGCGTGCAAGACTTTTTTCTAGGCAGCTTTTCAGTGCTGATTACAGATGTTTCTTCAATACTGTGGTTTGAAAGATTTTGAAATTTTAAATTTTTTAAAATTGATTAAAAAATGGTTTAATACTACACTCCTGCGCGTGCAAGACTTTTTTCTAAGCAGCTTTTAAGTGCTGTTTACAGATATTTCAGCAAAACTGAAATTTGAAAGATTTTAAATTTTAAAAATTTTTAAAATTGATTAAAAAATGGTTTTATACTACACTCCTGCGCGTGCAAGACTTTTTTCTAGGCAGCTTTTCAGTGCTGATTACAGATGTTTCTTCAATACTGTGGTTTGAAAGATTTTGAAATTTTAAATTTTTTAAAATTGATTAAAAAATGGTTTAATACTACACTCCTGCGCGTGCAAGACTTTTTTCTAAGCAGCTTTTAAGTGCTGTTTACAGATATTTCAGCAAAACTGAAATTTGAAAGATTTTAAATTTTAAAAATTTTTAAAATTGATTAAAAAATGGTTTTATACTACACTCCTGCGCGTGCAAGACTTTTTTCTAGGCAGCTTTTCAGTGCTGATTACAGATGTTTCTTCAATACTGTGGTTTGAAAGATTTTGAAATTTTAAATTTTTTAAAATTGATTAAAAAATGGTTTAATACTACACTCCTGCGCGTGCAAGACTTTTTTCTAAGCAGCTTTTAAGTGCTGTTTACAGATATTTCAGCAAAACTGAAATTTGAAAGATTTTAAATTTTAAAAATTTTTAAAATTGATTAAAAAATGGTTTTATACTACACTCCTGCGCGTGCAAGACTTTTTTCTAGGCAGCTTTTCAGTGCTGATTACAGATGTTTCTTCAATACTGTGGTTTGAAAGATTTTGAAATTTTAAATTTTTTAAAATTGATTAAAAAATGGTTTAATACTACACTCCTGCGCGTGCAAGACTTTTTTCTAAGCAGCTTTTAAATGCTGTTTACAGATATTTCAGCAAAACTGAAATTTGAAAGATTTTAAATTTTAAAAATTTTTAAAATTGATTAAAAAATGGTTTTATACTACACTCCTGCGCGTGCAAGACTTTTTTCTAGGCAGCTTTTCAGTGCTGATTACAGATGTTTCTTCAATACTGTGGTTTGAAAGATTTTGAAATTTTAAATTTTTTAAAATTGATTAAAAAATGGTTTAATACTACACTCCTGCGCGTGCAAGACTTTTTTCTGGTCTGTTTTTCAGTGCTGATTACAGATATTTCATCAAAACTGACGTTTAAAAGATTTTAAAATTTTAATTTTTTTTAAAATTGATTAAAAATTGGTTTAAAATTTTAAAATCTTAAAAAATCGTCAGTTTTGATGAAATATCTGTAATCAGCACTGAAAACAGCCCAGAAAAAAGTCTTGCACGCTCAGGAGTGTAGTATTAAACCATTTTTTAATCAATTTTAAAAAATTTAAAATTTTAAAATCATTCAAACGTCAGTTTTGATGAAATATCTGTAAACAGCACTGAAAAAAAGCCCAGAAAAAAGTCTTGCACACGCAGGAGTGTAGTATTAAACCATTTTTAATCAATTTTAAAAAATTTAAAATTTTAAAATCTTTCAAACCACAGTATTGAAGAAACATCTGTAATCAGCACTGAAAAGCTGCCTAGAAAAAAGTCTTGCACGCGCAGGAGTGTAGTATTAAACCATTTTTTAATCAATTCTAAAAAATTTAAAATTTTAAAATCTTTCAAACGTCAGTTTTGATGAAATATCTGTAATCAGCACTGAAAAAAATCCCAGAAAAAAGTCTCGCACGCGCAGGAGTGTAGTATTAAACCAGTTTTTAATAATTTTAAAAAAATTAAAATTTCAAAAAAATTCAATAATTTATGCTCTCACGGCTTAAGAGTGACTCTACACTGTAGGGATTTTGACCTGTCGGGATTTTGACCCTGTCGGGAATCTGACCCTGTCGGGATTCTGACCCTGTCGGGATTTCGACCTGTCGGGATTCTGACCCTGTCGGGATTTTGACCTGTCGGGATTCTGACCCTGTCGGGATTTCGACCTGTCGGGATTTTGACCTGTCGGGATTCTGACCCTGTCGGGATTTTGACTTGTCGGGATTCTGACCCTGTCGGGATTTTGACCTGTCGGGATTTTGACCCTGTCGGGATTCTGACCCTGTCGGGATTTTGATCTGTCGGGATTTTGACCTGTCGGGATTTTGACCCAGTCGGGATTTTGATCTGTCGGGATTCTGACCCTTTCGGGATTTCGTCGTCGGGAACCTGATCTGTCGGGATTCTGACTGTCGGGATTTTGAACGGAACCCATAGAAACGTACCTTTTGCACTAAAAACCCGAGTAGAAGAGGAAATCGCCAGGTTAGAAAAAGAGGGAATCATAGAAAAAGCAGAAAGTTCTGAATGGGCGACTCCAGTAGTCCCGATTGTAAAACCTGATGGGAACATAAGACTCTGTGCTGACTACTCAGTAACTTTAAATCCAAATCTAGTAGTGCCTCAACACCCATTACCTAAATTAGAGGAAATATTTTCTAGTTTAAATGGTGGTAATCAATTTTCAAAAGTAGACTTCAGCCATGCCTATTTGCAAATGAAGGTTAATCCTGAAAGTCAAAAACTTTTGACAATTAATACACATAAGGGGTTGTATGTATGCAAACGATTAATGTTTGGATTGAACGGGGCACCAGCGATTTGGCAACGTTACGTTGACGGGTTGTTTCAAGGCATGGAGGGTGTAAAAGTGTTTATGGATGATGCAAGAATGACTGGTAAAGACAAACAGTCGCATCTTAAGGTTCTAGAAATTTTTTTCGAGAAGTGTAAGCAACATGGATTAAAGCTTAATCTGAAAAAGAGTAAGTTTTTTCAAGATGAAATTAATTTTCTAGGATATAAAATAAACGCTAAGGGGTTACATAAAACAAATGAGAAGATTTCTGCTATTGTGAGCGCAAATGTACCAAAAGATGTACATGAGGTAAAAAGTTTTCTGGGGTTAGTGAACTTTTATGGTAAATTTTTCCCAAACTTATCAACTATAGCTAATCCACTAAATGAGTTGACTAAAAAGAATGTCAAGTTCTTTTGGTCAGATAAATGTCAAAAAGCTTTTCAGAGAATTAAAAGGGAAATTTGCTCTGAGAGGGTTCTACCACATTATGACCCCAACTTGCCTATATCATTGGCAACAGACGCATCGCCAGTGGGAGTAGGGGGTGTGCTTTCTCACGTTTTCCCAGGTGGAAGGGAAAGGCCTATAGCGTTCGCATCAAGAACACTAACTGTGACTGAGAGAAAGTATTCACAGTTAGATAAGGAAGCACTAGCGATCGTCTGGGCTGTAAAAAAGTTTTACTTGTATTTAAAAGGTAGTAGATTTACCTTAATTACAGATCATCGACCGTTAGTTCATATTTTTGGGTCGAAAAAAGGGTTGCCTGTTTTAACAGCAACTAGACTTTTACATTATGCACTAACTTTGCAATCTTTTCAGTTCGACATTGTGTACAGAAACACGAAGGACCACGGAAACGCAGATTTCCTGTCCCGATTCCCGAAAGCATCTGAAGATTTCGAGGTGATGGACGATGTTAAAATATTCCAGATGTCGCAGATAGAGACATTGCCGGTAACAGCAAGGGAAATACGGGAAGCTACAAAGACAGATAGTGAGTTAGGTCCTCTGTTACAAGACCTACTGAAAGGTAAAGATTTGAAGGGGAAAGAGGCAAGGCAGGGCTTAAATTGCACCGGAGCGCACCGGAGCGGAGCTCCGGTACTTCTTGGGTTTCAGTAAATTTTTACATTTTAACCGGAACGCACCGGAGCGCATAAAATCGCGTTCCGAACCCTTTTCGGAAAGACCAAAATGTACCCCTCGATGTTTTTCGATTACCGAAAATTACAAACGCCTTTCACCTCACTACCCCCGGTCAACAACGACGAACGACCTTGTTTTCCTCACCCTCAAATGGAAGGACACCCCCTTCGGTGACTAATAACGGGACAAGAGATAAGAAGCCCTCCTGAATGGAGAAGTCTCGCTTCTCTGTAAAATTTCGCTTGTTGTTGTTAACCAGATGTGTCCAGCAGTCCATTCTTCTGTAAACATTGAAAGTAGTCTTTAAGATAACAGTGGGGTCACAATAATAGGTTGAAAGGGGATGGGGCAGGTAGGGGGGATTTTAATTTGGTCAGTGAGGCATGCCTTGAAAGATTTACGAGTTTTGGTTGTGTTTGTGTCCACCTGGGTCTGGGTGTGTACTTCCTGTTCTCAAAGGGAGCGTTGCTGTAATAACAAACATTTCATCTTGAAACTGTAGATTCTGTGAGGGTTCTTGACCAGAGAATTCCTGAAATTTTTGTGTGCTTTGGGGGGGGGGGAGGGAGCCTGTCCGAAGGAGTGATTCGTAACGCATATTCTTGAGCTCTTCATTTCATCAGCTATTGGTTCATATCATAGTGCACGCTGCACGGTGAATCTCCATAACAGCTCTGTTTTGCCTGAAATTTTCTTCGACAGATACGATACGACATTGAATTAAAATAAAGTTAAAGAGAATATACTCTTTCTGGTAAGTTCCAATTTGTTTTACGTATTTTATTGTAATCAATGAATTTTAAGAAACTAATTTGATTTTTCTAAGTGAAATTTTTCTGTTCTGTAATACCTTTTAGAGGTTAATTGTGAGTTGAACTTAAGCTAATATTGGGACCTTTTCCTCCAGAAATACTTTGTTTTTCTTTCGCTTCTTATTTTCTTATATCATTCCCCATTCCCTCTTATTTAAGTGAAAGAAGGTTATAAAAAAGGAGTAAATTATACATGAAAACACTGTTTATCAGATCTATGCTTTAATCATGAATTTTTGAAAATTTTCCGAATGAACTAAATGCTTATTATCGGTACTATTTAAATGCGTTTCGACGTTTTAAAAATATTTAGAAAAATGCACTAGACCCTCGATTAACCCGGATTAGATTATCCAGGGTTATCCCTCATCGCAAAAAAGGACTGTAATTCTGGAGTGAGAATATGGGAAGACAATTCATATGTAATTGTCCCAAAAAGTTGTGTAGTAATTATTTCAATATTTTTTACGAAATTATTTTCATTTCTTTTTCAAATTTTCATGAAGTTGATTATTCGAATTACATTATTTGCTACTTAAGGAAGGGGTATTTCTGTCCATCTGGGTTACTTGAGAATTTACTGTGCATTTATAAGGTAATACATAAAAGGAATTTTTTTTTAAAAGCGCACTCTCAATCACTTTTTTGGGAAAATAATAAATGTACGCGCTATACCATATATTCCCTAAATGCCTATATAATGAACTTCGTTATTCCTATAACCTTCACATCTCAAAAAAAGTATTATTCCCTGGATATATTATTCTTCTTAAAGAAATTTCTATTTTTGTGTCGAAGATTTTTGGTTAAAAGCCCAAGTAAATTGAAATATTTTTAAAACAAATACGAATTTTTTCAGATATTTTTTTTTTTGGTCGTTATATTAAAAATGATAAAAAAATGATTAATAGGAATTCTTTTAAAATTTTTCTTTAGAACTTTAAAAAGGAGTTAAAACACTACTTTTGATGGTCAAATTTCAAAATTTTCTGGGGAGAACCCCAAAACTCCCTCCAGACCTTTGATATAATGTTTCTCCCTTGAAAATTCTGCCACTTACAAGAAGCGGTTCCCTTTGGGAACCAAAGAGCATGAAACCCCAAAGAGTTTGAAGAGGAGGTAAAACACTGGTTTAAACCGGAATTTTCAAGAATTTTTACTGGAGGATCTCCGCCCCCCTTTGAAAATTTGATGTTTATTTATAACTTTTTTTTTACCTAGAAAATTCAATGCTTTACGAGTAACTGTTATTTTTTTATGTAACCCAAATGGTCTCAAAATGAGCTGAAACATTACTTCAAGAGGCAAATTTCAAAAAAAATTTCTGGGGGAGAACCCCCAGACCCCCCTTTAAAATATTTACATACATATGTTATACAGAGTACCTTTTCTTTGGATGTACCTTAAATGTTGTAAAAAGAGGCTAAATTTCTAAATTTTTCTGGGGGTGAGCCCCAGACCCACTTAAAACACATCCTTGCCCCCTACAACCAAAAACTGAAATGACGCTCCTGTTAAGCGGAATGTTGAAATAGTAGCGCTCCGGTACTTCTTTGGTTAGAATTTAAGCCCTGAGGCAAGGTATAGTATAGAAGATGGGTGCATAATGTATGGTCAGCGTGTATGGGTTCCTAGGGTATTGCAGAAGAAGGTTCTCGATGAACTTCACGAAGGACATTTGGGAACTGTTAAAATGAAGGCTATAGCTCGTTCTTTTGTTTATTGGTTCAACATTGACAAGGATATCGAGGAAACAGTGAGGAACTGCAAGGACTGTTTTAAGCATAAAGCTGATCCTTCTAAGGTTCGTGTTCATCATTGGGAATATCCTAGTTTTCCTTGGGAGAGAATTCATGTTGATTTCGCGGGACCAATTTTCGAGCATATGTTTCTAGTTATTGTAGATGCCTATTCAAAATGGTTAGAGGTTTATACTATGAAAGTTACGACAGCATCTAAAAAGATTGAGTGTCTAAGGAACTGTTTTTCCAGATTTGGACTTCCCGTTGTTTTAGTAAGCGACAATGGGCCCCAATTCACATCTTCAGAGTTTCGGAAGTTTCTAAATAAAAACGGAATAAAACACAAAACGTGTGCGCCTTTTAAACCCTCAACCAACGGGCAGGCGGAACGTTACGTGTATACACTGAAGCAGTCTCTAAGAGCAATGCAACGATACCCTGGAACGATCCAACAAAAGGTATTAACTTTATTTATTTATTTATTTATTTATTTCACCCAAACAGACACAAAATCCAATTACATGGGAAAACAATGACAAAACACAGACTACATATGGAATAAGTTAATCTAAGATACAAATACCATATAAAATAGAAGGAGCAATATAAAATTAGAAAAAATCAATACAACAAAACTGAATTTAAGTACATCAAATAGAGGAAAAATTTCTTGGAACAAAAGAGGCATGGTAACTATCCAGGTCACTTTTTATCTTTGAGAAACTATCAAAAAAAATATCAGAGTTGTGAAGACTATTGACAAGTTTTATAAATTGTATTAAAGGTTGTTGTTTTAAGTAATTTTTTGAGAGAAGAGGAACAAGGAAAGTTGTTTTATTTCTTATATTGTATTGTGGAACAATTAAACTGAATTCATGAAGAATTAAAGAACAGTCGATGTTATTGTGAAATATATTGTAAAAAAATTTAAATAAGGATATATGCCTTCTGTTCTCTAAAGGGAAACTATGTATAGGAGTACTAACTGTCTTTAAGTTAATAAAACGAAGAAATTTTTTATGCACTTTTTCTATTGAAATGATCAGAGATTTCGTTACAGGATTCCAAATGACACAGTTGTATTCCAAAATAGGGCGAACAATCGTATTAAATAAACTTTCAAGAACAAAACAGTCACTAAAATCGAAAGTAGTTCTCTTGAGTAATCCAAGGTTTTTGATAGCTTTAACAATAATGTTTTGTATATGTAAATTGAAGGTAAAAGAAGATTCGTAAGTTACTCCAAGATCTTTAATATTGTCCTTTCTAGCTAAATCACAATTGTTTATCTTGTAGTTGTATATTAGAGGATGAGTTTTCCTGGTAAAAGTAACAATGAAACATTTATCAATATTGAGATAAAGTTGATTTTGTTGACACCATTGGCTTAAATTATTTAGTTCAGTTTGTAAAGAGATTTGGTCCAAATGAGTTGTTATCGTATTAAAAATCTTTAAATCATCAGCAAACAGGAGAGATGATTGAAAAATACAGGAAATATCATTTATAAAAAGGTTAAATAGCAGAGGTCCCAAAATTGATCCCTGAGGTACTCCAGAAGTACTATGGAAACTGTTAGAATAAGTAGATTTGTATTTAATGTATAAAAGTCGTTCAGAGAGATATGAACTGATCCAAGAGAGAAGTCTGGGACAAAAACCTATTTTAGCTAGCTTTGAAAGTAATATTTTAAAATTCACTGTATCGAAGGCTTTCGCAAAATCAGTGTAGATCACATCAAGTTGTTTATTACTTTTTAGGGCTTTTATTATATTTATGTTAAGACAAAGCAAATTAGTAGCTGTAGAACGTTTCTTTATAAAACCATGCTGGTTAAGAGAAATTATATGCTTGGTCTGCAATGCTAATTTTGTGTGGATGACACTCTCGAAAATTTTGGCAAAACTGGAAAGTATTGTAATGGGTCTATAGTTTTTGATGTCTGATCTCTTGCCTTTTTTAAACACAGGTATAATTTTTGATTTTTTCCAAAGTTCAGGGAAAACACTAGAATTAAGAGACAGATTGAATAAGATTAACAAGGGATAAATCAGACTTGCAATATTGGCTTTAATTATAAAGGGTGGAATAAGATCAATACCAGGAGAACCTGAACCCTTCAGCTTTCTTACACTATCCTCAATATCCGACAAGGATATACTATGGATTCTGACCATATCAGTTGAATTAGGGCAAGGATCAAAATCACTCAAGTTGCATAAATCTTCATTATTTGTGTAGACACTGGAAAAATATTTTCTGAAGGCTTCTGCAATTTCTTCGTTAGTCTTTAGTTCAGAATTATATTAAGTCATATGACATGTACTATGAGGTTTATGTTTTAGGCGATAGTATGACCAAAATTCTTTGGGATTTAACTTTAAGGATTTCTCAAGTGAATAAATGTGGTTTATGCGAGCTTGTCTAATGTCCAATTTGATATCTTTACGTAGAGATTTAAGAATTTCTAAATCAGAAATGCAATTGTATTTTTTATATTTTTTTAAAAAGAGATTTTTTAACTTAACATTATCCATGATTGATTTGGTAAACCAAATAGGAAATTTTCTTTTGAAAACAACTGATTTAGGCACACATATATCTAAGACATTGTATAAAACAGAGTAGAATTGGTCAACAGCTTTGTTTATGCAAGTATGTTGATTTAAAAAATTCCAGTCAGTTATAGATAAAAGATAGTGCAATAAATTAAAGTTGGCTTTCTTAAAATTATAAGATTTGATTTCAAGATCTTTTGACTCAGGCTTACAATATATGACCTTTTTAGTTTTAGTTAAATTAATTATTATAGATGGATGAAAGACATCTTCAGGCGTAATTGAGAAAACTGGTCGAGCTACAGAGATAGAAAAATGTTCAGCTCTAGACAATACAAGATCCAATATTCGACCCATATGGTTTTCAATCATGTTATATTGATTTAATTTGTGTAAAGTAAGAAAACCAATAAAATCCTGAGTAAAAACAGTAGAATCCACATGGTTGGGAGTTTTCCAATTAATAAAAGGCATGTTAAAATCACCGACCAAAATAATGTTCGAAACATTAAAAAAGTGAGTGTCAATTACATCATAAAATTCGTGAAACACATCAGGGTTTGTGGAGGGTGGAAAGTAAGCACAGCAAACATGAATGCCAATATAATTATTGAATAAAAGTTTAACCCATATAGATTCACCATTAATTTCAATATTTGACAATAAGTTTAGCATTCAAAATTTTTTTAACAGCGATCAGTACACCTCCACCACGACACTGATTTGTAAGTTGATAGTCACGATCCTTTCTAAACACGTCGTATCTATTATCAAAGAGATCGCTACTCAGAAATTCATCGTTTAGCCAAGTTTCCGATAGGCAAATTAAGTCATAAGATTCAGATAAACATGTCTCAAAGATGTCAGAAAATTTCGTACGCATTCCACGTACATTTTGATAGTACAACTTAAAGTTCAAATTTGTCGTAGTTCTACTGGAAAATAGTCAATCCGTATTGCTTACCGCTGTATCACCAGAGTCAGGATTTGTTCCAACACTTTCCACGATCTGATCTGGTCTTAAACGTCCCATAAACTTTGACACTATGCAACCATCAGGCCACAAATCCTCTTTTAATAACACTTGTAAATCACTGTCAAGTACCTCGATGTGGAAAGACGAGTAGTTGCTAAATTTGGTCTTCATTTTCGTGCACACCAAGTGCTTCAGATCAAGGGAAGCCAAGGAGTCTAATACATCATTTACTCGCGTTGATTGATCAAGCCGAGACAGGAATATTGCCGATCTTCTCGGGAATCTCGAGGCAGGTTTTAGCCTAGAAGTTTTACCGGATCCACTAATAATGAATTTCTGCTTGGCCGAGGATAACACTCTGGAACTTGAAATAGAAGCAGCGGGTTGTTCAGTTTGTTTGACAACAGTCTTATCAGGCTCGGTTTGTTTGACAACAGTCATATCAGGCAACACGTGCATCTTTGCTCTTAATACGTCAGCATAGGATTTGGCACCGCTAGGTCCAGGAGTATGTACACTTTTTGTCGCAGACTTCACATGTTGAATCCTGTTCTCAAGGGTCACAAATTTATCATTCATTTCCTGTCGTATGTTGGCAAATTGTTCATTTAAATCGTTCAGTCGATCTAGTACCGCTGTAGCCGAGAGAGTCGATATTTCTCGATCAACTGATCTTTCCTCATAGCGCTCATAGCAGTCATAAATAGATTTTGTAATTTCTGTAAATTCCAATTTATCACCGGCAGAACAAGATCTTTTGTCACCAACTCTCGAAAAAACAGCATACAGATTGTTCAGAGCACTATTCAAAAAATCCAAACTGAAAACTGGAAGACCAGATTGATTCATATTACAGCTAGCAAAATGAAGTTATGCGAAGTTATATTATGCGACCAAAATGCATTGGTCGCCAACCAGCAACCAATTGTTAACCAAAGTTATTCTGTGAAATGAGGATTCGGAGGATCAGGCTTATTAACTTTCCTTATGAATTACAGGAAAGCACCGAATATGACAACATCCCAAAGTCCGGCCATGCTGTTTCTCAAACGAGAGATCCGGACACGTTTCGATCTTCTACTGCCTGATCAGAAGGAAAGGATCCACCATAAAATCAGAAAAGACGTTTATTTTCAGGACAGGAAGTTCGAGGTTGGTGAAAAAGTCGCAATTCGCGATTACCGTTCTGCAAATTCCAGATGGAAGATAGGGACCATCCTAAATCAAGATGGAGAACTCCACTATACTGTGAAAGTGAACGGGAATCTCGAGCGCAGACACGTGGATCAAATCAGACCAGCAGGAGACCATCTCCAAAGGGACGCTGATGATGTTCCAGCCTGGAAAAGCTGGAGACCAGCCGAAGCCGAGGTACGTCCGGAGACAACCGAGCCTGAGCCAACAGCGGAACCAGCATCTCCGCTGTCCCAACCTATCCAAACGGCTCCACCACAAGACCAGTCCAGTTCCCCAGGACCCAGACCCGATCCAGGGGCTCTTCCACCAGCGTGTCGTTATCGTTAATATTGCCGAAATTATCGACAGTCACGTGATGCGCCTCAAACTTAACTACAGGTCCTACCATGAGAGGAGAAACCAAGAGGAGAAAACGACAGAGAGGCGAAAAAGCTCTACGACACCTCTTATCGAGGGCTGTAGCATTATTTTCAAATTAATAGCTATTGTACATTAAAAAGCGCTCTTAGGAATTACTTTTCAACCTATAGATGAAACAATATTTTAATTTTGCGTAGGAACTATGTTTTCTCTGCGTAGTCATCAGATCTTCCATTGCAAATAGCCCAAATCGCCGCCATTATTTGCTTTGTATGAAATAGATGAAAATTCTATTCATAAAAATACACGTCATTGGGTACTTATTTATGATGGAATATTTTTTCTTTCATTTTTAAAATATATTTTTACAAGGTTCAAGTTTATATTAATACAGTAAAAAGAGTCTGGAGGTAGAATAACCACAGAAGTGATTTCATGTGGATTTCATCCTTCGATTTATAGATGGCAGCACGATGGTGTCGGGAATTCTGAAATATCAAGATCAAATTGTCGATGGCCTACCGTGGCTTACCACGACGATGTAGTTTTTGAATGTCGACAAATGCAAGCTTTTACCGATTGCAACTGAGTTCGAGAGTATAGGTGTCGAGAAGAAATAACGCTTTTGATTGGTGTAAAAAGTTTTCGTCATCTTGTACGTCAGAAATAGGCGGGGAGTTAAGTTACATTGGCGTAATAGACGACATTAGTGTGACGTCACTTGCTTGTTTGGAAACGTTGATTCTATCCGTGATTCACGGATGGAATCAACGTTTCCAAACAAGCAAGTGACGTAATGACTAATGTCGTCTATTTGAAATGATCACCAACGCAAGGGAAGGAACTCGTTTTTTCATGAGCAAAATTCTCGCCACTCTAAACAAGGGATGATCGTAATAAGATTAAGACGCTTAAAACGAATACCTTTACGAACATATAACGGAGGACAAACTTAAATTCAGGAAATTTTTGTTATCAATTGATTACAATTTTTTAATCGCAAAAAAATAAGTTTTGGATAAAGAACAAAATTTTTCCCATCACCACGGTGTTTATTTCTGATTAAAATTTTTTAAATCAGATAATCATTTTAAAGCTGCTTTTTGGATGCACGATTGTTTATATATTATCTGAAAAAAAAAAACGTATGAGTAATCCTCAATTCTCTTAATAAATAAAACCCACAAATCGACTTTAATTTTTAGTACATAAAACCGGCCCGATTTTTAAGTCGATAATTTAAAAAAAGAAGATGTAATGCAAGCCAATTTTACTTTAAAAATACCTTTAAGTATCTCAAAAAACGTGCAATGATAACAGGGTAAACAATACACATAATTTATAGCGTATAAAAGAGCTTGTTCTCGTGTCGTTAACAAGATATAGACACCTCT
This sequence comes from Tetragnatha montana, assembly GCA_963680715.1. Taxonomy (NCBI): domain Eukaryota; kingdom Metazoa; phylum Arthropoda; class Arachnida; order Araneae; family Tetragnathidae; genus Tetragnatha; species Tetragnatha montana. The sequence continues at coordinate 989,210 of OY796681.1, forward strand.
TGAGGTGTCGTTGAGTTTTTCACTTTCTCGATACCACTTAACGACAGTTAAAAACTTCCCGACAGTCTGATGGTAGACCCTCTTGTTAAGTGAGCCCATACTCTCGACCTCACTTGCGATCACTAATGCTATTTCCTATGGATAACCTTCCGCGACAGTGTGGTGTCGACAACTTGCTTGCTTCTTCAGCGTTCTCGACACGGAAGAAGTAAGGGTGTCGTTATTTTTGTCGAGAGGCTCGTCGTAGGCCCCCTGATCCCAGAGTGGAGTCCGGTTCATCAGTGATCTCCAGTCCACTAGGACACAGACCAGATCCAAATCCTAGAGTGGAACCACGAAGGTCAACCAGAGTCCGGAAACCTCCAGACAGACTTGGTTATCCGAATTAAGTCGAGAGGGGTGTCGTGGGCTTAAGTAGGACTCGAACAGTTACCTTGGTGGAATCGATCTACCTACCTACCTTGTGCTTGGTATAATGGTAATACAGCGGTAACTACAACTGTAACCGAGTGAACGGATAAATAGGACTGGTTCGCATGTGTAAGAGCTAGCTATCATCTCCCTGGAGCTCAGTACTGTACCTGTCTTATTACTTAAGAATATCTGTATAATAAATATCCAAGTTCATTGCATGCTGAGTATTTACTTGAACCCACCCTCAGTTAAGGACACAAAAGGAATTGCACATTTTTTTTAAATTTTATTATGATAGAGGATAAAAATCCATGAAAAATGACGTAAAAATTATTGAAATCGGAAAACTATTCCCCATGATATGAATTTTTAAAATGTCGTTTCCAGTATTGGCGGGAAAAACAGTAATTTCGTTAAGGCTGGCTGTGTGACGCCACAGCGCTTGGACCAACACCCTCTATATACAAAGCCTGACAACTACGTCACTGTGACGTCAAAGGTGGCGGAAAATTGCTAAATTTCCCATGTTAAGTCTATGGAGCATAAAAACTTACTTTCTTAACTCCTCGCGTTATGTATGCTTTCAAGGCTGATAATAATACTGTTCTGGAAACTCAAAATCTTTCGTTTAGAATCAAAATTTTGTCCCTTTTGTACAGTTTTTTTATATTTTCATTCAGTTTTTTAGCCTTAGGACTAACATGGCTTTTAGTTCAGTTTGCAAATAATGAATGCATGTCATGTAGGTTTTTCTCACAATATTAAGTTTATCTAGGAAATTAAAAAAAATTCACTAGTAAAATAAAAAGTAAAATCTATTAAAATTTAAAACAAATCATTGAATTTTCGAATTCTTCCAACAGTAAACAATTTATTTAATTACACTAAATTCTTTAATTTATTATAAGATTAAACTGATGAGAATCAAGCATTATATTTATTGTTGCGGGAAATGCACTAGTAGCATTAAGTTCTAGTTAATTCTTCTGATTTGTATTTTTACATTTTTCTCAGATGGCATCACGTTTTTGTTTGTTGTTCCAAGGCTAAACTGGATCGGTTAACTGTGTTATATCAGGCTTGGACAATGAGTGAAAAGCGATGTTACGGATTATGTCTCTAGTGAGCCATACGTGGCCAGAGCCATCTATCTGTCATTCATGGCATTTTTTAATAAAATTGCCGACTCGTCACGCTTGAATTGAGACTCGCGCATGACCAACGATGTGGCAGTGCATTGTGACTAGTGGAAAATGACTAGTAGTGAACCTCCAATTTTATTTACACAGACTATAGATCATTAGAAACCTACAAAAAAATAGCAATCAAACAGAGCTGACAAATCGAATTTGTTTCCCTCTTCAAACCAAAAGATTCCTTCTCTCCCAAGATTTTATCTCCGGCTGGCTGATTCTCAACTCTCATCCATGCGAGGTATATGCCGGCCAAAGAGCCGAGGCAAAAAGCACCAAGAACCCAACCCAATCAATCAACCAAATTTCCTTATACGTGGCCAGCGCTTTCAAGCGGTAAGATCTGAAAACTTCCAGTAACGTCGGCTTCTTTGATCTTTTCACTCATTGTCCAAGCCTGATATAACACAGTTAACCGATCCAGTTTAGCCTTGGTTGTTCCATCAATTTTGTTAAATTAAAAGACATTTTTGATACTTTATGCTTATTTCAGATTTCTACTTATTAAACTCTGGTTTGAATAGCGATAGCCATTAAAAATTGATATCACGGCGTATGTTTTTACATCGATACATTAATGTTAATAACAAAAACACGAATATTCCTTGTTCAGTTTAAGAAGTCAAAAAATATAAAACATGGCGTCGTTTTGCATGTGACGTCAAAGGTGGCGGAAAGTGTGACGTCACCCACCCGAGTTGTGAGGCCAGTATGTAGAGGGTCTTGCTTGGACCCACTGGTTTCGCCATGTTATTGTATGTGTCGGATACCAGTCTCTAAAAACTCTATAATGGACCAGTACTCCTAGCTCTCAATATACTCATGTAGGGGGTAGAATATAAAACTCAGTTAAAACTCAATAAATAATAATTAAATAACTTTAATTACACCTATTTACAATAAGAATATCTACAACTACGAAAACTCAAACACTCAAAGGAATGGAAATTATAAGAACACAATAATTAAACAGTTGCCACACAGAATTCTCAAAAGTTAAAAAGTTACTAGTAAAAATTAAAATATACTCTCGATCTTACATCCTCCCACCGTTGAGTTGGGGGAGGTCGCAACTCAACAAGTTCCCGTTAATTCCGTCTCTTCCAGGGTGAAAAGTAACGATAGTCCCAGTCAGACTCTTCTACGTACTCTCGTTCGATGGGGTGAGCACTCAAACAGGAAGTCAAAGCTCTGATTTCAGAAACACGGTTTTGAACGAAGGTACCCCAGGCATCTTCTCCTTCTATCCAAGATATCACTGTCGTCCAGTCAGACCATAGATAGATTTCTTCATGTGGGATCTCTCGAGTGATAGATGAGGCAAGGCGGGCAGTGGTTGTGGCCGCCAACAACTCTAATCTTGCAATGGTTGTCTTCTTCTTTCCCGTTGGGGAAACTCTGGATTTAGCACTTAACAACTGAACTTTGACACATTCACTCGCCTCAACTCGGGGAAAAGCTACTGCCGCATAAGCATACATACTCACATCACTGAAGAAATGTAGAGAATAGTTCTCATCACCAGCTTTTAGGTCAAAATTTCGCTCAGCCACCACATTGCTTGCAACCTCAGTGAAAAGCTCTAATTCTTTTTCACCAACCCTCTCTTCAGTTGACGATGTGGAAAGGTTATGCTCCCACCCTCTAAGGTCAATATGATCTGCGTCTTGTAGTTCAACTGCTGTCTTCTTTTCAGAAGGATCTGTACCACCAAGAGAGTCGAGAGTCCATAAATCTGTTATGCAAGCACTTGTTGTGAGCATCGAAGTGGTTACCAAGCTTGAACTCTCACTATTGGAACGCCCAATGACTGTCCAACCCAATTTGGTGTCAATTGCAGTGATTCCATTCTTAAGTTGTAGGTGGTGTCCTGTAATCAGCTTGCCTGCAACATCAGCTCCTATAAGAATTTCAATCGGCCCATCCAGATCTTCTGTCAAATGAATGTTGTGATCTCTAAGCTCTTTAAAGGTGGACCCTTGTTTTCTGGATAATATTGTGTCACAAATTACTTCTTGTCCTAGTGCCTCAAAATGACAGTTATAATCCTCTGTGACGCTTGACAAGTATACTACGTACACATCATGTTGGCAGGTTGACGTACTGGAACCACCGAACAAGGAATGTTGCAGAAACTCTCTCCTCTTGGACTTGTACTTCATTTTTTCAGCTGTTGTTTGAAGAATATACGATCGCTGAGATCCAGTATCTATGATGGCTCGGGCTTTACGTTTAGTATCCTCTCCTCTCACCATAACGGTTATGGTTTGTAGAAAAACATTGGATGCTTTATCTACGTTGGCCAGAGCCTCGTCGCATTGTATTACTGATTCTCGAACTTCATCATCTGCGTGGTCAGAGGAAGAAATGCGTTCTGGTGACAATAATCTACATAGGAATAAATGGTGTTTCTTCCCACACAATTGGCAGTGAAACTTCGAGCGACACGTCTTTACTCCATGCCCTTCTCTCAAACATCGGAAACAGCAACGGGCCTTCTCCACAGCACTTTGTTTTTCTTGCAAAGTCATTTTAGAAATTTTTCTACAATTCCACGAATTATGCTCCTCCGTACAAAAAATGCAGAACTTCTTCTTTATGAGATTAGTTGCTAAAAGGTCAGTCGCTGTTGATACTCTGGGTTGACACCTCTTCTCGTTAGACTCTCGGTGTTGGTTAGAAGAGCTCGATTTCTTAGACAAATCAAAATTTTGGGAGGCCAGCTTTATATGTTCTTCGGCTTGCACTTCATCTCGCAGAAATTCTAGCATCAAATCCAGGTCTGTTTTTGAAGAAGCGGTTGCAGCATTTTGTTCACCTCCCTGACGCGATCTCCTATTGTTAGCTCTAAACCGCTCCCATGCAAGGAGGGTTTCTTCCGGTAAGGTAGATTCTACTAAGGGGTATAGCATAGCAGCATACTTATCCCTGGTAACGCCGAACGTCTCCAGGGCCCGTAGCTTTGTTTCGAGTGAATCGTAAAGACTTCTTAAGGATTGTCTATGCATACTCTGTTTTTGGAGAACTAAGGATAGGAGATCTCTAACGTACACTTGTATGAGTAATTCTTCTCTGCCAAACCGCAATTTCAATTGTTCTATGGCTTTTTCATAGCTGTTTCCTCCTGGTGGAAAACTTTTAATTAACTCCTCAGCCACACTCCCTTTCTCCATGCATTGGGACAGGTAAGTAAACTTGTCGTGCGAGTCTAAGCAAGGATCCCCATCGACCTTCTCGAACTGACCCCAAAATCCCATCCATTTTCTCAAATCTCCATTAAATGAAGGTAACTGGATCTTGGGGTAACGCAACAAGGTATCCCGCTGAGAAACACTCGACGTAATACTCGATGAAACCTCATCCCTCTCTGAGAGTGTAAGCTGTTGCAACTTCAAATTTAATAAGCGCCAACGATCAATATAACTTTCAGATTCGTCAATCTCCCTCTCGAGGACATCATCCCCAACATCTTGAGAGTATAAAAACTCTTTAAAATTATCTTCCGAAGTTAACATTAATACAGCCTTATTTTCGATAACTTTGAGTTTGTTTACCTTTTCCGCGTGATCCAAGCTTGCTTCTTCAGCCTCAAATGCATTGCACGCCTTTGTAAACAATCTCCTCTGTTGTGTTCTGATTCTTTTTGCCGCTTCCATATCAGAATAGCAGTCGGAATCGTGTCAGCGGACGCCAGATGTCGGATACCAGTCTCTAAAAACTCTATAATGGACCAGTACTCCTAGCTCTCAATATACTCATGTAGGGTAGAATATAAAACTCAGTTAAAACTCAATAAATAATAATTAAATAACTTTAATTACACCTATTTACAATAAGAATATCTACAACTACGAAAACTCAAACACTCAAAGGAATGGAAATTATAAGAACACAATAATTAAACAGTTGCCACACAGAATTCTCAAAAGTTAAAAAGTTACTAGTAAAAATTAAAATATACTCTCGATCTTACAGTATGCTTAGCTTGCTTCATTCTGCTATTCTTCACAAAGTTTTAACTAAAAAACTATGATATTTTAAAGACACATACAAATATTTTTTATAAAAAGATTGGCATTTTGTTTTTCAAAAAATATTAATTGGTTTTGGAATTATTAGGATTCTAAGTTTTAATTTTTTCTTTTTCTGGCCGTTCACTAGAGAAACAGACGAGTTTTATGAGTGTTTTGGTTTTTATGATAAGTCTGATTTCTTTTATTTTCAACAATGGACTCTAACCGCCTATCTGGTTCGAGACTTCACGGAACCAACACGTGACCTACAACTGAGCTTGCAATTGGTTACCACAGATACTACACTAGTAGATCTACTAGTGTAGTATCTGTGGTAACCAATCGCAAGCTCAGTAGGTCACGTGTTGGTTCCGTGTGACGTCAGACGGTTAGAGTCCATTCACTACTGGTTTAGACGGCGCTGTGACGTCAAATCCCGTTTTTTGATCACATGACTTTACTAGTGTTTTGGCAAAAATAAAATCGAATTTTAAGTTATTTAAAACATATTTTTGAACTTTGAAATCTGATATTTGAGAGTTTTAAACTATAACGTATCAAAAAAGTGTAAAATTAAGCAAATCTCTCACCTATGCAATTCCCTCATTTTTACGGTTTTCCACAACCAACCCAGTTGCCAGTTAAAAATCGTAAATTTTACGGGATTTTTTTACAGTGTGCACATAATGTCAAAATTTTACTATCTTAGCTGCAAGTAAAAATGGGGGTCTGTGGGTCAGCTCCAGATTTTTTTTTAAATTGGCCTATAAAAGTAGTGATTTAGTTGATTTTGAGACCCTTTGGGTAACATTTGAAGAGAACGGTTCCTTGTAAACCGCACAATTTTCAAGGTAAAAAAATTATAAATAGACGTCAAAATTTCGAGGGGGCTGGGGGTCCACCCCCAGGAAAATTTTTAAAATTTTCCCCTTTAAACTAGTGTGTTATCTCATTTGAAACCACTTTGGGGAACACGCAAAGGGAACCGTTTCTTGTAAGCTGCAGAATTTCCAAAGGAAAAACACTATGTAACAGACTTCCAAATTGTGGAGGGGGTTCTCCCTCAAAAAAAAAAAATTTGAAATTTGATCCTCAAAATTGTGTTTTAAGTCCTTTTGAGACTTTTTGAAGTCTTTCTTTTGACTCTTCTCCATGACAATTTTTTATATGTTCCGCGGACCGAAACAAATGGAGAGGTGAGCTGGAGGTTGCCCATATGTGGTCTAAAGAAAGCATAGAATAATAGATTTGTTACTTTGCTGAATCAAACTACTCAAAACTTCTGGGTGGGGGTTGCAGGGCCGTAACCAGACTTTTGTTTCGGGGGGGGGGGGGGGGGTTTGACTGAAATATTTTTTGAGGTACCTCCTTACGGGTACTTTTATATGTTAAGTTTTAGATGACGACACTGGATTGAAATTTTGATGCACTAAATTTCAAAATTGTATAAACAATATGAACTTGAAGTAAAAGGGGGGTCTGGGGGTCCTCCCCCAGAAAATGTTTGGAAATTTGCCCCTCAAAAGAGTGTTTTAGCTCATTTCTGAGACCTTTTAGATTACACCCATAGAGCACCACTCATTGTAAGCGGCCGAATTTTCAAGGTAAAAAGAAGATATATTGTAATAAATGGCGAAATGTTAAGGGGGTTTTTAGGTTTCTACATCAGATATTTTTTTGAATTTTCCCCCTAAAAGTGGCATTTTAACTCATTTTGAGACACTTTAGGTTACATTAAAGAGGACCACTCCTTGTAAATCACACAAGTTTGAAGGAAAAACCGTATACTTAATAGATTTCAAAATTTCGAGGGGGTTTGGGGGTCCTCCCCCAGAAAAATTTTGGAAATTTTACCCTTAAAAGTAGGGTTTTGACTCATTTCGAGACCCTTTGGGTTGTACCCGAAGAGGATATCGCTCCTTGTGAGACATAATTTTCAAGAAAAATAGCAGTATAAAAATTGATGTCAAAATTTCGGGGGGGGGGGGTTTGAACCCCTAAACCCCCCCCCTTGGATACGGCCCTGGGGGGTTGGGATTTTGGTTACTTGAAAAGAGCGTTCTTCGTCTTTCCAGTGTTTGTGTTTCCTTTCTCTTCTCCTGTTTTTTGCGGGAAAAAAATTCCACCGTCAAAAATTTGCCGCCTATGAAAATTTGCCGCCGTAGGCTTCAGCCTAGCTAGCCTATTTAATTTAGAAATCCGCTACTGCATGATACGGATACAAAGTGAAAGTCCTTTTCTCTGAAAGGCGATACTCCTTGCGCCATCTACTGTCATAATTCGCGACTCAAAGTACCAATAGATGACGCTCTCCAAACTAACCACAATGTTTAGCACGTGCATAGAGAGTAGCATTTTAACAACGAGTTTCGTACTCATTTCGAAACTTCAATGTTCACTTATTTAAATGAATTTAATTCGGATTTTTCTCTTTTAATTATCGAAATATTGCCGAAGTATACCAGAGGGCAAACACGACACGGCTGTTGGCCCGGTTGGCCCATGCCCCAAGCCCCATGCCCAGTAAGTAGGAGTAGGTGGTCCTAGGTCTTGGGGTTACGTAGCAGTCCCGGCGCTCCAATCAGAACCGCTGCCGTGCAAATAAGAGTAGAGTTTAGTTAAAAATTTACCGTTCAAATAGACTGTCTAAGATTATATTAGTAAACTAAATAAATTAAAGTATAAAGAATCTGCCCGTTTCAGGACTAAAGGTAACAATTTAGGAAATATTTATAACCCCATAAACTTATGATTCGCAAATCGTTCGCAATGTTCTCATGTTAATATTCTTAACAAAGCCACCCCACATAATGAGAAGAGCAGTAGTATCAAGATACCAATCAAGCAATCAGACAAACAAATAAACATCATTTTTGAAAACGGAAACACTTTCATTCATTCATTTTCTTTTCATTCGACTTGGTCAGCAAGTGTCTCCTATAAACACTTTTATTCACGTTCATACATGTCAAAGCACTACACGGTGAAGCAACGTCACTCCGATACATGTTAAAAAACATACACGTCTACGTGTTACATTCAGTTCATGCTTTCCTCTCCAAATCGTTTGCATAGTGTTTTTCATCATTTAACTTCGAAATGCAAAGATTAAATTTAATCCCTTACAATAGTTAGTAGTAATTTTCTTTTGATGTGCAAATATCTGATTAAGAGTGCCATACTCATAATAAAGTTAAATTGTCTCTAATGCATCCTTCTTTTACAGGTAAGCACAATTCTATGCTTCCTTCTTCAAGCAATAACCTTTTACTTCTTCATCCTGTTGCTATGAAATCTCTCAACCTCAAGAAAGGATCTTCTGTATTAGTGAACACTGCAAATGAGTTTCTACTTTTGAAATCGTGGCCAGTAGAATCTATTGATCCATCAGATGTCACTCTACCTGCATATTCCTTACTAGGAAACTCTCCTTCTCAAGTTTTTATTGAGCCATTCCATGGTGCTGTTTTAGAAGCCAATTGTGTCATTCTTTCACCTGTTCATTGTAATGACAACTTATCTGATCCAGCAAATTTAAAAGCATTTAAATATTTTTTGAAAAATGAGTTAGGTAAGAAATTTTTATATAATTTGATCAATCAATTTAAGACTGAAATTATAAGATTCACCAATTGTCATTGTTTCATTGAATTATTTGAAGTGGGTTTTTTCACGGTCCTAATGCTTTAGAAGATGCTGACTCCATTTAGTTATTATAGAAAGACGAGAAACATGTGCTAGCTCCTGTAGTCGTCTTTTACTTCACATCAACAATAATTGGCCATGGTTGTGTGTGATACCTAATGCAAAGCAAATAGACTTGCCACTACTGATTCACTTCTTTCAGTCTCTAAGTTTATTTCATTTCGAAATATTGTTGTAATTTCAGACTGAACAAACCTTATCAGGTCACGTGTAACCACTAGAATACCAAAAAATTGACATGCAATCAGATTTTTTTCAAATCTACTGGTGTCTGGTACATTATTGTATGGTAGTGTATCTTAAACTCAGAAATGTTCAATAACAACCAATATCTTTCCACCACTCTTAAATTTACTACCTGTTTATAAATGTACTGAGAAAAAAATAAAGTAATTTTTTGTGTTTTATTTTCTAGGTGGATGTTACATAAGGCAAGGAATGTATATAAAACCTAGTTATTTTCATTTTTCTCATCAAACATTTCTTGTCAAACAAATATTCTCTTTTAATGAAAATGCTTACTTGGACAAAACTATGGAAGATATCAAGTTGTCCAATTCTTTTAGTGACAGTAGAGATGATATCTTATCACTTGAAGAAAGTTTTGACTTAAAATGTAAAATTAATTTGCCTGGAAGTACAGATAGTAAATTTCAGTGTTCAACACCAATTTCATCTCCGATTATTTCTTTTCAAAAGAAAAGTTCCTTAAAACAATCAAAACTGTCTAATATGTTTACTGAAACCAAAGAAATTGGTCATTTTTACTCAGTGACATCTAAAACAAACTTTAAAATTGAGTTCACTGACTTTTTAAATGAAAGTGCTTCAGAAACTCCACTGCAAAAGATTCAGGGATTAGAAAAGCAGTTGGATCTTATTACATCAAGGATAAATACTCTTTTTTGCTCAGGTAATTTTGTGTGTTTTACAATTTACCTTCAAATTATTTTCATTTTTTTTGGTTCTGGATACGTATATAAAATGACTCGGTGAAATTTATTGAATTTATTTTGCTTTTCAGACTTAAAGCCTTTATCAAGAGGTCTCCTAATATCGGGCCCCTCTGGTAGTGGTAAAAGCTTAGTCATTTCTGGCCTTCAGGATATGTACAAGCACAAACTGACTACATTTGTTTTGGATGAGAATACCAATTGTAAGAGGTAAAGTTGTTCATGCACAGCATTATATATATAATGCAAAAGACAATATGAATATGTTACTGAGTGATCTTGTTTGTTATTTTAGTAAAAAAAAAGTATATTAGTTCTATTATATCCAATGCCAGGGGTTCTCAAACTTTGGAACATCGGAACCCACTTTTTATAAACAAAATCTAACAACCCACTTCATCTTCATCAATTTCCCCAACAAAACTTAAGCTTTGTGCGAGTGGGGTTTTGGTCACCAACTATTTTGTTTGTTAATGTATTAAGATTTTAAATAAAAAAATTAAAAAAAACCCCCTTTTTTTTTAGAAAATAAAAAGTAAGGAATTAAATCTTAGCGTATCAAATTGTTTAATTGTGGGAGCAACAATAAGCTCCACAGTAAAAAAGTGGTCTGGGGTCCTCCCCCAGAAGATTTTTAAAATTTGACTTTTAAAAGCAGTGTTCAACTCGTTTTTTAGTAATCTGGGGTAAATTGCAGTTACAGCATCATTTTCTAAGAAAATTCCTAAAATTTGTATTGCTCACCCCTGGTGGGAAGTCCTACGTTTAGAAACACTGATTTATTATTTAAAAAAAAAATTCTATTATCAGCACATTAAAGATACTTGCATACATATTTTACTTTAATTTTCCTTTGGGTTCAACATTTTATGCTTTGCAGTGGTTAAAGCTAATTGGAACCTTTTTGAAGTTTTGAATTGCATCTAAATAAAAGTACAGGGGCTTAATATCTTGGAGGGGCTAAAGCTCATTAAATTGAGAACTAAATATTGTTAATATATAATATAATAATTAATTATATAATTGTTAAATGAAAACCTTCAATTTATCTAGTGTAAACTCATGGGAGCTATAGCCCCCCTGCATAGATCTGGCACTGTTTATGAGTAGTGGGCTATAGATATATTTTCCAGATGTTTTCATTCTCATCATCAGAGGACATTCTGTCTCAATTGTGCAATCATTGTCAATTAACAGAAATGTCCAAAGTAAACAGTTGTAAGATCCTAGGACAAAATGTCTGAAATATGTATCTGAGGACCATGGCCTAAAAACCTGAAAAAAAATTTCCAGTCTAACTAATTATTAAGGATTCCAGCCTTGGAAGTTTTCATCATTTTATTCAAAATCAAATTGTTTCTAATTTTTAATTTTCTTAGATTCATTATTTAATTTTTTATCTTTTAAAGAAAAATTGATTACATGGTTTTGTAGTTATTGTGCATAAGAAGTGAAATTTAATTTTTACTACTTATATTTGATCTCTTCAAACATGTAGATTTTTTTTTTGTAACATTTTGTCATGGGTTGTCTCTTTTTTTTATGAAGAAGTAGAAGTTCCTATATAAGGCAGATTTTTAAGGATGCTACAAATAAGTAAGTTACTTTCAAAAGTTTTACTTGAAAATAAAATGAATATTTTACCTTTAATACATAATTATTTTACAGTCTGCCCTGTATTGTATTCATTGAAGATGTTCAGAATTTATGCAAAAGTGGAGAACATATTAACCAGGAAGAAAAAGCTTTGAGAGTTGAACTACCTTCCATGATTTATAACTTGATAGTAAGTCTATTAGGAGAATGCAATGTTTAAGTACAATTTGGGAAATACTTCAGGGTTCCCACTGATCATGGAATACCTGAAAAACCTGGAAAAGTCAGGGGATAGTCAGGGAAAATTGCTCATTTTGGCCAAAAACCTGGAAAATCATACAGAATAACTGGAAAATGAACAATCTCTCATATAAAAGCCCACGTCACTCACTGATTCTGGAACGCTCGCACACTATGATGCCATCTCGCAATAATAATCATAATCATCAGAAAAATATAAAAGCCCACGTCACTCACTGACTCGATGCCATCTCGCAATAATCAGAAAAATAAATAAATAAAAGTAATTAAAATTTTAAAATAATATAATAGCTTTTAAATAAATATCTTTCAAGAAAGTTGGTTTACTTAATAAAGGTTAAAAAGTTACTTTTAGGGAAGTTGGTTTCTAATTCAACAATAATAAATTATTAAAGTTAAACTTCTTATTTAATGTATAATTAATAGGAACTTGAAGTAGTAACGAGCGAAGCTCGCATAAAAGGCTAGTTTTTAATGTTTGGGTGTCAATTTTGGCTTTAGAAAGAGTGGAAAAAATAGACCATTTATTGAAAATGATTTGAAATTCATAAGAGCAAGAAATATCTGAAAATGCCGTAAATAGCCTGGAAAAGTCAGGGAATTTTATTTTTGATATTGAGTGGGAACCCTGTACTTTTGATGAATATGCTAAGATATGAAAGTTTCATAAATTACGTTAGGATTTCTCTTGTAACTATATTCTGCTAGTACATGCAAGTAAGGGCCAAGCTCCCTTTGACCTATTATTAGAGAACTGCTCATTAGTATTTAATAGACTGCATCGCTTAAGATTGAAAGCCCCTCCAAGATGTGTACAGTAGTCTAGCAATCTAAAGTGCTTCCCTCCAAAATCTCTAAATTTTCCATAAAACTTTTTTTGCTTGTAAATTTCTTCAAATTCGATATGTATCAATAAAAAATTTAAACTGTTGTTAGGTTGGAGAAACTCAATTTAGTAATTTTTTTTAACTGCTAATGTGCTACAAAACATTTGGAAAGAACTGGATTATCTTTTGAAACACTTGTGACTCTAAAAAAGATGCTTAAAAAAGAAGAAAAACTGCTCACATCAAAGTCTTATAATATTATAAGTATGTGAAATGCTCTTTTCTAACTAAATTACCTAAATATTCTGACAGATAGTTTCATTAACCCTTTCAATCCTAAACTGCCCGAGATTACCATTGAATTATATGGAAAACTTGGGGCGGCTGGGATTGAAAGTGTTAAAGTAGGCCATTACTTTTGGTCCAGACACTCTGTATAGTCTAACTTTGTCCTAACTTTTAGAGTCCCCTTGATCAACGTGAATGAATGTTTATATAGCAGGCATTTTTCACAAGGAGGCAGTAGTTTCTTAAGTTTGTCATTATATAATCATTTATATAATTTTCAATTAAGAAATATTCATATCTTTGATATCCACAGTTTAAGTATTTTATTGGTACACAATAGATTGAAAGAATCTGCAAGCAAAACACATTTTATGGAATATCGAGAGTTTGTGGAAGCAAGGCTCATTAACTTTGAACTAAATAAAAGAAATTGGATAAACACCAGAATGTTGATTCACCTCAAATTGAGATACTAATCAAGATAAAATAGGAAATAAAGGTGTGGTTCTAGTTTTCTTGCTTTCTACCTTATAAACTGGTTTTTGTATCTGGAAGTCCATGTATTATTAAGAAATGTTTTCTTGTTAGATCATGAGAAATAAATCCTGTTTATATATCCTGTTTATAATGATTGAGACATGGCAAAATTGTGGAGGTTTCAATAGATAGTGGCAGCATCTATCATATCTCATGAGGCAGAAGTTGGACTTCTGCCCTTTATGGGCTTCACTTTCTCAGGAGCCACACCCCCTTTGCCTTCAATCCTTATGGAGCTTGGGTATTTCAAGTAGCACATAACAAAAAAAAAGCTAGGAATACTTATTATCGGGTTGAAATATAAATATTAAAAGTTTTGTATGGGTAGGTGATAAATAGGTAATCTTGTAAATGTCTGTGATTTCAACTAAATTAAGTTTAATATTATGTTTTTAACAAAATCTACAGCATAAACATCAAATGAATATTCATTTTACTTCTATTGACTATTTTAACAATAATTATACTCACCAAAAGATAGAAAAGCACATGGTTAAGTTACTTTTAGAGTCAAAAGTTTTGGCATTGTCAAAATAATTTATAGCTTTGTACATAGGCTAAGTGACATTTTTTTTTGTTGTATTGTCTTCCCTGTTACATCACTTTTCTTATTAAAATCAATAAAGTGTGTATTGTAGCTTAAAAAATAACATTACTGAAACTGATTTACCCTTATATCTTTTTACTATATAACTATTGTAATTCTATTGACTTAGAAGAAAATTACTTGAAAAAATTTTTACAGATTTACTATGTATGTTTTACATTATTCTTTAGCTTTACATTATTTTTTTTTGTAAGAATTCTACCCCTCATGCTATGGTTATTGCAACTTGTCAAACAGCTTCCTCTGTATTTGAAGGATTACGAAAACATGGCATATTAGATGAAGAGATATGCTTTCCAATACAATCCCCCGAGGATAGAAAACAAGTAATAGAAACTTAACTTTTTTTTGTTTGAATGTTGAAATATTTGAACTGTCACATTTGATTTTTTAAATATTTTTTCAGATCCTCAATTCATTTTTAAAGAAATTTCAGCATGAGTTGACATCCTCAGAACTTTCTGAAGTTGTAGTTTTATCACATGGCTATGATGGTGATAATTTGAAGAATCTGTGCAGAAAAGGTAGTAAAATAGAGTTTAGCCAATGCTTCAATATAACAGTTTAAAGTAAAATGTTGATATAAATACTTTTATTTTAGCTCATCATTTATGCACTGAGAGGGGAGAAAACACAATCAAATTTACTCATTTGGTTGAGTGTGCTAAACTTTTGAAACCTAAATCCATGACTGAGTTCAGTTTTAAAGTACCGAATGTAAGAAATAGTCTAATTTTCTTATTATTTGTATCATCTTATTTAAGCTTTGAATATAAAAATTATATAAAAGTTTAAAAACCCTTAATCTAATCAAATTTGTACTTTTTAATGTTAGCATTGGGAATATGATATAACTGTCCTTTTGAATTGTTACCTAGAAAGTTTTAAAAAGGACACATTCACAGAAAAATTTGAATCAATGAATTAATGTGTAGGCAATAAATTATTTATCTTTAAAGGTTAAATGGGAAGATGTTGGTGGAATGGAAAATATCAAGAGAACAATCATAGAAATGGTTGAATGGCCACTGAAGTATCCTAATAAGTTAAAACACTTCCAAATAAAAGTACCCAGAGGTGTTTTAATGTATGGTCCTCCTGGTTGCTGTAAAACGATGATAGTAAAAGCCTTAGCTTCTGAGAGTAATTTAAACTTCATAAATGTTAGAGTAAGTTATTTAAACTTATATTTTACCAGTGAATTCATTTAATTTTCATCAGTTTTTTGTAAATTTCAAGGTTTGAATAATTTCTTTTGTGTTTTTCACTCAGGCTTCTGAAGTGTTTGGCAAGTATGTTGGTGATTCTGAGAAATCTGTGTCTGAGCTGTTTAAAAAAGCTCGCTCTGCAGCTCCTTGCATTTTGTTTATGGATGAAATAGATTCCTTGGCTTCTAAAAGAGGAAGGTATGTTTTATAAACACTACTGAATTATTTTTACTGCAGCATGTTGCTTTTATAAGAAATGGGCATTAAACCTTATTTTCTTAAAAAAAAAAACACTATTTCATATGCAGTTCCCATGGAAATTCCAATGTTTCTGATAGAGTCTTGACTCAACTATTGATAGAAATTGATGGAGTAGATGTATTAGAACAAGGTATTTATGTGATTGCTGCAACAAACAGACCAGATAATATTGATCCTGTAAGTACAGAAATTTAATCTTATTAAGCTACTTAAAAATTTTAGTACTCAATGAAACCTTAGAGAAAATTAAAGTGAGTTTAGCATAATTTAAGTCTGTCATTTTAATAAAATTAATTGTAGTTTATTTTACATAAATAGGCAGCAATAAAATAAATAAATAAATAGCAGTGAATATTATAAAAAAAATACATATTTGTCACCTGGGGTCAATTTTGATCTTTTATTTACTTGGCATACATACATAAGCAGCTTTGGTTGATAGTGACTATCCCTGATGAGCTTATTATTTGCCTTTGAGGTATATGATTGATTTGTAGCAGCAGTTATTCCTTGGAATCGGCTACTAAATTCACTGTAAGGTCCTACACTCTTGGCCAAAAATTAGTGAGTTGTCACTGTCTTGCACTTTTTATGTAGATATTTGCCAATAAACCAAAACAAAAGTTTGCCTTGCCTAGCACCCTCAGATATTAACCATAATTTATTTTAAAAGTTTCATGAAAGACGATGCTGAATTTGAAGCAATATTTATGTTTGCAATTATTTGATGGCACAAATTACCAATTTTCTAAAGTAAGATGAAACTTGTTTCATAATGAACTAAAATGAATTGTTTAAAAGCATATAAAACCTTGCATATAAAGCATATAAAAACATAACTTAAACCTTGGTTTGCCTTATGAAGTTTTTATTTTTTAATTTTAAGGTAAATTTTACATTTATAACTAAACCATATAAATAGTTAGTTGACTTTAGGGCTAATTAGCACAATTCTTGTGAATGTATACAAAAAATAATGTTCATAACTGAGTTTTGTTACTTCTAGAGTCTGTTAAGACCTGGGAGATTCGATCGAATGATATATGTCCCTCTTCCTAATGAAAGCACAAGGAGAGATATTTTTGAAGTAATTTTGAAAAAGATACCCCTGTCATCCGATGTAGATCAGCCATACTTAATCAGCAAAACAGAAGGGTTTACTGGTGCAGAGGTAATTATCATTTAACTTTTTCAAAAAATTTTAATATATTTCTTCCAATTTGTATTTATAAAATAAATTTAACAAAGGATTCAGATTTTAATGTGTCTTAACTGGGAAATAGGAACATTAACCTATTTTTAAGTGTACTGAATTCATTAGCAGTGTTAATAGTGCTGGAATGCCTGTCATAATCTGTAGCCTGATGAAAATCAACAGTAGAACCTCTTTATAACGACCCTTTTTTTGCAACGACTGGTAGTTAAAGTACTGATTATTTTATTATAGGAACAATGTTATTTTTAATTCATTACAGCAATCCCAAACACACAAGTTTTTCATTATAGCACCCCCAAATTTCAGCCATAATTCAAATAAATTGGTTTATTAACAGGCTAGAAGAGAAAAGATGTTGGGAAAATTTCTCTCGCCCAAATTACTCCAAATGATCACATTTTTAATGTTTTGGAATGTTTGCATTGATTGCTTTACATTTTGTGGTTGTTGTGATTGTGTTAGTACTATATCCATATTTTATTTCTTTGGTCCTCCTCCCTCGAATTTGTTTAAACGATCCTATTTGCTGGACCTATATAGGGTTGCTATAACAAAGTTCTACTGTAGTAGTGTAGCAGTTATTCAGTATCAAATCAGTTTTTGTAGAGACACAAAAGAAATAGGATACTGGATAACTTTGTAAAAGAACTTGAAGAGATCACAAGGACAAAAACTTTCCATTAAAAAAATATTTGATTACATAACTAAGATATATTATTTGGTTATGCCTATTCATCAAACAGTAAATCTGTATAAGCTGAATTTATTTACATTAGCGATTTTTTTCTTAGATTGCTCAAATATGCAGCTCAGCATGCATGATGGCCATTAAAGAAAATCCTACTTCTGAAACAAGTGTAGTTACCATGGCTCATTTGCTTAGGTCACTAATGTCTGTACAGCCAAGGACCACCCAGCAAATGATAAAACTTTTTGAAGAGTACCATGATAAGCAATTGCTTAACAGTTTGTAATTTTACAAAATTTTGTGTATATTGTTTTGTTTGTTAAATTTTGTGAACATAAAAATATTTATTTGAAAACAGCTGGTATGTTTTTTGTTTGTAAAAAAAATTTATTAAACTTCTATTATTTCAGCTCTAAAAACTATATTAATGTATGACTAGCTGGTTTGACCCGGCAAAGCCGCATCTTACCAGCTAGATTACGCGCCTTTGGTGCTGATGCGAGCTTCGACTATCACAAGCTTGCAGCGCAGTTAAATTTTTTACAATTTATTACTTTTTTTTTAAGCTGCATCGTCAGCGCTAAACAGGGTTTTTTAACCACAACTAATTTATTCTTATGCGTCATCTGAAGAGAAAGAAGTAATAGAGCATTTTCAATCACATGATCGGACCTAACAACGGCCTTAGCAACATTGTTTTTGTCTTCCAGTGACATCATGTGCGAATGCTTCTATTCCCACCCCTAACAACAGCCTTAGCAACGTTGATTTTGTCCTCCAAGTGACGTCATGTGCGAATGCTCTATACTTTAATTAAACCTGTACCAGTATTTTTTTTTATAAATCCAATATGCCTAGTATCCTGTTGCGATACATCTAGTAAAACGTCAAAACATTGAAGTTTTATAATTTCAAAGCAGATTTTCTTCACGCTCTTTAAAAGACGTTTTGCCTTTGTTGGTAAAAATATTAACTGACTTCTTTTACTCTTACTTGAACTTCCTTCTTACTCTGAACTTCTTTTTTGGCAACGGCAGGCACAAGCGCGTGAGTCGAAGTTTTCAGGAGCTCTCAATTTCTGTATTTGTTTACTACTTTTATTGTAAAAAATACTTTTTTTTTAAAGGAATTTGATAATTTTGATGAAGAGCACATAATTTTAAATTATATATAGGCTCTACGTGTTCATAAAAACCATCAAGAGACTCAAAAATCAAATCTACAAGATGGCGATATCATGTGCATAGGCGTAACGAGGGGGGGGTTATTGGGGTTGTAACCCCCCCCCATTACATCAACGGTTTCTAAAACATGAAAAACTGAAAAATTTTCCCTTTACAAGGAAGGCGGTTCACAAGGAACTGTTCTTCTAGGACGTAACCCAAAAGGGCCTCAAAATGAATTTAAACACTACATTGAGAGACGAATTCTTAAAACATTTCTGGGGGAGAACCTCCAAACCCCCCTCTAAACTTTTTATGTCTGTTATACTCTGTTTTTCCCTTGAAAGTTAAGTCTCTTAGATGAAGTTTTCCCTTTGGAAGTTTTGCAAAAAAAAAATTATATTATACCTATATTATGAGATATTTTTTAAAAGGGAGTAATATGTTGGAGGAGTTGACTGGTCGGAGTAACACCCCCCATGAGTAAACTCTAGTTACACCACTGATCATGTGAAGGCTGTAAGGAAGATATCGTTGATAAGGATAAGGTATCTTGTAGTGGAATCTGCAAGCTGGATTTTCACTTCAAATGTGCAGGATTTACTATTTCTAGCTTCAGAGTTCTCTCCAAAGACAAAAAGTCAAACTGGTTATGTCCTGTTTGCAAAAAAACGCCAGCAAAACCTTCCGATCATGGTAAAATTGGTGATCATGCTATTCAAGATTTGGCAAAGCTAACTGAGGAGCTGAAGAAAGAAAATGCAGATTATAAAAAAGAAGTAATGGATAAGCTAAACGATTTTCAAACCACATTGGAATTTTCCTCAGAACAAGTAAACAAGGCTATGAAGGATAACGAAAAGCTCCTTGTAGAACTAAAATTATTGAAACAACAGAAGTAATATCTGAAGAGAATAAAAATCTAAAACTCCAGCTCTTAAAAAGTTTTAAATACCTAGGTTTACATATAGATCAAAACTTAAAATATGCAACACACATAGGGATTTTGAAAAATAAACTCCGATATTATTTATTGGTTTTCTTTCACCTAAAAAATTATGTTGACAAGTCCTTTTTGAATATCTTATATTATTCATGGATACAATCTATTTTGCAATACGGAATAATTTTCTGGGGAGGGGATTATAAATCAAATTTATTACCATTAATAAATCTACAAATCAAAATTTTCAGATACGTGAATCATGACCAGATTTTACCTCTAAAGAAACTTTTCTATTTTAGAGTGTTACTTTATATACATAATAATACATATTCCTTAGGTAACCCAAACAACCATTACAATTTTAGAATATCACCACTTTTAAATATTCCAAAACCTAATAAAGAGATTTTTCGTTTAAGTTTTTTATATCAGGGTCCTCTC
This sequence comes from Tetragnatha montana, assembly GCA_963680715.1. Classification (NCBI taxonomy): domain Eukaryota; kingdom Metazoa; phylum Arthropoda; class Arachnida; order Araneae; family Tetragnathidae; genus Tetragnatha; species Tetragnatha montana. The sequence continues at coordinate 1,009,527 of OY796681.1, forward strand.
TTTTACAATAAATTACCCTATAACTTGTCTTCAATCTCAAATAAATTTTCATTTAAAAGGGAATTGTTTAAGTTTCTATTAAACATTAATGAAGTTATCTTCATGAATGTATTTTTTTCTTTATACTTCTTTATATGAAGGTATCTTGATGTGTTTTTTTTTTGCATGTTAGTTTAAATTGATGAGCCCTATACTTTAGCTAAATATTTGTGCTCTGTCTCTGCCAAAATGTATTGTTATTTTGTTTTTTTTTCTTTTTTTATCTTTATATAAGTACTATAAATATATCCTTTGTTATCACTTGGAAGGGCCAAGGCCCCTTAGTGGTCAATAGGAAATCTTTTTTCTCTTTTCTTTCTCTTTGGTATGTTGTGTAATTGTATATAACCAATATAATAATAAATTACTCTTATTCTTATAATAATTTTCAAAAAATTCACAATAGCTTCAGAGCGTTTTATACTTTCCAGAATTTCCTAACATTTAATATATGAAGTTCCATTTTATATTTCATTTTATCCAATATATAGGGACGGAAAGAACCAATATAATAAATTATTCTTATTCTAAAACAATATGGCAAAACGAAAAAAACCCGCATAATTTAAAAATAGAAGGTTTTAGAGGAACGTGATATATTATTGGCTCATCTAGGGGTGGAAATCTTTCGATCAAGACAGAGTTTGTCAAAATCTGTTCAGGGGTTCGGGCTGGCGGCCGGCCGAACGGAACCTCCCCATAGAGTTAACATGGGGGTAAAACAAAAAAACCGCATAATTTAAAAATGGAATGTTTTGGAGGAACATGATACATTATTGGCTCATCTAGGGGTGGAGAGCTTTCGATCAAGACCGAGTTTGTCCAAATCGGAACGGGGGTGCGGCCTGGCGGCCGGCCGAAAGAAAAACCAAATTATTTTAATATATAAGATTAGCTAGCCAACTCAGTTTAGATTCTTGGTGGAGTAGTAAATGTATGGCCTTTGGGCTTGGAAAACAAACATTAAAGCTTAAGTCTAATTCATCTTTAATCATTTGTACAAAACTTTGAGTTGAAAGTATTATAAATTTCTAATAATTTTTTATCAGTCCTAGGAGGTATAACTTGGAGAGCTGTTTCAAAATGGTGCATCTTGAATATCCTGCACTCTAAGTTTTCTCGTAAAACCTCAAATGCAGCTTCATTCCATAAATTTACAATCTGAAAGACAAATAAGAAGAATCTGCACAAAAATATTGTATGAATATATGCATATTTTCATTATGTAATCGACAGTTACTAAGTTGCAATGCCAAAGACAAAATTTTTCTTACAATCTCAACTTTAAAACTGCTGGTAGAGAATAATAGGAAATTCACCCTCATGTTCTTTCCCAATGAATAATATTTTATAGATACAGTTCTGTTATCTATCTCATCAAAAATCCAAGATACTTTAAATTAAAAAAAAAATTAATTTAAAAATTTACACTCCAAATGTTTTCTATTTTTAAAATTAAAAAAAAAATTAAAACAATTACTTACAACATTTCACAGTGAATGGGTATAATCATAGCTGCCAACTCTTCCGTTTTAGCCGGAAGATTTCCGTTTTTTTAGAGAATCTTTCGCCATTCATTTTTCAATAAATTTCTTCCGTTTTTTGCTCAGTTAAAATATTTTTTCTCATCAGTTATTAATCCAACTAACTTGATTAAAGCTTAAAACTAGTTGTTCTGCTGTTGGAAATAATTAATAGCTAGATCTGTTTGTAAAAAATAATGAACTGCATGAGAAAGTGGTTACCAATGCAGAATGTTTATTGACAGCTTTCATAATTGATCATTATTTGCTGCTCGGCTGTGCTGATAATGCTGGACAATTATTTCAAAAAATGTTTCCGGACAAAATTACAAAGAGTTAGGGACGTGGAAGAACTAAAAAATACATATTTTGTTAAAAAAGTATGTTTTTCTTAGATTTATGCTACCTATTGAGTTAGGTAGAGCATTTTAGGCACCCTTGTTGACTTATTAGTGTAAAAAAATGCTGTGGGTATCTTGAGTTTTAAAATCTTCCTTTTTTTATAATCTCAATGTTGGCAGGTATGGGTATATTAATTATTATACAGGGTGTATCTGAAATGATGCAACAAACTTTGAGGGGTGATAGTACTCATCAAGACGAACAAGAATTGGTATAGAAAGGGGGGTCGCAGATACACCGTTAAAGAGCTAGGACCTAATGTAGTGCGAGTGCGTTTCAAAAGGCCGTTTTTAGAAGGCCTGTGTGACGAAACAAAACATAATAAAATAAAAAACATTATTGCGTGAGGTACAGGAGTATCCATACTACTTAAATCCTCAATGTGATAGAAATTGGACCACTTGCTAAACCATGGGGTGAGTTTTAAAACGTGCAATATTCATCTTTTAGCCAAAGAATGGAGTTCCCTTACATTAGTGTAATGGTACTTAGAAAAATGATGATCGGGGAAGGAATTTTCAATGATCATACATTGATCATTGGAACTGTATGATCATTGAAAATTCCTTCCCCGATCATCATTTTTCTAAGTACCATTAAGGGAACTCCATTCTTTGTCTAAAAGATGAATATTGCCTGTTTTAAAACTCACCCCATGGTTTAGCAAGTGGTCCAATTTCTATCACATTGAGGATTTAAGTAGTACGGATACTCCTGTGCCTCATGCAATGTTTTTAATTTTATTATGTTTTGTTTCATCACACGGGCCTTCTAAAAACGGCCTTATGAAACACACTCGCACTACATTAGGTCCTAGCTCTTTAACGGCGTATCTACGACCCCCTTTCTATACCAATTCTTGTTCGTCTTGATGAGTACTATCACCCCTCAAAGTTTGTCGCATCATTTCAGATACACCCTGTATAACTTAAAAGTTATACTCTTGATATGTTTAAAAATCTACCTAACATAACATCTAGATAAAATCCAAAATTTAGGTTTAAATGATAGTATCACTGCTTGGTAAAAGTTTCCTAAGCAAAAACATAGTTTAAAAAATACAATTTTGTTTTTAAATATAAAAAAAACTTACCTCTGCACCAGAATAGCCTTCCGTTTTTAGAGCTAACTCATTAAAATCTATGCTTGGATCAACTCTTCTTTTTTTCTTATGAATACAGAGTATTTCTTTGCGTGCTTCAAGGTCAGGAAGGGGAACATATATATAGTGATTTATTCGACCATACCTTAAGAATGCCTAGAACAAAGGATTTTCAGAAATGTTGAATCGATTATTTAGATTTAAGTGGTATGAAATACTAAACATCTAAAATTCTTAATGGTTAACTATGTTTCTTCAGATAAACAAAATAAAATCTTAATAAAAAAAGGTATCCAGAAAATTTTTACCCTTTGTCAAAACAATATATAGATATTGTTTAAGAAATCCAAATATTACATAATATACATGCATAAAAACTTATTTACATAATCCAAATCTTGCTCCAAGGAATTCAGAATTTATATGATCAGTAAGCAATAAAATGCTAGATCCTGGATATAAAAATGCAGAGGTTTAGAAAATACTAAATGGATATTGTGCTTATTTACCTCATCTATACGATCAGGCCTATTGGTAGCTGCAACTAATATCACATTGTTTAGTTCTTCTATTCCATCTATTTCTTGAAGAAAAGTGTTTACAACTCTTTCCTCAACACCTGATCCAGTGGAGCTGTCAAACAGAAATTATAAATTTTAATCAATGTAATCATACTATTACTTAAATAATGAAAAATACATACCTTCCCCTAGAAGGTATGAGAGCATCTATTTCATCTAAAAATACAATGGATGGGGCATTTGCTCTTGCTGACACAAACAGATCATGCACAGCCTTTTCAGACTCTCCAACATATTTGTTGTGAATGTCTGAAACCTACAAAGAACTAACTATATCAATTCAACTATTATTTATGAAAATAGGGAACAAACAAATGCATAAGATTGCACCCTCAACAACTCATCTGCGGTTTGGGACACTACACTCTAAAAATTAACACACACAGTTGGTACAAAAAACCCCCTAATTTTGTAAGCATTCTAAGCACTCTTGTTGGTTGTTGGTGTGAATGAATCCTGGATGCAGAGGTTCTCCAGAATTTCAATATGAGTCATGAACATGATGCAATTATTATTTTGTAAATTGTGGATAAATATCTTTAAAATGAAAAAGACAAAATGTTCGCTAAATGTCAATTAACTAGTACTAAGAACTTGGGGGAATTATTGCATTGAAAATTCATCAAATTAGTAATTTTTATCATAACTATTTGAGTATCAAGCCAAAGAATTTTTAAATAATAATGTGAATGTTTTCTGTAAATATATAAGAGCTATAACTATTAGGAAACATGTATAAACATCAGTATCGAGTCGGCAAAAGTTGCTCTGATAATTTGAAAATTGCACCAACAGATCTAATCTTTATCCATATTTTGATTCTTTTAATATGACACAAGATATAAAAGGAAAGGAATATTCTTATTCAGTTTCATTATACAAAAGGGTGCCACTTGTTTTTTTGTTTGTTATACTGGATAGTAGATTATAATGCCAACAATAGTGGCACCCTGTTGTATAATAGCACCTCTTATTCTCTAGAAAATATTGTCTTACATTTAGATATAAATTAGAGGCCAATAATCATACCTTGCACCAATACTTACATTTTTGGAAATAAAGTGAAAATCACATTCTGTTGCTATAGCTTTTGCTATCATAGTTTTAGAGCATCCTGGGGGACCATACAAAAGTACTCCTTTAGGAGATTTCACGCCAAAACGCTTATAGGCTTCAGGGTACTTCAAAGGACCTTCAATTATACTTTTCAGTTTTTCTTTAAGTTGAGACATGCCGCCAATATCTTCCCATTTCACCTAAATAAATAAAATTTTGAGAAAACCAAACCAAAAGAATAACCATGTTTCTTTTCACACGATACAATATTTTAATATCAATAAAATATAATCAGCGTCGGGCTAGCCATTTGGCCAGGATACAAGATTGTAATTAGCACCCCAGGCCCAAAGGATAGTGAAATAGAGATGGGCACTGCCTAATAGGCCTGGGCAGAATTTGATTTGATTAAATATAACAGTAAAATTTAGTTTAGAATGTTGATCAAACTATGTTAGTTTCTTACCTTTTTTATTTTAACTTCAGATTTATTGATTGTAAGCTTTCTCATTGGTAAAATATTTTCTATAACTGAAAATGGCAAACTATCTTCGGTACCATTGTTCCACAAATTGTACTTGGCAGCTGTGAATTAAAGCAGAATAAATGAACTTTTGAACTAATTTAATAATTTTACTAATACTTTTTTTTACAGTAATTTTGCTTTGACTATACAGAATATTTTTACAGTAATACCTCTGACAAATAGATGCAACCGAGAGGACTTCAGAAGTTGGGGTATGATTCTGCAAAACATTACTTCCAAATTATGTTTAATTGGGGCTCAAGACTAGATAAAACTCTAGTTTGGAAGAAAATGTGTACTAAAATCTTTGTTAATAAAACTGTTTATAATCTATAATATTTATTTCAAAAATTAAAGCTAGGTTATTTTGACACAAAAGACTATCTATAGGATAACTTTCATTAAATGGATTTTTAAATGCATGTACTTGTGCATGTGCTTTCTTCACAGTATGTTGGCAAAATTGTATTCTTAGTTTTGTATATAAAAGAGTAAACTTTGTTGGAGTTAGTTAAAAAATAAACATTTTTGGTTTTGACCTGAGACACTTTGCAAGTTAGCACAATCATAGTTTATACTTCACTGATCAGACAAAATTGAGGTTCTCAATGTGTTGCTCTTGATAGTGCATTTTTATTAGTTTATAAATTCTCAGCTCTTTTTGATTACATAAATACAAAATCTTGGATGACATCGCATCTATTAAAAATTTAATTGCTGCATGAACCGTTAAAAGGATAGGAAGAGTTTTTTTAAAGCTTTTTGTGAAGTTTGAAACTTGACTCTGGGTTTGTATAAGTTGGGGTATACCATAAGTCAAGGTATCACTGTAATTGTTTTTACACAAATTTTAATTCAACAGATTCAAAGTCAATAAGATATTATTGATTTACAGATTACTAACATAATTTTTAAAATATGCATAATTTTTTATTAACAATGAATAAAGTACATCTTCAATTTATGTATAGCATGCACACTTAAATGTATTAAGTGGCATGATCTGAATATACATTAACATACCATCTTTTAAAGTTTCTTTTAAATCTTTTCCTGTAAAACCATGAGATTTTGAAGCAAATTCTTTTATCATTTCAGCTGATAAACTATATCTTTCTCCTTCTAAAAACTTAATGATGATCTAAAACATATAATTAAGAAACTAATATAATTATCTTTTTCAATGAGTGATTAATTTCATAATTTAATGTAAAAGAATATCAGATAATTTGAAATGAAATGTGTCATTTTGTGAGAAGGACAGTGGAAAAATTTCTAAAAAGTTTTACCAGCCTGGAGAAGCCATGAAACTGAAAGGTTTTTTGAGGCTTTTAGAACACTAAATAAGTTTATATTAGCCAAGAAAGTAAAATAGAACACTTTAAATTCATGTTATTCATCTTCTTTATGCATCATAAATAAATTTCACTCTACTTTCAAATGACTTCACTGTAACTAGCATAGAGCAACATCTAATGAGAAAAAAAATTACTAATATAAAGTTTTAACTGATTACATATATGTAACACCTGTTCTCTGAGCCTTTTTATGAAGTGTATCACCTGTGTTACAACAAGTGTGGGGAACACTTTATTGGCGTAATACCGTCCCGAGAGGGTTAGGTTAAAGAATATTCAAAAATCAAGTAAATTCTGAAGGACACATGATTAGAAAACTAATTAATAACAATATGATAAAATGATTACATTTTCTCTTTCATGGACATCAGGATGACGAAGTTGAATAGTCTTTGCATCTGTATTTTTCAAATGGGAAATTTCATTTTCAGAACTGTGTTCATTGGAAGCAGCTACAATGATAACTTGCTTTCCCTATGAAAAGTTAAAATTCTGATGAGGTTTCAATCATAGTTAAACTGTTATCGACAAATACAGTCAACCCTGGATTAGTGGAACTTGGGTAAATGGAATTCACTGGATAAGTAGATTAATAGGTTAGTTCCGACCCCTAGAGGTATCAAAAGTAGAAAACCTGGATAAGTGGAATGAAAATGAAGTCCTGAGCAATTCCAACCATCCAGATTCGATGTAATATTAAAAAAAATAACACACAATTTTTAAAGAACAAAAATTATAGTACTACAAGAAAGCTTAAAATAAAAAAAAAAACTTGTAGTTTAAAGGTAATAGTAAGTTTTTATCATACAAAATAATTATAACGTTTGTTACATATTACTACCATGTTATAGTTCTATGTTTGAGTCAAGTTTACTTACAACACAATTTTTTATTTCTTGGGATAGTACACCTGAAGTAATCTTTTCTGAACCATCTGAGGGGATTAAATACTGGAAGTCATCAATCAAAACAATACTTGGGGCCCTATTTATAAATTAAAATTTGTTCATTGTAAAAGAATTATACCAGCTTTTTTAGTCACAAAAAATAAATGAGACTACCTTTTCCTTGCTCTTTCAAAGGTTTCCTTTAGTTCTGCCATACCTTCAGATAAATTTCTGAAACATACTTTAAATTATTATTATGCCTTAAAAAAGTTACAAAAAAATTAAACATTTAAGAATATTTATGTGTGATTGTGACGAAGGGTGGGAAACTGACTCAAAAATCTGCAAAATCAGTAAATAAAGATGTACAACAAATCCAGAACCATTCCAAAAATACTTTCAAATAAAAAAACAAGATTTTTTTTTAATAGAAAGATAAAAAAAAACCCTGTGTAGCAGGCATCACTCAAAACATCCAGAAATCCGGGGGTGCCCTGGAACACAATCACCCATTAAAATACCAGGGTGATTCAAAATTCATTGACAAAAATGATAGGGAGTGTAGACTACCCTAAGGCAATTCAGAAACACCCTGGTTTGGGTTGGGAGCAAAGCAATCCTGAGGAGCTAGAGTATGGACAAAAGTTTTCAAAAGCAATGAAAAATGGTTTATTGTGAACAAATGGACAGTTAGGCTAAGCGCACACTAGAGACTTAAGTCACGGCGACTAGTATCAAAACGGTCACTCGAAAGCAATGGATCTCTATGAAGAAATTCTTGGTAATCGGCCAAGAGTCTTGTCGCCTGACGCCTAGTGTGCACGCTCTAACTTGCTGCAATAGCCATAATGACAATTTTGTCTCAGTCACCGTGACAAAAGTCCCTAGTGCGCGCTTAGCCTTTTAGTCACATATATTAACCATTATTATCAGTCACAAATATTGGCTGTCCCCTCTGTAGTACCCCAAGTTGCGATAGTTATCCCTTGAATCAGTGATACTCAACCTATGGTCCGTGAAGGATCACAAGTTTCATTGATTTGATAAAGTACCTAGCGTGTGCTTAGCCTTAGGGTTAGAAATAAAATTTCAATACCAATTATCATGTCTTAACTAAATTATGAAAACTAGGTAAAGTTTAGTTTATCTCCTTAAAGAGGCATCTTTAAATTGTACGTACATTAATAATAATTTTTCTAGAGTTGAAATTGTTATTTTTAAGGGACAACTTAACATAATTTAAAAGATAAAACTTAGTGAGTACTTCTTTTTAAGTGTGGGCATATTGGATTAATCTTCAAGGAAGATCAATGAATGTGCTTGTAAAAATAAACACTCTAACAAGAAAATAACAACAATATTTAAAATGACTTACTTGGAATAAATATTATACCATACTAAAGTTTCAATGTTAGCATTGAATTCTTTGCTGATGGCTTCTAAAATAATTGATTTGCCACTTCCCTGAGGTCCAGTTACGAATACCACTGCAGCAGCGTCATCTTAAATGATAGAAAAATACAATGCACATTTTTGTTGTACCATCAAGCAATTTTAGGCATTATGAAAACTATACATCCATTTTGAGTTTTCATTGGAGAGTTGATCAATTTTGAGAGGAGATATTTCTTTCTCATTTTTCTTTTGGAATAAATTTCTGATTCAATGTGTTTTTGTTTTTATTTTTTTATTGTTCGTAACTGTGTATTATATGTGTTTTAGTAGTTTTCAAAATTATTTTACTGTTATTTTTTTTATAATTTTACTTGTATACTTGTTTACTGTTTGTTATACTTGTTTACTTGTATATAATTTTACTCCTGCATAAAATTTCTCTGTTAACTAAATGGGGTTTCTTTACTCCAGTTGACAAATATTTATTTTTTTTAAACTTTTATGTAAAATCTTATACAGTTGTAAATAAAATTATTATTATTATAGATGAAACGATGCCTGATTAAGACTATCATAATAAAAAACATTTATTTAGAAAACATTTAAAAAAAATCTTCTGGTATCCATTTTTTGAAAAAAGTTCCAAATTAAAAAAAAATAAACACAAATGTTTCAAACTAATTACAATTGATTAAATCTATCTTATAGTATCTATAGAAAATAAACTTTCATTACTTACAGGAGTTATTCACAGCTAGATAATTATTTATGAATACTTTGATAGAATGAAGCTCTTGGTTTAATCCAACAATGTCATTAAAAGTAGTGATTAATTTGGATTGTCCTGTCATTTCATCCTCTGGAGTCTTAATTGTCACAGAGGTTCTAGAATGCAATGTGAAAAAGGTCGGTATTTCAGCATCAGAAAGTTTCTTAGGATCATACTCATAATTCAAGCTAAGACTATCATCTTTTAAACTAAACTCAGAAAGTTTAGAAGTCAGCTCAGCAAAAGATGATTCTGATTGTTCACAGGTAAGATCTTTTGTTACATCAGTTTGGCTAAAATCAGTACAGCTTTCAGTCTCAGCAGGTAATATTGCAGTTATTGAAAATTCACATCCATCAATATAAGGAAAGGCAAATTTAGTTCCAAGACAGAAGAACCTCTGGTTTCCTATAAGTTAAAAAGTCTTCAATTAAATTATAAAAAATAAAAAAGGTATTTTACACAGGGCCTCTTAATAAAGCCACATAATTTCAAAGCAAAATATTTGAATCTTTGAAGGGAGCAAATTTTTATGGTGAATATTTACCATTAATCTACTCTTATGTACTTCTTTATACACTATTATGTACTTCTTTAGCAGTATACTAAAGAATTTTTCATCAAAATGAAATTGATATGAAGTTTTCACTACATATTTTTTTTAAATCTAAGTTAAGAGAGAGATTTTTACACCTATATTAAACAATTTTAATATAAGTTGAAATATAATAGAAAATTATTGAGTTAAAATTTAAAATACAAACAATTTTCAGCAATGAAATTCATACTTAACATATCCAGTACTTGATCTTGAACCTTTTCACTTGAATGTATTTTAGCATCAAAAGATACTGTTACATTAGCAGCTTTGGTTACAAGTCCAGGATAAGGGTAAAGTTCAACAATTTCTTCATGGGAAAATCCAATAGACTTATTTAAGACAATTGTGGACTTTTTTGCAGTCTTCTGGTTGAAGGGGACACAAAGACCACATTTATCTTTCCCTTTGATGCAAAAATACCACGGAGATCCAAAAGCCCTTATTACCGATGGATGTATTAAGGCAGCATTGTGTGTTTTAATTTTTTCAAAACCTGAAATGAATACTTGTTTAGAAAATTTTATTTGAGTTCCTCATATTTAATAATGAAATCTCAATATTCAGTAAATAAAAAGAGAGAGAGAAGTGCCAGAGGAATCACTTTAAATTCAGAGTATAGTAACACCGCAAACTTTCGCAATAGGTGGGGCCGCGCAATGTCTGCTTAAGTCGAATTGATGTAAGTCTGTATATTTATCCATATAAATACATACAAATTACACTCAATTGGGACCACAGATAAAAATTAAATTTTGAAGATAATTATTAATACAAAAGGATAAAATACTAATTTGTATTCTCTTTTAAAATCATTATCAAGTTATTTTGATGAAGAAAAAGGTTATAGAGGTTTAATTTATACAAGTATCCATAGACAATTGGATTAAAGATAAAAAATCAAAAACTTTACAGGGCAACTCTCTTGCTACAGCTAAAAGAAAGGGAGTTGGTTGGTCTGCTTTCAAAATAGTCAAGGTCACCATTTACAGAAAATGCAGATGTCAAATGTCAGAAATGCAGATGTCAAATATGGAATATATCCTACTACAATATTTAAAGACTGATGTAATTTTATGGGGTCGTTAATAGTTGTTTCACCTTTGTTTGATTACGAGCAACTGGCAATTTCCTGATGAGATACCGGTGACTGGCGAGATTAGTTGAAGTTACCCTTAGGCTCAGCTACTGCAGAGTACCCTGTGCAATCATTCTATATTTCCTCCGCAAAATGAGACTGTACCCATAAGCATAATAAAATATACTTACGAGGATGTTGTTCATCAATTAGGAAGGTAAATTCTTGAGGAAAAGTTCTTTCAATGATAGATGATTGATCTTTTACTTCCAAGTTGCTAATATCTCCTTCCTCCAATGATGTAGCACTTTCAGATAATGAATTATGCTTTTTATTTTTCTTTGATTTTTTTGCAGAACCCTAAAAAGTAAAAATATAGAGGATTCTAATATATTAATGCCTAAGCCAGTGATGCAATTACAGTAAATAATGAAATTGTGAAAAAATTTCTTAAAAAAATATGCTATCAGAAATAATAGAATATTATCAGAACATAAGTTGGAAAATGAAATAATAAGTACTGTTCAAATAAGTTTATTGAAAATGAATAACTGACAAGTTGGTGTTTTCATTCCCATTTTTCATATCTTTACATTTTAGGTGTCAGACTTTTCAAGGAAAAGGTATTAAGCAAATAAACTAATACAATGAGTAAATTAACTAAAATTATACCAAATCTAATCAAATTAACAAATATTAAAGTCAATTAAGGTTCAATTCTGTTAAAATGGTCTCACGTATATCAAAAAATATTTATAGTTTTTATTGATATAACTTAACAGTTATAGCCATAACATAACTGAACATACCAATGAAATTAAATTATTTGGCAATATTTCTAATCTTTGGTGTCCAAAAAAGCCTTGCTGTACGAGGCAGAATCGTTATAGGAATTGAACCTCAACTCAATTATACTCTCTGTACAAGGTTTTTTTTTTCTGTGAGTCATAACTACTTTTCTCCCTTTGAAATTAATGTGTCTTTAAAATCAATTCTATGGAAGCTCCAATGTTAAAGAATTCTTTTTGCCTCACGTAGATATTGGAATGCAGGGTTGAAAACCTGTCCTCCTCTACAATCTTCTATTAGTTCTATAAGCTACTATGAAATATGAGCCCATAGACATTGGCAATACCAATTCTAATTTTTATTGCTTTTGTTTAATTTTAAAGACGTCTCTAAAAACTCCCTTAACCATAAAGTAACAGCCCATACTCGCATAAATTTGTACTAGACAGCTAATTACCTTATTAGGTTTCATTTTAAAACCAAGAAGCTTTCAAGAAAGGATTCGTGGATAGACAAGTTTCAGTCAGCTTGTTCTTGTTCGCGCATGGCTGCAGCATAAAAAAGAAAAGTAAATAAATAAACTCTGATAAAATGTATTGCCAAATATAACAAATAAATTTCTTGATTTTTTTTTAAATTTAATTTTCAAAAACAATTTTAATAATATATTGGTATATATTATTACATAGAAAAATAAATATATGATATAAAATGTGTGATAGTTTTATTAAATCAAACAATAACACATAAAAAGATCCCATCCACTGATCTGTCTGTGTTTTTTCTGTGACTTTGATTCGAACTTGGTTGGTTGGTTGGTTGGTTTATGATTACTCTGGATTATGCTTTGCCGCGAGGCTTTTGCTTTTTCCAGATATCCTTTTTCTTATTGTCTGACGGAAGTTTCTTTCTTTCTTTTTTTTCTTTTTTGTGGTTTTTCTTTAGAATCTGTTGATTTCCTTTGATTCGAACTTTCATCGTTTCATCTCAACTCCAATAATATGCTGTGTTTTCATTGGTCAATATGCCTCTAAGAATTTGCGTTGAAAACTTGAAACAGGGGACTACAATTGAAGTTTACTACAAACTGCAACTCGGTCGCCAAATGTTTCAGCGCCATTGGCGGTGGCTACTTGGTTGGCAGGGTTACTTCTGAAGGTTCTTTTTCAAGCAGCAACCTTGTGATTTGGCTTTTCTCGCCATTCCCTCTAGAGGTCCGGATGAATGATGACGCGCACGCTGATTGCTGACCACAGGACGTTTTCATCGGAAAATTCAGTCCGAAATGTGAGTAAAAATTTATTTCTTTTTTTACAATAGTTTCTCCTAGCTAAATGTTTGTGTATCCTTAAATTTTAAACTGAAATATTTTCCTATTTTATATAAATTGGTATGGTATAATTTTGTTCTTAATTGTGTGCTTTTTAAAACGTTTTGTCGATTAGTAGGTATTTCAAAAAGTTTTATACCATTTGTAGTGTATATTTAATGTGTTGGTACTGCTGTAATTCTGTTAGGGATCAAATTTTAATTTCACCTAAAAAGTCAGGGAATAGTCGGGGAAAATTGCTAAATTTGGCCCAAAACCTGGAAAATGAAAATTTTTAATGTTTGGAAGTCTAAGTAGAAAAATTGTCAATTTATTGAAATTATGGGTTCAAAATTGCTAGAAGTAGATTTGCTGGATTTCTGAATTAGAGTGGGAACCCTATGATAAATAGTGTATAGTAATTAAAAAACCTTATGTAGATAAATCGAAAATGCTTTTAAAATGTCACTGATGCATTTAAATAAAGCTTTTGAAATGTTACTAAAATGTCACTGATGCACTTAAATAAGGCTTTTGAAATGTTACTAAAATGTCCCTCTCATCTTGGGTTTTAGTATGGATATCTCAAAAATTACATTTTCAATTCAAATTGTGACCAATAATGGGCTTGAAGTACACAAAGGTTGGTCCTCTGTTAATATAAATTTTTCTTAAACTCACTCCTTGTACCTAAAATATTTTAAATCCTCCTGACTAAGATTTCCTTTATCCCTTTAAATAAGAAAGCTCTGTGCCTCTCATTAAAAACCTACCTTATTTAGTGGGAATGTACAAAGGACCCTTCCATATACTGATATGCATTATGTTAAAAGCATGCCATTATATCAAAATTCTATTCAATAATACAATAATAATGGAGTATGATTATTAAGTACCTAAGGATTAAGCGAGTGCAAATCTTGGCAATAGGAATTTAATTTACAAGGAGTGTCTTTCAAATTAAAAATTAAAAGCGACATTTAAATTAATTAAGCCTAGAGCTTGCACCAACTGGCCAATAATCCTATAGTACCATACCAATTTTAATTGTAGTGTCATCTTGAAATCCTACACTGTAGAAAATAAAAGGGTATAATTTTGTGACCCCCTTGAAATCAATGATATAGGTTTAGGTTAGCAGAAAAAGATCATATCCTACTGAACCCTAGTTCATATCCTACGAAACTGCTAACATTTAAACATTTTCCCCAGTAATCTTAATATAAATTAGTATATTCCCAGTAATATTAATAAATCAAAAAAGTTGAAAGGATGACCTTCTTAAACAATACTGTATAAAAAAGTCAAAAATAACAATCAAGTATTAAAAAGTGGTATAAAAATGTTACCAACATCATTTTTACATTTGCATAAAATGTCGTAGTACGCCCAATTGGATTGCTGAAATAACCTGGGAGATAATAGTTTGTTTAAAGCTTAGAAGATATTTTAGGGAAGAAATATCTTGGGTACAGAATAATTAATTTTAGGATTTGAAGTAAAAAAAATAGTAACTAACAAAAATATTAGCACTAAGTATTCAGTTCTTACACAATTCACTCTTAATGATTAAAGCTTAAGAAGTAAACAAATTATATATTTCTAACCATTAATGCATTAGCAATTTAAAAATTAAATCCATTAGGGAATATGATTAACATGGACACAGACAGTGGTATCATTTAGCTAAGATAAGGGGAAAGCATACTAAAATTAGGTTAAAGGAAATTAGGTTAAAAGCTAAGTCTTGATACTTGTATTTACCCAGCCCTGATTAGGAAGCAAGATTCAATTATTATTCCTTACTTAACAAATTCTTCCTTTTCTTAAGCCTACTATTTAACTAGTTTCTTTGGTGTAGAAACATTTCAAATAAGATTCCTTTTCTTTCACTTAAGCCTTGTTAAGTATTTTTTGGTAAAGCATTCCAGCCATCTCAACATTAGTGGTTTTATTGATATAAAATTTTTAAAAATGTCTTACAATTTCATTACAGGATTCCTCTGAAGTTCTAGAATTACTAAATAATTCTTTTGTGTGGTTGACCACTTATATTATGTGGCACCATTTGAAAGAGTTTTTTAGTTCAGAATTCAGCTCAACTGAAGTGGTAAATACCCAGATGGGTTTTTTGGAGAGGTTACCAGGTATACATTAAATTCATTGTAGCCTTGAGTTATCAGTAGTTGTGAAATTATCTTTTCAATACAAAAGATTTAAATCTACCTTACTAGAATTGATATCAATTTAATTTTTTGTTACTAATTCACTCTAAAAGGTCAAATTAATTTAAATAAAAATTTCTCCTTTTTGTGTTTATAATGCTTCTGAAATTTCACACTGTTGAAATAATCTTATGTATTTACTATTGAGCTAGGTGAAACATCCCATGAAAACTATACGTGTGAAGATAAGTTTGCCTGGAAAACAAGACATTCTTTTCTTACTTAAATTTTTGTTGCAGGAGCAGGAATCCTCTAGATTACTAAATAACTTTTTTATGTGGTTGACCACTTACATTATGTGGCATCATTTAAAATAGTTTTTTAGTTGGCTGACTTGAAGTGGAGCAATAAACCCAGATAAATTTTTTTTCAGAGTGGTTACCAGCTATATCAACTTGAATTAGTTGTGAATAATATTAAACTCTAAAAAGTGTCAATGTATTTAAATGAAAATGCTTTCTTTTGCTTTGAATTTTTAAGTAGGTAACTCAATACCATTTTCAGCCCAGATTTAATGCTTCTGAAATTTTACTCTTAAAATTATCTCTCAAACTCCAAACTATGCGTGAAAAACATCCCATGAAAAATTTATCAAAATAATTTGCAAGCCAATGAAAAAATCATGTTTTAGAGAATGGACTTCAAAACACTGCTATAGTTGTGTCATATTTGTTGAGACTGATAAAATTACCTAACCATAATTATTTTTAATAAAAAATACATCTCCTTACATAAATTAACCTTTATACTATTTATTAAAAATATTTCAAGAGTAGTCAAATGCATTCATTTACCACTTTACTCTCTTCAACCATCAGAAATATTTAAAATAATAAATGAAAATAAAATTACCAGCTCCCTCCACACTTCACACAGATTGAACATCAAAATTAGTGTGTGATAATGATTGGCAGGCCCGGACTGGGCCGGGTGGCGATCCCCACCGGGGCCAAATCACGAGGGGGCCAAATTTTGAACTTCAACTTTTTACGTTTGTAATTGTAGTGTAGGAAAACGTAGTACTACTACAAAATTAATATAAAAATTGACCAATTAAGCTTACAGTGTAAACTAAGCTAAAATAAAATTTGCTCTTAATTTAAATGTATTTTCAAACTTTATGTATGTAGGGAATGTTTGACTCCATTCAAATTCACTCACTCCATTGATACTGCTTTATGACTCAGTTTCAATATAATTTTGAATTTTATTTGTCTTAATCTTTCATTTCTCCCTTTTGTGGTGTGAATTAAACATATTAAACATACATAATATGATTTTAATATCAATTTAATGGTTTTTTAAGATTTTTCTTCAGATAACATTGCATAAGGTTGTAGAAGGATATAAGTTCATCAACTTTTTTAAACCGTAAAATATTTTTTTAATGTTCTGTACTTATATTTGTTTTGATGATTGCTCTGTTTTCTAAGTAGGGTACTGAATTTTTAGTAAGAATTTGGTGGTTATACATTAAAAATTCCATTACTTAAACGTGTGGGGTTTTTTTTCCGATTTTCTCAAAACTTGGTTTTTGGACTTATTCCCTTCTTCAAACTGACGATTCAATTTGAGTGTTAAGTTTTAAGTGTACTGTTGATTTTGAAAGACTACTCTTTTCTACTCATTTTAATGAATTAAAAGTTTTGTTGCTCTGCTCACTTTGAAAATATAAATTACGAAAAAGAAGAATTTTTTTTTCAAAAACTAATCTTCATTGATTAAATTTTAGCTCCATTAGCTCCACAAATGAAACAGCTTAAAAACCTATTTTTAATTTTTTTGAAACTGGGCCACTTTAAAATCAACGATAAATTTTTTATCAATAGCAATGTATTTTCTCACATCTTTGTATTGTAAATTCATTACAAATGTTATGAAGTATTGATGCTATTTTTTGTTAATTCCTTGATATTTGTATTTAAAAACATTGTTAATACCTCTTAAAAGTAAAATTTAATCGTTCAAATATCATAATTAAGTTATTTTCGTAATATTCAACTACGACCTTATTAATTTTTCCACGAAAGAGGATATGGTTAAACTTAATTAATCATGGCATTTTGAAAGTGAAATTGGTATAGTATACGTGCTGGTACTTGTTGGTATTACTTGAGAAATATGATTAAAACTCTGTTTTCTATAAATGACTACCATGTAAGGGTGAGCCCCTCTCCCCAAAAAAATTTCCATTACAGCACTGGTTAAAGCATAGAAAATTGATTTAGAAATTGTCTAATCATATAACACTGAAAATGAGTTTAACCTTGTTTTTAAAGGTCAAATTTCAAAAATTTTCTGGGGGAGAACCCCCAGACCCCCTTTTTAGTAAAAGTTACAAACAATTCCCAAAAACTTGGGACATAAGTTCATTAGTTGATTTGGAATCACCTTAAAATCATTGACCGGTGTTAATAAAAAATATATTATTTTGGGGGTAGTTAAGTATGGTTTTGTAAACTCCTTCTAGGGATGAATCCCAGATCCTTGGGACCCCCCCCCCCTACTTTTCAGCAGCCGACGAGGACCATGTAATTAACTATAAGTGGAAATTATTGTAAGTAGAACTAAGAAAGAATGAATGGGGGCCAACATGAAGTCTGCCCCACCGGGGCCAACTGCTAGCCAGTCCGGCCCTGATGATTGGAAATATAGTTGAATTGGATTCTATTCGTTAACTAAACCATAATTATATTTACTCTTATTTCTCTCCTGATGGATCGTGGTTGGGTAGCCCGCCAACAAGTAAGTTCTCGCGGAAGAATCGTTTTTCTCCCCCGATAAGGAACGGACCATCGGTCGGCACCCTTTCTTGTCATCCGTCTTGTCAACAACAGGAAACGGTCGGGTTGCAGGAAGCTACACGTGTGCTCGTAAATCAATCAGCATTCCTGAAGTCCCCCTCTCCTTGTCAAAAGTTCTCAAACAATCACGTTTCGGTAATCAAGCAATTTTCATGCTTGGCAAACTTAAGAAACAAATATAATATGTACTTTGAAAATTAAAAAAAAATTAATGTTGAATTAGTTCAGTGAGCTGGGTTTTTTGTGAGGATTGGATTGGTGAGCGATAGCGAGCAGATATTGAATCAAAAATTGATTAATTCATAAATTTAAGTCTTTCTTGAAATTTTGGTACCTTTCGTAAATTAATCATCATTTCAAAAACTGAGAAATTCTGTTAAAATGTAAATTTAGAAGCTACCAAATTCATTGCACATAAAGTTATTTTACAATTAAATTAAGCAGGATAATTCGAACTTTTATGCTTTTTTTAACTTCTAGTTTTTTTTACACTTAGAAAAAATTCGACGAACTTTTAAGTGCACATTAAGTGTAAAGAAAAAAATCATAGTGATATATGTAATACCCCTTAACAAAAATAATGAGAATATAATTTTAAACAAATTATTTTTACTCAATTTTATAGGAAAGCAAGCATTTACCCCTCTTCTGAACTAGATGTTTTAGATATTATAAGGATATCATTGTAAATAGATAAATGATTTTTTGTAAATGGTTTTTCTTTCAGTCACTTCAGCTTGGTTCTAACCATACTTTTTAAATCACAACCTATAAAGTTGTGCATTTATTTACAGATAACTTTGCTGAAAAGGTTTAAATTATCTAATTAGAGAATAAATCTATTTTTTTAAGTAGACATGTGTGAAAAATTAAAGGTATTAAATCACCAATATATTTCTTAAATAGAAACTTACTTTAAAAACTAATACTGGGCAATTCCATGAAAATGTCAACCTGATCAAAATTTTAAAAGTTAAGAAATGTTAAAAGTAATGATAAAATTATATGTAAGCAAAAATTGTCAACAGAATATAACCTATAATTTTTACTATAATTGCTAACCTCTTCAGTTAACTCTTTCATATAATTTTAGTACACTATTTTGAATTTTTGCATTGGGGGAGATTCAGAAATGTCAGTCAGTTACCAGACACACGTCAGTTAGTTACCATATTGCATAGCTGCCAAGTACTCCGATTTTATCGGAGTTACTCCTATTTTTGGTTTCTTCTCCGATAATCCGATTTTTCCCTAAAAACTCCGATTTTTTTTTAAAATACTTTGTTGCAATCGTAAAAGACAATTTTAATTTCTAAAAGCGTTTTAAGTTATTTCAAGGTGTCTACTGATTGTGTGAAAGTCCTGAAATCGTATTACAGTCCGAAACTTCAATGAAAGATAGTGAATTTTCATTTATGCTTCCGGACTTTTCCCTGTAAATTTGGCTTTTCGCATTTCTACTCGCGGGCTGAAAAAACAACTTGACAGTCGCGATCACGTTTTTCTTTCTTTGCGTTGATGTCTTTGGCTTTATAAGCTTGTTTTTGGAGAAAGTGTTCACTAATAGCTGGAAAATTAAAATAGTAAAAGAAAACTAAGAGGGAAATCTATCATTTGAATAGAACTAATGTTCTTAAAAGTATGAGTAAATATATATGAATTCAATATTATATTTTCTTTTCTAAAGTTATTTTTTTCTAGAAAAAGCATTAATTTCCGTAATGGTAATAGAGCAAGAACCATAATTAATATTTAAACAGTTTTGGATCCTTTAATTGTAACTTATGGCTGATTTTTTTGTTTCTTTATAGATTTTAGATTTTTTTTTATCTGAATTATTTGTGCTTAGTAGTTCAACTGTTAACTAAAAAAGCAACTTAAATTTTAAATCGTGACTGAAAAATAGGTGGTTGTGCTTTCATGTGTAGTCTGTGAAAGTACTCCTATTTTTTTCTCCATCAGGTTGGCAGCTATGATATTGTAATTACTATCATTCTCTATTGTAGCAACATTTTTGAACTCAAATGCCATATTCTAAAAGCTTATGTATTGTTCTTTATCACCTTTTTAACTTAATGGAAAATTCCAATAAAATAAAATAAATTTTACAAAATACTTATTATTTTCCTTTGTGAATGTCAGTCAGTTACCCGTGGAATTGCCCTACTATCAAACAAAATATCTTTCATTTTCAACTGGTTCTAAAACCATTTCGAAAAACATGCATTAAAACATGAATAATATTTAAGGAATATTAAATCTTATCCAACTTCTATCAAAACTAGAGAAATTCTAAAAGCTTAGATTTTAAAGTTTAACACTTAAAATAGTTTCTTATTCAGTTTAAATCGATTTAAAAGGCTTCATTTAATGTCTTAAAATGCGTTCAAGATCAAGAAAAGGAACCAATTTTTTCTGTTTAACTATGTATATCCTATAGTGTTCGGCAACTAGTGGTCAAAAAGTAGTTAACTACTAACTAGTCTGGGAAAATCTAGTTGCAACTAGTAGTTAACTATTTTTTCCTGGGACTAGTTGCAACTAGTAGTTAACTATTTCCCAAAGTAGTTAACTAGTCTATTTAATTTAATAACCTATTTTTTGCCCAAATTCCAAACATCTTTCTTACCTATATCACAAAAAACTTTATGCTTCGCTCAAAACGGTGCTTTTTTCTGGTTATGGTATTTGAGAACTCTACCATGACACTGTAGTTATAAATAGCAGTGTAATTTTTTGTATATTTTGATAACATTTTTTAATAATTTTGAAATTTTAAACAAAATTTTTTTAAAAAGTAGTTGAAAATTTGAAAGTATTTTCAACTAGTAGTTATTAAAAAAAGTTGTTCAACTACTAGTTAAACTAGTTTAAACCAAAAGTAGTTAAACTACTAGTTAACTACTAGTTGATCGGTAGTTAACTACTAGTTGCAACTAGTTCTAGTTAACTAGTGCCGAACACTAATATCCTATGTATACAATCACACTTAAAGAGTAAAAATTTATTTATAATTGAAGTTAGGGAAGCTAAACTTTTTTTTGGATTTAACTTAATTTATGGCACAATAAAATATAAAATGCTAGACAAAATTTCCATCGCAAAAACTTTCTTGATTGAATTTCCACACAATTAAAATAAGAAATTTTGCTTTGCATCACCTTCCAAAGCAGACAATTTTCACACTCAAAGGATTCCATGTAGCACACTGCACTAAAGTATCATAGAGAGAAGTGGGCTGTTAAATTTATGGATGTATTTTAAAGATAGATCAATAATAAAAATTGACTTTTAAAATTACATTTAAAAAGAAAATTGCTTTAATTTCATTTGGTCAGTTTCAAAAGATTAATTTTAATGGCATGCAATTTATAATTTCTTTATGCCTAAATTTTAGTATGTATTGTAATAATGTAAAGGTTATTTCCTGGTTAAACTAATGATATCTTTTGTGTTGTAATTTTTTTAACAATTAATGAGTTTTTTTTCCATTAAAGACTTTTTGGGATATCATTAAAAAACTGAATAATTTTCAGAATTCCCACTAAATATTTTATAAAAAAAGTAATGACCTTAAAAGTAATAAACCTTTAGTACGTAACTTTTGAGATTAAAGTTTTTACAAAAATTAATATTTCAAGAAATTCTACTCGGCAAAGTACCAGTCCTTAGCAGAGTTGGCTAGATTGGGCCAAATGGGTTTAAAAAAAACATGAGAAAAAACCCTCATTTTGGATCCATTTTGGGGTTGCAGTTGAGTGGGTTTTTTCAAAATTTTAACCAGGTTTCAATAATTTGCTTTGTCTTAAGATATTTTTTTTATATTTCATATCACACATGAAAATATTTAACTTGGAAAATGTAAGCTGCAAGTGATAAACTATAGTATGTGCCTGCTGCCTGCATATTACTGCTGTTAATATAATTTTCTGGAGGCGAACTTTTTCCTACAAATATTTTAAAATTTTATAAACTTCCGTTTGATAGTTTTTGAGTAGCGATAGTTGCAAAGTATTCGAAAATAAAATTTTCAGAATCAGAGACGTTGACGACAGTGACGGTTCCTCTTAATTTGTTTAATATTGAGAGACGAATATGGAATTATGTTTTATGAAGAAACGAATATAAATTTATATTTAATACAACTTTCATTGTTTTTAGGATTGTAGCTTCCAGAGATAGGAATTGCTGTTGTTAAGTCATTCTTTTCTATTTAGATTCTGGGATTATTTCAAATTTTTTAATTGCGATTGATAAGTAATAGCTAGGCTAGGTTATGCTGGTGAAAGATATTAAAAGGACATCGTAAGCTTTAATTGAAAAGTGAAGGGTATTATTTAAGAGAAAATTTATTGAATGGAACCGTTACATCTCATATGGCAAAAACAGGTAATATATCTATTAATAATAATTAATTAGGGTAATAATCTATTTTAATGTTTGACATTGATAAATAATTAAAAATTCACAGTTTAAATTATAGGTATTAGAGGTTTAAATTATAAAGGTATGCAAGAGGTTGTAAAAAAAAACAGTTGGAACAGTTGGAATTTTTTGGTTTAAAGGACAGTTTATATGGTGTTTATATATAAGATATAAAAATTGAATGGGTGTGAAAACTGGTAGGGGAGAGTGTTGTACCTTCGGACAAAAATCACGTTTGGATTTTTCTAAGACAGGAAAAATCATATTTTGATTATTTAAAGTGCCCAACCTATAGTCCTAAGCTTTGTGAGTAGGAGGATATTTTTTATTAGCTAAAATCTTGAAAATTGGATTTTTTATTAATTTTAATAACTTGACGAAATTTGTGTCCATAGGTACAACCACCGCCTCTCCCTATGGACAGACCCGGTTGTACCTGTGGACACCCTTTAAAAGGGATGTTTTAATTAAAAAGAGCTAAAAATGAACATTTTTATTGATGCTTTGCCAATAATTTCTTTGAAAGTGATTAAAAACGCAAATGGTTTTTACACAGCACTACAAAATCACTGCAATTTCTGATTAAATGATTAACCTTAACGTTTGAAATCTTTTTTAAAGGTTTAAATAACACAGACT
The DNA here is from genome assembly GCA_963680715.1 of Tetragnatha montana. Lineage (NCBI taxonomy): Eukaryota > Metazoa > Arthropoda > Arachnida > Araneae > Tetragnathidae > Tetragnatha > Tetragnatha montana. The sequence continues at coordinate 1,033,032 of OY796681.1, forward strand.
ATAGTTTTTATAAAATTACATATAAGGCCCATTTCCTACAATTAAAAAGCCAAATGTTTTTAGTAGCACTTTTCAAAAAATAGATTTGAGGATGATATTTAATACAGAATTACCTAGTTATCATTACATAAAATAAACCAATCATTCATTTAATCATTTCATAGTAAAAAATTTGCAGCTTGTCAACTTTATTTCAAGGGGCTACAAGTTAGTAATTTAATGTGTTCCCAAATTCTCATAATATAATTTATACTCTTAATGTACTGTAAAATATTTTCATACATTAAGAGCAATACTTTTCCTTCTTGAAATACAAGGCACAATGATAAAAATGAAACCAAAAAATTGCATGTTTTCTGCAAAATGTGCAATTTTATTACAAGGTTTACAAAAAAGAGGTGTCTAGCGAAACATATAATAAAGAAACATAGAAAATAAAGAGGTAAACTCTACTAATCATAACATAACTCTACTAATCATTATATTATTGTTATTGAGAAAAATTTTCTTTTACAATAGACATTTTTTTAGGTTTAAAAAAAAGGAAAACTACTTATCCTTTACTATTATTATTTCAGATAAATTTTTAAATAAACACTTATATAAGCCCTAAATATATCTATTCTATAACTATCTATAATTAGAAAATAATTAGTTTAAATCTTCTGTAAATATTTCGGTAGGTTTTAAACCGTTTCCAGGGTAATTACAGGGAACACTTAACTTGTTTTCCTACACATCTCAATTGGAATTTATAGCTAGATAATATTTGAATTTGTAAATAATAAATCTACTCACAAGCTACAGTTTTTATTTTAAAATGTTAGATATTTTTGTTACATAAGGGAAAGCGGGACTTAACAGCAAAATTCAAACCAATTTTTTGAGTAGAAAAAATGATTTATTCGGGTACTTTCTAAAATTATTAATTTTTCTAAAATTATCTAAAAACGACTCAATTTATTAGACTAATTAAAAAAATAATAAAGTTTGATGAAAATTAAAATATAACGACTTTTGTATAAAATGATTTTCTATCAATATGCCCCACCAGTGGGTTAGTCGGTACATTACTTGGGGTATTTTGATAAAGTGATTTATTTTCTCAAAAATAGTAATAAACAACAAAAATTTGGGAATAATAAACGATTTTTATTAAGAGATCCTAAGCCCTTAATCACAAATTTCCCATTCAAAGATAAAAAAAAATCATAGAATTTAACGAATGGTCATTTGTAAAAAAATATCTAGTTATGGAATTAAGATGGAATTTTCATATAAGTATAATTTCTACAGAATTAGTAGAATAAAATTCAAAGGTATCTGTCGAAAGTTATCCAAAAATTATAAAAAATACGACCCTACTTAACTGGTTATTTTTGGACATTTGTAGAACTATTTTGTCACTGGTTTAAACTAATACCTTTTAACTAATGGTCATGTATTTATCAACTATCTTTTCTTTTACAAAATTTACTACACATAGCTACAATGCAAGCTGTTTCCAATCCTAAATCTTACTTAAAATAAATTTAATTTTTAGTGTAGTCTAATATAAATTTTGTTTCAGCATCTCAAATTCTCCCTCTTACATTTGAATAAAGAATTTCTTATGAATGGAATTTAATTCTTTAAAATAACTTTTATTTGTTGTGTTGACTTATTAAAGATTTTGTTTCAGCCTCTCAAATCACAACGTAACGCAAGAACTATTTGATAGAAATTTATGAAATTTGAAACGTTTGTAGGGAAATGTTTGGAGAACATTTTCATACGAAAAACGTTGATTTGATTATTAATTTTTGAAAATAAATTAGGGAGGGAAATTTTCAAATTTTAGGCTCCTATTATTAAAAAGAGTTCAGCCGATTTTATTATCTTTTATTCAAAATTAATGCAAACGTGGAGGGATGTATGATTATTGAAGACAAATTTTGATAAAAAAAAGTTTGAGGAAATTAGAAGACATTTATAAGTTTGAACATTTTATTTCGTTTTATTTAATGGTATCACAAAGTTAACAATGAAAGAATTGTTTTAAAACGCAGTCTAAATTTTAAAAACCTTGTAATATCTTATTTAAAGACTTAAAGTGCTTTTTGACCCTGAAAATCGAATTCAAAGTCATTAAAAAACGTAAAAAGGGTGAGGGGCCGTTCCCCGAAAAACCCGAGCTCATTGAGAATTTTGATGGTGATTTTCGTGTTCAGCGACACAAATTCTATAAGAATTGACTGTTTTCATCAAGGAAAAAATTTTGAAGGTCCAATTTGTTGAACAGTGTTATTATATGGGATCTCATCCGGTGGGTAGCAGTTAAGAAGGTCCAGAAAAATGACTAATTGCAATTATCTTGAAAGCATAAATACTTTTTTCTAAATTTCACAGTTAAAACTGTAAGTGTCTAATCTAGTTAAGATTTTTGTAGTAAAAAAGAAAGAAATGAAGCATGTCTTGAATGAAAACATTGAATAAAGACTAGCCCAAACTATTTCTTCTTATATACAACCGTTTCAAATACATAGTTAAGTAGTTAGAAAATATATACTATTCAATTTTTTAAGGTACCATGGCAGGTTGTTTTGACGAAATCAATACTGAAATTCAATTCAATACCTCAAAAAAGTTAATATATGCGGAAAAGTGTTGTGAAAAGTATGGTCTCGAGCCGGTTTAAAATAAATCCCCCCTTAATTTTGAGATCCATGACTAATCATGCTACCTTCGCTGTCCAAACATGTTGTTGATCAATGAACAGGAAACGGCCCCTCTCGGACATCTTGTAGGAAGCGATTTGTCACCCTGTCAGATAACAGGGGCGCCGCGCCATCATTATCCCGAGAACGTTGAAAAAACAAGATAAGCCTACCTCAGTGCACTGCAGATGTCATTTCACATTTGTTCACATTATTTTCGCATTTTCCAAAAAGTCTCAATATTTATTATCTAAATATAGTTAAATTTATCAAAAATGTAAACTATGCTAGAAATTAAGTTAATGAAATAGCGTCAGGACTAGGCTAGAATGTAAAATAAGAAAGGCAAAAGATGAAAAATCTCGAACATTTATGATCAATAATATTTAGCTTTGATTTAAGGCTAAATTAAACTGAAATAAATTCGACATAGATCAGAAAAACGTAAATTAATATTTTTAATTGTAACAATGAATTCTTGCACTTTAAATTGAAAACTCGAATAGAATAAGAACTACCATTCAAGTTAAGATTTTTGTATTAAAAAAAGCAATAACTAAAATAGTATTACTATATTAGGAACTTTGAATACAATTTCTAAAATCTGAAACCACACACAAAATCTACCAAGAGATTAATTCATCTTTAGATCATTTCAGGCTTCTGCTTTTAGGCTTCATTCATCTTCTCAGTCTTATTCTTGCTTCGAAATACTTCCGCCGAAAAAATACCCGTTATTGGATGTCTTTCAAAGACATTCAAAAATAGGTACCCATTCAGTGTTGGAAGTTAACCCTTTCATTCCAAAATTTTTATTTTTCATTCAAAAAATTCTGAAATCTGTAAATATACTCATTTTGCCTTCCTATAACAGGGTAAAAAGAAAAAAAAATTAATCTTAATTTTTTAATTGAAATTTTGAATGAGTCCAAATGGCATCATTGGGAGGCCCTAAAATTTAGAGAAAAATTATTATTAGAAATTAACATTGCATAATTACTGATATGATACTAACATATGATAAAACTGGGTTATAAGTGAGTATCTTTGAATTTGTTTAAACAACATTAAATATTTTAGGTGTTAATTTGACCGTATAACGCCTTCCAACTTATCCTAACAGGAGCTAAAATTCTTTTATGATGTTAAAAAATATTATTATAGTTGTAAAAAGTTACCCCTAAAAACTTCACTTTTTATTTAGATTTATGACACATGAGCAAAAGTGATTCGATTTTTTTTTTGGTCTCATCTCTTTTTAAATTTAGATATTATGGGACATACATGCATGTTTTATTCCAGCTTTTTTATATATAAATATAGATGACCAAAAAAAAAGGCAGTAAATATCCTGGGCTATTAGGGGTATAGAAAAATCAATAAAAATAAAATTACATATATATATGTAGTAAAAGAAACAATTATGGGTCAATTTAATGTAAAGTCTGAAATTAAATCTAATTGCTTTTTGACCCTAAAAAGTAACCCCATATCACTCTTAACACCTTAATCTAAGCATCAGAAATTCTTGGGAATGACTGAGAGAAAATGATATTTTTATTCATTTAAAAAGAAAGTTCAAGCAAGTAGGAATGAGACAAGATACCAATCACAAATTTTGAAGTTAATTATCTCAAAATTATTACCTAAACTTTGAACAATAGTAACTATGTTACATTGACTTTAAATTGTGAATTGTGATAATCATAATTAAAATTCATGATAAAAAATAATTTATTTTACAGTAATGTACACATTTTGAGCATTCTAATCAGTGAGCAATATGAGTTTGGTAACTACCCAATTCCCAAAAGCAGTTTATTATAAAACTTTTAAGTAACTAAGTTAATTTGTATGTTTAAAACAATTTTAGCAATAAATTAAAAGGGAATAATCTGGTTATCAATTAATTGAAGTTAGAACAGTAAAATGACTTCAATAAAATCATTAAGTGAAAAACCATAGGACACTATTAGCCATATTTTTTATAGCAATGCCTTTCTGTACAATAAATTAATGTATAAAAAAATTAATAACACATTTTCACTAATAAAAATGTATATTTTTTTCCAAAATATGTCACTGTGGAGCACATTGGGAGACTTTTTATTAAATTATTTTTCTAATTTTTTTATACCATCATATTTATTTAAACAAGGCTAATAATACATTAAATATATACTCCTTTGCACATCTGAATAAAAACTTTTATGCATCTCTTTTAAAATTAACTAATTGAAAACCTCTGTAAGTGTCCCACCTTGAGAAACTTTCAATACTAGCATAAAAATTATAAATTATTTTGAAAAATACAAATATAACACTAATAACTAATGAAAAAGCTAGTTTTAATTTTCTTATTTTGAACATCAAACATATTTTACATTCAAATTTATTTACTTAATTTCTTATTTTTGTAATGACATAATTAACTAATTTTTTGTTTCCTTTCAGAGACTTTTTTGGCACCAACTTGTAATTATATAATTCTCTAAATTCTTAAATCATTTAATTTTTTAATATTTTTTTTTCTTACTTATGAGAGGTTTGGGGTATTTTGGGGCATGTTCCAAGGTGCCCCACCTGACCCTTTGGATATTAAACTTATTTACTCAATTAGGTTTGGCAAAAAAATGTTTTTCTCTTCTAAAATATTAATGTATATTTGTTACAGACAATGTGATAAATCAGGGCATTAATAATGCATGCATATTTCGGGTTAAGTGTGATAAATACTCAATGATTAATGCCATTAAATTTTTCACATTGCCCTCCTCACTTGTAATTATTAATAATGTCCAGTTTATCCCCTTGCCCAAACATATACACAGATATTTTAATCTCAACATAATTATAACATATATACACTTCTTTTATTTAAAAAATGCTTTTCAAACTACAAGTGTTTGTAGCTTAGTACCAGAATTCAAAACACATTGAAGAGTAGATTTTAGTTTGATTTGTTAGCATCTATAAGCTTGAGATAAAAATAAAAAAATATGCATCTGAATAGTGTAGTGTACCTTGGTGCCCCATTCTTCCCTATTAAAATATTATTAGAGCTGAATTTAGAAGTTTCACAGAAAATGTCTTGACATTAAAGGTTATAACCAGAGCTCTGTGATTTCCATGTAATTAAATATATCTGTTTATTTTAGAAATCAAAATGTAATTAAAAGTACAAAATATATATTTTAAATCAGGGAAAATATGAAGATACTAAAATGTTTTAATGAATATTGAAAAAAACCCCTCAATATTAATTTAAAGTCATAAAAAGAAGTTTTTTTGTTTCAACTTTTTCCACTAGTAAAGGTAAAGGGTTCCTCTTCAAAATAGTGCTTTCAAATCTATCAAAAGGCCTCTTATACACATTTGCCTATGGGAAAAAAACTTTTTAAAAAGTCCAAAGAGGGATCTAAAGTTTCAATATAGCTTTTAAATAGAACTCTAAAAGCACACAACATATTGTTTTAAGTAAGACGCATTTCAAACAAAAGGAATTTAAGCCTTTTCACTAAAATGGTAAACACAATATTGACTCGTTCCAATTGAAAATCTTTTGAATGCACAACTTTTGGTATACTTGAGGATTACCCAGGGCATCTAGGTTTTTGCTAATTCACCAAAAACAAAAATAATAAAATATCAAAGTATAACACCATTTAAATATATCAACAGCTACGTTTCTTCTAATTTTTGTGTAAATAAATAAAATGTTGCCAATATCATTTGATTAGAGAGATTTGCAGCCTGCTAATCCTAAAATACTTAACCAAATTTTAACCACAATTTGAGATCTGTTACTTCATATACTTCATTTTAAAAAATGGGAAAACCAGTGATCATTAATGACAAATCTCAAAATGGATTATTATGTATATTTATAGCATAAATAAGTAAAAATATGTAGGTTTGTAATTAAACCAAAATATTAAAAATATGTAAAATAAAAACAGTCTAAAAAATCTATTCAAAATTCTTTGAAACATGTAGTACTTCCAGTGGCGAATCCAGGATTTTTGTCTGGGAGGGGCTGAGTTTCAAATGTCTTAACTCCTATTATGTAAGACTTTTTATATGGTACTAAAATACACTGCAAAAAACTGTGATCTTAAAGACCTATCCAAATAAGGTACACATTTTTTAACTGAAAATAATATTTTTTATTTTTACTTACATGATCATTATTTAAATTTTAAATTTGAAAACATTACAATAAAATTTGTAATTCTCGGCTCTTTTGGCTTAATTTATCTAGCGATTCAGCGGTTCTTAAACTTTCGATCTCCGCCCCCCCCCTTTATGTAACAGTCAGACCTCACGTCCCCCCAAGATTTAAACAACCAGAGCAGTAACCAGATTTGAGTTCAGGGGGGGTTGACTCAACGTTATTCCTGAGGTACCCCCTAATGTTCCACATTAAAATTTTACATCTACTTGAAGTAGTAATGGGGGGGGTCGGGGGTCTTCCCCCGAAAATTTTTGAAAATTTGCTTCAAAAAGCTACTATTTTAATTAATTTTTGACATTTTTTGTTACACCTAAAGAAAGCAGCTCCTTGTAAACCACATAATTTTCAAGGAAAAAAATTTAAATCAAAGTCAAAACTCTCAGGGGGATTGATGTACATACTCAAGTGGTGTTTTACCTCATATTAAAATCTTTGGGAAGCACTCAAATCAAAGGTAACTTGAGTCTTGAGTGTTCCCCAGGGTTACTCGCGGACCCCCTAGGAAGACGCTGCGGACCCCCGGGGGTCCGCGGACCACAGTTTAAGAACCGATGTAGCACTTCATTAATATTTTTATCAACACCATAATAAAATATTCGGAAATTTAATAAATTTTTAAATTTATAAATTAAATTATGGAAATTTCGAGTTTATTTTTATTTAAGAGGTCACCTTCACATCAAAAAATGCAAAATAAATTTTAAATTTTTGCCTTTTTACGGGTTTTTAAACTTAAAATTCGGATTCAGCAATGTAAAAAACATATAAATTCAGTCATTAACGCACTTCCATAATTTAATTTATGAATTTAAAAAAATGATTGAATTTCCGATTGATTAACATCTGGGAAGAGTTCGTTTTGGATGTAAGACGCGAAAGTTTTATTCTCCCCCTTCACAAAAAATAATAATGTAGGGTACATTATGAATAGACAATTAAATTCTCTTTCACATTAGATAAAATTTGTGTTGATAACGTGAATATTTTTCATTTTGTAGACGCTAGAAGCGCACGTTTTTCACTTTTTTTTGCGTAAAGACCAAAAAATCGCCGTTTTTCAGCACACTCTAGCGGCAGAACCACTCTTCAGAAAATCAAATTTAAGTAGTGAAATTTTGTTTTCTTGAAATTATGTGAATTGAGATTATGATGTGAATTGAGATTAAACTTGTAGTTTTTGAAATATAAGCAAAAAATCGAAAATTTTTGTGATTTTTGAATATGAAGACGACCTTCCAAATGGGAGCAAATATGATATTCGTAATCAGCGCCTTCAAAAACATAAAACCGGCGAAAAACCTTCTATATAATTGTTTTGAAAAAAAATTCCAAATACCTACCTACGAAAATTTTTTCAAAAAATTCAAAACCTACCTAATGACTAGAGTTACAGACCCTGAAGAATAATGATTCTGCTAAAAAAATATCACGGAAAAGTAAGTCAGGGAGTAATCATATTTACTACCAAAATTTAAAAAAAGAAACATTATTGCAATTTTTAACTATACCAAAACTGGGATGTCTTGGTTCTGGGGGGGGCTGCAGCCCCACAGCCCCCCCTACTGGATTCGCCACTGAGTACTTCAGTACTCTGCAATATCAGATTTCTGAAAAGATTTAGGTGCAATTACATCAAAATCTCCCCTTTGACTTGGTCTTATCAAGAGACTAGCTGACTTACCCGGCCTTGCACGGGTTGAGTTAATTCATAAATATTTTAAAAAGTTTTTCAAGTTATGTCTTTTCTTTTTCTGGATTAGCAGTCACTTATCATCCCGTCGTCCCCGTCGTCTTTTTCATCCCAGTTCCTAACTGTGAAAATACACCCTAACTCATCCCGTCCGGCATTTAAATTTGGCTGTTACCTTCGCTGTAAAGAACAATCAAATTGAAATCATCAGGTTTATCAAGTTATATGTCTTTTCTTTTTCTGGATTAGCAGTCACTTATCATCCCGTCACCCCCGTCGTGTTTTTCTTCCCGGTTCCTTACTTTGAAAATATACCCTAATTCATCCCGCCCCGCTTTTAACTTTGGCTGTTAAAGAACAATCCAATTTAAATCATCAGGTTTATTGAGTTATATGATTTTTCTTTTCCTGGTTAGCAATCACTTATCATCCCGTCGTCCCCGTCGTCTTTTTCATCCCGGTTTCTTACTGTGAAAATATACCCTAACGTATCCCGTCCCGTATTTTACTGTGGCTGTAAAAGAACAATCCAATTGAAATCATCAGTCTTTTGAAATTTATAGTTTAAAATCTTAAACAAAATTTCTATGAAGAATTTCCGATGTCCTTTTCAAAAATTACGCTTCGGTTTTTATAAATCACTTGATAAAAACTTAGGAAGTAAAAATCACAACCCTCTTTGAACCCCTTGGGAATAATTTCCTACAGGATGTTACAAACCATGGGCGTAGCCAGGTTCCATGTTAGGGGGGGGGCAAGGCAAGGATACTTACCTTTGCCCCATGACATGGTCTCAGGTCCCCCCATGGGGAGAACTTTTACACGTTAAATTTTAGAGTAATTACACGAAGGGTTTGAACTTTTGCACTTTGCACACTTAACGTAAATAATAGTGTAATTAATGTGTGCTCTAAGAAAAATGGGGGGGGGGGTCTGGGGGTCCTCCCCCAGAAAACTTTTTAAAATTTGCCCCTTAAAGTAGTGTTTTAGCTCATTTTTAGACTCTTTGGCCAGAACAGAACCACCTCTTGTAAGTTGGAAGCCACATACTTTTCTAGGAAATTTATGTGGCTAATGACTAAAAGTATAATTTGTAGAATCTAATCGAGTTGAGTTAAATTCAATAAATTTTATCTATTTTATTTTATGTTACCGGGTGAAACTTTCGTATGTTTGAACATTAAAAAAAACCATCAAGCTTTAGGAAAATACGCAACTGCTTTAATTACATAATAATTTAGAAGAGAATAAAGAAGAATACAAAGTTACAGTTAGTCTGAAAATAGTCCGAGCAACTTTGTATCAACTGTTCAAGTTGTTGCAGTTACTTGAATAACCATGATATAAGATATAACATTTAACAATAACCTTAAAATGTAAAAGTAAAACCGTCCTGCTTTCTCAAATATTATTTAGCTTTTTTTCACTCTTAAAGAAAAAATTCTCTTATTAGATATTTTAAAACAAATAGTTTATCCCCCAAAACTAAGATGCAATACTAAATTCAACTTACTTTAATTGCTGGTGATAGTGCTGGATTAAGGCTTTACATAATACGTCTAGATATCAATATGGAGGACTGAAATACGTACTCTTTTTAAGTCCAATGCTTGAAAACTAAATCACATATCTTAGACTAAAGGGTATTTTCTGCAGGAATAGCCAATGACCACACGGCTTTCTTTCTATTCGTTGAAAGGTCAGCCGAAGCTTCGAAATAATAATGGCTGGGTTCACAAAAGACCCCTCTGTTTTGTGTAAACACTTGAGAAACACGTTGAAACAATTTCCTGACACACCCAGACACCTGAAGCCCCCTTGCTTGTTTGAGTTGTTGAGTGCCGAAGATTTATGATACCCTTTCACACCCTAATCCATTGTCAAAGGCAGAGGTGTACGTAAAATTGGATTTTGTGGTTTGCGAAGAGCATTTCCCCCTCACCCCCATTTCTTCTCCAATTAGGACAGTAGAGGACAACATAGGAAAGAGGTAGCGTTCACCCCCCGCTGGCTCCTGTACGTGAACAACAGGTGAACCAGTACGACCAGTACTTTACCCTTATCTTATCTTGGGGCTGTTTGTCAGCTCTTCCCATTTCAACTCTTCCCACTCCGCGGGAGGTGGTCAACTGGGGTTGTATCTTATCTCGTATCTTTGAATTTGTCGAATATTTTGACTGGCCCGGTCGTTTGGGGAACTAAAAATGCTAAATGAAATGAATTCTGCTTGAATTCTTCCGCCACATCTCACATATAAGCTCGTTTTTTGGCACATATTTTCAGCTTTAAAAAAATTTTTCAGGAAAAAAAATTTTAAAAATGTTTTTCAATTTTACAGAAAAAATTATTTTGGGGGAAAATTTCTGAAGAGTTAAGATAAATTTAGGGGGGGGGCAGCTGCCCCCCCCTGCCGCCCCCTGGCTACGCCCATGTTACAAACCGTATATGAAGTTTCTATCGTTTTCCAAAAATGATATTAATTTAATCAAAAAAATAATCCCTATGTGTAATTCAGTCAACAACTCCCGCCGCCAAAGCAAAATATTTAACTATACCTAATTTAATTTATATTCAAAAATGATAAAGAATCCATTTTTTATTTGTATCATCCTACATCTCCAAATCTAAAAACATTTTCATCAAAATAATAAAATACTTGTTAAATCTCATTTTCATTTTATCATGATAGCCAACTTCTTTAAAAGCTACTTTGAAAAAGTAAAAACGGTTTAGTGAATGGTCTAGTAAACCCTGCCCCAAGAAACAATGAAATAATTTCAGCTCTGTTTCTATGGAAACCATTTATTTTAGCTTTTCTATAAATTTATGTATTTTAGAAAAAAATTTTAAATTACAAATAAATGAAAATGCTGTTTCAATAATTATTTAAATTTATAGAAAATCGTTATAATTTTTAAACAGAAATTTACACTGTTTTTTGTCTTAATTTGTTATAAATTAGGAAATTTTTGAAATTATATTTTAACAAATGAGGCCAGATGAAATGTAAAGAGAGAAATAAACCTACTGCAATTTATGCATTTCAACAATGCACAATGCTATTTCAATGGGAAAAACGGAGTAGAAAAAGCGCCGAAAAACAGGGAAGGAGTCGTTCGATTTTTAAATCCGTTCTTAGTGCGCGTCGCATAGCTGAGAGGAACGTCTCTGTCAAATTTCAAGCCTCTGGGTCCAGTAGTTTCGGAGATTCCGTGTTGAGTGTTTGTCACTTACCAGTGAGTCAGTCAGTCAGTGAGTCAGTCAGTGGTATTTGGCTTTTATAGATATAGATTATGGGCTTTCTAAAACCTGTTATTTTCCCATGATATTTTAAAAATATTAACTTTAATTAAACTTACTATAACTTTTTAATTGTCTGCATATTATCAGATTTGGATAATGAAGCATCTCTGAATGTCAACCATAGAAAGTTTCAAAATTTTGCAAAAAATCATCATAAATATATAAATTTTTGATAAACAAATTGATTTTTCCTACAGTTGTTACATATGAAGCATTATTACAGAATTTAGGTGAACAAACAATGGAACTGTCATTATGTTTTAAGTCAAAATTGAAACAACTGGAGGCACTTAATTAGTTTGCAGAAAATATTTGAAAAACTTTTTGTGCGCAAAAAGTTTTTTGTTATAATCAACTATGCATATCATAGTATACACCCGCAGTCTTTTTTATCAAAATTCACAAAATAATAAACTCTTAGTCAAATATCATTAAACAATCTAAACTGAAATTTAAGTGCAAGAAGTGTAGAAAAAATAGGTTAAAAGTGTTTTGGAACTAATAATTTACAAAACTCATTTGTGGTATTTATATGCTCAGCCAAATTTTATATTAATGTGGAACTTGTGAATGTGAAGTCACACATAGTACACATTATTTGTAACTTTTTTATAGAGTAAGAGTAGATTGAATAATAGATCTCAATATGGTAAATTAAATTGAATTTACTACAGTAGAGGAGATTGGCCTGCATGTGCAAATAAACACAATTTCTTAATGGGATAATAATTAACACACATTGAAATCGAACAAATTGATATTATTTGAGTAAAGATTATGAAAGAAAAGCAACAAGGTTATTGATTTCACCAAAATTTCCTCAACTAGATTTTCATACAAATAATACATACATAAATAATACTACAAGACAGGGCTTAAATTGCACCGGAGCGCAGCTCCGGTACTTCTTGGTTTTCAGTAAATATTTACTAATATTTAAATTTATTAATCAGTAAATATTTGTAATGCTGAAATAGTAGCGCTCCGGTACTTCTTTGGTTAGAATTTAAGCCCTGCTACAAGAAATTACTGGGTTTTAAGCACATTTTACATGAATTAATAATCTTTTACTCTTTATAAAAATTAAATATTCTAAAATGTCCACACAAATGTTGGACCATTAAGTTAATAAATACATACCACATCGAATTGTTTCGAAGTTAGGCCCCATCTTCTGAGAAAAACCCATTTTAATTTTGTTTTTTGTAAGTCCGATTCTGATGATGCGATGGAACTTGTGTTCCTTGTGTTGTTGTTGTTACAAAAAATACAATGCCAATCTTTAGTCTTTACATGCCAATATACACTAAAAAGGCGATACTATGCCAAAACCGGCACACCCACATGGCATAGTATGGCAACACTATTTGGCGCATTATCGCTATGCCCTAAGGGCGTTTTGGCGTGTTTTATTGCAGTTTGAGTACCGACTATCATCAATTTGAATCCTAAACTAATTGTTTATGAAATAATTACTGCAATACAATGTCTGGAGAGGTGAGAAAATTATTATCTATATCTTATAAACCAACAAGAAAGGCTTGTATTAAATACCCGTGTAATAAATTCGTTGTTTTGCCAGTTTACTCTCATTTATGTTTGTACTATTAGTTGGGCGTAATATCAAAACAATTAAAGGTTAAATTAAATTTATTAATCTTACTCACACTCATCGAAATATTTTCTATACATATATTTGTTGTTGGAAATTTTTTATTAGCCTGAAAAAATTTAAATCAGACACGTCTTATGAAGGGAGTTTAATGGTGTTGGTCACAAAGACAATTTGTGTTACAATGTTGTGGGTTGTGTAATTTGAAATAGTCTAAAAAACCACACCTTTTCAATTACTGCCATGATTTGAACTTCGAAATTTTTTTATTGTAATTGTCAACAGTGAGGATTTAAAATCTGTCAGCTCACAGTTTTTGGCAATTTTTTTGTGCCTCCTTGTTGCTAAACAATGTTCTTAACTCCTCAAAATTTTTGCATCTTTCATTTATATGTTGTTTAACACAGTTTTCTAGTAGTCCCCTTTTACTTTAAATCGGTTAAGACCTACTGACCACCCGAACACCTCTAATATTTCACAGTGCACTTTTATATGGGAGAAAAGACTTTAATTTTAATTCCTTACATTGCTAGGTTTAGATGTATACCTACTCGTTATATAGTAATAACACCACTGGTTAAGGACTCCAATATAATTTATTAATAGAAAAATATATGTTGAGCATGAGCATCCTTGAGATTTGGCTACCGACTGGGGGTTGCTACATTTCCCCAGAGGGTGAAGAACTTTGGCTGTGGTGGTAAGGATTTTATCTCCCTTTTGGGGATTCACCACAACATCTAATAAAACAAGGAGGCTCAAAAATATATTTAAATCATTGAAAGGTAGTTGCTTTATCTTGGGCAGTGTAATTAATGAGCATTACTCAATTTTAAACTAAAACCCTGTGAACTTTGAGTGCTGCTCATAGCTACAAGGGCGATATTCTACTTTTATCCTTTTCTTTTAGAGAGTCATGATGAAATCAAAGATACCTGTAAAAGCAAAATCCGGTATTCCTGTTCGGTGAGTAAGAATTGGTGTAGTGTCATGTATTTGGGATTCAAGCCTTTTTTTGTTTTTCTATCTATCTGAAACGAAGTTCCACAGGTATGTGTCTCATTAATTAGTCACATGCTGTCTTGGGATGTTACCAGGTTTGGCTGATATGTATTATATTTATCCAGTAACAAAATCAATAATATTCAAGATTAATTCTCCTATAATTAATTTATTGAATATTTGTTTGTTAAGTTATAGAAATTTTTGGGTGATATTCCGTAATCGAGGTTTTTGCCAAATTCGGGCCATAACCATTTCAATATGAAAATGACATCTACCAGCAGTTAGTATTAGTATTAGCTTGGCGAGATCCAATCTCGCCAAATTTGACAAAACCTCGATTATGGAATCTGTCCCAAATTTTTTAACCTTAATATATACAATTTAATCAGAGGTCTGTCTAGGTTTTTTTGAGAGGTAGTACTACCTATTTTGGGAAAAAAATTTAGTAACAATTTGTGAAAAAATTCTGTAAATTTGTGAAAATTTTAGTACAAAATTAACATAAAAATATGTATATAATTTTTTAAACATCAAATACAATAGAAAATTTAATCTAGAATGGCTAAAAAATTAACAATTAAGAGAATATAGCTTATTAGGGAACTTTCTTCTCAAAAATGTATTTTGTGAAGGTATACCTTTTTCCCTAAGACTGAATTTGTGAAAGTACCTATTTATCAAATGGTGAATTTGTGAAGGTACTACCAAACGGTAGTAAAATTTCCCTAGACAAACCACTGTTAATACCTATCTGTAAAGTTGTAGGGTTATCAAGTTAAAATAACATATTTTTGGGAAATTGCATTTAACAATGCTTTAAAGGGTTTTTTTTTCAAATCTTATTGTTTCCATCCTGTTACTTTTAAAGTAAATTACCACAATATTTGTCTATTTTGTAATTGCAATTATCATTTGAATTTAATTATCATTTAAATTTAAATACTCGATATAGTATAATTTATAAGAAAATAGATATTTTGATATTTATATAAAGATCATGATATTTACCAACTCTAGGGTAGTACCTAATAAATGGGGTTCATAGATTGCTGCCAAATTCAAAGGTGTTCAATAGATAAGTAAATGATTAAATATTCTTAGTGTTGATGTTATCATTTGGGTTTGGCTATTATCCCGTAGACTGCTGAATTTGGTAATGCTGCAAAGAGCATTACCAAATCTCATAGACTGCCAAACAAAAAGATATTGGTGCCAGTTTACAAATTACTCATAAAAATATTACAAAAACTAAAAGCAGCACTGTAAGATGGGATATATTTCAATGGTTTTTATTGTGATTATTTTTGAAGACTTATTATAATAAATCTTGGTGTTTGCCCAGTTTAATCCTGAAGTATTTCAAATTATTTTTATAGTACCTTTCAGTCTGTTTTAAACACACTTTTAAAAAGTTTTTTTTTTTTTTCCATTTTTTATTATCATACAGTTAAAAGTTATGATTGACATTTTCTTTAGATTTATAAGCTTTTCATTTTTATCTTCTACTTTTAGAACTGATGTGAACAAAAAATCTGCTACATTGTCACATAAAACTACAGCAGATCAAAATAAACCTGTATCTGCAGATCAAGGTGTCACTTCAAAAGAAAAACTTAAAAATGGATGTCGTCGTCCTGGAATATCAACTAACAAAACCGTCAAATTAAAGCACCCCAATCAAGAAAAGAATAAAATCTGTACAAAACCAAGTTTAAAAGAAACTGACAGAGCTAGACTTAAAGTAAACAATCCTTCAATGCCACTTGGCAAAAGCTCCAAAGCTGTTAAAGCATCCACTCCAGTACCTATTGTAAAAACCAAGATTAGTGTTCAACCTACTAAAAGCAGGAATATAGTAGAGTCTCACCCATCTCAGCGTAAGTGATTAATATACAAGTAGAACCTCCATATTTAACAACCCCTTGTGGGTATATTCAATTTTAACAAAAGGTGGTTATGACAAATAAAGTTATACTGTGATAAAAGAATTGGTACACTACTTTTATTACAAGTCTTTTAATCATACACTAATTTAATTAGTCATTTTTTACATATTGGGGTCATTTTAAAGAGATTCTGTATTTTATTGCTGTACAGATGCAATGAGGTATTTTCACCTTTTTTGTTTTAATTTTATTATGATAGAGAATGAAAATCCATGAAAAATGACGTAAAAATTATTGAAATCTGAAAACTATTCCCCAAGATATTAATTTTTAAAATTTCGTTTCCGGTATTGGCGGGAAAAACAGTAATTTCGTTATGGCTGCTGTGTGACGTCACAGCGCTTGGACCCGCCATGTTATTGTATGCTTAGCTTGCTTCATTCTACTATTATTCATAAAGTTTTAACTAAAAAACTATGATATTTTAAAGACACATACAAATATTTTTTATAAAAAGATTGCCGTTTTGTTTTTCAAAAAATATTGGTGGAAGTATTAGAATTCAAAGCTTTAATTTTTTCTTTTTCTAGCCGTTCACTAGAGAAACAGACGAGTTTTATCCGTGTTTTGGTTTTATGATAAGTGATTTCTTTTATTTTTAACAATTTACTAGTTTCGACGGTGCTGTGACGTCAATCCCGTTTTTTTTATCACATGACTTTACTAGTGTTTTGGCAAAATAAAATTGAATTTTAAGTTATTTAAAACATATTTTTGAACTTAAAAATATGATATTTGGGAGTTTTAAACTATAACATATAAAAAAAAGTGTAAAATTAAGCAAATCCCTCACCTATGCAAATACCTCATTCTTAATTTTTTTCTGTTTTAAAAATGGCAAAGTATATTTAAATATTAAATCCAATTTATACTTAATAATAGTTAAAGTACTATCACATACTTTATTAGTTATTTAATGAACTAGAATAATATCTCTGTAATTATTAATTATTATCTCTGCTTTAGCAAAAACAATTTCTGTTCTTATTTGTATTTATCTAACTTATGTGTAATTTTAATTTTTATTGTACAGACTAATCATTTGCCTCAAAAAAATATTATTTTTTGTAATTGTGTACATATTTACATCTTCCAACTCAATTGCATTGTATTTTTTCTAAAAATGTGAAAGTTGAAAATATAAATCGTAATTATTGTTATTCTTTCAGCCGATATAGAATTTGTACCTGATGAAATAAGTAGGAAAAGAATCCTTGGATGCATAGATCTGCCATCTGCTCCTAATGTGATGTCTAGAGGCCAAACATCAATTGTAAGTATTAGTATACATTGTGAGATAATCTTTCTCAGGGTTAAAAAACTTCTTGATAAATATAGTCTTTAAGTGAAAAATGTTGCTTAACATCATAGTCTCTATAGGTATTAGTGTAATTTAACCCTTTCTCTGTCTATTTCACATTGTTTCTATTCTAACTTGAAACAAATTTTCATTATTTTAATGTAAATCGCTTGACAAAAGTAAAGGATTGTTTTGCAATCTTTTTAAGCTTGTTTATTTGATTGCCATTTTCCTTTTCTTCAATTTTAAAATTGCATTTAGGTCATTCCACGTCAAATCAACCAAAAAAAGTACAATTTTGGACCTTTGGGTCTTAGATTTTCGCAATTTTTTGTATGCTTGTTGTACTCATCCGTAGGAGTATAACAAGACCAATTTCAGATTTTTAGGGCCGGTAGTTTTTAAGAAATCGACTTTTAAAGAGGCAAAAATCGAGCGATTTTGAAAAAACATGACATTTTTAAACAGCGGATGCTCAAAACCTATTTGACCCAAAATCATGAACAAGGTGTTGTTTTCTTCTGTTTTAAACAAGCTTTCAAATTATGTAAAGCATGATAATTAAAAAAAATATTTTGAATATTTTTTTTAATTTGAAAAATAATTTTTTTGCTAGCAAAAATACATCCCCCTTCGATTGTTTTAAAAAAAATATGTGTTATAAAGAAGCTATCCAACTACACCTGTGCAAAATTTCAGAATGGGACCGCCATGGGTTCTTGAGAAAAAAAATATTTTGTAAGACGGGAATTTGAAAAAAATTGTTTTTCGTGTTGAAACCCTATAAAAACTCGAAATTTTTCTGTTATCATATTAAACTAACTGGTTGAGACGCTTAAAAACTACATATATATTTAATTTACAATAATTATGAAACAATATTTCGATATCTATAGCAATATTGGGTGGTAAAATATCTACAGGGTGTTTCAAAAGTCCATGTCACTGCTTTTATTTGGAACCAAAATATCTCCTAGGGTCATGGAAGTAAGGTGTACCCCTAGGTAATTGACCATGCTGAATCCATTGAAATGGATTACAGCGCCCCTAGCGGTGAAAAACTTAAGTTTAAAAAACTAAAAGAGATAGAAGAAATACTTCAATGAGAAAATATTTGCCAATATCATGACAAATGCATAAGAGCAAAGTTTTATAAAAATATTTCAAATATTCGAAGAGATGTTGAAACCCTATAGAAAATTGCCATTATTTTGCAATATTATTAAGCTATCTGTTTGAGACACTTAAAAACTGCTAATATATTTAATTTGCAATCAATATGAAACATACGTTACAATCGATATGAAAACTGACCATTACAATAAAAACTAAAAAAAAAAAAGCACATTTCAGAAAGAACAGATATATTTAAAAATAAAAGTCTTTGTATTGAATTCACTTTCAATCATGATCTTTAAGTTTTTCTAAGAGGAGATCTGGCACCTATTAAGAGATGTAGCCTTGCTTAAGATATAAATGTTTTATTTTATTTAGCTTTAATATTCAATTAATAGTTATTTTTAAAGAGTCAGTTTAGTTATTTTAGTAGTTTCAAAAATTTAAAGAGAGATAGAGAGAAAACATATCTTAACTTTGTAAATTTTAAATAGTACTTGCACTACACATTTAATTTGTAACATGTCATAAAAATTGTTATATACTTACGATACCACGGTGATTACAGGCTTTTAATACTGATGGAGTCCTTTCCCATTAAGAGGCGTGAGTTCACGGGCCCAACTGGCCGTAGTTTGGACTCAGGTGAATTTCAGAAAGAAGCCTCCTTCTTTGGGCCCGAGGTTTTTCGGAAAAACAAAAAAAAGTGTGGTTCCTGGTATCTGATTGGTAGTCTGGGGAGTGTGGCTGGGATTGTTTGTTTATATAAAGTGTGAGGGTCCCTCCCCCTCCACAGTTTTCAACCCGATGCCCGAAGAACAAGATCTTGAAAGTGACAGGACAAGGATCATGACCGCATTAATAAAAAACGGTGAGACAGCTCGCTTAAGGGGTGAGAAAAACCCTAATTTTTACTAGGAAAAACAAGAAAACTCCTAAAATATTTTATATACAAATACAAATACAAAACTGACGACCAGCTACAGGCTCATAGCCCAACAAGGCTGGTCCTATGATTATGAATTCCCCAATTCCCACAGCCTATCCAGTTGCCTCTTAAACTCAAACACTCCCTTTGAATAAACTATATTTTCTGGCAACGCGTTCCATATGTCAATTACCCTATTAAAGTAGTAGTACTTCCTTAAATCCCGATTGACATGTGTCTTATTTAGTTTATACCCATGGCCCCTTGTTCTGTTATCCTTGCTGAAACTTAAGCCCTCCGTATCCCCTTGCTTTACCAACTTGAATAGCTGAATCAAATCCCCCCTCTCTCTTCTTTTTTCCAGTGAATACATGTTGAGCCTGCTCAAACGTTCATTATAATCCAGATGTGTTATCCCCTTAATTATTTTTGTAGCTCTGTGCTGTACCTTTTCAATTACCTCTATATCCTTCCTCATGTATGGAGCCCAGAATTGTACTGCATATTCAAGATGAGGTCTTACCAATCCCTTGTATAAAGGCAATATTATATTCTTATCCCTTGAAGTTACAGTCCTTTTTATGTACCCCAATAACCTATTTGCCTTTTTACCCGCAGCTGTACATTGATGACCCATTTTAAAGTCCCTATGTATTAATACCCCTAGATCCTTGACTGATTCTCCCTTCTTTACCTTTACTCCTTGTAGACAGTACTCAGTTTCACTATTCCTGTAACCCATATGCAGTACTTGACATTTTCCTAAATTGAAAGACATGCCCCATTTTTCAGCCCAATCAGATATCATATCTAGATCACCTTGTAAATTCTCTATCTGTATCTTGGTATCCACCTTCCCCCATATTTTTAAGTCATCTGCAAATATACTTATTCTATTCCTGATCCCCTGCCCTATATCATCTATGAATATTATAAATAATATTGGTCCCAATACTGATCCCTGAGGTACCCCACTTGTTACTTCTGTCCACTTATGAAACTGGGCTAAAATTTTCCAAAGATTCAGAATCCGTTTGAAGTATTCTGCTATCTTAATTAGTTAAAATTTTGCATCTTTTGAACCCACAGGGTCTAGTACCCGGTAGGGGAGAAGGAGATATTCTCATCTTGTGGCGGAGTGTGCCGGCCCCCACTGTTTGGATTCAGTGGTTGATGGTTTCCTACTGAATCATCCAGAAATCGTGAACAATAAATGGGACCTAATTATCACCAGACACCTCCAAAAAAGGGATGTAATCGCGCCGAAAGCGAATTTTGAGGAGTTGGGAATCTAATGGAGACAAAGGCATGATAATATCTCTTCGAATATTAAAGATATTTTTGCGAAACCTTTTTCTATGCATTTGTCATGATATTGGCAAATATTTTCTCATTGAAGTATTTGTTTTATCTCTTTTAGTTTTTAATTAATTTTTAAACTTTAGTTTTTCACTGCTAGGGGTGCTGTAATCCATTTCAATGGATTCAGCATGGTCAATTACCTACAGGTACACCTTAATTCCATGACCCTAGGAGATATTGGTTCCAAATAAAAGCAGTGACATGAACTTTTGAAACACCCTGTAGATGTTTTACCACCCAATATTGCTATAGATAGCGAAATATTGTTTCATAATTATTGTAAATTAAATATATATGTAGTTTTTAAGCGTCTCAACCAGTTAGTTTAATATGATAACAGAAAAATTTCGAGTTTTTATAGGGTTTCAACACGAAAAACTATTTTTTTCAAATTCCCGTCTTACAAAATATTTTTTTTTCTCAAGAACCCATGGCGGTCCCATTCTGAAATTTTGCACAGGTGTAGTTGGATAGCTTCTTTATAACATATATTTTTTTAAAAAAAAATCGAAGGGGGATGTATTTTTGCTAGCAAAAAAAATATTTTTCAAATTAAAAAAAAAATATTCAAAATATTTTTTTTAATTATCATGCTTTACATAATTTGAAAGCTTGTTTAAAACAGAAGAAAACAACATCTTGTTCATGATTTTGGGTCAAATAGGTTTTGAGCATCAGTTGTTTAAAAATGTCATGTTTTTTCAAAATTACTCTATTTTTGCCTCTTTAAAAGTCGATTTCTCAAAAACTACCGGCCCTAAAAATCTGAAATTGGTCTTGTTATACTCCTACGGATGAGTACAACAAGCATATAAAAAATTGCGAAAATCTAAGACCCAACGGTTCGGACCATTGGTTGATTTGACATGGAATGACCCATTTTTATCTAACTGCTAATGAAGGTTATTGAAAGAAGGAGTAAGGTGAACGTGTATTGGGTTAAAAATAGGGCAGATAGATCCGTCGTCCCAATCAGTTGGCATAACCTCTGATTCCCACACTCTACAAATGATTCCATGGATTGCCTTTAACTGTTCTTGGTCTTTGAACTTCAAAAGCTCAGCTTTAATTCCGTCTGGACCAGCAGATCGGTTATTGTTGAGCCTTTTAATTGCCAGTTCGATCTCAGAAAGACTGGGCAAATCGGGATCTTCAGTGTTGACATTCACAGTTCCATGCAGGCTGGGATCGCTCGGCTTCAGGTTATTGCTGCCATCAAGTAAATCCTTGAAATGTTCCCTCCAGCGCTCGAGTGCTTCTGGTTTTCCACAAGCAAGCTCACCGTTCTTTTTCCTGCAGGTAGTCGCTCTTGGATTAAATTCTTTCCTAATGTTGTTAATAAGTTGGAAGTATTTCCTTGATTCTCTCTGTGTTTTAAAACATTCAATATACTTAAATTGCTCTTCCAAGAAGCTTTTCTTTTTTTTCCGATGCAGTCGTTTTTCCTGTCTTCTCAGTTCCTTGTAAATATCTTCTTTATTCCTAGTGCGTGTTCCTTGAATCATTGATCTGTAAGCCTTGTTTTTTCTTTCCGTGGCTTCCCTACATTCTCCATCGTACCAATCATTTCTCTTATTGCTGCTCAATTCAGGGAGAGTTTCTTCAGCTGTATCGGAGATGATTTCGCGAAGAGCGTCCCATCCACTATCATCATTCCATGATCCTGTCTTTGGTAGTAGTGGGGATCTTAGGTTGTTTTTATACTCTCGTCGAACATCTGGATTCTTAAATGCATCCACATCTAGCTTTTTTTGTTTGCATTCATTCTTCTAAAAAAAAGACTTTTTCAATTTATATCTTAATTTGGATACAACGAGGTAGTGGTCCGAGTCGACGTTTGCTCCTCTCTGGCTGCGCACATCAAGCAGGCTGCTCCTATGTCTACAATCAACAAGGACATGGTCAATCTGGTTTACCGTGTTTCCGTCTGGGGATTTCCAGGTACCTTTGTGAATATTCTTATGTGGGAACATAGTGCTTCCTATACTAAGGTGATTTGCTGAGGCAAAATCAATCAATCTGTAGCCGTTGTCATTAGGTCATGCAGGCTCTGGTTCCCTACTAACGGTGTCACCCCTTGCCATAGTTGGATAAAACTAAAAACTCTCTGCGCACAAAAATTCCTTCAAATATTTTCTGCAAACTAATTAAATGCCCCTAGTCTTTTGAATTCTGACTTAAAAACATATTGATAGTCACATTGTTTCCCTAAATACTGAAATAATGCTTCATAAGAGCAACAACAGTAAGAAAATATCAATTTATTTACCAAAAATTTAAATTATTTGAAAAGATTTTCTGCAAAATTCTAAAACTAGCTGCGCTCGGCGTGCGCGTGTGCTTCTATATTATCCAAGTATGCCCCTTGCTTCCCAATCTTTGCGTTGAAGTCGCCAATTACCATCTTTATGTCACTTTGAGGGCAATCGTCATAGATCTTTTCTAGAAGGTGATAGAAATCCTCCTTTACTTGGTCATCTTTATCTTCTGTAGGTGCATGTGCACACACAATGCTAAGGTTCTGATGTTTGCCTTTCAGGCGTAGTTTGCAGATTCTCTCATTTACAGGTTTGAAGTCAATTACTCTTTGTTTTAATCTCTTGTTTACAATAAAACCTGTGCCAAAGGTGTGAGACTTTTCCTGGCAGCTATAATAGTCATTACAATTATTCTTCTCCAGGGTTCCATTTCCAATCCATCTAATCTCCTGTATTGCCAAAATGTCAATACTGTAGTCCTCAAAGACATCTGTGGGATTTCTTAAAGCCTCCTGTAGAGAGAGCGAACATTCCAAGTACCCATTCTCAAATCCATTTCAATTCCAGGTAGTCTCCTTAAGGTCAGTCCGGCTTTTACTTTTTGAGATTTCTGAACAATAGGTATTTTTCCGGGGCAGGGCTGTTAACCCTGCGCCCAACCCCCAACCTGGAGGACCAGCCCGATTTTAGTACGCCTCGTACGATACGCATGGGGATACGTTGGGACTATTCTAGCATAACCCGGTCACCACACGGGTAGAAAACCTTATCATTGCACTTAATTAGCAATCTAACTAATTGTGTTAAATAAATAACAAAACAATCATGTTGATTACTCAATTTCTAACTTGATGTTTTGTTTTAGTATGATCGTCCTTCATTGTATCGACTTAACCCAATTGTAAGGCCATCTGACCCTTGCAAAGCTTTATTGAGAACTTTACAAGGTCTTAAAATTAAAGGTAAAGTAGTATTCTCTTACTATCTCAGTAGCCTTTAAATAAATTTAAGAGATGTTTTCTTTAAAAATATTTAAAATGTGTACTGTTTTATTTACCTTTTTATTTGTTTTTTGTAGATAGAAGAGAAACAGTCCAAAGTACAAATTGGAGAGAATCATTCAGTGTATGTTTATTTTATGCCTATAATCTTGTACCTTATGTGTGAATATCTTGAATCTTTCTATAATACATACATTTAGGTTTTAATGGGCAAAGTAAAAAGGTTTTAACATGGAGTTGCATCCAATAACAAACAAATGAATACATAAATTTAAAAGCATCAGATAACCTTGTTTATTAGATTTGGGGGAATCTACATTATGCTTTGTTGTGCTATCATGACAACAGGATCAATGACGAATCAGAATGCTAGGGGTGCTTAAGAACGGTGTGGTAATAATTGATGCCTAAAGGCATTTCCCCTGGCCACATTGGTATCTGAGAGTAGAGTAACTTAGTTTTGGTTTCACTTTTTTTCTGTTTTTACTTAATTGATATTAAAATTAATTTCATTGCCATTGGGAGTGGTGCATTTCTCTGTGATAATAGTATAAGAGTAAAATAATAACAAATAATTTTTCTTGTGAGCTTTTTGAGTGCCGACTGTTTACTCTAACATACCATTAAAAGCCCTCTTGAAGTTTGCAAGAATTGTTTTGGAGAGGAATTAAGAAATCCTTTATACTGAAGGTATATTCCTCAAATCCAAGATAAGGTATCCTCTGATGCCGACGCCAGCGTTGATTTTTTTACTTAGCATTAAAATCATATCTGCTCTCAACTAGATTTTTTATGGAGTTTCAAAACTTTCTTTTTCGTTTTCTGTCTAGCAGCTTTATTGTCAGTTATCTTTATTCTTTATAACATATAAAAGTTTGCAGTCAATAACTTAAAAGAGGATAGTTGGATCTGTTCTTGGATTTCTTTATCAATTCTTAAAAAGAAAGGTTTTGTTCTATGAACCAGGGTTGGAAAAAAACATGTTTTTTTCTAAAAAAAACCCCAAAAAACGTGTTTTTTTTTGTTTTAAACATGTTTTTTTGTTTAAAACGTTTTATTTGTTTTTTTTTTACCCTCAACACAGCAGTAATTCTAAAAAAGTCCATGATTTAAAAATAATTAAATCAAGTTTTTAAAATTGAAAATGGATTAACAAAGCTCCCCCTGATAACAGATGGCATCTTGAGCAATTTTTAGCACCTGTTTCTTGAAGCTTGGCTGAAGCAAAATGATTGTTTTGGAACTGTATTACTCTGTCAACAACTTCAGATTTAACATTAGAAATTTTGATATGTTTTGCTAAAAGGTTTAAGATACGAGCTGAACATTCACAAGTTATTATATTCATATTCCTTTCAGTCCTTTTCAGTTCATTGCGTATTTTGACGACATTAGCAGCATTGATTGTTTAAAATATTAAACTCCAACATAAGAACAGGTCAATTACAAAAAAATATGATTTTTTAACTTTCTAGAAAAAATAAAATAAAACAGTTGGAAGTAAATACTAAGTTTTATATACTAATGCAATCTGTTCACAGAAAAAAAGAATCGCTAAAAAAGTACATGTGTTTTAAACAATGTTTTTTGCTTTGTTTTAAACATGTTTAAAACAAGTGTTTTAAACGTAACAACCCTGCTATGAACATTTTTTACTTTTAATTTCCTGTCATTTTGATATCTTTAGAACTTGTATTATGATTTGATTTGATTATTGGTATTCATTGATGTATTGTGAATGAAAAATATTAATATCTTATCTATTTTAATGATTCATTCATTTTTTAAAAGTGATAAAATTTAATTTCCTTTCAATTATAAATTTGAAGTATAGATAAGTGGTTTTAGATTTTCAAATTTTATTTTAAACTAAAATGTATTAAATAATACAGAAAATAATGCATTATTTTAAATATCTTTACTAGTTTTAATAAAAGGTGACTAACAAGGGGACGGCAAGACCTCAAAAAAGGACTTCGTGTTGAAACTTGGCAGGTTATTGTACATCCCAAGGGTATCCTACCCTGAAAGTATTACGGCGCACTAGCAATTAGAACCCGAGAAAACGCCCCCTAAAGTTAACCCATGAGCATTACTATTGAAATTGCTTTCCTCCAACGAGAGCCGAATAGCCCAGTCGGTAGCGTACTCTCCTCGCATCTGACCGACCCAGGTTCAGTCTTACCTTAGGAGTTTTTTTTTTATTTAAAGTATTTTAAAATTATGTTTGCATATGCAATCTCAGAGGAAAATATGTAAAATTAACCATGAATTAATATTAAAAATTAAGTTTGAGCACTATATTATGAAAGGTATGTGAATACTTCTACCCTTTCATAAACAAAAAATAAGGAAACAAATGTTTTAAAATCTTCGAAAAAAAATTGATTTCCGCGCTTTCTGATTTGTGATATTAAATGCCTTTCTTATTAAAAATGTTGTTTGAAAAAAACATTAAAAATGTTAAAAATATGATTTATGTAATGTTGTAATATGGTAATGTAATGGGATATGAAATAGTAATGCTTATGGGTGAAACTTTAGGGGGTGTTTTCTCTGGTTCTACTAGCTAGTGCGTCGTAATACTTTCAGGGTAGGATACCCTCGGGGTGTACTGCAAACCTGCCAAGTTTCAACCCAAAGTCCGTTTTCGAGGTCTTGCCCTTGTCCCCTTGTAAGTAGGAAATAGTGTGCAAGCTTCTTATAAGAATTATTTGTTATGAAAATGTCTATGTTGCATGTTCATTTAAATGCTTTTGCTTTATAACTTTTGTTGCATATGAACTCAAGTAATTGTATACTAGATCTAAACTGAAGTTTTTACTCTTTTGTTTAGTTTAATAGGCCTTCAGTGAATAAAATTGGACTCAATCCTCCAGATTTTGCTCCTCTGAAAACACTAGAAAATATTGACTGTGGAGGTAAGGAAGTACTGTATTGTATATCTTGATTCTTCACGATTTTTCTGAAAGAATAGAAAGCATACTTTCACTTCAACTCCCCCTTCTGCATTTGAAATCTCTTAAAAAGGATTAATTAAATTTTTATTTATGGAAAAGGAACAGAGTAATCTAGTCTTTAACCATAGGCTTTTTAAATTAATTACATGAATGAATGCATTTATGAGGTAGAAGTTTTTCTCTTTGGGGACTGAAATCTACTTAGGCCATTTTTCTTAAGGCAGAGTAGGATTTGAAAATTATTAGACAAGTAGTTAAAGCAGCGTTTCCCAACCTTTTTACTCCCACGGAACCCTTTTGACAATGCCCAAGTTCCGCGGAACCCTAGTGTCCATGTAACAATATTTTTCTTACTATTTTTTAAATTATTAAATATTAAATAAAACGGAAAATAAGTAACAAAGAAATCGTTTATTTATTAGAATCATTAGAATACAGCTGTAAGGTTTTGAAAATACAATTTTAAGTACTTAAACAATTTTAGCAAGTTTAAAACAATTAATTAATGTGATACTTTGAGCCTGTTTTTTGGCACATATATTTTCAATTCTGGGTCTTATTTTCAAAAGGCATACCCAAATCTCGTCTTCAATAGAAAGAAGATGATTTCTTTCTTTACTTTTTATGTTTGTTCAAGGCTAGATATGTTAACTATGTTATGTGTGTGTGATATAACCAGTGGCAGTTCGTAGCTAAAATTATTGAGGGTGCTGCTACGGCGCTGATCCACCAAGTTACACTGAATTTTAAATGATAAAATTACGAATAAAACTGGAAAACATGGATAGAAGTAACAGAAATCATACGAAAAGACGCTTACACATGTAAATCACCAAGCATCATCGTTTCTTTTTGACTTCTTCATTCACAAGATCGAAGATCAAAATCACACTTTCTTTTAATTACTCTATTTTCTATGTTTTGAAATTAAAATTCACAACAGATACGCTAAAAGAACAGAACACTCCTTTTACTTAATAAAACTTTAAAATTAAAATCTTACTCATTATACCATCCATATACGATGAGTTCCTCTTTTGTACGCTACTAGAATGACTGAACAATTACATTATCCAAAATCAAATTTGAAGCAAAAAAAATAATAACATTTGTGAATAATAAAGTAGGAAAAAATTAGACATATCACTGATATGTAGAAAAATTTTAGAAATTTTCCTCTCTAAATAGTGTTTTAGTTCATTTTGAGACAATTTAGATTCATAGGATTACACCCAAATACGTTCATTGTAAGAGCCAGAATTTTAAAGGAAAAACAGTACCTAGTTAATAAACGACTAAGTTATGAGGGGGTTTGGGATAGAAAATTTTTGGAATTTTCCCTGAGGAACTACCCCAACCCTTTTAGCTCTTTTCTACATAGTGATAGTTAAAAATATTTTTTTTACTTGGAACCATAAATTTTTAGACATTTGAACTGATATTTTTCTATTTCCATTCTAAGTTCATTGTTTAAACCCTGTTTATTCACCCATTTATTATGTAATCACTCATAAGTGGAAAAGCCAAGTCTTTGATGAAACGTTGTCTATTTTTACACAAAATAGGCAGATTTTCATTAAATACAAATGTTATTCTTGTATTTCTCCCACCAACATTTAGGATGGAATAAAAGTTGACAAGTGGTTATATATTTAGTTTACGTGCAGTAGAATAAAAAATAACATTTTCATCCTATGATCCTAACAGGAAAATAAAATGAGGAAACTGTAATGTTTTTTGTCTGAAATCAAAGTTTTCTAGGAAAAGAAAAACAAGTTAGACTAAATCTAAATGAATTTCTCAAGAATTTCTTTGAATAGTATTAAATTCTAAGTTGATTTTGTATAAAAAAACGAAAGCATTAGCGCCAATTGTCTTATGTACTTTATCTTTTTTATACATTTTCAAAAAATTCATAAAAAAATATAATAACCACCTCAAATCGAGCCCTGACACTGCATCTCGCACGCGAAAGAAGTGATACGCAGGACTAGCGAAAAGCATCGCGGGGGTCATTCCATAGCCCCAGTAACAAAGAAAGTGGGTGTTGGGGGCAGAAGAATGAAATGGAATTTCATGAATTCACTCAAGCATGTAGATAAGGGTCAGAAACTCAGCTACTGATAAGAAAGGAATGCACAGGTGGGTAGTTTTCCGTAAAAACGAATGTCAACGAGAGCATGGGGTTATAAAATGACCCAGCACGTCTTAACAGGTTAAATAACAAGAGTATTGCTGATTATATCATATTTATCATATCTTCTTCAAATAAAAACTGAAATATATGTTTAGCTTTCCAAAAAATTTTACTTCATGTATCCAAAATGTGTTGGTGTGTTGTAGTCAGCATTCACATCACTTCAAGAAGGATAGATTTTTTCTGATTGCCTTTAATCAGGGTTGGCAAGTTTCTTCCGAAGTGGAAAAAACCGCGGAAAAAAACAATAGGTAGAAACCAAGAAATCCAAGTAGAACCAAGAAATAGGTTTCTTCCAAATGGAAGAAACCTTTTTTATTCAAAAAAATTGACAAATAAGCTTTAATTTATAAGTTATAATGTTTTACAAATAAAATTATACCATTAAAAATATAATTATATGCAAGTACTGTACTGAGTTAGTAATTACACCAATGTTTTTACTAGGAGGTTTCTTCCACTGGAAGAAATTTTTTTTTTAATCTTTTAATAATATTTAAATAAAGAGAATGGTTAGGTAACATTTATACAGAAATAGTAAAAACCATTCTAGCCAACATCCTCTTTAAAAACATAAGTAACCTGAAATTTAGTGTTAAAATTAACTTTAGTTTAAAGTTAACTAATTTAGTTTAATATTAACTCGTTTTATTTTTATGATGCTTGTAACCAAAAAATAAATAATGTCCTAAATTCTATAGGTGAAAACAAAGCTGTCAGATTTGATAAAATACCAATCAAAATGTATAAATTGATTTTTAAGCATAATCCCAATGAGTTAGGGAAAATTATAAATAACTTGCTACGAGATGATAATTTTCCAGATAGCTTAAAAATAGCAGTAATTACCCCAATTTTTAAATATGGAGACAAAGAAAATTTAACAAATTATAGACCAATATCAGTTTTGCCAATTTTCTCAAAACTTCTGGAAAAAATAATCAGAGATAAGTTAACTGGCTTTTTGGACTCTACTGGTTTCATTGCTAAAAATCAATTCGGTTTTAAAAAGGGTTGCAGCACAGAAAACGCATTACATGAATTTTCTACTTTAATATACAATAACATAAATAATAACCTTAAAACAATAGCAATTTTTATTGATATATCCAAAGCATTTGACTCAATAAATCATGATATACTAATTTATAAATTGTCGAGGATCGGCATTAGAGGTAAACAACTCGAATGGTTTAAATCATATTTAAGAAATAGAAAACAATATGTAAAACTAGATGATACTTTAAGTGATTTCAAATTTATAAAGAAGGGTGTACCACAAGGCTCGATTTTAGGCCCTTTGCTGTTTTTGATTTAT
Source organism: Tetragnatha montana (assembly GCA_963680715.1). Classification (NCBI taxonomy): domain Eukaryota; kingdom Metazoa; phylum Arthropoda; class Arachnida; order Araneae; family Tetragnathidae; genus Tetragnatha; species Tetragnatha montana. Next base: position 1,063,958 of record OY796681.1, read on the forward strand.
ATAAATGATTTATGCAATCTAAAATTGTCTGGAAACATTTTATCCTATGCAGATGACACTGTATTAGTATACTCTGCAGAAAACAATAATATCTTAGAAAGTATTATAAATTCAGATCTTCAAAAACTAAAAGATTGGTTTATAAAAAATGATCTATCAATAAACAGTAATAAAACGAAATATATAAATTTTAGTTTAATTTCCAGAAATAGTCTGGATCTTAAAATTAAGTATCACGATTGCTTAAATATCATCAGTGTTAATTGTAAAAACCTTGAACGTGTAAAACGTTTTAAATACTTAGGTTTACATATAGATCAAAACTTAAAATATGCAACGCATATAGGGATTTTGAAAAATAAACTCCGATATTATTTATTGGTTTTCTTTCACCTAAAAAATTATGTTGACAAGTCCTTTTTGAATATCTTATATTATTCATGGATACAATCTATTTTGCAATACGGAATAATTTTCTGGGGAGGGGATTATAAATCAAATTTATTACCATAAATAAATCTACAAATCAAAATTTTCAGATACGTGAATCATGACCAGATTTTACCTCTAAAGAAACTTTTCTATTTTAGAGTGTTACTTTATATACATAATAATACATATTCCTTAGGTAACCCAAACAACCATTACAATTTTAGAAAATCACCACTTTTAAATATTCCAAAACCTAATAAAGAGATTTTTCGTTTGTTTTTTATATCAGGGTCCTCTCTTTTACAATAAATTACCTTATAACTTGTCTTCAATCTCAAATAAATTTTCATTTAAAAGGGAATTGTTTTTGTTTCTATTAAACATTAATGAAGTTAATTTATCTTCATGAATGTATTTTTTTTCTTTATACTTCTTTGTATGAAGGTATATGCATCTTGATGTGTTTTTTTTTTTTTTTTGTTAGTTTAAATTGATGAGCCCTATACTTTAGCTAAATATTTGTGCTCTGTCTCTGCCAAAATGTACTGTTATTTTGTTTTCTTTTTCTTTTTTATCTTTATATAAGTACTATAAATATATTTTTTGTTATCACTTGGAAGGGCCAAGGCCCCTTAGTGGTCAATAGGAAATCTTTTTTCTCTTTTCTTTCTCTTTGGTATGTTGTGTAATTGTATATAACCAATATAATAATAAATTACTCTTATTCTTATAATAATTTTCAAAAAATTCACAATAGCTTCAGAGCGTTTTATACTTTCCAGAATTTCCTAACATTTAATATATGAAGTTCCATTTTATATTTCATTTTATCCAATATATAGGGACGGAAAGAATTTTCAGTTGAAAAAAAAATGTATATTGGATCATATTGTGTATCAGTATATAATATCAGATCATATTTCAAAACGTTTTTTTTTTCTTTACGTGTAACAGAAAAGTAATATATTCAAGCTGTGTAGAAGGTTATATAAAGTTAGAATAATTCTGATCAATAGACTTGCCCTCGTAATATTGTTATTTTATGTGAGCATGGAGGTCGAATTCAATGAGGTATTTTAAATTTAGAAATGTGGTAAAATATGATGATATTTATTAAAAAAGTATTTTTACACCAAAAGTAACTTCTTTTTCAAAAATTAATTATTTTAATTAATTAATAGTAATTAAAATTAACTTTTATTTTTTAGATAGGGGTTTAAATTGTTCATTTATGTAGTCAATAAATTTAAAAATGTGGAGCATTTGTTTGGCTTTTAGTGGTTTTTTTCCACTTTCTTCCATTTTTTCCGGTTTCTTCCGGTTTTTTACAGTTTCTTCCTGAAGAAACCCAACCCTGCCTATAATGTTTTTTTATGTTATGCTTTTTTTTTAATTACAGATTGGTCTTCTTTGAAACAATCAGGAGTGCAAGCCACATTTGGGGTATATTTTTTATTTATTTTTATAAGTATATAGTTATAGGAAAAATAGTTGAGAAACCACAAATAAAATATCTGTTGAGAAACTAATTCTCAAACTTCAAATATTAAAAATATTTTCTCGTTTGAAAAGTGTTTTGTGAAAACATAATTGATTAATAAATAAATATAATTGATTGGAATAAAGTATTGCCTTTAAAAAAGGATTAAGTGACTTGCAACTTTGAACATAGTTCAGATCTGGATGACAATGCAATATTCTCATTGTTTTGGTTAAATTTGCTTTCCCTGAACCCCCAGTAAGACTTAAAATTAAAAGGTTTAACTGTAAGACATTACATTAATTAGTTAGATTAATTAGTTATTAGTTAGAAAGCATTGTTGTGCTGCTTTAGAAATGTTGTTTAAAACATTAGTAAAATGAAAATATGTGAGTATAAAATTAACATTCAGTACCTTACTTTAAACCAGGTTTTTTTTATAAAGGCAAGGTTTTTTTTTGTTTTGTTTAAAATGTGTTTTTTTTTACCCTTGACACAGAAATGCTAAAAAACTATGATTTAAAAAAATTAAATTAGATTTTTAAAATTGAAATTAGATTACAAAGCTATACTTTCTAAATATAGGTTAAACAGTCTGTCCTTTCATATAATTTTTGTAATTTTACATCACAGAATCATGCCAACGATGCAATTTCTTTAGCTGTTTAGGGAGGGGGGATATGTTTGGCATTTCTTAATTGATTTTTAATCTTTTACAATCTAACTTAATTTTTAGAATAAGTGTTTTCCTCTGGCAAGGAAAACTCCAAAAATGGTTCTGGAAGAAGCTAAGAAAAGGTTTCAAGAACAGAAGCTCAAGGAAGAGAATAAAAGTGTAAAGAAAGTTACCTTTCAAGTATTGAACTCTGGTAATACAAGTTGGTTTCACTTACTTTTTCTAGAACTCCAAAGCTATCACACATTGAATATTTTGAGTTTTTCAAATTAATATTAATCAGTTTGGTCTATATGTCCTAATGTTGGCCTTCGCCATAAAAATACAGCCAACTCTCTCTCTAACCAATCTCCAAAACAACATTTCTTGACAATGATGTCACAGGTTGCAGGAAGGTGCTACAATAAGATGCAATATTCAGGGGTGGAAAATCTGCTCCAACTGTGCCAAACTGCTCCAAAATGGATACCTTGCTTCAATCTGCTCCAAAACCAGCAAAATTCACATTTTTGCGCCAAACTGCTCCAAAAACATGATTTTCCGTTCAATTTGATTCAAATTTTGAAAATCCTACCAACAGGGAAAGAGCCAATCTTCAGCCGTCATGATTACCATCCGCGGAATCGTGATTTTCCGCTTTTTCTCTACAAAATATGAGCCTCCATCTAAAATAGGGATGAACAACCTGCGATTTTTCCAGATAATCCCTACTATTTTTTACCTTCCAGAATATTTCCAAGAAAAATCACGAGTTATAGTGGGAAAATCGTGACTTTCGCGAAAGTTTCGTTTTGCTCTGGGAATTAACATGAAAGTGTAATGCTACAAAAATGCTTGATACGAAATCACCAAAAGGTGCTGCAAAAATGCAAATCATACCCTGATACGAAAACACTAATAGGTGCTCCAAAACTGCTCCAAAATTGATTAGCCTTGCTCCAAAACTGCTCTAAAGCTGCTCCAAAAATGAATTTTTGGTTTTCCACCCCTGAATATTTTTACTTGCTACTTACAGTAGAACTCCAATTATCCAAATTGATCTGAATGTTGCCTTTTCATTTAATAAATTAAAAGCTTTTTCTGTAAAAATAGTTTTTTCTCCCATTTTCAACGTACATGCAGTAATTAAAATAGACCTTTTTTGGAAAAATCTAATTATCCTAATTTTTTATCATACTTATGGTGTCTGGTCCTAATTGATTCTGATAATTACAGTTCTACTGTACTTGCCAAATTAATCAATCCAATTTTAAGTAATTTATATCAATACTTTAATCACTTTAAGTCAGTTACAAAACAATATTTGTTTTTTTAATACCTAACATAACATTATTTCAATGTATAGTTTTTTTATTACTATATCATTTGAGATCTAAATTGACGAGGTAGAAGTTTTATGGAGTGCTTTCATTGCCCTCATGTGATCTATAAGTTGTGCCCTGTTTAGAAACCCATTGATCTAGTGTAATTAAATTATAAATTTATATGCATTGTAACCATCAAGCATTCTAATTTTCTTTTAGCTCTTGGGAAAGAAAATGAATGTCTCATAGAGGTAAGCTAAATTTTTTTAATGAATTAGGGATGATATTTTTCAGACTTTTGGAGGATTTTTAGACTTTTTTAAAATTATATTGAAAATTTCAGTCTTAACTTTTAAAAAAATCAGCTTATGAACTGAAATTTTTGACTGGGAATTTCATTTTTCTAAATTCCAAGTTGATGTTCTTGACTTATAAAGCTCTTTTATATGGTAAATTTTCATACTTAAGCCAATTTAATATAACAGCTTAACACACTAAAACTTTAATTTCAAAGTGTAAAAATTTATTGTTGAAATTAATGTTAACTATTATTAGTTTTTCCAATTTTTCTAAATTTAAGAAATCAAATCTTGATTGCACAGTTTTCAGACCTTTTGCTCTTTTGCCAATCTCATGCCTGATGAGTATTAACCAATTCCATGGATATCACGGTTGTGAAGTTTCTACCTCAGATGGAAAACTCAGATCTATAACTGCAAAATGATGCATTTCATCTTTTGAAAAGTTCTATAACTGAACAATAGAGTTGAATTATTAGTCTGAATTTTATGTTGTAAAATTAAAGAAGTTATTGACACTTCCAGTATAAAAACAAAATACATCTATGCATCTGTCGACATAATGCATGCAGTTCAATCTTAAAATTCTAATTTAATTTTGCACTATGGAAAATTACTTATCCACATCCATGTTTAAAGAGGGGGTAATATCCTATTTGTGATAGTTGGATACTGTCTTTACTGAAAAACTCTTTACTTATGGTTCATATTGCATGTCTTTTGTATTTTTAAAACTTTTGTTTAATTCCTAGTCAAAACCTGTTGATGTTAAACAAGAGAAGACCTCTTCTAAAAACTTAACGCCAGACTTCAAGCTAAGGAAGACGCCTTGCAAGAAGGATGGCACCCCAACCTCCACTCCTGTTGCTAAAATTCCCTCCAATGAGAGCCAAGCAGCTAGCTTGCTAAGCAGCAACTTACCCAAAAAACCTGTGAGCATTCTGAAGAACAAAATCTTCCCTGAGATGGATATGAGGCGTGGGTCCTTGTTTTGTTCTAGGCCCATGAGAACTGGTTTTGGAAAGATGCGTAGGTCTATAAGCTTTTCAAATTTTCCACTTCCCTCTCCCTCTACAGTCCACGGAAACCCTTCTAATCATTGCAGTGGGAATCAGGGGCAAAGATTTGATCCAGTTGATGATATAAAATTGACAAGACAGCAATCAAGCCCAGCTTTCTGTAGAAGATCTATAAGTTCTCCAGAGATAGCAGCTTTGTGTTCATCTGTTGCCGCTCCTGCTCCTTTGCTTCCTTCTACTCCTAGATGTGAGGTGCAAACTTCCAGCACCAATGCTTTTTTGCCTGCCAGCAGATCAGTTCTTAAACTGCATTCATTACAAACCAACAATGTTATTGATAAACTTAGGTCATCAGTCAGTGCATCAGGACTAAGAGGCAGCTTGTTTCTAACTAATAATCTAAGAGAAGTGCCCCAATCTAAGAAACCAATGCTGTGCACTCCTGTTCCAGTCTCCTTATATCCAAGGTCTCAAACAGCTGACAGTTTCAGTCCAGAGTTTTTGTGTCCAAGGACTTCAAACTATATTATAGATGCACCGATAAAAACTCCTCTTGTGCTTAAAAACCTGGCAGCAAGAGAAGAAAATAATGACCTTAGTCAGGTCAGGCAAAAACTTATCTTCATGCCACCAGCGGAAGAAATCAGGAAACAGAAAAATCTAAGTAAGATTTAAATTTCTAAGATGAACAACTTTTAGTATTAACGGACCAACTCTGATAAATTGATCATTTTATTTTTTATTGGAGGTTCCAAAGTTATCTAAGGAGATTTGTGATTTACTAGAACACATATTAAGTTATACATTTTTCAAGTTTTCTGTGCATCTAACTCTTTTGGATAAATAATACTAAACAAAACCACCTCTATCAGTTCTATGGGAAAGGCAAAAATTTTCCTCTCTTGGAGCAAAGGTTGTTTCTAGCAGTTTTTTTAGGACTTTTTTATTTAAAGAGGAAATAACATTTCTTCAACATTGAAATGGTTTCACCCATAGTTTTGCATAGTTATTTCTTAAATGAAAAAAACCCCATGTTTTTATGGGGAAAAAAAGTTCAAACTTGATTTTAATTCCTTCTCACTGTGAAACTGCTGTAATATTTAATGAATCTAATATGCCCCCCACCTGGGTTGGTTGAAAAAGCCTGTTCATGTTTTTTTTTAAACCCTAAACTAACGGCCATATTCACCATAAACCTAAACTGACTTTAATAACTCAGGTTAGGAAACTTGAGTTTAGGTTAACTGAAACCCCAAGTTCAATTCCCATTTCACCAATATTTTTTCCACTCCGGTTACTTGACTTTAAGTTACTTGACCACAGATTGCTGATCGATCCTCATTGGTCGAAACTTTTCAGTCGAGGCTTTTCGCCGCCATCTTAAATCTGTTAGTACGATCGTACGATTATGGATGAATATTTTATTCATTAAAATATTCATCATTGGGTACTTGTTATGATGGAATATTTTTTATTTCATTGTAAAAACGTTGTTTTACAAGATTAAAGGTTATATTAATGCAGTATAAAAAAGTCTGGAGTTCAAGTGATTTCATTTAGCTTTTTGATTTATAGATGGCAGCACAACTGCTGTTTGAAGTAAATGATGTTCGAATTTTTAACCAAGAATTGTGTAGTTTAAGCAGTTTTTTTATTGTTTTAAGAGTTTTTAAGTTCATGAAATTTATTATAATTATTGAAACTACCTTAAAATAGTCAGATTAGTTATTTCTGTTAGGATGGCAAAATGGTGACGGGCGTCGGAATTCTTCATCCGAGTATTCAAGAAACAGTCTTTCCTTTCTTTGAAATTTCTTTGTTTTCTTTCCTCTAATCTTTCGAGGAATTCTAAGCGTTCGACACATGCAATTTTGCGCAGATTTTCCGCCATTGATTATACACTAACCGGAATGATTAGCAAGTCAAGGCTTGCAAACAAGTAAAAATCGGGTTCTGGGCATGCGCGGACGGCTTCAACTGAAGTATAACCTAGCTTTGAGCTCGGTTAGGTTTTTTAACTTGAACCCGAACTCAGGTTGTGAATCTGTGGTTACTTTTCGATGGTGAAATGGATTTTTATCTCTGACCCGAGAAAAACGGGTTTTTCTTCGGTTTCCCAACTTAAGTTTAGGTTAGAGTTTATGGTGAATATGGCCGTAAATATGCTAAATTCGTCCTTTTTTAACAGAACATATCTGCCACTCAACATGAACACATTTTTAACATGTAGTTGGGCAATTCCACGGGTATCTGACTGACATTTTTGAAGGAAATCCATTAGTATTTTGTAATTTACTTCCCAAAATAAATTCTTAAAAAATATTTTCCGCCCAATTTATTGCTTTCTTGTTAGCTAAATCTAATGGCATAATTAAATTTTCAAAAATATTTTTTAAACTATTTTAAACAACATGGTAACTGACTGACATTTGTGATTCATAAATGTCAGTAAATGTTGTTTAAAAAATAAAAAAAAAATATTTTTGAAAATTTAATTATGCCATTAGATTTAGCTAACAAGAAAGCAATAAATTGGGTGGAAAATATTTTTTAAGAATTTATTTTTGGGAAGTAAATTACAAAATACTTGTGGATTTCCTTCAAAAATGTCAGTCAGATACCCGTGGAATTGCCAGTTATGAGTTATGTACCGTAAAACGGGGTGAATCAGATCACTTTTGAACTTTGAGCTGCTGCCAAAAATTTCCAAATAAAGATTTTGGAATGCTGTAAAAAACATATTTCGAGTCCTATATTTTAAAAATCCGTTGAAAAAATTACTCTACTATGAACGGTTGATTTTATACTTATTTTTAAGTGCCGTGATCCAATTTACCCGTAATGCGGGGTGAATCGGATCACTGTCAGTTTTTGTCTAAAAAAAGCAATTTTAACGTTTTTAAATGACATGAATGAATGAATGAGGTTTTTAATAGTTTAATAAGGTGAAATGGATAACTTTTATTTATATCAATGAATAATTTTTTCATAAAATACATACATCATAAGAATGATAGTTTTCCTATAGAAATTGCGAAATGAATTAAGAAAATATATTATCTTTTATCAAAACGATGTGCTAGTTTGTCAGTTGTTTTTCTGAATATTTTTTTAATTCTATAAGCTTTGACAAACCCTTTGAGATACCTTTAGGTAGTAAAATGTCCCTTATTGCTCTAAAAAATCATTTGCCAATAAAAATGTTCAAAAAATAGACTTTTTCTTAACAATAAGGGGCTATTTTCTCCCCTCATGACCCCTATTATATATCTCTCTACGACTGTAGGTGTTGATAATAGCTGATAAATCCAGAAAAAGTGACTAAAGGAAGAAAACAAAGACATTTTATGACTGATCCGATTCACCCCGCATTAGTAGTCGGAATGGACTTCTTTCACTAAAAATTCATTAAAAATCGTAATTAGCACTTATTAAAAATTCAATTGAAAAGAAGTCCTTGCAAGGATTGGGAGCACACGGGAGGCACCAAAAATTGTGGTAAAGAAGTTATTTTTCAGGTGAAATTAGCAAAGTTTTGACAGTCAAGTTTTTGTGACATTTTTTGTATTCAACTTCAAAGCCGTGTATGACCCAAGATATTGTCGTAAAATATTTTTCAATGACTGAAATAACTTCTAAAGAATGTGTAGAATCAGTCAGTTTTTATCCTGATTCTATAACTCTAACACAACCGCAGTTATGATGGTTTAAAAAACTTTTTCTAACAGTGATCCCTGATTCACCCCACTGATCCGATTCCCCCCGTTTTACGGTATGCTTTAAGTTATATATATATTACTTAAAACTTAATATTATTTAAACATTCTCAAATGAAACAACCCCAATAACATTGTTTAGATGACTATCTTCAGCATTAATTTTTTTTTAATGAATTCTTTCTTTAGCACATGTCATTAAACAAAACAAGCAAGATTACTCAGCTGACAAAGAATGTAGCAGTATTTTGTGCAAAGCATTATTTCCATATATTTGCTCACAAAATATCCTTAATCCTATTGCAAAAACTCTGGAAAGTGGTGATGAAATGGTAAGTTTTTAAATAGTTGTTGTGACTTAAACTTACTTTTAAAGTTATAATTTGTCAAACTCATGTGGGTAATCCAGGGATTAAGACTTTTGTTATAAAAAAATGATTACCGGAAAAACTGTTTTGTTTCTAACAGTGAACCTTCTTTCACATCTCTTAGGATCTCACAGGCCCTAGAAAGATCCTAAATATGCTTTTGTTTTTAGGGGTCCCTAAATGGTTCATATGGTTTTGCTAAAGCCCTAAAAGAGACCCTATGTTTATTTTGAACCCTTAACCCACCAAATTATTTTTTTTGGGCAAATTGAATAAAAATCATGAATTTGGTGTATTATGCCTTCAATATGAATATTATGAAGAAAAATTTCAAAACAGTCATTAGTTTCTTCAAAGATTTCTAATCTAAATATAGATCACTGGGCACTCGAAGGATATTTTTTAAAATCATTCCTTACAAAAAGCTCTTACTCTCTATATCAGGGATGGCGAACCTTTTTCGATTAGTGTGCCATTTTATTACGGTTTTAGATTTTCAGGTGTCAAGTGTGCCACTTGTTATATTTATTTTGAAATCGTCTTTGAATCCTTAAAACAAAAAACTTAAAACTTTGAACCCTCCGCATTTGATAGCCGATAGTCTAACACGGGTTTTCAACAGTGGCGTTTATAGGAATTTATTTCTAGAGGGGTTCAAAATTATTTCTCGGCCCCTCCCATGCATTTTTAATAGGATTAATGTGCCTTTTTAGTACATTTTTAGTTAGAATATGCGTCTTGGAGAACTTAACATAATAAATGAAATGTATTAATATAAGAAAAGTTCCAAATAATTAGGTTCCAAGTACCAAAGGGGGTCTCCCAAAATTTTTTGAAATTTGACTCTAAAAAAACAGGTTTTCAACTTGTTTTGGTTCACCTCTAGTCCGAATTTTGGACATACATTTTTAGAAATTTAATAAATATTTAAAACAGATATTAAATTTTTTGATGAACTTATAATAATAAAGTTCCAAGCAACAGAGGGGGTCTTGGGTTCTCCCCCAGAAAGTTTTTGAAAGTTTGACCCTACAAAACTGGGTTTTAATTTGTATTATACTTAGTCCGAATTTCGGGGGGGGGGCAGGGTCCCCTCGCCTCCCCCCTATATACACCCCTGGTTTCCAACTTACAAGTACTCAAGGGGTGCAATCGAAAGCACAAGGCTAGTGGCGGGCCGCAAAGTAATCAGGCTTCTTTTGCATCCATGATTTTGTTTTCTTACGGCCTGATGTCAGTTTTCTTAAGAGAGAGGGTTGAGATTTGCTTATCTGTGCTGACAAAAGGGCACAAGGGGGTCCAAAATGACTAAAAAAGGGTTATGTAATATTTGAACGTATGCTTGTAAAGAGAAGGTGTGAAGATACTACTATAGTTTGAAAAACATTAGTGGATATATAGATTTTTGCCTCTACCTCTTTAAAATTTTACGTAAAAGGGTATTCCTCTAGAAAGTTTTGTAAATTTTCCTGAAACATAAAAGTTAACCTCACTTTTGGATACCCCCCCCCTTATGGTAATGTGGATCGTCGCACCAAGGGGGAATTCAGGATATAGCTACAACCTCTCCCATTTCCCCGAATTTCAAACTCATATTCTACCATAGACCAAACCATACTATTTTCAAACGACCAAAAGTACTCTGTAACCTAAGGGGGGTTCGGGGGTCCTCCCCCGAAAAATTTTTGAATTTCAGCAAGCTAAAAAGTGTTCTGAAGCTGCTTTTAGGAAGTATTCAGGGGACTTCGCGGGTCACCAGTTTAAAATCTCAGGTTATGAACGAAAGGTTTTTTTTCCGTTAATTTTAGTGAATGTCGTGTGCCACCGAAAAACCGGTCGCGTGCCATAGGTTCGCCATCACTGCTCTATATGATGATGACGACCCTTGTTAGCCATTTCACAAAGTAATGCTATGTGTTATTTTCAAGGAGTGGTTAGTAATTATCTTAAATTTGCACTGTATTTGGACAAGCTATTTTATGTAATTGCTTTCATTTGAATTTGATTAAGAAATTTTTTAAATGCTTTCTTTTTTATTGCAGCACTTTGTTCCTGTGAGTCCATGTCCCTGAAGAACTTTAATTCAGTTCAGACTTTAATTTATTGTAGATAATTATTTTTGTACAGTATTATTATAATGAAATAGAGAAATTTTTAGATTAATGAAATCATGGATGTGTTTTATGTAATTATATAATAAATTTTATGTACTTTAAATCTAAAATTGTGTTATTTCTACTGAGGCTAATTACATGATATTGATGTTGATCCCTGAGTATTCTGGGAAAATTTTTCAATCAACCTGTTTATTGCCCTCTTTCCCTTATCTCTACTGTTCCCACCCATTCAACGACCCCTCTCCATGCCTGTATGCTTCCCTCCAGAACCGTTTATCAGTGAAACAACAATATATAATATTTGCACACGTGTTCTCTTCTTTCCAAGCTAGAAAATATCCAAGCACCACAAAAGGTTTTTTCCATTTCTTAGGAGACATTGTGAAACTATATTTTTTAAATAAAGTATATTGAGGGGCTAAAACCCGTCGGCGCCTATACCCAAACCCCTCTCAAAATTTTGAAATCTATTTTATATGGTTTTCCTTGAAAAGTTTTGTGACTTACTACAGGGTTCCCACTGGTCAAGGAATTTTAATTTCACCAGAAAAGTCAGGGGATAGTCGGGGGAAAACTGCTCATTTTTACCGGAAACCTTAAAAATCATATAGAATACCTAGTTAATGATTAATTTTTAATGTTTGCGTCTCAATTTTGGCTCCAAAATGTAAGAAATAGATTATTTATTGAAAATATACGAAAAAAGATGTGAATTGCTAGTTTTTTTACCAAAAATATTTTCCAAATTGACCTGGAAAAGTCAGGGAATTTTATTTCTAAAATTGAGTGGAAACCCTGTTACCAGGAGTTGTTCTCTTTGATGTAAACTAAAGGGTCTCAAAATGAGTTAAAACACCACTTCTAGGGGGGGGGGATTCCAAAGGTTTCCTTGGGGTAAGAGCCCCAATTCAGTTCATTGTACAATAAGATTTAGATAAGTACAATATTGAAGTGCTTCTGACAGCTCATTTAAAAGTTGGCTTGTCTAACACTCCACGATAAATGTAAATTATCAAACAAAAGTAAGAAAAAGAAGTTTTAACTATAGTACCTAAGAAAGTACGCAATTTTGTTGAAAAAAGCTGAAGTGTCTGATTTGATGGTTTAGAATAGATAAACATTTACCTTTCAGACTTCTGGTGATTTGTGTCTGAAATCCAAGGCAAAAATTTATGGAAATTGCCATCTATGAGGGGTGAAATTAACTAATATTTTTTTTGTTTCAAAAAAAATTTCCATCCCTTCAAAATACAGTCTTTATTTTTTTTTATTTTGTTTTGCCCCCTTTATGTTGTTACAAATATCGAAACATTATTGCCTGCAAATTTTCATGTCTCTAGGCCAATTTTTGACCCCGCACATCTCAAAAGTAGTTTTCCAATGTATAGGGAAAATATTGAAAATGTAAATGTCTTAATTTTTCATTGCTTTTAATTTAAAAAGCCTGAACGCTGTCAATATTGAGTTCAAATCTATATATCACCTTTGGGATATCATGGGAAAAACATTCAATATTACCTAAAAAAATTATAATAAAAAAAACTTGCAAATTTTTGAAGTTTTTCATTTTTGATGCCTGAAAAACTGCCATTTTCACATGCTAATATCTCCGCGAATATTCACGATATTTTCATGATTTTTTTTTTCAGAGAGTTACTTATATTGTAACAGTGGCAACAATACTCTCACTGAGATGTGTGCTCTATCTCCTTTAGTTTGATGATCAAGCACACAGACCGGAAAATATATGTACCAAAAACCAAACCAATCTCCATTAGTATCTTAATTAATTTTTTTTTTTAATTTTTTTATTTCGCCGCTAGGGGCGCTGAAGAAAGTCTTCTCAATGGATTCTCCAGGGTCACTTACCTAGGGGTAGAACTTACTTCCAGGACCCTAGGAGACGTTGGTTCCAAATAAAAGCCGTGAAACGGACTTTTGAAACGCACTGTATTGGAAATCAGTTAATTGATGTGGGCGGAGGTCAAAACAAATGAGCTAAAATTTACCATACATTCCATTTTTTACTAAAAGGAACAGGATAGAAGGGGACACGTTAGGAAAAAAGTTCAATTAAACACAGGTGGCCTTTATCCAGCTCCCGCCTACGAGCCTCTTCTTTTCTCGGGGAGAATGCGTTTTTAACCTTGAGGAAACTTTCCCCAGTAAGTGCCATTGAACAATGTCTGGGACAATGATATCCCGAAGGTGATAGATAGGTTTTAACTCAGTATTGACAGCATTCAGGCTTATGAAATTAAAAACAATAAATAATTAAATAGTAAGATTTTCCTTTATATTAACATGGGGAAAACTACTTTTGAGGTACGCGGGGGTCGAACATTGGCCTAGAGACCTGAAAATTTGCAGGTAATAATGTTTCAGTATTTACAAGTACAACATGAGGGGGGGCATCTGGGAAATTCCAAGAAAAAAAATTCCACAGACTTTTGCAACGCCCTAATGACCAACCACCCTGTATTTCGATAAAACACGATAATTTTTGGAGGAAATTTTTATTTATTATAATTCCATTTTATTTCACATTATTATACCGTATTTTTTTATGTTTTTTTTCTTATTTAACGTTTTTGCGAGAGACCCTGTACCCCTTCTTGTTCCCTCTACATAGCTTTTTAATTCCTCCTTTTCAGCCGCGTTTTAGATTCTAGATAACTGTGCTCAGTGGTCTTTCCCTCGTAAAGCTTCCTAACCTAACAGATAGAAGTTTTGGTGGGAATTGCACGTTTATACTCACCACCAAAAATTCAGTGCTCTAGCTACCTTCCTGTGGTGAAAAATAAAGGGAGAACACCAACTAGCCCTGAGAGCCACAACTAACCTCAGTCTCCCCTACATAAAAACCTATAAAATTAGTTGGAAATTGTTTCTCAACTTTTATAATTTCACAACTTAACTAAGGTCCAAATGCATTTAAGCTTTTCCGAAAAATGGGAATTCTATCTCTCTACCTCTACTACAACTTCATCTGAGCAAGTGTTGTTAAACAATGAAAATTAGCAGAAGCACGTGTTAGTAACCTTATATCTCCTCAAAATCTATTTCGTCAAAAAGAACTGGTTGATAACTTGTAACCGCCGAACAATCTAGGATAGTTTGTAGATTATCACTTAGATGTTGTATTGTTTAATCGGTTCCCCTCTAAAGTCATTTTAGTTAATTGTACTTCGCGTAGATTGTATTCAATATTCCAGGTAAGAATATCATTTTGTTTGCAATTCAAAACTCAAATATGGGGCCGTTTAAATATCACACAAGCAAGTTTTTGGTCATTTTTGACCGCCTCCCCCCGTGTCAGCAAAAATAAGCAAACCGCAACCCCCCTCTCATAATTACGTAAGAAAATTACCTAACCCCCCTTTGTTTTTTGTTGTTTAAAATCTTTAGTAATGCTTAGACAATTGAAATTCATTGTTCTCTATGAACACTTAACCTACCGTTAAAACTTTCCTTGTGAAAAACCGTTATTTTTTTTCTTAGTTCAGTTTTTTTTTAATTTATTTTTGATTCAATTTTGAAATTATTTATGCAAGAAATTTTCGAAAATTCAGTGTTGTTTAACATCACTTATACTCCCCTCCCCCCTTGTCAGGAAAAATAAGCAAATAGCAAACCTCTCCCCCCTTAGGTGCTTGCGTAATATTTGAACGGCTCCTAGAATACATTCTGAATCAGTTTAAGAATTTACATTTGAATCGGATTACATTTGATATTTATTGAGACTCAAGTAAAATCAGCATGCCAAACAACATTAAGTTAAATATAAACTGTTAAAATCAATCCCTATACCCAATACTATATCCCAATATATACTTACAGTTAGTAGGTACGTAGTAATAGTTTAGAAACCAAAGCAATAAAATTGATTTCGATGCTTAATTACGAAATCCTGAGTACATATTAAGTCGAATAACGACTGGTAGGTTTGAATGAGAGAATTGAAATAATTTTAAGATGAAATATTTTTTGTATTCAATGGAGAGATGAAGCTCTGTGGTATATGCATTGATTGCATTAAAGCAGGCCTGCACAACATACGATCCGCGGGTCACATATTATGGCTCCCCAGCCCCCTTTTTGTGGCCCGTCAAGTCTTGAATGATTCTAAAATTTTATAAAGAATAATGCGAAAAGTTTAATTTAAAATATCCATTCTTTAAGTTAGTGAAAGTTTCCCGAAACGAAAATGCTGTACTTTTACTTTACTTCCGAACATGCATCTTTCAAAAATTTAGTCAAAATCTATAAATATTAAAAGTATTTAAATTTTATTTAATTTACAGCAGTACAGACGTTAAGTGCATTTTAAACCTGCATTATAATTTATCTCTATTCTTCTAGTACTCAATTATTGGCATTTTTCTCTTTAGGTCTTGAATAAAAATAAAGAAAATTATATATCTCTATTAGGCCCAGATCTATAGTTTTTAGCACGTTAGAAGGCATAATATGGCCCGCATCGCATCATAGTTAAAACTGTGCAGGCTTGCTTAAAAGCTTTAAAATTAATAAAAAAAAAAGGATTTAAGACTTCGGGTTTTGTCAACCCAAGATATAAGTATTCTTTAGGCTCAATTTTTATTATTCGTGCGGGACCTTTTAAGTTACACAGGAAGAGAACCTCTTCTTGTACGTTACGGAATTGTTTTCAACGAAATTCGGTATTTATCAGGATTTATTGGACCTATAGGGTTTTGTTAATTTGCATCTAAAACTATGAGGGATGCTCCTTCTATGTAATCGACACCCGTAACTATTCCAGTAAATTGAACAGTCAGTTAGAACAAGAAAATAAGTTCAAAAACGAAATTTTGAGAAAATCGAAAAAAAATTATTGTATAAGTAATGGAATTTTTATCCTACGGCTAAGAGAGAGAGAATACAGAACAATCATCAAAATATTATAAGTGTATTTAAAAATGTTTTACAGTTAGAAAAGATGATAGACTTATTCCCTTTTCAACCTTATGAAATTTCAACTGAAGAAAAATCTTAAAAACCACTTAAATTGAAATTTAAATTGTATTTCTGCTTAGTTCACAGTATAAAAGTAAGAAATAGAAAGACTAAAACAAATAAAATTCAAAATTATTATGAAACTGAGTCATTAAGGCAGTATCAATGGAGTAAGTGACCATGAATGGAGTCAAACATTCCATGTATAAAAAAAAGTTGAAAAGAACTTTCAAATTAAAAGAAAATTTTATTTTGGCTTAGTTTACATCACAAAAAAATAAGAAAAGAAAAGAAAGAAAAATGAACTTTAATTTCAAATTAAATCAAAAAATACAAATGAATGCTGCACATCGATTTCGCAAATTCAAGGGTCTATATCTGCCGATAGGGTGTAGTTATTTTCCCCTCTTTGCACTTATGTGTAGAGCGGAGCCTGGAGATATTTTTGAGCACAAAAAGTCAATTTGTAATTTTTTGGATTATTCCCTTTTTCAAACTGACAATTTAATTATAAAATACGCAATATAATTTTAACTGTACTAGACCGCAACGTTTCTTGACCATATGACGTCACAACGAGGAAGGAAAAACTGAGTAAACAAAAAGCCTGTTGGGTTGCTAGGAGGAGTTTCGGTACTCAAATTGTGATAAAAGGACGCTATATATATATGGGTTTAACAAACTATATAATCATATTTTTAAATTAAAATTATTAATTTCATTCAAAATTCAGACACCGCACTGGGAACTACTTTCTTTGTTTTGTTTCTCCAGGGTCAAGTAACGTTGCAGTCTAGTATAAAATGTATGGGACATTTTAATAGGTTTAATAAATAAGACTCGTATGAAAGCTTCATTAAACTCGGGGATCAAGTTAGAGCGAACATATTTCACTAAAATTACAGAAACTCTAACTATAGAGGAATAGTTGTTTGAACTATTTTTCAAAGAGAGGAATTAACGAATAATTTCATTGCTGAAATTGTGATAACTTGTTTTTAATAGGTACATAACATGTATCAGTTTGACAATTCATTCATACAACAAAACGCTATCAGCCATGCTATCTCTGTATGTTTTCAATGAAAATATTTCGGGATAACACTCTTATGAAAGAGAAATCATGCTTTTCTACCTTGACAAGAATATTTATCTTTGAGTTTATCTTTGTTTGCGTTTCTTTCTACTCAAGATAAAAAAAACAATTAAAATAATCAGAAGTAGTATAGAGAAGTGCTTAGATTAGCTCTGTTTTGAATATTTAATTTAAATCCCAGTTCTTTCTTTTTAAAAATTACGAATTGGGATAGTAATATGAAAGAAACGATTGTTTTTTGAAAAGCTGTAAGTGCTGTGGCTGTGGTATATACGGCATTTTTCTGAAAAAAATTATAGTTTCGTTTTTCAGTTGATATTTTATTAATTTGATATGATTTGTTTTTTTTTAATTGATTTTATTAATGATATTTATTAGCATAGGTAAACTATTATTTAAAATAGAGGGTGATGACAGATGATTTAGTTGAGAAATAGTCTAGCCATTTGTAATCTTTGACTTTAGTAACTAAAAATATAATATATTCAAAACATAAACTGTAGAGAGCTTATTTCTTTTGGAACTTACAAAAAATGTACTAAATACTAATCTGCTAAGTCATCTCGTATCGAACCAGGACAAAAAAAAAAGAAATTGCATCAATCGCTGTTGGAAAAATAGCGTCTATGCTCCAAATTGGAAACAAAATTGGAATACAGACTCCTAACAACTTATTATCTCATGACGTAATAGCTGAATCAGGGCTGAAATATAGGGTAACTTTCTAAAAAAATCCCTTATCTATCTTATTCTTGAAGAATCAAATAATTCCAATAGCTTTTGGAACTCTAGGAAGTTTTTGAACAGTTTGTGAAATGTTTTTTCAGTTGATATTCTGTACTTTAAAATAACTCTTTTATTAATTTTCTCAAATCTTGGTTTTTGGTCATATTTCCATCTTTAAACTGGCGATTCAATTAAAAATAAACAAGTGTTTACTTTCAGTAAAGCTGGTCAGGTTCAATCATGATGTTCAGCTCTTCTGAAAAAGAAGAAAGGCAGAAGTTGATTCAAGATAAATACGATTATTTTCCATATGATTACTCTACGATCAAAACGGTAAGAATTCTTTCTCTAATAGGGGTTTGCAACATTACCTTCGTTTGATATCCGATTAAAAATCACACGGAATTGTGAATTTTATCCCTAAAGCGTTCAAACGTTATTAATAAATCCCCAATGTCTCGATCTCGATTAATATGAGAATCCCAATTGCCCATCAAATAATCCGGGGATTTTGAATTGAGTCTTGGTTAAACATGACAAGACATGGGCAAGCTTAATTGGGCCAACTCACTGACACGTGTAGACGATCGCCAAGAGGAAGTCGTACAAAAGCTTTTAGATTTTGATAATGGAGTAGTCTTTTTTCGGGAGGTACGATATGGTGTTTAACTAATCATAGTGAAGTCACTATCGTATTTAACAATACTAGCTTCTCTTATATAAAAGTAACTAGATTTGCACCATGTGCACCTGTTATGAAACGCGTATCCGCAAGTCATTTTATTTCCTGACCTTGTTGAAATGCACTTTTATCTCGCATCAAGTAAAGACAGGGTTAAATATCTTGGGTACAATTGATAAGAATTTATTCTAAACTTTGGGGAAAGCTCGCTTTTCTTGCAGCGCATTATCATTATGTCAGTCAGTGGAAATGAGCATTATACCAAAAGGCCTACAGTATATACTGTTGTAAGTACTACTTTGTGGAAAAATACTAATTGATGGGTAATTAATTACGTTTCTAATCAATTTCTTTTGTGAATCACGCGAGTTCAGGTACAGCTTTTACAGACTTAGTTAAAGTACAGTTTTCTATTATTCTAAAACGAAAATTTCAAAAATGCAATATTTTTTCTGTGATATTAAGATATTAAAATTTATATTCGTTATAATCGACACGACTGTTATAAATTAGTATTATTTATCAATCTTAAACAATATTTGTAGTTCTTATGGTGTCATAATTCAGCTATACTACACACAAGTTGTTTTAACAAGTCTACTCAAACTCTGCACAGCCAAATTCTTTGAATAGAGTATATAAAAATGCCCAAAGAACTATACCGACTATACCTGTATGGTTCATAATTTACTTAAAAATCGAGATAGAAAAAGGTATGACGTTTCAAAACGGATGTGTTGTTTGGAATAAGTTGGTTACATGGTTGTTTGAATGAATTATATAGTATTCAAATATTAAATTCTAAAAGATTTCCCTCGTCTCATATACAGGGTGTTTCAACTAGTCCGCCCAAACTCTACCGTCTACACAATAAGATTCCTTGGAGAGGGTAGACAAAATTTACCCAGAGAACTAAAACTTTTCGTTGACTTTAATTTTTTCAAAAAAATGAGACGTCATATCCATTAAAAGCTTATATGTATATTTCCTTCCACGGAGCGCGCATGTATGCGTAATGCATATTTTTAACATCTTGGGTGCAAACATATCCAAACTACCTTATTTACGTTTAATTTAGTGTAAATTAGCCTTATAGAGCGTACACATTTTAAAAACTATTCTACTAGGAACTCTAATCTAAAGATCTAGAGCAGTGGTTCCCAAAGTGGGTTCCGTGGAACCCTGGGGTTCTACGAAAAAATTTAGGGGTTCCGCGTGACAAATTTTATCTCAAAGAAAATAAGAATGGTTGTTTTGTGTATTAAGTTCATCAAAATGCAAATCCTACCAAAAATATGTATTAAATTCTTAAAAATGTATGTCCGAAATTCGGATTAGGTCAAAGCAAGTTAAAACCCTCTTTTTATAGTCAAATTTCCAAACATTTTCTGGGGGAGGACCCCAGACCCCCCTGATGGTTCTTGGAACTCGCTTAATCACAACTTTTTTAACATTAAGTTGGCTTGTTTCATTTAATATCAGAAATTAAATTTGGAAAAGTTGTTGATTAAAAAATATTCAGGATACTGCGGGCATTGGCAAAAAATTCGGGGGTTCCACGAGCAAAATAGTTTGGGAACCACTGATCTAGAGAATGTTCAGAGACTGGACAATGACGCACCGCGAAAATCGATCTTTCGGCCATTTTAGTTACAACTTTCCTATACTTTAACATTACGAATTGTTAAAAATCGTAAAGATTGCTGTTAAAAGTTTTAAAAAATACCCAAGAAGAGCGAAAATGGTAGCTAGTTAAAGACGGTTTCACCTCTAGTAAAATTTGCAGTAAGATGAAAGCAGTTATTATGAGCTAAAATCTACACGCAATCTAAACAAATATTATATTTACCTACTTGTAATACTACCGTGTTGCAAATGCTTCACTTTCTATCATATTTAAATATAAAAGCACAAGATTTAAAAATAAATTATAGTCGACTCAAGAAGATTTGCGTACATTATTTTGCCAGCTGCTATTCCAAATATATCCTGGCACTATTCTCTACCTTAAAGAAAAATGAGTCCCTTTGTGTGTGGCGACTAGTAAATGTTTTGGCATAGTATTTATCAAGACATCAAGAGTTGGATTGGATATGATTAAAGTAAGTTACTCTTTCTCCTTTGTTAACTATATTTTTTCTTGTAAAAAACAAGTTTAAAATAAGTTAGTAAAGCAAGGTTCAAAGCCAGGTTTATCTAGCTAGAGAGAGTGTATACTTAATTAGGCTTCCAAACTTGTTAAATCTCATCAACCCCTTTCGGGAAAACCTTTCCCTATCATTCTATTTACGAATTTCTCAATCTTATTTATAACAACAATCTTACTTATAACAACTGATAAAACTTACAGTATTTTTGGACATAATAATTCGGTACTTTGTGATAAGCCGGGCACAACTTTCGCTTGTCAGACTTTATTGTAAATGTTTAAAAAATTACTCAAAACAATAATATTTCGATTGCTTTTTATTTTAATATTGCCTTTTCTTGAGTGATTTTAAGAAAACTTTGCACTTGCGCTCGGTGGATTCTAAGTTACCGAAAATTTTGTTTGGTATTGCTGAATAACAACAAAAAAAATTTAACTTAAACGAGTATTACATTTTATTACATTTCAGATTTATCAAAAGCAAAAATATCCATTTTGGATATAATAATTAAATGATTGATATGAACTTAAGTTTTTAAACCGAACAAAAAATATTGAAAAATTAGGGAATCTCATAAAAATAAAAATGCATAAAATGATCACATGACACGTAAAACTTTCTAATCTAACCTAACACGATCCTAATACCAAATATAATGTAATGCATCCTTTTCTCTCAGTTAGCGGATACTTTTTCATTCTAAAATTTATTTATTTAAAAAAAGCGGTTCAATTCCGTTAATTCTCTTTTGGACAATAAAAATTAGAAACATTGCTAAATAATTTCAAACTCATGTATTAAAATCTTCAGTTATGTCAATAACTGTTCAGTTATATCAATAAAAACTGTAAAAGTTCGTTGATATTTGAATATATGACGTTCAAAACCGATTGACGATATTAAGCGGGACCGCTAACGGAATTGAACCAAAAACGCTTTACCTAAAGAAAAAGAAAAAGCAATGTTAAAAGTGAAATTTTAAACCAGGTATGGGCAATCTTTTTTAAACTGCGGGCCGAACTCAAAGATTTTAATGACGTGGAGGGCCAGGGGTGTAATTACAGTTTTTGGTTGGGGGACAAACCGCAATCAGACGTTTGTTTTGGGGCATTGACTCGACGTCATTTCTAAGGTACTAGTACAATATTACGTTAAGTTTTAGATCACTTAAAAGTATATATTTGAACTATGTTGCACATAAAATGTCAAAATTTTACAATGTTAGCTAGCTACAAGTAAAAATGGGGGTCCGTGGTTCACCCCCAGTAAAATTTGCCTATAAAAGTAGTGATTTAGCTCATTTTGAGACCCTTTTGGTACCATCTGAATAGAACGGCTCCTTATAAACCACATAATTTTCAAGGGCAAAAATTATAAATAGACTTAAGAATTTCGAGGGGGCTGGGTCCACCCCCAGGAAATTTTTTAAAATTTTCCCCTTTAACTAGTGGGGGCTTAAACCACTTTGGGGAACACACAAAGGGAACCGTTTCTTGTAAGCGGCAGGATTTTGAAAGAAAAAACACTGTATAACACACTTCCAAATGGTGGAGGGGGGGGGGGGTTGGGGTTCTCCCCAAGAAAAATTTTGAAATTTGATCCTCAAAAGGAGGGTTTTAAGTCCTTTGGAGACTTTTTGAAGTCTTTTTTTTTACCTTTCTCCATGACAATTTTTAAAATGTTCCGCGGGCCGGACCAAATGACGTGGCGGGCCGGATCCGGCCCGCGGGCCGGAGGTTGCCCACCGTTGTTTTAAACTATTGTTTTGTAAAATTAGAAATAAGTCGTGAATTATTAAGCAAATAGTGGAGAGTGGTATTACTTGAACATAGGGGATATTTGAGTAACTACTATTTTTTCTACTGTATGAAAATTATTCTTTCCGAAACTGGTGACATGTGAACATACCTATAGTTTTGTACTTGTGATAAAAAAAATCATAGGAAAAAATTCCTATTTAAAGTAATGTTCAGAAGTTTGCATTTTTTATAGTCAAAGTTTTGTTTTAGGCTGCAACAGCATTTACAAAATTGTTATACTATCTGGTGTATTTTGAATCTAAGTTCATTAAAAAATATGCATGCATTAGTAAAAGCCCCTTAAAAGAAAATGGTGCTGGTTGGGAAATTTGAGTAAAAGCATTTTTGGGGTAAAAATTATATGCAAATAAGTAAAATACTTACTTTATTATGCAAGGCTACTAACTTGTCTTTTACTTTTAAAAATATTTTTCTTCTTCTCTACAGCTCTATTTAACTCTATTTTTTGAAAATTTAAGTGACATACGTAATTTATAATTGATTCAATATTTTTAATTAAATATGGTGTTAAATTATCAATTTATTATTTTTTTAACGTTATCTTTATATTTTTTTTTTGGAAATTTTGCTTTAGTGGGTGTATTTAGAGTTGACTCAAATATTCCTTCATCATAGCTCATTTATCTTCCACATGGGGATACTTAAGCCACAGTGTAAAAGAAGATAGAAATAGGTTTTAGATATAAAACTGGTCCAAGTTAAAATAAATCAGTGTATTTTGGAGAAAAAAAAATATTAAATTTTCAAACAAAATATTCCTTTTTGTTGTAAGTTAATTAAAAAAAAACTGTATAAAGTGGCTGTGTTTGCCTCAACGTTCACTCTATCTTTATATCATTTCATATTCCTATATTAACACTTCTTCATAAAAATGAGGTTAAAAATATATATCGATAAATTTTTCTATGTTTTGAAAATTTCTTAATTAAGTGTACTTTAGCGTAAATATATATTTAAGAAGTGATTTGACAGTATTTCGCAGATTAACTTACTTATATTCTTTTTTCTATTCTATAAAAAAAGCGTTGTCTTAATAAATCAAGTGTAACAACTGTTGGGTTATATGATTTTCCGGGTGTTTCGTACGTTGCTATCTTGAATGAAACAAGAGATCATTGCCGTCATCGGAAAAATACTCCGTCATCTTTTAAAGAATGTTTTAATGGGAGTGGAAAAACCGGACAGAAGTCGTATTCGTGTACAGGGTTATTATACTTGTGTCGTAATGGAAAATCTTGCTAAATTCTAATGTACGGCGTACACATAAAAGTCGAAATGGGCTATCTTCAACCGGCAAATAGGGAGTAGCAAAAGGGATTTGGGGGGCAATATTCAGAAAGACAAACACGTAGAAGAAACGAGAACGGTACTGTCACGGCTTACTAGATACTATACAGGCTAGCCGAGTTCGGAAATCATTGCAAATCCAGATGGCATTATTGGACAAACTGGCAAAGCATATTCACAGTGTTGAAGGCGGCGGGTGATATAGGTAGGACTTGGGGCGATCCAAGCGGGAAAAGTTGTCAAATGGTTTTCATTGTTTAAAACTCGGCTAGCCTGTATAAGTATCTAGTAAGCCGTGGTACGGTAACGGTGAAAAATCACACCATGAGCCGGAGCTCTTGTCCGCCATACTGTTCCGAGATTCGAATCTATGCGGATTGCTTTTACACTTGTTGTGGTCTGTTAACTACTAGTTCTACAAAATCTAGAACAGATACTAATTACTAAAACAAGTCTTCGGACATTAATATATTACGAAAGTAATTGACATCTAGTGTTAGGGAGAGAGATTTTGTATTATCAGTGTATAATTTTAAGGGTGTGCGACAAGAGCACACGGGAGAATGAACGAGAGATTTTCCGTTACGTCGCCACAGCACAGTCGCGCCGGTGGCATTCAAACCCTGTCCAACTCAATCCTATTCGTTTAAAAAGAAAGTTTATAAGAATTACTCAAATATCTATTTTCCAATAACTTTTTATTGGTTTGGATGCAAATTAGATGTCAATGGAGATCGTATG
Organism: Tetragnatha montana; assembly: GCA_963680715.1. Classification (NCBI taxonomy): domain Eukaryota; kingdom Metazoa; phylum Arthropoda; class Arachnida; order Araneae; family Tetragnathidae; genus Tetragnatha; species Tetragnatha montana. The sequence continues at coordinate 1,088,848 of OY796681.1, forward strand.
AAGATTGTACATGATGTCGACCCCCAAATAACTAATAGCAAAAAGCCTCAAATCAGAAAATGAAGTTTAAGAAAGCATTTTCTTTATTTGTGTAATCCTAAAAAAAATTTTCTTTTTTCAAGTTTGTAGAAAAATCTGCCAAATCCCAAGCGATTTGCAAAAGCTAGCCAGATTATCGATAACTCGAATGCCTTTAATTTGAAATTGTGGATAATTCGAAGAGAAATCTTGGGGTCTCGCTTAATACAAAAATAATAAGAAATCTGGAAAACTAAAGTGATCATTTGTCTTCCTTATTTTGGAGGCTTTTTTTAATAAAACTGTAAACCATTGAAACTTTTTAACCTTGATATTCAGGTTTCAGTATGTCTGTTTCAATAGGTCTTGAATTCCTATAAATACTGATAAAATTTTTACGAAAATGGGAGGCATTTTTGTGAAGAATTGTCAGATTAAGATATTTTATCTGGAGTGCAAGAGTGCAGCCGGGAAATAAAATAGAGGATTATGTAAAGGGGAAAAGGGGGAATGATGTGATAACAATACCTTTATCGTCGAAGGTGTTTTTATTTCATTAGTTTTTACGAATGTCGTCAGTACATTTCAAAGACTAATCAAAGGCTATATTCAATTTACGTGAAGCATTTTCCCATTCCCTAAGCTTTCTTGAAGATTTTGTAAGTCTTAAAGCTACAAATTCAACAAATCAAATAGAAATTGCACAATATTTTGAAAAATTATAAATTTTCTGTATTAGTAAATGTAATAAATCAAATTAAGTCTATAACATGTGTTTTCTGAAAAAATATTTTTTTTGTGAATAAAATATAATATTTTATAGTCTCTACACGGTGAAAAAACCTGTTGTTTTAACGGATCTTCAACAATACTTTTAACAGCTTATCTTCATTTTTTGATAAATATAAATTTTATCTGTAATCTTGTTATTTTTGGACTGTCTGTAACACGGCTGCAATCTCTTCGGCACCACGTTTTTCTTGTTGTGTTCATCTGATCGCTATAAGTTGTGTTTCTCATTCTAAACCTACTACGCATTATTGTTTTATTCTTTTTTTATTATTATATCCTCTTTCTCACCTTGTATTATGTACGTACAGTAAAAAAACCCGCCGAGAACTCTCCAAACCCTCAAAAAAACCATACCCAAAATTTTGCGTATTCTTTTATAATAACAACTTGGTAAAGTTGTATTATACTATACTATTATGTATTGTTTAGCGTACTATACTGACACGCGGTACACCAGAGTCCGATTCCTAGTGCTGACTAATCTCTCTATATTAAAAAAAATATCAGTGACCGCCACCGCTGGTTCTGAAAATTTTATTTTGGAACACTTTGAACTCTCACTATACGCAAAAACTATCCTACATCATGAAATTTTGAACATGCGTTGAAAAATGTATGACACCTTTTCGTTCCAAAAGCTAATGGAAGAAATAATTAGTTGTGGAATTATTTAAGTCAAAGTTGAAAATTATTTTTTTCTACTACGAGTTCGCCCCCAGCAAAATCTATTTACAGCAGAATAGTGATTTTTTACAACCACATACTTTTAAATATGAAGTTTTTCTCATCGTCGCCCCTTTTTTCAAATTTTGAATTAGTTTTGAAGTAATTAAATTTTAAAGTTTCGAAATTTTTGACGCATTTTCACTTTTTTTCGTTATAAAAGGAAAATTAATCATGGTAGACCTACGATATTTTAAACACAAATACGAGGGTTGTTTTTTTTTCAACTTCCGTTTTGCTCCTGAAAAAAAAGTAGTTGGAATTTCGAAATAATTTTGGTACTGGTAGTTAGGTACATCCTTCAGGATCAATTTACATCTTTACTGCATAAAAATCGGACATTTTTTCTATTAGTTATCGAATTTAAAAGCGCGCTCCTCGAACTTTTTTCCCGCCAACCCATAGAGAATTTCACTTTCTTCTTCGCGCGACCGCTCCTTTCGCCCAGCATTTAACATTAAACAATGGGTGAGCAGGTGAAAATTGCAGGAGGGGAAAGCGAAATTCTCTATGGACTGGCGGGAAATAAGTTCGAGGAGCGCGCTTGTAAATTCGATAACTAACATAAAAAATGTCCGATTTTTATGCAGTAAAGATGCAAATTGATCCTGAAGAATGTACCTAACTACCAGTACCAAAATTATTTCGAAATTCCTACTACTTTTTTTTCAGGAGCAAAACGGAAGTTGAAAAAAAAACAACCCTCGTACAATTGTTTTTAAAAAAAAGATTGACGTTTTTTTTTTAATTCGAAGAAGTTTTGGAATTATTAAGATTCCAATTTTTTTCTTATATTTTCGGCGACAGTATCTTCTTAGCGAGCTCTGCTCGCTAAAATCGCGAAGCGATCTGAAAATAACTGCGAAGCAGTTCCGGAGGTTGGTGAGAGATAGCCGATGGAGATAGCGAGCAGGGGGCAGAGCTCCCTACTGGCTTTAAAAAGTTTTTTTTTATTTCTTAAATCATGAAAGCTTTTATTCTTAATTTTGTTCTTTTATTTTATTAAAGAAAAATTATTTTTTATGAATTAATTCTTGCCAGTAGCTTGCAACTAACTGATTAAGCTACATTTAATCCTATGAAATTAATTTATCTTAGAACTTCTTTCAGTTAGTATATTGTATCCTGGTATTGGTATTCAGAGAAGTTCTGTGCACAAATTAGAGGGTTTTTTTTGCAGCAAATTTGACAGTTTTCTGTTAAAAATCAACAGGTTCTTTACTGTGCAGTTGTAACTACTTAAAGTTAACAGCAGTTTTTTTATTCGAAGTTTTGGATGATTCAATTTTTTTCACTGTTTTCTCCAGATTTGAATTATTTAAGATTCAATGAAATACTATATCTAAAAGTTTAAAAAATTACGCTCTTTATTTAGTCTAACCACAATAATTGTTAATATCATGTAAAGCTATCTTTAATTCTTTATAATGTTAGTATAGTTAATAAATTAACAAGTACTATTAATAACTTAGAGAATATTAATTAATAAAATTTACAAGTATAATTGTATCATTACTTTCCCACAATTTTCTTCAGGGTATGTATGCATTAAATGTTCCAAAATAATTTGCTTTTTGTTAAGAAATATGAATGTCACGATGATTGAAAAATTAGTATTTCGCTGCATCACCGACATTGATTGAATGTTCCTTCTCGATTGTATCTCTATTGCTCTCAAAACCTTTACTTGGAATCATAGGAGGGTTCCCGTCAGTCAGCGTCGGGATTTTGTGTGATGGCAGAAATCGTGGGTGAAATAAAAGATCTGATTGAGGTATAGGATTTAGATTCGCAATGATTGACCGTGGACATCAGAACAACGGTTGTTGTGTATCTGAGGACGCTATGGTGTTACCCAATGCTGGAGATTTTCCTCTGCAAATCAGCCCACATCGCCTATCGGAAATAGAGCAATATGCCATTGATGTGAAAGAAGCAGATGAAGTGTTTGAAGAGGTAAGCGGTGAGATCGCCTCCAATAATCTAGAATAGTGGTCATAGCGGTCTCTGGCCAGAAAATGACCATTTGTGCGCACTTTTGGTGATAAATAATACTGTCATATTTTTTTTTGTTTTTATCATATATTTTAAAAATATTGACACGAATTAATTTTCACTTTTATTTCTACTGCATGTGGAAGCGCACAGTACACATCAAAGCTATTATTTTATTAATTATTTTATTTTAATGGCAAGTGATGCCTCAATCAGGAGTGGTGGGTAATTTAATTTATCCAATTTGAACTATCATTGGTTTTACTAACAGGAGACTAAGAAAAAACCCCTCAAGATTGTTCACGGCATATTGTTAGAAAAGTTTAGTTTCAATTTCCTTTATTAGAAATATCTAATTTTACTTTAGTCGCACGTGTAATCGAAGAATATGGTGCGCCATGAAAACTTATTTGCGATAAAATATACTTTTAATTTCCTCCTTAGAAAAATAGCATTAAAACAAGTTCTATCAACAGTAGACAATTGCAGTTCGTGCCATTTTGATCAGATTTTTATTCTTTTCGATATTTTATGCTCCTCTACATCAAGTTATTTTTTCAGTCTTTTTACATTTTTTTAAGTAAATTTCTTAGTTTAGTTTATAATAGTTTTATTTACTCCCTCTATACTAAAAAAAGTTTTTGGTGAATTTAATCCAGAGAAAACATTTTTCATTACTGATCCATATAAAACATTTTAGGTAACAAAGTGGTCAGTTCTTTTGTGGATTCCGAGTAAACTATTGCAATTTTTAAAAAAAATTCTCAACTTAACGCTGCTGTCAAACAACTTAATATCTATCCAATCACAACGACCGATTGACGCCATATTAAAAAAATTAATTTCCCATTTTAAAAATGTACTTTAAAATGTTTTCCAAAATAAATCTCTCAAAGATTGATAAAAGTGTTATAGAAACTTACAAATATAATACTTAGTACCAGAATTTTACATTTTTTTGCCTAAAATTTATAAATTAATTGTTTGTAAATATTGAGTGTCATGTAAATTTGGTTTTCATTATTTACAATGGCTTAAAAGGTATTGTTTAACAAATCTGGGTTGAAACAAAAATATGAATTTACTAAGTATATTAACTTTTAAAAAGATTCATGGGTGTACAGTTGGGGAAATAAAAAACGACTCAGTTGAGATTTCTGACGAACCACTTGGGTTAGGAAGACAAATAAGGTGTCATTTTTCATGTCATGAAGTTTTCTTTAAATAAAAAAAAATTTCGAGTCCTTAGGGGGTCGTCTTCATATGAAACGAAACACTAACTTTTTTTTTCCTATGGGGACCCCCAATTATTATGCGTTTTTCTGAAAGAGCATCCCCTTAAACCCCCAAATACCAAGTTTCATCCACGTAAGTATCCAAATAGAAGCATAATAAATTTTTGAAATGTCAACCATTCAATGTGAAATTTGTCAAAATGTTTTCGGCGTAAAAACATAAAACTTTGAATTTAGATCAAATTTGTGTCCCCAAACAAAATAATTATGCTTTTGTAGCGATATTTAATGGTTAATAGATGGATAATTAACATCTAATTTTGACTCAAAAATTAAAATTTAAAATCTTTTAATATTTTTATGGTAATCGATTCTGGTAGTAATTTTATGTGGAAAACCGAAATTTCAGTCGATTTCATTTAATAGTTTTGGAAAAAACCGAATTAAACTAAATTCACTTTCTTTAAGGGGCCGTATACCACTGCCAAATGCATACCGGCGAATGCTCTTTCTGGAAAAAGTCGCTTTATTTTAATCACCATAAATTAAATTAAAACTCAAATTTAATATAAAATTTCAATAAATTACTTATTAATTTTTCAATAAACATTAAAGTGGTGAGTAAAAGTCTTACTATCCCACCGTTTTTAAGAAATAGTGTTTACAGAAAATTAACCCTTCTCACTCTGGAGACGACCCCCAAAACGTAAAAGCTTTATTTACCGCACGATTTGAATGAAACTTGGTATTTGGGGGTTTATGAGGATGCTCATTCAGAAAATCGCATAATAATTGGGGGGTCCCCATAGGAAAAAACAAAGTTAGTGTTTCATTTAATATGAAGACGACCCCCTAAGGATTCGAAATTTTTCTCATTTAAAGAATACTTTATGACATGAAAAATGACACCTTTTTTGTCTCCCAAGTGGTTTGTCAGAAATCTCAACTGAGTCGTTTTTTATTTCCCCAACTGTACGTTTTTTCTTCAGAATGTTGATTAACAATAGTTATTAGTAGACTTGCTGGATATTTTTAAGGAAATATTTTAATTAGATTATTTATAAGTTCGAACCAAAAAACACTCTAAATTTTAAGAGAGTGTTATTCATGGAGATGACCTGTGACGTGTTTTTGGAAAGTCGGTTGACGTTTCTGCTGCTAATTGTTTTTAAGGATGTTTTATAAAGTGAATAAGTTCAGTCAGCAGGATTTTGTGAGGATTGCGACCTGTGAATGTGAGGATTGCGAAAAGTCCTGCATAAGCAGAGTTTACGGGGGTCGGTGAGCTGTAGCGAGCTAGGGGCGGTAGCTCCCTAGTTAGAGAAAAACAACTTCATGAGTATCACTAAACTCTAAAAATTGTTTCTCTCCAAGAAATGGTAATAAAAATATTTCTCATTATTCAACTACTATGTACAATTTTATTGTGACGAGTTTTGGTTTGAGAAAAAATATATAACTTGCTTAAGGAAATGTTCACCATCAGCCTAAAGGTAAAAATGTCTAATCTGTTTCCTTCTAGGCTGTTCTATGTTAAGTAGTTAAACAAAAATATTTTAGATCCATTTCCTACTCCTTAGTAGTCACTGGTAGTAAACTAGAGTTAAGTAACAATCTCATACCTAACGTAGTGCATTAACTAAAAGTGCAATCCATACCCTAGTTCTCGCGTAGCTTAGTTACTGTGCACCACTGAAAGGCTATGGGGAGCAGGTCAGAGTGTTTCAAATAACCCTTACCCTATTCTATTTAATGTCTGATCGATAAAAAGTTCATCGCAGTATTTTTGAGACACCCTGTATACTTAATTCGAAAAAGTAATAGATAAACTACATCAATACCAAAAAGTATCGATTCCACAATGGCTTTGATTCCAAAATGATTCAACCATATTTTTCATATTTCCAGGGTAGTGACAACGGGGTGACTCGAACACGGTCCTTCGACCCTGCTAACAGAGTTACTCTGTCATGGCACAACATTAGTGTACACGTCAAAGCTAAGAAAAAGAACTTCTTAAACTTTAGAAATAGATACGATGTGACTGAACAGAAACAGCTACTATTTAATGGTAAGTTAAATTGTTTCATTGCTCCATTCATTCATTAGGACTTAGGATATTTGTTTGATTCAGCCATTCACAAATTACGTCACACGTTAAGGAGGATTAGGGGATCCTGTTTAACGCTTTACACAGGGGAGGGGAAATCTAATTTTTGGACCATCACAGTTAAAGAAATTTTTTTCACTGATGTTATAATGCTAATGAAGGCATTTATTCAATTGCTCGTTTGGACTTGACATTAATAAAAGAGTATAAAGAAGGTAGACGATCTATCTCAACCCTTGTGAGCGTTTCAAACATTTTTGATGGAATATTCGTTTTTTACATAATTAATTCTTCACTATTTTGACATGGTGACAATTCTATTTTTCTGCCCTTGCACATATGATGAATATTCCCTATTAGCAGTTACAACGTTGTTCTTCTGGAGATGCGATATCATTCATAACACCCAAATTAATACAGGTGAGTATGGAATCCTCCCCAAATACTCACGGAATTTTTTCCATTGGCCTCTCATTTCATTAATTCGACCGAGAAAAGTGAGCGTGTGTGTAAACAACCCTTCTTCTCTAATAAAAACAACCATCACGCCCACACGACCACCTCTCGTGCGATTATTCGATTTTCGAATCAAGACGTTCCGTCGTGTTACGTCCACCTGCTCCTCTGGCAGATGGTTGGAATCACGGGTCGCGTGAGATTCGTGGTCACGATACTCGAGCGGTCACGAAGTTGATTCATCGGGATCTCGCTCGCCGGTGTTTCCATTTGAGCTGCTTAGAATTAAAGTGGAGTAAGTCATACTAATTCAGTATTGTGTAATGGGAGGTTTTTGTAACGGCGCTCGTGATAATCCAATATTCAACTCATTTCTTTTGACTTGGGTCATTTTCATTCTATTGCTTTTCCTGTTAGTTTCGATGGGCAGGCTGGTAGCGTATTTGAAATTAATTTCTGCGAGCGGTGGCCAAGTTTAGGTCATGACCCGCTAAGGGCCGAATACCCTGTGAGTACCAAAATTCTTCCGTTCTTAGATATCTGTTTTGATTTGGGTTTACTGTTTTCTCTTTTGCAGGATTTTGTTCATTAGGATAGTATAGGTTGCTAGTTCGTAGTAAAATTTTTTAATCTTTTAACAGGGCCGTATCAGGGGGTATTGGGGTCAAACCACGCAGAAATTTGGCTAATACTTGGCTACAATGTACATAAATTTTAGCGTCTATTTAAATGTCGTAATTTAATTGTAAACAAGCTGGATGATGTTTTAGTACAGTAAGTTGTTTGAAACACGCTACATTTATACTCGACAACAACGTTTCCGGACCCTATGACGTCGCTAACAAACAAAGTATATTTCCCAGCGCGGTGTCTGAATTTTAAGTGAAAGGGAGAACATCAATTTTAAAATATGATTATTTTGTTAAACCCATGTATTTGTATACATAGCGTCATTTTATCACGATTTGCGTACCGAAACTCCTCCAGCAACCCAACAGGCTTTCTGTTCACGCAGTTTCTGCTTCGGCATATAGTGACGTCAGGAAATGTTGCTGTCGCATCATTATTCAGAATAACAACAAAGTAAATAATTTTTTCACAAGAAGATAAATTGGAATAGAATTTCATTAGCAACATGAGTTGACTGGAAATTATAAAATTTTAACCGCCCTTTTCGTGATAGGGTTTGCCGAGAAAGGCATTCGCTTCGGTCTCTCTCTCTCACCCAAGGTGTATCAATTCAGACATAAATAGCGTTTGCGTCATAATGAGTTTAGAAAATTGAGTTCTTGTGAAGATAGATTTCCAGACAGTGTCTTCATTGGCTGTATTTTGTTAGATTAACTGAATTAGAGGTTAATCCATTCAAGTTGCATGACTATGTGTGTGTTCAGATGTAGAGCTCTCTTAAAATCAGAGATGTCTGGAAATAGGAATATTTTTAGATTCGAATAACATTGATGCGATCTAGGTCACCAAAATAAATTACAGAGGTACTTTTAATATGTATTGTATCAGAATTTAAATTAGAATTAATAGAATTGGATAAGGATGTTGAACACAAAAAGGACACATAATCATAAGTGACTGTGAAACAGTTATAAAAATTAAATAATTTTAAAGATTATATTTTTTATTTATGTATAAAATTACTCATTGAACGGTATACGTTTATTTTCTTAAAGTAAGGATTAATTCATTATAAAAAATAAAATAATCCAACTATTGATAAGGAAACTATATATAAACTATTGATAAGGAAACTATATATAAACTATTGATAAGGAAAATGTGTTTAAAAAATAAAAATCTGCTTTCTCGATAAAAACCATCAATAGATTTCTAAAAGTACTTTCAGATAAAATTATTTATTGAATTTTAATTATTGTTTTTTATTATTGATTTTAAGTCCTGCTATTATATTAAGTTTATATTATTAAGTTTATAAACTTATTATAAAGTAAGGATTAATTCATTATAAAAAATAAAATAATCCAACTATTGATAAGGAAACTATATATAAACTATTGATAAGGAAAATGTGTTTAAAAAATAAAAATCTGCTTTCTCGATAAAAACCATCAATAGATTTCTAAAAGTACTTTCAGATAAAATTATTTATTGAATTTTAATTATTGTTTTTTATTATTGATTTTAAGTCCTGCTATTATCTTTTTAATTTCTAGTAAAAAGGGGTAATAGAAAATTTAAACGGCAGTTGGGGTTTTAAAGAGCACCAAGGTATTACACCCACGGGCGTCGTCGCCGGGGGGACGAGAAGACGCGCCCCCCAATATTTAAGATATTTTTAATAAAAAATTAGAGTGTTTTTCCCTTGAAAATTCTTCCACTTAAAAGAATCTGTTCTCTTTTGGGAAGTTTTAAAATAGATGTAATGTTATAGTTTAAAAGGGCGTATTTGCAAAAATTTTCTGGGAGAGGACCCCCAGCCCTTTTCAAAATTTGGCATCTATTTATAATTTCATCCTTGAAAATTCTGTGGTTTACATGCTTTCAAAATGAGCTGACACTTTATTTTTAGAGGCAAATTTTCAAAATTTTTCTTGGGGGTTACCCCCCAGACCCCCTATTAATTTCTCATGGTTACTTATTTACTGTTTTCTCCTTGAACTTGTTTCTCTCTTCTCCTTTTAGGAGTACAAGAAGTTACCCTCTTTAGGTGTTATCCAATAGGCACCAAATGTACAAAAATGAAACCGTTGAAAAAAAAACTTCTATTTGAAGCCAAATTTCACAAAATTTTCTGGGGGAGAACTCCCAGGCCCCCCTTTTCTTTCGAGCTAGCATTATCTGATGAAAACATTTTAAACTTTAACAAAGTTTCGCATTTTATTTATGTTATACTCGGAAAACTGGCAGCCAAACACCTCGCGAAACATAAGTATTTGTGGCCCTACAAAGATGTTTCGCCCCCCCCCCCCCACTTTCTAAAACAATGGCACGGGCCCTGGATATCCTCTAAGTTACTATAAACACCTAAAAAGCTGCTTAAAAGCAAGCAGTCTTCAAAATATTTTCTGAGGCACTGAAAATTTCGAATGTAATACCCTCAGACTCTGGCATAGCCCCCCCCCGAAAATCTGGTCTGGAACCGCCTTTGTTAGTATGGTGAAACAAATTAATTTCGAAGGGTTTGTTTCAAAATGCAAAGTTTCGTTCTTTCGTAATTTAAAAAAATCCTCTTTTTTTTTCAATTTTTTTTACCAAGGAACCAAATTCTGGATCTGTCCCCCCAATATTTGATGGCCGCCGACGCCCATGATTGCACCATCAATATTAGTGACACCACAGTGCAGAATTTGTTTTTCATTGCTGTTACAACACTAACAGCCATATTTACAGCCATCATCGGTGTCAAATTCTTGGTCAAAGAAGAGTTTCACCAATCAGAGTCCACGAAAAGCTAATTTTTCTTTCTTCAGGTGCTGGTGATGGCTGTGAATAAAGGCTGTTAAAGAGAGATTTCTTCCTCTGCTATTTTTGATCACAGTGATAAAAAATGCAATCGATTCTGAAGTAACGAAAATAGTAAAAAAATTGAAATACCTCTATTTCGAGTTTAGTATTAGTTTCAGAAGTGTGGCATCATATGACACACATTCAGATATCTGAAATCCCAATGGGAAAGGGGGTAGATAAAATGTGACAACTTATGACATCCCAAACTGCTCCTTTGGTGCAAACTTCTGTTCAATACTCGTGTTATATTTTTTCTGAATTTTTCTTCAAGGAACTGTGGGATTCTTACTCTCAATCAATATCGCTTGATACCACCACACGAAAAAGCGAGACTTTACTAAACCCATCAGGGGTCATGTGGTCAGTCCATCTGGTTCCGCCATGAGCTTCTCATCAATACCGGCAGCCCCATGATCACATCCTTCACGCTCAAAAAACAACTAAACCCGTTTTTTCGATTCCATATACCCGCCCTCTGGTCTGAGTCACGACAAACTGACGGACCATAGATGAGTTCTTCCTAAGAAGGTCCAGTCTCCCTCTTCTCCCAGGGATGTCAGAAATGAGCTGAGTGTTTCAGAGAGAAGATGTACCAGGGAGTTAGTTGCTAGTTTGATTCTTTATTGATAATAAGGTGTATTAATTTAAACATTGGTTGAAAGTTTCTTCCGACGTTAGGTTCTGTGAAGTACTGATCATGAACTGGTAAGTTTATTTGAGATCATGATATCTTTTTAATAATAATAATAAATAAATTTTATTGGAAAAAGGGCCACTGGCCCATGCACAAGTATTTTTCATTAGATCTTCTACCATCCCTATACTTTAAAATGAATCTCAACGTCTCTATTTAGAGAACTATCTTTCAAATTAAAGCTAATATGACTGTAAGAGACATAAATAATAAACCATTATTTTACCCAAATAATCAACTTTGTTCGTTCTGCACCCGCAAGGAAACGCAAGATGTCTATTACTTACTGAGTACCTGCCCAACTTTCTTATACTATAGACAAAAATATCTCCTTAGGTATGTTGGCGGGGGAAATTTGTCTTAAATTTACTTTTCCAAATGGTTTGATATAAAGTCATCCGAAAAGTGTTTTAACCTAGATTTGTTTCATTTTATCAAGGCAATTCAACATTTTGTTCAGGAAATTGATTAACTTTATGTTCATTTTCACTTAAGATATTTGTATGTGTGTGTATGTATATGTGTTTTATGATATCTTTTGCTCGCGTCGACTTTCAAAGATATTTTCAGATTACTTCCTTGTTCCATCCCGTGTTCTATGGAACACTGGTATCACTTTATTTTAGACGAAGTGCTTATCTTAACTTTGAAAAATCTCAATACACAATCAACCTTTTAATGGAAAATGTTTCGTTAAAATATTGCAATAACATTTTTTAAGAGCTCCTTGATTTTGGGTCAAACACTACTACACTAAAGACCCTTTTAGACTTTTCACTTTTGATCTTCCTTTTGGAGGAGTCATCCAAAATGACAAATGTAAATTGCCTTTTCACTCTTTACTTCTCCAATTTTCTAGACAAACGAGCGATTCACAGGAGGATTTTCATTTATGAGGAACATTGAAACTGAAACTGTGTAAATGATCCTTAAGAATTCCGGGTTTAATTCATGCATCTCTGGACTTAATTCCTAATGAAATTTCGGGTTTTGAAAATGTTATTAAAACATGGAACTTAGTTTTAAATCAAATAAGTGCTCATGCCTTATGCACGTTTTTACCCATCTTTTCCCTCTACCGACGCGATCTTTTGGACTTGGTATAGGGGTGCCTAAACCAAGGGTATAAGCAACAACCTAATTACTCACTTATACGTATACTGCTGTTGTTGTGTTGTTGCACATCTCCGGTGTTTAGCATCGCTAAACCAGGTCTATGAATCCCATCACTCTCAAAAAGTCTAAAACTAAATTTGGATCCCTTAATTGATCCACCCTGGAAAGTCCCAGACAATCTAGAATATGGTCAGGAGTGGCCTGATGGTCGGTATTATTCTCCACGTATACTGCATCTACCAATTTCAGTTTTGGAGTTTTGAGAACTTTGATTACTTGGAATATTAGACCAACGGTGGGCAACCTCCGGCGCGCCACGTCATTTGGTGCGACCCGCGGAACATTTTAAAAATTGTACTCAAAAATCACTCTTGTTGCGAAAGAAGGGATACGGAACTTTCCCCCGAAAAGAACTTAATTTTAGCAGTTAAAATTTGCTGTATACAACTATATTTCGTTTTTGGGAGGCGTCTATAAGCGTGCCCCTCTAGATTCTAGTCCAGATCGTAACTAAACATTACAATTTTTGTATGTAATCGAGATATTATTCAAGTCCTAATTAATGTATCTTTTACTTTATGATTATTGAATGTAATCTAGATAATATATTATTCTAGTCCAGATTTTTGTAACTTTAACATTATAATTTTTGTATGTAATCAAAATATTAATCTAGTGTAGATTAATGTAACTAACTTTATAATTATTGTATGTATAATATTATTCTAGTCCAGATTAATGTAACTTCATTATAATTATTTTATGTAATATAGGTATTTTACAAGTCCAGATTAATTTTCAACTTTAGAATTAAACTTCATAAATATACAGGGTGTTTCAAAAGTCCGTTTCACGGCTATTATTTGGAACCAACGTCTCCTAGGGTCCTGAAAGTAAGGTCTACCCCTAGGTAAGTGACCCTGGAGAATCCATTGAGAAGACTTACAGCGCCCCTAGCGGCTAAATAAAAAAGTTAAAAAATTAATTAAAAGAGCAAACATCTCAGTGAGAGTATTGTTGCCACTGTTATAAGTAACTCAATGAAAGAAAATTTCATGAAAATATCGTGAATATTCGCGGAGATATTATCATGTGAAAATAGCACTTTTCCAGGCCTCAAAAATGGAAAAGTTCGCAAATTAGCAATTTTTTATGTAGTTTTGTATCTTTTTAGATAAATGAAGAAAAATTTTAATAAAAAAAACCCTGCAAATTTTTGAAGTTTTTCTTTTTTGATGCCTGAAAAAGTGCTATGTTCACATGCTAATTTCTCCGCGAATATTAACGATATTTTCATGAAATTTTTTTTCAGTGAGTTACTTATAACCGTGGAAACAATACTCTCACTGAGGACTGTATCTCCTTAAGTTTTTTAATTATTTTTTTTACTTTCTTATTTCGCCGCTAGTGGCGCTGTAAGTCTTCTCTCCAGGGTCACTTACTTAGGGGTAGACCTTACTTCCAGGACCCTAGGAGACGTTGGTTCCTAATAATAGCCGTGAAACGGACTTTTGAATCACCCTGTATGTAATAAAAAGCTGCATTTTTTACTTAAATTAACCTTAAATTACTTAAATATTACCTATTTACTCTTTGGCCCTCCACGTCATTATAATCTTTGAGTCCGCCCCGCGGATTCGAAAAGGTTGCCCATACCTGTATTAGACCCTTCCAACGTTGGAAAACAAAACCTAAACAATAGCTTTAGGATACTGCAAAATTTAGTCAAGACTTTCTTTATGTGTCTTGTATCTGAAGGACACAGGTATAAGAACTGCTTTTCTGTTGCAGTGAATGGCGAAGTGCGTCCAGGGACGCTGCTGGCCATCATGGGGGCGAGCGGCGCAGGGAAGACCACCCTCCTGAACGTGCTGACGCGGCGCAACCTGCGGCTGCTGAACGTGGAAGGGGAGGTGCAGGTGAACGGGCAGGTGGTCGGAGAGTCCATGGCCAGGATCTCGGCCTACGTCCAGCAGGATGACCTCTTCATCGGCACGCTCACCGTCAAGGAGCACCTCGTCTTCCAGGTGAGCGGTTATCCTTTTTGCGCTGGAAGTAACTGTAACTTGCTGGGAGTAAAATAACTTTTTTTTCGATAAACGCAGAAGGGTTAGTGCGGATTTTTGGCCAAATAGCTTCAATGGTCAAAATTCCGAAAAAAAAAAAAACAGCAGCAAGTGTATTTAGAAAAAGTGATTCAAAAATTATTATCCAAACTCGGGGAGCAATGGGCAGCAGATGGAATTGTCGTATTGAGTTGAATTTTGTTTCACACGACAAAAAGCAAACACACACACAAACTTTTTAAAGCAAACACACAAGACAAAACACAAAAGTTTTTAAAGCAAGGGCTGTTATTTCCATGTAATTAAAAAAGAAAAATATTTATATATACAGGGTGATTCAGATAAGTGTTTCATAACTTCTAGGGAAGGTAGGGTACATCAAGACGAACAAGAATCGGTATAGGTTAGGGGGTCGCAAGTGCGGTCTAAGGGGGGAAAATCACAGGTGAAAATTAGCAAAAAACCTCGCATATCTGGGCAGAAAGAGATACTATTGTTCGATTCCGGCATTTTTTTACATTCAACCAATTAAAATTTTTCATGTAAAAACTAGATGCAAGTGTTTATTATAATCAAAAACAGACCAATAAATGAATGAGGCATGGGTTGTAGGTGATTGAAGTTACAATTGTCCCTTGGTCAGACTTTAGTTCCTTGAGCCATATAACTCCAAACAACCAACAAAACTCTAGTATTAAGATATTTTTGTCGCGTCACTTTTTACTGCAGTCTATCAACTTGCAACGCGTGCCTGTTTCATTTATTGGTAGCTCGTAGAAAGTTATATGAGTGATATCTGAGATTTTAACTTATTATATGTACAAGTAAAGGTAAAAGGTTCCTCTTCCAGGTATTGTTTTCAAGTCCATTAAGTACAATACATTTATGGAATGGGAAAAGTGGAAAAATACCGAGTGTAAAAACTTAATGATCAGCTAAGTAATCTTTAATTCAGGGATAATTCGTAAACATATTTTCCCTAAAACCCCCTTTAAAAAGTCCAAAAAGGGAATGTAGGAACAAAATAAGTGAATTAAAAGAAATGAGGGGAGAAAGATGGATGTAGTTATATAGTAGGGAGCATTTTAAACGAAAGAAAGAAGTTTAAGTCTTTTGACCGAAATGAGAAACACAAAATTGGCGCGTTGCAATTGACAGTTCACATAATACACAACTTTTGATACCTAAATTTAGGATTGGGTTCACTAAATTTCAACTATAATTTTAGATGCCCTTTTTTATTCGAAATATGCGTATCATAGGTCCCCTTTTACCCACCCTATCATTATTGACAGAGAATTCTGAAACATTAGTACATACATATTCATTCATCGTGGGGATGGATAAAAAGTCTTGTTTTAGTTTTATATCTAGTGTGATATTATTGCTTTCCTTTAAAGTTTTCAGCATCGAAAATATCGCAGTTTCGTTAAGAGTTTGAATAAAATTTGAAGTTATAATTATAAATGAAATAGAAAACAATTAATTTTGAAATGCACGTTTTTCTTTTAGGCTCTTTTAAGAATGGATAAGCATTTAACTTACCAAGAAAGAATGAGAAGAGTTGATGATGTGATTCTAGAAGTAAGTTCTTTCAATTATCAACATGGTGTATGGGCTAAAAGAATCCAAAAATAAAGGCTTATTTTTAAGGACTTAATCATAATAATTTTTAAGAAATTTTGTAAATATAGAAAAAAAATTCAATCATGCTTTAATATCGGTATATATTTCGATTCGTGTAGTATGCTACTTATGTAAACGGTAATCCAGCTCAAGCTCTCTCCACGTGTGTATTTTGTATTACATTGGATTTTAACATCTTGAATTGTTCTTCAATCTTCATTCACATCTTTTTTGTTTATTCTAAACAAATGGAAAGATAATGGATAAGACCCCTCTAGAATAAGCAATTGAATTTTAGTTTTATAACCACCTAATTTTTGGTCGATACCAGGATAATGATGTGGCTGTTATTGGTCAAAATATTTTATCTTATATAGGTTTAAAGTTACATGATGAAGTTAGCTCATTTATTATTTTACAAAAATCAGTTGAACACTTTTCTTTATATTTTAGTCATAGTTTAGTTTCTTAGGTTAGGAAGTAAAAATGAGACTAGAAGTTCCCACTCAATGTGTTATTTTATCAAATTAAGATATTTTGTATAAAATTGCTCACTTTGTACCTAAAGCCTGTCCAAATATAATTATACATATTTTTTTTAATACTAACATGTTTATATATGATAAGAATGGGACTTTTGAGTTAAAGAGGAAGAAAATATAATTTTACAATCACACTAAAACCTAAATGTGTTCGAGTTTCTGAAGATTTATCCAGAATTAGCTTTTTTACAACAATGCTGAAAATTTACCAAAATTTTCTGATTTTTTTCATTAAAATTACTTTAAATAAAATACTACATATTAAAATTGAAGCGTGTCACTTTTTTGCTATTAAATAATAAATAAATAAATTTTATTGGAAAAAGGGCCACTGGCCCATGCACCAATGTTGGTACCATACTACTTACATTCATACATAGTTACACATAGTTCATACATAGTTGATATTATTCATCAAAAAAATTTACAAGGAATTTGGAAGACTAATTTCACAATTGTTATGCAACGATGAAGCTATTAAAAAGAAAGAGAAACACGCATGCGAAAAAAATATACCCATATACATATGCACACATATAAATATCTTAAGTGAAAATGAACATAAAGTTAATCAATTTCCTGATTAACTTTATTAATTATTATTAATTTTTTTTGCTTTTAATTTTCGAGTAATTTTGAACTTTTATGCAGTGGCCCTAGGTAGAATTACCAAATGTATAACATTTCCAGATTAAAAAAAACCCTTCTATTTTGATTAATATCCTTGGTAATGTATTTTTAATAATCAAAAGGGGTATTAATATTCTGATACGATGTGCAGAATCAATTTTACATTCAACACACGTTTTTAGCTTAGTTAAATATTTTGTACTTCAAGAACTTGTGACATCTTTTAAAAATATATTAATACTGAGTCAACAAATATCTTGGCAGTTAGAAAAACTCACGCCGAGGTGTATGTAGATAAATTCTCTCACACTCTTAATTTCTCAAACAAAGGTTTGAATGTACATACTTTAAAAATAAAATAATAGCTGTAAAATTCCTTATTATGAAACTCTTTTGTATAACAGAAAACCAGAATCACCCAAAATTAACTTAACCTCAACGGTAGCATTCAGTATAGGGGAAAACGGGGCAGTTTAATACAGCAAAATTCAAATCCATTTTTTGAGTGGAAAAAATGACTTATACGGATAGTTTTTTTTCTAAAATATCTAAGAATGACTCAATTTTATAAAATCAATTAGAATAAAAATATAAGTTTAATGAAAATTAAAATATAATAACCTTTGTAAAAATTCAATTTTGTATCAAAATGCCCCACCAGTGGGGCATTTCGATACATCGCTTGGGGTATTTTAATACAGTGATTAATTTGCTCAAAAATAGTAATTAATAACAAAAGTTTTGAATAATAACAAATATACTTTTATTGACATGTGTCTGCAGCACATTTTAACACCTTTTTTCAAGTATAAAAAATCATTTTTCCATTAAACATTTAGAAATAAAAATAATTAAAGAATTTGACAAATGGTCCTTTTTAAAAAAATATCTAATTAAATAAACAACAAACTGTTTTGATGGGATAATTTTCCCGTGATCAAGTCAAATAATATTCCAAGGTATCTTCACCAAAAATCATATAGAAAGTAAATAAGACACTAATGGTTTGTGCCATCTATTGCACTTTATAGAAACTTAAATCAATGGGAAAAGAGAGAATTGACGCGGTCCTAGAGGTCAAAAATGATTACTATCACGTCTTGAAAGGATTATAAAAAATGTTTTTCAGAAGTAAAAGTAGCTCCAGTACAAGAAGTTCCCAATCTTAACATTTTAATTGACCCCAAGATTTAACATTTGCATTTCAGTTACAACATGGATATTACCTAAAATATTTTTAACTGGCCTGATTGCTGGCCTCCTGCAGACTCGAAATCTACTCCTTCACACTTCACACGAAATTCTCCATTATATGGGGCATTTAGATACAACAGAGGCGTAATTTGATACGTATCAATATACCCCACTAGTGTATCAAAGTACCCCACATCTAAGTGTATCAATTTGCCCCATCTGTTGTTTCTGAACATAAACCTTTAATTAAAAAAATTGGCAAAGGTTATTTAAAATTTAAGCATTTCCTCTATTGACAACAAGAATGAACTTGCTTTTCAAATTTACAGATCTCTGTATTCAAAGTAGAATAGCTTCAGGAAAATTTTACATTTTACTTAAAAATTTACTTTTGGAAATTTTTGATGAAAAAATTTTAGTTTCTTTCACCAAATTTTATAGACTTATTACAGAGCTTAATGTTTTCATATGTTATGCTTAGGCATATGGACACAACTTTTCGTAAAAACACGACCAAAATAACCTTGATTGTTTTTGAGATATTGAAAGTGTATTAATATGCCCCTTGTATCAAATTGCCCCGTTTTACCCTATCTATTTTTTTTTTGTTAAAATTTAAATCAATGTTGACGTTCCTTTCCAGATGGGCTTGACTAAGTGCAAAGATACCATCATAGGGGTAGCTGGAAGAATCAAAGGAATATCTGGCGGAGAAGCTAAAAGACTTGCATTCGCAGCTGAAGTAAGTTGACACTTCAAAATTAAATCTTTTTGGACGTTTTCTTTCATTAAATTTTAGTCCATATAAAACTTACCAATTTTTGTCACATTTTGAATTTGACAAAACCCCATTTGTGTGTTTAGGAATAACATTTGAAATAAGTTTCATAAAAATGAAATAGTAATTAAAAATTAAAAAAGGATTTCTTTCTCTAGTATGCTTTCTTTTTATTTCCGTATCTATGATTAAAATAGATGACACAGTGAATTCAATTGCTGGGAATGATGGAACTTATTGAAAACGTCTTTCGTCTGTTACCAAATGGAGAAATGTCTCAACAAGTTTATTAAAAAATATCTTTTTGATACCGAGCTAGAATTTGATTTCTTTCCATCTGAAAGAAGAAGAAAAGTAAAGTCATTAAACGACTAGACAGTCAACAGGAAAATACGATGAACACCAATCTTTCTTGGGGTAGAGATGGAAAGGCTCACGTTCTTTACTTCCGTCAGTCTTTTGAATCTCTCCCCGAGAGTAATTGGGAAGCGACACCAAATGGCACGTGTGTCTCAACATCCTGTCTTATCCTGGCAGTCTCATATTTGAAGATTGAAGATTTAAGTGCATTTCATCCATTGATATTTGGGGCTTGATATAAATCTCCAAATATTTCTAGCTTTTAAACAAAGTTTACTGAAAAATACTAAATGTTCAAGCTGTCCAGACACGAAGGACGAGAGTACGTAGTGTTTAGAAAATGTTTTTGAAGAAGTTCCCCATGTTTACAATAAACCTCTTTTTCGGAAGGCCTGGATTCAACATAATGCAAATAAAAGTAGTTACATACATTTTTTTTTATCTAGTTTCCAATTAATGTTTCTAGTAAGCTCTAAAATGCTTACTAACAAATAAGTTTCATAATTATGTATTTAATTCTTTATTATTTATTTAGCATTTACGTATGTTTTATTGATTAACTTTCCGATACTGGAAAGCTTCGGAACTGTAAGTTGACTTCGTGTATATTGAGCCCATGTATAATATAGTAGTTACTTTGGGTTCAAAAGTTATGAAAGCTTGAGTGAACTTTTTCTCTATACTACGTAGATCAAAGGTAAAATTAATCTCAGAAATATTATGATTTCTTTTATGATATATTTACAATCGCAATTTCTATGGAAGAAAATTTAGTCAACTATTCAAGCTATATAAACAACACATAAAATTAAAAAAAACTATTAAGTGCGACCATTTACCACCTTATGACTTCAACTTTGTTCCCTAGATGTTCCCTTTTTTGTTGTTCTTCCCTTCCGAAGCAAATTTCTGAACACTGAAGCTACTTAACTGGTAATCTTCAGAACACTTGGCTTATTTTAGATCTTAGACAATATGATTTTAAGCTTTTTTTCCGCAGGTACTCACCAACCCTTCTCTGATGTTTTGCGACGAGCCCACCTCCGGCCTGGACTCTTTCATGTCCCAGAGCATAGTGTCCACGCTCAGGCACATGGCAGAGGGAGGCAGGACCATCATCTGCACCATACACCAACCCTCGTCTGAAGTCTACGCTCTCTTCGACAACCTGTTGCTCATGGCTGAAGGAAGAGTCGCGTACAGGGGAAAAGCAGCCAAAGCGATCCAGTTCTTTGAAAAGTAATCAGCAGTTAGAATTCAGTAAACTGATGTGTAAGGGGGATGGTATTACATGCAGAGGCTAGACGGACGCGACCGGGACTAGTTCTTCTGTTTGTTCTTGGTGCTATGACGTAGTAGATACGTCAGCATCACTGCATAGGAACGTTTCCACTATACTCGACAGCAAAGTTTCTTGAACCCAGTACGTCACAAATGCGGAAGGGAAATCAGTAAACACGAAGCCTGTTGGGTTGCTAGGAGGAGTTCCGGTACGCAAATCGTGATTTAAAAGCACTATGTAAACATGGGTTTAACAAAATAATCATATTTTTAAATTGCCGTTCTTCATTTCACTCAAAATTCAGACACCGCGATGGGAACTACTTTGTTTAAATGTGACGTCGTAGGGCCAACTTAATTTGCTGTCTAGTATAGTCACCACAGTCGCGTCACTCTAGTCACTGCATTCCAACCCACCCTAACGCGATGTAGTTTAAAATTACCAAGTTAAACATTGTAATATATTAATTGTGCCCATGCTTTTAAACAATTCAAAGAAGCATTTTGTGTTAATCTAAACCTGGGAGAAAACGAAGAGGTAAAGTTAAATGACACTTTGCTTTTTAGAATATTTTTATTTTTACTAAATATTTCAAAATTCTACATTTTCAAATAAAATCACAATATAAAGAAATCGGTTTATACTATTAATCGCTAAGGGGAGGGGAACCCGTTTAAGCGAAAGAATAATTACAATTTAAAGAAAATACATAGCAAAAATAACCAAACACGAATAATACGAACAATAAGACATTTTTAAATGTTCTCTTTATCAAGCGAAAAAGTCAAATAATAACACAACACATTAATTAATCCACCTCACCCCCAACTTTTCAATTGAGTAAAGGTTTTGAAATTGTCTGAATCCAAGTTTTAAACTTAGGATATAGGGTCACCTGGGGTGAGTGGGTCACCCCCCTCAAACTAAACTATGTAAAGGACATTTCACACTTATTCACATTGATCATGTTACATTTTGTCACACTGATGGGTTTTGCATAAATTAGAGTTTTGTGTCATTTCTTTTTAAGATTATAGAACTATTGTAAACAAATTTCCATAATTTTTTTTTTCGAGATTTTAAGATGCATTTTTCCAAGAAGTGTTTCCAGGAAAGTTTTCACTATATTTTAATGTTTTTTCAACTGTTGTGCCAGGTTTGACTTAAAATACATACTGCAATTTGAATTTTCACAAAATCTCTTATTTAAAAATTTTTAAGAGGGGGGTCCCACTTACCCCGTAATTTAAGCAAAGTAGGGGTAAGTGGTTCCCCTCATTATGGGGTAAGTGGGACACCCTAGACTCACCATTTTAATGTTTATGGAAACATTTATAAGTAATTTATTGAAATTTTATATTAATTTTGCGTTTTAATATAAGCTGTGGTAAGTAAAGTAAACTATTAAGTTGGTTTTTTTTTATTCACGTTGCCGAGAAATTAATTAAAACACACATTGGGGTGGGGGAATAGTTTAGAGGGTTTCTTTATAAGTCTCCCGAACCATTCGAACCTGAAGAAAATATTCTGTAATTGTAGGTTCCAAAAAGGAGTCCCACTTACCCCAACCAACCCTATTAATTTAAATGTGAGTAGATATCTCGTACATGGATTAAGTTACAATAAAATATTTTGTACCTAAAACTTCTATACTTTATCAAGTAACACCCACTTACTCCCTCTTAAGTTTTGCTTGTTTTCAATCAAAATAAAGAGGGGGTGACCCACTTACCCCCTTCCTATGGGGTAAGTGGGACACCCGTCTCATTTTTTACAAAAAGGCCAGATAAGAAAAATGTACAACATTATTTTAGAACCTAATTATAAATTTTTGTTTATTAATAATGTCTTAAATAAAATATGTCATTAAGTTCAAATTGAACCTTTTCAAAAAAATATTATGAAGCTTCAAAAATGTACTGTTCCAAAATGGGGCCCCACTTTCCCCAAGTGACCCTATCTCTAAGAAAACAATGATGAGCTCTTTCTTGTATAATGCCAGTCATAGACAACTTGGTTTCATATGTAAAACGGGGGAGACATTTTATTCGCGAGTCTACTTTGCGAATCTGTTTTCTGGAAATTTTAAAGACCTTGATTACTCGAAAAACATGACTTTTGAGTAATTATAAATACTACCAAGGACAATGAATTGGAAAAATGCTTGTAACTGGTAGTTATTTCTGAGCATTTAAGATGTTTTCACAAAACTGTAGAGGTACTTAGTACATTTTT
Source organism: Tetragnatha montana (assembly GCA_963680715.1). Lineage (NCBI taxonomy): Eukaryota > Metazoa > Arthropoda > Arachnida > Araneae > Tetragnathidae > Tetragnatha > Tetragnatha montana. Next base: position 1,112,180 of record OY796681.1, read on the forward strand.
GATAGGACAAACATGGCGATGCGTTGATTATATTTCAAATGAATTTTCTGAAAATTCATGGTTTGATTTTGTTGCTGAATATTCCTATATTAGAGAGAGGAGAGAGGTTAAAAGTTTTATTCGAGGCCTGTTTTTTTAATTCTTTGGGGGGTCACTTAATTAAAAAAAAAACCTCGTTTCAACAGACGTTTTACAGAAATTTTTACAAGAAAGAGATTTTTAAGGTACACTATGTATTCTTAATTAGTTGAAATTTATTTAAATTAATTTCAAACTGTTCAAAAATTAAAATCCTTAATTAGTAAATACTTGGTTTCATATGAGTCTTTAAAAACCAAAATGAAATTATATAACAAAAATATTCTACAAAATAGTAATGTATTAGTATGAAAAAGTAAAAGAAAAGGCAACCGAACCTTATTTTGCATTATATCTTACTTAACCAACATCTCTATGTCATTCCAGAGCGGGTTTGCAGTGTCCCATAAATTACAACCCAGCAGATTTCTTCGTTCAGAGTTTAGCCATTGTGCCTGGTAAAGAGGCCGAATCAAGAGAAAAGGTTAAGGTAAGAAAAGATCGATTCTGCATTTACCCATTGCTGTTATTACATTTGAAGGGGAAACTCTGCAGTAAAATTTCATAATGAATAACATACATAGGTTTAAAAATTATTCAAACGATCTAGTATCTGCTTCTTTACTTAATATTTTCTCCCGAAACTTTCGTAACTTTCTTTTAACTTATTCACTCAGTTGAGTTGCTAAAGATGATGATTCTACATCCACTGACATCTACTTCAAATATTATGCAAGCAGCTAAGGGGGAGGGGGGTGCTCTTTCCTAATTTTTTCTTACAAGGGGGTTAGGATTTATGTTTACGTAAGATGTTACAAACACTGCATTTTCGAAAATATCTTGTTTCTTGAAAAATAATTTCAAAATTTAACCAAAAGATATTTTACCAAAAAAACAATCGGACTAGGATAAAGTATTCGAGCATTTTGATATTACAAGGAAAATTTCAACGATATGTTAAGTGTTCATGGAGCAAAATGAATTTCTGGAATCTAGGGACTGACTGATAAACATTTTGTACAAAAAAAAATCAATGGTGATGGTGGGCAGTTTTCTTACGTATTTATGAAGGGGGGTTGCGTTTTGCTTATCTTTGCTGACAAGAGGGGAGGAGAGACAAAAATGACCAAAAGCATGCTTACGTAATATTTGAACGGCCCCTTTATTTAAAATTAAAACTATAACCTATTTTCAAGGTTTGTAGAGAGAGAAGGTTGGCCTTGACCTATTTTTAGCCATTCATTTTATTTCTTTTATGAAGGAATGTCTTTTTATGAAAAAAAAATGAGCTTCTGTTTTTTAATTAATGTTAACAATAATTTCAGATCATTTGCGAACAGTTTGCTAAAGAAGGACACGGTTTTGACAGCTCAAGTTCAATGGGAAACTCTTTTATGGTAAGTTTTTTTCAAAAGAAACTAGAAACTCAAAAATATAAATTTTTGGTTACATTAGAATTAGGATGTACAATATATTTAAAATTTTTCCTGCTCTTAAAATCTGAACTTTTCTTCTTTCTTAGGAAACTCAGACACGGTATAAATCTAGGTGAGTATATAAAATAAAAAAAAAATATTGCCTTTATCCTAAAATGTTCTTATGAAAATATAAAACAGTTTTTTACTGAAAATGTACACGATATACAAAGGCGGTGAAACAAATTTCATTTGATAAATTTATTTGTAAAAATCCCTATTTACAATAATTTTTACCCTTTTAAGGAATCTTTTATAAACTAGGAGAAAAATATTATTTAAAACTTTATAAATTTTCTTTAAATTTGAATTAGTCCACGAATTATTAGAACAAACTATTAGAACAATAGTTTCAATACTATATTTGATTCTAGGTTTATAAAACAAGTCAAACAACTGGAAACGTCTTCATCCCTCTTTTAGATACCACAGGCGCCTTTATGGCTCTTCCCAATTTGAATACTTTCCTATACTAGACTGCAACGTTTCATGACCATCACTACGGGGAAGGAAAAACTGAGTAAACAGAAAGCCTGTTGGTTGCTAAGAGTAGTTTCGGTATGCCAATCGTGATAAGAAGACGCCATATACCCCCATACATGGGTTTAACATACTATACTAATCATACTTCTAAATTGAAGTTTTTAATTTCACTCAAAATTCAGACACCGCACTGGGAACTATTTTCTTTGTTTTTTTTTTCGGGGTAAAGTAACGTTGCAGTTTATTTTAGTGTTTTGGATTTACTTTCTTTTTTTTCCTTGTAAAAACCCTTTAAATTAATTTTTCTCATCTTTTTTAGGTACAAAGCTTCTTGGTGTCGTCAGTTCAATGCTGTTATGTGGAGATCCTGGGTTAGTCTAATAAGGGAGCCTATGCTGACCAAAGTTCGACTAATACAAAGTATAGTAAGTATATAAACACTAATTTATGCATACATTTTCAATATTTGTTAAAAAGACCATGCTCTTGTATTTAATCTTCAATTTACATTAAATAATAAATAGATTTGGATCACCTTGAACATACTTTCATTATTCAAACTTTTTTTTATTAACAATAGTCAATAACGGCAGTATTCATCGCTAACCCGACTGATGGTTAATATCCGTGAGACAAACCTCTGATTGCCAGAAAACTAGTTTATCTTCTTTAAAATGATTCCTGTTAACCGTCGGTCATGTTAGTGGTAATTACGGCCGTAAGTGGTTTAAACCTGAATGAAGCAAATGTAATTAATGTTATTGTTTGTGGTCTATTAAGGTTAGGTTTGTTATTTAGGTTTAGGATTGGATTAAAAACCAGGTCACTCAAATATTATATTCCATTTCATTCTATGCCTTCGTTTTTTGCAAGAAATAATAAACATTATTAAATTTTTCAGGCTATAGGTTTATTATTTGGTTTAGTCTACTTTCAACAGAAAATTGATGAAAAAGGTGTCATGAATATAAACGGGGCTGTATTTTTGATGCTGATGCAAACAACATTTCAAAATATGTTTGCAGTTATTAATGTAAGTTTTGCGAAATATAATTTTTAATAACGTATAAAAATTTATATCTATAAAGTATAATTAAAGTTATACCAAAGGAAAAATTAAAAGAGTGCCTTATATCTCATGAGTAGTTTATAGGTACCTATATTCATGAAAATTTTATCAAGAAAAGCTTCCTGTATTTAACATTTTGTTGCAGTATTTTGTTCGGCTATCAAATAATACACATATATTACTAAATTAAAGTAAATTTTTAATTTTAGTAAAATCTATACTTTTATTTTGAACCCTGGGTTCATAATCTCTTACAGATTATGATCAATTATTGCCGAAGTAGCTTTAAAATAATAATAATAATTTAATTAAAACAATTTATAAAATGATTCCAACGAGAAATTAATTTAAACTTAATTTTTAAAGATGAATGTGTTCTTATGATGATTTCATCTATGTTAAACGAGAAATATACGACAAATATATACAACCACATTGAAACGAAAAGTTAAAAAAATATTTAATTTCGAAAGTATTTTTTCTCTTTGAAGTTGTATTAAAAGATCCAGTGTTAAGCCCAAAGCTCTATTTTTAAATACCTATGAGTTGAAAAAATACAATAAACTGTTTCTTAACTTGTTTCCTTAAATTATCTCGACAGTTTTATTAAAAAAAAATTTCCATTTTACTGTGCGAAATCTGAAACATAAAAATTTATGATGGAATTGTTATTAATAATTTTGTTTTAAAACTACTTTAAACCAGGTTTTTCCATGAAAAATTTAGTATTTAGCATTTTTTTTTCGTGTAGGTGTTTTCATTGGAACAACCTATATTCTTACGAGAACATTGGAATGGCATGTACAGAACAGATATTTATTTTTTGGCCAAAACCATTACAGAGGTATGATATGAGCTACAGCTTATTCAATTTGAATAGATTAATCTCTTATAAATTATGATTTCCCGCATAATTCTTAGCATGATTTACAGATGTGGCATGGGAGTTCAAAATAAATAGGGGAAGGTAGTGTACCTTGGACCTATTTTACCTTTTACCCTGTAACTTTTTATTTATTGAAAATAAATTAATGAAACACTTTTTCCCTCAATACTTACACAACATATATTTTTTTCGAAATTTTAATTGAAGTATTTCAATACGTAATTAATGAACGAAACAAAAAACTGAAAATATTGTACATTGGTTTTCCTTGGAACTATATCAAAAAACTTTAGTTGCAACTCTAAACTTAATAAAATGTTTGTGAAAAACTCAAGAAATAAGTGCTCATTGAACCACCCAGATGTATGAGCTTTTAGGTTTAGTTGGAGCCCTTTCAGCATACTATTTTAAAGTACTGTTTTTTGTCACAAAATTATAGATTTCCCTTAAAATTAGTGTTATTCATAACATAACACTAAACCCTACCCTGCTTTTAAAATCAAAATACCATCATCATCAGTAGCTCGACATTCCTGATTGTGGACCCTGACTTTCTCAAGAAAACGAAACCAGTCTTTTTTCTTCGAGCCACAGCTTTCTAGTCTCTGTCGTTCATTGAAACTAAATCACTTTGGAGGCAGCCGAAAACTTACTTTTGAAGGGTGAAATAAGTTTTTAGCGTATATCTTCCAAAATAGTCGGCTTTTCTAGAAATAACACTGGGCAACAATTTTTGACGAAGTTCGTGTAAAAATAATAAAAACAGCCATTTCCTATTGATTTTGACGTGCTAAACACGAATATCACCATAAAAATTCTTGGTTGGTTCTTGTTTCAGAAATACAGAGGGGTCATGATATACTATGATTAGTGCAGAAATATTTCAATTTTTAAAACATTGCTCAGGAAAAATTTATAATTTAGGCATGAATATGAGTAATATTTATTTAGAATGTCTTCAAGCATACAACACATGCAGAAAACATGTTATAATACAAATATTTTGTCACTGTCATACAAAATTTTATCGTTATTTTGATGGAAATTATAGCATTATGTTTCGCATGTATACAGAAGGTTTGATAGCAAAAAAATGGTCTCAGACCTTGTAAACAAGTTACATCTTTGCAAAAAAATTGTCAAAGTTAAGTCAAATAAGGATTTTGCTTCGAAATAGTCATAAACTCCCTTCCATTCCCCTTAATTAGGTTGCGCGCATGAAAGATACTTATAAACACATTCAGAAGCTCCTAAACCGTATTTAGTTTATGAAATATGATTTGAGTGGTCTGTGCTCACTTCAAGGAGTACTTTAACTTACTTTCAACAGGAATTTTAAAAATTTGGATGTTTCTTTGAGAATGAAATAGTTGGCTATAACTGTATTCAATAAAACAAATCTGCATTCAACTTTTGAAAATACAAATGTCATGAACATTGTAAAGAGTCTAAATATCCTTTCTACACACTTAAGATATCTTATCTTACCAGCTCAACACATTAATTGTCATCTATAAGCTTTTTAAAAGCTATTTTGGAAGCATTTGATCAGAGTAAATCTAAGTTCAACTTTACAACACAAATTGGCTTTTTATCAGAGATTGAAACGGTAAATATTTTAAAAGCCCTACATCCTATAACTAGATAATTTAGGGACAAGCCCTGGGAGTATTTCTAAGAGTATATAAATGAGATTTAGCATAGTAAACTAGAACAAAGTCAGATAGTCTATGCTTGCAGTTGTAACCAACTTTTGGACGTATTTTAGATCAATTCTAGACGTGAGTATAATCAAAAGAGCTAACAAACCTTTCAATTATATTTTGGCAAGACTATTTCATGTTTTCATGGTTATTTCTTTAAGAATTAAAGCGATAAACATCACTTAAAAGGCAATTTAAATGAATTCTTGTGCTTCTGTCATACATAGTAAAATCTCAACTTTACGAAAAAACCGGAACCAAGATCGAATTTTTATTGCCATATTCGTGTTTAACAGGCTGAAATTACATATAATTTGACATTTTCATCAATTTTACATTTTCACTGTTGCCTAGTGTAATTTAGCTTGACTGAGTGCTCTGGTGGTAAAGATGGAAATTACATATTTAGTATTTAGTCCAAGAAAGTTAGCTCAAAAAAGGGCTTCCTTCGGAACTAATATTGTAAAAGAAAGTTTGATGGTTGATTCTTATAGGAAATTTTCCGTAGAAAACGATGGTGAAAAGTCTACCGAGCTACGACGTGTCCTTTAGCCAATATGGCGGATTTTCCAAAATGGCGGCCGCTTATTTTTCACATTTTTATTTTTTATGTTTTTACATGTAAATACATATTTTTTTTGCATAATATAAATTATTCTCTATTAAATTACCTATAAAATGGTATATTAACCAAGATTGTGCGATATTTAGAATCTAATAAAATAATTTTCAAAATGGCGCCCGCATATTTCAAACTTAGTGGAAAATGGATATTTTTGAATTCCTACCCACCTTTAAGAGTATTTACCCTTAAGTATCAGAAAATTATGATTATTCTGCTCATATTTTACTTAATAACATGTAAAACTTCTAATTTTTAAGAAAATACACAAATTTAAAGTAAACATATATTTTTAATCTTGACTATTTCTTCTGATTATTACAACATTTTCCAACATGTCCTTTGATTTTATGCATACAAAACATTATTTTCTTTGAACAAATAATAATATTATAATATATTTCTAAATAATATAATGAATTTTAGGTTAATGAAAATTAAATTTATTCAATTATTAAAACTTAAATTTAATTATTTTAATTTTAATATCGCTAAGTTCTTAATAAAAAGTAACCTTCATTAAGTTTTTTTAAACGTTATAATGTCTAATTATATTTTTAAGAACTATTTTAATCATCTTCCATATCTACATGTCCAGTATTGCAGCAGCTAACACCTCTACAGTCGCTACAAGCACTTGTTCATATTGTACCTTGTTTTCTGCATATACATTGTACGGTAGCACATTGGCTAATTTTAAATCCACATTTTACAAATTTCAAAAGATGGTCTGGGGCAGGTGCGTTTTTCATCTCTATAGGTCTCAAACCTCCTTCCCGTAATTCCCAACCCCAGTCACATGGGTCCATGAAAATTCCTATCCACTGCTGCTTGATGATAAACTCTTAAACAGTGAAAGTTATTAGAATCTATTGTAGGAGGCAATATTTCTGGTGTTACTTGGACTGATTTTGTAGCTTTTGTTTGAAAGTTTGCAGTCTTACGTCATTTAAAGAGTCTCCCACTCTACCCCCTAGAGAGATGTCATTGCTCTATTGGCCAGCAGTCTGGATTTGTTACTACAATGGAAATCACCATAAAGGACATTTTTCTTTTAAACAGTGATAATAAACAAGCCTTCATAGATCATCCATCAAAAAAGTTAGCTGAATCTGGATGTATTACGAAACAAACAGAAGACGATGCAGATGTCATGATTGTAATTGAAGGCATCACATCTGCACTGAATCAACCGACAACTGTTATTGGTGAGGATACTGATCTTCTGGTGTTACTAATCCATCATATGAACTCTAAGTCCTGTGACTTATTTTTAATACCTGAACCGAAAAAAACTTCAAAGAATTCAGTCATATACAACATAAAGGAAATTCAAGAGAAACTTGATGAGGATGAGTGTTCCAATATCCTTTTTGGTCACGCTAGGCTTGGATGCGACACTACCTCCCAACCATTTGGCTTAAGAAAAAGTGATTGTATAAAGTTAATTTCAAAAAACGAGGATTTCAAAAATCAAAATGTGATGTTTTCAATATACCCGGACTGCTGGATAATAGAGCAATGACATCTCTCTAGGGGGTAGAGTGGGAGACTCTTTAAATGACGTAAGACTGCAAACTTTCAAACAAAAGCTACAAAATAAGTCCAAGTAACACCAGAAATATTGCCTCCTACAATAGATTCTAATAACTTTCACTGTTTAAGAGTTTATCATCAAGCAGCAGTGGATAGGAATTTCCATGGACCCATGTGACTGGGGTTGGGAATTGCGGGAAGGAGGTTTGAGACCTATAGAGATGAAAAACGCACCTGCTCCAGACCATCTTTTGAAATTTGTAAAATGTGGATTTAAAATTAGCCAATGTGCTACCGTACAATGTATATGCAGAAAACAAGGTACAATATGTACAAGTGCTTGTAGCGACTGTAGAGGTGTTAGCTGCTGCAATACTGGACATGTAGATATGGAAGATGATTAAAATAGTTCTTAAAAATATAATTAGACATTATAACGTTTAAAAAAACTTAGTTAAAGTTTTAAGTTTTACATGTTATTAAGTAAAATATGAGCAGAATAATCATAATTTTCCGATACTTAAGGGTAAATACTTAAGGGTAAATGGGTAGGAATTCAAAAATATCCATTTTCCACTAAGTTTAAAATATGCGGGCGCCATTTTGAAAATTATTTTATTAGGTTCTAAATATCGCACAATCTTGGTTAATATACCATTTTATAGGTAATTTAATAGAGAATAATTTATATTATGCAAAAAAAATATGTATTTACATGTAAAAACATAAAAAATAAAAATGTGAAAAATAAGCGGCCGCCATTTTGGAAAATCCGCCATATTGGCTAAAGGACACGTCGTAGCTCGGTAGACTTTTCACCATCGTTTTCTACGGAAAATTTCCTATAAGAATCAACCATCAAACTTTCTTTTACAATTAGTTCCGAAGCAAACCTTATTTTTCTTGGACTAATTGCCATAAACCTTAAATTTAAGTTAAAACAGGGCAGGACCGAGGTACAGTTAGGTCTGAGGTACACTACCTTCCCCTATATCAGTTCAAGTTATCTGTGAATAAAAATTATTTGTAAAAAATAGGAATAGCTTTATGATTTAAAGAAGTTACATACTGGCTAATGCAGAATTACAATGCTTTTCTTGTTTAAATCAAGATTTTCTTTTACTTTACATAACCAGTGTCTCTTTGATAGGGAATCATAGCAGTGTATATTTTAAGATTCTGAACCGAAAAGAATAAATGTTATAATCTGCTATGTTTTACAGGCTCCTATCCTAATACTCATGACAGTAGTCTATACTGTGATAGTATATTTTATGATAGGTAAGTGATTGGGAATATTTTAGAAGGGCTACATTTCAATAAATATTTATTGTTTTATTTATTTACCACCGTATTATCTCATTTCAGGTTTGAATTTATCGATCACGGCCTTCTTCGTATGCCTAGCCATATTGATCCTCATTGCAAACACCTCTGCTTCCTTTGGTAATAAAGACATATTTGCAGTGTTATTCCTAAGATTTTTTTGAGGAGTAAAAATACTCCTTGACTTTTTTAGGAGGAGCGAAATATGGAAATAGCATGAACTATATATACAGAAATACGAAAAAACCGCAATCAAACTCCCAAAGCATCAGAACAATAAATAAAAAAATGACTATGGCTGTATGAAAACACAATTAAAAAGTGTGATAATTAGGGTGCCAAGGTGGCTTTTGGCAATTGGCTTTGGCCAGAAGTCGGGCGAAAACGTCGCGGTGCATTTTTTAAGCTAAACCTTTGTGAAAATTACAAAGAGTGAAAATACTCCTGGCTAGAGTTTTTTAAGGAGTATTTCCGATTTTCAAGGAGTGAAATACTCCCTCAGAGGAGTTATCTCTGCATATTTGGTTGATCTGGCCATAAATATAAATAGTACCTTAATTTTTTTATTTTATTCATCAGAAAATTTCGGAATACAAAATTTAGTAATACTTCAATATGGGGAATTTTTAGTTAGATTGCTTGACTTTTGAAGTGTTGGGATACAATAGATAGAGATAAAACTAGCTTAGATTATGATACTTTTAATTTCCCAGGTTACATGATTTCCTGCATCAGCAGTTCTTTGAACGTCGCATTGAGCATAGCCGCCCCTCTTCTCATGCCTCTTATCCTCTTCGGCGGATTCTACTTGAATGCTGAGTAAGTAAATATTACACTAGAAATTGTTTTAAAATTACACTGGTCTACATAAAACGCCTTTTTTTTGGTGTAGGAAATGTTAGAGCTGTCTTTTGTAAATATTTGACCTGCTGATTCAGAAATTACCATCCATTTTTATACATCAGCTCTAGTTTTTGAGACATTCTAAAATTACGTTTTAAGGATTTTTGCTCTACGTTTTATGCAATATGGTGAAAGATGTCTCAAAAAATAAAAACTCTCACTCCCCAAGGCTTTTACTATTCCTTTCGGTCCCAGTATTCAATATTATATGTAGTTTCAGCCCCCTGAGTTTTAGAGGCACAGTGCACCTAAAAAGCCCTAAAATTTGAAAAATGTGGGAAAAAATGCCTTTTTTTTGTTTTTTTTTAAAAGAAATTTTAGAGTTTTTGAAGAATTTTTGAGTTTGCTAATGATAAAACTGGCATATGTGTTTTTTAGAACTTATTTAGATAGATCATAATTATTTTTACTTATTAACACCATAACACCTATAATCTAATTTAAAGGTGAAACGTAGGATCGTTTTGCTCAAAAACGCTTAATAGGCCCATTAAGGTGGTTGAAACGTATAACCTCCGAATTTTCGTGAGGTAAACCCTTAAAAAGGATTTTATATGATAAAATCAGTGAAATAACAATTTTAGTGTGGCAACAAAAGTTTTTTATGTTTTTGTTACGTCTATGAAAAAGTAATTTGATTTTCTGAACATTGATACATTAAAAAAACTGTTTCTTCAAGGTCCGGAAATATTATTTTGCCATTATATAGAGGCTTGGTAAGGCCTCATCTCGAATATGCTGTTCAGTTCTGGTCTCATCCATACTTAAAAAAAGATATAGATTTAGTTGAAAGGGTTCAGCATAGGGCTACTAAATTGGTCAAGGGTATATCTAGTTTTAGTTACCATGAAAGACTAAAGAAGTTAAATACACTTTAGAGAAAAGAAGGGCTAGAGGGGATTTGATTCAACTTTTTAAAATGTTAAAACAAGGGGATACAGAGGGACTAGATTTCTGTACGGGTAATAGAACGAGGGGTCACAGTTTAAAATTGAATAAGGCAAGTTTTAAACGGGATTGTAGGAAGCATTATTTTTTTAATAGAGTAGTGGATAAATGGAATGCATTACCTGAATCGATAGTTAACTCAAGTGGGGTGGACGAGTTTAAAAGAAAAGTAGACGAATACTGGAAATCGGGGGGGGGGGTTGAATTGACTGGATCAACCTTGCTGGGCTTTTAGCCTGTAGTTGATCGACTATATTTGTATTGTATTGTATTATATTTGTATAGTAATATTCATTGTTACTTCTGTTCTTTTCTTTTACACACAAAGTACACAAAACACAAGTAAAAATCTAAAAAATATTTTTTAAAATGTAATAACCTGTATCCTTTAATTCAGGGGTTCCCAAACTTTTTTGGCCCGTGGACCCCCTGACGACATTTTTCTTACCCCGTGGACCCCCTGTCTTAGAGACCGTTCAAAAAGTAGCTAAAAATCTTATATTTATGGTATAGTATATTTCTAAACCACTCATAAGTTTTGTAATTTTTTTCAAGTGGTTTTTTGTGCATTGATTTATATATTTTTAAAAAAATATTTTATTTATTATTTTTGCCATTCATATGGTTATGGTTACACGGTATCTTTAAGGAAATTATAACAATCAAACATTTAAAAAGTTTGAAATCAAAACAAATCTATGATATAAGAGGGAAAAAGGGGGTTCGGGGGTCCTCCTCCGAAAATTTTTTGAATTTTAGTGTGCTAAAAATGTTTCAAAGCTACTTTTTGGGGTGTTTTCAGGGAGCTCCGCGGGCCGCACAAAATGACCCGGCGGCGACCCGATGGGCCGCCAGTTGGAAACCCTTGTGATATACAATGAGATAATTTCATATTACTAAAATCCTAGTTGTATAGAATAATTATTAAACTACTATTACTATATAACTAAAATTTGATTATAAAAAAGACAAAATTTTTGAAACTTATCAAAAATTTTCATTTTAATGAAGTTTTTCCCGTGGACCCCCTAGAAGTAACTGTGGACCCCCAATTTTCATTTTCATGCCCGTGGACCCCTTGAAAGTCGCTGTGGACCCCTAGGGGTCCATATGGACCACTTTGGGAACCGCTGCTTTAAATAATACTTTTAAGCTTGAAATCAGCAATATCTGTAGAAAACGGCTTTTTTGAAAGCTCGGGAACAGCTTTTATTGTTATTTTACTGATATTTATCATACGAAATTTAACTATTATACAAAAGGGCATCTTTTGTGAACTTAGGCGTTTCAAACAGGTTATTAAGCGTTTTTGAGCAAAACGAACCTATAGGTCTCGCCTTTAACTTAGATTATAGGTGTTATGGGGTACAGTTAATAAGTAAAAATAAATATAATCTATCTAAATAAGTTCTAAAAAACACATATCGCCGGGTGCAACAACGACGCAAACGCAACTTGGTAAATATTTACCGTTCGGTAGGTTGGCAACAAGTTAAATTGGTAGCCAAATCAAAGTTGAGCCAAGAAACAACGGTGTTATCTTTGGCTATTGCCGCTAAAAAAAGTCGCCAAAAAATCATGGTTTAGCTGGCATATCGATTATCTAACTTCCTTCACCGAAGTTAAGCACCTTCGGGTGCTGTCAGTATTTGGGAGGGTGACCAAGTGACCATATCAATCATCAGTGCGCTTTCTTTTGTTCCTTGCTCAGATTTCGTTTTATTTTTCAGAAGATCTACCTGTTATCAGATATATTCTACCCTAAATAATGAATAAGTATATATATTATTAAATTACGATTTTTTTATCGCCGATTTCAGTGGTACAATATTTCCTAGGCAAATTCTCAATAAAAAATTTTCCAATCGTTTATCGGTGCATTCTTTTGAGAATTATGCTAATATGCTGATGACAAATATTTTTATAATGGTGCACTGGAACTATAATCAGTCTTTGAAATTAAACTCTGACGATCCGATCAGAGAACAATTTTAATTTATTAAATAAATTAATACTGAATTACGTGCGTTTTACTTTATATGTCCATTGTTTTGGATAGAACCGATGGTGGTAGTGCTGAGATTGTAGGGTTCCACGGGTTACGCAGTCCCCCAAAATATATGGGTTTTAACCAAAAAGGCATACTACACTTATTATTATTAAATTTAAAATTGAAGTCTGAGACGCCGGACTCTCCTCAGGGGGCTCGTCCAACGTCCCACACCCCTGATGGCCTTTCTGAAGCTGTCGTATAAACGACAACTGAACCCCGAGGCTAATTTTGAAAAACACCATTATAAATATAAAAATCAAAGAACATACCACAAACTCACAAATTAATCCAGTTCAAATTCCAGTCCAAATAAAAGACCCCAGGATTGACCACCACGAATCCACCACGAATTATACGACAGCTTCAGAAAGGCCATCAGGGGTGTGGGACGTTGGACGAGCCCCCTGATGAGAGTCCGGCGTCTCAGACCTCAATTTTAAAGTTAATAATAATAAGTGTCGTATGTCTTACTGTTATTATCTTTTTTCCAAGCTGCACAAGCGCTGGAATTGGATCAATACAATTATTATAAATTTTGAATCTGACAAAAATCTTGGGTTAATTTTAAAAATCTTCTTGTATTTATCTGGATTTTGTATGATGAATAGCTGCAATGGCGCTTTCTTCTGCTAAAATAAAATAATATTGTATTTTTCGACGGATTCTTGTTTGGTTCGGTTGTTGTTCGGACGTTTGATTTTTCGCATTCGTGGTGGTCAATCCTGGGGTCTTTTTATTTGGACTGGAATTTGAACTTGATTAATTTGTGAGTTTGTGGTATGTTCTTTGATTTTTGTATTTATAATGGTGTTTTTCAAAATTATAATGATGGCCTCGGGGTTCAGTTGTCGTTTATACGACAGCTTCAGAAAGGCCATCAGGGGTGTGGGACGTTGGACGAGCCCCCTGATGAGAGTCCGGCGTCTCAGACCTCAATTTTAAATTTAATAATAATAAGTGTAGTATGTCTTACTGTTATTATCTTTTTTTCCAAGCTGCATAAGCGCTGGAATGGGATCAATGCAATTATTGTAAATTTTTAATCTGGCAAAAATCTTGGGTTAATTTTAAAAATCTTCTTGTATTTATTTTAACCAAAAAATTAGAAATAATAACAATTGTAAGTTCCACCAAATACATGGTGGTCATAAAATAACGACTTTAAAATTAATACAATTTGTAGATCTCTTATATGAAGTATTTCTAGATGCTACCTTAATTTCGCTTCCAAAAGGAATAAATAAAAAAGAAAAAAATAATAAATAATTTTTGCCCCGACGTTTACTCAGAAAATAGAATGAAAGCAATAAAGCCAAGACCCAAAAAATTCCATCTGCTCGCGAGGCGTTTGAAATCTGCAATCCTTCCTATTTATATTAAAGCATTGTTTTAATAGTTTAAACATAGAATACACAGCTGCATAACCAGCACAAAAACAAAAGATTTTTTAAAAAAATAAAGTGGTTAGATACAAATACTACTGAGTTTTTTCAATATTTTTTTCATCCGACACCACTGTGAGGTAGGGTGTTTCAAAAAAATTTTTTTTTTAATTTCCCAGATGCCCCCCCCTCAAGTTGTTACAAATACAAAAACATTATTACCTGCAAATTTTCAGGTCTCTAGGACGATTTTTGACCCCCGCGCCCTTCAAAAGTAGGTTTCCCATGTTAAAGTATAGGGAAAATATTGAAAATATCGTCATTTTTGGTTCTTTTCAATTTTACGAGCCTGAACGCAGTCAATATCGAATTAAAACCTATACATCATCTTTGGGACATCATTGCCTCAAAATCCTATCTGAAAAATATTCCATGACACCTACTGGGGGGTAGTTACACGGGGGTAAAAAGCGATCTTTCACCGAAAAACGAGGATGCTTGCCGGCGCTTGCGGCGGGAGCTGGATGAAGGCTTCTCATGGGGGGTCCAGACACAACTCCCGCCAGATGGTTTCCAAATGACCAGGTACCTTAGGAAAAAGGTTCAATAAACACTTAAATATGCTTTTATCCAGGTCCCTCCGCAAAAGCCGGCGAGCATAACCAGCACCCGCAGCAAGCATCCTCGTTTTTCGGTGAAAGCTCGCTTTTCACCCCCGTGTAACTACCCCCCAATAGATGTCATGGAATATTTTTCCGATAGGATTTTGAGGCAATGATGTCCCAAAGATGATGTATAGGTTTTAATTCGATATTGACTGCGTTCAGGCTCGAAAAATTGAAAAGAACCAAAAATGACGATATTTTCAATATTTTCCCTATACTTTAACATGGGAAACCTACTTTTGAAGGGCGCGGGGGTCAAAAATCGTCCTAGAGACCTGAAAATTTGCAGGTAATAATGTTTTAGTATTTGTAACAACTTGAGGGGGGGGCATCTGGGAAATTCGAAAAAAAAAATTTTACCATAGACTTTCGAAGCACCCTACTGTGAGGTGCGATGGTTGGTCTGGTCACCCTCCCAAATACTGACTGCGCTTGAAGGTGCTTAACTTCAGTGAAGAATATTAGAAGACGTGCGATACTGGTTAGGCCATAATTTAAGCGTTTAGGCATTTCAAGCCATTTTTGGAAATTTATCTTTGCGACAATTGAAATGATCACCAAAGATTGACTCGACTTTTTCGACTTCGCGCGATATCGTGGCCAATCTAGAAGCTTTGCTGCCAAGCTCCCGTGTACTAGAAATTTCAATTTTTACATTTGCGTCGTTGTTGCACCGGAGCGGCGATATTAGTCAGTTTTATCACATTAGCAAACTCCAAAATTTTCTTTTGCCGGAGGGGGTGGCGGGTTAGGCTGAAGGCCTTATGGGCCACTTAGGCACGAGAAGATATATGTATATATGTATGTAAAATTTTCTTTAAAAATTCTGAAAAAAATTGGCATTTTCCCCCACTTTTTTCAAATTTTAGGGGTCTATAAGTACGGGGCTGAAACTTGTTACACTATTTATTAGGACCAAAAGGAATGGGAACAGCCTTGGGGAGTGAGTTTTTTTTTTTTGAGACAGCTTTATATCAGCATATTGAATAACAAGTAGAGAAAAAGTCCTTGGTATGTCTTCTTCTTCGGCTCTACAACCCTTGATGGGCCTTGGCCTGCTGCACCAATCTACTCCAGGCAACTCTATTACACGCATTTTTTTCTCCAGTTGGTTATTTTCATCGTTCTAATATATTTAAGAACATCGTCTAACCATCTCATTTTGGGTCGTCCTCTAGGTCTATTGCCCATTGGCTTCCAATTTAACGTCCTTTTAACTCTGTTTTTGTCATCAGATCTTTCAATGTGACCCAACCAAGCCAATCTCTGTCCTTTAATAAAACGAGTTATAGTTTCATTTTTCACCAAGATCTCCAATTCTGTGTTTGTCCTAATTTGGAATCCATTATCATTCACAATTGGGCCATAATTGTTTTTCTGAGAATTATCCTTTCAAATATTTCCAAATTATTTTTAATCTATTTGAGATAAAGTACAAGTTTCACAACCATAAGTTACAACTGGTCTAAGTATTGTCTTATACAATTTAATCTTAATTTATTTAGGTATCAACTTATTTCTAAAGAAATGCTGATATATGAAGTAACATCAATCTGTTTCCCTTTTGTATTCTAGACTTAATTTCTTCAGAGGGATTGTTAACAGTATTGATAACTGAACCTAGATAGGTAAAATCACAGATAGGTTAGATATCACAATGTCATCAGCAAAAGCACAAATTTGTGTTGTTTTCCTTGGTATGTAATTTTAGAATATCTCTAAAACTAGAGCTGATGTATAAAAATGGATGCTATTTTCTGAATCAGCAGGTCAAATATATATAAAACAGGTCTAATATCTTTGGCACCAAAATATGTGTTGACCTGTGTTATTAGAAAGGTATTATCAAAAATTGATTTTAAAATCTTGTATTTTTAAAGATTTTTGTCTCTTTCTGTAAGTCAGTGCTTTTCTAAAAACTTTCAATACTGGTGACCCCATTTTCAATTATAATTTTCCTCGAGCCCCCCATTGTATGCAATTCAATAGTAGTAGTAATATTATTTTTACCCTGAAGCTACAATACGACATTAATCCAGGATAGAATTTATGAGGGGACATTCCCGGGGGAAGTAACAAGGCTTGATTCTGGAGGTGTACAAAAATAATTTTTCAGACTTGGGTGCATAATAGATTAGATTAAATATTGCTTTTTAAAAACTTAAAAAATGTATAATTTGTACCTTGTTCTATCAAATATTTAGTTAAATATAAATTTTTACGCCAACGGGGGTTCTAAGAAACCTCCGTCTCCTCTCTTCCTTACCTACAGAAAATTTTTTAGATATTAGGATGCACAAAAAGGTTTTTCGACTACTTTAAAGGTCTCTCGAGGGGTCATGCCACCTCCTCTGAAATCGCCAGGGGTATGTATAAGGTAGAGTTTAATTCTACAGAGTACTTTGATTCTTCAAAATTGATCTTCGGACGTAAATACAATAGTTAGGTCTTAAAATTTGGAGCTGAATGTTGTTCCACCAAATTCGTGCAACTTCCTTCCAAATAGTAATTCACGAACCACTCTCGATTAGTTCGACCGGTTAGGAAACTGCCCAAGGGGAATGGGGGGGGGTCTGGGGTCTTCCCCTGGAATTTTTTATGAATTTAGTGTAATAAATGCAATTTTAATCTATTTTTTGAGGATTCTCGAGGATATATGGCACCCCTGCATCTCCCAATGGTATGATCTGAATATTGTAACTTTTTCGTTTTACTCATACCGGTGGTGTAAAAAGAAATTGTTTTTCGGGAGGCCCCCAAATATCCTATGAAGAAATTTAGTAATTTGCATCGCAACACCCATACTTTTGTTAGATTTTTGTGTTCGAGGGAAGGATGAAATTATTCTAAACCCCTCAGAATGCTCTTGTATTTTGATATGTAGTAAATTTATATAAGTTATGGTTAATTTATAGTGAAAATTAACTTTTATGTTTATTTGGTTTTTAGTTCAGTTCCAATTTATTTCATTTGGTTGAAGTATATCTCATGGTTCTTCTATGGTATGGAAGCATTATCCGTCAATCAATGGAAAGATGTCACAAATATAAGTAAGACATTTTTGAAACGCTTTAACTGTTTAGCGTTTAGTTCATGCCCCCATCATGATAAATAAAACAGCACAGAAAATAGTTTTTTTTTCTCGCCTAGTAATTAGTTTCATCATGATTGGGAATACAGCAAGTTGTCAAATCATTATCAGTTATCATCATTATAATCAGTTATCCAGCTTATTGCCATTATTTATTTACTCATTTTCTTAAGTTGTTATAATTTTTTTTTTCATTTATTTTGTATTTTATCTAAAATTCATTCTCTGTCGCCTGAACGGGAATAGTTAAATTTCCCCTTGGCGTCAAATGTTTTTTTTCTTGTGTTTTTGTAAAAAAAAAAAATTTTGTGCAGTAAATAAAGTTATTATTATTATTATCTTTTTAACTTTTAGCCTGTTCTTCAATAACTTGTCCACCTGATGGACAAACTGTTCTTCAAACTCTGAACTTTCATGAGGTAAGAATTTCTTTTAAGAAAATATGTAGTTTAAAATCAAAAGTTATGAGGTATGTATGTGTTTTATGGAAATATAAAAAGTTTCGAATTATAGTGTATTGTTTGAATGTATAAAAGTGAAGAATAAAATTTTTGAAGAGATATATTTTGATCTAGTCTTTTATATACCTTATGTATGATTCTGCTACACAAGTTTATGAAAGACGAGTATTTTTAAGTGGATTCATCTTAACTGTCCTTTTTTTCAGGAAAACTTCTTCCTGGATATTATGTTGATTATTGCTCTGATGATAGGCTACAGGCTTTTTGCCTTCCTTGCTCTGCTCTACAAATCCAGCCGAAAGACTTAAATGAAGGCCTTTGTAGAAATTCTCAAATTCAGAACTGTTTTCTTACAAACATACAATAGAAAGCATTAGTTTTATACGGAGAGTATTGAGTTACCATCTTTATAGTGTAAATATTAAGTGTACAAATAATAATAAAGGAACTGACCTAAAGCAAAAAAAGGGGTAGGAAAAGTAATCGTTTGTATTATATTTATTTGTAATTTTTAATTAACATAAATCACGATTGTTATATTCGTTTATCTTTTGAGTATTTACTCGTATTATAGAATTTATTAGTTTTTATTGATATAAGTGTGGCGAGCGGCACTAGCGACCAACAATGTAAAGTAATGTAATTAAAAACACGCTCGAGGATTGATAACGATATCAAAGCGTGACTATATCGTTTGTGACGTCATTTCCATGCTTCAAACTATAATTTTATGTTATGTCTATGGTTATAACATCTTTCATGTAAAAAAACATATTCTAACCAATATTTAATGTTAACTATTAAATTAAAAAAGTATTTAAAAAAAAATTAACTTGATTTTTAGCTAAATTTCAAAATTTTATCATTGTTTTGGCCTTACTAAGAATTTTTAAAGAATTTATTTTCCATATTTGTTCATGAAATGAATTATATAGTATACAAAATGTATTTTCACTGTATATTTTTAGCTTGAATAAATTTTCTAAATAAATGTATAATTTTGATTCTCAAGTTATTTATTGCTGAAAGCATTCTGTATCCATAAAATCATTATAGAAAGTATACCAAACCCAAGCCTAATACTTAATCTTCTCCCCTAAAAATATCGATTCTCATCCTGATATAATCACGAGTAGTGATGGGCGATTCAACTCTTTTGCAGGATCAGATCTGAGTAACTCACTGACAGAAAGGAGTTAACTCTTTAATGTAATTTAGTTACTCCTACATCTTGCTTATGTTGAAAAGGTAATAATAATTGGTAGTGTCTAGACAACCGCGGGTGACGCATGTGCAGTAACCAGGAGTTTGTTGACAGTAATATTACGAGACATATAAAACTAATTCTCGTTAAAATTTAAAACGTATTGCTTTTCCTTTTACATTATTCAGCACCAGGGCTTAAATTGCAACGGAGCGCATAAAATCGCGTTCCGAACCCTTTCGGAAAGACCAAAATTTACCTCTCGAAGTTTTCCGATTAAAGAAAATTACAAACGCCTTTCACCTCACTATCCCCAACGACTACCGGTCAACAACGACCAAACGACCTTGTTTTCCCCACCCTCAAAGGGAAGGACACCCATACCCTTCGGCGACTATTTCCGAGAAAAGAGTGCCCCTCCCAAGGTTTCCACTGTTAAGTGAAAAATTGCTGCAAGTCCCTTGAAAATCCACAAGGAGCATCGGATTTAACTCAATAAGTCCCAAAAGGAGTTAAAACACTACGTTTGAGGGTCAAATTTCAAACTTTTCTGGGGGAGAAACCCCAAACTCCCTCCTGACCTTTGATATAATGTTTCTCCCTTGAAAATTATGCCAATTACAAGAAGCGGTTCCCTTTGGGAACCAAAGAGCATGAAACCCCAAAGAGTTTGAAGAGGAGGTAAAACATTGGTTTAAACGGTCTCAAAATGAGCTGAAACATGAGCCAAATGGTCTCAAAATGAGCTGAAACATTACTTTAAGAGACAAATTTCAAAAAAATTTCTTGGGATGACCCCCAGCCCCACTTTAAAACATCCTTGCCCCCTCCAACCAAAACCTGAAATGACGCCCCTGTTAAGCGGAGATGTCCCAATTAAGCGGAATATTGAAATACTCGTAGTAGCGCTCCGGTACTTCTTTGGTTAGAACTAAGCCCTTTTCAGCACTAATACGAATGTACAGTTGGGGAAAAAAACGACTCAGTTGAGATTTCTGACGAACCACTTGGGTTAGGAAGACAAACAAGGTGTCATTTTTCATGTCATGAAGTATTCTTTAAATGAGAAAAATTTCGAGTCCTTAGGGGGTCGTCTTCATATTAAACGAAACACTAACTTTTTTTTTCCTATGGGGACCCCCAATTATTATGCAATTTTCTGAAAGAGCATCCTCTTAAACTTCCAAATACCAAGTTTCATTCAAATCGTGCGGTAAATAAAGCTTTTACGTTTTGGGGGTCGTCTCCAGAGTGAGAGGGTTAATTTTCTGCAAACACTATTTCTTAAAAACGGTGGGATAGTAAGACTTTTACTCACCACTTTAATGTTTATTAAAAAGTTTATAAGTAATTTATTGAAATTTTATATCAAATTTAAGTTTTAATGTAAGTTATGGTGATTAAAATAAGGCGACTGTTTCCAGAAAATTTAGTTTAATTCGGTTTTTTCCAAAACTATTAAATGAAATCGACTGAAATTTTGGTTTTCCACATAAAATTACTACCAAAATCGATTACCATAAAAATATTAAAAGATTTTAAAATTTAATTTTTGGGTCAAAATTAGATGTTAATTATCTATCTATTAACCATTAAACATCGCTATAAAAGCATAATTATTTTGTTTGGGGACACAAATTTGATCTAAATTCAAAGTTTCATGTTTTTACGCCGAAAACTTTTTGATAAATTTCACATTGATTGGTTGACATTTCAAAAATTTATTATGCTTCTATTTGGATACTTACATGGATGAAACTTGGTATTTGGGGTTTTATGGGGATGTTCTTTCAGAAAAACGCATAATAATTGGGGGTCCCCATAGGAAAAACAAAAGTTAGTGTATCGTTTAATATGAAGACGACTCCCTAAGGACTCGAAATTTTTTTCATTTAAAGAATACTTCATGACATGAAAAATGACACCTTGTTTGTCTTCCTAACCCAAATGGTTCGTCAGAAATCTCAACTGAGTCGTTTTTTATTTCCCCAACTGTACACCAAATTTAGTTGTGACGCTTTTCACGTCACATATAGGGTAGGGGCACCAGTAACTGTCACTACTGCAATATTAAAATTAAGTAGCTATACATATATATTAGTAGCTTAAATATTAAAATTAGTAGCTATATATATATATTAGTAACTTACTAAAATTATCCTGGAAAAAATCCTTTTGTTCCGAAAAATTAAATGAAGTTGAAAGATCTATTTCGAGTACTAAGCAAACTTTTTCTATTTTTAAAATATTTTTTAAGTTGGCATTGTAGCAGCACCAGTTACTGACACCCTGGGAAAATTTTGGAACCAAATAACTGACACTTTGAAATATCTTTAATAAATAAGAAGCTGTGTTTGTATGCTACCTTATTTTTTTAGCAAACATAAAAAATAAAAGGATTTTTTTTTAGTTTTAAAAATATGAAGGAAAATATCTGGTAAAAAGTGTTTCAACTATCAAAATTATTTTCACATTTCTAATTATAAAATAATCGTCCGAAAATGTTAGTTTACATAATGATTCCAATTTTTACTAAAAAGGAAGTTGGTTAACTGAGTGCTAAAAATATTCTTCTTAATGATTAACATCCAATGATTTGTTCAATGTGCAAAATGAAAACACTGCTATTCCAATACCAATAACTGACACATAACAGAAGTATAGAATCAATAACTGACAGGGTGTCAGTTACTGAAAAAATACTATATTTTAAAAATTCAATTGCTCAACAACATTCTAAATAGCTCTTACTATATTTCCAAGAATTTTCATACACTTCGCATGAATTTCACTAAAACGCCAGTAACTGACACCCATGTCAATCACTTGTGAAATTGATTTTTTTTTGGATCCAGTAACTGACACCCCATTTTAATTAATAATAATCAATTAATATTTTTTCAAAAATAACTATTTAGCATGATTTTATGTACTATTATCTATTGTATGTTAGTTCAAATAGGTTTCAAAAGGAAAATTTGCTTAAATTTGACTTTGAACAAATGTATTCCCTTAATTTCAGCATTAAGCCAACCTCTAAAAATGAGAAGTTTCTTGACACTCAATGAGATTTCTCAATTTATTAAAGTTAGAACCCTTTGGTGGAAAATAAATACTGCATAAAGTTAAAGATAAATGTCTAATATATTAAGTGAAGTCACCATTTAGTTCAAGTTCTCAAACTAAAGCTTAATATTATGAATTAATTCTCAAAGTGTCAGTTTGCTGGTGCCACTAACCTAAAGTTGCTTGTTTTTTAAAATCCTAAAATAGTAAACAAGTGCATAAATTCTAAGAGTACCTGACCACCCTGGGAAAAGACGAAAGTTTAATCACCCATTCATTAGAATAATCCTTTAATTATTAGTTAAAGTTGTACACGTTCTAAACGAATGTTACTATCTTTGACCCTCGGAAGGTTTCCGAAGTGCATGATGGTTGAATAGCCATCCACAGGACCCCCTATCGATACTCTCACAAGGTTATGTTCTAGAAGCACCCATATAGAAAAGTAAAGGGGGATGTAATCAATAAGGGCAGATTAGAAAGAGATTAGAGCTCGTAAGACGTAACTCGCAGGCAATGGGAGCAATGGAAGTTGAGCGCTTTGTCCTTAGTTGAATGGGCAAGAAGTTTTGATTCATTTGCCTTTTGAGAAATTATTTTATAAAGTCCAGAGTTTAATCTAAAAGGCCCTAAGCCAAGTGTATATTTTCAGTGTTGTAATTATTAATTATGAGTGTTTTAATGATTTAATAAACTAATGCTACTTTTAATTACTCATTCAAACCATGAACCAGAGCTAAAGAGTCTTGCGAAATTAAATAAGCACAACGAGATAACTGGGGGCGTGAACATACGGCAGTATAAATAATGGGTTACCTGGGATTATTTTAATGGATTCTTTAGCCGAGTATGGTGGAATGAATCATGAACATGTTTTCAATATTATAATAGTAGGGGAGACCAGGGTTGTTGGAATAGTTTTTGGTTTTTGATGTATAACTCTTTTTCTGTAATATACTTAGAGATAATTAGTTTGATGTAGTGGATAGGTTAACCTTTGGGCTAAAACTATACGTCGAGTTTTTAATTTTAATACGCGTTTAATTAACCTAAAAATTAGTTCAAAAATTAGCTCTTGACTTTGCCAATTATCCCCACACCCGGGGCTACTTTAAAATTTAGAACTAACTTTACCTAATCCTTAACATTTTCAAAAGCCAAATGCGATCGGCGAAATCAAGAAAGCAAATGCGTGTTCGTCGATCGCCGTAAAAATTGACGTGCGTAATTGTTCCATACGTGCAAATTTTACCCTTTTTCAATTAAAAACATTAAATAGTATCATAAAATCCCTGGTAAAACTTTTGAACCGCAAATATCAACTGCGAAATAAATCGGAAAAATTCAGATCCAAACAACCAACACGTTTTGTAAACAAACCGATCACTGCCAACGGCAGAAAATAAATACGTACAGCTAAATCTGAGCGGGACGTAAGATAATTACACTGGGCAACAGTGAAAGTGTAAAATTGATGAAAATGTCAAATTATATGTAATTTCAGCCTGCTAAACACGAATATGGCAATAAAAATTCGATCTTGGTTCCGGTTTTTTCGTAAAGTTGAAATTTTACTATGTATTACAGAAGTACAAGAATTCATTTAAATTGCCTTTTAAGTGATGTTTATCACTTTAATTCTTAAAGAAATAACCACGCAAACATGAAATTGTCTTTCCAAAATATAATTGAAAGGTTTGTTAGCTCTTTTGATTATACTCACGTCTATAATTGATCTAAAATACGACCAAAAGTTGGTTACAACTGCAAGCATAGACTATCAGACTTTGTTCTGGTTTACTATGCTAAATCTCATTTATATACACTTAGAAATACTCCCCGGGCTTATTCCTAAATTATCTAGTTATAGGATGTGTGGCTTTTAAGATATTTACCGTTTCAATCTCTGATAAAAAGCCAATTTGTGTTGTAAAGTTGAACTTTGATTTACTCTGATCAAATGCTCCCAAAATAGTTTTAAAAAGCTTTTAGATGGCAGTTAATGTATTGAGCTGGTAAGATAAGCTATCTTAAGTGTGTAGAAAGGGTATTTAGACTGTTTACAATGTTCATGACTTTTGTATTTTCAAAAATTGAACTCAGATTTGTTTTATTGAATACAGAGTTATCTCCGACTGTTTCATTATCAAAGAAACATCCAGATTTTTAAAATTCCTGTTGAAAGTCTCGGTTTTAGTACTCCTTGAAGTCAGCACAGACCACTCAAGTCATATTTCATAAACTAAATACGGTTTAGGAGCTTCTGAAAGTGTTTATAAATATCTTCCATGGCGCGCAACCTATTTAAGGGGAATGGAAGGGAGTTTACGACTATTTCGAAGCAAATACTATTTCGACATGGTCTGAGACCATTTTTATGCTATCAAACCTTCTGTATTCATGCGAAACACAATGCTATAATTTCCATCAAAATAACGATAAAATTTTGTATGACAGCGACAAAAAATTTGTATTTTAACATGTTTTCTGCATGTGTTGTATGCTTGAAGACATTCTAAACAAATATTATTCATATTCATGCCTAAATTATAAATTTATCCTGAGCAATGTTTTAAAAATTGCAATATTTCTGCACTAATCACAGTAAATCATGACCCCTCTGTATTTCTGAAACAAGAACCAACCCAGAATTTTTATGGTGATATTCGTGTTTAGCATGTCATAATCAATAGGAAATGGCTGTTTTTATTATTTTTACACGAACTTTGTCAAAAATTGTTGCCCAGTGTTATTTATGTTAGATTCCGTAATGTGACTATTATCCCAACAAACAACTCAGCCGAAAGCCATCATCACGGATATAATTCAATCTTTTCTCGTTCGAACTATTTTGTGTGCGCTACTGGGCTCTTCCACGGACCAACTACACTGAAAATAGCTCTCCACAGAAAAGCTCTGGCAGCGAAAGTTGCCAGAGCTTAATAATAACCCACAAAAATTTCCGAAGTGTGGAAAAATGAAACACCAGTCCGAGAATATTTCCGATGGATCAGTTGCGAAAAGGTCGTATCCTACAGAAAAAGTTCCGTCAACAGAAAAATCGCGTAAGAAAAAGCACTGGCAACTTTTGCTGCCACAGTTTTTCTCTGTTTCTTGACGTTTATTTTTTGCAGTGTATGATATAACACAATACTCGTTGAGAAACCGTAGGTGTCTTGCACTAAAACTAGGTCAAAACAAGTAAGACTGCTTTTAATCTTTTACTTCTAGCTTCAGGAAAATTATTCAATGTCATTCAGTTCTATCTTTTGCTTTGGAGGTGAACGAGAACTGTTATAAATCATTGAGTGTATGTTTGCGTAGGTATTAAATATGTATGCCTTGTTTGAAGGACACAAGAATGTATACTTTTTTTTTGGAAAAAATCCCACAAGTGAACAAACATCCTTAAGTGTATGTGTTGTTGTGACATATTGAAGTTCGCCATTTGAAGATCTGGAAAACTTAGTTTAAAAACTTATTGTAAGTAGATAGTTTTGTTTTGTAAGTTGATAGTTTTGTTTTGTAAGTTGATAGTTTTGTTTTGTAAGTTGATACAGTGGAAGCTCTTATAACGACCTGCTCTTATAAAAATACTCTCTTATAAAGACCCAAAAATTAGTCTCTATAAGAGCACTTTTGTGCTCTTATAAAGACTAATCTTCGAATCGATTCAGCTTATCGAATACTTTTCTGGATCGGTTTGTGTGCGTCACACAAGAATTAGCCAATAAACAAATATCAGAGTATGTTAAACAGCACCAAGTAACGATCGCATCTTCTTCTCGCATGCTTTGCCCGGGGTAACCGGCTACAATCCCAAACTTTCGCTACCTAATATCCTTGTTGATTTTAGACTTTAAATTTATTAGCTTATTCATTTATCTTTCTTTATTTCCAATTTTTTGACTTATATTTAAGACATACATTTTTCAAATTGCATGCAGATGCAGGTGAAATTGATGTAATAAATTTTGTTAAGCATCAGACCTTTCTAAGAAAGCTAAGCTATGCAATAAATTAATATCAAAATCAAAATTTAAAAAGCAAACGCAAATATTTATACTCTGTAAAATATTGATCTTGAACTTTATATAAATTAAAATAAAAG
The DNA here is from genome assembly GCA_963680715.1 of Tetragnatha montana. Taxonomy (NCBI): domain Eukaryota; kingdom Metazoa; phylum Arthropoda; class Arachnida; order Araneae; family Tetragnathidae; genus Tetragnatha; species Tetragnatha montana. Next base: position 1,139,242 of record OY796681.1, read on the forward strand.
AAAAAGATAAGGTAATATAACATGAAATTGGAAGTATCAAGACTTCATAAAATAAGAAATAATTGTTTAAAGTGAGGAAAGATCAATTGGATGATTCGAACTGTGTTCTAAATCCCAATGATATCGTTTTCAGGTTGAGATTTCCTCCAGACTTTATAAATTAGTCTACTAAAAATACATCATTGAGGGAATCGAGTCCACCTTCCCGAAAAGCATCAAAATTGATAGTTTAGCATTAGCTTAACGATGTTTATTGCTTTTAAACGAGTGATATTCTACACTCGAGTGTATCACTCGAAGTTTGCTCTTATAGCGACAAAAAACTCGGTACGTATTAATTACGCTATAAGAGCTTCCACTGTCTATCAGATTTACATTATTATTTGATTTTGTCTATCAGAAAATACAATGCGTCTTTGCCATTGAACCTAACTACCCACTTATCACTTAAATTCAGTGGCGGCTCGTGAGTTGATAAACTGGGGGTTCACACCCATTTTATAAAAATTAAAATTTACACACGATCTAGAAAGAGAAGGATGTTGGTGTTGGACCAATACATAAAAAAATATCTCTTAAGAGTGTAGTTTTAAATGCCTAAATTCTTCACTGCATGCGCTTTCATTTTGAAAAAATATGCAATTAATGGAAATAAACAAACACTTATGAATATATTCATTTCATTTTTTATAACATTGAGGCAAAAGTCATAATACTTATCCATATCATATTCATAATACCTCACAAACACCTTTTATAATTATTAAAAATTAGTTGACATGAATATTATAATTTTCTTTTCAAAAAGTACTTTTCTCATTTTCTAATCAGCCGAAAAAATCCAGACCACAAAAAAAAACCAAGCTGAGCTTCAAAAACGCAAACCTCGGCACACAAAATTTGTGCTAGCGGGAATCCAAATTGCGAGGCCGTAAGCTGAAAATTCCCCCGGCAAGCAGTCGGGGTTTCTTCGGAATCTCGTATTTTTTACGTTCACACGTGCTAAAAAGGAAAGAAAATAACAGTTCATTCTTTTTTCGATTTCTTTCGCGTTTCCGGTAGTAAATTTTTCTTATTAAGTAGAGAAGGGGGGGAAACATAATTCTGAGTATAAAAAAGGAATTGAGAATATATTTCCATTGATATTTATTTATCTTTATATTCGATTTTTGTTCTACTTTTTCTGTGGGTGTTCACGTGCTCCTGTGCTCCTATGTACGAGCCGCCACTGCCTAAATTTGAGTCTAACTCTGTCAGAGAATGCAATCCGCTTCAAGAAACTTCCCATAACTGACTCTCGAATCATTCTGGAACTTGATTAATCTTCTTAGATTGAAATAAAGGTAATTAATCCGTAGGTGTGTTTTTATATACTTCTCCGAACACACTCTAGAGAACATGAATCTGATCTTGACAGAGGATAGTGTGAAACCCAACTTGAAGAACATAACCTATGCGTGGCCTAGTAATGTGGATTTCAGAGGAAGGGAAATTAGAAAAGAAATACAAATGGTAAGTACTACATTTCTTTCTACAGTAGACAATAGGGTGGTCCAAAAAAACAAAAGTCCGATTTTTTTTCAGGCCCCCCTCCCCAAAATGTGACCCTCAGTATAAAACTAATATTCTGAAAGTTTCAGCTCAAAAAAATAATATTTTGACCCCTCCTCCGAGCGTCAAAGTTAAAAAACTCGAAATTTTGCACGTTTTCACCTATAAAATCCGAACCGGTTGTTGTAAAAATACAAGACTGGTTTCATTTTGTAGATTATTTATTTAGCTTCAACTTTTTAATTGAAACTTGTTTGTAAAACTTACAGATCAAACGATAAAAGGGGTTTTACTAACTCCCCCCGCAATATCAATTTTTGAAGGAGTGTCAGGAAATTCCTTAAAATGTTTCAGCTACTGTAAAATGGTTCAAAAACATATAAATAATGGTTATTGACTGCATAGGTATAAAATTTAAGAGATTTACAAAGAAAAAAAAATAATTTTAGTTCATACCTGTTAATATTTTAACTATCCTAAAATAATTCAAATAAAATACATAAAGTAATTTTTTAAACTAGTTAATAAATGCATAAGGTGTAAAAGTTGACAAACAAGCAAAAAAAATTCAAATTTATTAATTTTAACTTATTTCCAAAATTTTTCTCTTCACTGAGTTAGGTGTAAGAACCTTATTTTAGAAGAATTTTTGAGAGCGGTATTTTACTTAAAAAATGGGATCAACTACAGGACCTCCACCTGAAGTTTTTAAAACTTTCAATTTAAAATGGGCTGAAATCAATTAAAATAGCTACGGAAAAAGAGTTGATAAAAAGAGGTCAAGTTAAAATCAAAATGGCATCGGAAATGTTGGAAGTTTCATAACTGGGCTTGATACATGGAACCAAATATCAATTAGAGCCCCAGGTGCCATGCATCATGCTAGTGTTAGATAGATGACAAATGCCCTCTATTGCGTGAAAATTATCTTTTTCGGATACGAATTCCCTCTAACTCTTACAGAGATAGATACATACCAATAGAAGTATATTTGTATTACCTTAATAAACATCAAAATTAAAGTTTGGTTAAATGCACCAAAGAAATTTGCAACTAATTACGAATAATAAATGTAGAAGTATCAAGAGTTATAACCACAGTACCATAGTTTAAGAACTTGGTGTCTTAAACCCTGAGACATTTGAATTTTTGACGAAAGTTTTATAAAAGAAATTAAAATTAACATGCCTTTGTCTAATGAGGAATACTAGAACACTAGATGAAGACTATAGTGAGGAAAATAGAATAATAAAAGTGAAAGTGAAAAGTTTCCATTAATCAAAATACAAGCTAATAGTTTCAGAAAATTATCACTCAGTAGAGGGCTTTTGACATCCATCTAGATTCTAGAATGATGCATGGCACCTGGGGGTCTAATTGATATTTGGTTTGATGTATCAAGCCCTTATAAATATTTGGCCCTTGGAATACTTCCCTGCAATCTTGAAAGATATTTCGGGTTTTTCAATTGTCCAGGCTTCTTCCAGGAGCTTCCAACATTTTCAATGTCATTTAATTTTTACTCTTGACCTCTTTTTATCAACTCTTGCTCCTTAGCTATTTTAATTGATTTCAGTCCATTTTAAATTGAAACTTTTAAAAACTTCTTAACCTTCTTAAACCTTAAGCCATGTAGAAGTCTCCTATTGTTTAATTCTCGTAAATAATCAACAGCTTATATGTAAAAAAAAACCCCTTCAGGTGGAGGTCCTGTAGTTGACCCCATTTTCTAAGTCAAATACCGCTCTCAAAACTTCTTCTATAAATAGGGAGATCTTGTAGGAAAATACGCCATTCAGTCTTCTGCTTATACCTAACTCGCAGTGAAGAGAAAATTTTTTGAAATTGGTTAAAATTAATAAATTTGAATTTTTTTGCTTGTTTGTCAACTTTTACACCTTATGCATTTATTAACTAGTTTAAAAAATTAATTTATGTATTTTATTTGAATTATTTTAGGATAGTTAAAAAATTAACTGGTATGAACAAAAATTATTTTTTTCTTTGTAAATCTCTTAAATTTTATACCTATGCAGTCAATAACCATTATTTATATGTTTTTGAACCATTTTACGGTAGCTGAAACATTTTAAGAAATTTCCTGACACTCCTTAAAAAATTGATATTGCGGGGGGAGTTAGTAAAACCCCTTGTATCGTTTGATCTGAAAGTTCTACAAACAAGTTTCAATTAGAAAAGTTGAAGCTAAATAAATAATCTACAAATTGAAACCAGTCTCGTATTTTTACAACAACCGGTTCGGATCTTGTGAAAACGTGCAAAATTTCGAGTTTTTTTGGAACTTTGACGCTCGGGGGCGGGGTCTAAATATTATTTTTTTGAGCTGAAACTTTCAGAATATTAGTTTTATACCGAGGGTCACATTTTGAGGGGGTGCCCCGAAACTTTGGATGAAAATTTTTTTCCCCATGTTAACCTGAACCACCCTAGTAGACAATCTTTTTTATAAAATCTCATAGGGCTCAAATATTTTCCAAAATAACTTCATACCTTTGCAAAACAAGTTTTTTTTCCTTATGCAATTTACAAGAAATAAAGTTTTGCTATTAGTCCAGATTCAAATGATGGCTTGAATAATCTTCAAACCAAAGCAATCCTTCACTGGTTATATTGATTTTTAAGGTTATGACTTTAAAAATCAATGAATAACTAAAAAAAATCGGCTTTTGCAGGGAGTTAAGTACCCTTTCAACGAAGTCTACAATCTGGAGTCCGCCAACCCACAGGGAATGGATGTGAAGCCTTTGACATATATCCAGCAGGTGAGTTATGAGCATTTTGTTGAGTGTTTGTTTCAAAGAAGTTTTTAATTAATGCTTGAAAATGATGGGTGACATGTTAAAGTGATTAGAGGCTCTTTCGCTCTTTCAGTTTGATTGTTTCAACATTCCATACATTCACTAGAACTTCAGAGGTTTATGTACTTTGAAAATCCACCAGTAACTGTGTAGTCAAGGTTATTAGAATAAGATAAGGTTGGCTCTTCACATAGGAACGAAAATTCGTGTGACGTACTGCTCTCCAGCCGATTACGTAATTCGCGTGATACCCCAGCTTCTCCTTCGATTGGGTCAGATAGAATAGGGATTTTTTTGACAGGAGAGAGGGAAATTTAAACTTTGATCCAACAATTCAGTTTTGAAGCATTTAAGATATGAATCTAAAAGGGTTTTCGTTTTAGATTGAATTGATATTATAGCTTCATGTTGATGAATATCTATTGTTAATTTGAAGTAAGAAACCGAAGTAGATTGTCCCAAAGGCAAGAGGAATCCATAGATTGGTTTTAGGAACATATTAATTTCTTTTAGATTAAAAGCAATTTTGATTTGGGAGGGACAATATATTTCTAGCTCCCTTCATGGAAACTGAAAAGAGTTGAAATAAAATACTAAAAGCAATTTATAGACTTATTATATTATTATAAAGCTTGGCAATATTTTTTAATTATTATTATGTATCATTTTTTAATTTGAAGACTATTCAAATTTTACACTAAACACAGGATCAATGTGACCTCACCTTGGAGATCTTATAAAATGATCATATCGTAACTTTGGAACACTGATCCAACTTCAAAACTAACTGTTCCAGTTCGAGTTTCTTTCGGCGATCGTATGTGGGAGTCGGCAAGTTGGTGAAGGTTTATACCCAATAAATTATCTCCTTCATGTTTGTCATGTTTAATCAAAATTGAATTCGAAATCAACAGATTATTTGATTTTTTCTTCATGTAATTATCACTTAGAATCTAAGTGATCATTTATCATCTGATTATGTGATTGTTTTAACACTGATCAATATGTCTTAGATAGATCAGTGTTACTACAATCATAATCAGAATATAAGATACATTAGAATAATAAATTCAGTGAGATCAGATTAATTAGTACCTAATAAACTAACTTTGAATTTTAATAAATTAGTAATAAAAGCGATTAGTAGCGTAATCAATTTTATACAAAACATACAAACACCTAAAAGTATCGGATTGTAACTAAATACGGCTTAAAAAAACGTATTTAGAATTTTCTAAAATACAGATAGTGGGAATTTGTTTAACTTTTAAAACAGTTACAAATCGATCAATATTGATTTAATCAATGAACCTCCGTAATTATGCATAGGAATCAGTTTTAAATTTCATAGTTTGTATTTAATCCACTATTTGGTAAGCTATAAACTTGTTCTTCAAGTTGCTTATGAGAAGGAAAACAAGATACTCATAATTTAATTCAATGAAAAATTTTAATCCGTTTTAACCCATCAGAAGTTAAAAAATTGAATGCACCCATATAGATCACAAGTATTGATACTTAAATATATGATTTGTTGCTTAGGCAAGTTCACAGGTCTATATTTTCCCTTCCGCGTCTTATATTTCTCCCTTCTACGTAAGAAAATCCCTATAAGAAGCTCCGCGATTTCCCTATGTAACCCTGATTGGTCACTCCTGTCAAAACTTCAACGCCTTCCAGCCGATTACGTCATCCTGGCTGAAAGTAATCGGAGAGCCAGATGAGCCCCCCCTGCTGTGTAGTATACTTGTAGTTTACATTGAGATCACGTTTCTGCTTCTCCATTTCAACGCTTTTTATTAATTGATCCCATCCTATTGGTTCTCTTGTTTGTAACCGACTTAAAAAAAGGAACAGATAATTTCGATGCGTTTAAGAGGGCCAAATTTCTGCTCCTTCATTTTAGGTATGTTGACTGAATTTATTAGAGTGGTTACTTTTTTTTAATGACAGAATATTCCCAGTGAATGATCAGAGGTAAACCTTTTGGCTTCTTAGCGAGTTCATAGTTCCTTTATACTGGGTATCTATGAAACCGTAGAACGAACATTGAGAGATGATAGGACTTATCAAGATGAACAAAAATTAGTACAGAACCGGGGGTCTGTTCTGTTCTCGGGTTAGGCAAGGTAGACTCAGCCTCACTATCATTTTTTAACAACTACCCATTGTTTAACACCTAATATCTAGAAAATGTGTTAAGAACTTGTCTGCGTTATGGCCCTTAAAAAAAGCGGCCACAACGCGTTCTGAGCATTTTCAAAGCGGCTATAATTCGAATTTTGGGTTGTCGTTTTGATTAATTCCACAATGCCTTGTGGTCGTTTTTTTCGGTCCATGAGTGATTTAGGTTTTTAAGAAGCCTAACACCCCATGTCCACATATTCTAAAAGTTTTTCTGTTACAGGTTCTGGCAGTTTGTACTAACGCTGATCTACTGAAGTCTGATTTATTTCCATCTGACGTTAAAAAGAGAGCAAAAACCATTCTAGACCAATGTTTTGGCAATAACATAGGTAAAGTCTCATCTTTTAGAGCCTGAGGAATTTAAAATTTCGCTCTAGTTGACCAGGTTCTATCGCAGTATCGCGACCGCAGCAAAATGAATAGTACAGGGGTATCCAATCATATCACAGGATTGGATACCTGTGTCAAATCAATACCTAACATGTCAAATAAAAGTTTTAGAAGGTAAAAAAAAATTGATATAAACATAATTCTAAGGAATATTCAGATGAAATTGATGCACATTTGAATTAAAGTTGGGAGCTAGCTCTATATGATAATAACACCCACGTATATAACACCCACAAGCGATTTTACGAATTCTCCATGAGTGAATCTCTCTTGTTGTATAATTTGATGGAATGTGTTAAGGGCTTGCCAAAATTTCGAACATTTTTTTTCTACATGATTAAATTTTGTCTTCAACTTGAAATTTGGTAGAAATGTTTATTTTAAGAGTTCAAAATTTAAATTTTCTTAGTAAATTTTTCAAAATAATTTTTTTTTGACCAAATGAAGGAGAATAAAATTACGAACAAAATGTGACTGATTTCAGGTGTTTTTAAATTGTATAGTTCTAGAGTTATTATCTGTTTTAAAATGCAAGAAAAACAACTTTACAAAAATTCTTTTTGGCATTAAAAAAATTATTGCTACCAAAAGAGGGGTGATGGAAGAATGAAACCTGGAACATTATATCTATACAGGGTGAACCAAAAATCCTGCCCTGTTTTTAAAAATTAATAACAAAATAACAAAAAAGATAAAAATACGCCGTCTTCACCAACCTACTTGAATTAATCGTTAGTTTTTGTACACAAAATTTTGAAAAAGTGTAGTTCTCGAACTTTTGGATAGATGGAAGCACTATTTTTTTGATTTTTTGGGGAAAAAGAATAGTCTTGTCCCTATGCTTAATTATTCGTAGGGAAATCAAATATTATGAATATAATCGATTCCATAATCGAATGAGTAATCGATCCTTGGATCCCAGTTACTCAGAATCGGCTTTAAACAAAAATTTAAACGATTAAGCTTCTAATAAGAACATTGGATTAAAGAAATTTTTGGTGCATTTGGGGGGAGCCATTGATTAGTAGATTTAGGGTGCATTTCTCCTAAAACCTGTATGATAGAAGTGTGATAATTTTGTAACAATCGCATTGGAGTCACAGATGTGGTCGGGATGTCACTGGGATATATCTGTGATAATCTAATGTCCGGGATTTGGGATCAATTTTTGTGATAACTTGTGACATCGCTGTGATATTACAGTGTGACCAGTTTGTGTCAAATTGATGCACATGTGAGATCTTATCGTCACGGTGTAACAGATCACATCGAGGTACTAACAACCATAAATTACGTGAGGTCAAAAAGAGGGGAGGGGTTGGAAAAATCTCATCAAATCTCACCAAGGGGGGAGGGGGGTCGATTAAAATCTCATGTCAACTTTTTAAGTTAGAAATCATTAGAGAGTTAACTTCTATTTATTGCTGTCATTTTACAAATTTCGACCGGATGATAACATAATGTCCTTTCCCTCCCCCACATTATTAATAATGTAAAGGTTTTAGGTGCTATGAAACACTAAATGCAAATGAATAGGAGAGAAAATCATTTTTAAAAAATTGTTGGTAAATCTCACTTGGGGGTAGGGGGGTCCAGGAAAATCTCACTAAATCTCACCAAGGCGGGGACCAGATTTTGGAAAAAAAACACCTCACGTAATTTAAGGATGTCCCCTAATAGCTTGTTCGCAATGTGGATTTCGACGAGGTGGGCATGATGAGCGTGATCGAATTAGTTGCGAAACGTGAGTCTCTAACACAGAAGAGTAACTTCGTAAACGATTCAAATTTCAACCATTTCAAGAAATTGAGATTTAACTAAATCCGATAAAAAACAATCTTACGATTGAATCAAATTTGCCTGGATTGCGATCAGCTTCCAGTGCATCCATGCACGCTTCACCACTTTATAAAATAGCGAGACCGAGAAAATAATCAAGTAAAAATGCACCCTACTAATCGAGATGTGATCTGTCACACCATGATCCTAATAGTCAATAAGATCTCATATTTGCATCAAATCATATGGTTTATGGTTCAAATCATATGGCACCCTAAATCTACTAATTAATGACTCCCCTCCCCGAATACACACAAAAAAAATTGTTCATTCCAATGTTCTATTTAAAAGGTTAATCTTTTAAATTTTTGCTTGAAGCCGATTCTGAGTACTGGGATCCAAGGATCGATTACTTATTCGATTCTGGATTCGATTCTATTCATAATTATTTGATTTCCCTACGAAGAATTAAGCGTAGGGACAAGACGATTATTTTCCCTCAAAAAATAAAAAAATAGTGCTTCCATCTATCCAAAAGTTCGAGAACTACGCTTTTTCAAAATTTTGTGTACAAAAACTTACGATTATTTCAAGTAGGTTGGTGAAGACGGCGTATTTTTATCTTTTTTTGTTCTTTTGTTATTGATTTTTAAAAACAGGGCAGGACTTTTGGTTCACCCTGTACTGTATATCTATTAGTTCCTCATAAAAAAATATGAACAAAATGTGAGGGTTTAATCTATGGTTTTTTAGTTATTTTGTAAAAAAATTAGCACTTTTTTGAAACTGTAAGGCTTTTGCGACACGGGCTAATATTTTTTGATTGTGCTAAAATTTTGCAAAAACCATTTATTTGTATGATAGATCAAATTGGGGGGGGGGGCGTCACATAAAATTAGTTAGGCTTTTAAAAATAAGGACCACCCTAATGTGTATTTATTAATGTGTATGTGTGTCACCCTTTTTGTATCTAATAAACGTATACTTTTTGTTCAAATGTGGTGCCCCTTATCTTTGTTAGGATCGTACAGCATACACTCTGGTATTCCGGGCGTCACAAAGCAAATAGCCAAGTACCTGGAACAAAGAGACGGCGTACCTTGCAATGAAAAGGATATCTTTCTCACAAATGGAGCTACCGAAGGCCTTCAAGTACGTATAATATAGAAAATAATAATGATTAAATCAATTTTTTAAACTTTGTTTCTAGCAGAATTTAAGAATCATATAGATTTTATACAGGATGTTCACTTCTCATGTGTGTAGCTGATTTCTTAACCATTCGTTTTAGATACAAATACTTCCAGTTCTATAAAAATGTGAAGTAGAGAGTAAACTTTTTATAATTTTTGTTCATAAAACTTTTATTATTAAATATTTTTATAAGGTTTGGTCTTATCCATAGTATTTATTAAGTAAATTCATTTATTGTATCTAATAAGTAGTTAATTTTATTTGGTATTTTAATTTTGGTAATTTAATTCTAGGGAAAAAGAATAATAAATAAACCTTCAGAGGGTTGATCAAATGATTCAAATTTTTCTTTTGGGGGCATAAGGTTGTAACATATATGCTACAATAATGGCATTTTTGTTATTATTAGGTTGTTTAGTACTCTTTATTTCGCTTTCAGGTTGTCTTGGAGTTATTAAATCAGGTTGTGTCTGAAAAACCTCTAGGTATTTTAAAACCTGTCCCTGAGTATCCTTTGTTCAAAGCTGAATGTTTTCGGCATGGAATGTATGGAGTAAGTTTCAACTTTCCGAGTTTTTCAAATTTCAGAACGACGAAGCCGGGGGCAAGGACCTATTTTTACTTTTCGCCCTGAAATTTTTCATTTATCCAAAGTAAACTGATGAAACAATTTTCCTTCGATACTTTAGCCTTTCATGCACAACATATTTTTTTTTCCGGAATTTTAACTGAAGTATTTCAGTACTTATAGTCTGTGTAAATAAAATCGGCGGTTTCACGTCATTCTTTACCTTGGCAACGCAGAAGAAATACATTGAGAAAAAACTCAAGGTCATCCGCCGATTCTATTTACACAGAGTTTATAATTGGCGAAAGTTTTAATCAATGTAGATAGGTCTAAAGTAGTATAACTTGGTTTCAAATTAGTACGGGAGAAGGCGTTAAAATCAAATACTCATCTGCCCGTACACGATTTTGATATGACAGAATAGTGTTAGTGGTGCTGATTACGGAATCGAGCGTCAGCTGATCAGGTATCGGTGGGTTGAGCGGGGGGAGGGAGTGAAAGTCGCTAAAAAAAGTGAAAAAAATACTCATCTGCCTGTGAATGAAACTTGGTGGGGATGGTAATTTAGGTCTTCCTGGTTACAAAAATGACCGTCAGCTGGCTGGGTGCTGGTGGAATGACCGTCAGCTGGTCAAGTGAACTTGCAAAAAAAGTGAAAAAAATACTCATCTACCCGTGGATGAAACTTCGTGGGGATGGTAATTTAGACCTTCCTGATCACAAAAATAACCGCCAGCTGGCTGGGTAGCGGTGGAAAGACCGTCAGCTGGGGCCTCAAAGTTCAGCGAAACACGTGCTTTTAGTCCAGGCAATCTGTGACTTAACCGGTAAAAAATTTGATACATTTGGTTTTTCAACGGTTTTTACTTGGGAATGACCTCAAAAATATCATACTAAAAATTGGACAAAATCGGTCCGCGGGAAGTTTAATTTTTTTTTTCTTTTAAAAAAATGGCTGAAAAAATTTCGAAAAATCAGTTAATAGTAATCGAGTCTTATGATACATGTTTATGGGCTATTTTTCAGTGCTGAATACGAATATTTCATTTAAAAATTTAAAAAATTAAAATTTCAATTTTTAAAAATTATTTGAAAAATTGGATATTTGAACAAAATAAAATATCGCTCAAAACCACAAAATAACTGCAAAAGAAGTAATTGTCTCTTTTTTTGTTAAAAATTAATTTGTTTCATTCTTTTTAGTGGGTTTGTAAAATGTAGGTTCGCTTATTCCGGATTCGGAGGTTTGCATTGTGATAACAGATTAAAGATTCTTATAAAGTATGCTTAATTAGGTTTTATCTTGTAGAGTGAATCAACGTTGCCTTTGATCACCCTATTTTACATTAAGTTTTACGAAATTTTCAATCCAAGTTGATTTAAATAGTAAATTGACCATGCACTGACTTGTAATAAAATGAGACTAAAAGTTTGGGTTTCGAAAATTTGTGCATTACAGAAAGATTCAATATGAGGGAAGGGTGTTTCAACAAGTCTACTCAAACTGCAAAACCAGATTCCTTGCGTTGAGTACATAAAAATTGCCCTAGGAACTCTACGATGCATTTTTTTGAAAATGTGATGTCATACCCGATAAAAATTATTCTAAGTTCATCCAAAAGGACAGTGAAGGGGGACGGATGGCCAGTTGGATTTGCTCACTGCTCTTCACGCCAGCAGTCTGCGCACTGCTCCGTTGTCAGTTCAATTCTGACCTCGCCCCTTGGTGTATTTTCCTTTTTTGTGTCAGTAAAAATTCTGTCGTGTCTGTCTTACTTGACGAAGGATGTATAAGCGGATCCTTGAGATCAAGCACACATACCCGAAAATATAATATATAACCACAACCCAACCAACCAACCAACCCAACCCAGGACAGTGAATGATTGTAATATCTTAGCCTGCAAACATGTGCAAAGAACTATGATATTGTTGTTCGAAATATGTTTACTGTTTAAATCGGATATGACGTCAATCATTTCCTGTCGCAATTTTATCTAAATCATTGAGTTAAAGAGAGCTACAGCTCTGGGGTTATTTCCTTAAATAAATTCAAAATTTTCAAACATAAAATAAAAATACATATAATTTGAGTGGTGACTATTAAAATACTTGAAACTCCGGGTATTCTGATGTTTCAAAACTGAAAGAATTGGGTCGTCATATTTGAGACATAACAAAGTTTCATATCAAAATGAAAACTTCGATTTAATACTTAAATTTGAAAGTGTCATTTTACTCAGTGCAGCTAGATTCCCGCCTCCTCCGGCGGCTTTTTCTCTAAAATATTTTTTAATGTTTTTTTTTTAAATTCTAAATATGCAACTCGTATGTGGCTGGCTCTTATGGCTAAACCAGTTGAACCTTGTTTTGTTTTCTCCAACTAAATCAACGCCACCTTCGGCGGCTGTTCCCCAGGAAATTTATTTGAATTTCATTGTAATGTGTATTTTTAATTTTAACTTATGACTCATCTGTGGTTCCTAATATACCATTAGAATATTATTGTTCCCCGGCTAGATAGACTCCACCTAAAGCGGTGATATCACTATATACTACCTAACTAACTTCTCAAAAAGTTCTAGCAACCTTCAGTGGCTATATTTCCATCAACTATATTTTTTTATAGAAGATTATTTTGGTTATATTGGGTTTTTAATTCTAACTTTTCGAATTTACTGCGGTTTTAAAATCTTAATTCCAATGTAATTTTCTCCTGCCCAACCCACGCTTCCCTCGGCGGCTTTTTACCTCTAAACTTCTGGAATTTTTTTTGTGTGTTGGGTTTTTAATTTTAACTTTTCGAATCGATTACCGTTCTGACACTTTTAGTGGTGAGTAAGCTAGCCACAAGTTTTCGAGATAATAATTACAACTCTACTGGTATCTTCTATATAGTCTGTTCATTTAGAATTGGCGCCTGAAACAGGATTAGAAACGCTCAATAATGCTTCATAACGGTCATCACACAACTTCAGTGACCGATTTTTTTACAGTATTTTAACTATTTCTGTTTCGGCTGCTTTGTCATTGCAGAAGAAAATGCTTTCGATGATAATTACAATAGTAACTGCTTACAATAGTAAATATTTCTTTGTTACTTAACAGATTCTTTACTTCGGAGTTTTATTAGGTTCAGTCGGTATTTATAGCCCATTTCAATAATCTGACTCTTACAGTGGTAAGATCCCCACGAATTTTCGGGATATTTAGTATAACTCCACTGGTATCCGCTAGAGGGCGTGTTAATTAAAATTGGACCAACTTGAAAACATTTCTAATCTAATGCAAAAAACCGCGTCCAAATCGGTTCAGTAGAACATACTAAAAGGGCCTGGCAAAGATTCAACATTTATATTCGACGAATTGATAACCTCCTCCCAGGCCATTTTTTAAAGAATTGTCACTGCGGGGGCAAAAGTCCATGAATTTTTCGTAGATGCTCTTGCTCCTCTTTTAGATTGACGTTCAGGGGGTATCGAGAGAGGGATGCAGGGACCCTTCTATAACTAGGGAAAATCATACCAGTTAAAAGAGGGTCTGAGGGCTTCTCGTGGGAAAAATTTGAAAACTTGGTGCAAGAAAGCGTTTTTGGGCCCAATTGAGACAGCAAAAATTTAGGACAAAGGTTTAGATTTTCTTCATTAAAAGAGACTTTTTATGAGGGCATCTCCAAAGGAGTGAAGAGGAGTGAAAAACCTAAAAAAACGGGGAAAAAGGGAGAGACACCCTTTCTTCGAATATGAACTGAGAAAGGAAGTTTGAAGGAGTGGCAATGGGCGGAGTGGATGAAGTACGTCGGGAGTATACTCCTGGTAGGGCCACCCAAGGCGTGAAGGCCACTCCATTATGCTCGTCTGCAGGTCTCTCAGGCTCTCCCTGGTGAGCAGGCAGAAGGCCGGCCTCTCGGGGTTTTGGTCCCCCCTTTTTCTAGGACATTAGTCACATCCTCCTCGGATGCACATATCCCATATTCCATCGGGGCATTCTTCGAGGAGTGGCGACCACCGTGGAGGAAATACTCAAAGATAAAATATTTTGGACCCTCGCCTGCCTTACATATCAGGGACACCGAGCCATCGGCTACAATTAGCCGGACGCTCGTAGCAAGAAGTAAGTAAGTGAGAACTGAGAACACTTGTACTGCAGAAAGCTCTCTCGCAGATCTCAACTTTCCATGACCCCCATCAGAAACGGCCATAAATTGGGGGCAAAAGGGATTGGCCCCCAAGCCAAGTTATGTGTAATTGGACCATGGCTTCACTGATTTTTGGACAATTTTTTCAAACCTCGCTCATTACGAATTCTGAGTCTCCTCAGAAATTTCCTTTTACACTTTGGGGGCAAACTTTCATAGCTGCAGGGGCAAAATGGACCACTGCGGGGGCATTTGCCCCCAAACTTCTTACTTAAAAAATGGTCTGCCTCCTCCTTTTTGAAGTCGGTAAAAAACTACCATCACCATCGATATTGGATGCAGGGTCACGGCTTACTAGATACTATACACAGGCTAGCCGTGTTTTGAACAACGAAAACCATTTGACAACTTTTCCCGCTTGGATCGCCCACCGCCTTCAACACTGTGGATATGCTTTGCTAGTTTGTCCAGTATTGCCATCTGGATTGTTAATGATTTCCGTACTCGGCTAGCCTGTGTAGTATCTAGTAAGCCGTGGCAGGGTAAACCAAGTGTAGGATTACCATATTTTCTTGGGTCCATCCCAGGACATATTTTTGAAATTACTTAATAAATACCATGTCGATTCATCAATGATTAAAAACCAAGTAAAAAACATTAAAACTAAAAACATCGAGCAAAAATTATTAAAGTATTTTATTTTTGTACTGTTTGTTTACATTTGTAACGTTTTTCAAAAAATTTTTTGTTTGACTTCCTTTTATGGGAATTTTATGATGAAATTAAGTCATAAAAGTCAGAATTGGTCAGAATTTTTTAATAAAAATGTCACATTAATCTTAAATGTATGAAACCCCGGACATTTTTGCAACCCAGGACATTTTTCCGAACAGCTCTAATGATGACAATGATTGTTACACAATGATTGTTATTATTTCTTAGGTGAATTACAACTTAGATGAAGAAAAAGATTGGTGCGTTGACATAAAGGACTTGCAGAGAGCGGTCGATGAATCCAGGTCAACGTGTGACGTCAAAGCACTGGTCATTGTTAACCCAGGGAATCCAGGGAGTGAGTTTTTCATCTTTGACACTAAATAACTTAAATTACTGCTAATTAATTAACTTCAATATTATTTTGATGTTTTTCTTTTATAATTAGGGTATTTTATAATTATTTATATTGTAAATTACTTACTGAGAATAATTATTCCTAGAGAACATCATTGATTGACTATTCAATTCTCGATATCTTCCTAATTTTTTCAGGCTATGTCATGACAAGAGAAGATATTGAAGAAATTATAAAGTTTGCCTACAAAGAGAAGCTTTTCATTTTGGCTGACGAAGTAAGACATTATTTATTCGAATTATAACTAAAAATGAACTGGAATTGGTGATTATAACAAATGGGGATTTTACAAAGATCGGAAACGGGGTGGCTTAGTGGTAATACTTGCTGCCCACTACGCTAGGAGTTTGTGCACTGTACCTGTCGTTGAGTTCGATTCTGGGCCTTACCCTGGTTGTATTTAAGTGAAGTAATCCGGCGAGATCAATATGACGGATCCCATAGATACAGAAGCGACATCATTTTGTACTGTTTTTGAGATTGGTTCAATTTTTTTTCTATCCACTAATTCCTGCATTCGTTTAGGTACATTAATTAATCAAATAAGTAGTTTTGACTGATTTTTAAATAAGCTAGCGGGGGGAAAATGCATTAACATAATTGGAGGATCTATCTTCCGTTTTTTTTCTCGTATGCTGTGAATTCTTTAATTTTAAGTTCTTGAATTACAGCAAAAATTGTTTGTTTAAAACTTTTTTACATTTATTTCTTTAAAAGCGAGTAATTTTTCCTTTGAATAGGTCTATCAACAGAACACCTACGACCCCAATAGACCTTTCATATCCTTCAAGAAGGTCATGTACGAAATGGGAAGACCTTACAGAGACATGCAGTTAGCTTCTATCATGAGTGCGTCCAAAGGGTTCATGGGAGAGTAAGTGTTCAAACGGTGCTCACTTTAAACGGTGAAGTCCACTCACACAACAAATGAACTAAATTCCCAAGTAGCACAGATCGTTCAGATCACGTTACACGTTCCGTCGACGTCGATTTGTCCGTCCAATAACGGTGGTATAGCACGTGCTAATCTGGTGTTACCGGAACTACGTAGAACGTGTATAAATAAACGTTCTACAGTACGCCGAATAGAAACTATTAAAAACATACGTTATATGTAAACGAATATAATCCCTTTAATATTAGGATCCATTTCGGGTTACCCAACCAGCACCCGTGTATCAGCCGTATTCGCAAGACAGACCTTTCGATCCCCGATGGTCCAGTAACTCGAAATCAGAGTTAATATAAAATTCACTCCAGAGTTTCGCACGATAAAAACGGTACTTTCATCTTATTTTAATTATTTTGACTCTTTTAGTGGTGACTAAGTCGTTTCAGACACACGTTGTAAAGAACGTTCTATTGACACGATATTTGTAGCACGTTTTAGAAATACGGATATTTTACGTGGTAAAACACGTTCTGTCAGCACGGGTGGAAAATCAATCAAATTGGAACGTCGAATAATACGTCCCAAAAACACGTGACACCATGATTGAACGAATAACACCAAAGTGGAACGTTCTTGTGCTGCTTGGGATTTGAATCTTAAAATCACAACTGAAGGATTCAATTAAATACGCTGGTCTAAATAAATCAACACTTGCTGACAAAAGGGCTTGAAAAGAATGCATTGAATAAAATTTGCATTGATATAAGGTAAATGTGGGTATAGTGGACACTTTAAGGAAAAGTTTCGCTTAAATTCTCTATAAATATCAATCTATTTGCCTGGAAACGGTTACCATCCTATTTTTAGATCAACTGGATCTTCTTCTTTCGATTTTACCAATTAAAACTGTAATTAGATCGGGGAAAGTATTTTTAATTAATTTTTTAAAAGTACTCCAAATTGCTTCTATAGTGGCCACATCGATGTATCTGATGTTTCTATGGTGGACACCCTTTGCATCAAAAGTGGACACCTCTCTTTTTCTGCCTATATGAGGGGGTTTATGCATGAAATTGAGTAGGTATGGTCGTTTAGTTCTAAAAAAAAGTCTTGCTTCCTAGCGAAATATATTTTGGATTAAAATAAAATCAGTTTTATTTGACTTAGAATTTCAGACTTAATGGTTTCCGGCCCATAGCCTACGTTGTAGCTGATTTGAGAGTTATTTCCCGAAGCCAGGATGAAACCTAATTCGTACAACACCTGTTTTATGGCACAATCAACAGTTTCTGAAGAAAATCTGATTCAAATTAAAAATGATTTATATTTTTTTTAAAGCCATTGCAGTGACCACTATTGGAAAATCTAAGATTCTGTGTTGGTAAAGTGGCCACCCCCCTAAATCCTCGTTAAGTAAAAATTTTCAAATAAATTTTTTTCAGTATGATTGTATACAATCTACTTAATCTTAAAATGAATTTAAAAGTCAGTGAAACCGTAATAAATACTAAAATATCAGTTCCGACTTAACCGTTTCCTAACGCGATTCAATAAGCAAAATCAGATTTCAGTCACTCGGCCGATGGTGTTATTTTCAAAGACTTAAATATCCTTCCCATACTGATCTGTGGTATCGGTGGTTATTTAACTGATTACCTGATAGCAAAATCTACTATGCCTATGAATTTTAACGCTATTTGATAACTCTAACTCATATTAATTAAAATTAATCAACTAGGTGGCCACTATTGGGACAGTGTCCACTATACCCACATTTACCTTAGATGATTATAAGAAGTAAATATCCGGGTTTTTTTTTTGCAGATGCGGTGTGCGAAGCGGCTTTTTCGAATTAATCAACGTAGAAGAGAAAGTCGTAGGTCTAATGGAAAAACTGCTAATTTTACGTATTTGTCCTTCCACCTTTGGTCAGGTAAGACTGAGTGAAAATGCTTCAGGAAATTTTCAAGAAACTAATTAATGGTAACTTAATACCCATCTCTGCTTTTTAACGTAGGTCGTTACGTATTGCATTTGTAACCCTCCAGAACCGGGTGAACCGTCACACGAGCTATACGAGAAGGTAAGTATCTATTTCAGGAGGTCACCGAAACACGGAGAAAGGAATTTATATTTGTATTTATATTCACAGCATATTTTGAGTAATTCTCACTATTAATTATTTTTTTGAACCATTCTACTATTGTTTCAGGAAAAGAACGCCTTTTTGCAAGGCATGAAAGATAAAGCCGAATATGGCAACAAGAAGTTCAACAGTGTAAGGGGAATGTCATCTTCTTTAGTTGACAGCTCGATGTTCTTTTATCCACGACTTTATTTACCTAAAAAAGCCATAAAAGAGGCTGAAGTAAGTAATAAAGTTTTAAACATGAATCTGCTCATTTACACTGGATTAAACATTTCAGTCAAAAATTAAACAATACTAAAAAACTTGGTTTACTTTTGACATGTAATAAAATAATAAATGGAACCATTTTGACTTCAAATAACACAGAATTGAAACTCGTCGATTTTCCTTCCCCTGTCGCAGATCCGAAGTGTCCACTATCTCGGAAACTACAGATTCTAAGGGGAAAAATGGTTATTTCCCCTAAGCTTTTTCACGAAAAAGCACACAGATCCCATTTTTGTGTAGCTAGAAAGCTGACTAACTATTAAAGTGACTAAAATCTTCAAAAAATGTGATCTTAAAATAAAAAGCTGGAAGCAAATCTAAACTCTTGGTTTTACTCTTCAAGTTTCCAGTATAATTCTAACGAAGTTTTCTTCATAAAATTTTAATCGAAGTATAGGTAAAAATATAGATTTACTGTTTCCGAAATTTAAATTAATTGTTACATTACACTGGTCAACACACATTTTGATGCCGGGAATATTAAAGCTGATTTTGTATATATTTGACCTCCTTATTAAGAATATGGCATCCATTTTTGCTCATCAGCTGTAGTTTTTTAGATAATCCACAATTAAGTTTTTAAGACTTTTCTCTACTTTTTATACAAAATGGTGATATAAAGATGTCTTAAAATTTAAAAAAACAAACTCTCCAAGGTTTTTCCTATTCCTTAGGGTCCCAATAGATAGTGTATACAGTTTCAGCCCCCTAAGTTTGTTCTAAGGGGTACCTCTAGGGCCCTAAAGTTAGAAAAAATGGTCTTTTTTTTTCAGAATACTTTAAAAAATATTTTTGAGTTTGCTAATGTGATAAAACTGACTAAGATATGTTATTTAGAACTTATTTAGATAGGATAAAATATTTTTTACTTTTAAACTGCACCGCAAAATACCTATTTTCTAATTTTAGGCGAGAAATAGGGTCATTTCGTTAAAAAAGGCTTAATACCAATAATGGTGGGTGAAACAAATAAATTTCGAATTTTTCAGAAGTCAATCCTCAAAAAAGATGCCTTTTGTTGTAAAACTGAAAAAAAAATTTAAAAAAGAGAATTTTTCCACTTTTTTAAAAGTGTAGGGCTTGAAAGCTTGGGAGCAGTTTCTATTGTTATTTCACTGATATTTATCAAATGAAACTTCAGTTTTATTTCAAACATCTTTTTTGAGGACTTACTTCTGAAAAATTCGGAATTTATTCGTTTCAACCACCATTATTGGTATTTAGCGTTTTTGAGCGAAATGACCCTTCTTTTCGCCTTAAAATTAGAAAATAGGTCTTTTGCGGTGCAATTTAAAAGTAAAAATTATTTTATCCCGTCTAAATAAGTTCTAAATAACATATATTAGCCAGTTTTATCACATTAGCAAACTCAAAAATATTTTTTAAAAAATTCTGAAAAAAAGACCATTTTTTCTAACTTTAGGGCCCTAGAGGTACCCCTTAGAACTAACTTAGGGGGCTGAAACTGTATACCCTATCTATTGGGACCCTAAAGAATAGGAAAAACCTTGGAGACTTTGGTTTTTTATATTTTAAGACATCTTTATATCACCATTTTGTATAAAAAGTAGAGAAAAGTCTTTAAAACTTAATTGTGGAATATCTAAAAAACTAGAGCTGATGAGCAAAAATGGATGCCATATTCTAAATCAGGAGGTGAAATATATACAAAATCAGCTTTAATATTTTCGGCATAAAAAAAAAGGTTTTTTTTTTGTAGACCAGTGTTATAGCAGTGTTTTTTTTTTCAGACCCGAGGTTTGGAGCCTGATGAAATGTACTGTATGGAAATGGTGGAACAAACAGGGATAATCACATTCCCAGGTTGCGACTTTGGTCAAAAAACAGGAACCTATCATTTTAGGTAAAGTTGAACTCGTCTCCTCTTTGCATTAGGGTGTCTCGAGAATAAACTTTTTAAATATGATCGAGCCATGTGATAAAGACGTCCCTTCATTATTTAAAGTTTAACAGAAAATTAAAAATTCCGTGCCCCATAACAACGCGACCAAATCTTTAAAACACTGGGGCATCTTAATTTTTTTAAAACCCTTGATCCTTTGAGCTTGTAGAAAGATTCGATTAATTAATTTGATCAGTGTCATCAAATTTGAGAAAAATCATAATACGGTGATGAGTAATGCATGTTTTCCCCATTCCTTTTGGTGTACGAAGTTTCAGTTCCTAAAGTTGTAGATCAACCCTAAGGCTTAGAGTTCTTCCCAAGGCTATCGCAAGGTTTTAGGAATAAAATTTTGTCAATTGGGGATGTTTTTCTCTCTTTAGTCAAATTTTTGGGCTTTTCAGGTTTATTTGAATGCACTTTTGTGAAAGATCCTAATCGAATGAATAATAAAGTGTTTTTTTTTATTTTAGGTTTGCTTTTTTATACCCTACTAGAATGAATAACTTTTTTGTGGATAAAATTATAGAATTTCACGAAAATTTTATGAAAAAGTATGCTGATTAAAAAATGAGAAAATTAAAAGTTGATGATCATCTAGTTGGAAAAAGTGGTTCCATTGCACCTTGAATCAAGGCATACAGAAGAAAATGGAAAATAAAATTGGACGCTCCAATCTTTATTTAATACACTCCTGTTCATAAAAAATGCAACACCAAGAAGGAATTGTCCGATCAACTTGAAATTTTCAGAGTATATTCATTATGGTTTGCTATTCAAATGATTACAAATTCAGAGTTTTAGCGCATGCGTAAGATGAGCAGCACCTTTTCAATCACTAATTTAATTGTATATATAAGGGGCTGTAACGGGTGGTTAAGAAGTTGTAAGAAGGTTGTTTGTCGCTGATTATCTTGTCATTAGAAGTCATTATACCCCTTATACCTTAACGGATGTCATATGAGCATTTAACATTAATTTACAGGGCTAGTGTTTGAACGAGGATCAATGATAAGCCTCCCTGAAGGGTGTTTTGCACACTGTGTTACCGATGCTCAGATGAAAGCCAATAGGACAATAGTGATATGAGTGTGAAATCAGAGGTCCCAAGATAGTCCGGCGAGTTGAAAATCGGGGACTGAACGCCTCATAGTCATGTCAGAACGTGATCAAAGAAACTTCATCCGCATGGCAGTACCGGATCACTCAGCGACTTTTCGACATCTTTCAAACTGTCAAAACACTGCTACAGGTCTATCATTGTCTGCTCCAACAATTAATCGGTGGTTGCTCCACCAAATTCCGCGAATTATCGTTGATTTTTAAAGAGCTCCATTGATGGAATTCCATCAGTGCATAAAGCTACCATGGGGTCCACAAAAAATTTGTTTCGCGTGATTAATAGCAACAAATGGCCCTTTTAAATTAATCCAATTTTAATTTTCATCAACATGACACCCACATCGGCTTTGGACACTATACTGTAAAACGCCATCTTTTGGAGTGTTTTATCTTGCGTCATACGCATACCGCACGAACGCCCAGCGTTATGAGCTGGAGCACTATTGAGTATCATGGGCAACCTTATGAGATAAGAAATGAAGGTGATCTTAACAGACACAAATGCATTAAAATTTTTTGGAGCCAAAAGTTTACCCCACCTCTCAAGCGTTCCTGCAGCTGTATTTAATCAGGACAAATCTCGGACACATGTTTTTTGGAATGTTCCAAACTTCCATTATATCCATCAAAAGCAGTTTCTCTTTCAGCAAATTTCTTCACCTATGGAGCTTGACTAAAATTTCGTTAATTACTAATCCTCATGCTCAAAATGCTTGTTCTGTTGCCAGATTTGGTAAACTTTGGGTTTGCGAAGAATCTTTGATGAAAATCTCCTCAGGCAAAAAAGCAATCTGTTTGATTCAGTGACGTGTCGTATAGAGGCTCTCACTGCTGCACGTATGGACTACATAAAACACTGATTTTCGATATTTAATTTTGTTCCTCTGTTCTGAAAATTTAATCATTTATTTGCATCTACAAAGGTGACCAGTTGTGCAAATTTCATCAAAATCTAACAAGTCCTTCATGGTGTCGCATTTTTTATGAACATGAGTTTATATACATGAGTTTTCTATGATGATATATACGTAAAATACTTAATTTTTCCCTCTTGCCTTTTTTTCTTGTATTTTATACTCAGATAGTGTTCACTGATCAGTCAAGGCACTGGGCTTCATATTAGTTGTAACATGAGTATAAAGCTATATTCTCTGGAAAGTGATATATTATTTTAAGTTAAAAAAATCGTGGTAAAAAATTCTGCATATCAATGATAAAATTTAAATGGAACAAAATAATAAATTTTAGACAAAATTTTTAAAATATCATTTTTTATTAAAATGAGTACATGATTTACGGTTTGAGGGAATAAAATTGTTAAAAAATATCTCTTAATACGTAGTATAAGATTTTATTGAAATATTTAACTTTAATGCTGATGGAAAAAAAAGTTGGTGTTTTGAGTGTTTTAACCCTCAGAATAACCAACTTTCAAAATACCTTAAAAAAAACAAAGCTTAAAAGCCTTGTTTTTTAAAGTTTCTATTTGTATCTTATTTGTAATGTTGTATATGAATCCTTCGTATACATAATAATATGGCAATAAGATTGTATTAGTATTCATTTGTTTTGTATCTCTTTAGTATAGTTAGAGTAACTGATAGTAGGTATTTCATGAAGAGTGTACTATAGTAGACTTAAAGGTTATATTCTATAAGCTTACCTCAAAGCTGGACTTGCCAAGAACCAGCTTACATATTTAAAAGTGGCAATAGTTTTAATGATTTTTTGCTTTGTCAATAATGTGTAGCTTCTTTGTTCTTCTTGTCAAAATTCTGTTGTGTCAGTCTTACTTGACGAAGGTGTATAAGCGGATCCTTGAGATTAAGCACACATACCGGAAAATATATCGTCGGCTTACAGTCGAAAGGCACTAAGTCACTCTTTGCTCAACTACTCCGTACGAGGTTATGCCAAATTTGGTGATCATTTTACCGTTGCCATTCTAGTTATAGTGTATGAAAAATAAAATATTATTATAAAACCTTTGAAAAATCGAATTGTAAAATCTTTTATAATCCCTAAAATAACTCAATTATGATGAAATAATTTCAATTTAATAAATTATTAATCGCGAACCAACATTTAAGCTTTTTACTGTATGAATTATTTCTGGTTTAAAACAGTTTGACGAGATTTTAGAGATGCGCCAAGAGTCCGCTCGTTCGTTGGCGACATTCCACCGCTTTCAAAATATCTTACAAAAGTGACTTAGTGCCTTTCGATTGTAAGCCGACGATATGTAACCATACAACCCAACCAACCAATAATGTGTAGAATGAATGACTGGATTGTCGGGTAAGCAGACTAGTTGTTAGCGCTCGCTTTTTTGTTGTAAGTGAAATAAACACACGTCTCAGAGATATGATTGCCTTCTTCTATGATGACTAATTGGCCTAATTATGTATTATGGGATACCTTGAAAATGTAAAAAAAAAAAACTTTACAAAGAGAGAAATAAAACACACCTCATATTAAAGTTTCATTAAAGCAATGATACTTCATATAGTACTTCATTTTCTTTTAAAGTTCACCAAAATTTCGAATGATCACACGATTTTTTTACTTCAATGGTAACAAAATCTCAAATTTAAATTTTCGTCACTTATTTATAACATTTCGGCCGTTGATATAGAGCAGCGCTTCACAGAGATGAAATAAAACAATATTTGAAATTTGTTGGTATCCCACTTCTCACTTTTAGGCCAGCTTTTAATTCGAAGGTATCAGAATTCCTCTTTATAAAATGATCTTTTTATAGTTTTAATTAACTTTTTAATTAAAGAATCTTGTGACTTGAATGTTACGAAAAAAATTTGGAAACGCTATTACTAATTTCCTAAAACAAAATAAAAGTAGAGAAATAAGGTTTACTTATAAGAAATATACAACTTTGGAGTGATTGTTCACACATGGAAATACGAACGCATAAATAGATAGATATTTCCTATTTCTTGCAAAACTTTGGTTGCGATATGCTCTATATCAGGAGTCTCAAAACTACGGCCCCCAGATACTACTGATTATTCAGGTAAGAAGGCCTCCTTTGGAGGCCTTTATTTACCCTCTTGTACTTATATTTTATTATTCTTATTTTATTATACAAGTCTATTGATTGTATTTCATCATTGTGTTGATGATACAAAATGTGAATCATTTCTTAGTTTATTTACGTATCGAAACGTAAACTTGTGGATTATTAGTTTAGTGTTGTAGAAGTAGTGTAGTTGTAGAAGTAGTGTTGTTTAGTAGTGTTGTTGTTTCGAGTATCAAAATTTATGGATATGAATGAAAACTAGATTTTTACAGTTGTTTTTTCCTTTATACACTAGCTTTTAAACCTAAAGGATAAAGACCTAGTTTAAAAGGATATGAATTTAGTAAGACATTATTTAGTTTTTGTGTATGATACTGAGTATGAGATTCTATATTGGTTAGAAATAGTTTATGTGAGTAAAATCTCTACTATTGTGTTGAACAAGTGTATAAGTAAACACACATTGTTATTGGTAACAAGCCTCTTTATTTGATTACACATAGATGACAGTTACATATTGGTGAGTACAATATACTTGGTTACAATCAATGATGAGTTTATCTTGGTTAATATAGGATGTGATTACATATGATTATGATCGAGTTGTCTTGAAATAACTATGAAACTTTTAACTCAATTAATAACTTTAATCTTCATTAAAAGTTCAGAAAATTTATAATCCTACCTAAAAATGCATTGAAAAGGTACATTAAGACATCTTAATGAGCGCATAAGACGGCTTAGGGATAATTTTAAGTCTCCTCTCCGATAATGGGGTATGATATAATGACTTAATTTTCTCAGAAGATATTAAGGACCCTCCCGAAATAAATTTCTATATACGGCACATAGATCCAATAAAAAAACCTATTTACTGATAACTATTTCAAACTGTTTTACTTTCAAAAGTTCACAAGATACACTTGTGCGTGCATATTTTAAATTTAAAAGTTTCTTAAATGCGTGTTTTTTCTCTTTTGAAAATAATAATAATTGTGATTTAATTATAATGTTGTTACTTAATTCTTCTTTCAAAACATAATGCTGAACCCCCATTTAAACTACCCACGAGCCGACAATGGTTTTGATTATTTTTTTATTTAACCTCGAGTAAGTAAACGGCCCCCAAACTGCTGTTTAATAGCTAATGCGGCCCGCGGGCTGAAAAGTTTGGGGACCCCTGCTCCATGTCTATGTCATCGACCTAAAATAAACTGGAGTGACAACCTCTGATGATATAACATGCGACCGAACGTACCGGCGCGGAAGGTTACGGGTTGCCCTGTTCCGGGCAAAACAAACGAATTTCTCCATAGACTAACATTGTGTGAGTTGAACTATTTCTTGTAAACCCCCTTTTTTAAAAATATTATGAGCAACATTTAGAAAGGTCGTATCACGCTGTGCATAAGATTCCTGTGCCAACAAAACAATTCCTGTGCCAAACTGTGCCACCAAATGGGGAAAACTAAAAGAAGATGGAAATCCTTTCCGCGCAGACACAAACTTCGATAAGGTGTGATGCGGTTTCGGCACGCTCAGTTGTCACTCCAGTTTGTTTATAGCTCAGTGCCTAAAAGTGATGTATAGGTGACGATGAAAACTCTAGTTCCATAAAACAGGGGAAAAAAAGAAAATCAGAAAAAAATGCCGTACAACCTTTTAAAATACAATGAGCCTCTTACGACGAACGGAATATCAGGTAACTTGCTAAGCCCAAGACAATGGTTACGAAAGTGAGTGCTTTAGAATACCTCAAAAATCCTCCGATTTCAGGTGAAAAAAACTGTAAGTGATCTTATAACCTTCATTTAGGGAGGGGTCAACTAACTAGTATTTTTTCTTGGAAAAAACTTAGTGCTGTGACTTATTTTTGACAAAGGTTATTAAATAAATATTACTTAAGGTGTACATACACCTTGAAATCGTCAAAATTGACGAAATCATCGGAATTTATTTTATTAGTTAAAAATGTTCTTCGTTTCCTAAGCTATCAAAAGATAACAAGAACTTGTAATTTTATGACCACCCTGTATATAAGAGTTGATATTCATTGCATCCCAGATGATCCCTGTACATTAAGCCGGGTCGAAAAAGACGAAAGTCAAAAATTCGAAATATAATAGTGCGGAAAAGTTGTAGCACATTAATAAAATAATACAAAAAAAAAACATAATACCACAAAAATTTTTGAAATCGGTCAACGTTTGACCATCGCGCAACGCGGTCAAAGTTTTGATGTTTTGGTCATTTTCAGTGAAATCGGCCGAAAATCCCTAGATAACGTGCTCAAATATTGTCCTCAATTTTTTCATGGTTGTGTACCTTTATTGTCTATAGTATGTGCCTAGTTTCATTTCTTTGTGCCCAAAAGTTTAAGAGAAATAAATTTTTAAAGTTTTAAACTTTACATAAAGTTGTTTTTCCTGCATTCTTAAAATAGCCATAACTCAAGAACAACTATACCCAGAAACTTGCAACTTGGGCAATTCTATTCATATTTCTCTATTCTGTTTAAAATGGTATATATCTTGACTAACTTCCTTTCAACCAAGTAATCAAAATACTTAAAATTAAGAAAAAAAAATAATTAATTAATTAAAAATCCAAATTCTTGTAAATTTTGAAAATTTAATTTTATTACAACTGAACTGAACGTATCTTAATAAACATGCCTGTAAAATTTTAAGTTGAAATTATAATATTATCCATCGGAAAAAAATATTCAGTATTGGTAATTAGTGTAATTTCCAAGTATCTCAATTTTGTACCAATTTATGCATAGGAAGTCAACAAAAATTCATTAAATTGATTATCTCTCTATATTAAAAAAAAGTAACAGTGACCGCCGCCGCTGCCGCCGCCGCCGCTGCTTTTGAAAATTTTATTTTTGAACACTTTGAACTCTCACTACGCAAAAACTATTCCACGGAAATTTGTGAAATTTTAAACATTGCTAGACAAATGTATGAGGATCGTTTTCGTTCTAAAAGCTAATAGATGAGATAATTAGTTCTAGAGTTATTTGATGTCAAAGTCGAAAATTATTTTTTTCTGCTGCGAGTTCGCCCCCAGCAAAAGCTATGAGCAGCAGAAATATGATTTTTTTCAGACACATACTCTTAGATGTGCAGTTTTGCACCACGTCGCCCTTTTTTCGAATTTCGAATTAGTTTTGGAGTAATTAAGTTTTAAAGTTTCGAAAATTTTGACGATTTTTCTGTTTTTTCGTTATAAAAGCAAAACTAATCATTGTAGAACTATGATATTTTAAAGACACATACAAATATTTTTTATAAAAAGATTGGCTTTTTGTTTTTTCAAGAATTCTAATTAGTTTTGGAATTATTAAGATTCAAAGTTTTAATTTTTTCTTCTCTTTCTTGCCATTCACTAGAGAAACAGACGAGTTTTAAGCGTGTTTTATGATGAGTCTGATTTATTTTATTTTCAACAATGCTTTTTTCTTTAAACTGGTTGATAATTATTAGCAGACTTGCTGGATATTTTTTTAACATTTCGATTAAATTATTCATAAGCTAGAAAAGAATATATTTCAACAACATTTTTTTCTGTTAATTTGGAGGAATGATCCGAATTAAATTATTTATGCAAGAGAGAGGTATTTTCGGTATTAATTAAGCTTAATTAATTAATTAGGATTAATTAAGCCAAGAGGGTGGTGCTGGATTGTTGAGATGAACAAGCGAGCTCTGCTCGCTAAGATCGCGAAGCGATCTGAAAAGAACTGCGAAGCAGTTACGGGGGTTGGTGAGCGATAGCGAGCAGGGGGCAGGCCCCCTAGTATTAAAAAAAAATAACAGTGACCGCCGCCGCCGCCGCTGCTTTTGAAAATTTTATTTTTGAACACTTTGAACTCTCACTACTCAAAAACTATTCCACGGAAATTTGTGAAATTTTAAACATTTCTATTCAAGTGTATGAGGATCGTTTTCGTTCTAAAAGCTAATAGACGAGATAATTAGTTCTAGAGTTATTTAATGTCAAAGTCGAAAATTATTTTTTTCTGCTGCGAGTTCGCCCCCAGCAAAATCTATTAGCAGCAGAAATATGATTTTTTGCAGACACATACTCTTAGATGTGCAGTTTTGCACCACGTCGCCCTTTTTTCGAATTTCGAATTAGTTTTGGAGTAATTAAGTTTTAAAATTTCGAAAATTTTGAAGATTTTTCTGTTTTTTCGTTATAAAAGCAAAACTAATCACAGTAGAACTATGATATTTTAAAGACACATAGAAATAATTTTTATAAAAATATTGGCTTTTTGTTTTTTCAAAAATTCTAATTAGTTTTAGAATTATTAAGATTCAAAGTTTCAATTTTTTCTTCTCTTTCTCGCCGTTCACTAGAGAAACAGACGAGTTTTATGCGTGTTTTATTGATGAGTCTGATTTATTTATTTATTTATTTATTTACAAAAAAAATGATGAATTGCCTAAACCACGCAGGGCTGGCTTGTCATCTAATGATAAGAAAAGGAATTATACTAATAAGACTATTTACAAAAGATCAGTTCTGTTAATGTCTCTCAGAAAGTCACCGACTACATGCATAAGATTTTTTGAACTATTGGCTTTAGTTAATAATACTTGAAAAGTTAAATCACCAGCTGTACGAAATCCTGCTTTTTTTACGAGTTTTTCCCTTAAAGAATCATACTTTACACAAACAGTTGTTAAATGCTCTATTGTTTCAGGTACTTGACATATGGCACAAAGAGGAGAGTCTAGTAAGTTTAAGATGAGTCTGATTTCTTTTATTTTCAACAAAGTGGTTTTTTTTCTACAAAGTGGTTGATGGTTATTAGTAGACTTGCTGAATATTTTTTTAACATTTCAATTAAATTATTCGGAGAAAAGGCTTCTGCTGGATTGTTGAGATGAACAAGCGAGCTCTGCTCGCTAAGATCGCGAAGCGATCTGAGAAGAACTGCGAAGCAGTTCAGAGAGTTGGTGAGCGATAGCTCACTATGTGTGATTTCTTTTATTTTCAATTTAAGTTAGGAAAGTAATATTTCAGCAATAGTTTTTTCGGGATGATTTGGATTAAATTATTTATCAGCAAGAGTGATAAGTAGTTTCGGTTGTAAAGGAGCATTAATTAAGCCGACCAGCGGGGTGATTGGTAAGATGGAACAAGCGAGCTTTGCTCGCTGAGATCGCGAAGCGATCTAAAAAGAACTGCGAAGTAGTTCCGGGGGTTGGTGAGCGATAGCGAGCAGGGGGCAGGCCCCCTAGTTATAGAAAATAAAAAGAACAAATAGGTTTTTACAAACATTTAAGAACTAATGATCTTCTAACTTTCTGTTAATTTTGCCTTAGCGCCAACTAAAAGCTTGAAAAGAGCTTGCACTCAAAGGACAGCATTTTTTCTCGCGATTTAAACGTTGTTCGTATGCAAGGAATCTGTTTTTAAAGGAAACCTTGAGACATTTTTAATATTGGGTAGACAATTGAATGTCTGGTTAAAGTGTGGGAAGAGTTTTCCCATAAATAACCACACAGACACTTGGGAAAATGTAGATATACTTGTAGTAGATGAATCGATAAGCCACCTCCAAAGCAAAGCAAGCAAGCGTCATAACATCACATTTATAAGTACTTAGTATTATATATATCAAGGGGAAAATATCTTCAAATATTTCATTTAGTTGAAAAAAGCATGGGAATTTTCTATGAAAATGAAAATTTTGTAAGAAATATTACGCTACTGAAGTGTCTTGTTTAATACGGAAATAAAGCCATCCTCATAATTAAACTTAATGTTAGATTTCTTTAAAGAGAGTGATCGAAACTTTCCTTTAATTCCCCCTTAATTCTATCATTTTCGATGGTAAAACTGAATCGATGAGAGTAAAAACAGAACAAGTTGGTCATTCCATGTCCGAATCAACCAAAAATTCTCAA
The DNA here is from genome assembly GCA_963680715.1 of Tetragnatha montana. Taxonomy (NCBI): domain Eukaryota; kingdom Metazoa; phylum Arthropoda; class Arachnida; order Araneae; family Tetragnathidae; genus Tetragnatha; species Tetragnatha montana. The sequence goes on from OY796681.1 coordinate 1,170,297, forward strand.
TTCTCAACATGGCCATATCTGATTTTAACGAAAATTTCAGGAATTGCTCTCTCCTATGATATACTACTTCATAAAATGTTTTTATTATTCCATTTATTTGATAATTCTTTTTTATAAAAATTTTTTGAATAAAGGAAGAAAATCAAATTTTTGGCTCTTTAATCTTACACAACTGAACTTTATTTGCCCGAGAACATTCTATGACCCCTCGTTTTAAAGATAATTTTGCAAGGTTTAATTTAATATAAAGTTTGACTATGTCCACGATAAAAAACGTTTAAAAAACAATGTTGGTGTCCTTGAATATTTTGGCATAAAAATTATACATATTTACATTATAAAGTACGAAATCTAAAAATAATGGAATGGGACAGCCATATGGGATCAGGAGTTATAGCAAAAAGAGTTGTTTTAAAACACAACTGTGTAAGTTAAAGTGGCCAAATATTTATTATTTGTATTTAATTATTAATTAATTAATTAAATTATTAATTCTAATATTAAGGAACTGTGCCATAATTGGCCACTTCAACTTTTAATTCTGATAGATTCAACTACATAGAGACATTTTTGTTTGTGAATCTTAATTATATTTAATATCGGAATCTTGTACATAGTAAAATACATAGAACAGTTGTAAGAAAATATTAGCTTTTTAGTTTTGGACATTAATTTAATATAATTATATTACCACTGTGATCTCAATACCCTGTTTGGTTAATATGTTGTTTCATTTATTGTTCATTCATTTCTTTATGTTGTTGATTGTCATTCATGATGTTGTTTCATTGCATCATTTTCTTCATACATGGCTTCTATTTCCGATTTAAAGATATCTCTGCATATTTTCCTTCGGATTTTCATAGTTAAAGTCAGCTGACCACCTTGATGTGTCAACGGATCAGGAAGCAAATGCACAGCTCTAGCCTAATCAAATAAGAACTCAAAACATAAACTAAAAATTCTATATAATAAAATTTTTCTTTATTTTAAGTAATGCAGTGCATAAAAAGATAGATTGTAAAAAGAGATAAAATTATCGAGGAGGTAAAACTTTTCATCTTATTTCCCTTCAATTTTTTCCACCGTTATTACAAGAAAAGTAAATTAAGTATTGCCTCATTTATAAAGTTGAAGACATTTTATTTTACTAGCTTTTTCTTCAGGAGATTGAGCACTAAAGATAATCTGAACCGTTTTACCAATCATCAAATATATTTTGGCTTTCCAATTGATTTACAAACTTTTATATAGGACCTTTTAATATTTCCCTAATATTAACTGACTAGAGCAAAAAAAAAAAAAAAAAAAAAAATGGAGGGGGGGGGGGGAACGTATAATGTAGTTACTGTTAATATCATGCTTACCTGTTCAAAATATAACAATCCCGCTTCTTCGCCTAATCTACACATATCATTCAAAATTAGCTTCTTCAATATCTGCAAACATATTATGAAGAGTTTTTTTAGTCCTTAAAGTCAAATATGCACTTTAATGAGAAAGGTTTTCCTCGTTTCTACAGAAATGACTTACAGAACATTAAAATTATTTGCACCAAAATTGACACGTTTCGGTCAAAATTGACACAATGATCCAGGCTAAAGATATTCTTGACTTAGATAGTTATAATAAAATACGACGTTAATTTCACTTACGGGGTTTTTGCAAGCTTCATTCCATGTCGTCTCACACTTCAGAACTTCTTTCATATAAGGAAGCAAAACACTTTTTTCTGGCACAACGATGGATACTAAGAAATCCTGTAAAATAAACTTAAGTAAACGTGTTTCCTCTTTATTTTCTCTTTTAATATCCCGAATCAACTAATTTTTTAAAACACTTATTAATCGATATGAAATTATTAAACAATAAGTATTAACACAACTGAATACACCTGAATTTATGTATTTTTCAGAAGATAATTTGTTGATTTTACATCCAGACCATGACCAATTTAACAAGCATTAAATTTGTAAAGTTGACACCAAATAAAAAATGGCATTTATCAATGAAATTTATCACTTTGCCCGCCTCCACTTCGGGCATTATTAATATGCCCGATTAATCCCTTCGCCCGTAACATATATATGTTCTTTAAAAAAGGTATTTTTTAAATTGATAAAGATTTGCTTTTTTGTAAAGGGTATATAACATATTCACATATACCAGTCGTAAAAATTTATAAGCTTGCATTTCTTGGTTTCTGAGAAGAAGCTATAGTATTAAGATGTACGCACGCGGTCTCCTTTGATAAGGCACATATTTTTATACTGCATCTCACCTTTTTAAGCCGGATCAAAATATTCTGACACTTTACCTTCATACTGTCACCATAAATAAAAACTTGTGAGACGTATATACTTCTTGAATAAATGTCTTCAATTTTCCCAGGTATGATGTAGGAATTGTTTGTAATCTTGAAGATGTTTGACCAACGTTCCAAAATTATCAATGAACCATCCTATTAATTATGCAAATATTGAGTTACCGTTAACATGGAAAAAGTCAGTTTTAAAATAACGTCTTATTTAAATAAACTGCTAACATTTGTTTTATACACTATTTCTAAAAGATTTACATCCGATAATTCCATGAACGTTTTTATCTACAAGAAATACTTCAACTCCTGTAATAATTATTTTAAACATTTAAAATTTTGTTATTTAAATGAGCAAAATGACAAATTTTTGTACAGTGTATCACAAAAAAATTTTAAAACTAGAAAGAATGTTTGTATACATTTTAAAGCAATGGATTTTAATTTTAAAATAATCTCTTACGGGTAGAAACTTTCCGATATCTCCTGTATGTATCCATCCTTCTGAATCAATTTTTTCTGCTGTCTGTGAAGGGTTTTTTAGGTAGCATTTAAAACTCGTATGGCCCTTCACACAAATCTGAAAAATAGCAATTAAAACTTTTCAAGAAGAAATGTAAGAACAGTAGATTTCTGCAACATCAAAACTTAGTAGTAGGCGATATACAGGGTGTCCCAAAAAAGACTGACGCATTTTAAAAATCAATAACTCAAAAACTAAAAAAGATAAAAATGTGCGGTTTCTTGCCCCCTACTTGTTAGGCCAAAGAATTTTCATCCCAGAATTTTCGAATTTAGTTCCAAAATTTTAACTAGATGGCAGCACAAGAATTTTTTGAGGGATTTAGGGAAAAGGTATCGAAATAATCCCTGTTACTTAACTTGTGACAGGAAAACCAAAGTTTGATTAAAAATCGATTCACAGAATCGAATGTTGTTCGATCCTGAACGAATCTTGTTCGATTCTCGGAAGATTTAAGATTCGATCTAAGGAAAATATTAAGATTTGGGTTACGCTTTGAATCAGTTTGACAACTAAACCAAACTGTGGTCCTCCCCTTAAGACGGATCTCTCATTTCAGCCAATATTTTTCAAATTACTGAATTTGATTTTGTTAAATACGCATTAATTTTTTCTAAATAGGTAGAATCCAAATAAATTCTTTAAACGTTTATTGAGGGAATGAGAAGTTTAGATTATTGATGATCTTTAGAACAGTATATGGTAGTTTGTGCTACGATGCACATAACACGGGTGATTGTGTTCCGAGTGAATATCCTAAATTACCGGGTTTTCTATTAAACTTACAAGTTTCTATGGCGGATGTTGGTCAGATAGCGTTGGGTGGGAAAATGGGTCTAGTGGGGTAAAATAGGGGGGTCTAGGGATTTTAGCAGTTTATATTTATAAAATTTAATGTTTTTGGCATGCTTACTTTTATTGAGACTCAAGTAAAATCAGCATGCCAAAAAAAACATTAAATTTTATAAATATTAGCCGCGTTCACAACAGCCATTCTACCGGACGAAAGGCAGAGAAAACCGGTTCTTCTTCCACCACTCTCCCTACGCAGGGAATAAATCACTTGACTGTCAGTTGGAAATTCTCTCCTGGGCAATAGCAGTAGGAAATGCTTTAATTGGATCAACTCTCGTAGACAGCGATCTCGCTCGCTTCCCGCATATCTACGAGCTCGCTCACCACGTGATTCTTTCTACTGGTAGGACGAGTGCTCTTGTGAACGGGCTATTAAATTTCCTCACGGCTGGTTTTCGGAGATCCCTTTTCCCCTACTTCTTTAGCTCTTTCTCCGGTTGAACAGGTTGGCTGTTGTGAACGCGGCTATAAACTGTTAAAATAGCTAAGCCTATTTTACCCCACTAGACCCATTTTTCCACACCCCAACCTACTCATAATTCGATAGAGATGTGGGTACATTACATATGCGAGTAGTGATGGGTGGGGTAAAATAAACATATGGGGTTAAACAGACTATGTGAAATTTATTATTTTTTGACATCCTGATTCTTCTTGAGCCCAATAGAAAAATCAGCATGCCAAAAAAAAAAAATATAAATATATTCTGTTTAACCCCGAAAGATCATTTTTCAGCCAACCAACCCTATTTTCAACTAAAATAATGTTTAAAGAAGTTCCGCACTTCCACTGAAATTCTTGCCAAATTCATCCACTTATTTAATTCCGAAAATAAATGTAGTTTAAATTTAGTGTAACTTAGTCTGATCGGGGCCCTTTCTCAAACACCAAGTCAAATTTAATATCCCCTCTATAAAAAGTTATCTCAAAGATTCTAAAACTTTGATTTCCCTTTAAAATATTTTACATAACCATCCTCTGAAAAATAGCAGTGATAAACGCTTCATATAGAAATTTTAAATAAAAAAGTTTCCGGTTAAATGTGTATAACCCACTAGATTAAACAATTAATGGCGCAGCCTTTGTCAGAAATCATGTTCTAATTTTCCATGATATTCCTCAAAATAATTTCCAATTAGAACTCAAAGTTCGATTTCCGAAAGATTTTATTATTTAGAATTAAATCCTAACAATATCTCCTCTGTGCCATAAAAGATCAATCAAACAACCAACTAGCTAAAGCATTTCAATCTAATTCGATTCTGAAATCGATTCTATCTCTCAACTTCGATTTTCCTACCACAAGGCAATAGCAGGGATTCCGCTGACAGTTTATACCTAAATTTCGGAAAAAACTTCTCGTGCTACCATCTACAAATGCATTTTGGAACTAAAATTTTGAAATTTTGGGTACGAAAATTCTTTGCCCCCCTGAGTAGGATGCAAGAAACCGCATATTTTTATCTTTTTTAGTTTTCGAGTTATTGATTTTTAAAATGCGTCAGTCTTTTTTGGGACACCCTGTAATATATTTGCTGGTATAAATACTTCGGTATCCAATAATTTTGGGCATCAAAAATATATAGATGAGTGGGCTGTACTTTTTGACCAAAGTACATTTTTGACTGTTTCTCAATATTTTGGTGAGATATTGAAACAAGTTTTAAATAAATGGTTCATATCTCAAGGTAATTTCCGGTTATTCAAATTATGGCGGCTTTACATCACGCGATTTGCGACAGAAATGAGAGCGCGACAGAAAAGAACCAATAAGAAGCCTCGAAAACTGTCGCTGAGTTTCTGCGGCTGTCGCAAATCGCGTGGTGTAAAGCCGCTATTACAATGTAGGGTTCCTCGAAACTATTCCCCCCACCCCACTGTGGGTTTTTAATTAATTTCTCGGCAACGTGAATAAAAAAACCAACTTAATATTTTACTTTACTCACCACAACTCAAATTAAAACGCAAAATTAATATAAAATTTCAATAAATTACTTCTAAATTTTTCATTAAACATTTAAGTGGTGAGTCAAGGGTGTCCCACTTACCCCATAACGAGGGGACCCACTTACCCCTATTAGGCTAAAATTACGGGGTAAGTGGGACCCCCTCTTAAACATTTTTAAATTAGAGATTTTGTAAAAAATCAAATTGCAGTATGTATTTTAAGTCAAACTTTGCATAACAGTTAACATTAAAATATAATGAAAACATAGCTGGGAATACTTCTTAGAAAAATGTAGCTTTCAACTCTCCAAACAAATCATTCTGGAAATATTTTTTATATTAGTCTTATAATCTCAAAAAGAAATGAAACTCTAATATATGCAAACAAGGGAGGATCCAGGATTTGTTTTTTTTTGGGGGGGCCTAAAAATTTTCATAATTCAATTGTATCTTCATGATTATCTTAGTATGGAAAAGGTAGCAAATTATCCTGCTTCAACCACTAAAAGGGGGGTCGGGCAGTCCTCCCCCAGAAATGTTTTGGAAATTTAAGTAAAAAAACCCAACTTTTCATTTTGTTTCGGTACGCCTCCTCCGATTTCGGATATAGATTTTATGGTAGAATTTTTGTGTTTTGACAGAAAAAAAAACAGAGTTGTAATAATAGAGTTCCAAGAACTAAGGGGCTCTAGGGGTCCTCCCTAAAATTTCTGAAAATTTAAGTAAAAGAACCCCACTTTTTCAACTTTAACCACTTTTTCAGAATTAACTAAAAATAGCACTCAGATATAAAATATTAATGTATAAAATTAATTTTTATAAAAGATTACTACAATAAAATAATCTAACCTCTCCCTCCTTGTTTCTGGCGAAGAAACCAAGATCAGGAACGTCCACGAGTTTGGTGATAAGAGAAGGGTAAAGCACACCTCCTTTTCCTATTGCATCAAAAGTACCGTTGATTATTTGTTGAATTTTAATAGCTTAAGGAAACACGAATCTTTCCATTGATATTCACAATCACTTTTTGCTATTCATTCGTTATTGGTCTTTTTTTGATTAGAACAAATACTTGCATCTGATTTTTACAGGAACCATTTGAATTCGTTGAATGCAAAAAAAATACCGGAATCAAAGAATTGTATCGTTTTCTGCCCAGATATCCGAGGTTTTTTGCTAGTTTTCACCAGTGATTTTCACCCCTTAGAACCCTCTTTCTATACCGATTCTTGTTCGTCTTGATGTTCCCTACCTCCCCTAGAAGTTATGAAACACTTATCTGAAACACCCTGTATAGGACAATTACGTTTCATAAATTACATATTTAAAAAGTTTGTCTGATTTTTAAAAATTGTTCATCGATCTTTGAAATTTATTCAAAGTAGAAATAATGATCACCAATTGAGCAAAATTTAAAACACGTTTTCTTGACAAAAATTTTCAGAGTTTGAGAGATATTTTATATAAAAAAAGGGAATTAAATCTTTTAAACAGGCGCATTTTCTTTTTAAAAACCCAAGGAATTTCTTTGCGTGGTATCTTTATCACTGATCGAACTTCGTTTAAAATTAAACTAATTTCTGTTGTGAGGATTACTACTGGTAATAAGTAAAAAACGTTGATCCTTTTGATCCATAGCAAAGCCAAGAGGGATTCAAAGAAAAATAATAACAGTAATGTAAAGGCTATTAATTTTATGGAAACACTTTTTAATATGAGAATTGTTTCTACATGATCGATTAGATGTTTAGAAGTTAAGAGGGAGAAACATCAGCTTATAAAAACATTGCTAATCCACATTAAACATAGCTTTAAATTTGAGAAACATTAAAACTATATTTTTATCTATACTTCATTTATAATTTTTTTGATTAAAAAATTCGTTAAAATTATAATTGAAACTTGAAGAGAGTTAAGGCTTCAAGTTTAGAATTGCTTCTAGCTTTTATGTAAAGATCATCGTTATGTTCATAAGATCCTTATCTCCATAAATGCATACAAAAACTATCAATATTTACATTTGAAATAATTTACCTTCCTTTTCTTTTATTCCAGTTTTTATTTAGACCACTTACCAATAGTTTGCCCTCCCAGAGCCTTCATGGATATTCCTCCACATTCAGTTTGACCGTATGCATCAAGAATCTAACAAAGAAATCATATGTAATTACATCTGCTAAGATATTCATGACTAAGCGTGTTGATAATTTTCTTCAAAGTGAAGTTTCTAGTAAGATTTAAAAATCCACTGTGCAAATTGACGATTGGGGTATCGTGTTATCCTCGAAACAATTGTACTTTAAATATTTTAGTTTTTAATGTGCAAATAAAGGTAGTTTCTTATATTTTAAAGTTTCTACTATCCACTATTCTTTGAAATGGACGATTTAGAAATTCAAGTTAGGGTGTTATGAAAAACATAATTCACAAAAAAAAATTCTTCAACATAAATCAACTATTATTTTAGTTTTAACTTTTATTCACTTAAATTAAACTTCGTCTTTAAATTCAGTACTTCTTTTGGTTCTTACGTATTATACAGTCAACCGTGCCGCTGAATCCGAAAACGTTATCAAAGTCCATTGACTGTTATGTGCCGCTGAATTTGACGGTTGCTGAACCGTCGACTGGATAATACGTAAGTGCCCTTCTTTTTACTCCAATTTGTGAGTGAGCATGTTAGTAAATTACCTGACATCCTAGTCCAAATCTATAGAAATGTGCGACTTTGTCTGAGATTGAAGAACCACCACAGAAAATTATTCGTATATTTCCTCCTAACATACTCTGTAATTGCTTGCAAAGTTCTGTATCCAATTCCCCCTCAGTAATATTCCTGAAAAAATATCGTTTTATTAGTGTTAACATCATAACAACCAGCAATACTTCTTACTTCTTACTACAATCATCGGAGGCTATTTGCCTCGATGGCTCATGTCCCTCATGGACTCGCCGGCCAGTTTTGAGCAAAAGGACGCTCTGGCAGTGGGAGTGTATCTGTGGTTAAAAAAGGACTGACGGATATCTGTAACTCCATAAAGTTCGACAACCCCAAAGGCCTGTAGTTGAGAGTGCTTTATCCCTATCCTGGACTGGATGTACAAGACCAGCAATACTATGGAAGACATTTTTAACAGAAATTAAATATTTTTTTTTACTTCCAATGGGAGGTAATTGAACAGTTACAGCCGTTACAGCAAAAAGAACTTAGAGAACAAGATACAAAAAAAAAACTGTAACAAAGTTCATTAACCGAGTAAGTCTCTCGCCTCCCAGTAACGCCCAGGAAGAGAACTCTTTCGTTGGTCAGGGCATCGTAAGAGATGCTCGGAGTCCATCTCCGCGAAGCAGCGATGTTGATTCGAAAAAGGTGTTTTCTTAGCAGGGCCGTATCCAAGGGGGGGGTTTTAGGGGTTTAAACCCCCCCCCCCCGAAATTTTGACATCAATTTTTATATTGCTATTTTTCTTGAAAATTATGTCTCACAAGGAGCGATATCCTCTTCGGGTATAACCCAAAGGGCCTCAAAATGAGTCAAAACCCTACTTTTAAGGGTAAAATTTCCAAAATTTTTCTGGGGGAAAACCCCCAGACCCCCTCGAAATTTTGAAATCTATTAAGTATACGGTTTTTCCTTCAAACTTGTGTGATTTAAGGATCTTCTTTAATGTAACCTAAAGTGTCTCAAAATGAGTTAAAATGACACTTTTAGGGGGAAAATTCAAACAATTTTCTGGAGTAGGAACCTAAAAACCCCCTTAACATTTCGCCATTTATTACAATATACCTTCTTTTTACCTTAAAAATTCGGCCACTTACAATGAGTGGTGCTCTATGGGTGTAATCTAAAGGGTCTCAGAAATGAGCTAAAACACTCTTTTGAGGGGCAAATTTCCAAAAATTTAGAGCATCAAAATTTCAATCCAGTGTTGTCATCTAAAACTTAACATATAAAAGTACCCGTAAGGAGGTACCTCAGAAAATATTTGAGTCAAACCCCCCCCCCCCCCCCGAAACAAAAGTCTGGTTACGGCCCTGTTTCTTAGGCAGTCATGCCTGGAGGCCAAGCGACTCAGCCCCCGCTCTGGGTCTTGGGCCATTGCGTAACTTTAGGCTTGCATTCATCCAAGGTTTATGGGAAGCACGTTTGTGAAGGTCCTTCCGAGGTCGGGCGTTGAATAAAATATGAAAATATATGAAATTAAATATATTATCCTTTACCTTGTTTCGTTCCTGTTTTCTAACTGACGCGTTTCGATACTTGATTTGCTTTTATGGTGTAAAAGTTGTGCCTAAAAATATACAAAATATTCATTTTTAATCCTGTATGTAGCTGAATAATTTTACTGAAGTGTAGTTATTTTTACTAATTTTCTCTCAATGCAAGCTTTTAACTTTTGCTTATTCCTCCATTGGATTAGATATGTTAAAGTTAAATCTTCATAAATTATTTAGGTGTAGAGTAAATAACACATGGTAGGTCTATCTTCTGTTCGAATGTAAAAGTAAAAAGACCATAAATAGTACAAATATTATTTAAACTCTGCTTACCTTGTCGCATATCTTATTAAGATGGAAAGGAGCAGCTGGAAAAAAAGTTGGTTGAAGAACTGCCATATCCTCCTCTAATTTGTTATAATCACCACCGAAAAATCCAATACCACCACCAACCAACATAATTAACACCTAGAAAAATTATAAGTTTTCTGAAAAAGTTACCATGGCAGACGATAACACTACCGCATACAGGGGGGGGGGCACAAAGTCAGTACACGTTTGTTAATTCCATAAAAACCGGAAAAAAATTTAAATAAAAAACGTTCTTCAGTATCAGCATCCTGAGGTTATGGGGTTTTTTTTTTATAAGAAAATATGTTAATTAAGTTTTTACAAATTCGCCCACCTCAATCAGTGCTTTTTTTTTTCAAATACTTTAGCTATTCCTTGAATATCATTCAGTTAAGATAAAAAACAGGTATATTTACTTCCAACATTTGCTCCAATCCATAATTTAAGGACATATTGGATATCATCACGTCTGTTTCTGAAAGAAAAACACCCGCACTTTCCTGAAACAGATGGTTTGTTTCAATTACTAGCGTGTATAATTTAAAACTGGATTTTAATCAATGGAAAATTAACCTACAAATATCATCAAGGATGAATAACTCGTACACACGAAGTACTTGTGTGTCATTACAGCACCCTTTGGATATCCGGTAGTTCCACTGGTGAAGCAAACCATGTAGACATCTGATGCAACGGGTAGCTGAATTTGAATTCAAAGTAAAATACAGGGTGAGCATAAAGTCCTGACCTGTTTTTAAAAATCAACAACAAAAAAAACAAAAAGAGATAAAAATCCGCCGTCTTCACCAACCTACTTGAAATGTTTGGGAGTTTTTGTACACAAAGTTTTGAAAAATCGTAGTTCTCGAGTCAATACATAGATGGAAGCACTGTTTTTAGGGAAAAGTTCATTCAAAGTCCCTATTTCGTTCATCGTGGGGAAATCAAATTTAGGGATAGAATCGATCTTAGAATCGAATGATAATAAAGTACTTTGAAATCGAACCTTAGTTTCCAGTACACGGGGAGGGTTTTCATTGAATTTTGGGGGTTGCAAATATTGCCTTATGAATGATTCTAATTTAGAGAAAAACGTTTTAAATAATTTCTTGTAAATTGAGTTAAATATTTTATAAATTCCTTTATGTTTCCTTTAATAATACAAGCGACTTTTATTCGATAACTCCAAACTGTTATTTACAATTTATTGCGTTGGGCATTATTATAACGTAGTGGTTATTCGTACGAAAATACGAAAAAAGTTGCACGGCGACATTTTCGGCGGGTTTCGATCGCTCCATATAAATAATTAGATTGTTTCAATGAATTTTATACTTTTGGGCGGTATAGTTCATTATGGGAAGGGATTAATTATAGGGACATGTTTAATCAGTGATTTGAAAGGGGTTGTTTTCACCTATCATTTGATTCAGTTTCACTACTTTTTATGTAATTTTTGTGGCATTGGCTAGGTCAGTTTCAGTACTTTTATTTGTGCAATAGAGTTTACAAGGCCGTGTGGTAGATTTACCCAGTATGAGGCAAGTCCCAGAAATGCCGCCCCTTATGTATTTTTCCTTTAAATAATTGATACTTCAAATTAATTAATGGAAATATTTAATTAAAATTAATCATAAATAACTTATTGATTAGTAATTAAAGATATATATTTAATTAGTAATTAATGATACATAATTAAGTCCCCCAAAGTTCTCTAATTATGGGGGAATTGCGTTGTAGCTTGTAGAAAACTAACCAATTTCTAGTAATATAATTAAATTACCATTAATTAGTTTCAAAAAGGGCAATTATTTTTTACACGATTCAAAACACTTTTCAGCAATAAAAGCAACATTTTGTGATTTTCATATACACTGCATCCTTGATAATTCAGAACAAACGAGAGAATTTTTTTCCTATTTATGTTCAAAAGTGTTCCATTTGAGGGGTAGATTTAAACACGCATTTCATTTGAACACGTGAGTAAATTATTCAAAATTCATTTTTAGAAGCAACAAATTTATCGTACTTTAAAGTTTAAATTTACAGCAATCAATGAAGCTTGATATTTAGCACTTTTACGTTTTCCCCCTTTAAATATCAGTTTTTAATACATAAATTTTTTAGCTAATTTTTAAAACGTATGAAAGTGTTTAATGTGAGAAAAATTCTAATAATTATATTGCCCATTATAAAAAATCAATGAGAAAAATTTTAAGAACTTAGTTTTTTCATCGAAAATGTTTCAATTTAAAGGATGAAAGTTATAAAAACTCTTCATACATTGATATAAATTTTTAAAAAATAAATAAAAGAGAATTATGTATTTATTATCATTTTTTTTGAATTAACTAAAAATTACTTTAAGCGGATATACCACAGTTTTTTAAAAAAGGTCCTAACAAATAAAAACTCCAAAAATAGAACATATTCTGAAAGGAAAACTAAATGAAATTTTGAAAAAAAAGGAAAGGAGAAATAAAGATTTAATTTTACATAGTACTTTAAACATAGAATCATAAAAGCATGCTGCATAAACATAGTACGTTTGTGAGTACGAAGCATTTTTAAATTAAAAGCGTTTAACCCTTTTGGACCAAAATGGGAAAGTTTATAAGTTTCATGACATAAAAATTTATAAACATCCAAGATAAATATTTCGATAAAAATAGAAAGGATTAATTATTGCTCCCTTCACTTTTTCAAATAAATAGCTAAAATCATTTTTACCTTTTTGAAATTTTAAAATAATATGGATATAAACCAGCAATAGCGCAGTACGATAGTTGGAACAGCACAACGGTCAACAGTGTCAACAGCACCACGACAAAAACACAACTGACTGACCTCTACAAATGCATAACACCTTCTCCACAAAAACACGTGGGGTACGGTTCCGAATGGGACGCCATAAATAGAAAAAGGGACAATTAAGGGGTCATAAAATTTGAGATTGTGCAATATCGGGTATCCCATTTCCTTCCCGCTTTGACAGAAGTTGACGCATCGGCCCATCACCGAAATGCAACCGACCATCCCCCAAGGAGTTGGTGATAAGAAACAAAAGAAGTCACATTTCAAATGGCTCCATCCCCGAGCCCACCCACAGCCATGACTGACAGAGGGGTCTGCGCGCTAATGACCAGTTGACGCCCTCCTGGCGACCGGAATACTTCGTACTGCGCTGTTTTTGTAAAAAGATATTTGGCGTTCCTAGCACTATTTTTTGAATAGAAGGAAAAACGACAGAACATGAAAAAAAAAGTAGGATTATTTAAAATCTTGACAACTTTTTGATGATTGGCGCGGCACCCCTGGCATAGGCTCGCGGCACCCAATTTGAGAACTGCTGGTTTAGGCTTTAAATTAAATTATTATTGATAAATGAAAAATAAACATATTAACGCACAACAAATTACATTCTTTTTTTCTTAACACGTTGAATGTCATATGAAATGCATTCAACTCACACCTTTTGAGTCCAAGAGGCTTCGTGATCGTGAGTAAATGACTCCTTTCCTAATATAACTCCCCTTTCACACAGTATTTTTCTTTTGTGGCCACAGGCATAACTTTTTTTTTAAATTTCGACAGTCAACGTGTTAAAAAGTAAATCAAAATTTGATACAGCAAATTTCCCGATTTACAGAGAGATCTGGTAAAATCTTAATGAGACTAGCAACAAATAGAGACGGTCTGGTCTTAGGTTACAAATGTATTCAATCCGTTCGAAACTTTGTGATAGAAGTGTGGAAATAGTCCCTTTCCCCCCCCCAAGAGAAACAGTTTTTTATGCAAGAACTCTCGAATACCGTGTGGTCATTATATATTTTTTTTAATATCCCTAATTTCGTTTCCCTAATTAATGCGATTGACAGAAACTCAACTTACCCACAAAAAAAGGTAATCCCTTCTGAAGAAAACCAAAAGTTATTTCCACAATCTTGGGCAAAAATATAATAGAAAGACAAAAGGCTTCAGTGTCAAGTATGCGTCGCGTTAATGAAGGGAATGACCCCTGAAAATCCCAGCCAGAAGGTGGAATGGGGGTAGGGAGAACCAGACCAGAAATTATTTATGTTTTGACACCCCCTCTCTGTCTCTTCGCGCAAGGCCACGGTAGTTCTCTCTGCACCCACCTCACTTGTTTTTCTCAATCACCCCGATGCAAGGTCCCGTCTTGCGTGTTTGACAGATTTAGTATGATGGGTTGGTTGGATGGGATGTAGTTAAAAGAATGTGGTTTTCGCGGGAAAATATTTTTGTTTTCCTACCACAAAAACGTGTAAAAAAATTGCAGAGAGAGTAAAAAATAAAAATTCCAGGGGAATTTTGCCGCCCTCAAGAAAATGCCGCCTGAGGCAGCTGCCTCTTTGCTTCATACCACCACACGGCCCTGAGAGTTTATCATTAGAATAGTGATTTAGAAGAAAACGAAAAATGACTACAAATAAAGAAAAAGCTCAATGTGTGCTTTGGTTCCATGAAACCAAATCGCCCACAATTGTGACTCCAATGCGATCTTTCAAATTGATAACCAGCCGGAGAATATGTGTAATTAAAATCAATGATACAAAATGATCACAATTCTATCATATGAGTTTTAAGAAATGAAGTCTAAATCTACTAATCAATAGCCCTCCTCCCCAAAAAGAGGACCATCCGAATGAAAGGTGAAAACCTCCTTTGTCTGGTTAACCACTGGTCAGATGGCACAGTATACGACAGGTTGATGTCTTCTGCAGACTTTTACAGGGTGTGTCATTATCAAGGGACAAACTTCTAGGGGAGGTAGGGTGCATCATAAGGATTCAGAATTGCATAGAAACCCATGGTCCTAGACGTCACCCTAACGCTTGCATTCTACACAATTGAGTTAACCGCAAGGTAAGGTAAATGAAACCCTGTGAGACTGAGTTTCAGACAGAGTGAAAAATCGATATTCTACTTCCTATATTCAACTGAGTTTCACTTACTCTGGTGGTAACTTGTGCGACCACATGCGATTGGCTACTCAGCCAAGTGACGTAACAAACAAAATCAGATCTATTCCAAGCGCGGCAGCGGACATTTTAAAAATTGTTCAAAATCAAAATAAAGAATGGCTAGCAACAACGTACAGAAGAGAAAACAAATCGGAAAATCTTTAAGGATTATGAGCGACATTTTTTGATTGAATGTGTCGACAGATGGAAGAATGTTGAATCTTTCAAATCGCCTGGCTGGAAAAATATCTAGACTAGAAAGGATCTTCAACTTTGAAAATTCGTAGGTCCCGAACGGAGCGAAATAAAATTACGAAACAAGTCTCTAAAAATAGCTTGGTTACCATATAATAGCAAATTAAAAGGAATAATTCGTACAAATTCGTTAACTATTCAAAAAAAGAGATTTAAATATTCTAAAGACGAAATAGCGAAACCGTGCTGCCATCTATCAAATAAAATACGAACATGATTGTCAACCTATTTTTTGGAAAAACTAATTGGCATTTCTTTAATAATTATCGCAACGACTCCATTTTTGGATATAAAATGAATCATTGAACCCTCTTTAAGGGGGAATAGTCGAAAAAGATTCTTAAAGGGTTCCCAAACACTTCGTTCTGCATGCCCGAGAACTGAGTAATAGGACTGAGTTCGACTTACCACCCAAATTTGGAGGGTTACATTTTACTACATGAAACATGGTCTTATGGAGGAGTAGAATACGAAAAAGTCCAAAAAACAGGGTAACTCACATTGTAATGAGTTACGACTTTTGTGTAGAATACAAGCATAAGTGGTGTTTTGAAACTACCCTCGGGAGCCACCCTTACTTCGTCAAGTAAGCCGGGGTTGTGTCGATCATCCTTCATCATGATCGACACGACCCAATACTTTCCTTTCAGTAAACCATCCGGGATCCCATAAGTTCTGATGTAATCATGAAAACAATCTGTGGTTAGGTTGAATTCTGTGGGGGGAAGCGATCGAGAAAACGTCGCTGAGAGCGGGACACAGAGAAATTACAACCCCTTTCAAATCACTGATTAAACTTGTCCCTAAACCTATAAATTAATCCCTTCCCATAATGAACGATACCGCCCAAAAGTATTAAATTCATTGAAACAATCTAATTATTTATATGGAGCGATCGAAACCCGCCGTGTCATCCTAACAAGGTTGATCACTATCAAGTCTTTTGAGTATTATAAATAATGCCCAACGCAATAAATTGTAAATAACAGTTTGGAGTTATCGAATAAAAGTCGTTTGTATTATTAAAGGAAACATCAAGGAATTTATAAAATATTTAACTCAAATTACAAGAAATTATTTAAAAAGTTTTTCTCTAAATTAGAATAATTCATAAGGCAAGATTTGCAATCCCCAAAATTCAATGAAAACCCTTCCCGTTTACTGGAAACTAAGGTTCGATTTCAAAGTACTAACTTTATTATCATTCGATTCTAAGATCGATTCTATCCCTAAATTTGATTTCCCCACGATGAACGAAATAGTGACTTTGAATGAACTTTTCCCTAAAAACAGTGCTTCCATCTATGTATTGACTCGAGAACTACGATTTTTCAAAACTTTGTGTACAAAAACTCCCAAACATTTCAAGTAGGTTGGTGAAGACGGCGGATTTTTATCTCTTTTTGTTTTTTTGTTATTGATTTTTAAAAACAGGTCAGGACTTTATGCTCACCCTGTATTTGCAAAAAATTGGATGCTTACTTTCAATAAGAAAATAGTTGATCCGTCAGTTTGAAAAAGGGAATAAGTCCAAAAACCAAGTTTTGAGAAAATCGAAGAAAAAACAACCTGTATAAGTAAAGGAATTTTTGTTGTATAACCACCAAAATATTTCTGAAAATTCAGGATGATATTTAGAAAACAGAGATATCATCGAAAAAAAATTCAGTACAGTGGAAGCTCTTATAGCGACCTGCTCTTATAAAAATACTCTCTTATACATGGGCGGATTTAAGGGGGTGCATGGGGGTGCGTTGCACCTCCAACTTTTTGAGAAAATTCAATTTTTATAGGGAAAATCATGTTTTCAAGCCAACAGGGACAGTTTGCAACCCCAAGTTTTCCACTACGCACCCCCAGGGTTCACCACCTAAATCCGCCTATGCTCTTATAAAGACCCAAAAATTAGTATCTATAAGAGCACTTTTATGCTCTTACAAAGACTAATCTTCGAATCGATTCAGCTTATCGAATGCTTTTCTGGATCGGTTTGTGTGCGTCACACAAGAATTAGCCAATAAACAAATATCAGAGTATGACAAACAGCACCAAGTAACGATCGCATCTTCTTCTCGCTTGCTTTCGCCCGGGGTAACCGGCTACAATCCCAAACGAAACCTTTCGCTACCTAATGTCCTTGTTGATTTTAGACTTTAAATTTATTAGCGTATTCATTTATCTTTCTTTATTTCCAATTTTTGACTTATATTTAAGACATAAATTTTTCAAATTGCATGCAGATGCAGGTGAAATTGATATAGTAATAAATTTTGTTAAGCATCAGACCTTTCTAAGGAAGCTAAGCTATGCAATAAATTAATATCAAAATCAAAATTTAAAAAACAAACGCAAATATTTATACATACTCTGTAAAATATTGATACTCGAGTGTATCACTCGAAGTTTGCTCTTATAGCGACAAAAAACTCGGTACGGATTAATTACGCTATAAGAGCTTCCACTGTACATTCAAAAATATTTTACCGTTGAAAAAAGTTGATGGACTTATTCCCTTTTTCAACCTTTTGAAATTTCAACTGAAAAAAAAATCTTAAAAAATAATTAAATTTGCATTTAAATTATACAGGGTGTTTCAAAAGTCCGTTTCACGGCTTTATTTGAAACCAACGTCTCCTAGGTTCTGGAAGTAAGGTCTACTCCCCGTAATGGAGTAATTATCTCCAAACCCAGAACATCACCACATGTGCTATCATTTAATAAAGGGAACTTACCAATAAAGGAACATTCTTCTCTTTACCCAATTCCTAAAAAGAAAACTTTTATTTTAGTTAATACTTACATTATTTTAGCAAAATAATAAGCAAATATAATTCGTAATTTTTCGGAAAGCATGTAAAGGTGGATTTTAAAATCCGTTAGAGTGAAAAATTTTTTTTTTTTAAAACGAGGAAATTTCAGCAAGGATTCAGCAGCCAGATTCAAGCCTTCCTAGTATGGTTAAAATCAGCCATTTGTTTATTGGTTATGTCGTCCCAAAATCTACTCTGCTCTTCGAAGTGACGTCAAATTTTGTATAATAATCCAGGCAATCTGTGACTTAACAGGTAAAAAATTTAATTTTTAATTTTTAAAATATGGCGGAATTTTTTTTTTTCAAGAAATCAATTAATAGTAATCAAGACTTATGATACATGTTTATGGGCTACTTTAAGGTTCTGAATATAAATATTTCATTTAAAATTTAATAAAATTAAAACATCAGTTTTTAAAAATTATTTGAAAAATTGGATATTTGAAAAAACTAAAACATCGCTCCAAAACCATAAAATAACTGCAAAAGAAGTAATTCAAACAGTTTTTCGTTAGAAATGACTTTTAAATAATGACATACTAAAATTGGAAGACAATCGGACAATAAAAAGTTTAATTTCTTTCAAATTTTAAAAATTTTCTCAAAAATCGACCTTTTTTAAAATTCTCGTTAAAAACGTTTGAGGCATTTGCAAAGGTCATTTTCCCATGGATATTGTAGTTATATAGCTATACTAACCCATAAAAAAGCCCAATGGATCATCAAATCATTAGTTAATTAATAAATTTATTAAAATGAACATTAAAAATATAGGTAAAATCATTCAATCAAATTTGACAGAAAATATTTTAACAATATTCAGTGATAAATCATCTAAAAATAATTAAATTTGAACGGGACAAAATATTCTTTAAAAATTTTAAATTTGTTAAAATTTTTAAATTTTGTAGTATAGTGTGTGGTACATGTCTATAGGCTATATTTTAGTGCTGTTTACGAATATCACGCCAAATTTTCAATAAAATTTATAAGTGTGGAAAAACTGAAGCATTTAAAGCAAGGGTATTAAGATAAATGCTTCAATTTATCCCGCGGATCGATTTTGTCCAATTGATTAAATATTGATTAAATACTACTCAATAGGTTTTCTTAAACATAATTATACATATATCAGCATTTTAAAAGTGTTTCTTGAACTTATCTTATTATAAGGTATATATATGAGCAGTTTCACCTCAACATCATGAAACGAGTACAAGTGAATCGCAATCGCTAGCTGTTTTAGTTCTTCAGTTATATCACCGATGACTACAACGTGCTTCAGAGTGGGAATTTCTGCACTTTTTAGCAAAATGTTTTTGACTTTGCTACCACCATCACAGATTATGAATTCAAGTTCAGCTGAAAAGAATTTACACTTTGTAGGAGCATATTAATTTTATTTCAGTTTATAAAAAAGAGGGAGGAAAGGATATATAACTCACCTATTTTTATATTTCTTATCATTTCTTCTATCCCCCAAAAATCGCCAACAGGAATTACGGCTGCAGATTGGCTGAAAATACCATATTCGGCCACTAACCACTAAAAATTCAAAGCATATAAGCATTTATAAGTAAATTAACTACTCATAAGTAAATTAACTACTTTCTAAAATATTCAGGTTTAGTATACTCACTTCTAAAGAACTGTTTCCATAAATACCGATGAAAGTGTCCTGACCTGGAGTCACTCCTATATTCACAAGGCCACATCCGAAATTTCGAGCACGCTCTTTGAACTGCCAATTTTTATAATAATTAATTAGTCAATAAATTCGACTGTTAAAATAGTCTTTAAACTCATTGATGAACATTTGGGTGGACCGGAAGTTTTTAAAGAAAAATCCAAGGTAAATAAACCTCAAAAGTTTCTGGACGGATTTGAGCCATATGAACCCATCTACTACTTGGATATGACTCTGAATCAGCATTATTGGGGCACCTTGGGGCACTCCACTTTTCGGACGCAATTTTATAATTATGATCTCGTGGGTATTAATTAATAACAGTAAAAATCTACTCTTTTAACGTGTTTTGGAATCTATGGAGCGTCAGGATAATTATTTACATTAGATTTCTTGTTTTGCGTGGCGCAAAGTTACAATCACTTTTAGCTTTAAACCCATTTTTTAATAAAAGAAGAGGAATTTATCTATTATAATTATGTTGAGATTAAAATACGTGTATCCATTAATATTTTAGTAAAGAAAGACAAATTTTTTACTAAACCTAAAATAGTAATTAAGTTTGATATCCAAAGCGTTAAGTGCAACATCTTGGGGCAGGTCAAAAGATTCCCCGATAACTTCTCATAAGTTAAAAATATTTTTTTTTATTTAACAAAATTAAATAATTTAGATTATTACCATTTAGAAATCGGTGCAAAAAAAATTCTCGAAGAAAACAAAAATCAGTGATTTTTGTCATGATAATAATGAGGATATCAATGAAAAATTTTGAACACAAAATATGTCCAATATTTCGAAAAATATATTCAATTTAATCAAACATAATATTATAATATAATATAATTATCAAACATAACTTTCTCATTAATTTGTAATATTTTTGTATTTTTCACAATTAAATGTAAATTGTATGATATTTCTGAAAGTGTTCCAAGATGTTCCAGTAGTGGGACACTTTGGGGCACTTAAAGAGGTTTTTAAAAATTGTTATTCATGAATTCTCTAAAAGAGATAACTGGTTGAAGAAATTTTTTATTAGATGCACAAAGGAGGACATTTAATATATTGACTGTTTTTAAATAAATATAATAGTATAAAAAATTAGAAAAATAATTTATTTAAAAGTGTCTTAAGGTTCCACTCCCACGAATAGTTTCTTACAAGCATTTTGAAGCAAATATCGCACTAACAATTAAATATTTGCACGAGATTTTTATTAATTTATAAACTACTATTGTTATTGTTAAGTATTAATTAATTTTAACTTACAGTATTATAATTTATCCAGCTGTAATCAGATTGGGAGTTTCTCCAGCCAAAAACTCGGTTATTGCCTGTGGATCAAAATCGTTGTTAAAAAAAAACACTGTTTTTTATTGAATGTCTCAATTCATTGATATTGTATTCTCAAATTATTTCACCGAAAGCTTAATAAATACTTATTGAACACTAATTATTGTTTGCCATCCATTTAAAACATAAGAAGAGAAAGGTAGATTACCATATAAACGGCATGCTCTTTCCAATACTTCCCATGCTGTTTGCACGTTGTCATAAGCTTCTGATGGGAAGCTCGTAATGTCAGAAGAGACACAAAGTTTGGATTTTCGAGCTCCACCGGAACCCTAAAAAAGCACAAATAAAATTGAAATAAATGACATTTTTTACTAATAAGCAATTTACTTTGACGTCAATATCTTACATTAAATTTAGGCTAAACATTTGAGGAACACTCAAATGCATAATAATAATGTAGAAAGATCTTTAAATAATAATTTTCTAAGGTAAAGACAAGGTAACTACTGGTAGCAACCCAGTAGTTTACCTATCACCTTAAAAATGTTTGAAGAAAGCTCGTAAAACTTAACCACAACACATTTTTTTAATTATTAAATTAATATTTCACAAACCTAAGAGAAGTTAAATATATTTTACACAATTCATTAAAGATTGATACGTACTTACCTCTATTTCTAGGGAACATTCATCTTCCGTTTGATAATGATACATATTTTTTACTAAAGAAACAAGAAAAAAATAAAGGTAAGGGTTTTTTAAAATTTAAATCTAAACAAGGAAAATAACTATTTATTTTTGATGGTTGCAATAGGGTTTTAATATCTGCGTGTAGAGAAGATGAGTACTATATGTAATATGTTGAGTCAAAGAAATATTTACGATCGAAAAACTGAAAAGTTCAAGTATGTTTAACCCAAAGAGTATGGAGATTAACAGAATCCAAGTGGTGATTTTCATCTAAAAATGTTTTTATACATCAAATTTTGGATCAGTTACAGGATAAAAATCCTACTGTAAGTGATCTAAAACTTTACCTATAAAAATACTCGAGAGAGGTTGAGGGTACCTTATAAGTATTATTGAGTCACCCACTTCCGAAATAAAAGTTTGGTTATGGCTACTGGCTTGATTATTTTTTAAAACAGGTGTTCTGTTGGAATCATGTTTTCCAAAAACATAAGTACTGAAAATAAGTACTGCTACATAACTCCCCTTTCATCTCGTTGTTTATAAGGGGGTAAACAACTCGTAATTCACAACTTAGAGGTGTCTGGATCTCTTTAGATGCCCGCCCCTTTTTTTGGTAAATATATAGTAATAGATTCATATCAATGCAAGCGCTTTATCGGAGTAGTCAGGCGTGATACTTTGTTCTAATCGATTCGCATTTGTTTTTGGTGCGTATTTTCTTACTTAGTTTTACATACTTCTGTTCTTTTTTTTGTAGAATTGTAATGTGAGTTAAGTGTTGTTTTGATTTTGTGTGAAAAAGTCGAAATGCCTCAGACGCGATCTGTAGATGTGTGTCCCGTGTTTGGAATGGCTGAAACGTTGAAGCCTAATATGCTTCCATCTTCTGCAGATGTAATGAGGTATTGCGTCTATTTGCAAAAAAATTGTAAAAAAAAAGCTAGCACTGCTGAAATAAGTTCAACTTTAAAATTAAAGAGCTTAAAGGGTTATGGGAAAAAAGTTCAATTCCAACTGTAACAAATCAACAAATTATATATATGATTAAAAAATACTATATGAGGTATAGAAATATTAACAGAAAACTCAAAAATACAGGAAAACTGAATTTCTCAAAAAAAGTTGTATCTTTCAGGGAATCAGCTGAAAAAAAATTGTTTGATGTTTGTATTTGCAAATGTAAAGATTTTTCGAAATGTGTTTGTAAAACAAAAGTTCCTCTTGCTGAAAGGTGCTTCTTAACCGATCAAAGAACGGTTAGGAAAATGGTCATAGGAAATATAGATATTAAAACTACTAAAATGCTCGTAAAACGATTTGATAGAAAAGAAAGGGAAGCCGAAAGTCAAGATACTCTATTCAAAGTTTCTGAAAGCGAAAAGTTAAAAATACAACCTTCTTTTACTATGGGAGCCAATATTTTAGGTTCTAATTTATCAGATGACACGACAAACAGTAGTAGTGATATTGATTTACCATCTCAAATGAGAACTAAACTCCCTAGTGTAGCTCAGAACTGGTGTTTCAGACAGCAGTGGCGTAGCTAGGGGGGGGGGGGGCGGTCCGCCCCGGGTGTCACCCGTCTAGCTATCTTGGGGGGGGGTGACACCGGAGCTCCACACATTCGAAAAAAATAAACATAGACTGTACTTTGAAGGTTTCCTTTTTATTTGATATGAAGGCGTGGGTCCCGATAAAAACCTGGACGAGTGTCAACATGTCAATCTACTGCGGTTATCCGGGGGATCTAAAGTCTAAGAAACCATTGACACATAGCAGAGAGAGTCACGGTGACTCCTTCAGTCAGGGAAAGGAAATATTAAACAGAATGTCATCAGTCATCCTACTAAAGGACAATGGGGGTAACACCGGAACTTAAAATCTCCGTTCATCTTCACGCTAAAAGTATATTTTTTAAAAATAATATTAAGAAAACATTAAAAAGGGTGTCACCCTATTAGAAAAAATTTGGGGTGACAAGGGGACATTATTTTCCCGTTATTTTTTACACAAAAAGTATAATTTTGAAAAATATTTTAATGAAATAGTAAACAGGGCGTCACCCTACTAGATTACACTGGAATGACTCCGGAACATAAAAACTACGATCATCTTCCCATAAAAATATACATAACTTTTTAAACTTATTTTATGAAAGGAAATATTTAACAGATGTCACCCAACTAGAGAACAATGAGCGTGACACCGGAACTTAAAATCTCCGTTCATCTTCACGCTAAAAGTTGAATTTTTGAAAATAATATTAAGAAAACATTAAAAAGGGTGTCACCCTATTATAAAAATTTGGGGGGGACAAGGGGTTCAGCGACCCAAAATCTATAAGAATGACTATTTTCATCAAATAATTTTTTCATTGTTGAACAGTGTAATATGAAATAGTGTAAAATGCATGGATCTTCTTCTTCTTCTTCTTGCTTATCTCTCTGATCTGAATCAGATCAGATCCATGAGGTTGTTTGCCTTGAAAATATCGAGGACAAAAGATGGTCTTCTTTTAAGATCCTCTCGCACCAAATTTACACATTCAATTAGGTGTTGAGCGGTGGCCTCTTCAACATTGCACTTGGTGCAAATAGGGAAGGTCCTGGTACCATTTGAAAACCTGATGGTTTTTAGATGTCCGGTGTACAGGCGAGCCAAAGCAGTTTGATCACTCCTGTCACCAACAAAATGAATTAGTGCTCCAGGACCCTCACTTAAGTACCATGGATGTTCTGGTGCTTTCTTCCAGGAGTTGTTTACAGAGGCCTTGCTTCTTGAGAATATCTCGAGGTACGTTAAAGGATCCCCAGCATCCTGGATCATGGAAGAGCCCTCTTTAGCCAGTTCATCTGCAATATCGTTATATTTTAGATTAACATGAGACGGAATCCATTGCAGATGGAGGACAGCGGAGCAGGAGAGGATCCTGAGTTTCTCCATAATTCTTATTCCTCTTTGATCCCCAATTTGTTTCCAATTTTGCAGATATTGTATTGCACTTCGGCTGTCCGAAAGTATCCAGATTTCTCCAGATAAATGTCTCTTTGTGACACAATCCAGAGCCATGTCAATGGCGATCAGCTCAGAATTGAAAACGGAGCCGTGATCAGTATTCCTACGTTTAAGAAATATTTCCTCTTTGCCGAACTTAATAAAAGCCCCACTTCCAGTGCATCCTTCATCATTCTTGCTGCCGTCTGTGTAAATCAGGACAGCCTCAACAGGAATACTATTAATCACTTCTAGGGCAGCCTGTCTTAACCCTTTCACTCCCAGTGATGCCAATTGGAATCATGGTATTTGGGATTTTTTTTCGTCTTTCCTAGAAATACCAAAGACTCCAAATGAATACTATTAGAATCTTCATCCAACTCTCCTTTAAAAAATATTTTATTTTTTTTCTTACCATTAAATTTTCATTTCACAATAAATGATCAAAATAGAGCTTTTTGGAAAAAAATTTTTTTTGCTAAATCTGTGTAAAACAATTTTAATTTTGAAGCAATTTAAATAAATTAAAGTAAAATAATACTGTTTTATTTTGTAAACTAATGATTGTAGAGAGTATATTGATCTTTTAAAATAATATTCCTCTAAACATTTTGGTTTTAGAATTTATTGAAAAGTCATGATTCCAAATGGCATCATTGGGAGTTCAAGGTCAATCAGCATCCCTTACTTTCCTGTAGATAATATGTTAAAAAATGCTATAAATCAAATGTAAAGCTATATTTCTGATAAATTACTTTATATATTAGTTAAATGCAACCATAGAAATAAAAAAAATAAGATAATTACGTTATACTCTCGATATCTCGAAATTCGTTATAACGAAAACTTCGTTATTTCGAAAAATATTTTACCCCATCGACCAATTATGTTATAGAAAATGACTGTTTTTATCTTAAAAATAGAGCATATCTATTTACAGTATATCCTCGATACTTCGAAATTCGTTATCTCGAAAACCTCGTTATTTCGAAAAATTATTTTCGCTAATTTTGTATCATTTTTTAAAAAAATGGATAAAAATGTTAAAAAATAGTCTTATAACAATAGTTTATATCAATATTTACCTATATTATCATTTATGAATTCTCTGAGGATAAATATGGCATTAGATTCAGTACCACTTTTATACCCCTTAACTCCCAATGATGCCATTTGGACTCATCAAAGATTTTAATGAAAAAATTAAAATTAATTTTTTTCCTTTGAACCCTGTTGTTCTGACTGGTAAATAAGCATGTTTTCAAAATTTTAAATTTTTTTGATGAAAAATAAAATAGTTAGAGTGAAAGGGTTGTATTCAGGATGATGAGCGGACTTGCTAGTTCGGGTAAATAACTCTGTGTGAAAATGTACCCCAGGCAATAGATCCAATGGGGATGCGATTGGTTTTAGAGAATTAAATTCAACAGAAAATTTCAATGCATCCAGTTTCTCAGCATAACTAAGAGGACTATTCCTTTTTAGTCTTTGATTATTTTGCCAACCGCTTACAAAGTTTGCAGTACGATGTTGATCACGATAACTCAAGAGTTTGCTGAAGTATTTTGTTAGACTAGGGATGCATCTTAGCCGCAAAGGTTGCAAATCAGCCTCATAGAGGACAATTTCAGTTGGGGTGCTTTTTCGTAGTCCCGTAATTAAACGTGCCGCACTCAGCTGTACCCTTTCGAGCTTTTTTAGATTTGTATCTGAGGCTACTTGATAGATTTGATAGCCATATTCTAGTATAGGTCTGATTAAAGATACATAAGTTGTCCTCAAAGTCTGGGCATTAGCTCCCCAATCACAGCCGCGGAGATAAACTTTAGTATATTAAGTCTCTTTCTAGCCTTAGTTATTAGCAGATCAATGTGTTTATTACAAGTTATTTCAGGGTCAAGTACAAAACCAAGATACTTGGGATTTTTCTCGCACTGCAAAAGATGACCATTGAGAAAGACTTTAGGACTATAATGATATAAATGCTTGTTAGTTGTAAAGAAACCAGTTATAGATTTAATAGGGTTGAAGCATAGTTTGTGATCTTCAGCAAAATCCTTCATTCTTTGAAGTGATATATTTAGACTGGATTCTATCTTGTTTATGTTTGGACCACTGCACCAAAGTACTATGTCATCAGCAAATAACCCCATCCTACAATCTCCAGTAATTACAGATTCTATACCAGAGATGTATAAACTAAATAGTATAGGGCTCAGTACAGAGCCCTGAGGTATCCCTTGTTTTGAATGGAAACTGGCAGAATGAGTTCCATTATATTTTACATTGAATATTCTATTCTTAAGAAAGTCGTAGATCCATAATAAAGCTTTTCCATCAACTGAATACCTCTCATATATCTTGGTGATTAGTTTATTTTTCCACACTTTGTCAAACGCCTTGGTCAAATCCAGGAGAGTTGCAATGGTATGATTGGTCGGATATTTGTTTTGGGCATCTCTCACATGTTGAGTAAAGTATAGTATCTGATCTTGCGTACTATGTCCTTTTCTAAAACCATACTGCTCTATGGGTAGTAGGTTGTTAGTTTCAATATGATAAATAATGCGATTTAACACAAGTTTCTCAATAGTTTTGCAGATAAAATTTGTCAGGGCAACAGGTCTGTAACTGTCGGGAGAACCAGCAGGTTTATTGACTTTCCGAATAGGAATCACAGTAGCTCTTTTCCAACTTTTTGGTAATTTTCCATTATTTCATGATTGATTATATATGTTAAGTAGTTGCTGTTTACCATAAGAGCCAATATTTGTGATCATCAGTCCATGCAATCCATCGGGGCCTGGAGCCCGCTTGGGATCAAGTTGCTTTAAGACTGTTTCTAGTTCCTCAATGCCGAAAGGCTCTCTGAACAGTGGATTCATTGACTTTACATTTTTACAGCGATGAGCCAGATTTCTAGCTTTGACAGCCACATTACTGTCCTCTCTCGTAAAATCAAGTTCACTTTCACGACTGTAATGTTTTCCAAGTATATTAGCTGATTCTTGATCATTTAAGGGTATACCTGAGTCATCGGTAAATACACAGTTAGATTTCTCAATTTGAGATTGTTCTCTATTTAAAGATTTTGCCAATTTCCATAATTTTGTGTCCGGAGTTCTAGCATCAATGCCTTCACAGATGTCAATCCACCTCATTCTTCTTTGACAAGCATAGATTCGTTTGATCTCTGCATTTGCTTTATTGAGTTCAGTTCTAACTGACCTCTCATCACGCTCAAGCAACTCCCTTGACAGTCTGTTTCTCTTTTCAATTAGAGGCCTAATTGTAGGTAAGATGCTTATGTAATTAGGTTGGTAATTTTTGATATTGCCTCTTGGTATAGCTATCCTAGCAGCATTTAGGATGATCTCTCTGAGACAAGACCAATGCTGGTTTAGATCATCGGGGAAAGTCGTTTGTTCAATATTTTTAGAAATGATGTTGCGATAAAGGACCCAGTTAGCCTTTTTAAAATTCCAGAAATTTCTTTTGATTTCTCTCGTCCTCAATAACGAATTGTACTCTGTTAGTATAGGCAAATGATCACTACCTATATTGCATGGATAGTATTGTATAGTACGTCACATTACATAAATATAGAAGGAGACAACAAACACAAGCCACTTCTATTGTATTTAGAAACTTAAGTACCCTCTCATTTTTATTAAAAAAAAACAAATATAAGAGGGCATGGACGTCATTTAGTGGGGGGAAGGAGAGAGCAATTGACCCCCCAACCCCCAAGGTTTTCAGTGTAATAAGAAAAATATAAAAGTACCTTGAAAATTCTGTAACATACAAGGAAGCATCGTGTGTAACCCAAAAAGTCTCAAAAGGAGCTAAAACACTACTTTTAAAGGCAAATTTTCAAAAATTTTCTGGGGGAGGACACCCAACCCCCCTTGAAATATCTTAATATCTATTTATATTTTTTTCCCTTGAAAATTGCGTGGTTTATACAAGGAACTGTTCTCTTCGGATGTAACCAAAAGGGTTTCAAGAGGAGCTAAAACACTACTTTTGAAGGCAAATTTTCAAAAATTTTCTGGGGTTTGACCCTCAGCCCCCCTCAAAATATCTTGATATCTATTTGTAATTTTTTTCCCTTGAAAATTGTAGGATTTACAAGGAACCGTTCTCTTCGGATGTTACCAAAAGGGTCTCAAAAGGAGCTAAAACACTACTTTTAAAGGCAAATTTTCAAAAATTCCCTGGGGAAAGACCCCCAGCCCCCTTGAAATATTTTGATATCTATTTATAATTTTTTTCCTTGAAAATTGCGTGGTTTACAAGGAACCGTTCTCTTCGGATGTTACCCAAAGGGTCTCAAAATGAGCTAAAACACTACTTATAAAGGCAAATTTTCAAAAATTTTCTGGGGGTAACCCCCAGACCCCACCCCCTTTTTACTTGGAGTGATTATAAAATTGTGACATTATATGCACCATAATTCAAATACTACTTTTAAGTGATATAAAACTAGGTATGGGGTTTAGAAATGGTGGCCCCTGGGGGGGGGGTGACACCGCGAACTTCCGCCCCGGGTGACACCCACCCTAGCTACACCACTGTCAGACAGATCTGCGGCAATTTTGATTAATGCTGCACTAAAAGATATGGGAATGATTTCCACAGATGATAATTATGTCAAATATAGTTGATAGGAGCAAAATTCGAAGAGAAAGAGTAAAAACACGTGGCTACCTAAAAAAGGAAATTGAAGAAATACCAGGGGAACAAGGGATATATTTTGATGGAAGAAAAGATAGAACATTAGTAATGATTAAAGAAGGGGAAAGGATTGCTAGGAAAACCATAACACAAGAACATATTGTTATAGTAACTGTTCGCGCTGATTTGCGAACCTTGTATATCTGTGTGGATCTTCTCTTGTATTCAGTATCTGAAGTAAAGTGAAATGACTGTAGTTATTTTGTATAAAAGGTGTTGGACGGATGTTAGTGATACGGAGTTATGCTGGGGATTGTATATTTGTTGTCAGTGTGGATGAGTGATGTGCTGTGTGTTAAATAAAGATATTAGTTTAAAAGCTAATTGGTCCGTCGATTACTGGTAGAGTCAAAAGGTAGTGTTAACCCCACTATTTTGTGGTCCGTCGAGCCGGAGCGTATCAGCGACGTTTGGAGTGAGTCTATTTGCTAGTGATCGGATTTTTTATTCCTGGCGAGATGTTCCGAAGAGCAAAGAAGCAAGACTTGATTGAAGTCGCAAGAGAACTGAGATTGCCGGTTCAGGAAAATATGCTCAAAGCTGATCTTGAGGATCTTATCTGCAAGAGTGAAGTTTACAAGAACAAGCTGGAGGATGTGCAAGATCTGGTGGAATCTGTTGTGGCTGATCGGAAAGAAGCGGAAGACAAAGAAGCCGAAAAACAAAGACTTGAAGTCGAGAAGCAAAGAATTGAACTTGAAAAGCTAAAGCTGGAGCAGATGAGGTTTCAACCTGAACAGATGAAATATCAACTGCAGCTAATAGAAGCACAGCGGAAATTGGCAGAAGCAAAGAGTAAAGTCAATTTGGATGATGTCAAGACTGAGAACACTGATTCCGTGGAGTACCTTGTTAAAAGTGTCAAGATCCTTGCTGGAAGAATTCCGACCAGAGCTGAAAACTGGGGTTTGTTCTTCTCATCACTTGAAAGGGCCTTCATCATGAAGAACGTTCCAGATAAATTCAAGGCTGAGATACTGATCAATATTTTGGGTGAAAGAGCCTCCAGCGTGTTGATCTACGTTAAAGATTCGGATGTTTCCAAGTACGACAAAGTTAAGGAGGCTGTTTTGAAAGAATTCGAACCATCACCTCAGATTTGCTTGGATAACTTCCGTAAAGCAAAAAAGGGTTTGACAGAAACTTATGTGCAATTCGCCTCTAGATTAGTGGTGAGTTTTGGTTATTACCTAAAACTAAGAGGCGTGGATACATTCGAGTCATTGAGAGACTTGATGATATCTGATCGATTGATGGAGACTCTGAATGGCGACACTGCTAGTCATATTGCCCTCAAACAGGGAAACGAATGGTTTACCCCTGCACAACTTGCTGAGGAGTGTGATATCTTCACAACTTCTAGGCCACCAACTTCAACCCTTCCTCCACCCGGACGCAATTCAAGATTTTACGACAAGAGGAATGTTCCAAGAGTATTTTTCTCGGATAGTAGTAAGGAGTGTTTTGCTTGCCGAAGGGGAGTTCATGCTCTGAAGAAGTGCTATTACTTCTTGAAGATGAGCCCAATGGATAGAAGTGAGCTGATCAGGAAGGCGCAGCTGTGTTTTAGATGCTTTTCGTCAGATCACAGTGTTCGAGATTGCGACTCTCGCTTGAGCTGTGAAAATTGTAATAAGAATCACAACAGTTTGCTCTGTTTTAGGTCAGCAAAAATGCCAGATAACAGATCTCGATCGATAAGGAATGACGAGTCGTTAAAAGTGGCATCCAATGAGCAAAATAAGAGTGAAGAGAACATCAACCAGTCAAGTCAAAATTTTGTCGGAACTTCGTGCTCTCAAAACAAGGTAAGCAAGACTACTTTACTCAGTACAGTTATATGCTTGGTTAAAGATCAGAGTGACAATTATATACCTTGTAGAGCTCTGTTAGATGTAGGATCGATGTCTCATTTTATAACGAAGGATTGTGCTGACCGTCTACAGCTTAGGAAAAAGAAAATTAATTTGGCAGTTTCTTGCCTGAATGATTCTTCCATGACGGTAAGAAACCAAATGAATACGATCATTTCTAATAACAGTAATTCTTTCAGGAGAAACATCGAACTCTTTATGGTAAACAAAATAACCGAGGTTTATCCTTCAGGATGTTTGAGTGTGGAAATTAAAGATAGAAATGGTCTTCCGTTGGCTGATCCTGATTTTGACAAACCAGGTAAAATTGATCTGTTGTTGGGAGCCGAGATTTTTTATGAACTTTTAAAGCCGGGTCAATTTCACCAGAGGGAAAGTAATTTGATCCTCCAGAATACAGTGTTTGGATATGTGGTCAGTGGATCAGTACCAAGGCCCAGTACTGCTCTTCACTGTGGAGTAATCCTGGATTCGGATCTGAGTGAAACAATGGAAAAGTTTTGGAAGCTTGAAAGTGTTGCTGAGGAATCCCAGAGCGACAGCAGCGAAGAGGTTCTGTGTGAACAAGAATATCTCTTTGGAGAAGATCATCATGATTCTGTTAAAACCCTAGGGATTGAAGTGGGACCCAGGAAAAGATGTTTTCAGTTTTGCGGTCTCAGTGGTGGAGGAAGGTAGACCTACAAAGCGGTCAATTCTTTCAGTTATTGCAAGACTCTTTGACCCGTTGGGTCTTTTGGGACCTTTGATTTCGGCTGCGAAGATTCTGCTACAAAAACTGTGGAGTCTGAAGATTGATTGGGATCAAGACGTTCCATCTGATGTTAGTCGCGAATGGAAGCGCTTTAGTGGATCTTTCCAGTACCTCCGGGACATCAGAATACAGCGGTTTATTGGCATTGAGGATCCAGGTATTCTGGAGGTACATGGCTTCAGTGATGCTTCTAAGGATGCCTATGGTGCTGTGATTTATCTTAGATGTACAACCAGGGATGGAACTTGTGTGAGCCTATTGTGCAGCAAGTCAAGGGTGGCCCCACTGAAGTCTCTGACAATTCCCCGCCTGGAACTTTGTGGTGCTGAATTGCTCTCAAGACTCGTGGTGAGAGTACTGGACTCGCTTAAATTGCCCATTTCCAAGGTGTTCCTTTACTGCGATTCCACAATCGTACTATCTTGGATAGGTATGCAACCTTCAAAATTAAAAGTATTTGTTGCTAATAGAATTTCTCGTATACAGGCTATTTCTGATGATTTCCAGTGGTGTCACGTGCCGTCAGAACTTAATCCTGCGGATCTCTTATCTAGAGGTTTACCCCCAGAGAAACTGCTGTGTGACCAGTTATGGTGGAAGGGACCCGATTTCCTTAGCCTGGGTAAGTACATTCCCGGGTTTCATTCGGATCCCCATGGTGATGAGGAGTTGGAACTGCTTGATCATGAGGTTAGATGCAACCTAGCTACCGATGTAGAGTTCCCAAGTTTCATGGGTAAATATTCCTCTTGGTCCAGGTTGGTCCGTGTTATGGCCTACTGTACAAGATTTCTGTATAACTGTGCTGGTTCTGGGAGATTAGGAGGTTTTCTAACTGCTACTGAACTTAAGGCGGCTGAAAATTGTGCTATTAAAGTTTTACAGGCAAGTGTATTTGGAGAGGAACTGGATTATCTTAAAAAAGGAAAATCTCTAAAAAGTAACTGTAAGCTTTTGTCACTCGATCCCTTTATCGACTGTAATGGGGTTCTTCGTGTGGGTGGTCGTTTAAAGAATGCCAATGTATCTGAATCTCAACGGCACCCTGTGATCCTACCCAAAAGGCATGTCATTACAGATTTAATAGTAAGGTACTTTCACGTAAAATACATGCATGCTGCCCCACAGTTGCTTCTTTGTTTGTTGCGACAGAACTTTTGGATCATTTCGGGTAGATCAGTCGTGCGTAGAATCGTGCACCAGTGTGTGACCTGTTGTAGGCACAGAGGGAAGCTGGCTACGCAAATGATGTCTGATTTGCCAGAGTCTCGTGTCACAATTAGTAGACCGTTCCATAACACAGGTGTGGACTTTGCTGGTCCTTTTATGATAAAGCACCGTACAGGAAGAGGTCAAAAGAAGTTTAAGTGTTATATTCAGAAGGATTCTAGTTTTTCCTCTTACTTGGCCTCTGAAGGAATTAGGTGGAATTTCAATCCCCCATCAGCGCCTCATTTCGGTGGTCTCTGGGAGTCTTCGGTGAAGTCTATGAAAGTCCACCTGCGACGTGCCATTGGATCAGCATCTCTGACCTATCCAGAGTTTGTCACTCTTATCACCCAGGTGGAGGGCTGCATGAATTCCCGCCCCCTAAGCTCCATGTCTGATGATCCGATGGATTTGGGTGTCCTAACCCCAGGGCACTTCTTGATTGGGGAACCTCTGACTGCAATTCCTGAAGAGAACCTTTCTCAAGATCCATTGACCTATCGAGAGAGATGGAATGTGAGGCAGTCAATGTTTCAGCATTTCTGGAAAAGGTGGAGCGTGGAGTATCTCACGCAGCTCCAGCAGCGGCCGAAGTGGAAAAGGCCTCAAAGGGATATTAGAGTGGATGATTTGGTGCTGATCAAGGATGATAACGCCCCTCCACTTTTGTGGAAAATGGGGAGGGTTGTGAAAGTACATCCTGGTAGGGATTCTAGAGTGAGAGTGGTAACTGTACGAACTGCCAAGGGACTACTCCAGAGACCAATTGTGAAATTATGCTTGTTACCTGTAAATAATTAATTGTATTGTGTAATGTGTAATATGTATATATTGGGTTTTTAGCTTAAGTGTGTAGATTAATTTTGAATGTAATTCAACGGGGGGAGAATGTTCGCGCTGATTTGCGAACCTTGTATATCTGTGTGGATCTTCTCTTGTATTCAGTATCTGAAGTAAAGTGAAATGACTGTAGTTATTTTGTATAAAAGGTGTTGGACGGATGTTAGTGATACGGAGTTATGCTGGGGATTGTATATTTGTTGTCAGTGTGGATGAGTGATGTGCTGTGTGTTAAATAAAGATATTAGTTTAAAAGCTAATTGGTCCGTCGATTACTGGTAGAGTCAAAAGGTAGTGTTAACCCCACTAGTAACAGAACCAGGGTCAAAATATTTGGGACATGTAACACCTGCCACTGGCTCTTCTCAAAACATTAAAACAAGTATTTTAACGGGCTGCCCACACCGAGCTCGTCGTGCGTACTGTCCCATAAAATCGTTATCTTGACAGGCGGACTCAGGTTCCCCATTCAGCCTTCCCAATAGAAGAGAGGGGGTTGAGAGTGTCTTGTTTACTCGACTGTCCAGGAGGTCAATTAACGTTATCTTGTATTGCGAAGGCTGCGAGGGCCAAGGGGTCAAGATTGATTTATTTTATTGCTCTGGAGTGGCGAGCTCGGTGTGGGCAACCCCTAACATTTTTAGAAAAAAATTTCAATCTTTCCAAGTTAAAAGTTATAGGTTTTGTGATGCTACTGTAGTAAACACAGGTGTAAAAAATGGAATAATTCGGCAAATCGAAGTTCTGGGTTGTTTTCATAATGAAAACAAGCGAAGAGCTGCAAGGGAAGTGCGCGCATTCCACGAGGTACGCTTTGGGAGGTCCGTCCGAAAGCGTGGAGGCGCGCGTTAGATGCTTTAAAAAGAGGCCAAATTTTAAACTTAAAAATTTATTTCAAGGCTGAAACTTTTTTTATACATTCAGGGAAGTTCATTTCATCTCCCATGCCTCGTAATAGGGGGAATTAATTTTTTATGGATGCGTTATTGTTATTTATATGAAAAAATTGGCAAAATTTCGAAATTGCAAAGTGAAAGGGGCATCTGAAGATATTAATTGATTGAGCTCATATTTTGGATTATTAATAGGCATGGTTGTCCACAGCTATTCTCACCATAGGCGTTTTCAATTTCCGAAATTCGTGTTTTTCGCTCCGCCCTACTGTATACTGTACATATTGTACCTTGTTTACTGCATATACATTGTGCGGTAGCACATTGGCTAATTTTACATCCACATTTGACAAATTTCCAAAGATGTTCTGGAGCAGGTACGATTTCATCTTTATAGGTCTCAAACCTCCTTCCCGTAATTCCCAACCCCAATCACATGGGCCCATGGAAATTCCTATCCACTGCTGCTGTACTTGATGATGAATTCTTAAACAGAGAAAGTTATAAGAATCTATTGTTGGAGGCAATACTTATATTATTATGGTTTTAATTGGACTGGATTTTGTAATGATAGTTTGCAGTCTTACGTCATTTAAAGAGTCTCCCACTCTACCCCCATTGAGAGATGCCATTGCTCTATGGCCAGCAAGTATGGATTTCTTACAACAATGGAAATCACCATAAAAAATAGTCCGGTCGCCAAGACATGTGACCTGGAAATAGGGTACAACTAATATTTTATGATTGATTCTAGTACTATTTGATGTACTGAAACATAATATGAGGGGTGCCAGAGTGGCACCTTTGGGCAAATTTAAATATCGAACGTCAAAGTTCTATTTAGTAGAAATAGTCCATTAACCAGGAAAAAAATATAGGACATTTTTCTTCAAACAGTGATAATAAACAAGCATTATAGATCATCTATCAAAAAAGTAAGCTGAATCTGGATGTATTACCAAACAAACAGAAGACGATGCTGATGTCATGATCTTAACAGTCAATTCAGAAACATAAAGGAAATTCAAGAGAAACTTGATGAGGTGGTGTGTTCCAATATAATTTTTGGCCACACTATGGTTGCATGCGACACTACCTCCAAACCATTTGGCTTAAGAAAAAGTGATAGTCTAAAGTTAATTTTAAAAAAAACGAGGACTTCTATAATCAATTTGCTGTTTTCAAAATACCCGGAAAAAACAAAGAAGAAATCTAAACTGCTGGCCATTCATAGAGCAATGACATCTCATCTCTCTATAGGGGTAGAGTGGGATGGATACTCTTTAAATGACGTAAGACTGCAAACTATAATTACAAAATCCACAGCACAAGTAGAACCAGAAGTATTGCCTCCAACAATATAGATTCTAATAACTTTTACTGTTTAAGAGTTTATCTTCAAGTACAGCAGTGGATAGGAATTTCCAGGGACCCATGTGATTGGGGTTGGTAATTACGATAAAGATGAAAAACGCGCCTGCTCCAGAACATCTTTTGAAATTTGTCAAATGTGGATGTAAAATTAGCCAATGTGCTACCGCACAATGTATATGCAGAAAACAAGGTACAATATGTACAAGTGGTTGTAGCGACTGTAGAGGTGTTAGCTGCTGCAATACTGGATATGTAGATATGGAAGATGATTAAAATAGTTTGTAAAAATATAATTAGACGTTATAACTTTTAAAAACTTAATGAAGGTTACTTTTTATTAAGAACTTGGCGATATTAAAATGAAAATAATTAAATTTAAGTTTTAGTAATTGAATAAATTTAATTTTCATTAACCTAAAATTCATTATATTATTTAGAAATATTATTATTTGTTCAAATAAAATAATGTTTTGTATGCATAAAATCAAAGTGAATGTTGGAAAATGTTGTAATAAATCAGAATAAATAGTCAAGATTAAAAATATGTTTGCTTTAAATTTGTGTATTTTCTTAAAAATTAGAAGTATTATATGTTATTAAGTAAAATATGAGCAGAATAATCATAATTTACCGATATTTAAGGGTAAATAATCCTAAACAGGGGTAGGAATTCAAAAATATCCATTTTCCACTAAGTTTGAAATATGCGGCAGCCATTTTGAAAATTATTTTATTAGGTTCTAAATATCGCACAATCTTGGTTAATGTACCATTTTATAGGTAATTTAATAGTATAGTGGCTAGAATAGGAGTAGTGTCGCTACCGCTATCAAAATAATGCTCCAGAAAGGGAGGAAAAAAGTTGATGGCATCGCGACGGCAAGAACGCTAGCGCCATCTATTTTCTGCAAAAAATGAACTCTTTCAAATGCTCTAAAAGAATAAAAATTAAATGCTTAAACCTCTATCAAAGTATTAATATGTTTCCGAACTCACTCGTATTCGAACTCACAATGCGATTTTAATGTAAAATCGATAGTAAACCCGCGACGGCGGGAACCCATTGCTTTCCTCCTTTTCGGAAACAGAAATTTGTTCGCGGTTCTATGGTGATAAAGACACTATACCCTTCTAGCCACTGTATTAATAGAGAATAATTTATATTATGCAATAAAAATAAGTATTGCTGAGCCAAAGTGAAGTCAATGTCAATGTGACGAATCAGTGATGTCAGTACACGTAATGGGTTTTGTGTATATAACAGTGTTGTCTGCGTTTTACTGTTCTTCTAATATGTTCCGATTCTGTTGTTACTTGCTGTTACCTTGTTCTTTGTATTAATAAATATGATCTTAAAGCTTCCACTGCCTCGGCCCATTCTTATGGGCCCAGGCACACGCGAAATGGATTTGAGTTAAATTAGGCTAAATTTTGGAAAGAGTCGTTGGACTATTGATTGCTGTTGGAACCAAAAGCAAAAATGGCTACTGAGGGTGGAGCCGTATTCCGGATGGAACTACTAAACAAGAGGAATTTTGAGACCTGGAAAATTCATATGAAAACGATGCTGGTCAAAGGAGGAAACTACAAATTTATCACCGATGAATCTCCCGTTGACGCCGCAGGATTGCAGGCATGGACAGCTGGTGATCAGAAGGCCCTGGCGGATATCCTGTTGTGCATCCATCCCACGGAGTTGAAGCAAGTGAAAAACTGCCACACGGCAAGGGAAATTTGGAACAAGCTTACGGAGATCTATAAGTCAACCGGACCGGCTCGAAATGCTACGCTGCTGAAGTCCCTTCTACAGATGAGGATGAAAGAATGCGACATCCAGAACTACCTGAGGGAATTTTTTGATGTCGTCGATCAACTGCAAGATCTGGAATTAAAGATCGATGACGAGCTACTTACGATCATGCTGCTCTACAGTCTCTCAAATGACTTAGAGAACTTCCGCGTCGCCATCGAATCTAGGGATGAGCTGCCAAAACCAGAAGCGCTACGTATAAAGATAGTGGAGGAATTCAATGCTAGGAGGAATGGAAATCACGACGTTTCTGGAGCCTATTTTGCCGCAGCCGGAAGGAAGAGAAACTTTGTGCCGAGATCGAAGAAGATCGGAAATCAACGCAACTACAATAAAAGGTACAGCAACAGAGACGCTGACAGCCGAACTTGCTGGAACTGTAAAAAAGATTGGACACATAAGTAAGAAATGTCCTCTCCTGAGAAATGACTGCCTGAATGTGGAGTGCAATTCAGCCTATTCTGATGGTAAATCGGAGAACCTCTTCATATTAGACTCAGGTTCGTCTGGACATTTCCTGTCTAAAAGAGAACTTTTCCCGGCACTAGAGGAGACATCCACGAAAGATCTGATGCTTGCTGACAACAGCTCGACGGAAATCCAGGGCACCGGGGATGCTGTCTTAAAGACCCAAGTAAACAACCAAGTGAAAGAGATGACCGTAAAAGATGCTATGTTCGTGCCGAGTTTGAGAAACAACCTGCTCTCGATTGCCAAGATATGCGATAAAGGGTTTACCGTAACTTTCAATGTGTCAGAAGTGATTCTGAGGAACGGGGGTGATGTGATCGTCGGAAAGAGACTAAACAACCTGTACTGTCTCAAGGTTTTTGATGCAAGTCAGCATGAACAAACATTGTCTTCGTCCATGGCTAGCTCTTCGATGGATACAAAGAGCAAAGTCGACTTCAGAAAGCTTCACTTCCGCTTTGGACATGCATCTGCTGAGATTCTTAGAACTGGAAAGCTGAAAGATATCGGAACATTCCCACCAGTCCCACCGGATTTTACGTGTGAAGTGTGTATAAAAAGGTAAGCTATGCCATGCTTCCTTTCCAAATACACACGTGAGAAGCGAGTCTAAGCTGGAAATCATTCATACCGAACTTTGTGGCCCAATGCGTACAAAGTCTATTGGAGGAGCTTCATACTTTTTTGATTTTTTTCTTTTTCACTATCTTAAACACTAATGGAAACATGAATTTACTATTGTCAGACATTTTTGATGTTGAAAATAATGTGCCATGCTATTTTTTATAAACAAAAAAATTAATTTCAAACCAGTTTAGTATGTCTGTAATTTTAATATTATTTTATTTATATGGGGACATCCATAAACAACGTGAGGTTGTTTTTTCCAAAATCTGGCCCCCCCTTCCCCCTTTGGTGAGATTTTGCTGGACCCCCCTCCCCACCACGTGAGATTTACCTACAACTTTTTAATAATGATTTTCCTTTCTCATACTTAAAAAACAAAGAAAATGGTATAATTTCTAACTTAAAAAGTGGACGTGAGATTTTAATCGACCCCCCCTCCCCCCATGGTGAGATTTGGTGAGATTTTTCCAAACCCCTCCCCCCCTTTTTGACCTCACGTAATTTATGGATGTCCCCTACATAAATAAGTACAAAATTAATTTGCCAGACATTAATTTGGTTGTTTACTCAGTAGCCAGACCGATTTATTGCTGTAAAAATAGTAGGGGAAAAAAAAGTAACACGCACAAAAATGGTTTTGGGCTATAAAATCGAGAATTTAAAAGCTGGAGACTCAAAAATTTACTGAACGTAAGTAATTTTATTTAATCTACAAAAAATTAAAGTCTTAGCTTTAACTAAAATATGTTAAAAATCATAAAGAAAATAAAAAATTCAATGCTTACTTTTAACCGACGTGTCACTCTACTCGACGTGCTGTCAAAAATACTCTAATCTGAGTATTTCACTAACTCAAACTGGCTCCGAATCAAATTTACTCAAGTTTGAAACATGCATTACTAAGTCATTTCTGAAAATGTACAGGTACTCAAAAATGACACATCATGGCCTATGTCAAAATTACCCCCTTTTGATGGTTCAGTATTTGATCAGAACGTGACTAGTCTATTCGAAATTAGAGTGTCATGCCTGGTCATGCCACATCTAAGTGAGGCGGGCTATCACTTTTTTAAATTTATTAGTAACTAGCTGATATGCCCGCCGTTGCTAGGGGGAAAAAGGCTTACCAAACTGTGCGTTTAACTAAATTATAATTATTTTCTTCACTGTATTCCTTTCCGAGGTGTCATTTAGATACAATAGAGTCAACTACTTCCTTAAGATGTAAAAAAAAAAAATACCACCTGTTTAAATTTAATTTGTTAAATCCCAATCCACGTTTTAAAAAGTATTTTTTTCAAAATAGAAAAAAGTCAGGGGACCTTCTGAACCCCCCTTATTTTTTTTCTCTTTTTAATGTATAATTGAGGCAAATTTTTCCGCCTTCGCTTCACAATAAAGGTTGTTACTGAACACCAATTTCTATAGATAAAACTTATTTCCCCCTCATCCCGCTAAATTTTAAATACAAAACAGTTCAATATACATACTTTTATAAGATGTTAAGCAAAACATTAAAAAAGGAAAATATTTTAGAATTAAAGTGTTTATAACCATTTTTTAATAGTGAGATTTTTTTTTTAAATCAGGGGGAGACCCCCTGAACCCCCCTTTGTTGATTTATCACCAACTCATTCATTGAAAGAAATTTCAAACATGAAATAAAAGTAATCATCATTTGAATCGACACTGAAAATGCCTGTGATAAAATATTGTTTAATTTGAACTTTGCTGGAAATACTTAAATTTGATTAAATAGAAAAAAGAATAACATTTTTCAGTGGAACGGTTTTTGGTTATGATAAAAAAAAATATTTAATCATTAAAAATTGTTTCTTTATCATATTTTTTAAAAATTCACCTGTTGTAAAACATTTCAAAATAAACGTTTCCAACAATAGAGGTTTTGCGTGTCATGGAAAGAGCAATAACCGCAATAAATTTACCATTGAAGGCTAAGCATAAGAATTTAGAAAAGGGACAAAAAAGGCTCCTTGGAATGCTTTGATTCAGAAAATTCTTTTTCGCAAAACTTCCTGGTTGTGTGAGGAACAACATGCTAAAATTTTATAATAATCACATTAATAATGTGGGTGCTAGGATCCAAAAACTAAAAACGGGAGTGAATATTCAAACCCCCGTGCACCCCCTCCAAAATGAAATATCGAAAAATCCAAAAAATTACTTTCTTTGAAATTCTCTCAAAAAGGTATTACCAACAGTTCAATTCGTATTATCGATTTCTCGTTATTGTTTTCTTCGAAAATATAAAACTTGGTTTATGCTCAGCAAAAACGGGTTTTTAAATATTTAGACCTCTTAAAATTCGAATATCCAAAATCTGAAAAATGCCTTTCTAGAAATTGTTGCTAGGTACCTTCCTGCGAAATAACAAAGATCTGGGGTGATTTGGGACGCCGCTCGGCTCAAAAACGTCGAAAACGCTCTAAACCCCCCTGTGGGTCAGGAAAAAGATATTTCGAAAAATCAATTCTTAGTGCGCGTATACACCATACGGTCTTCGACCCTAAGGCTTAGAGTTCTTCCCAAGGCTATTGCAAGGTTTTAGGAATAAGTTTTTGTCAATTGGGGATGTTTTTCTCTCTTTAGTCAAATTTTTGGGCTTTTCAGGTTTATTTGAATGCACTTTTGTGAAAGATCCTAAACGAATGAATAATAAAGTGTTTTTTTTTATTTTAGGTTTGCTTTTTTATACCCTACTAGAATGAATAACTTTTTTTGGATAAAATTATAGAATTTCACGAAAATTTTATGAAAAAGTATGCTGATTAAAAAATGAGAAAATTAAAAGTTGATGATCATCTAGTTGGAAAAAGTGGTTCCATTGCACCTTGAATCAAGGCATACAGAAGAAAATGGAAAATAAAATTGGACGCTCCAATCTTTATTTAATACACTCCTGTTCATAAAAAATGCAACACCAAGAAGGAATTGTCCGATCAACTTGAAATTTTCAGAGTATATTCATTATGGTTTGCTATTCAAATGATTACAAATTCAGAGTTATAGCGCAAGCGTAAGATGAGCAGCACCTTTTCAATCACTAATTTAATTGTATGTACAGGGGGCTGTAACGGGTGGTTAAGAAGTTGTAAGAAGGTTGTTTGTCGCTGATTATCTTGTCATTAGAAGTCATTATACCCCTTATACCTTAACGGATGCCTTATGAGCATTTAACAGTGTTTGAACGAGGATCAATGATAAGCCTCCCTGAAGGTTGTTTTTCACACTGTGTTACCGATGCTCAGATGAAAGCCAATAGGACAATAGTGATATGAGTATGAAAGCAGAGGTCCCAAGATAGTCAAACTAAGTCAAACGAGTTGAAAATCGGGGACTGAACGCAGGGGCGTATTTAAGCAGAATTCATTGGGGGGGGGCGTATATGACGAATTTGCCGACTAATTTTTTTTAAAATTAAATCTTTAAAAATAGTAGGATATGTGTCTGTATATATTATGTCTTGTGTAAAACTAGCTGATATTACCGGTCTTGCACGAGTGGATTAATAGCTTTCTTCTTTAAAATTTTTAATGAATTCTTTACCTTACTTTATTGAGTTAGATGTATTAAAATTCATCTAGTTGTGAACCATGTAAAGGTTTGAACGATTTCAACATTTACCACATGACCCCCATGAAAAACAATAAGATGTATGTATTAAACAAATATTCTCCCAAAAATTACTTAAAATGTACATTTAAAGCCCTGGATATCTTTAGGATTTTAATTAACTTTTTTAATCCAATTTGAGAAAAATCTATCTTTCATAGTTGCTTTAACATTTTTAATATTCCATGGAGACTATTCTAACAACAATGTAATTCCATGAAACTTTTTACTTAAGAAAATTAGATAAACTCTCAAATAAAGATATTTTAAAACCATACTTGGCAGATTAAAATTTTAAATTTCTTAGAAATATATTTTTAGATTATTGGTATAAAATTTAAGTAGACTTGTGTCTAGTTTTTCCTTTAAAAACTTGCTATTCTGCTTATTTTTTCTTTGTAACAATGGGGCAAGCATATTTCTTTTTGAGGAGAAATAAAGCAATTTCGGCAAAATAACTATAAAAGGGTAAAAAAAGATGGTCAAGGGGTCATTTATGGTTTTCGAAACATAGCCTATGTTTTTCTTTGAAATTTTCTACGTTCGTATACCAAGTTTTTTGCAGATGGGAAGAAAACTGGATTTGTATAAAACACACAAAGACGCATTGACAGAAGTAGTATTAATCAATTGGGATAAAATTTTGCACTTTTGAACTTTTAATGCGTTACACATTAGAATGTAGCAGAGGACACATGACACACCTCCCACTTGCGTTCGATTGCTGTAAATATTCCAGTAAAATATTTTGATAAAAAAATCTTTATTTTTAGCAGTATGCGTGGACGGAAATTCGTGAATCTGATTAAATTAACAG
This sequence comes from Tetragnatha montana, assembly GCA_963680715.1. Lineage (NCBI taxonomy): Eukaryota > Metazoa > Arthropoda > Arachnida > Araneae > Tetragnathidae > Tetragnatha > Tetragnatha montana. Next base: position 1,214,272 of record OY796681.1, read on the forward strand.
GATGAAGTTTTCAGTAAAATGCCAAGTACAACTTATAAATATTTAGCTTGTTTATTTATATTTAAGGAATCAAATTCATTGTTTCATTTATTAACATTCATTTATTCAACATTAATTTTAACACGTCGCTTTTTTAGATGAGCCCATCTAACCACCACAGCGCCCAAATCTAAACAATCCAAAATGTCCTTCTCACACGTAAGCATCATGAGAGCATTCAGACGTGGATCAGTCAGTGTTGTTCTAAGAAAGTTTTTCACAATTTTTAATTTGCTAAATGTTCTTTCATTTGAAGCAACTCTATTCTATTCTAGTGATTTCAAACTCTAAACATTATAAACATTTGAAATTATTTAAAAGTAATAAAAAGATTTTTAAAAAATATTCATCATATACATTAATTTTGTTCACTGTATTTTGTTAAAAAATTGTCCAAGAAAAACACAACCAATTTGTTGTTAAAACCATACATTAGAAAAGGTATATTTAAAAGGAAATTATATCAAAGAAATTACTTCTGTTCTTACATATATTTTTCAAATTATATTAATTTGAGAGACTTGGTTTTATTTGCTAAGCCAAACTTCAAATGGGGAAAACCTCCATACGTATTTAGCAACGAAAAACTAGTTAAAGCGGTTAAAAATAAAACAAAAAACTGTTAAAAGATAACGTGACATCAAATCGAAACCTAAATCAAGCAATTAAAGAAATAGAGCATTTTCAATCACATGACTCGGACCTAACAACGGCCTTAGCAACAGAAAAGTTACAGTTTTTTGCCCTACAAAGGTTAACAGTTACAGAAAATGACTAGCCGTGGAATTCTTCTATTTGAGCATTTGCAATCACGTCATCCCATACCTAAAAACCGCCTTAGCAACAGATACACAACGGCCTTAGCAACAGTTAAAAGCCCTACAGAAGGTACCCAGTTAAAAGAAAATAACCGGTTGTGACGTCACCTGAAAACACTCTAGTACGTGATATACTAGTATTGGGGTTCGTTTTGATAATTTGCTTAAGGCAGAAGAGGATTTTTCTCAAAAACAAATTAATGATCAACACATGATAATTTCAGGTAACACATTATAACTTAAGACAATTTTAGAATTAAGAAAACCAGGATTTCATTTTACTTACCCAAAAATTTGATCGTAATGTAAATATAACAATAATGAACAGCTCTAACCAAACGCACAATATTCTTCTCTAACACTGCCAATTATGACACAAAAAAGCAGAGGGCGTTGGCGAAGGTTTGAAGCTGTCCCACGACTTGGGAGTGTCCTTGGGCATTCATTATCTCCCCTTTCAGAGGACATCTGGATCTGGGCAACAGTCAGTCGGTCGGTCACTTCTAAACAAAAGAGTATGCTATGTTCCCATGTTCTTCTCATTTTTCCAGGAAGGACCGGACACTTGCAGCTCGTGGGGATGGACGGGGGCTTTCTCCCTCAACGGCGAAAGGAGGGGAAAACCGAAACCATCGACACTGCTCGCGAAGCGCGGTCTCGGTGATAAATTGAATCGTACAAAAATCATAACTTTATGACAAAATAGTCTTTTAGACCCCCGCGCCCAAGAATATAAGGGCGCAATCATAACTACTTTGGAGCTACAACCATAACTTATAAATCTTAAGCATTAAAAAGGCAGGAATTCATATTACCAGAGATGCTCTTTGCTTGAACAATAAGTAACCAACAAAAGACATAAAAGTTCAATCGAATTGGTTGGAAAGGTGGTTTTTTCCATTTAGAACTCTGAATTTATTGATTATATGATTGTGTTTCTTTTGAGTTTTTTGTTCCATGGGGCCGTCCATAAATCCGAAACCCTACATCTGTGGTGATAAAATTCAAACCGTCTTTTTTATCCAGTTTAAGAAATGTAATTAGTCTTTCATCAGAGAAAACCAAGAATATGATTGTTAGTATCGTACAACCGGAATAAATTCATGTTTTTATTTAGTTTAAAAAGTTTATTTGTTCTTGAATGCCATTACCCCGTCTATTTTTATTTAATTTGAAAAAAGTTCAATTACTGGTATTAAACCCAATAGATATAGATGAATAAAACCGACGGTTTTACATAAACAGGTAGTTTTTATTCGGTTTAACAAGTTCATTCCGTTTCAGTTCCTAAAATCAAAAGTAGATAGGTTTTTATACAACTAGACAAAACAGGTCGGGATGTGTTAATGTTTAACTGGTATTAAATCTATCAACCTGATAAATACACTTAAAAAGTGTATTTTTTTTAATTAAAATTTACTAGTTATAGGGCATTGATTTTAATGTGTTTTTGTGCTCTGAATTAAAAAAGGATATTTTTTTTGTTCTGGAATGCCACGTTTCCCGAAAATTTCGATAAATTTGTAAAATAAGCCTTTATTTTAATTTTAAAGAAAATATGTTCATAAAATATATTTTTGTTTTATAAATTCTTCATGAAAATCCGTATATAACTAAAATAAGCTCATTTACAACTGAATTAAAGCCAATTTTTCCTCCTTATGAGGCTTCTCTTAGTACATTTACCCTCGGGAGTAGCAACAAGAGCCTTTTTTCAACTATATAACAAAAATTCGTCATTATGGGGCGATTAAATCTTCCCTGGTATTTTCTTTCCATCTCTATTATGCCCTGATGAGATAGTTTACTATGTGCATCATTCACAGCTTCTAATTTTAAAATGTAAAGGAGTCAGAAATGCTCAAAAACTATGAAAAATGCACAAATTCGAAAATAAATTGGCAATTTGTGTCAAATCCTGACGTATAGGATTTTTTTCAATATTTTTTTCGTAATCAGCACACTAAAATACATAGAAAATCACTACAATTCATCGAACAGCTTTTTCATTGCAGACCTGTGTAATTCTAGACACCTTCATAAATAAAGGAAAATAACACATTATTAGTCAAAACAAATCTATATCAATCAAATTTTTCGGGAATTAGACCTGTCAGGATTTCAACCTGTCGGGATTCTGACTCTGTCGCGTCGGGATTTCGACGTCGGGAACCAGATTTGTCGGGATTCTGACCGGGATTTTAACCCAGTTAGGATTTCGACCTGTCGGGATTTTGACCCAGTGAGTATTTTGACTCAGTCGGGATTTTGACCCAATCGGGATTTCAACCTCTCAGGATTCTGACCCTGTCGGGATTCTTACATGTCAGGATTATGACACTGTCAGCAATATGACCCAGTCGGGATTTCCACGTTGAGAACCTGATTTGTCGGGATTTTGACTTAGTTGGGATTTTGACCCAGTTGGGATTTCGACCTGTCGGGATTTTGACCGTTGACCCGATTGGGATTTCAACCTCTCAGGATTCTGACCCTGTCGGGATTCTTACATGTCACCATGTCAGGATTATGACTCTGTCAGCAATTTGACCCAGTCGGGATTTCCACGTTGGGAACCTGATTTGTCGGGATTTGGACTCAGTTGGGATTTTGACCTAGTTGGGATTTCGACCTGTCGGGATTTCGACTGTTGGGATTCTGACCGGTCGGAATTATGACCCTGTCAGGATTTTGACCGTTTTAACCGGTTATTTTGACATCTCTGCTGGCCACTCCCCAAACAATTTTACGACTTTTACTCCGAAAATTGTGGAGAATGGAGATGTTAAGAAGAAAAAAAGCTTTTTTTAATTGCCAAACTAGTTTTTTTTAAGAATCTAAAAACCTAGAATTTGCCGACTATGATCGAAATTGCCGACTTTGGGGGGGCGAGACGCCCCCCCCCCACGCCCCCCCAGTAGCTTCGCCCCTGACTGAACGCCTCATAGTCATGTCAGAACGTGATCAAAGAAACTTCATTCGCATGGCAGTACCGGATCACTCAGCGACTTTTCGACATCTTTCAAACTGTCAAAACACTGCTACAGGTCTATCATTGTCTGCTCCAACAATTAATCGGTGGTTGCTCCACCAAATTCCGCGAATTATCGTTCTTTTTTAAAGAGCTCCATTGATGGAATTCCATCAGTGCATAAAGCTACCATGGGGTCCACAAAAAATTTGTTTCGCGTGATTAATAGCAACAAATGGCCCTTTCAAATGAATCCAATTTTAATTTTCATCAACATGACACCCACATCGGCTTTGGACACTATACTGTAAAACGCCATCTTTTGGAGTGTTTTATCTTGCGTCATACCGCACGAACGCCCAGCGTTATGAGCTGGAGCACTATTGAGTATCATGGGCAACCTTATGAGATAAGAAATGAAGGTGATCTTAACAGACAGAAATGCATTAAAATTTTTTGGAGACAAAAGTTATACCCTACCTTTCAAGCGTTCCTGAAGCTGTATTTAATCAGGACAAATCCCGGACACATGTTTTGGAATGTTCCAAACTTCCATTATATTCATCAAAAGCAGTTTCTCTTTCAGGAAATTTCTTCACCCAATATTTCACCTATGGAGCTTGACTAAAATTTCGTTAATTACTAATCCTCATGCTCAAAATGTTTGTTCTGTTGCTAGATTTGGTAAACTTTGGGTTTGCGAAGAATCTTTGATGAAAATCTCCTCCTCAGGCAAAAAAGCAATCTGTTTGATTCAATGACGTGTCGTATAGAGGCTATCTCACTGCTGCACGTATGGACTACATCAAACACTGATTTTGATATTTAATTTTGTTCCTCTGTTCTGAAAATTTAATCATTTATTTGCATCTACAAAGGTGACCAGTTGTGCAAATTTCATCAAAATCTAACAAGTCCTTAATGGTGTCGCATTTTTTATGAACATGATTGTACATATACGTAAAATACTTAATTTTTCCCTCTTGCCTTTTTTTCTTGTATTTTATACTCACAAGGAGAGGATCCCGACGTGTCATCACCGATTTGGTTCATATTTGGTGTGCAAGTAGTGCATGACTAGGACATCACTTTGTGAAAATATTAAGAAGCAACTCTCAGAAATTTTGGAGAAAAATTGGATTTAATCATTATTTTTTTGGGAAACAAGGAATGAAAAGATTTTTTTCAAAACAAAAAATATTATTTTTATAGATGAAGTTTTACCTTAATTTATCCCTAACTATCCAAAAGAAAGTACGCAATTTCGTTATGCTAGAAGGGTTTGTTATGTGTCTGATTTGATAGTTAAAATAAACATTTTTTTGGTAAGTATAGTATTTACAATAGGATCATAAAAATTTGGATTTAATAATTATTTTTTGGGGAAACAAGGAATGAAGATTTTTTCAATAAAATTATTTAAAGATATGAACATGTAGATTTTTCTGGTGTTTACCCTTTTCATCCCATACCTTCCTTATAAATATAATAATAATATATTTATAAATATGATTACATATTATCCAGTTATAAAAATTGTATAATTATCAGATAATCTGATTTTTCCCACAAAAAAATATTTAAAAAAATGTTTTAAAATTGATAATTATAAATATGTATGTACTACTTTATTTCACATCGGTGCTCTTAATTGCGTGGAAAATTAAAAAAAAAGTTATGGTATGCAGCGAGACTCGATCCCGGGACTTTTGGGTTGGGAATCGCAGCTCTTACCGCTACACAACGATCCTCTTACAAGATGCGAATCTTATTAAATATATAAGTGCATGTTAAAATTTTTAATCGCGATTTTCTCCAAAATTTCTGAGAGTTGCTTCTTAATATTTTCACAAATTGATGTCCTAGTCATGCACTACTTCCACACCAAAAATGAACCATATCGGTGATGATACGTTGGGATCCTCTCCTTGTCAGATAGTGTCCACTGATCAGTCAAGGCACTGGGCTTCATATTAGTTCTAACATGAGTATAAAGCTATATTCTCTGGAAAGTGATACATTATTTTAAGTTAAAAAAATCGTGGTAAAAAATTCTGCATATCAATGATAAAATTTAAATGGAACAAAATAATAAATTTTAGACAAAATTTTTAAAATATCATTTTTTATTAAAATGAGTACATGATTTACGGTTTGAGGGAATAAAATTGTTAAAAAATATCTCTTAATACGTAGTATAAGATTTTATTGAAATATTTAACTTTAATGCTGATGGAAAAAAAAGTTGGTGTTTTGAGTGTTTTAACCCTCAGAATAACCAACTTTCAAAATACCTTAAAAAAACAAAGCTTAAAAGCCTTGTTTTTTAAAGTTTCTATTTGTATCATATTTGTAATGTTGTATATGAATCCTTCGTATACATAATAATATGGCAATAAGATTGTATTAGTATTCATTTGTTTTGTATCTCTTTAATAAGAGAATATTTTGTTTAAAAAAAGAAAATTTAGTATAGTTAGAGTAACTGATAGTAGGTATTTCATGAAGAGTGTACTATAGTAGACTTAACCCGCGGGGACGCGCGTGGGGTCTAATAGACCCCGACGCTTAAATAAACCTTCATAAAAATTCTAATTTTTAATGAAGATATATGAAACTCCGTGTAGCTGCCTAAAAGGTTTCAACCTATCACCTCATAAGGTTTAAATAAAGTAGGTATGTTATTTTCCGAGTTAGGTTGTTGTTTTTATTGAAATGCTTCCAAAACTGTGAGGATTAGCGCGAGTTATAACCAAAGAGATGTCCAAAAGTACCAAGTATGTATATTTTTTCTTGCTCTAAAAGGGAAATTTAAGGTTAACACCACTAAATTAAATTGTTACACAATTTTTTCACATTTCTTATGAAAAATATGTAATATCATAGGGATTCGGTATGAAATGTGAAATAGTCTAATATTATATCTCAATAAAAATCAGTCAACTTAAAAATGAGTTATTATGCACTTTGAGTGATTAAATTATATGTTTAAACTTTCCGTGATAAAATTTTTGCATAAACTGAACGATTATAACGGAAAACGGTTTGCGGGGTCTGATAGACCCCGCGCGCGTTCCCGTGTGAGGCCGGCCGCTAGTTGAGGCGCAGGCAGGGTGCGTGAAGCAGAGCGACTCACGGCGAAACTCTGCATGCTGTGTATCTGAATGCGACAGCGCTAGTTACGGCGCATCGTGACCTGCGCAGTTCAAGCAGGAACCGTGGCTCACCATACTCAGTCATTGAAGGGCAGTTTTCAACGGGTGACTGCAGTGAGCGGCGTGGGATTTACTTCGGCGTGGTTGTCATTTCCATTGTTTTTTTTTGATATTTTGCTCCAGAATGGATAAAGTAAAGTTATTAATTGCAAAATATTTTCGCGCTACTCGCATCTTCTTTTTCATATTTTTAACATTATTTGAACCTAAAACACCATATTTTGAGGGGACGCTCCAAATATTTCGGGTGACGGTTAAATTTATTTAGCTTTCAGAGTTTATTTTTATTAAAATAGCTTAATAATATTAATATTATATATTCAGCTATAATATAATATTTTCATCTTAGTTTTATAACTTCTTTTTTTATCTTAAATGAGGTTGAAAATTTTAAATTGTTTAATGGAATTGCAGGTTATAAGTCGTGATAGTGATCTATTTGATAGTAGAGAAAGATGGGATACCTTAATGCCCTATGCTGTAAGAATTTTTTTTTTACAATTATCTATTATAATAAGCCTTAGAAAATTAAGCTTTTTTTATCATTTCTCATCTCGGGAAATGTCACACAAACTGTTTCAATCACAATAAAAAATAATTAATATTTTAAATTGGCCTTATTCAACAAAAAAAAATTAGAATGAGCAGATTTTATCCTTAATTTACTGTGAATTTGGGGCCATATTTAGAATGACAAAACACGTAGAAGAAGCGAGAAAGGTACGGAAAATCGCAAACGGGGAATTTAAATAGTTCCACAAACACCAAAACAGTTACTAAATTATCAAAAAACAATCATCAGACATTAATGTAATACGAAAATTATTGTCAGTGTATAATTACTTGTAAGTATGTACGACAGGTGGCGCCAGAAACATACACTTGCAAATAATTATATATTGTACGCTAGAGTTCTATTACTTTACCTTCACAATATATTGAGAGAAGACTATTTTTGATAATAAGTAATTGTTCTAGTGTTTGTGAAACTAATGAACCACAAAAAGTGTAAAAGCAATCCGCATAGATTCGAATCGCGGAACAATATGGCGGCATATACGGCATATAGCGAATTGTTGGAAAGTTCACGGCGCATGCGCCACAGAATGCCTGCGACCCAACTAGCGAACATATCTCCGTGAGGCAGGGTAAAGTGATAATCAAATGATCACGTGATCGTGAGTCGCTCTGCCTCGCGCACCCTTCCTGCGCTTCAACTAGCGGCCGGCCTAACAGAAAGTAGCGCGCGTCCTCCCGGGTTAAAGGTTATATTCTATAAGCTTACCTCAAAGCTGGACTTGCCAAGAACCAGCTTACATATTTAAAAGTGGCAATAGTTTTAATGATTTTTTGCTTTGTCAATAATGTGTAGCTTCTTTGTGTCAGTAAAAATTCTGTTGTGTCAGTCTTACTTGACGAAGGTGTATAAGCGGATCCTTGAGATCAAGCACACGTACCGGAAAATACAGGGTGAGCATAAAGTCGTGACCTGTTTTTAAAAATCAATAACAAAAAAAAAACAAAAAGAGATAAAAATCCGCCGTCTTCACCAACCTACTTGAAATGTTTGGCAGTTTTTGTACACCAAGTTTTGAAAAATCGTAGTTCTCGAGTCAATACATAGATGGAAGCACTGATTTTAGGGAAAAGTTCATTCAAAGTCCCTATTTCGTTCATCGTGGGGAAATCAAATTTAGGGATAGAATCGATCTTAGAATCGAATGATAATAAAGTACTTTGAAATCGAACCTTAGTTTCCAGTAAACGGGGAGGGTTTTCATTGAATTTTGGGGATTGCAAATCTTGCCTTATGAATTATTCTAATTTAGAGAAAAACTTTTTAAAATAATTTCTTGTAATTTGAGTTAAATATTTTATAAATTCCTTGATGTTTCCTTTAATAATACAAACGACTTTTATTCGATAACTCCAAACTGTTATTTACAATTTATTGCGTTGGGCATTATTTATTATAATACTCAAAAGACTTGATAGTGATCAACCTTGTTAGGATGACACGGCGGGTTTCGATTGCTCCATATAAATAATTAGATTGTTTCAATGAATTTAATACTTTTGGGCGGTATCGTTCATTATGGGAAGGAATTAATTTATAGGTTTAGGGACAAGTTTAATCAGTGATTTGAAAGGGGTTGTAATTTCGCTGTGTCCCGCTCTCAGCGACGTTTTCTCGATCGCTTCCCCCCACAGAATTCAACCTAACCACCGATTGTTTTCATGATTACATCAGAACTGATGGGATCCCGGATGGTTTACTGAAAGGAAAGTATTGGGTCGTATCGATCATGATGAAGGATGATCGACCCAACCCCGGCTTACTTGACGAAGTAAGGGTGGCTCCCGAGGGTAGTTTCAAAACACCACTTAGGGTGACGTCTAGGACCATGGGTTTCTGTGCAATTCTGAATCCTTATGATGCACCCTACCTCCCCTAGAAGTTTGTCCCTTGATAATGACACACCCTGTAAAAGTCTGCAGAAGACATCAACCTGTCGTATACTGTGCCATCTGACCAGTGGTTAACCAGACAAAGGAGGTTTTCACCTTTCATTCGGATGGTCCTCTTTTTGGGGAGGAGGGCTATTGATTAGTAGATTTAGACTGCATTTCTTAAAACTCATATGATAGAATTGTTATCATTTTGTATCATTGATTTTAATTACACATATTCTCCGGCTGGTTATCAATTTGAAAGATCGCATTGGAGTCACAATTGTGGGCGATTTGGTTTCTGGAACCAAAGCACACATTGAGCTTTTTCTTGATTTGTAGTCATTTTTCGTTTTCTTCTAAATCACTATTCTAATGATAAACTCTATTGCACAAATAAAAGTACTGAAACTGACCTAGCCAATGCCACAAAAATTACATAAAAAGTAGTGAAACTGAATCAAATGATAGGTGAAAACAACCCCTTTCAAATCACTGATTAAACATGTCCCTATAATTAATCCCTTCCCATAATGAACTATACCGCCCAAAAGTATAAAATTCATTGAAACAATCTAATTATTTATATGGAGCGATCGAAACCCGCCGAAAATTTTGGCGTGCAACTTTTTTCGTATTTTCGTACGAATAACCACTACGTTATAACAATGCCCAACGCATTAAATTGTAAATAACAGTTTGGAGTTATCGAATAAAAGTCGCTTGTATTATTAATGGAAACATAAAGGAATTTATAAAATATTTAACTCAAATTACAAGAAATTATTTAAAAAGGTTTTCTCTAAATTAGAATCATTCATAAGGCAAGATTTGCAATCCCCAAAATTCAATGAAAACCCTCCCCGTGTACTGGAAACTAAGGTTCGATTTCAAAGTACTTTATTATCATTCGATTCTAAGATCGATTCTATCCCTAAATTTGATTTCCCCACAATGAACGAAATAGGGACTTTGAATGAACTTTTCCCTAAAAACAGTGCTTCCATCTATGTATTGACTCGAGAACTACGATTTTTCAAAACTTGGTGTACAAAAACTGCCAAACATTTCAAGTAGGTTGGTGAAGACGGCGGATTTTTATCTTTTTTTGTTTTTTTTTTTGTTATTGATTTTTAAAAACAGGTCACGACTTTATGCTCACCCTGTATTTTCCGGTATGTGTGCTTGATCTCAAGGATCCGCTTATACACCTTCGTCAAGTAAGACTGACACAACAGAATTTTTACTGACACAAAGAAGATACACATTATTGACAAAGCAAAAAATCATTAAAACTATTGCCACTTTTAAATATGTAAGCTGGTTCTTGGCAAGTCCAGCTTTGAGGTAAGCTTATAGAATATAACCTTTAACCCGGGAGGACGCGCGCTACTTTCTGTTACACGGGAACGCGCGCGGGGTCTATCAGACCCCGCAAACCGTTTTCCGTTATAATCGTTCAGTTTATGCAAAAATTTTATCACGGAAAGTTTAAACATATAATTTAATCATTCAAAGTGCATAATAACTCATTTTTAAGTTGACTGATTTTTATTGAGATATAATATTAGACTATTTCACATTTCATACCGAATCCCTATGATATTACATATTTTTCATAAGAAATGTGAAAAAATTGTGTAACAATTTAATTTAGTGGTGTTTACCTTAAATTTCCCTTTTAGAGTAGTGTTCGGCACTAGTTAACTAGAACTAGTTGCAACTAGTAATTAACTACCGATCAACTAGTAGTTAACTAGTAGTTTAACTACTTTTAGCTTAAAGTAGTTCAACTACTTTTTTAATCAACTACTAGTTAAAACTACTTTCAAATTTTCAACTACTTGAAAAAAATTTTTATTTAAAATTTAAAAAGATATTTAAAATTTTTATCAAAGCTAGAGTATTAAAATACCATATAACCAGAAATAAAGACCATTTTTGCGCTAAGTATAAACGTTTTTTGTGACATAGATAAGAAAGATGTATTAAAATTTTGCCAAAAAGTAGGTTATGAAATTAAATAGACTAGTTAAATAGTAGTTAACTACTTTGGGAAATAGTTAACTACTAGTTGCAACTAGTCCCAGGAAAAAATAGTTAACTACTAGTTACAACTACAATTTCCCAGACTAGTTAGTAGTTGGTAGTTAACTATTTTTTGACCACTAGTTGCCGAACAATATTTTAGAGCAAGAAAAAATATACATACTTGGTACTTTTGGACATCTCTTTGGTTATAACTCGCGCTAATCCTCACAGTTTTGGAAGCATTTCAATAAAAACAACGACCTAACTCGGAAAATAACATACCTACTTTATTTAAACTTCATGAGGTGATAGGTTGAAACCTTTTAGGCAGCTACACGGAGTTTCATATATCTTCATTAAAAATTAGAATTTTTATGAAGGTTTATTTAAGCGTCGGGGTCTATTAGACCCCACGCGCGTCCCCGCGGGTTAAGTCTACTATAGTACACTCTTCATGAAATACCTACTATCAGTTACTCTAACTATACTAAATTTTCTTTTTTTAAACAAAATATTCTCTTATTAAAGAGATACGAAACAAATGAATACTAATACAATCTTATTGCCATATTATTATGTATACGAAGGATTCATATACAACATTACAAATTAGATACAAATAGAAACTTTAAAAAACAAGGCTTTTAAGCTTTGTTTTTTTAAGGTATTTTAAAAGTTGGTTATTCTGAGGGTTAAAACACTCAAAACACCAACTTTTTTTTTCCATCAGCATTAAAGTTAAATATTTCAATAAAATCTTATACTACGTATTAAGAGATATTTTTTAACAATTTTATTCCCTCAAACCGTAAATCATGTACTCATTTTAATAAAAAATGATATTTTAAAAATTTTGTCTAAAATTTATTATTTTGTTCCATTTAAATTTTATCATTGATATGCAGAATTTTTTACCACAATTTTTTTAACTTAAAATAATATATCACTTTCCAGAGAATATAGCTTTATACTCATGTTAGAACTAATATGAAGCCCAGTGCCTTGACTGATCAGTGGACACTATCTGAGTATAAAATACAAGAAAAAAAGGCAAGAGGGAAAAATTAAGTATTTTACGTATATATGTACAATCATGTTCATAAAAAATGCGACACCATTAAGGACTTGTTAGATTTTGATGAAATTTGCACAACTGGTCACCTTTGTAGATGCAAATAAATGATTAAATTTTCAGAACAGAGGAACAAAATTAAATATCAAAATCAGTGTTTGATGTTGTCCATACGTGCAGCAGTGAGATAGCCTCTATACGACACGTCATTGAATCAAACAGATTGCTTTTTTGCCTGAGGAGGAGATTTTCATCAAAGATTCTTCGCAAACCCAAAGTTTACCAAATCTAGCAACAGAACAAACATTTTGAGCATGAGGATTAGTAAATAACGAAATTTTAGTCAAGCTCCATAGGTGAAATATTGGGAGAAGAAATTTGCTGAAAGAGAAACTGCTTTTGATGAATATAATGGAAGTTTGGAACATTCCAAAACATGTGTCCGGGATTTGTCCTGATTAAATACAGCTTCAGGAACGCTTGAAAGGTAGGGTATAACTTTTGTCTCCAAAAAATTTTAATGCATTTGTGTCTGTTAAGATCACCTTCATTTCTTATCTCATAAGGTTGCCCATGATACTCAATAGTGCTCCAGCTCATAACGCTGGGCGTTCGTGCGGTATGACGCAAGATAAAACACTCCAAAAGATGGCGTTTTACAGTATAGTGTCCAAAGCCGATGTGGGTGTCATGTTGATGAAAATTAAAATTGGATTAATTTGAAAGGGCCATTTGTTGCTATTAATTAACAAATTTTTTGTGGACCCCATGGTAGCTTTATGCACTGATGGAATTCCATCAATGGAGCTCTTTAAAAAAGAACGATAATTCGCGGAATTTGGTGGAGCAACCACCGATTAATTGTTGGAGCAGACAATGATAGACCTGTAGCAGTGTTTTGACAGTTTGAAAGATGTCGAAAAGTCGCTGAGTGATCCGGTACTGCCATGCGAATGAAGTTTCTTTGATCACGTTCTGACATGACTATGAGGCGTTCAGTCCCCGATTTTCAACTCGTTTGACTATCTTGGGACCTCTGCTTTCATACTCATATCACTATTGTCCTATTGGCTTTCATCTGAGCATCTGTAACACAGTGTGAAAAACAACCTTCAGGGAGGCTTATCATTGATCCTCGTTCAAACACTGTTAAATGCTCATAAGGCATCCGTTAAGGTATAAGGGGGTATAATGACTTCTAATGACAAGATAATCAGCGACAAACAACCTTCTTACAACTTCTTAACCACCCGTTACAGCCCCCTGTACATACAATTAAATTAGTGATTGAAAAGGTGCTGCTCATCTTACGCTTGCGCTATAAATCTGAATTTGTAATCATTTGAATAGCAAACCATAATGAATATACTCTGAAAATTTCAAGTTGATCGGACAATTCCTTCTTGGTGTTGCATTTTTTATGAACAGGAGTGTATTAAATAAAGATTGGAGCGTCCAATTTTATTTTCCATTTTCTTCTGTATGCCTTGATTCAAGGTGCAATGGAACCACTTTTTCCAACTAGATGATCATCAACTTTTAATTTTCTCATTTTTTAATCAGCATACTTTTTCATAAAATTTTCGTGAAATTCTATAATTTTATCCAAAAAAAGTTATTCATTCTAGTAGGGTATAAAAAAGCAAACCTAAAATAAAAAAAACACTTTATTATTCATTCGTTTAGGATCTTTTACAAAAGTGCATTCAAATAAACCTGAAAAGCCCAAAAATTTGACTAAAGAGAGAAAAACATCCCCAATTGACAAAAACTTATTCCTAAAACCTTGCGATAGCCTTGGGAAGAACTCTAAGCCATAGGGTCGAAGACCGTATGGTGTATACGCGCACTAAGAATTGATTTTTCGAAATATCTTTTTCCTGACCCACAGGGGGGTTTAGAGCGTTTTCGACGTTTTTGAGCCGAGCGGCGTCCCAAATCACCCCAGATCTTTGTTATTTCGCAGGAAGGTACCTAGCAACAATTTCTAGAAAGGCATTTTTCAGATTTTGGATATTCGAATTTTAAGAGGTCTGAATATTCCAAAAACCCGTTTTTGCTGAGCATAAACCAAGTTTTATATTTTCGAAGAAAACAATACCAAGAAATCGATATTACGAAGCGAACTGTTGGTAATATGTTCTTGAGAGAATTTCAAAGAAAGTAATTTCTGAATTTTTCGATATTCCATTCTGGAGGGGGTGCACGGGGGTTTGAATATTCACTCCCGTTTTTAGTTTTTGGATCCTAGCACCCACATTATTAATGTGATTATTATAAAATTTTAGCATGTTGTTCCTCACACAACCAGGAAGTTTTGCGAAAAAGAATTTTCTGAATCAAAGCATTCCAAGGAGCCTTTTTTGTCCCTTTTCTAAATTCTTATGCTTAGCCTTCAATGGTAAATTTATTGCGGTTATTGCTCTTTCCATGACACGCAAAACCTCTATTGTTGGAAACGTTTATTTTGAAATGTTTTACAACAGGTGAATTTTTAAAAAAATATGATAAAGAAACAATTTTAATGATTAAATAATTTTTTTTATAATAACCAAAAACCGTTCCCCTGAAAAATGTTATTCTTTTTTCTATTTAATCAAATTTAAGTATTTCCAGCAAAGTTCAAATTAAACAATATTTTATCACAGGCATTTTCAGTGTCGATTCAAATGATGTTTACTTTTATTTTATGTTTTAAATTTCTTTCAATGAATGAGTTGGTGATAAATCAGCAAAGGGGGTTCAGGGGGTCTCCCCCTGATTTAAAAAAAAAATTATCATTATTAAAAAATGGTTATAAACACTAATTCTAAACTAGTTTTTTTAAGATTTTGTTTAACATCTTAAAAAATTATAAAAGTATGTAGTATATTTAATTGTTTTGTATTTTATAAAAATTTAGCGGGACGAGGGGGAAATAAGTTTTATCTATAGACATAGACATTGCTTTTCAATAATGTATCTTTATTGTGAAGCGAAGGCGGAGAAATTTGCCTCAAATATACATTTATACCAATTGCAGAGAAATGGATGGAGGGAGAAAAGGACAAAAGGGAAAAAAATAATGGGGTTCAGAAGGTCCCCTGACTTTTTTTCTATTTTGAAAAATTACTCTTTAAAAACGGGGATGGGGATTTCATACATTAAATCTAAACAGGTGGTATTTTTAAAGGGTTTTTTTTTACATCTTAACGGAATGGTATGGCATCAAAAAAGAATCCTAGCGGGAAGACTGTTGACTCTATTGCATCTAATCGATAATTCTTATTTATTTTAACACACAGTTTGATAAGCCTTTTATGCCCCGAGCAACGGCGGGCATATCAGCTAGTCTATAATAATAAAAGTGCTTTACCATAAAAGTGCATACAACTGTGCCAACAAATGGGGAAAACTAAAAGAAGATGGAAATCCTTTCCGCGCAGACACAAAACTTCGATAAGGTGTGATGCGGTTTCGGCCCGCTCAGTTGTCACTCCAGTTTGTTTATAGCTCAGTGCCTAAAAGTGATGTATAGGTGACGATGAAAACTCGAGTTCCATAAATCAGAATAAAATGCCGTACAACCTTTTAAAATACAATGAGCCTCTTATGTCAAACGGAATATCAGGTAACTTGCTAAGCCCAAGACAATGGTTACGAAAGTGAGTGCTTTAGAATACCTCAAAAGTCCTCCGATTTCGGGTGAAAAAAACTGTAAGTGATCTTATAACCTTCATTTAGGGAGGGGTCAACTAACTAGTATTTTTTCTTGGAAAAAACTTAGTGCTGTGACTTATTTTTGACAAAGGTTATTAAATAAATGTTGGATGACACAGTGAGAAGCCGTTAAGTTACAACACCTTTATTGGAGCTAATCAACTAACAGACATCTACACTCTCTGCGTCTTCCATTCATAATGACGCGTTTCTACTTCCGCTCAGCGCGGCAGCTCGCTCGGTAGGGGTAGAATAAGTAGCGCCCTCTAGTACACAACATATACGACACTCTGTCATCCTGACTAAGGAGGTCCTCCGACGTAATCTGCAAGTATAGCATCGAAAACAAAAACAAAACAAGAGCCTAACTTTGACAATAACAACTGAGTAAATACCAAGTGGAAAACATCGACAAGAAAAGTATAGAAATACACTATATAGACATGGAGTACATGATGAACAATTCAGAACTAGGACTGGGAGTAAATAAAATCAAAAGTATGAAAAGAGATAAAAAAATTACAATATACAAAAGGTGAACTTGAAATATAAAGTATAATCACAAAATGCAAAATAAAAAAAAAGATAATAGTTAATGAAAGCAAAATCTTTGAAAACATAAAATACAACTAAATAATGAGCACAAAAAGATGAATTAGAAATGCACTTTTAAAGTTATTTGACAGTCAAAAAGGAAAAGTTCAGCCTGATCCTTGCCACGGTTTCATGAGATCAGCAGCGGTGCAAGTCACATGAGGTCCTTCATGAGATCCAATTTTGACAACATCGTATCGGTCATTGTTTTTCACTTTGGTAACACGATAAGGTCCGAAAAATTTGGGACGAAGCTTTAGGCCGGTTCCAAATTGAGTCCTTTTGATAGCAACCAAATCATTCACTTTGTAGTTCCTTGCTGCCTTGCGGGTTCTGTTGTAGTTTTTCTTGGTTTTCTCTTGCAGCTGTAGTATGTTGTTTTTCGCTTCTTCGCACATTTGATGTTTCTTTTGAACGAACGTATGGACGTGCTCTTCTTCTAGAATCCTTTTAATGTTTAAGTCTTCCTTGTTTTTCATCTTAACACCAGTCAAGAGCTCGAAAGGTGTGAACTGGGTTACTGATGAAACGGTGCTGTTGATTACGCGTTGAACCGCTGGTACATGGCGAAACCATTTGTTGGGGTCATCGATGGATAGTTTCGTAATAACGGGGATAAGAGTATCGTGGAACTTCTCGACTTGTCCATTTCCTCGCGGTTGACCGGTGGTGATTGTGGCGTGTTCGATGTTTTCATCTTCACAGTACTTCTTGAAATCGGTTGAGGTGAAAGCTGATCCGCGGTCTGATATTATTCTCTTGGGGTTTCCAAAAGTAACTTGTTGAAGTTGGAGTTTGT
The DNA here is from genome assembly GCA_963680715.1 of Tetragnatha montana. Classification (NCBI taxonomy): domain Eukaryota; kingdom Metazoa; phylum Arthropoda; class Arachnida; order Araneae; family Tetragnathidae; genus Tetragnatha; species Tetragnatha montana. The sequence goes on from OY796681.1 coordinate 1,231,961, forward strand.
CCAAAGCATCTTTAGTTGAGGTTGACTTAACCGGATATATCCATAGGAATTTTGTGAATGCATCTACGACTGTGAATATGTACTTATAATTTTTATTTGTACTTGGGAGAGGACCGAGAAAGTCTATATGGTATGTGTCCAAGGGGACATCTCCTTTTGGAATGGGATGCAGATATCCTTCTTGTTTCCCACGCTTACGGTTGACCAGTATACATTTGACACAGTGCGTAACCACGGATTCCACGCATTTCCTCAGATTGGGAATGAAATACTGCTGCCGTACAAGATTTTCAGTTTTAGCTACAGCGAAATGACCTTGTTCATGGGTGTCTCGTACAATTTCACTTTTCATAGCTTCAGGAACAACGAGGAGTTCTCTTCCTTCGTGCATCTTAAACAGCACTCCATTCTTCATGAAAAATTCGGTCTGGTCGTTGTCTTGAATCATCTTCTTCATGGTAAGGGTAAATTCATCTTTGGACTGTAAAGCTGCAATTTTCTGCGTGACTTCATCATAGGTTATAAGGAAAACTGGGTGTCTGCTCAGAGCATCTACGTGCTTCATCTGTTGTCCAGGCCTGTGAAGTAGCTCATAGTCATAAGCTTCTAGTGACATTGCCCATCTGGCTATTCTAGGTGGCAATTCTTTTTTGGACATAGTCTTTTGAAAAGCTTGACAGTCAGTGAAAATTTTGAATTTTGTTCCTATTAGATAATGTCTGAATTTCTTTAGTGCTTCAATTATAGCCAGGACTTCTAACTCATACGATGAATATTTTTCTTCTTGGGGTGATGTTTTTCGACTCATGTACTGGATGGGATGGGGAACGTTGTCTAAGTCAGTCTGAAGGAGAATGGCACCAAATCCTTTTGAGGATGCATCACAATGCAACTGCAGAGGTGAGCCTTGTTTGTAGAGGTGTAAGACAGGTTCTTTTGAAAGTATTTCTTTTAAAGCTTGAAAGGCATCTAGCTGAGGTTTTCCAAACTCGAATGGGACGTCATTTCTTAGTAAGTCACTTAAGGGACGGGCAATCAAAGAATAACCTTTAATGAATTTTCGAAAATAGCCTGTGAGGCCAAGAAAGGATTGGACTTGTTTGGTCGTCTTTGGTATAGGGAAGGAATACACGGCTTTGGTTTTATCATGCGATGGGGAAATCGTACCTTTTTCAAGTATGTACCCAAGAAATTGAATTTTTCTGCGCAGGAATTGGCATTTTTTCATGTTAAATTCTAAACCATATTGAGAGGCAACTTGAAACACTTTTTCTAATTTAACAATATTTTCGGCTTCTGAATTGGAAGGGACAATTAAATCATCTAAGTATAAGATCAATGTGTTATCCTCTAAAAGTTCACGAAAAACAATTTGTATGAACCTTTGAAAAACAGATGGTGAGTTGCATAGTCCGAAAGGAACTTTGTTAAATTCATATTGATTATCAGGAGTCACAAAACTGGTGTACTTACGGCTGGCTGGATCAACTTCAACTTGATGGAAACTATTTTTTAGGTCCAAATTAGAGTAGACTGAAGCTCCCTGTAGCTTGTCGAAGATGTCGTCGATGAGGGGTAGCGGAAATCTTTCTTTTATGATCACTTTGTTTAGTCTTCGGTAATCGATACACATACGTGTTGACCCATCTTTTTTCTTGCAGAGAACTATAGGTGAGGAATAGTCCGACACGCTTTCCGAAATAGTTCCGTTGGCCAAGAGTTCTTTAATCTGTTTATTTACTTCTTCTTTCTCTGATGGAGCTAGGCGGCGGGGTCTTTGAAATACGGGTGTTTCGTCTGACAGAAATATTTTCATCTGGAAATTTGTGCTCTTGGTTTTTTTCGGTTCATAAAGCTTCACCATTTCTTTAACGGTATTTCGCACCTTCACATCTGTAATGTGGGAGAAATCTGGTTCAATAAAACGTGTGGTATCACAGTCTATTTTGAGCACGTGGGGTTCTTCACTTAAAAATCCGTCTTTGTTTACACACAAATCGGCATGCACCTGCTTTTCTTCTTGCGGCGACCGGAAATCGGGCTTCTGCATAATGACTGACGGTTCTGGTGGGGAAAAGGAGACAAATTCAATTTTTTCTTCGGCTGGAGTCTGGGCATTAGTATCTTGGCACTGTTCCAACTTCTGCGAAATGGTTTTTTCGTCCTTCTCTTTTTTCTTCTGTGTGATGCTCTTGAAAACATTGGGGGGTAACACCATATCAGCACAGAGGTTACGGCAAGCTGCGACAGTTACCGTGATGGGAACTTTAATTTGGGGATGTTCGATGTTGATTTCTGTTAACTTGGCTTTCTGCTCCGTTCCAAAAGCACCTCGGAGAAGTAGCGATCCCTGGAAAGTTGTATTGGAAGGTAGAAGGCTTGTTCGTACACAGGTGATGTTTGTGCCAGAGTCTATCAGAGCTTTTGTTTCTTTTCCATCGAAGAGAACATTTTCGTACTGCAGTTTATGAAAAAAGGTTTCCCTGGTGATGTTTTTCTTTGATGCGATTTCGCAGACATTACCAGACTCTTCAGGTCTAAAGTTACTTCCGACATTACGCTGATTTTGATAGCTTTGAGCAGATCTGTAATTTGAATTTCTAAAATGGTTTTGATTTGGGAAATTTCTGCTTCTGAAATTTTGAGCGCTGTTGTAGTTTCGTCGAAAGTCAGTAGTTTCACTTAGGGATTTGCGTTTTGAAGTAAAATAGATGTCACAGTTTTGAGCAAGTTCCTGGGGTTTGAGCCAGTCTTCGCCTTGGGTAATGGCGATATGGGACTGCGTTTCACGATCGAGGGTGCTGAACAGTTTATCAGATACCATTAGTTGGCATAGAGTTTTGAAGTCAGTTGCGTTACGCACTTTGCAATAATATTCAAAGGATGTAGATAACCGTGATGCAAACTGTGCATGGGATTCGTTAGGCAAGCGCTGACTTCTGCGGAAATTTAGTAAACATTCTTGGGCTGTCGGCTGGAATTGTCGCAAAAACACATCTTTCACTTTTTTGTAGTCCTGTAATTCGTTTTCTGGAATGTTGAGAAGGATGTGGCTGGCTTTTTCACCCAAAATGTTCATGAGAATTTCGGATTTCTGGTCATCTGAGACTTTTTTCGTAGCAAATGCACGTTCCAAAGATTGGAAAAAAAGATGATAATTTTCAGGTCTTGAAGGGACTGGCATGCTTAAAGTACGTACACTTCGGATGAGATTTTCAATACTTTGGTTTCCATTAGTAGGGTCGTTGTTGCTGGCACTATCACTTGAATTTAGGTGAGATCCGGAAGCATTTCGAGCGAGAGCTAGTTCAAGCTGGATTTTTTCCCTTTCGAGTTTAATTTGTTCAGTTTCGATTTGTCGTTGTCTCTCCTCTTCGCTGTTTCTAGCTTCCACGGTTGTTGTTATCAGCTCCTTGACGAAGTCGGCATCTTTACGGAAAATTTCGCTGGTCTCGATGATGTTTTTCAAAGCTACGACGGTTACTCTTTCTGGGACGTCCTGCTCCAACTCAAAAACGACCTTTAGTAGATCCTCTTTTCTTGTTCCTTTGAACATGATGACGGTGATTTTAGACTAGACGGTGATTGAAGACGATGACTTTCGGTTTTTTTGTTGACAATGGTCAGAGGCGTATATTGGTTGAGGTCGATTACTTTTGGTTTTGGATGAGAACGTTGACTTTTGGCTTTGGCTGAGAACGATGACTTTTGACATTAGCTGAGAACGTTTACTTTTGGCTTTGGCTGAGAACGATGACTTTTGGCTTTGGCTGAGCCCCCATGTTGGATGACACAGTGAGAAGCCGTTAAGTTACAACACCTTTATTGGAGCTAATCAACTAACAGACATCTACACTCTCTGCGTCTTCCATTCATAATGACGCGTTTCTACTTCCGCTCAGCGCGGCAGCTCGCTCGGTAGGGGTAGAATAAGTAGCGCCCTCTAGTACACAACATATACGACATAAATATTACTTAAGGTGTACAGACACCTTGAAATCGTCAAAATTGACGAAATCATCGGAATTTATTTTATTAGTTTAAAACGTTCTTCGTTTCCTAAGCTATCAAAAGATAACAAGAACTTGTAATTTTATGTCCACCCTGTATATAAGAGTTGATATTCATTGTATCCCAGATGATCCCTGTACATTAAGCCGGGTCGAAAAAGACGAAAGTCAAAAATTCGAAATATAATAGTGCGGAAAAGTTGTAACACATTAATAAAATAATACAAAAAAAAAAAAAACATAATACAACAAAAATTTTTGAAATCGGTCAACGTTTGACCATCGCGCAACGCGGTCAAAGTTTTGATGTTTTGGCCATTTTCAGGGAAATCGGCCGAAAATCCCTAGATAACGTGCTCAAATATTGTCCTCAATTTTTTCATGGTTGTGTACCTTTATTGTCTATAGTATGTGCCTAGTTTCATTTCTTTGTGCCCAAAAGTTTAAGAGAAATAAATTTTTAAAGTTTTAAACTTTACATAAAGTTGTTTTTCCTGCATTCTTAAAATAGCCATAACTCAAGAATAACTATACCCAGAAACTTGCAACTTGGACAATTCTATTCATATTTCTCTATTCTGTTTAAAATGGTATACATCTTGACAAACTTCCTTTCAACCAAGTAATCAAAATATTTAAAATTAAGAAAAAAATTAATTAATTAATTAAAAATCCAAATTCTTGAAAATTTTGAAAATTTTAATTTTATTACAACTGAACTGAACATATCTTAATAAACATGCCTGTAAAATTTTAAGTTGAAATTATATTATCCATCGGAAAAAAATATTCAGTATTAGTAATTAGTGTAATTTCCAAGTATCTCAATTTTGTACCAATTTATGCATAGGAAGTCAACAAAAATTCATTAAATTGATTATTATAGAAAATAAAAAGAACAAATAGGTTTTTACAAACATTTAAGAACTAATGAACTTCTAACTTTCTGTTAATTTTGCCTTAGCGCCAACTAAAAGCTTGAAAAGAGCTTGCACTCAAAGGACAGCATTTCTTCTCGCGATTTAAACGTTGTTCGTATGCAAGGAATCTGTTTTTAAAGGAAACCTTGAGACATTTTTAATATTGGGTAGACAATTGAATGTCTGGTTAAAGTGTGGGAAGAGTTTTCCCATAAATAACCACACAGACACTTGGGAAAATGTAGATATACTTGTAGTAGATGAATCGATAAGCCACCTCCAAAGCAAAGCAAGCAAGCGTCATAACATCACATTTATAAGTACTTAGTATTATATATATCAAGGGGAAAATATCTTCAAATATTTCATTTAGTTGAAAAAAGCATGGGAATTTTCTATGAAAATGAAAATTTTGTAAGAAATATTACGCTACTGAAGTGTCTTGTTTAATACGGAAATAAAGCCATCCTCATAATTAAACTTAATGTTAGATTTCTTTAAAGAGAGTGATCGAAACTTTCCTTTAATTCCCCCTTAATTCTATCATTTTCGATGGTAAAACTGAATCGATGAGAGTAAAAACAGAACAAGTTGGTCATTCCATGTCCGAATCAACCAAAAATTCTCAATTCTCAACATGGCCATATCTGATTTTAACGAAAATTTCAGGAATTGCTCTCTCCTATGATATACTACTTCATAAAATGTTTTTATTATTCCATTTATTTGATAATTCTTTTTTATAAAAATTTTTTGAATAAAGGAAGAAAATCAAATTTTTGGCTCTTTAATCTTACACAACTGAACTTTATTTGCCCGAGAACATTCTATGACCCCTCGTTTTAAAGATAATTTTGCAAGGTTTAATTTAATATAAAGTTTGACTATGTCCACGATAAAAAACGTTTAAAAAACAATGTTGGTGTCCTTGAATATTTTTGCATAAAAATTATACATATTTACATTATAAAGTACGAAATCTAAAAATTATGGAATGGGACAGCCATATGGGATCAGGAGTTATAGCAAAAAGAGTTGTTTTAAAACACAACTGTGTAAGTTAAAGTGGCCAAATATTTATTATTTGTATTTAATTATTAATTAATTAATTAAATTATTAATTCTAATATTAAGGAACTGTGCCATAATTGGCCACTTCAACTTTTAATTCTGATAGATTCAACTACATAGAGACATTTTTGTTTGTGAATCTTAATTATATTTAATATCGGAATCTTGTACATAGTAAAATACATAGAACAGTTGTAAGAAAATATTAGCTTTTTAGTTTTGGACATTAATTTAATATAATTATATTACCACTGTGATCTCAATACCCTGTTTGGTTAATATGTTGTTTCATTTATTGTTCATTCATTTCTTTATGTTGTTGATCGTCATTCATGATGTTGTTTCATTGCATCATTTTCTTCATACATGGCTTCTATTTCCGATTTAAAGATATCTCTGCATATTTTCCTTCGGATTTTCATAGTTAAAGTCAGCTGACCACCTTGATGTGTGAACGGATCAGGATGCAAATGCACAGCTCTAGCCTAATCAAATAAGAACTCAAAACATAAACTAAAAATTCTATATAATAAAATTTTTCTTTATTTTAAGTAATGCAGTGCATAAAAAGATAGATTGTAAAAAGAGATAAAATTATCGAGGAGGTAAAACTTTTCATCTTATTTTCCTTCAATTTTTTCCACCGTTATTACAAGAAAAGTAAATTAAGTATTGCCTCATTTATAAAGTTGAAGACATTTTATTTTACTAGCTTTTTTTTCAGGAGATTGAGCACTAAAGATAATCTGAACCGTTTTACCAATCATCAAATATATTTTGGCTTTCCAATTGATTTACAAACTTTTATACAGGACCTTTTAATATTTCCTTAATATTAACTGACTAGAGCAAAAAAAAAAAAAAATAGGAATGGAGGGGGGGGGAACGTAATGTAGTACTACATTACGTTCCCCCCCCCCCTCCATTCCTATTTTTTACAGTAACGTTACTGTTAATATCATGCTTACCTGTTCAAAATATAACAATCCCGCTTCTTCGCCTAATCTACACATATCATTCAAAATTAGCTTCTTCAATATCTGCAAACATATTATGAAGAGTTTTTTTAGTCCTTAAAGTCAAATATGCACTTTAATGAGAAAGGTTTTCCTCGTTTCTACAGAAATGACTTACAGAACATTAAAATAAATGCACCAAAATTGACACGTTTCGGTCAAAATTGACACAATGGTCCAGGCTAAAGATATTCTTGACTTAGATAGTTATAATAAAATACGACGTTAATTTTACTTACGGGGTTTTTGCAAGCTTCATTCCATGTCGTCTCACACTTCAGAATTTCTTTCATATAAGGAAGCAAAACCCTTTTTTCTGGCACAACGATGGATACTAAGAAATCCTGTAAAATAAACTTAAGTAAACGTGTTTCCTCTTTATTTTCTCTTTTAATATCCCGAATCAACTAATTTTTTAAAACACTTATTAATCGATATGAAATTATTGAATAATAAGTATTAACACAACTAGTAGGGGGAAAATACGGTTTGACCTCGAACAAATTCCAACAAAAGGTTTTTCAACGGTTTTGGACTCTACTAGGTGTCCTTATTGACAGAAAAAAAGTCTACCACAATCTGATGACTGGAAGTTTAATTTTTTAAAAAAATTTAAAATCCTCTAAGAACGATAATAAAGGCAAAAACAAAATTTTTTTTTCGGTGTTAAATTATATATTAGGTGGTAGTTTACTTTTATTGACGAAGCAATTTATAAAAATTTCATTTATAAGGATCTGGCAACAAGAAAAGTGCTTTTTTCAAGATGGCGGCCTAAGTTTTCAGCAAGTGAGAGTAAACTTGTTTTTATCGAGTAAATTCCATTAATTAAGATGAAAAGTGACGTAAATTAAATCATTAATGTCAGATAATGCTGTAAATTTGGTCTATCCTATTAAAATAAGGAAAAAAACGAGCGGAAATACGCGCGTAACCGCACTTTAAAAGTTCATTAACCTTTTAAACGCCGCAATTCAAACTTCAAATTAAAGGTTCGGATTTTTGGCTTAAATCGCTTGTTTCATCATTACTAAAACCAATCTTGACGTTTTTTGGCAGAAAAAAAATCCTAAGTATGATTTTGAGGATGTTCCCATTTGGGAACATCGGCGTTTGTAGTGAAGTTTTTAGGGGGATTTCCAAAAGGCATTTATTTCAAAATTAATTCAAGTAAAAATACTGAAATAGGTTCTACTCAATACTTTTGAACATTTTTATGATCTTGGATTATTTCTTCATATTTAATTCCCATGGTTGGACGATTGGGTAAAATTTTATAGATTTTCATAAGAAAAATTTACATATTTATTACAGGCGTGACACTTTTACGTACATTTTTATTGCACAATGGGTAATTTTTCGGTATAAAAAATTTGAAAGAATGTTCCCATGCGTTTCAAAGCTAAACAGTTATCTTTCTGAGTGAAAAATTAGTTTTAATTACTGTTGTATCCGAATATCTAGCATAAAATCCATGAATTGCATTCAAATTTAATTAGCTTTCAAAAGTGATAATCATAACTATCTCCATTGATTTGTTAAATCTGCGTTTCTCATGGAAGATTCCAAACTAAACAACATATCCCTTACATCCAACTTACGTTAGAAGAGTGTTTTTAGATATACACACTTTTCATTATTTTCAAAATTCTTCAAATTTATACCTAAAATTTTTATGTAAAAAAGAGCACTTGAACAAAATAAGTACCAAAGTCCTCAGAAACACTCCAAATATGCCTTTTGCATAACCCTTAACAATAATTACTGAAATTAAATCGGTCGGGGAGTTAGAAAAATATACAAAAGTAGGAATTTGCTATAAAGATTTGGCATTTATTCCTCCATAAATCAGGTGAAAAAAATTAAAATTATAGATTTAGGAATTTAAACAGCATGATTAACCTGTTTAGATCCTTTGAGACAAAAAAGGTTCAAACAACTAAAGAAAATAAGAAATAACTTGAATTTTTACATGTTATAAAAATCCCCTCAAAAACTATACCCCAAACGCCGATGTTCCCATTTGGGAACATATACGTTGAATTGGTAATTACTCTCCAAAATTGGAATATGAAGCTATTCTGACAAGCCAATTGAAAAGATGTGTACTTAAGCTACCTAAACAAAGCATAATTATTTAAAACTAAATTTATTTAAATTTATCATAAATTGAAACTTGTGCAACTTTTGGAAGAGCCAAAAATCTGTTATTTTGGATATAAATTCCACAAAAAGGATTAAATTGCACGTGAAAAACTTTTGCATGTAAAATAACTTCATATCTTTGAGTTTCTTACTACCAAATATCAAATTCCTGCATGAAAAATTAAGTGGTGAAAAAATTCCCTAAAGTGATGTTCCCATTTGGGAACATCGGCAGGTAAAAGGTTTTAAAACAAGGAAAAAATTTCAACAAGCATTTTCTCAACGGTTTTAGACAGTAATAAGTGTATTTATTGTCATTACAAAAGTCTACCGGAATCTGACAACCGGAAGTGAGGTTTTTTTTCAAGATGGCCGCCGATGCTTAAAGAAAAGAGATATTCGAAAAAAAAACCTAATTTAAGTGTTATGAAAGCTATTTATGGGTTCTAAAATCAAATATTAGGTTATAATTAACTTTTCTTATCAAAGTAATTAATATAAATTCCGTTTACAAAATCTAGTTACAAGAACAGGGCTTATTTCCAAGATGGCGGCTTAGGTTTACTTCGGAGTTGGCGGCGCATACTGGATAATTTTAAAGGTTCATTAAATAAAAGTAAAAATTCCAACAAGCATTTTCTCAGCTGATTTAGTCAGTAATAAGTCTATTTAATGTCATAAAAAAAGTCTACCAGAATCGGACAACCGGAAGAGAGTTTTTTTTCAAGATGGCCGCCGCTGCTCGAAGAAAAGAGAATTTCGTGAAAAGCGCTAATTTAAGTGTTACCAGATTTTTATAAATGGAATTTATATTTATTAAAATGCTAAGAAAAGCTAACTATAACATAATATTTAATTTTAGAATCCCCCCAAAAATTTCATAACACTTAAATTAGCGCTTTTTCACGAATTTATCTTTTCTTTAAGCAGCGGCGGCCATCTAGAAAAATACTCCCTCCCGGTTGTCAGATTCCGGTAGACTTTTTTTTATGATATTAAATAGACCTATTACTGACTAAATCTCCTGAGAAAATGCTTGTTGGAATATTTATTTTGACTTAATAAACGTTTAAAAATAGCCAGTATGCGCTGGCATTTCCGAATATAACGTAAGCCGCCATCTTGGAAATTAGCTCCGTTCTGGTTGCCAGATTTTTATAAATGGAAATTATATTCACTAAAATGATAAAAAAAAGCTAACTATAAAGTAATATTTAATTTTAGAATCCCTCAAAAAATTTTATAACACTTAAATTAGCGCTTTTCACGAAATTCTCTTTTCTTTGAGCAGCGGCGGACATCTTGAAAAAAAACTCTCTTCCGGTTGTCCGATTCTGGTAGACTTTTTTTATGACATTAAATAGACTTATTACTGACTAAATCAGCTGAGAAAATGCTTGTTGGAATTTTTACTTTTATTTAATGAACCTTTAAAATTATCCAGTATGCGCCGCCAACTCCGAAGTAAACCTAAGCCGCCATCTTGGAAATAAGCCCTGTTCTTGTTACTAGATTTTGTAAATGGAATTTATATTAATTACTTTGATAAGAAAAGTTAATTATAACCTAATATTTGATTTTAGAACCCATAAATAGCTTTCATAACACTTAAATTAGGTTTTTTTTCCGAATATCTCTTTTCTTTAAGCATCGGCGGCCATCTTGAAAAAAAACTCACTTCCGGTTGTCAGATTCCGGTAGACTTTTGTAATGACAATAAATACACTTATTACTGTCTAAAACCGTTGAGAAAATGCTTGTTGGAATTTTTTCCTTGTTTTAATGTACTTTTAAAGTGACTGTACTCAGTGAAATCGGGACTCAGAAACTGCGCGGTTACGCGCTTATTTCCGCTCGTTTTTTTTCCTTATTTTAATAGGATAGACCAAATTTACAGCATTATCTGACATTAATGATTTAATTTACGTCACTTTTCATCTTAATTAATGGAATTTACTCGATAAAAACAAGTTTACTCTCACTTGCTGAAAACTTCGGCTGCCATCTTGAAAAAAGCACTTTTCTTGTTGCCAGATCCTTATAAATGAAATTTTTATAAATTGCTTTGTCAATAAAAGTCAACTACCACCTAATATATAATTTAACACCGAAAAAAAAATTTTTTTTTTGCCTTTATTATCGTTTTTAGAGGATTTTAATTTTTTTTAAAAAAATTTAAAAAAAAAACAAACTTCCGGTCACCAGATTGTGGTAGACTTTTTTACTGTCAATAAGGACACATAGTAGAGTCCAAAACCGTTGAAAAACCTTTTGTTGGAATTTGTTCGAGGTTCGGCCCTTTTTTGAGCTATTTTCCCCCTACCAAACTAAATACACCTGAATTTAAGTATTTTTCAGAAGATAATTTGTTGATTTTACATCCAGACCAATTTAACAAGCATTAAATTTGTAAAGTTGACACCAAATAAAAAATATTAAATCCTACTTATCAGGACCGAGAAGGAGAAAATCGATGCATATATATCTTTCTCTCAAAACAAATAAAACATAATAACTGGAAACTATTTTCGAAAGAACATCCAGGTATATGTTACTGGCAATGTGATAAATCCGGGCATTATTAATAATGCCCAGGCCGGCAATGTGATAAATTCAATGGCATTTATCAATGAAATTTATCACTTTGCCCGCCTCCACTTCGGGCATTATTAATAATGCCCGATTAATCCCTTTGCCCGTAACATATACAGGGTGATTCGAAATTACGTGGACAAACTTCGCATGGGGGTAGAGGGGACCTAGACAAGCATATTTTGCATAGGAATGGGGGGGGGGCGCTTATGTACCGCTAAAGAGCTAGGACCTAATGTAGTGCGAGGACGTTACAAAAAGTAGTTTTCCCAAGGCCCGTGTAACGAAACAAAACATAATAAAATGAAAAAAATTATTGCATGAGGTGCAGCAGTATCCATTCTACTTACTCCATAAATTTGATAGAAATTGGACCACTTGCTAAACCGTGGGATGAGTCTTAAAACGTGCAATATTAATCTTTTAGCCAAACAATGGAGTTTCCTTAATGGTATTCAGAAAAATGATGATCGGGGAAGGAATTTTCAATGATCATAGATTGATCATTGAAAATGTATGATTGTTGAAAATTCCTTCCTCGATCATCATTTTTCTAAGTACCATAACACTAATGTAAGGGAACTCCATTCTTTGGCTAAAAGATTAATATTGCACTTTTCAAAAGTACCCCCACAATTTAGCAAGTGGTCCAATTTTTATCAAATTTATCATGTATGTAGTACGGATACTGCTGTACCTCATGCAATAAATTTTTTCATTCTGTTATGTTTTTTTTCGTTAAACGGGCCTTGGGAAAACCGCCTTTTGTAACGCCATCGCACTACATTAGGTCCTAGCTCTTTAACGGTGCATCTGCGCCCCCTCTAGTTTTTTAAAATATGCTTGTCTAGGTCCCCTCTACCCCCATGCGAAGTTTGTCCACGTAATTTCGAATAACCCTGTATATGTTCTTTAAAAAAGGTATTTTTTAAATTGATAAAGATTTGCTTTTTTGTAAAGGGTATATAACATATTTACATCTACCAGTCGTAAAAATTTATAAGCTTGCATTTCTTGGTTTCTGAGAAGAAGCTTTAGTATTAAGATGTATGCACGCGGTCTCCTTTGATAAGGCACATATTTTTACATCGCATCTCACCTTTTTAAACCGGATCAAAATATTCTGACACTTTACCTTCATACTGTCACCATAAATAAAAACTTGTGAGACGTATATACTTCTTGAATAAATGTCTTCAATTTTCCCAGGTATGATGTAGCAATTGTTTGTAATCTTGAAGATGTTTGACCAACGTTCCAAAATTATCAATGAACCATCCTATTAATTATGCAAATATTGAGTTACAGTTAACATGGAAAAAGTCAGTTTTAAAATAACGTCTTATTTAAATAAACTGCTAACATTTGTTTTACACTACTAGCTGATATGCCCGGCCTTGCACGGGTCGAGCGTATCAATTTATTTTTTTAAAGTTTTCTCAAGTTACATGTCTAATCATCCCGGTATTCCCGGTACTTTTTCATATCCAGGTGTTCCCAGTATTTTTTCATATCTTGGTTCTCCCGGTAATTTTTCACATCCAGATGTTCCCGGTAATTTTTCACATCCCGATGTACCCGGTATTTTTTTCACATTCCAGTGTTCCCGGTAACTTTGTGTTCCTGGTGTCTTTTCCCTCGGGTTCCAACTGTGTAAATCTAACCTAACCCATCCAGTTCCCGAGTTACACATTTAATTACGACAGTTACCAAATTATCCATTCTAAGTGAAAAAAAAAATCAATTAAAATTATTACAGACATTTGAAATCCCAAAATTTGTAAATACCCCCGGTTTAAATTGAAAAAAAAATCCCACTAAACTACCCCAAGGAAACACATTATAAGGTTAAATAACAATTGATCTAGTGTTTCTATTATCAACTTTCTAAAAAAAAACTGCATTATGCAAACAGAGCATAGAGCATTCGCACATGACGTCACTTGGAGGACAAAAACAACGTTGCTAAGGCCGTTGTTAGGGGCGGGAACTAGAAGCATCCAATAGCAGCATTCGCACATGATGTCACTGGCGGGCTAAAACAACGTTGCTAAGGCCGTTGTTAGGCCGAGTCATGTGATTGAAAATGCTCTATTCGCACATGACGTCACTTGGAGGACAAAAACAACGTTGCTAAGGCCGTTGTTAGGGGCGGGAACTAGAAGCATCCAATAGCAGCATTCGCACATGATGTCACTGGCGGGCTAAAACAACGTTGCTAAGGCCGTTGTTAAGCCGAGTCATGTGATTGAAAATGCTCTACTTTACTTTCATTATTACTTTAGCCAGTCTAATTCTTAAAAATTTCTGTTTCAACTTAAAGTTTCATGGAAAATGAAGTTTTTAGTAATAAAATACTGTTAAAAAGTTTTTTGTAAGGACAGTTTTCAATTTTTTAAATTATTAATAACTTTTTTATAACAATTTTAGCCAAGTTTTATCTTTAAATACTTTGTTTTATGCGTAAAATTGATTGTGTTTGTTGTATTATTTGCAACAATGCGAGTGAAACAGATATTCTTCAGCGGAGAAGTAAGGGGATTTTTGTAAAAAGGCCCAAAAGGGGGTGAAGGGGTGGTTTTAGGAATTTGAAACTGGTGCCATTACCTTTCCCCCGTTCGGATACGTATGTGTACCAAGTTTGGTTCGATTCGGACGGGTAGTTTCGGTGTAATTGTGCCACATATGATCCGTACCCAGCCACCCACCCACCCAGGCACACCTTGATTATATATATGGAGATTTCTAAAAGATTTACATCCGATAATTCCATGAACGTTTTTATCTACAAGAAATACTTCAACTCCTGTAATAATTATTTTAAATATTTAAAATGTTGTTATTTAAATGAGTAAAAAGACAAATTTTTGTACAGTGTATCACAAAAAAGTTTGAAAGCTAGAAAGAATGTTTGTATACATTTTAAAGCAATGGATTTTAATTTCAAAATAATCTCTTACGGGTAGAAACTTTCCGATATCTCCTGTATGTATCCATCCTTCTGAATTAATTTTTTCTGCTGTCTGGGAAGGGTTTTTTAGGTAGCATTTAAAACTCGTATGGCCCTTCACACAAATCTGAAAAATAGCAATTAAAACTTTTCAAGAAGAAATGTAAGAACAGTAGATTTCTGCAACATCAAAACTTACTAATAGGCGATATAATATATTTGCTGGTATAAATACTTCGGTATCCAATAATTTTGGGCATCAAAAATATATAGTTGAGTGGGCTGTACTTTTGGACCAAAGTACATTTTTGACTGTTTCTCAATATTTTGGTGAGATATTGAAACGAGTGTTAAATAAATGGTTCATATCTCAAGGTAATTTTGGGTTATTCAACTTATGGCGGCTTTACATCACGCGATTTGCGACAGAAAAGAACCAACAGGAAGCCTCGAAAACTGTCGCTGAGTTTCTGCGGCTGTCGCAAATCGCGTGGTGTAAAGCCGCTATTACAATGTAGGGTCACTTGGGGTAAGTGGGGCCCCTTTTTGGAACAGTACATTTTTGAAGCTTAATAAAAAATTCTTGAAGTGCTTAAATTTGAACTTATTGGCATATTTTATTTAAGACTATATTAGTTGACAAAAATTTATTATTAGGTTCTAAAATAACGTGTTACATTTTTATTTATTTATTTATTTATTTAATCAAGAGAAACACTTAAAACACACAACACAAAATTACAAAAAGAGAAAAAAAAAAAAAAAGAGAACCATAATCACCTGGGACCTACTAGTCCATTTAGGTGACCAAATATATATTTAAATAAGAAAATATATGAGTGGCAAACAGGGTGTCAGTAAAATAAAAACAAAATTATCAGTCATACAGATTTAAAATTACAAAAAAATATGTATAAAAACAAAAATAGCTACATTAAAAAAGTTTCAATATTTTCTATTGTAAACAAAAATTCTTTTAGTTTTTTTTTAAATAAGTGTTTGGATGGGCTATTTTGGATTTCAAGTGGTAACATATTATAAAGTTTGGGGGCTATATATTGAAAATTATTACAAAATATTGTTTTTTTTGGCTTAGGAATATTATAAATTACATTAGGTCTTCGAGGATTTATAGTGTTACGTCTTGTACATTCCAGTGGGTTCAAAAAAAGATACAGGCATATTTTATAAAAAAAAAGATGACGAAGAGGTAGAATATTCAGTAATTTGAAGTGGTTTATAGTAATCGAGTTGGTATTATTAAAAAAAAACCTTAAAAACCTTTCCTGTAATTTGCTGATTCTTTTTAAATTTACCAAATAATCCCCACCCCAAATAGTTAAGCCGTAAATTAATTGTGAATGTACCCACGAATAATACAAATTAATTAGAAGCTTATTACTTATTTTTTGTTTAAGGTGATAAAAATTAAACATAACAAATCTTAGTTTGTCAGAGATATTTTGAGTATGAGATTTCCACTTTAAGTTGGAATCAATATGGAGTCCAAGGTATTTGATAGTTGACACTTGATCGATATGGTTACAATTACAATTTCCATAACTATTACAGAAGTTTTCGTGGTATTTAATAGAGAGCTGATACGAACGGTTTTTAATGAGGTTAAAGGTCATATATTTTGTTTTGTTAACGTTCAAATTTAGTTTGTTTTGAAAAAACCAATCACGAATTTTTACAAGGTCATCATTTATCATAAAGTTTAGATCATCGATTGAATCCAACGAATAAAGTAATACCGTGTCATCTGCGTAACTTATTAATTTTCCATATAATTTTAAGTTACATAGGTCGTTAATAAATATTAGAAATAATAAAGGTCCTAAAGTTGATCCCTGAAAAACGCCGCAGTTTATTGGGAGGCATCTGCTGAGAGTATTGTAAATTTTAACGATCTGAACGCGATTTGACAAGTATGACTCAATAAAATTGTAAAAATGTCCTCTGATGCCGACAAAAAATAGTTTTTGTAACAGGATGCAGTGATTTACTGAATCAAAGGCTTTAATACATATATCTTAACATGTCTTTTTTTTTAAAAAAAATGATATATGGGTGTCCCATCACCCCATTTGAAGGGGTAAGTGGGTCACCCCCTTTTTAATTAGATTGAAAGCAAGAAAAACTTTAGAGGGAGTAAGTGAATCTTACTCGATAAAGTACAGAAGTTTTTGGTACAAAATATTTTATTGTAAACTTTATCCATGTACGAGATATCTATACTCACATTAAAATGAATAGGGTTGGTTGGGGTAAGTGGGACCCTTTTTGTAACACTACAATTACAGAAGGTTTACAGATTGTTTTCTTCAGTTTCGAATGTTTTAGGAGACTTTTGAAGAAACCCTCGAAACTATTCCCCCCACCCCACTGTGGGTTTTTAATTAATTTCTCGGCAACGTGAATAAAAAAACCAACTTAATATTTTACTTTACTTACCACAACTCAAATTAAAACGCAAAATTAATATAAAATTTCAATAAATTACTTCTAAATTTTTCAATAAACATTTAAGTGGTGAGTCAAGGGTGTCCCACTTACCCCATAACGAGGGGACCCACTTACCTCTATTAGGCTAAAATTACGGGGTAAGTGGGACCCCCTCTTAAACATTTTTAAATTAGAGATTTTGTAAAAATTCAAATTGCAGTATGTATTTTAAGTCAAACTTTGCATAACAGTTAACATTAAAATATAATGAAAACATAGCTGGGAATACTTCTTAGAAAAATGTAGCTTTCAACTCTCCAAACAAATCATTCTGGAAATATTTTTTACATTAGTCTTATAATCTCAAAAAGAAATGAAACTCTAATATATGCAAACAGGGGAGGATCCAGGATTTGTTTTTTTTTTGGGGGGGCCTAAAAATTTTCATAATTCAATTGTATCTTCATGATTATCTTAATATGGAAAAGGTAGCAAATTATCCTGCTTCAACCACTAAAAGGGGGGTCGGGCAGTCCTCCCCCAGAAATGTTTTGGAAATTTAAGTAAAAAAACCCAACTTTTTATTTTGTTTCGGTACGCCTCCTCCGATTTCGGATATAGATTTTATGGTAGAATTTTTGTGTTTTGACAGAAAAAAAACAGAGTTGTAATAATAGAGTTACAAGAACTAAGGGGCTCTAGGGGTCCTCCCCTAGAAAATTTCTGAAAATTTAAGTAAAAGAACCCCACTTTTTCAACTTTAACCACTTTATCAGAATTAACTAAAAATAGCACTCAGATATAAAATATTAATGTATAAAATTAATTTTTATAAAAGATTACTACAATAAAATAATCTAACCTCTCCCTCCTTGTTTCTGGCGAAGAAACCAAGATCAGGAACGTCCACGAGTTTGGTGATAAGAGAAGGGTAAAGCACACCTCCTTTTCCTATTGCATCAAAAGTACCTTTGATTATTTGTTGAATTTTACTAACTTAAGGAAACACGAATCTTTCCATTGATATTCACAATCACTTTTTGCTATTCATTCGTTATTGGTCTTTTTTTGATTAGAACAAATACTTGCATCTGATTTTTACAGGAACCATTTGAATTGGTTGAATGTAAAAAAATACCGGAATCGAAGAATTGTATCGTTTTCTGCCCAGATATGCGAGGTTATTTGCTAGTTTTCACCAGTGATTTTCACCCCTTATACCCCTCTTTCTATACTGATTCTTGTTCGTCTTGATGTTCCCTACCTCCCCTAGAAGTTATGAAACACTTATCTGAAACACCCTGTATAGGACAATTACGTTTCATAAATTACATATTACATATTTAAAAAGTTTGTCTGATTTTTAAAAATTGTTCATCGATCTTTGAAATTTATTCAAAGTAGAAATAATGATCACCGATTGAGCAAAATTTAAAACACGTTTTCTTGACAAAAATTTTCAAAGAGTTTGAGAGATATTTTATGTAAAAAAAGGGAATTAAATCTTTTAAACAGGTGCATTTTCTTTTTAAAAACCCAAGGAATTTCTTTGCGTGGTATCTTTATCACTGATCGAACTTCGTTAAAAATTAAACTAATTTCTGTTGTGAGGATTACTACTGGTAATAAGTAAAAAACGTTGATCCTTTTGATCCATAGCAAAGCCAAGAGGGATTCAAAGAAAAATAATAACAGTAAAAGCTATTAATTTTATGGAAACACTTTTTAATATGATAATTTTTTCTACATGATCGATTAGATGTTTAGAAGTTAAGAGGGAGAAACATCAGCTTATAAGAACATTGCTAATTAATACTCATTAAACATAGCTTTAAATTTGAGAAACATTAAAACTATATTTTTATCTATACTTCATTTATAATTTTTTTTGAGGAAAAAATTCGTTAAAATTATAATTGAAACTTGAAGAGAGTTAAGGCTTCAAGTTTAGAATTGCTTCTAGCTTTTATTTAAAGATCATCGTTATGTTCATAAGATCCTTATCTCCATAAATGCATACAAAAACTATCAATATTTACATTTGAAATAATTTATATTCCTTTTCTTTTATTCCAGTTTTTATTTAGACCACTTACCAATAGTTTGCCCTCCCAGAGCCTTCATGGATATTCCTCCACATTCAGTTTGACCGTATACATCAAGAATCTATCAAAGAAATCATATGCAATTACATCTGCTAAGATATTTATGACTAAGCGTGTTGATAATTTTCTTCAAAGTGAAGTTTCTAGTAAGATTTAAAAATCCACTGTGCAAATTGACGATTGGGATATCGTGTTATCCTTGAAACAATTGTACTTTAAATATTTTAGTTTTTAATGTGCAAATAAAGGTAGTTTCTTATATTTTAAAGTATCTACTATCCACTATTCTTTGAAATGGACGATTTAGAAATTCAAGTTAGGATGTTATGAAAAACATAATTCACAAAAAAAATTCTTCAACATAAATCAACTATTATTTTTGTAAAATTTTACCTAAACTATCGCTGATAAGAATCATAAAATATATTCCAAAAAGAAGTCTCGAAATTAAAACAGCCTTCAGTCTAGTCAATCCATTTTTATCTCCATTCTTAATTCTATTTACATAATTTAAATTCCAAAGATATTTACAACAATGCCAAAATATAAAAAGTAAAAGTTAATAATTAATTAAAGTTAATCTTAAACACTAGTTCGGTCCACTAGTATTCGCAACATCCTCCGGCCCGGAAGGACATGTTGATTGTCCTTCAAAGATAGTTCCATGGGATAGAGGTTCATTTCAACGATTTCATCTTTCCATCTTTCCCAAACCATTCGGACTTTAGTTTCACTGTCCTTATCTACTTCTGAAACTTCTCCGTGAAACACATCTTCATCTCTTTTCCATACATAACCCAACTCTGTGTTGTGGGAGTTCTGGATGCTATCTTCTTTTCCTTCACATTCCTTCTGAATGATCTTTTCATTTGTAGTCCACTTCTTCTTAACAAAACTTTCTTCTTCTGGTAAGTTTCTTATATTCTCAGTTTCTTCTACCCCTTCTTCTCTTGAATCTACTTCAGTATATTCCAATGGTTCAGCTATTTCCTCCAGCGGGTGTTTGCTGATAACCTCTTCATAACGATTGTGAAGTTGTGGAAGCTTTTCAACTTTATTCTCAAGTGCTGGAAATCGTTTCTTTGCAACTTCATAATTATTCTCTAATTTAATATCATTCTCATTCCAGGGGAGACTTACAGTGTGCCTTTTATCCTCAAATTTTACTGTATCTTGAAACCTACTGATAACAGAGTCTTGTTTCAAGCTGTTAAACTCTGACTTGTTTTCTAAAGTCTCTAAATTCCTCAGATTTCGTTCTATCTCTAAACATCGATCTTCTTTAGTTTCATTTTTCGTTCGCACCATGTTCTGTAAAATACTGCGACTAGTTGAGTAATTTTCAGTTTCACTTGTTCCTCTTGCAGTTTGCAAAACTGTTCCCTTATTTTCAAAATAAATTCTCACCTTGCTCTTTATATTGGTAATCATTTCCCTGTACTCTTGGTTTGTTTCGAATTCTTTTTCTAGCTCAATCAAATCAGGCATGAACTTTTCTATTTCTCTATCAAGTTCAAAAATTTGTTCTGCTTTATCTTGTAGAGAATCCCTCAGTTCTTTCAATTCTAGATTGTCAGCATCTTCGCTCTTTAAGGTATCTGTAATTCTGAGTATTACCTTCGTTGCAGACTGTTTCAAAATATTCCTCTTCAGTTTGGCTCTTTCCACTTTCTTACCAACGTCCAAATTCATAGCTTAGGTTCTTCAGTTTCTTCAACTCCTCCGGCTCCACGGACCATGTAAAATTTTACCTAAACTATCGCTGATAAGAATCATAAAATATATTCCAAAAAGAAGAGGTCTCAAAATTATAACAGTCTACAATCTAGTCAATCCATTTTTATCTCCATTCTTAATTCTATTTACATAATTTAAATTCCAAAGATATTTACAACAATGCCAAAATATAAAAAGTAAAAGTTAATAATTAATTAAAGTTAATCTTAAACACTAGTTCGGTCCACTAGTATTCGCAACAATTTTAGTTTTAACTTTTATTCACTTAAATTAAACTTAAGTTATTAAATTTAGTACTTCTTTTGGTTCTTACGTATTATACAGTCAACCGTGCCCTGAATCCGAAAACGTTATCAAAGTCCATTGACTGTTATGTGCCGCTGAATTTGACGGTTGCTGAACCGTCGACTGGATAATACGTAAGTGCCCTTCTTTTTACTCCAATTTGTGAGTGAGCATGTTAGTAAATTACCTGACATCCTAGTCCAAATCTATAGAAATGTATGACTTTGTCTGAGATTGTAGAACCACTACATAAAACGATTCGTATATTTCCTCCTAACATACTCTGTAATTGCTTGCAAAGTTCTGTATCCAATTCCCCCTCAGCAATATTCCTGAAAAAATATCGTTTTAGTATTGTTAACATCATAACAACCAGCAATACTACTTTCTTCTTACTACGAGCATCCGAGGCTGTTTGCCTCAATGGCTCGGTGCCCCTGATAGGTCCTAGCGGCCAATCAATGGCCACCAACAATTATCCCTAACGATGTCCCTCATCGACTCGCAAGCCAGTTTTGAGCAAAATGACGCTCTGGCAGTGGGAGTGTTTCTGTGGTTAAAAAAAGGACTGACTGGTCTTTAACTCCATAAAGTTCGACAACCCCAAAGGCCTGTAGTTGAGAGTGCTTTATCCCTATCCTGGACTGGATGTACAAGACCAGCAATACTATGGAAGACATTTTTAACAGAAATTAAATATTTCTTTTTATTTCCAATGGGAGGTAATTAAACAGTTACAGCCGTTACAGCAAAAAGAACTTAGAGAACAAGATAAAAAAAAACTGTAACAAAGTTCATTAACCGAGTAAGTCTCTCGCCTCCCAGTAACGCTCAGGACGAGAACTCTTTCGTTGGTCAGGGCATCGTAGGAGATGCTAGGAGTCCATCTCCTCTCCAAAACTACGTAGAGGGCGGACGGGCGAAGCAGCGATATTGATTCGAAAAAGGTGTTTTCTTTAGGCAGTCTTGCCCGGAGGCGTAATTCTAATTCCCACATGGGCAAGGAACAAGTGCTTTATACGTGAGCGGAGGAACGGGGGAAAAAAAGAACCGCTTGCTTTTTCGATTATCGCCACCTTCTTCGGACTGTTAAGCATCGCAATGAAATGCTCAAATGCAAAATACGGTAAAGATTTTATGTAGGTCATTGTTGGAGGCCAACGGATAGCGAATAAATTGTTAACTGCAGATGGATTAAGTTTCTTCACGATCGTTCGCACACATCAGCTAGAACAGAAGGAAACATTCGCACTAACTTCTATCTAATAAAGGTGGTGTTAAAATAATTATCAAAGTAGTATTCAATCGATACAACCTTTTCATTGGATCTATTGGATTTATTAATAATTTGTATCGTGATTATTCTTTAATAAGCTCTGATCAATAATTACTTCAGAAAAAATTAAAATTAACAGGCTCTTAATGATCACTGAAGGAATTTAATAACACAGTTTATAACATTCCACGCGATTATTTGAACAGTAAAAAACATAAACCTCCAAATTCAAAGCAAATACCTATTTATTTCTTTTCAAACACAATATGAAAATACCACAAAATTCTAATGAAAATATCCCAAAATTCTAACGAAAATACCGCAAAATTAAAAAAATTATAAAAATTAAACATTGTTCGAGTTTCTAATGGTTGTTTGCATTTGGTAAATTGTTGTGTCCAGCTAATGCCAAATTTCGTGAGTAATTATTTTGAAAACTGCATCAGTATTTTGTCTGAATTCAAATTTATCCGCCATAATTTCATCATGCGAGCAAAAATGACTACGACAGAGATAGCAGACGAAATCAACGAAAGAATTTAAAAAAAAAGCCCGCGCGCTGAGGAGAAACGCGATCAGATTGGAAGATTGCCAATGGTTGTTCCTTGTCCATGTGGGAATTAGAATAACGCTGCCCGGAGGCCAAAAGCGACTCAGGATTGCATTCATCCAAGGTTTATGGGAAGCACGTTTGTGAAGGTCCTTCCGAGGTCGGGCGTTGAATAAAATATGAAAATATATGAAATTAAATATATTATCCTTTACCTTGTTTCGTTCCTGTTTTCTAACTGACGCGTTTCGATACTTGATTTGCTTTTATGGTGTAAAAGTTGTGCCTAAAAATATACAAAATATTCATTTTTAATCCTGTATGTAGCTGAATAATTTTACTGAAGTGTAGTTATTTTTACTAATTTTCTCTCAATGCAAGCTTTTAGCTTTTGCTTATTCCTCCATTGGATTAGATATGTTAAAGTTAAATCTTAATAAATTATTTAGGTGTAGAGTAAATAACACATGGTAGGTCTATCTTCTGTTCGAATGTAAAAGTAAAAAGACCATAAATCGTACAAATATTATTTAAACTCTGCTTACCTTGTCGCATATCTTATTAAGAAGGAAAGGAGCAGCTGGAAAAAAAGTTGGTTGAAGAACTTGCATATCCTCCTCTAATTTGTTATAATCACCACCGAAAAATCCAATACCACCACCAACCAACATAATTAACACCTAGAAAAATTATAAGTTTTCAGAAAAAGTTACCATTGCAGACGATAACACTACCGCATACATCATATACAGGGGGGGGGGGGCAAAAAGTCAGTACACTTTTGTGAATTCCATAAAAACCGGAACAAAAATTTAAATAAAAAACGTTCTTCAGTATCAGCATCCTGAGGTCATGGGGTTTTTTTATAAGACAATAAAACATTTTAGTTCAAAATTATGTTAATTAAGTTTTTACAAATTCGCCCACCCGAAACAGCGCTTTTTTTTCAATACTTTTGCTATTCCTTGAATATCATTCAGTTAAGATAAAAAAGGTATAATTACTTCCAATATTTGCTCCATTCCATAATTTAAGGACATATGGGATATCATCACGTCTGTTTCTGAAAGAAAAACACCCGCACTTTCCTGAAACAGATGGTTTGTTTCAATTACTAGCGTGTATAATTTAAAACTGGATTTTAATCAATGGAAAATTAACCTACAAATATCATCAAGGATGAATAACTCGTACACACGAAGTACTTGTGTGTCATTACAGCACCCTTTGGATATCCGGTAGTTCCACTGGTGAAGCAAACCATGTAGACATCTGATGCAACGGGTAGCTGAATTTGAATTCAAAGTAAAATATTTGCAAAAAATTTTATGCTTACATTCACCAAGAAAATAGTTGACCCGTCTGTTTGAAAAAGGGAATAAGTTCAAAACCCAAGTTTTGAGAAAATAGAAAAAAAACCTTGCATAAGTAAAGGAATTTTCGTTATATAACCACCAAAATATTTCTGAATATTAAATTCAGGATAATATTTAGAAAAAAGAGCAATCATCGAAAAAAAAAATTAATTACATTCAAAAATATTTCACAGTTGAAAAAAAGTTGATGGACTTATTCCCTTTTTTAACCTTTTGAAATTTCAACTGAAAAAAAAAATCTTAAAAAATAATTAAATTTGCATTTAAATTATACAGGGTGTTTCAAAAGTCAGTTTCACGGCTTTTATTTCAAAACAACGTCTCCAAGGGTCCTAGAAGTAAGGTCTACTCCCCGTAATGGAGTAATTATCTCCAAACCCGGAACATCACCACATGTGCTATCATTAATAAAAAGAACTTACCAATAAAGGAACATTCTTCTCTTTACCCAATTCCTAAAAAGAAAATTATTGTTTTAGTTAATACTTATTATTTTAGCAAAATAATAAGCAAATATAATTCATAATTTTTCGGAAAGCATGTAAGGGTGGATTTTAAAATCCGTTAGAGTGAAAAAAAAATATTTTTTAAAACGAGGAAATTTCAGCAAGGATTCAGCAGCCAGATTCAAGCCTTCCTAGTATGGTTAAAATCAGCCATTTGTTTATTGGTTATGTCGTCCCAAAATCTACTCTGCTCTTCGAAGTGACGTCAAATTTTGTATAATAATCCAGGAAATCTGTGACTTAACAGGTAAAAAATTTAATTTTTAATTTTTAAAATATGGCGGAATTTTTTTTTTTCAAGAAATCAATTAATAGTAATCAAGACTTATGATACATGTTTATGGGCTACTTTAAGGTTCTGAATATAAATATTTCATTTAAAATTTAATAAAATTAAAACATCAATTTTTAAAAATTATTTGAAAAATTGGATATTTGAAAAAACTAAAACATCGCTCCAAAACCATAAAATAACTGCAAAAAAAGTAATTCAAACAGTTTTCCCTTAGAAATGACTTAAATAATGAAATACTGAAATTGGAAAAAATCGGACAATAAAAAGTTTAATTTCTTTCAAATTTTCAATTTTTTTGGTCTCTAAAATCGACCTTTTTTAAAATTCTCCTTAAAAACGTTTGAGGCATTTGCAAAGATCATTTTTCCATGGATATTGTAGTTATATAGCTATACAACATAAAAAAGCCCAATGGATGATCAAATCATTAGTTAATTAATAAATGTATTAAAAGGAACATTAAAAATATAGGTAAAACCATTCAATCAAATAGGACAGAAAATATTTTAACAATATTCAGTGATAAATCATCTAAAAATAATTAAATATGAAAGAGACAAAATATTCTTTAAAAAATTTAAATTTGTTAGAATTTTTAAATTTTGTAGTATAGTGTGTGGTACATGTCTATAGGCTATATTTTAGTGCTGTTTACGAATAGCAGGCCAAATTTTCAATAAAATTTATAAGTGTGGAAAAACTGAAGCATTTAAAGCAAGGGTATTAAGATAAATGCTTCAATTTTTCCCGCGGACCGATTTTGTCCAATTGGTTAAATATTGATTAAATACTACTCAATAGGTTTTCTTAAACTTAGTTATACATATATCAGCATTTTAAAAGTGTTTCTTGAACTTATCTTATTATTATAAGGTATACAGGGTGATTCGAAATTACGTGGACAAACTTCGCATGGGGGTAGAGGGGACCTAGACAAGCATATTTTGAAAAACTAGAGGGGGCGCAGATGCACCGTTAAAGAGCTAGGACCTAATGTAGTGCGATGGCGTTACAAAAGTACGTTTTGGCAAGGCCCGTGTAACGAAACAAAACATAATAAAATGAAAAAAAGATTATTGCATGAGCAGTATCCGTACTACTTACATCATAAATTTGAAAGAAATCGGACCTCTTGCTAAACCGTGAGATGAGTTTTAAAACATGCAATATTAATATATTTTAGCCAAAGAATGGATTTCCCTTACATTATAGTGTAATGGTATTTAGAAAAATGATGATTGGGAAAGGAATTTTCAATTATCATACATTGATCATTGAAACTGTATGATCATTGAAAATTCCTTCCCCGATCATCATTTTTCTAAGTACCATTAAGGGAACTCCATTCTTTGGCTAAAAGATTAATATTGCACGTTTTAAAACTCACCCCACGTTTTAGCAAATTTTCCGATTTCTATCAAATTTATGATGTAAGTAGTACGGATACTGTTGTACCTCATGCAAAAATTTTTTTTCATTTTATTATGTTTTGTTTCGTTACACGGGCCTTGCCAAAACATACTTTTGTAACGCGATCGCACTACATTAGGTCCTAGCTCTTTAACGGCGCGGCTGCGCCCCCCCCATTCCTATGCTAAATATGCTTGTCTAGGTCCCCTCTACCCCCATGCGAAGTTTGTCCACGTAATTTCGAATCACCCTGTATATGAGCAGTTTTACCTCAACATCATGAAACGAGTACAAGTGAATCGCAATCGCTAGCTGTTTTAGTTCTTCAGTTATATCACCGATGACTACAACGTGCTTCAGAGTGGGAATTTCTGCACTTTTTAGCAAAATGTTTTTGACTTTGCTACCACCATCACAGATTATGAATTCAAGTTCAGCTGAAAAGAATTTACACTTTGTAGGAGCATATTAATTTTATTTCAGTTTATAAAAAAGAGGGAGGAAAGGATATATAACTCACCTATTTTTATATTTCTTATCATTTCTTCTATCCCCCAAAAATCGCCAACAGGAATTACGGCTGCAGATTGGCTGAAAATACCATATTCGGCCACTAACCACTAAAAATTCAAAGCATATAAGCATTTATAAGTAAATTAACTACTCATAAGTAAATTAACTACTTTCTAAAACATTCAGGTTTAGTACTTACTTCTAAAGAATTGTTTCCATAAATACCGATGAAAGTGTCCTGACCTGGAGTCACTCCTATATTCACAAGGCCACATCCGAAATTTCGAGCACGCTCTTTGAACTGCCAATTTTTATAATAATTAATTAGTCAATAAATTCGACTGTTAAAATAGTCTTTAAACTCACTGATGAACATTTGGGTGGACCGGAAGTTTTTAAGCAAAAATCCAAGGTAAATAAACATCAAACGTTTCTGGACGGATTTGAGCCATATCAACCGCTCTACTTGGATATTACTCTGAATCAGCATTATTGAGGCATCTTGGGACACTCCACTTTTCGGACGCAATTTTATAATTATGATCTCGTGTTTATAGGTATTAATGAATAAAACTAAAATCTACTTCTGTTTCTTCACGGTCCGGAAACATTATTTTGCCATTACTAGGGGGCCTGCCCCCTGCTCGCTATCGCTCACCAATCCCCGTAACTGCTTCGCAGTTCTTTTCAGATCGCCATCTCAACAATCCAGCCTAACACTCTTCTCGACTTAATTAAGCCTCTTGTAATACCGAAAATACCTCTCTTGCTTATAAATAATTTAATTCGTATCATTCCCCTAAATTAACAACAAAAATGTTGCTGAAATATATTCCTTTTTTAGCTTATCAATAATTTAATCGAAATGTTAAGAAATATCCAGCAAGTCTACTAATAATCATCAACCATTTTGTAGAAAAAACATTGTTGAAAATAAAAGAAATTAGACTCATCATAAAACTCGCCTGTTTCTCTAGTGAACGGCAACAGAAAGAGAAGAAAAAATTAAAACTTTGAATCTTAATAACTCTAAAACTAATTAGAATTTTTTGAAAAACAAAAGGCCAATATTTTTATAAAAAATAATTGTATGTGTGTTTAAAATATCATAGTTCTACAGTGATTAGTTTTTCTTTTATAACGAAAAAACCGAAAACCCGTCAAAAATTTCGAAACTTTAAAACTTAATTACTCCAAAACTAATTCGAAATTCGAAAAAAGGGCGACGAGCTGCAAAACTTCACATCTAAGAGAATGCGGCTGCAAAAAATCATATTTCTGCTGCGAATAGATTTTGCTGGGGGCGAACTCGCAGCAGAAAAAAATAATTTTCGACTTTGACATTAAATAATTCCAGAACTAATTATCTCATTAATAAGCTATTGGAACGAAAAGGACCCTCATACATTTGTCAACAAATGGTCAAAATTTCAATAATTTCCGTTCCATAGTTTTTGCATAGTGACAATACAAAATTGTCAAAGTGAAGATTTTCTGAAACAGCGGCGGCGGCGACTGTTACTTTTTTTTAATATAGAGAGATATAGAGGCTTGGTAAGGCCTCATCTCGAATATGCTGTTCAGTTCTGGTCTCCATACTTAAAAAAAGATATAGATTTAGTTGAAAGGGTTCAGCATAGGGCTACTAAATTGGTCAAGGGTATATCTGGTTTTAGTTACGAGGAAAGACTTAAGAAGTTAAATATGTTCACTTTAGAGAAAAGAAGGGCTAGAGGGGATTTGATTCAACTTTTTAAAATGTTAAAACAAGGGGACACAGAGGGACTAGATTTCTGTACGGGTAATAGAACGAGGGGTCACAGTTTAAAATTGAATAAGGCAAGTTTTAAACGGGATTGTAGGAAGCATTATTTTTTTAATAGAGTAGTTGATAAATGGAATGCATTACCTGAATCGATAGTTAACTCAAGTGGGGTGGACGAGTTTAAAAGAAAAGTAGACGAATACTGGAAATCGGGGGGGGGGGGGGGTTGAATTGAATAGACTGGATCAACCTTGCTGGGCTTTTAGCCTGTAGTTGATCGACTATATTTGTATTTGTGTTTAGTTTTGGAATCTATGGAGCGTCTGGATAATTATTTACATTAGTTTTCTTGTTTTGCGTGGCGCAAAGTTACAATCACTTGTAGCTTTAAACCCATTTTTTAATAAAAGAAGAGGAATTCATCTATTATAATTATGTTGAGATTAAAATACGTGTATCCATTAATGTTTTAGTAAAGAAAGACAAATTTTTTACTAAACCTAAAATAGTAATTAAGTTTGATATCCAAAGCGTTAAGTGGGGCATCTTGGGACAGGTCAAAAGATACCCCTATAACCTCTCATAAGTTTAAAATATTTTTTTTTTATTTAACAGAATTAAATAATTTAGATTATTACAATTTAGAAATCGGTGCAAAAAAAATTCTGGAAGAAAACAAAAATCAGTGATTTATGTCATGATTATAATGTGGATATCAATGAAAATTTTGAACACAAAATATGCCCAATATTTCGAAAAATATATCAAATTTAGGATTATCAAACATAACTTTCTCATTAATTTGTATTATTTTTGTATTTTTCAAAGTTAAATGTAAATGGTATGCTATTATTGAAAGTGTTCCAAGATGTTCCAGTAGTGGGACACTTTGGGGCACTTAAAGAGGTTTTTAAAAATTTGTTATTCATGAATTATCTAAAAGAGATAACTGGTTGAAGAACTATTTTATTAGATGCACAAAGGAGGACATTTAATATATTGACTGTTTTTGAATAAATATAATTGTATAAAAAATTAGAAAAATAATTTATTAAAAAATGTCTTAAGGTTCCACTCCCACCAATAGTTTCTTACAAGCATTTTGAAGCAAATATCGCACTAACAATTAAATATTTGCACGAGATTTTTATTAATTTATAAACTAATATTGTTATTGTTAAGTATTTATTAATTTTAACTTACAGTATTATAATTTATCCAGCTGTAATCAGATTGGGAGTTTCTCCAGCCAAAACATCGGTTATTGCCTGTGGATCAAAATCGTCGTTAAAAAAACACTGTTTTTTATTGATTGTCTCAATTCATTGTTATTGTATTTTCAAATTATTTCACCGAAAGCTTAATAAATACTTATTGAACACTAATTATCGTTTGCCATCCATTTAAAACTTAAGAAGAGAAAGGTAGATTACCATATAAACGGCATGCTCTTTCCAATACTTCCCATGCTGTTTGCACGTTGTCATAAGCTTCTGATGGGAAGCTTGTAATGTCAGAAGAGACACAAAGTTTGGATTTTCGAGCTCCACCGGAACCCTAAAAAAGCACAAATAAAATTGAAAAATGACATTTTTCACTAATAAGCAATAATAAGCAAACGTTTGAGGAACACTCAAATGCATAATAATAATGTAGAAAGATCGTTAAATAATAATTTTCTAAGGTAAAGACAAGGTAACTACTGGTATCTACCCAGTAGTTTACCTATCAACTTAAAAATGCTAGCACATGTTTGAAGAAAACTCGTAAAACTTAATCACAACACATTTTTTTTTTAATTATAAAACTAATATTTCACAAACCTAAGAGAAGTTAAATATATTTTACACAATTCATTAAAGATTGATACTTACCTCTATTTCTAAGGAACATTCATCTTCCGTTTGATAATGATCCATATTTTTTACTAAAGAAACAAGAAAAAAAAAGAAAGGTAAGGGTTTTCTTAAATTCAAATCCAAACCAGGAAAATGACTATATTTTTGGTTGCAGAAATATTTACGATCAAAAAACTGAAAAGTTCAAGTATTTTTAACCCAAAGAGTATGGAGATTAACAGAATCCAAGTGGTGATTTACATCTAAAAACGTTTTTATACATCAAATTTTAGATCAGTTACAGGATAAAAATCCTACTGTAAGTGATCTAAAACTTTACCAATAAAAATACTCTAGAGAGGTTGAGGGTACCTTATAAATATTATTGAGTCACCCACCCCCGAAATAAAAGTTTGGTTATGGCTACTGGCTTGATTATTTTTTAAAACAAGTGTTCTGTTGGAATCAAGTTTTCCAAAAGTACTGAAAATAAAAACTTCTCTTCTTTTCATAAGATAGAGAGTATATTTGAAAACTCGAGTTCAAATTTAAGTCAAGTAGTGTTAACTAGGAAAAATATATTTGGAATAGCATTTATCAGTAATTGGATATTTGCTAATCATAAACAGTTTCTTGTTATATTGAATATTTTTTACCTAAAAACTACTTTCAAATTTTCATAATAATTTAAAATAAATTCAAAAATATTTATAATTAGTTTTAATAATCTCTCTTAAACTAGGGATGCAGCACAGCCTTTTTGGGAGGAGGGCCACTCTCATTGTTGATTGAGACATGGAGGGTCGCAAAAGAAGTTACAGTAAAAATTATAAGAGCTAATATCAGATTACGTATCGCTGTTAAAAAACTAAGTATATGTTTCAGAAAAATAATTAATCAAAACATGTAAATAAATGTTCCTTAATGGTGAAGTTTCCTAAGGATGAATAATATTTTGAATAATTTAAAAAAATAAACAATTTTAAATAAAAAGCAATGATCAAATCTTTAAAAATACTAAAGAATGTTTCACTAAAATATTTGTGTAGAAGAAACAAATTATTGTTTTTAACTAGTAGCAACAAAAGAGAAGTAACAGAAATTTTAATATCTTTAAAATACAAACTACATCCCACCAATATATTCAATGTTAAACTACGTTCTACCAAAGGGTCAAGGGGTCTTCCCCAGAAAATTTTTGGAAATTTGACTCCAAAAAACAGGATATTAACTAGTTTTGATACACCTAGCCCAAATTTTGGACAAACATATTTAGGTAAGATTTGCATTTTGATGAACTTAATATAAAGAAAGTTGTGAATAATAGAGTTCCAAATCCAAAAGGGGGTCTGGGGGTCTTTCCCCAGAAAAATATTGGAAATTTGACCCCAAAAAAACAGGTTTTAACTTGTTTTGAACACCCAGTCAGGTTTTTTTTGGGGGGGGGAGGGGGCAATGCCTCTGTTAAACAAAGTCAACTTCAACTAGGCGCGGAAAAAACGGAACTTTCGCCTTTCGTGAAAAATTGCTATTTTTCGACTTTTCCGGAGAATGTGATCCTGAACACCGGACTTGTTCCTTCTGACCACTGTAAAGTTGGTTTTTCTACATCGCAATAGCAACAAAGAAGAGGCCGACTCGACGCCCGCAGCCGATTGAGAAAGTCGCGGGACGCGGGAGGAACGGAATGCAAAACGAAACTTTTGCGAAAAATAGTAATTTTTCCGCGTTATAACTAGTCCTTTTTCTTGGAAATAATCTGGAAAGTAAAGAGTATCAAAAGTAGGGATTATTTGAAAAAATCCAAATCAGTTCGCTCGTGGGCCGCATGTGGCCTGCTGGCCGCAGGTTGTTAACCGCTTTTTTAAACAAAAGCGGAAAAGTGCTTTTTCAATTTTTTTCCAACCTAAAGAAAATAAAGTGATACACACACAAAATCTCTCAAAATTAATTTTCTCCCCATCTATTACTACTGAAAAATTTTTTATTCAGATGTAATCGTTTTTGCACCTCTCCTTACCTCAAGTCTTATACTGTGTCTTTTGACAATGTTGCAGATAAAATTGACATGGATGGAGATAAATTTGATTCTTAAAGTCAACATAAAAACTTTTGATATTATTTCTTTAGGGGCCGTTCAAATATTACGTAATCACATAAGGGGAGAGGGGGTTTTCTATTTGCTTAATTTTCCTGACAAAGAGCGGGAGAGGGGTATGAGTGATGCTTACGTAAGATGTTACAAACACTGCATTTACGAAAATATCTTGTCTGGTATAAATAATTTCAGAATTCAAGCACAAATAAATAAAGTTGGAAAAAAATTAAGCATTTTCCTCAAGGAAAATTTTAACGATAGGTTAAGTGTTCATGGAGAACAAACGAATTTTAGAAATCTAAGAATTACTAAAGATTTTGTACAAAAAAAACCAAGAGGGGTCGGGTTCTTACGTAATTACGAGACGGGGGTTTGCGGTTTGTTTATTTTTGCTGACAAGGGGGGGGAGGGGGATCAAACGTGACCAAATACTTGCTTACGTAATATTTAAACAAATTAAGAATTTAATTAGTTTTAAAAAGTTCCACCTGTAGAAGCGCGCTTAAGGCTCATTCAGACTTATCACTTTTAGTATTCATTTTGGAGGATTCATCCAAAATGTAATTTGGAGTTCCACTCTTTTCTCCTCCCCTTTTCTATGCAAATCAGCTACTCACATCAGGAGTGGATCACTCAGAATGAAAAGTGATAAAATGTAAATACGTGTAAATGAGCCTTTAGAGTTCAGAAAAAAGTGTTACCTTTGCAGTTATCTTTGCTCCGTCCGTTACGAGTTTCTCTTACGGGAAAAAGAGGCTACTTGTAGAAAAGTTCTGACCTTGAACTAGATTGATAGCGCACATGATCAAGGTTAACACTAGTTACACCGGCTTACACCCGTCTTTCTTATTATTAAACGCTTTTACTAGACTTGCTCTGAGCCAAGGTCACGGGTGGAATCTTACAACTCCATTTTCGTGCACTTCCTGATATGCCAGGACCCTGACACTTTATACATTGACGTATCCCTCATGCTCATGATCCTCCAATATCCAATTATTATAAAATGTATCGAAAACTAAGTTTATTGTATTTAATTTATATTCTAGTGAACTAACTGTTAACAGTTTAAAATTACATGAAGCTACTTGCAATATGTTGTGTGATGACTTTCCTTGCAATATCATTGAGCGGGTTGACTCTATAAAATATTTAGGACTTCATTTCAATAGTAATTTAAAGTGGAAGACTCACACCAGCTATTTATTAAATAAACTAAGATTTATCAACTTCAAATTTTTTAAACTTAAGTGCATTATTGACCATAGGTTTTTATGCACTTTATATTTTTCTTGGGTCCAATCTATAATTAGCTATGGTATTACTTGTTATGCTTCTGACTACTTAAGTAATATTAGACCTTTAATCCAAATACAGACTAAAATTTTATCTCATATTAATATTAATTATTTACCTAGGCCCATTTTGAAAATACGTGAACTCTTTGTCTTCCGCTTACTTCTTTTTATTTTTAACAACAAATCCTTTTATCAAATAAAAACCAGCAACTTTGAAATTAGGAATAGACATAGACATAGACATAGACATAGAAAAAAGTTTATTGCATTGGGCTTTGCCCGTTTACAAATAACACAAATAGTTTTATATGCCATGAACTTTGAATAGAAAAAAAAAAGAGATTTAACATATTTAAATAAGTTTTTACAAATCACTGTAATACAAGTCAAGACAGTACAAACCGAGTGCAGTAACAAAATATGAACTAAAATAAATCAACTGAAATCCTCTCCAATTTCCCGGCGAAGCTTAAAAACGGAAGTCAGGAAGCATAGAATATTGAAATAGTTAACGTTAGGCTCATTCAAGACAAAGGTAAAATTTTTTGTGTATGATAAATATTTGTTTCGATAATAGCTATAAATAGGACATGAGTTAAATATATGGTTCCATGTGTCAAAATCATCGGTGTTACAAAAGGAACATTTGTTATTAAAATAAACTTCAAATATTTGACCCTTATAGAAGATTTTATTCTGGTTTAAACGTAATTGGAAAATAATTCTTTTTACATAAATATCGGAGCCGGATAGCAAATAGTTTTCAGGGGTGGGACAATTCTTTATAAATTTATAGTGGGGAAAGTGGGTGCTATTCTCCATCATTGAGAGGTCTCGTTGTAGGCATTGATCGCGACAGGTTTGTAACATAGTAGGAAATTAGGAATACAAAAGGAAGTTATTTCATACCTAAGACTAATAAAGAAATTTTACATAAATCTCATGTTTTTTTTGGGACCTTATATATTTAATAAGTTAAACGAAAATCTAAAGTTAACTAACAATAAACTTGAATTTAAATCTGGCATATATAAATTTTTAAGCGAGCAAATTAACACTGAAGCATTATTTCAAATACTAAAATAGTCAGCCCAGCTTTTGTTGCAGTTTTTTTAGTGTCTATTTTTTTATAGGTATCAAGGACGAGCCGCTGGCTCTTATGATACCACATATTTAATTTCATTCTTTGTTGTTTCTTTGTGTATTTGTTATTTTTGTATATTTTGATGTTCTTTGTGTGTCTTTCGTTTTTCTGTACATGTCTTTGTACAATAAATTTGATTGATTGATTTGATTAAATCAAAAAAAAAAAAAATCAATAACCAAAGGATGAAGTTAATTAACGAGTATTTTTAATTATCAGAAAAACTGAAATTTGAGACCCTTCCAAAGAGATTTTAGCTCCCCAAAAAAAAACAATACTGTAATAAGCATAGTACTATTATTTTCAATCATCAAAACGACAATTCTCAAGGAATTAAATTCATTAATTATCGCAAAAAATTTAGATTCTTGTACATAAAATTTCAGATACTTGCAAAAAGGGGAAAAAAGGGAATTTTCCCACTTTTTTAAAATTGTAGGGCTTGAATGCTTGGGACCAGTTTCTATTGTTATTTCACTGATCTTTATCGAATAAAATTTCAGTTTTACTTCAAAGGACATTTTTTATGAGGACTTACTTCTGAAAAATTTGTTTCAACCACCATTATTGATATTTAGCATTTTTGAGCGAAATGACCCTATTTCTCGCCTAAAATTAGAAAATAGGTCTTTTTAGGTGCAGTTTAAAAGTAAAAATTACTTTATTCTGTCTAAACAAGTTCTAAATAACATATATTAGCCAATTTATCACATTGGCAAACTCAAAAATATTTTTTAAAAAATTCTGAAAAAAAACAAACAATTTTTTCCCACTTTTTTCAAATTTAGGGCCCCTTAGAAAGAACTTAGGGGGCTGAAGCTGCATGCACTACCTATTTGGACCCTACAGGAATAGGAAAAGCTTTGGAGAGTTTTTTTTTTTATTTTAAGACATCTTTATATAACCATATTTTATAAAAGATAGAGCAAAAGTCGTAAAAAATTAATTGTGGAATATCTCTAAAACTAGAGCTGATGAGCAAAAATGGATGCCATATTCTGAATCAGGAGGTCAAATATATACAAAATCAGCTTTAAAATTCCCGGAACCAAAAAAAAAAAGTTTTTTTTTTTGTAGACCAGTGTAATCGTACTTAAGCTTCAAGATAACTATCTATTAGTACGTAATTATGTATTTCATGAATATAATTTTTTAATAAATGATTTTAACGTTTCATCTATATGTTCTGGCGTCCAATTTCAGTTGTTTTAAGCCTTTGTGATAGTCTTTAGCTAAAATTTTTATGTTTTTATGTTTTAACAAGATACTATTTCATAAATAATAAATTTTAAATCCAATTAATGGTAGTTCTGAAATATTACTTTGTTTTGTTGTTTTTTATTTCCGAAACGAGAAAACTGCATTTCTGTTCCTTCGGTTAACTTGTTTATTTTAAAAAAATTAAAAACAAAAACACAATCCTGTATTTTATTATGTTACTTACTTCTTACTTCTTATTACGAGCATCCGAGGCTGTTTGCCTCGATAGCTCGGTGTCCCTGATAGGCCCTAGTGGCCAACGGCCACCAACGACTATCCCTAAGGATGTCCCTCATGGACTGGCCAGCCAGTTTAGAGCAAAAGGACGCTCTGGCGGGCAAGGGGGAAGTGCAAAGTAGGAGTATGTGCTCCAAAGTTTCCTCCTCCCTGCCGCACATCTCACAAAGAGGGCTGGCTGCCAAGCAGAATCTATGAAGGTATTTGTTGGTCACTATGTGACCCATACGCGCCCGTGCTGCAAACGATGCCACAGAATGGGGCATATCCTTCAAGATCTTTGGGTCATTTGGGAAGCTTTGGATACTGAAGTACTCCCGTCCAGTGGTGCAGTCCTTCCATCTCTGTATCCAGGACACGTCTAAAGATTTTCTAATAGCAGCCTTACACTGTCCCAATGTGTAACGACGGAGCGGGACAGGGCCCATACCACAAGCCTTATTAGCCATGGAGTCGGCAGTCTCATTCCCATCGATCCCGCAGTGGCTGGGAATCCACTGAAGTACCACATTCCTATCTAAATCACTCAAAATTTTCAACTTCTGCAAAATTTCTCTAGTTTGAAAATAGTATTCTGTGGGACTTGGGGACTGCAAGGCCTGGATGGATGCCTTCGAGTCAGTGAGTATACAGATGTTGTGGGTGTCAATGGATTTGCAGTATTCAAGAGCGGCGTCCAATGCCAGCAATTCTGTATTCATGCTCGATGATGCGTCGCATGGCAACATAAAGGCATCACCCGTATACGGACAAAAGTAAGCAGCTCCGCCCCTGCAGTTGGTCTTATCAACGGATCCATCTGTATAAATTTTTGTAAAACCTCGGTATTTGTCATGTATTAATTCTATTGATGTAAATCTTAAAAGCAACGGAAGATCTTGTTTGGTCAGGGATCCAGGGATCTCCAAGAACGCCTGCACAGGAGTACGTTGCCAGGGTGGGTCATTATTAAACACTGATGGTATTATTTCCGGCCCCATTGAGTCCAAAACTCCCGTGGGAGTGGTTCTTTGGTTAAAAAAGGACTGACGGATATCTGTAACTCCATAAAGTTCGACAACCCCAAAGGCCTGTAGTTGAAAGTGCTTTATACCTATTTTGGACTGTGGATGTAGAAGTCAAGCGGCTCCACAGCCAGTTCAATCTCCATTGCCTGCACACTTGTGGTCCTTGGACAACCCAGGCAGATTCTAAGCGCAGCATTCTGAAGAGTCTGTAACTTTTTTAAGTGAGTCTCAGCCACACCTCCCCAAACTTCACACGAATACAAAAGCCTAGATCTCAGAAAGGACGTGTAAAATTGGCGCAGGATGAAAGTATCTGCACCCCATGCTCTGCTAGATACTGCCTTTAGGGAATTTAAACGATTTGTGCTCCTCTCAACAGTGAAGCCAATATGTTCACTCCAAAGTAGTTTGTGATCCAACTTGATTCCCAAGAGCATCGGGTTTGCGTTATAAGGGTTGAGTTATTTTATTATGTTGAAACATGTGATATTTGAAATATTTAGAAAATAAGCAAGGAGCTTTTTTCAAGGCTTTAAAAATTCCATTTTTTTCGTTCTTTATTTTTTTGTTTAAATAAAAAAAAAAACTCCTGGATGTTTTATGTTGAAATATAAAATATTTTTAATACTGAGAAAAAAAAATCAAGGTTGTGAAAAGTGGGATTCTATCTGAAAAAAAATTCGTAAAATAATGCTGAAAATACTCCTCTAAAAATTATTTTTTTTTCACTTTTCTAAAAGTTGAATAACTGTTTCCAGGTATGTTTTAATTTAATTATAAAGAATATGTCTTCATATTTGAAATGAGACCAAATTTATCTCTTTAAGTTGATAACTAAAATAGTTATTGAAGTTACAAACACGCATACCATTTCGTCTGTCGCCATTTTGTGGATTTGAGCAATATTTCAAAATGCGCCCGTAACTCGAGTTTTGATTCGAAAAATCTGAAAAAATTAATTTATCCTTTTTTCATCATGTTCTTTCACACATAAAATTTTCAAGAAAATCTGTGACATGGTGGCAACCCCCACTGGGTGGTTCTCTTTCGTCTCTTCCTGATTTGTCTCATTGTCAAAAATTGTGCTGTTTCATCCCTTTAGAGTTAAATGCATTTTTGGTTATTCCTGTTTGATCCCTGTTTTTGGTTATCCCTGTGTGTTGAGTTTATCATAATTTGCATAAAACCGCTAAAAAGGTTGAAATATTGTTAGTCACGCTTCAGTTTTTCTTGTATATCCTACAAAAATTACTAATAAAATAAAAAACTTTTAAGTTTCGTTTTTAAAATATTATTATGTTTGTCAAGGTGTTACCTGTCAGTTACTTTTTAAGCTGTTAATTAATAAAAATACTTTAATTCCCATTTAATTTGTTGATATTCTTAAGTTTATTTTATCTTGATTCACTATAATGTGTTTAATTTATGAACAAATTACTTTTTCTCTATAAATACATTGGGTTTCTTAAGCTGAAGTCAATTATTTTGATCTGCTTGATAACGGACAGCACGGACGTAGCTATAGCTTTTACAAGGGGGGTCCAAGAAACTTCATTCAGGGGCACTGAAAGTGTAGCTAAACCAGGGTTTTCCAACTGGCGGGCCGCATGCGGCCCGCCGGGTCATTTTGTGCGGCCCTCGAAGCTTCCTGAAAACCCCCTAAAAAGTAGCTTTAGAAGACTTTTTAGCATACTAAAATTTAAACATTTTTGGGGGAGGACCCCTGAAAACTCTCTATTACATTAAGGAGTTGCTTTAGTCGGTTGTTTTCTATGGAGAAAAAGTAAAAGTTTGAGGTTTCGAAAGGGAGGTTGTATACCTTGAAATTCCCCCTGAGCGTAGCAAGGGGTTACAAAGGCTTTGGTTAACCTTTCTCACTAGGAGGGACAAATGGAGTAAAGTCTGTCTGCCATAGCAAGGCACGAGTGGCAAACCTAAAATCAGTACCCACAGCAGAAAAAGCAGTGGCGAGTGCAGGGTATCGGCGGGTATCTAATAGAAGTGAGATAACCATCTTTATGGCTTTTTCGCCACTGTTTTTTCTACTGTGGGTACTGATTTTAGGTTTGCCACTCGTGCCTTGCTAGGGCAGACAGACTTTATGCGTAAGTTCAACATTTTGACTGAAGGACCTAGGGAGCCTGTTTCGAAGGGTTTCTGGCCCTCCAAAAGTTCCCAACAGTTTTCCCCTTTCGAGTAAAATGTAGGCCAAATGTGAATTTTTGCGGTTAGTACATGCTCTCAAGGAAAAAAGGTGGGCCTGGGGGTCCTCCCCCAGAAAATTTTGTGAAATTTGATCCGAAAAAGTTGTATTTTCACTCATTTTTTGGGTATTTGGGATAGGAACCTTTCTGTTTGGCTGACTTAAGGTTTGTGCTAAGGGGGGGGGTCTGGACCCCCTAACCCCCCCTTATATACGTCTATGACGGACAGGATATTTTGTAATGAACTAGGCTGTTATACACTATTAATTATTAAAAATGTGTTTATTTCTTTGTGCTTTCATCATTCGGTAAAAACACCGTTATTTAATTTATTGTAGACATAGACTTTATTAATCAATACAAAAATTATTTTAATTTACACACTTTTCAATCAAACACTTTTGCATAACATCTTCATTACTATGATATCTTACTAAATTTCTATCTTAACCATCAGTTTTTCCTTTTAATGAATGTCTTGAAATGCAAAACTGGGTACCTAAATACACCGTGAATGGATTAATTTATATTCTTTCCGAAAAGGTTTGAACATTTACTTCCAGTATAGAACTTGAGAGAATCAAATACCACTAATGCTTGATATCCATGTTTTTCGTCTTACAAGGAGTTATAAAAATTATTTTATACTTTTTAGTACATTTTAAAAACGTGTTTTAAAAAAGGTTTTTTTATTTCATAAATTAGTATAGATATAGATAGATTTGGTATATTATCATTATTTGAACCACTGGTCACTTGGAAAATACACATTCGGGCAAATGAGTGCACGGAGAACAAACGAGATGTTAAGATTGATATTTAAAAATCGGTCTAATAGTGCGACTTTCTGGGAACAGAACATTTTTTGAAGCCAAACTGTGTATTGATTGCGCCAAATTTGAAGGAAGGGACGAAAGCGCACTAAGAAATAGTTATATAAGATGAAACAGGACATCGCCCACTGGGTTACTTCACATGAAATTACCCCAAAGCTAAATAAAACAAGTTTACTCTCTCTCTGTATTTGTTTTTCTCGTTCTTTCTATTTCACAGCGAAGCTCAAGGATGCTTCTTTAAAAGATGCAAAGGTCGAGGTAGAAGGTTAAAAAAAAGCTGTTCTTCTTTTCACTCTTACGATGGGCATTGCATACATATAGCAAATCTTTGAAGGTTGTACAACTCCCGCAAAGAAAAGTTTTACAGTTTATCCACGATTTGGCTTGATTGCGTTTTTGATTTTTCCATTTTGAAGCATTTGAAGCTTTGCTTCATCTTGCATTTACTACCAGCGACTTTATACACAGCATAAGCTCTACAGTTAAAACAAAAACCAATAAATAATTATACTAAATTATATAAATTAGCAAAAATTTGAGTTTTTTTATAAGTTGTTTAGTTTTGTACATTAACGAATTTAAAACTTTACTCCGACTTTAAAAGCTCCCCGCAGTTCATTTGACATGAGTGTTTTTAATAAAATGATTAAAATACAATGTGCAAGGCTAACAATTCAGAATATTTTAAAATACTTCCAATACTTATACTTTTTTAAAAAATTAAATGAAAATAAATTATTAAGTGGAGAATTTAAAGTGCATTTGGAGCTACTTGTAAAAGAAAGTTTTATGGTTGATTATTATAGGAAATCTTCCGTAGAAAACTATGTTGTTGTTCTGCGCACATTCTGCTTGGAGATATTTTATTTCTAATTTTTACTTTTTGGGTGCTCTATGTGCAATACTGAAATGCTTTTTGCTGATGAGTTGATATTGATTTACAATAAATAATTTATTCAAAAATGGCGGATTTTCCGATATGGCATCCAATAGTTTTTCATTTTATATTTATCGAGATTTATTAATGTATTCATGATTTTGGCAGCATACAGGGTGATTCAGATAAATGTTTCATAACTTTAGGGGAGGTAGGGTACATCAAGACGAACAAGAATCGGTGTAGGTTATGGGGTCGCAAGTGGGGTCTAAGGGGTGAAAATCACGAGAAAAAAACCTCGCATATCTGGGCAGAAAGAAATACAATTGTTCGATTCCGGCATTTTTTACATTCAACCAATTCAAATTTTTCATGTAAAAACGAGATGAAAGTTTTTATTCTAATCAAAAACAGACCAATAATTGAATTAGGCACGCGTTGTAGGTAGATTAAAGTTACAATTGTCCCTTTGTCAGACTTTAGTTTTTTGCAGTGGCGTAACTAGAGTTGACTAATGGGGGGTATTACTCCGACCAGTCAACCACTCCAACATATTACTCCCTTTAAAAAAATTCTCATAATGTAGGTATAATAATTTTTTTTTTTGCAAAACTTCCGATGGGAAAACTTCATCTAACAAGGCTTAGCTTTCAAGGGAAAACACAGTATAACAGACTTAAAAATTTTAGAGGGGGGTTTGGGGGTTCTCCCCCAGAATTTTTTAAAAATTTGTCTCTCAATGTAGTGTTTAAATTCATTTTGAGGCCCTTTGGTTTGTTTGGTGAAAGTTTACAATAATATATTATATAATAGACTTGGTATTTGGAATGATGCAAGTATTTTTTTGTTAGTTCCTAAAAGAACAATTCCTTGTGAACCACCTGCTTTTTCCTATAGCTGTGATGCCCTCAGCGGCGATTGTGTGGAAATATTTGGGGGGTGGACTGGTGGAAGTGGACCTTCCTTGTAAAGAGAAAATTTTTCAGTTTTTCATGTTTTAGAAACCGTTGATGTAATGGGGGGTTACATCCCCAATAACCCCCCCTCGTTACGCCTATGAATGTCCTTAAACCTTATATAGCTTCTTAGAAATCGTAAAGTACGATTGCGTCCTTATTAACTTGATACGTGAAAAATTGTTGGTTATACAGAGTTGCAAGTACAAAACGGGGGTCTGGGGGTCCCCCAGAAAAATTTTGAAATTTGACCCTTAAAAACAGGGGTTTTAACTCATTTTTGAGCGGATTTTCAATGGGGTACATCCCCTATAACCCCCCCTCGTTACGCCTCTGGTTCTTTGCGCCATGCATCTCCAACCAACCAAACAACCAATAAAACTTTAGTATTAAGAGGTTTTTGTCGTGGCACTTTCTACTGCAGTCCATCAACTTACAACGCATGCCTGTTTCGTTTATTGGTCTGTTTTTGATTAGAATAAACACTTGCATCTCGTCTTCGGGCTAGGTACTTCCTCGGTGTGTTCCCCCCTCCTCGTCATAGTGTGTTTTTTACTACATTGGAAAGAACATTCTCATTGAATATTTTGTTCAATCTCCTTTAATATAATAATTAATTTTTTTTAACTTTCTTATTTTGCCACGGGAGCGCTGAGGTCGTTTTCATTATGTAGGTCGTAGTCGCTTTACTATACCGTTACCTCACTTGGATAGCTGGGGCACTCTCCAATAAACAAAGCTTGTTGATTATTTCATGGGAGCCGCCATCTTTTTACATTGAATAACTGTGAAGAGCTGCCAGATCCAGTTTAACCTTGTTTGGAAGGTCGATCGAGGGCTGACTTTTGGAACTGGTTTAACGAGTGAAACGAATGAATGCAAGGTTCGACAGGCTTTCCCCAAACACGTGAATTCTATAACTTCATCAGAGCTAGTCTTGTTGTTAAACAGGACCGCAAATTTTCCGCACGTGTTAGTGCAAATTTTCTGCACGTGTTGTTTGTAACCGCACGCGTTAGTAACCGATATGTATTGATTGCACTTGGCAGAAATCGTATTTCTATTCATTATTCCAGGTAAGATTATAATTTTGTTAAATATTTGCACCAAACATATTATTAAAATACAGGCCCGTGCTGGCCAGGGGGGACGTGTCCCCCAGCGCCCTTTGCTCAGGCGCCCATTTGAAGAGACAATTTTCTACATTTGTTAAAACTTGTGCTTCTCAATGTTTTTTTTCTGGGCTCCTTTTATAAAACTGTAACCAATAGTAATTTTATAATTCAGTTTTAGTTCATCAGGTCTGAAGCGTGAGGGCATCTAGGAGTTTTTTTCAACGCCCTCCCAATTTTCCTTAACATCAAATTTCGTTCTGAATTTTTAGGACGCCTTCAGTTAAAGATTAACCATCAATTAACAAGGCAAGGTGGTTAATTTTCAAGGCACCGAAGCCCTTAGATAAGCTTGTTGAAATTACTAGGGCGGGGCATTTTTATTACGGCGCTCGCTCTTATTC
Source organism: Tetragnatha montana (assembly GCA_963680715.1). Lineage (NCBI taxonomy): Eukaryota > Metazoa > Arthropoda > Arachnida > Araneae > Tetragnathidae > Tetragnatha > Tetragnatha montana. The sequence continues at coordinate 1,276,202 of OY796681.1, forward strand.
AAACTGTCTAATGGGCGCCTTTAATCAAAACAGCCATACCTTTGTAGAATATCGAACGCAGGGTCATCCAAGGGAGGGTTCGTGGTTCAACCCGCCCTGAAATGCAGACAAATTTTTATGCGTTTTTTCCTTGATTTTTTTCTCCAAGTGTAACCCAAAGCAAAGGGTCTCAAAATGAGTTAAAACATTACTTTTAGGAGTAAAAGTTCCAAAAATTTTTAGGGGGAGGACCCCCGAACCCCTCTCGAAATTTCGAAATCCATTATAAATTGATTTTCCTGTAATATTCTCTGACTTACAAGGAGTCCTCTTTTGGTGAAATCATCCGAAGGGGCTCAAAATGAGTCAAAACACTATTTTTCCCAAAAACCAAATATTAAAATATAAATAGTATCTCAATAGTATCTCAAATAGCAGTATTGCTTTAATTTTTTCTATTGAGAAAATGAATTTGTAAAACGTTGCCAATCTTAACAGAAAAGTAAGTTTTTATATTTACGTTTACTTATAATTACTTTGGCGGCGCCCTTTCACCCTTTGTCCACCGCCCTCTGAAGGTACCCAGCACGGGCCTGTTAAAATACATTCTAAATTAGTTTAAAAATTTACATTTGAAATATTTGATTTTGCTTCTTTGAAAACTTGGTTTTTGCACTTATTTTCTCCTTTATACGGATGATTTAATTTTTAAAGCAAGTATTTGTTTTCAGTAAAGCTGGTCAGGTTTAGTCAAGATGTTCAACTCTTCTAACAAAGAAGAAAGACAGAAATTAATTCATGATAAATACAATTATTTTCCATATGATTATTCTACGGTCAACATGGTAAGAGCTCTTTTTTTTCTAATAGGTGTCTTTTGATACCTGATTAAAAATTATATGAAAGTGTGAATTTTATCCCAAAATGGATTTCCCAAATGGAATGCGATTTCTTAATAAATCTCCAATTTCTCAATTGACATGAGAATAAGTGGTGGTTTGTCCATAGGAGCACGTGAATCCCCAAGAGAAAAATAGATTAATCCCAACTCTTACGGCATTTAGGATGAGCTTCCAGGGCTAATCAAAACGTTAAACAGAAAATTTTATTACATAAATTTGGAGAATTTTTAATACTTATTTATAAATAATTACATAATTTTGGAGATCAAGAAATGGGAGAAAATTCGCCGAGCTGTCTCGGGGAGCTGTTCTACAGCGTGTAGTTTTTTCACTTGTTTTGGATTGTGGGTACATACCGGTCTGTGTGCTTGATCTCAAGGATCCACTTATAAACCTTCGTCAAGAAAGACAGACACAACAGAATTTTTTACTGTCACAGTTCAGTTCACGTGTTTTCAATACGGTTGGTTATTTTACCTTAAAATATTTAGTTTTGTGTGAAGTGATTTTAAGAGTAAAATTATTTTTTTCACTTTTTTTATTGGGTCATTCATGTCAAATCAACTAGGCACTCAACCTGGCCCTTTCAAATTTAAATGAAACGTTCAGGAATTGTTCTCTCTATATGTAGTACATGAATTTTTTTTTGTATTTATTCATTTTTCTTGGTATTTGTTTTACTTAAAATGTTTTGGAAATGTGAAGAAAATCCCATTTTTTGCTCTTTAATCTTGCATAACACCAGTTCTATTTGTCCGAGAAAAATCTATCACCCCTCGTTTTAAAGATAATTTTACAAGTTTTAGTTTGATATAAAAATTGACTACATCCACGAAAGAATATTTATTTTTATGTTTTTTAAATTAAAAAATTTAAAAAAAAACAATGTTGGAGATTCCTTGAATTTTTTTTTTTAAAAATATGCATTTTTTGCAACATTATAAGGTATGAAATCTGAAAATTATAGAACGGACACCCATAATAAGTGATATAATAATAAGTGACCCAGTAAATAAGACTAGGATTGCTTCGCAATCCTGTGCTCGCTACGCTCGCTCGCCATACGCTGGTACAGACTAGCTGAGATTCATTACCAACTAAATTTATTGGTTAAAATAAATAGAGTTTACGGCAGCAACAGAGTACAGCAAATACAACTAATTGGTTCACAACAAATGATTTCACAACACTTACAATGACCACAACAACTGATTTTTTTATAACAACAATAATAAGAGCATGAATTCGCAAAGTGTTAACAAACTGCATGAAATATAGATAGCTAAAGTAGCGTGGATCGCCAAAACGTAAACAATAAACACAAAACAAACCAACCGTTGCCAGCGGGAGAAAACAAATACCGCCAAAAAATCCACCCTTAAATTCAGATAATTTACAACAATAGCAAAAGTAGCGTGGATCGCCAAAACGTAAACAAAACACAAAACCAAAACAAACCAACCGTTGAATACATTCCAGGGTTTCCCAAACTGCTGGTCGTCAGTCTTTGTATTTGTATTTGTATTTGACCGACCCCTTGGAAGTATTTTACCTACGCCATCGACCCCCTTTAAAAAATCTGATTAAACTCTTTAAGAAAAATTATTTATGAATGAAAATCTTACTAAAAGTTTACAGCCGGTTTCATTCACTAATAATGTATAGTTCAAACTGGAAAATTCATAGGTGAACCAAATAAACAATAAACCATAAAAAAAGCGTTAATCATTCAAAACTTTGAAATTAAAAATTAGTATGTAAAGGAAGCTCAAGGGACCAGGAAAAAGCTTTGCATTGTACAATAAAATAGCAAGATTTTATCAAAGTAAAAAAAATATTTGATTATGTCATTATTACAATGCAATTAAGAGTAATTACGCGAATAGATTCAATTAGAAGGGTGAAACTGATGCTCAGATTTTTCGCAACTAAGTGCTGTCTTTGCAACACATGATGGTTCGAAGATCTGGAATTTCTTTAAAAGAGTTAAAAATCCTCAATATTTACCAATCATTGCTTTTTATAACTGTTACACCTTCATTGACCCCCTACCAACCCCTCAAGCTTCGCCGACCTCCAACCGACCCCTAGACCTTCGTCGACCCCCTTTAAACCTTCATCGACCCCCAGGGGGTCGGTACCGACCCCATTGGGAAACCCTGCTCTAGGTCTATGTTAAACCCATGTATATTGCGTCTTTTTTATAACGATTTGCGTACTGAAACTCATCCTAGCAACCCTACAGGCTTTCTGATTACTCCGTTTTTCCTTCAGCGTAGTATGTCATAGGGTAAATAAACATTGCAGTCTAGTATGGTCATTTTAAGTACCTTACCTTATTCTGTTTAATGGCTGTGCTTTAAAAAGTTCTTCGCTGTCATCCTCTTTTGAGACCCCGGTATGTTTGATTCGAAAACGTTATTAGTTATAAATCAATACTATAAAAAGCATCGATTCCACCAATATGATTCCAAAATTATTTAACCATATTTTTCCAGGGAAGTGACAACGGGGTGACTCGGACACGATCCATCGACCCTGCTAACAGAATTACTCTGTCATGGCACAACATTAATGTACACGTCAAAGCTAAGAAAAATAACTTCTTAAACTTCAGAAATAGATACGATGTGACTGAACAGAAACAGCTACTATTTAATGGTAAGGCTTCATTACTCCATTTCAGTTATTCATTAAGAACGACTGCTGTAGAACTCTTTCTGTTGCATCAGTGAATGGCGAAGTCCGTCCAGGGACGCTGCTGGCCATCATGGGGGCGAGCGGCGCAGGGAAGACCACCCTCCTGAACGTGCTGACGCGGCGCAACCTGCGGCTGCTGAACGTGGAAGGGGAGGTGCAGGTGAACGGGCAGGTGGTCGGAGAGTCCATGGCCAGGATCTCGGCCTACGTCCAGCAGGATGACCTCTTCATCGGCACGCTCACCGTCAAGGAGCACCTCGTATTCCAGGTGAGCGGTTATCCTTTTTGCGCTGGGCCTGCTAGGGTGGGTAGAAAATACACTTTTTTTATACAGGGTGATTTAGAAATAATCATCAATAATTAAGGGGGAGGTAGAGGGGCTCTAGACAAGCATATTTCGAATAGGGATGGTGGGGCGCAGACTTACCGTTAAAGAGCTGGGACTTAATGTAGGGCGAGTGCGTTTCAAAAGGCCATTTTTAGAAGGCCCGTGTGACGAAACAAAGTATAATAAAATGAAAAACATTATTGCATGAGGTACAGGAGTATTTGTACTACTTAAATACTCAATGTGATAGAAATCGGACCACTTGCTAAACCGTGGGGTGAGTTTTAAAACGTGCAATATTAATCTTTTAGCCAAAGAATGGAGTTCCCTTACATTAGTGCAGAGTTTCCCAACCTTTTTACTCCCACGGAACCCTTTCGACAATGCCCAAGTTCCGCGGAACCCTAGCGTCCATGTAAAAATATTTTTTTACTATTTTTTAAATTATTACATAAAACGGAAAATAAGTAACGAAGAAATCGTTTATTTACTATATTTATTTATTAGAATCATTAGAATACAGCTGTAAGGTTTTGAAAATACAATTTTAAGTATTTAAACAATTTTAGCGAGTTTAAAAAAAAATAAAACAATTATTAAATATTAATTAATGTGATAATTTGAGTCTGTTTTTGGCACATATATTTTCAATTCTGGGTCTTATTTTCGAAAGGCATACCCGAATCTCGTCTTCAATAGAAAGAAGACGACTATTTCTTTCTTTACTTTTTATGTTTTTTAAACAAGAAAAGGTTGGTTCACACATACAGGGTGTCCCGTAAATGATGTGTCACACTTCTAGGGGGGATAGTAGACACCTAGACGAGTCAGAATCACATAGGACTTAGGGGTCCCAGACCCAATCCCAGGGAGTTAAAAATGGAGCGACACCCCAAAACAATTATTGAAGAATTCAATTTGTAGAAGAACTGCTATTGGTAAAAATGTAATTATGGTCTCAAATTTTGCGGTTTATTATGATCTTCAAAATTATCTTGACAGTTTTCAATTTAAAATTTTTTTTATTACGAAAAAAGTTAAAAAACAGCAAAAAAATGTGAAAAATATGCCAAAACTTTATTTTGTTTTCCGAAATCCTTTCTTTCGATTTGATAATCTGAAAGAGCATAATTAATTAACCTTAAGTCCAAAGTTTCACGTAAATAGCATCAGTATTAAACGCTTTGAGAGCCTGTTAAAGTTAGTTTTATGGGAGCAAAAACGGCTTCGGAAAACGAACGTTTAGGGACAATCTACAAGTTACGGATAGATGTCTGCCAACTTTCATTCCTCGCCCGATTTGGCGAGACAGGAGATGAGTATGAAAATATCTGAAATGCGCCAATTGAACAATTTGGCGGGATGAAAATTTCAAAAGCGTAAATGTTGATTCTTAATTCTTATTATTTTTAGAAAACAAGAGATTAATTAATTTAATTAAAAAATTTTTTGAACATAAAGAACAAACATGATTTTACTACTGATTTTTAGGAACTATCGATCTTAAAAATCAATAGTATGAATTGTTAGAAATTATCTGATAGTATCGATAGTTTTTTATTCAATCGATAGTTGTGTTAGTTTTACAAATGTATCAATCATGCAAACAGCATTACTACTTATTGCGTTTAATGAGAAAAACTGTACATTTGATAACTTAGGTAAAAAAAACAGAAGAATCTATTATTTACAAACATGGTTCGTAAAATATCTTTTGTACATAGTGGGGATACGTCAGTCGGTGGATCCTCAATCGCTAGGTTCCTGATTTCGGGTTGCGATACAAGGGTGGTTCCTATTAATTAAAGAATGATATAATAAGCAAGTGGGTATGCAGGGTCTCCCCTCAACTTCCGATATAAGAAATTTGCAAAATAAAAGAATGCAGGTTATTGAAAGTTAGCCCCCATACACTTTGCTTATTCCCATTGACATTTCTCGATTAATAGAAACCAATCTTGTATCGCAATTCGAAATCATGAACCCAGCGATCGAGGATCCGCCTACTGACCTATCCTAAAGCAGGGGTATAATGAAAAATAACGACAAAAACTGTTTACAAAAAGTGTTCAAAGTTGGCATGGTGGTTCACTTTTTTATGGGATGGGAATTTTTTTGAAAAAAATTAGTAAATTAATTAATTTACTTAAATTTTTGCCTTCGATTTCAGACCGTCACAGAAGTCTAGAAGATAAATGTTTATTGAACTTAACAAAACAGAGACTTAAGAAAAAATAAGTTGTAACTATCCCTTTTGCTAAACAAACATTGCTTATTTTCTTAGGTATAGTAACAATTTTTTCTTGAGTGTCTGATTTGATAGCTTGAATACATTTACCTTTTAGACTTCTAGTGACGATCCGAAAACTAAGGCCACACATCGCCAAGGAAGTTTGAACTATCTGTAGAAGCGTAGGTTGGCGAGGAATCTCGTATCGCAAATAATGTTGGGAAATTTGGCGAGCATCTATCCGTAACTTGTAAATTGTCCCTGAACGTTCGTTTTCCGAAGCCGTTTTTGCTCCCATAAAACTAACTTTAACAGGCTCTCAAGCGTTTAATACTGATGCTATTTACGTGAAACTTTGGACTTAAGGTTAATTAATTATGCTCTTTCAGATTATCGAATCGAAAGAAAGGATTTCGGAAAACAAAATAAAGTTTTGGCATATTTTTCACATTTTTTTGCTGTTTTTTAACTTTTTTCGTAATAAAAAAAATTTTAAATTGAAAACTGTCAAGGTAATTTTGAGGATCATATTAAACCACAAAATTTGAGACCATAATTACATTTTTACCAATAGTAGTTCTTCTACAAATTGAATTTTTCAATACTTGTTTTGGGGTGTCGCTCCATTTTTAACTCCCAGGGATTGGGTCTGGGACCCCAAATCCTATGTGATTCTGACTCGTCTAGGTGTCTACTATCCCCCCTAGAAGTGTGACACATCATTTACGGGACACCCTGTATATGATGTGGAAAACTGCAATAGTATATTAATTGCTTTTCTTTGAATATTTGGATAATCCTTTTTAACGGCCATTGGACATTTTAACCATTGGAAGGCCTTACCCCTGCCCCCCCCCCACTGTATCTTAAAACAGGGGTCTCCAAACTTTTCAGCCCGAGGGCCGCATTAACTATCAAACAGCAGGGGGCCAACTACATACTCGAAGTATTTTCAAGAAAAATTTCTTTCGGGAGGGGCCCAAATATCCTCTAAGGAAATTAAGTAATTATCAGGCCCAAAGCTAGATTTTTGCATCGGGGAGGAAGCCTAAAATTATCTCTAAGCCCATCTTTTGCATACTTAATAAGTTTAATGTACCTTTTTAGTATATTTTTATGTAGGATTCTCATTTTGCTGAACTTGATATGAAAATAAATTTAACTAACCGAGTTTAAAGTACAAAAAGGGGGGTCTGGGGGTCCTCCCCCAGAAAAGTTTTTGAAATTTGACCCTAAAAAACAGGGTTTTTACTCATTCTGGTACCCTTAATCCGAATTTCGAGGGGATCTTGTATCTTTTATTTTTTCTAACACCTTTTTCGAATTTCTCGCGGAACCCTTGAGGAGGCCTCGCGGAACCCCAGGGTTCCGCGGAACCCCGGTTGAGAAACGCTGCATTAGTGTAATGGTATTTAGAAAAATGATGATCGGGGAAGGAATTTTCAATGATCATACATTGATCATTAAAACTGTATGTTCAATGAAAATTCCTTCCCCGATCATTATTTTTCTAAAAGATTAACTATTGCACGTTTTAAAGCTCACCCCACGGTTTAGCAAAGGTTCAATTTCTATCAAACTGAGGATTTAAGTAGTACGAATACTCCTGTACCTCATGCAATAATGTTTTTCATTTTATTATAATTTGTTTCGTCACACGGGCCTCCTAAAAACGGCCTTTTGAAACGCACTCGCACTACATTAGGTCCCAGCTCTTTAACGGTAAGGCTGCGCCCAACCATCCCTGTTCGAAATATGCTTGTCTAGGGCCCCTCTACCTCCCCCTCAATTATTGATGATTATTTCTGAATCACCCTGTATACGCTGAAAGGTAGTGTGAAATTTTGGTGAAATAGCTTCAATGCTCAGAATTCCACATCAGCGAATTTAGATTAAAAATGATTTTTTGCAAACTCGGGCGCGCAGCCAAAGAATCGTATTGACATTTTACCAATTTGCACTACCTGTAAGTGGATTTCTAATTAGACTTACTAGGCAGACAGTAGCAAATTTTCGTGGGTAGCCAATATTCGATGTTAAAGAATTTTCTAGGGCCTCTATAAAGAATTCCTTTTAAAAAGGCTATTTAGAGTATTTTTTAAATTTTTTAGGGAGAGTCCCCCCCCCCCGGCCTTTCTTATTCCTGCTAAATTCTACTGTAAGATTGGTTTGTCCATCTTCACAAAACTTATGAATATAGTAATACTTCAAACTGAATGTCTCAATCAAATCAAAGTTCTAAAAGTTTGAATGCAAGTAAACCTCTTAAAACGTTAAAATATACTTTAAAAGTATCAAATCCTCTTAAAACTTTTAATAATATTTAATTTTTGTGTTTAAAATCGGTCCTGAAAATTTCTTCATATATTGCCGATACAAAAATGTTAAATTTATAGTAATTAGTACCTTTTGTTAGGAGCTTTGCCCTTTTCTTCTCGTTATCTCTCACCAACCCTCAAAACTGCTTCTCAGAGCTTTTCAGATCGCTTCGCAATCATAGGAGCGAAACTATTTTGTTTCATTTTACCAATCCCCACTCGTTGTCTTCTTTAATTCCGAAACTTCTTTATCCCTCTTGCTAATAAATAATGAGCCTAGAAGCCAAGGAGTACAAGTGCAGTTTTTTTAGTATTGGAATTAAGTGCACTAACAAGTAACAACAGTTATAACAACTAACTAACGAACAACTACTTAGTGCACTTAACTCCAATACTAAAAAAATGCACTTGTAACCCTTGGCTTCTAGGCTCCTCAAATAATATCAGAATCATTACTTTGAAAATAAAACTGTTGTACTGAAGTATTCCTGTTCTAGCTTATTAATAATTTGGACTAAAATGTTTTCCCTCAAAAAATACACAGGAATTCTAGTAAACATCATCAACCCACTTGGAGAAAATACATGCCTTAAAGAAACTTTTAAATTTAAATGGACAATACAGGGTGGTCCTTAATTCATGGTACAAACTTCTAGGGGTGTTAGAGTACACCTAGATGAACAAGAATTGGTATAGGAAGGGGGGTCGCAGATACGCCGTTAAAGAGCTAGGACCTAATGTAGTGCGAGTGCGTTTCAAAAGGCCGTTTTTAGAAGGCCCGTGTGACGAAACAAATCATAATAAAATGAAAAACATTATTTCATGAGGCACAGGAATATCCGTACTACTTAAATCCTCAATGTGATAGAAATTGGACCACTTGCTAAATCTAGGGTTGAGTTTCAAAACGTGCAATATTCATCTTTTAGCCAAAGAACGGAGTTCCCTTAATGTGTATTTAGAAAAATGATGATCGGGGAAGGAATTTTCAATGATCATACAGTTCCAATGATCAATGTATGATCATTGAAAATTCCTTCCCCGATCATCATTTTTCTAAGTACCATTACACTAATGTAAGGGAACTCCATTCTTTGGCTAAAAGATGAATATTGCACGTTTTAAAACTCACCCCACGGTTTAGCAAGTGGTCCAATTTCTATCACATTGAGGATTTAAGTAGTACGGATACTCTTGTACCTCATGCAATAATGTTTTTCATTTTATTATGTTTTGTTTCGTCACACGGGCCTTCTAAAAACGGCCTTTTGAAACGCACTCGCACTACATTAGGTCCTAGCTCTCGGCGTATCTGCGACCCCCCTTTCTATACCGATCCTTGTTCGTCTTGATGTACCCTACCTCCCCCAGAAGTTATGAAACATTTATCTGAAACACCCTGTATACAGGGTGTCCCACGAAAAGTGGCCCAACCCCTATAACTTTTGAACCCCTACAGATATAGTCATGAAAGTGGGGTCTAGGTGTAGTAAAGTGACCATGCCCTATCCGATGAGACAAGTTTCAACGCCCTCTAGCGGAAACTTTAGGAGTTATAATTTTTATTTTAAAAAAAACTATGTGAGGTATGTGGAAAAAGTCAATGACTAAGTTGTAGAGCAGCATCGATTCATTATAAATCGACACCTCCACCACAAAAATGCCTACAATAAAACTCATTAAACGCCCGTTTATTTAATTGTGATTTGGAACACTCAACCTCACGAAGAGCTTAAAACGCTTTCTTGTTTATTTGAGGTCTCGAACACTTAACCTCGTGAAAATAAACTTTTTACATTTACCGCTGATGCTGTATGTGCTTCCCGTCCGCGACAATGCACATTTGGACTCTAGATTTGAATATCGAGTTGCACATTTTACACCTCACACACAATTACGCATAATTAAACAATAATACCCAAAATTCAATAGCCTCTTAATTAGTATATCCAACGAGACAGAGCGTTTCAAGCACCAAGCTACTACATGCAAAAGCGTTTTTTGAGGTTAAGTGTTCGAGACCTCAAATAAACAAGCAAATGTTTTAAGCGTTTCGTGAGGTTGAGTGTTCCAAACCACAATTAAATAAACGGGCGTTTAATGAGTTTTATTGTAGGCATTTTTGTAGTGGAGGTGTCGATTAATAATGAATCGATGCTGCTCTACAACTTAGTCACTGACTTTTTCCACATACCCCACATAGTTTTTAAAATAAAAATTATAACTCCTAAAGTTTCCACTTGAGGGCGTCGAAAGTTGTCTCATCGGATAGGGCATGGTCACTTTACTATACCTAGACCCCACTTTCATGACTATATCTGTAGGGGTTCAAAAGTTATAGGGGTTGGGCCACTTTTCGTGGGACACCCTGTATACCCATATACACACATATTATTATCTTAAGTGAAAAATGAAAATAAAGTTAATCAATTTCCTGAACAAAATGTTGAATTGCCTTGATAAAATGAAACAAATCAAGGCTAAAACACTTTTCAGATGACTTTATATCAAACCATTTGGGGAAGTAATTTTGAGATTAATTTCCCCCGCCAACATACCTAAGGAGATATTTTTGTCTATAATATAAGAAAGTTGGGCAGGTATTAAGTAAGTGATAGACATCTTGCGTGTCCTTGCGGGTGCAGAACGAACAAAGTTATTATTTGACTGATATGACGGGGCTTCCGTCTTTTACATGGCAATCACATACGAAGAGAAATATTTAAGGAATCAGTATTGATGTATGGTAGTTGAAGGAAATATTTTTTCCTCATAAATTTGAATTCTATAGAATGAGAACTAAGTGTCTTTATTAGTCTTTTAAGCTGTTAAAATAGCACAAAGCAATTAGTTTTGAGATGTATGTTACTCTTCTAGGCTCTTTTAAGAATGGATAAGCATTTAACTTACCAAGAAAGAATGAGGAGAGTTGATGATGTGATTATGGAGGTAAGAACTTTCAAATATGATATGCATGGGGTCTGGGCTAAAAGAATCCAAAAGTAAGTTCTTTTATGACCTTATAAGGAAAATTTTAATTTGGAAAAAAAAATGTTTACCAGCCAATTTGTCATAAAAAAGAATAACAATGGTAAAATGGTAATTTTCCCTTTTTTGAAATTAGTACAATCGAATCTTATTACTAATTATATCAAATATTCTCAATAACCGATTTTGCAAAAGTGCTAATACTTTTAAGGATTTGAATTTTTAAAAATTGAAATGGATTTTATTCAGTTGTGGAATGACATCGTTCGAAAATAATTTAATCTAGTATAATGAACGTCTAATTAAGTGTTATTTTCGTAGGTTATGTGCAATTTTCTTTAAAAATCTGAATATATGGCCAAAAAACCGAGTTTGAATGTATTTGAGAAATACAATAATAGCTGAAAAATTCCTTAAAATGAATCTGTTTCACATAAAATAAAACCACCAGAATCACACAAAAATAACTTCACATCAATGGTAGCCTTTAGTACATCTATATTTTTGTTTTAATTTAAATTTATGTTGACGTTCCATTCCAGATGGGCTTGAGTAAATGTAAAGATACCATCATAGGAATAGCAGGAAGAATCAAAGGAATATCTGGCGGGGAAGCTAAAAGACTCGCATTCGCAGCTGAAGTAAGTAAAGAATTTTGATTAATTGACACATTCAAATACAATAAATATGTTTGGAAATTTTCACTCATTTAGTTTTAAGTACCCTTGTTATCACTAGAGTGAATTTTAGAAGCATCGCACAAGAGAGCATGGCCTTTCCGAATCAAACAAACCAGTAATCAATATAACTTTTCCACATTAGAGTGCTAATTTTTACGTTTTAGACAACTGAATCTTATGACTTCAACTTAGTTCCCTATTTCCTTTTGTTCTTCCCTTCCGAATCAAATTTCTTTATACGTAAACTACTAAATTATAGAAATCTCCCAAACCGGATTGTTTTAGATCGATATGATTTGAATTTTTTTGAAGGTACTGACAAACCCCTCACTGATGTTTTGCGACGAGCCCACATCCGGCCTGGACTGTTTCATGTCCCAGAACATAGTGTCCGTGCTCAGGCAGATGACAAAAGGGGGCAGGACCATCATCTGCACCATACACCAGCCCTCGTCTGAAGTCTACGCTCTCTTCGACAACCTGTTGCTCATGGCTGAAGGAAGGGTTGCATACAAGGGAAAAGCAGCCAAAGCGGCCCAATTCTTTGAGAAGTAATCAACAAAAAGAATACCACCTTAACATACAACACGAGTTCATAGAATGCGATATAAAATAGAAAAAATGCCATAAAGGAATTTGTATTCCCTGTGTTCCCGAATAAAACGCAATATACTTTAAACTTTAAAATACAAGATTATACTGGTTTGGCTGCCGCTAATGCTATTCATATTATGACACTTCTTTAATGATAGGATCTCAATTTTTAAGTTATAGCTCCTTTTTATGATTTTTCCTGCGGATCCTGGGACAGAACGTCATACAACCACCAAACCTAAAATATTATTAATATTTTAATAATAAACCCTGATATACTCTTCTAATCTCCTCTTAACTATACTTTGCAGCTTTTAAAAGTTAAAAACATTATTTAGTATGTTTAAATGCTTTGTTTCATAAATGAGCCCTTAAATAACCGAATGAAATTTTATTAAAATATACGAAACAAAATAATAATAATAAAATAATTTGAAAAAGGAAGAAAAAAGACAACCAAGTCCATTATGAACCTTATTTTGCATTATGTCTTACTTAACCAACATATGTCGTTCCAGAGCGGGTTTGCAGTGTCCCATAAATTACAACCCAGCAGATTTCTTCGTTCAGAGTTTAGCTATTGTGCCTGGTAAAGAGGCCGAATCAAGAGAAAAGGTTAAGGTAAGAAAAAATCAATTCTGCATTTACCCATTGCTGTTATTACATTTGAAGGGGAAACTCTGCAGTAAAATTTCAAAATGAATAACATACATACATGCCATACATTCAGGTTTAAAGAATTATTCTAACGATCTAATATCACCTTCTTTCCTTAATATTTTCTCCGAACTTTCGTAACTTTCTTTTAACTTAGTCACTGTGTTGCTATCATCTTTTCTCCTGTCCCGCCCTTCTGTCGAAATTGCAGAACTTCAGCAACAACCCCTATGAAGACATATGAAGATAGTTGCGTCCAGATCGCTGAAGCTATTTATGGGACCTTCGGTCCTATATAAGAAAATACATATATGACACGACACCAATTAACTCTGTTGCTAAAGATGATTCTACAGTAGAGTGGGTCAAAAAACCACTTTTTTTGAAATTCGTTTGGGCCTAGGGGGGATAGTTTTGACCAATTGTCTTCAATAATATCGTAAAAAAATTCAGATTGATACGACGACGATCTGTAAAAACCTGTGCAGTATTTTCTTTTATTTCTTTTATGAAGGAATTTCTTTTTTTTAAACAAAAAATGTACTACTGTTTTATAATTAACATTAACAACATTTTCAGAAAATTTGTGTACGGTTTGCTGAAGAAGGGCACAATTTTGTAAGCTCAAATTCCTTGGGAAACTCTTTTATGGTAAGTTTTTTTTAAAAAAGAAACTATTAACTTAAAAACATAAATTTTTGATTCTGCCATCTTCGATAAGAGTCCTCCAGCCGCCATGTTTACCCACAGCTCAAGCTCCTACACACGGTGAACATGGCAGCTGGAGGACTCTTATCGAAGCTGTGCCATTGATTCTATTTATTTAGGTCTTCATTTTATTTTGTATTTTTCCTGCTCTTAAATTCTTAACCTTTCTTTCTTTTTAGGAAACTCAGACACGGTATAAATCTCAGTGAGTATATAAAATTTAAAAACAAAATCGATTTTGTCCTAACATATTCTTATTAAATTGTAACAACAATTTTTTATGTTGAAAATGTATACTATATACATAAAACTAACAAGGAGAAGACCAGTATGGCCATATAGGCGATAATGGATAGTTTAAAAAGTCCTTATTGGACCCAAGTGGCACCCTTTCTACACTATTAGAAAAGATTTTTCGAAAAAAGTGTTTTTTCCACTCTGCCCACAACTAGTCGCGCACTATTGAAACACGAAAAACCGAATCGGTGAGGCTGAATATTGGTCCTCTCCTTTTAAATCAGAGCAAAAATTTCACTTGATAAATGCATTTTACTTATTAAAATCTGTATTTACAATAATTTCACCATTTTATAAACTAAGAGTAAATCATTATTATTTCTAACTTTATAAATTTCTCTAAATTTAAAATTGTCCATGAATTAGGTTTAGAAACATTCGTTTCAATACTCTATTCGATTCTAGTTTTATGAAAAATTAAATAACTAGACATGTCTTCATTCCCCATTTAGACATCCCAGGCGCCTTTAGAGCTCCTCACAGTTATACTTACCTAATCCTGAATTAACTTTCTTTTTTTTATTTGTAAAATAACTATCTAAATTTATTTTTCTCATTTTTTTCAGGTACAAAGCATCTTGGTGTAGTCAGTTCAGGGCTGTGGTATGGAGATCCTGGATTAGTCTAATAAGGGAGCTTATTCTGACCAAAGTTCGACTATTGCAATGTGTAGTATGTAAAAAAGACTAATTTATAAAAATATTTTCAATATTTATAAAAAATAGAACATGTTGTTGTACTTTACCTTATATTTACGTTAAATACTAAGTAGGTTAAGATCACCTTGATTATTTGATTTCATTATTCACACTTTTTTTTTAACAATGACCAATAAGAAGTTCAAATTAATGTTATATTGTTTGCGGTCTATAAAGATTATGTTTGTAACTGATTGGATTCATTCTATGCCCTAGCTTTTGCAAGAGTTAATGAACAATGCTAAATTTTCAGGTTTTAGGTGTATTTTATGGTTTAATCTACTTTCAACAGAAAATTGACGAAAAAGGTGTCATGAATATTAACGCCGTCATGTTTGTGTTGCTGATGAATACAACATATCAAAATATGTACGCAGTTATTCATGTAAGTTTTGTGAAAGATAAATTTTTCATAACTCAAAAATTATTTCTTGAAAGTATAATAAAAGTTATTTTAGGGTGTGGTGAACGCAAAAAAATGCCTTGTATTTAATCAAAACTAGCTGATTCTAGGCAAAGCATGGGTAGAGTTTTAATTAATTAAAATTTTATCAAGTTCCCTTTCTTTATTATTTTGTTTCTTCAATTTTAAAACACATCACTAGTCAGGCCTTATTTTATGTAACTACTACCAAATGATGCACATATATTAACTCAATTAAAATTATTTTTTTAATCAAAGTAAGAACTATAGGTATTTTTATTTAGAATCCTGGCTTAATAATCTCGCACAGGAATTTATCAATTACTCTCGAAGTTGCTTAAAATTTCACATAATCGTTTACAAAATCATTTAAATTAAACAATTTATAATACAATTCCGATGAGAAATTAACAACCCCCCGACCTGTAAAGAGTTATGCAATTCTTACAATTTCGTTTAATTTAAAAGAGAAATATAGTACTATAACAAATACACAACTACATGGTGTATCCGTAATGTAAACATGTAATTTTAAAAGTACATTTTTCTCTTTGAATTTGTATTTAAACGATCCAGTGTTATACCGAAAGTAATTTTGAAATCACCATGGGTTGAAAATGATTGACAGATTGCTTTAATAAATGCAATGGACTCTTTCCTGTGTTCGTTTCCTTATATTATTTTGACCGTTAATTCGAAGAAACTTAAACTGTGTAAAATCTAAAATATAAAAAGTATATTTGAAATTTATTGCAATAGTTTTTAATAATTTGGATTTCAAACTACTTTAAATCAGGCTTTGCCTTGAAAAATGTAGTATTTTCTTTTTTCATTAGGTGTTTACATTAGAACAGCATATATTTTTACGAGAGCATTGGAATGGCATGTACAGAACAGATATTTATTTTTTGGCCAAAACCCTTACAGAGGTATGATATGAGATACTCTTATGATATGATTTTTTTACTCATTTCGTGCCCCAAAATTCCAATTACTTGGCAAGAAAAAGACACAAACAGTACAACATATTAAATATAGAAGGACACACATAACCACAAAAAAATAAGCACTAAATCTACACAAAAGAGAGAAACAAAAAATCATGGAGATACACTTAGCAAATAATCAAGTTTTAAATTAGAGTAAGAATCTAAAAACAGATAACTGGTTGTGGGCAGATTATTAACTATTTTATAAAATTGATAAATAGTTTGGCTTGAAAGATAGTTCTTGACAATTAAAGGAATCGTGAATACTATTTTATATCTTGTATAGCGTGGAGTGATATGGAAGTCAAGTAACGTAGGTAAAGGAGGGCAATCTATATTGTTTCTAATTAAGTTAAAATAAAAACTTTAATATGGATAAATTTCTCCGTAGTTCCAAAGTCATTGGCATTAAGGGAATATAATTAAATTTGAAATAAACATAACTAAGGAACTTAATTTGAATTTTTTCTAAACATAAAACATCAATTCGGAGCACAGGGTTCCAATATAGGACGAATAATACTGTTAAAAAGTAAGTTAAGGACATCAATATCTTTGAAGGATTGCGAAGTAATCCTAGGGGAACTGCGTCAGCAGTTCCCGGGGGTTGGCGAGCGATAGCCCCCTAGTAGGTTTAAAAATTTCAAAGGTGGGTTGGGGGTACTCTCCGCAAAATACTTTTGAAATTAGCCCCTTTTAAGTACTACTACTCTTTTACTTTATTCAGAGCCCATATACTATACCACCAAAGAGGACTGCACTTTGAAAGTGGTAGAATTTTCAAGGAAAAACAGTATTAAAAGACGTGAAAATTTGGAGAGGGGTATGGGGCTCCTCCCCCAGAAATGTTTTCAAAATTAAGAAAAATGTAGTGAAAAATTTCGAAAAAAGTAGTGTTTTAATCCATTTTGAAAACCTTTGGGTTACACTACGAAGATGATTTCTCCTTGTAAGTTGGAGAATTTCAATCAATCAATCAATCAAATTTATTTACAAAAGTCACATAAAAAAAACATACACACAAGAAAAATAATAATAAACATTGATATATGGCTATTAGGGTGGGCCGAAAAAAACTTTTTTTCTTATTTCAAAACGCTATACCGCGGAAAACTTGCTTCTTGGGTAGATAAGTAAAATGCAACAAAAATTTTTAAAATCGGTTAAAAATTGCCCTAGCGCATTAGCCCTAAAGTTTGAAAAAATACGCAATTTTCATTATTTTTCGAGTAAATGGAATAAAATAAAATAACTTCTGTAAGAAGTAGATACATGCATACATTAGTAGAACAATGACCAGAAAAGTAATTGAAATAAAAAAATTGAATAAATTTTAGAATTTATTGGTAGTTTATTACACCTGAAAACTTACGTTTTTACTAGAAATTCACATATTTCGATGAAATAAAAAACATTTTCCTGATTGAGCAAAATTTGTTTTTAATAATATTCTGCCTTGCTCGCTATCGCTCACAATCCCCCTCAACGGTTCTGCCGTTTTTACAGGTCGCTTCGCGATCAGAGCTCGCTTGTTGCTCATCAAAATAGCATCAACATCTCTCGCTAATCCGCACAAATAATACCCTTATAAAACCTAACATTTGAGATAGTATAAAACTTTGATTTTGAGTAAGATATAATCCTTTCATTCAATTATTTTGATTGTATGAGATAAGACTTAGGGTCCAACTCTTTTCTTTCAATACTTTGAATTTGAAGTGTATTTCAAGCCTAACTCAAGATGACTTTCACTTATGTCACCATTTTTAAGCATTTGAGTGGCATGGGAATCTGTCAAATGGACTATTATTGGACTATAAATCATACATCATGGTTGGTGATTGGTGAATCTTCCCTACATGAAATGTAGTATGAAGCAAAGAGTATTCCATTTAAATATTTTGATTTGGGCTCGCTTGAAACTTATCTTTAAATTGGGACCCCTTATTGACTCCTTTCATAAGTTAAATGGACTATAAATATAATAATTCTTCCTCTTTTATGAACAATATTTTACTAACTCAAAAGCAAGATTTCCGAAAGGACAAAGCATGTATTTATTCCACTTTCAGTAAATTTTCTGGTATGAATGTTGATATTTCTTATTTTACTTTAAACTTTAAACACATTATCTGAATCCATTTGAGGAGTATTTGCTTTTTAAGTAAACACATGCAGCAATATATGATTCTGAGATAAAAATAAGGTTTTATTAAATCTATTTCGTTTTTATTGATTATGTGATAAGTTATGTGAAAGTGAACTGACCATGGCTCACAAACGGGTAGTAAAGCTTTTAAGAAAGCTCTCTAATTTTATAACTTATGCCCAATCAGGCAGATATTACTTAAATGATTTTCCGTTGATATATAAAGAATCACACTCAATTCGGTTTAAATTTATCATCAGAAGTTATTTCCGATTTACCAACCCTTATAAGTAATGATGTCATTGTGTGTTCAAAGGTATCATATCATTGGAATAAAAACCCAGCTTTTTACATATAATAAATAAAGCTACTATTTGCGCATTTAATCACAAGACTATGATCCTTCCAGTTATCAAAATACACTTGAATTAGATTGCGGCTCTCCTTGTTCTCCATGGGATGTATTTAATTATTTTTCCTAAATACTAGTTAGTGCCAATTCAAGAAAATAATTAAAATGTAATTAAGGGGAAAATATTTGAATCAAATTTTTGATAAGCAGAGAAAGTACTATGTGTTAGGTTTTATAAGGGTATTATTTGTGCGGATTAGCTAGAGATCTTGATGCTATTTTGATGAGCAACAAGCGAGCTCTGATCGCGAAGCGATCTGTAAAAACGGCAGAACTGTTGAGGGGGATTATCAGCGATAGCGAGTAAGGCAGAATATTATTAAAAACAAAATTTTGCTCAGTCAGGAAAAAGTTTTTTATTTCATCGAAATATGTGAATTTCTAGTAAAAACGTAAGTTTTCAGATGTAATAAATTACCAATAAATTCTAAAATTTATTCAATTTTTTTATTTCAATTACTTTTCTGGTCATTATTCTACTAATGTATGCCTGTATCTACTTCTTACAGAAGTTATTTTATTTTATTCCATTTACTCGAAAAATAATGAAAATTGCGTATTTTTTCAAACTTTAGGGCTGATGCGCTAGGGCAATTTTTAACCGATTTTAAAAATTTTTGTTGCATTTTACTTATCTACCCAAGAAGCAAGTTTTCCGCGGTATAGCGTTTTGAAATAAGAAAAAAAGTTTTTTTCGGCCCACCCTAATGGCTATCCCAAAGGAGCAACTGCTCGTCCATGGGCAAGTGGCATATCTAGTATATTTAAGTCAGGTAAAAAAAACAGTGGAAGAATTGGAGAAGAATTTATTTTTTTTACTTAGAAAGAAAAAAAAATAAAACGAGAATGGCTTGGCTGACAATTAAATTTATATTATAGGAAGAATAAGAGAACATAGATTGCATGTAAATCTGACAAATTAAATTAGGGTTTCAACATTATTTTGGTCTAGAATAAAAGCAATACAAAGTTTTTTAAATAATCTGATATTAGATTCTGTTTGAATTTGGCTTGGTAATTTGTTTAATAAAATAACCGAAAGATATTGAAAATGTTTTTTGTATATTTCTTTACGAGGGGTACGCACTAAGAAATAATTTTGACTGCGGAGAGTGTATGAAGTGTTAGAGTTTATAGTTGCCCATGATGGAAATTTTTTTTAAAAGAGTAGACTATTTAACATAAATAACTGATGTACATTTAAAAGATGATTATTCTCAGGAAAATAACGTAAAAATTTCTTTTGTAAGTTAATTAATGGTAAAACATTGGAGGTGTAGTCTCCACCCCAGATTATTATACCGTATTGTATTCGAGATTGAACCCAAGCAAAATACAATTTTAGAAGTAAATCAGAATCAAAAAAATTTTTTAGGTGATTTGAACAGAATATATCTTAATTTGCTACAGATTGAGTTAATATGATCTTTAAATTTCATGTTTTTATTAAATAAAATGCCTAGATATTTTAATGATGGGGTGTATTTAAGGAGATGATTATCACAAGATTTTATTTTACAATCACAAAAGTATAATTTAAGCTTAGTTTCATAATTAGATCTTAAAGAAAACATAATGTAACTCGTTTTGTTTTCATTTACCTTTAACTCATTGCTTGAAAACCAATTAAAAATTAATTCCAAATCTTGATTTATCATGTTTTCTAACATGTTGTATGAAGGAGCTGAATATAAAATTATTGTGTCATCCGCGAAAGTTATTACTTTACCTAAGAGATTCAATTTACAAAAATCATTGATATATATGTTAAATGAAAGAGGTCCAAGTCGTGAACCCTGAGGTACTCCTTTTTTAGAAGGAATAAACGGACTGCAAAGAGTATTCATTTTAACTCTTTGTTTTCGATTTAAGATGTACGATCGGAACCACTCTAAACAATTGCCCCAACAATTTCCAAAGGAAAATTGTATAAAAATTGATATTCAATTCCTTACCTTTTGATTTACAAAACATTCCACTTAAGCAAAAATTCAAGAACTTATTACTTAATTTTCTTGAAATTGAAGATTTAGATGACTTTTTCTTTTTTTAAATTAAAGAAGCAAAGAGAGTAATTTTACGCCTAGCTGCTGTGCCACTTTTTCTTTTCAATTAAAAAAAAAATCTTGTACGTTTTGTGTGTTATTATTATTGGTTTTTTTTGTGTATACTTGTTTTGTTATCCCCTTTCCAATTTTAACATCAATATCAGAAAAAACGTTTTTGGTCATCTAAATGGGTTTTAACCCCCAGATGACTCATATGTTTTGTTCTTTTCAAATTTTCCCATATGTACCGTCCAAATTGAAATAAATAAATTATTATATTTCGGGCGAGGGGGGGGGGAGTGGGTTGAACCCTAAAATATTACATAGGTGTTTCCTAATGCGAAAGATGAGCTTGTTTTGAGCAGCACATTGAGTCTATATCTGGTTTATGGTTTATTTTCTGACAATTTCAGAAAACCGCTAGAAGCACAGTTTGGGAATCGTTGCTCTAAAAGAAACAAAAAAAAAATTACTTGTCCGATAGAAGGCGAAAAATGCTTAAACCTCTATCAAAGTATTAATATGTTTTCGAATTCACTCGTATTCGTTCTATGGCGATAAATGCATTATCCCCTTCTATCCACTGTATCTGAACTGAAAATACGTATACATAAATCTGCTTTGCTTTACAGGCTCCAATCCTAATATTCATGACAGTAGTCAATACTGTGATAACATATTTTATGATAGGTAAGTGATTGGGAATATTTTAGAAGGGCTACATTTCAATAAATATTTATTGTTTTATAGTATTTACTACCGTATTATCTCATTCCAGGTTTGAATTCATCCATCACGGCCTTCTTCGTGTGCCTAGCCATATTGATCCTCATTGCAAACACCTCTGCTTCCTTTGGTAAATACATTTTAATGCAGATTTTTTTTCTTGTTTTTCACTAAATCCCTAAATAATTTATGCTAATTATAAAGCACTTCTTGAATTTTGTTTGGCCAATCTTAATAGCTTATATCCTTAAACATTAATCTATTTGACGATTCAGTAATTAGGAAGGGAAATTACATAAGAAACTAAGTGTTCCAATTCACTCCGTTTTACGGTACCTTCAATTTTAAACTTTATTTAACAGGAAAATTAGGAATGCACAATATTGAAATAGGGTCACTTGGGGTAAGTGGGACCCCTTTTTGGAACAGTGCATTTTTGAGGTTCATAAAAATGTTTTGAAGAGGTTCAATTTGAACTTGATGACATATTCTATTTAAGACACTATTAATAAACAAAAATTTATAATTATAGGTTCTAAAATAATGTTCTACATTTTTCTTAACTAGTCTTTTTGTAAAAAATGAGACGGGGGTCCCACTTACTCCATAGGAAGGGGTAAGTGGGTCACCCCCTTTTTATTTTGATTGAAAGCAAGCAAAACTTAAGAGGGAGTAAGTGGGTCTTACTTGATAAAGTATAGAAGTTTTAGGTACAAAATATTTTATTGTAACTTAATCCATGTACGAGATATCTACTCACATTTAAATTAATAGGGTTGGTTGGGGTAAGTGGGACCCCTTTTTGGAACACTACAATTACAGAATGTTTTCTTCAGGTTCGAATGGTTCGGGAGACTTATAAAGAAACCCTCGAAACTATTCCCCCACCCCACTGTGTGTTTTAATTAATTTCTCGGCAACGTGAATAAAAAAACCCTAACTTAATAGTTTTCTTTAGTACTTACCACAGCTTATATTAAAACGCAAAATTAATATAAAATTTCAATAAATTACTTATAAATGTTTCAATAAACATTAAAATGGTGAGTCTAGGGTGTCCCACTTACCCCATAATGAGGGGACCCACTTACCCCTACTTTGCTTAAATTACGGGGTAAGTGGGACCCCCCTCTTAAAAATTTTTAAATAAGAGATTTTGTGAAAATTCAAATTGCAGTATGTATTTTAAATCAAACCTGGCACAACAGTTGAAAAAACATTAAAATATAGTGAAAACTTTCCTGGAAACACTTCTTGGAAAAATGCATCTTGAACTCTCCTAAAAAAAAATTATGGAAATTTTTTTACAATAGTTCTATAATCTTAAAAAGAAATGACACAAAACTCTAATATATGCAAAACCCATCAGTGTGACAAAATGTAACATGATCAATGTGAATAAGGGCGAGCGCGCACGGGCGACTTTTGTCACGGTGACAAAGAAAAAACAACGTTGCTAAGGCTGTTGTTAGGGACGGGACATAGAAGTATCCAATAGCAGCATTTGCACATGACATCACTGGAGGATAAAAACAACGTTGCTAAGGCCGTTGTTAGGTAAAGTCATGTGATTGAAAATGCTCTATTGTTTTCTAATGATATTTTTGATACTAGTAATCCTGGTCGCCGTGACTTTAGTCGCTAGTGCGCGCCCAGCCTAAGTGTGAAATGTCCTTTACATAGTTTAGTTTGAGGGGGGTGACCCACTTACCCCAGGGACCCACTTACCCCAAGTGACCCTATTTGAATATGGAGATTTTTATATTTAGATATGGAGATTTTAGATAGATTATTTTAAATTTTCCAGGATACATGCTTTCCGGTATCAGTAGTTCTGTGGAAGTAGCATTAAGCTTAGTTTCCGTTCTTATGCTTCCTTTGGTCCTCTTTGGTGGCTTCTTTTTGAATACTGGGTAAGTAAATATTATGTATTATCTTATATATTAAAATAATTGGGTTTTTCTTTCCGCCGGCCGCCAGCCCGAGCCCGAATCTCGATTTGATATCTCGATTGAATCTCGGTCTTGATCGAAAGATTTCCAACCCTATATGAGCCAATAATATGTCACGTTCCTTCAAAGCATTCCATTTTTAAATTAGAAATTTATTTCAATTTGCCCCATAGAGTGTTTTCAGGTGACGTCACAACCGGTTATTTTCTTTTAACTGTGTACCTTCTGTAGGGCTTTAAACTGTTGCTAAGGCCGTTGTTTATCTGTTGCTAAGGCGGTTTTTAGGTATGGGATCACGTGATTGCAAATGCTCCAATAGAAGAATTCCACGGCTAGTCATTTTCTGTAACTATTAACCTCTGTAGGGCAAAAAACTGTAACATCTTCTGTTGCTAAGGCCGTTGTTAGGTCCAAGTCATGTGATTGAAAATGCTCTATGGTTTTCAGTTACTATTTTTACCAACAGGCAAAGCCTCTTTTAAAGTGCGTGAAGAAAATCTACTTTGAAATTATCAAACTTCAATGTTTTGACGTTTTACTAGATTTATCGGAAAAGGATACTAGGCATATTGGATTTATAAAAAAATTACTGGTACAGGTTTAATGGACTCTAACCGTCTGACGTCACACGGAACCAACACGTGACCTACTGAGCTTGCGATTGGTTACCACAGATACTACACTAGTAGATCTACTAGTGTAGTATCTGTGGTAACCAATTGCAAGCTCAGTTGTAGGTCACGTGTTGGTTCCGTGAAGTCTCGAACCAGATAGGCGGTTAGAGTCCATTGAAGTATTACTTATTTCCCTTCAGATGACGCATAAGAATAAATTAGTTGTGGTTAGAAAAACCTATAATTTGATTGAAAATTTTGAATGGTTTAGCGCTGACGATGCAGCTTAAAAAAAAGTAATAATTGTAAAAAATTTAACTGCGCTGCAAGCCCTAAATGGACTCTAACCGCCTATCTGGTTCGAGACTTCACGGAACCAACACGTGACCTACAACTGAGCTTGCAATTGGTTACCACACACAGTGGCGGATCTATGGGGGGGGCTATAGGGGCTATAGCCCCCCCCCTTGGGACTTAAGTTTACACTACATAAAATTGAACTTTTTCGAAAAAAAAATTAAGTCTTTAGAAAATTTTGTTTAAATTTTCAAAATTTGTAACTTTTTTTTCAGTTTTTGTAGCCTTTTTCACAATTCAAAGGGTCTACAAAGCATTAAGCCCCTCCAAGATCTTTAGCCCCCTGCATTTTTATAAACTCCATTTACTATTTAAGGATTTTTAGAGGTTTTAGCCCTTACAAATTATTAGCCCCCTGCATGTTTGAAGGTTTGATTCGTAATTTAAAGGGCCCAATGAGCTTAGCCCCTAAAAGCATTAGCCTCCTTGCGTTTTTTTGTTTGTATACAAATTAATGAGCTTTAGCCCTATGAAACATTAGCCCCCTCCATGCTCTTTAATAGCCTTTACAAAGCTTTTAGCCCTCTTGCGTTTTTAAATATATTTGGTTCACTATTTAATGAGCTTTAACCCTTATGAATGCTTCCATGATCTTTAGCTCCTACAAGGCTTTTAGCCCTGAGTTTGTGTAGATTCAATTCACAATTTAAAGGGGCCAATGAGTTTTAGCCCCCATAAAGAATTAGCCTCCTTGCGATGTTTTATAGTATTTAGTTCGCAATTTAATGAGCTTTAGCCTAAAAGCGTTAGCCCCCTCCAAGATCTTGAGCTTTCAGCACTTTAATATAAATGCGATTCAGAACTTGTAGATTCCAATGAGCTTTCTAAGCCTTACAAAGCATAACCTCCAAAATACTTAGCCCCTTTCATTTTTATAGATTTGTTTCACAACTTAAAGGTTATGAGCTTTAGCCCCTCTACAAGATCTTTAATTCCCTGATGGTTTTTATAAGATTCACTTTTAAAAGGGTCTAATGCGCTAAGTCTCTTACAAAACATTTACTCTGTGAAAATAGAGACGGGGTTAGGGGGTTCAAACCACCCCCATGAAATTCTTATATCTTACAGTTTTTTTTCCTTTGAAAACGAGTACAAGAAATCATCTTTTTCGTGTGACATTCAAAGGGTCCCAAATGACCAAAAATGAGTCAAAACACAACTTTTTAGGGTCAAATTTTCAAAAAATTTCTTGGGGGAGGTTCCCCCAAACCCCCCTTATGCCTCGGGATGGATATATTATTCGCTAAACATTGAAATTAAGTGCACGAAAATTCACATTTGATCTATATTCTTGGAAAAAAAATATTTGACTCAAATCATCGTAAAAAAAAACCCTCCCGGTTGACACACCCTTATTAATATTTGATATATTTAATGATTAACTAATTTAATTCACTAATTAATTAGTTATATTTAACAATACTAGTCATTTACATTCAACACTGCCCTCAATATTTAAGACATTAACGAATATCGTAAAAAGCACGGCTTGTTACTTCATTATCATCCTTAATCAGATTAAGTTAGCCCCCCCCTTGCTCATGTTCTAGATCCGCCACTCACACATACTACACTAGTAGATCTACTAGTGTAGTATCTGTGGTAACCAATGGACTCTAACCGTCTGACGTCACACGGAACCAACACGTGACCTACTGAGCTTGCAATTGGTTACCACAGATACTACACTAGTAGATCTACTAGTGTAGTATCTGTGGTAACCAATTGCAAGCTCAGTTGTAGGTCACGTGTTGTTTCCGTGAAGTCTCGAACCATGTAGGCGGTTAGAGTCCATTGCAAGCTCAGTAGGTCACGTGTTGGTTCCGTGTGACGTCAGACGGTTAGAGTCCATTCCCATCTAGCGGCTTAATCTAGCTGGTAAGTCATTTAAAAATAATAATATACAATAGTAGGGGAGCCCATGATGCTAAATGTGGATTTACTCGAGCGCGTCAGATAATCATAGGGGAGATACCTTGCATGCTTTTGAGTAACTCCATCAAATATAAGCTCTCCATGTTGGTGGGTTTGTTTAGAACAGCCCGTCAAAATTTGAAAGAAAACTAGTTACATTGACATACTCGAGCGCGTCAGATTGGCTACCAAGACAGTTTACAACTAGTTGAGCCTAGTATCCTGGCTACTAGTCTATAAACATTTTGTTTCGTACATTTTTCTCAAAAAGAGCGATAGCGTCTTACCGGTCTTGGCTTTACTTTGCAACTTTGTAACCCTCCCGCTCCCTTACCCACCGCTCAAATCGGCAGATTTTAGAAAGTGTACACTTTTTAGCTGGTGACTAATCTACCTTATCATTATCTGACGCGCTCGAGTATGTCCATTTAACTAATTTTTTTTTACAAATCTGACGGGCTGTTCTAAACTTACCCACCAACATAGAGAGCTTATATTTGGTGGAGTTACTCAAAAGCATGCGAGGTATCCCCCCTATGATTATCTGACGCGCTCGAGTTACTACCCAAAAACACTCTGGGCTCCCCTACTACAAAATTTGCTTGTCAAAAATTGCTTTTCAATCCATGTACTTTGAAAGATTTTTGAATCTCTGTAAGTTTAAAATAATATTTTATCATGCATAACAGGGAAAGTGGTTAAGTGAAAGTATTTTTTTCCTCTGATAAACTTATTAAAACTAAAAAGAATTTAATATTCTGCATAGTATTACTTACTTAGTTTTATTAAAGTGTAGTTTTCTACGTTTATTTTTTACACCAGATCGGTAAAGACCCTTTAGCTTTAAATGGCCCCATGGCTGTGGCGAATTTGAGCTTCACGGGGTTTAACTTATTATGGATGCATCCCCTAGTAGCACAGCTCATAGAGTGTTTTCAGGTGACGTCACAACCGGTTATTTTCTTTTAACTGTGTCTTTTTCTGTAGTTTTTCTGCAGTTTTTCTGTAGGGCTTTTAACTGTTGCTAAGGCCGTTGTTTATCTGTTGCTAAGGCGGTTTTTAGGTAAGTGATCACGTGATTGCAAATGCTCCAATAGAAGAATTCCACGGCTAGTCATTTTCTGTAACTGTTAACCTCTGTAGGGCAAAAAACTGTAACATTTCTGTTGCTAAGGCCGTTGTTAGGCCCGAGTCATGTGATTGAAAATGCTCTATACTCAATATATTAAGTAAACGTAACAGCAACTAGAAGTAGTTGAAGTAGTTGAGCATAGCAGAGACATATGCTGACTATGGAGAGTCGCTTTGTCTTCTTACACAGCAACTAGAAGTAAACGAATTTCGGCCCTACAGGACAAAAATAAGACGAATCATGAACATTTATCCAGTTGGGGTCATTTATTTGTGTGATGGAACGAGCGTGGAGAATAGGTACTACCAAAAAAACTAACATCTTGAAAAACAAGGAGAGATCTTGTGAAGACTACAGGGTTTTTCGAAGACATGTAGATGTATAATGCCCTGGTATTTTGATATGTAATTAATTTATTCTAGTATCATTAGTTTATGGTGTTTATAATAGTTAATTCATGTTGAATAAAAGTAGCTTTTACGTTTTATTTGGTTTCTAGTTCAATTCCAGTTTATTTCATTTGGTTGAAGTATTTATCATGGTTCAACTATGGAAATGAAGCATTATGCATAAATCAATGGAAAGATGTCACAAATATAAGTAAGAATTTTTTTAAATACGGTTTAGTTCAAGCCTCCCATAATAAATAATATAGCACAGAAAATTTTTTCCACCTAGTAATGTTAATCATAATTTAATACAGCAAGTTAACATAGTTATATTTTTAACTTTAGCCTGTTCTACAAAAACTTGTCCACCTGATGGAAAAGTTATTCTTCAAACTCTGAACTTCAATGAGGTACGAATTTCTTCATAAAAACATGCAGTTTTAAATCATACAGTTAAGGTGTTATGGAAAATATGAAAACGTTTATAAGTAGAGGAGAAGGGGGCACATTGGAACAACCCACATTTCTCTATGATAAATTCAATTTAAAAATCTGAAAAATAAAAAAAAAAATTCATGACCTCTTAAAACAGTGGACCCATTGTTTTTGAAAATTGCCTGCTTTGGGAAGTGCAAAATAAATTATCTTCTAATTTTATTCGTGTGAAAATTCAATCAAGAAAGTTTTCAAAGTAAAAATTTTGCCTTGCGTTAAATTTTGGCATCAATAAAGTTATGTCCAAAAAAGTTTAGTTTCCCACTTTCAATTACAATTATATCTTTATACTCTTAAAGTTTGTAATGGTTATGGTGGTCCTTATTTATGTGGTAAAATTCATTTTTCGGAATTCAATTAGGAATCCCCCCCTACTTTTGTGTCACTATAAAAAGAAATGCATTAGAAATTTGAACTCATTCGAGTGACGCAAAAGAGGTTTACTCACCTTTCTTATGACACGCGGATTTATCTAACATAACTAACTAAAGAAACAACTAAAAAACATCTTCTAAAAATATCTAAACCATCAATTTCAGAAAATGCGCATTCAATTGCTAGCTTTCCTTAAAATCTGTACAAAAATTAATTTCTTAAAGCTTTGCGTTTTTTTATTGATTTTTATTAATCGGCAATATATTCGTTATGATTTTCACTCTGAGTACTTTTTTCCTCATCAAAAACTTAATCTGCACTCCATATTCATTTAAATTTTACTAAGTGTAAAAACTTAGAAATTTAGGGAAAAAAACCCTTAAATGGGCCAAATATTCATTTTAATTGATTACTGTAATTGTAAACTTTAATGTAAAATGAATGTGGTATTTTCTAAAAATGAATTTTTTATTATTTATGCAGGTGTTCAAATGGTGCCCCAAGCGTGTTCAAATAGAAATAGTCAAAAATGAACTTTTTGTTCAAATTTTCTCACTCTAATAATAAAGATTAAAATTTTTGAAAAGCTTTTTGACCTATCCTTGTATACTTTATGATTCTACTGCACAAGTTTATGAAAGACGAGTGTTTTTAGGTGGATTTATCGTAATTGTTACTTTTTTCGCAGGAAAACCTCTATCTAGACATTATGCTGATTATTGTTCTGATGGTAGGCTACCGGCTTCTTGCCTTCTTTGCTCTGCTCTACAAATCCAGCCAAAGGACTTGAATGAGGGTCTCAAATTCAGAACTATTTTTTACAATCCTCCAATAGAAAGCATTAGTTTTATACGGCGAGTATCGAGTTACCAGCTTTATAGTATAAATATTTAGTGTACAAATAGTAATAAAGGAACTGGTCTTAAAGCAAAAAACCAGGGTAGGATAAATAATTGTTTGTATCATATTTGTAATTTTTAAAAATTAACATAAATCACGATTGTTATATTCGTTTATATTTTGAGTATTTATTATGAAATTAATTTGCTTTTCTTGACATAAGAATCAAAAACACGCTCGAAGATTGATTATATTGTATGAAAGTCTCCTATTTCGTTTGTGACGTTATTTCTATGAAGAAAACTATGCAAACTATAATGTTATAGCTATGGTTATAACCATCTTTCATAAACAAAATGTATTCTAATCAGTATTTACTGTTAACAACAATTTAACCTTTTAAACGCCGCAATTCAAATTTCAAGTTAGAGGTTCTGATTTTTGGCTTAAATGGCTTGTTTCATCATTACTAAAACTAATCTTGACATTTTTTGGCAGAAAAAAAATCCTAAGTAGGATTTTGAGGATGTTCCCATTTGGGAACATCGGCGTTTGGAGTGAAGTTTTTAGGGAGATTTCCAAAAGTCATATATTTCAAAATTAATTCAAGTAAAACTACTTAAATAGGTTTCTACTCAATGAATTTGAACATTTTTATCATATTGGACTGTTTCTTCATATTTAATTCCCATAGTTGGAAGATTGGGTAAAATTTTATAGATTTTCATAAGAAAAAAATTACATATTTATTACATGCGTGACACTTTTCCGTACATTTTTATTGCACAATGGGTAATTTTTCGGTATAAAAAATACAAAAGAATGTTCCCATGCGTTTCAAAGCTAAACAGTTATCTTTCTGTGTGAAAAATTAGTTTTAATTACTGTTCTAGCCGGATACCTAGCATAAAATCCATGAATTGCATTCAAATTTAATTAGCTTTCAAAAGTGATAATCATAACTATCTCCATTGATTTGTTAAAGTTGCGTTTCTCATGGAAGATTCCAAACTAAACAACATATCTCTTACATCCAACTTACGTTAAAGGTGTGTTTTTAAATGTACACACTTTTCATTACTTTCAAAATTCTTCAAATTTATACCTAAAATTTTTGTGTAAAAAAGT
Source organism: Tetragnatha montana (assembly GCA_963680715.1). Taxonomy (NCBI): domain Eukaryota; kingdom Metazoa; phylum Arthropoda; class Arachnida; order Araneae; family Tetragnathidae; genus Tetragnatha; species Tetragnatha montana. The sequence goes on from OY796681.1 coordinate 1,307,225, forward strand.
GCACTTGAACAAAATAAGTACCCAAGTCCTCAGAAGTACTCCAAATATGCGCTTTGCATAACCCCTAATAATAATTACGGAAAATTAATCGGTCAGGGAGTTAGAAAATGTACAAAAGTAGGAATCTGCTATACAGATTTGGCATTTATTCGTCCATAAATCAGGTGAAAAAAATTAAAATTATTGATTTAGAAATTTAAATTAACCTGTTTAGATCCTTTGAGATAGAAAAGGTTCAAAAAATTAAAGAAAATAAGAAATAGCTTGAATTTTTACATGTTATAAAAATCCCCTCAAAAACTATACCCCAAACGCCGATGTTCCCATTTGGGAACATATATGTTGAATTGGTAATTACTCTCCAAAATTGGAATGTGGAGCTATTCTGCCAAGCCAATTGAAAAGATGTGTACTTAAGCTACCTAAACACAGCATAATTATTTAAAACTAAATTTATTTAAATTTATCATAAATTGAAACTTGTGCAACTTTTGGAAGAGCCAAAAATCTGTTATTTTGATATAAATTCCACAAAAAGGATTAAATTGCACGTGAAAAACTTTTGCATGTAAAATAACTTTATATCTTTGAGTTACTTACTACCAAGTATCAAATTCCTGCATGAAAAATTAAGTGGTGAAAAAATTCCCTAAAGTGATGTTCCCATTTGGGAACATCGGCAGGTAAAAGGTTAACTAAAAAAAATAAAGGTTAATTTTTAGTTAAATTTCCTTGTTAATAGAAAGTTTTAGTTAATAGAACCTTTTCATAATTCATGTCGACAAATTTCAACGATTTTGAAATTTAAACAAAAAAGAAATCCCATTTTGGAACTAGAGATTATTTTTAATTTTAGACTGTCCCTTTTTCAAGGTTAAAAAAAGTGCTAACTTTGATCGTTAATATCTCTTCTAATATTTAAGATATTTTCATGAAATATTTTCTGTGTGTTCTTTATTATTTTGCCAACAATTTTTGTGCTGAAGGTTTCCTTCTATCTACTTTTTTAAACTTTATTATTTCGCTGCTAGGGACACTGTAAGTCATCTCAATGGATTCGTCACTTACCTAGGGGTAGACCTTACTTCCATGACCCTAGGAGACATTGATTCTAAATAAAAGCCGTGAAACGGACTTTTGTAAACACCCTGTATATTAAGCATGGTCCCTTACCTAGGGGTACACCTTACTTCCATGACCCTAAGATACTTTGGTTCCAAATAGAAGCCGGGAAACTGACTTTTGAAACACCCTGTATATTGAGACTACACCCAACAGTAGAAAACTTTGAGTAGGTATTTTACTGTTCTTCAATCCAAATTCCATTTGCTGTCTCTACATTCATTTACATTCTACACAACCACAAAACACAAATCAAGCGTATTTTAATGAACTTCTTTTACACTATTCTCCAAATTAAGGATAAGTAGTAAGTAGATATCACCCTTCTTCTTGAGCTTCAGTTGCTACTGGAGGATCACCAGAGATTTCGGCATTCTGCTCTTGAGGTGTTTCTACAGCCGATCCCTCTTCACTCTCTGAAGCGGGTTCTTTTGATGGTCCGACTATAATATCCTCATCAACCACTGAAAGCTCTGTGCTATTTTCAGTCGTAGTATCTCCTTCAACACTTGGCTCTTGTGGTTCACTACCACTTGGCTCTTGTGGTTCATCACCACTTGGCTCTTGTGGTTCACCACCACTGGGCTCTTGTGGTTCACCACCACTTGATTCTTGTGGTTCACCACCACTTGGCTCTTGTGGTTCACCACCACTTGGTTCTTGCGATTCCCCTCCACTTTGCTCTTGCGATCCTTCAACGGATTCTTCATCAGCGTTCACATTGCTGGATTCATCCGTGACACCAGATTCATCGGTAACGCTGGTGTTTTCATCATCCGTTACAATGATGATGGGCGGCTGTTCAGCAGACGCGTCGTAAAATTGTTCTCCCTCTGCGTTGGAATCATCATCTTGTTCTTCTGAAATGACTGTTCCCTCTGTCATCGAGTCCTCATCGGGTGTCTTTTGAAATGTGCCTACGTTCTCTTGACCTGATCGAGGGACAAAAGACATTTCTCTTCCACTACTACCAGCTGCCTCAGCCATTGTCTTCAGATCTGACATATACACCTACATGAAAGAGACAAAAGGTTTTTTAACCATACTACGTTCCTTGAAGGATTTCAATACTTTTTACCCATTAACGCTCACATTTTTTTGTTGGGAAAATTGAATAAAAGTCATTGACAAATTTGTTGAATTCTAGGCCATCTAAAAGAGCATTTCTGACACCTTTTCTAGCACTCAAGCTATCCAAAATATACCACTGGGCGCTAATGGGTTACTTAATTCTAAAACATTTTTTAAATAAAATACTAAGGTGACTATCGCTACCTCAGAGCAACAGTGGGACATCTTCTATGGACAATGGACATGTCATGGAAGATGTCTCACTGTTGCTCTGAGGTAGCGTTATGATGATTCCAAACCTGTATGACGGGTATTTCAGTTCTCCGCTCCGAATGGCACTTCCCATCGACATGAAGGGAGACAACCGTCGGAGACACGTAAGTCGAGTCCGTTTTCAGATGATACATCTGCGGTCGCTTGCTGCCGCTCAATCGGGGGTCCAGCTCCCTGGGCAGCAGATGGTTACGGATGGAGCCCTTGTAGATTTTTCCGTCGACGCCGAGGATAGGGACTTGCAAGCTGTGCTCTTCCTCCACGTTCCTGACGATTACCGGGGCGAAACTGAGACGTTTTTCGCGGGTGTACTCGCCCCCGATGCGTCTCATGGGGCCGTAGTCTTCACGGGGAGGAGCTGCTGGGAAGGTCAAGTTTAAGAGTTCCTACGAGAGAAGAAAATTACTAATTGAGGTGCCTGTAGTAACAAACACCAGCAGATTTATATTGGAGTTAGCTGTTGCAAGCAACTTATTTATCAAATTTTGATTAAAAATATTTTCTTTGGTTTCTTTTTGTCAGTGTTTTTTCACTTAGGGGGACACATACCTTTTAAAAGTCCAAAATGGAGGGAAGAAATGGGTATCTTTAAAGGGCTGCAATTTTTTAAATATTGCATACCTGGATTAGATTTCAGGTGATATGGTTAATCAAACATTCTTTTATTGAAAAAAAGTTAAACGAAAAAAAATTATAATTTTTTTTTTAAAAAACTAGGGGGCCTGCCCCCTGCTTGCTATCGCTCACCAACCCCCGGAACTGCTTCGCAGTTCTTTTAAGATCGCTTCGCGATCTCAGCGAGCAAAGCTCGCTTGTAGAATTTACCAACTCTAATGAAAACCCTTATCCAATCTAAAGTATTTTATTTCTCTTATCACTAATTTATTAGAAATATTTTCCCAACCTGTTCAACAACTATTGAAAAATATTAATTTTTCCAAAATACATAAATTATCCTTCCTTAAACATTTAATAACCACATGAACTTAAAAACGCATTCAATCTAATTAACTCTTAAAACAATGACTAATCTAACAATGAGCTAATATTAATCAGAAAAACACCCTACTTCCAAACAAAAATCTCCACCCTTCATCCGATTTATATTTATTTCTCTAGTATTTCAAAAGCAAAAAATAGTTGAAAACATAGTTATCAAGGAAGTCTACTAACAATCACTAACAAACTAACAAGGAGAGGATCCCAACGTGTCATCACGGATTTGGTTCATTTTTGGTTTGTAAGTAGTGCATGACTAGGACATCAATTTGTGAAAATATTAAGAAGCAACTCTCAGAAATTTTGGAGAAAATCGCGATTAAAAATTTTGACATGTACTTATATATTTAAAAAGATTTACATCTTGCAAGCGGATTGTGGTGTAGCGGTAAGAGCAGCGATTCCCAACCCAAAGGTCCCGGGATCGAGTCTCGCTGCTTACCATAAGTTTTATTTTATATTTCCACGCAATTAAGAGTACAGATATGAAATAAAGTAGTACATACATATTTAAAAATATCAATTTTAAAACATTTTTTAAATATTTTTTTGTGGGAAAAATCAGATTATCTGATAATAATACAATTTTTATAACTGGATATATGTAATCATATTTATAAATATATTATTATTATATTTGTAAGGAAGGTATGGAATGAAAAGGGTAAACACCAGAAAAATCTACATGTTCATATTTTTAAAATAATTTTATTGAAAAATCTTTTTATTCCTTGTTTCCCCAAAAAATAATTTTTAAATCCAATTTTTTATGATCCTATTGTAAATATTATACTTACCAAAAAAATGTTTATTTTAACTATCAAATCAGACACATAACAAACCCTTTTAAATTCAATTTCTTATGATCCTATTGTAAATATTATATGTACTACTTACCAAAATAATGTTTATTTTAACTATCAAATCAGACACATAACAAACCCTTTTAGCATAACGAAATTGCGTACTTTCTTTTGGATAGTTAGGGATAAATTAAGGTAAAACTTTATCTATAAAAATAATTTTTTTTTGTTTGAAAAAAATCTTCATTCCTTGTTTCCCAAAAAAATTATGATTAAATCCAAATTTTTATGATCCTATTGTAAATATTATATATTTACCAAAAAAATTTTTATCACAAGACAAAATACTTTAAAATTAAAAATTAAATATTATTATAAGTTTATTTCATATCTGTGCTCTTAATTGTGTGGAAAATAAAAATAAATATTATGGTATGAGGCGAGACTCGATCCCGGGACCTTTGGGTTGGAAATCGCAGATCTTACCGCTACACTACAATCCGCTTGCAAGGTGATAATCTTATTAAATATATAACTACATATTAAAATTTTTAATCACGATTTTCTCCAAAATTTCTGAGAGTTGCTTCTTAATATTTTCACAAATTGATGTCCTAGTCATGCACTACTTGCACACCAAAAATGAACCAAATCGGTGATGACACGTTGGGATCCTCTCCTTGTAAGAGAAAAAAACGTGCACCCACAAAACTTTTAAATATCCGTGCTCGCGACAATCTAGTGAACCGTCAAAAATAAACTTAAAAAATCTCCAATAAACATTAAACGTGTCTGATGAAGACCTAGTAAAACTATGAAAAAAATGAAACTTTGATGCTTAATAATTCCAAAACTAATTCGAATTTTTCAAAGAATTAAACGCTAATCCTTTTCTAAAAATTAAGAGCATAAGTGGTTAAAAAATCATACTCCTATTGTGATTAGTTTTTCTTTTATATCGAAAAAACCGAAAAAGTAACAAAAATTTCGAAACTTTAAAAATTAATTACTGCAAACCTAATTCGAAATTCGAAAAAAGGGCGACCTAGTGCACATCTTCAGATATCAGAGTATGAGGTTGCAAAAAATCAAAGCTCTGCTGCTAATAGTTTTCGTTGAACGCGATTACGCGGCGAAAAAACAAAAACTTCAACTTTGACCTTAAAAATACCCCAGAACTAATAATCACATCAATTAGCTTTTTATTCGAAATTGTTCTCCAAACATTCCTCTACAAAATTTTCAAATTTCAAAAATTTCTGTCAAGTAGTTTTTGCGTTGTGAGAGGTCAAAGAGTTCAAAAATAAAAATTTCTGAAACAGCGGCGGCGGTGACAGCGGCGGCGGCGGTGACCGTTACTTTTTTTAATATAGAGAGATAGAGGTTATTGTGAAACATAATTTTAAAGTCCATTTTTTAGTCCGCGCAGCTTTTTGAAAAAAGTGATTGATATTTTCACCCAATTTTTTTTCTGGAGAAAGGGATGCATATAATCTTTAAATTAATGAAGCAAGAAACCTCTATGTTAAATTTTAAAACAGTAATAAAATTTTTAATTTGAATTTTGTAAATTTTGAAAAAAAAAATGTCACTTTAAATGCTTATAAAATAAAATATTCTTATTCAAATGACAATCTGGTTCATTAATGTAAAGATTATATGATCCCTTTCTCCAGGAAAAAAAATGGGTGAAAATATCAATTAATTTTTTCAAAAAGCTGCGCTGACTAAAAAATGGACTTTAAAATTATGTTTCACAATAACCTCTATTTAAAAAAAAAAAAAAAAATAATTTTTTTTCGTTGAACTTTTTTTCAATAAAAGAATGTTTGATTAACCATATCACCTGAAATCTAATTCAGGTATGCAATATTTAAAAAATTGCAGCCCTTTAAAGATACCCATTTCTCCCCTCCATTTTGGACTTTTAAAAGGTATGTGTCCCCTTAAGGCGCTCTGGGTTTAAAGAAACGGGCCAAAATGAAAGCATTTCTACATCATAATTTTCCCCTCCCGTTCCGTTTAAAAGAAATTTGGGTTCATATCAGTTAACTGTCCCGTTAAATATCGCCAAGCTGTTTTAAGTTCCAATTATTCAAATATCGCCAAATTTTTATATTTGTCATTGATATAACTGCCCGTTTTAATCTGTTAGTTGCAATTTTTGAGAAGATATTTCTAACTTTTGACACTTAAAGAGCTTGTCGATATTTAATGGGACCGATAACCGAATTGGAACCGAAAATTGTTTGCACTTCAGAAGGAATTTTCTTGTTTGAAACACAAAACTTAAAATGGGGAAAAGTGATGTCATAATAAATTAAAAATAAAGGGTTGCGTTGATTATTAAGCCGGTAGTACGCAATGCCAGTTCCGCAGCAATTGTGACCATCTATAATCAAGTGCTGTAAAGTGCAATTAGTCATTGACAATTTTTCATAGCCTAAAATAGTACAGAAACGTAACGCTCGAAGAACAGAAAAGTATCAAAATATGTTACGCAGTATAATTTGCTATTACCTTGTAAAGCTTCTCTTGGTCAATAGATTCGGGATCGACTTCAGGTGGTAGTTGATCCAGAGGAGCGGTGGGAATTTGTCCTCGGTAGACGTGCTGATTTTTTCCTATCATGTTGACCCTCCTGTCTGTGGAAGGAGGGAGCCAGACCTGTTGGAAGCTAAGCCCCCTGTGCTGGAGCTGATATCGCTCAAGTCGGCGGTGCTCTTGAAGTTGCCCTTCAAAATATTGGCGGCTCATTGTGTTACTGTATTTCTGATTTTCTATGGATAAAGATAAGGATTTAAGATAAACTAAAAATTTGTTTGTGAATTCAAAGTATGATTCATTTTTTACTGATGAAATAAGGATTTAGTATGGGATTATGAGTTGGTAAGATCGGTAGTATGTTTTGCATGACATTTGAAGGATCCCCATTCAGAGTTTTAAAATTTTTAAGAACCGTAATTAAAATAAAAACCTAGGTTAAACAATTTATCACCCTGAAAGAAACTTCCAAAATTAGTTCTATCGGTCAAACACTTTTCTAGTAGAAAAAAATATCCGGAACTACCCATATCATAGTAAACTTTTTCCACGGACCTACCTCGTAATGTGATTCGTACTGAAATTCTAACTTTCATGTTTTATTTTCACATTTATTTTTATAAAGCTGGTGAACTCATTTTCCCTTCTATGAGCAATAAAAATCTTACCCTGTATCTGGAAGATTAGATAAGTGTTTAGATTTCTTTAAAACTAACTTGTATTTTGACTGCAATATGATTTCAGGGATCCTTAAATATCTGTCTATTAATAAATTTAGATTTTAATCTAATAAGAGTTATTATACAAAATTTAAATGGTAATGTTTTGATTTGAGTTCTGGACGTATAGACTTGATTTCTACTTATTTTCGCGTACATCTCTCTTCCTCTTAACTATATTATTTAAAATGAGTGAGTAATAATTTTTCAGGAAGTTGGTTAGCTAGTTTCTCTTGAATACTATATAATGAGTTTAACTGATGGTACTAGTGTTATTAAAATAAAATTTAAGGCAGTGATTATCAACTAGCAAATCAGACCACTAATCCTAATAGTACAAGAGCAGGCTACATGGGAGTTTAACCGGAAAAATGTATTTTCAAAAATCATATAATTAGATCGGGCACTTCTTAATAAAAAAATTCACTCGGTCAGCCAGCGCAAAGCGGTTGCGTTTATTTATGTGGGGAGTAATCGAAATAGCCAAAAATTGCATCGAATTTAACCGGAAAATGAAATACATGATTTTTAGGTCTTTCGAAAGCCTGTGACCAACTGAATACAAATATGCTGGTCAGTCGGCCGAAGGCGGTTACTTTCGAGTGGTCAGTTCGGGTCAAAGTAGCCAAAATTTTCATCGAATTTAACCGGAAAAAGAAATGAATGATTTTTAGGTCATTCGAAAGCTTGTGACCCCCTGAATACAAATATGTTGGTCAGTCAGCCGAAAGAGGTTGCTTTCGAGTGGTCAGTTCGGGTCAAAGTTGCAAAAACCCTATAGAGCATTCGCACATGACGTCACAGGCTTGTGACGTCAGAGGCTTGGATGACAGACAGTATGATGGAAAACTATAGGATGCACATCGTTTATTTGTTTACTTTTGATGTGAATTTTGAAAAATAAGGATGTTTTATGTTTTTCTCCAAAGTTTACTTTAAAGTAACCTTTATTTACTCTAAAATGGCATCTCTGCATATTATAAGTCATTCAATAATACTACATTTTATATTTAGCAGTGTTCTAATTGCTGAAACCATTTCTGCCAGTGTTCTAATTGCAAGTACCATTCGCAATGCGACTAACATATTTTAAAATTCTTAATTATTTATTAAATATTCAATATTTAGTTTCAGTAGCATATTATAAGTATTTTACAGATGTATCGGACTCGCATATTGTTCTAACAAATGTAAACAAAAACATGTCACCTCGTAATAAGTCTTTTTCTAAATTTAGCTTACCACTAAAACACAAAAACTTATGCACTTACCTTCAATAACTATTATTCTTTCGTTCCGGTCTCTAACCGAGCCTAAAGAATCTTTTTAAATGAACTTTTTTTATAAAAACTAAATGCAGCGCGTATTCTCTATGGGAACCTGTGGCGACCTGGCCATTGTGGTTCGAGTCCTGTGGAACTCGTTGGCTCAGGTGGCGTTGCTGTCGGCGTACTTGACATCCCGGTCACTGTGACTGTGATCGCCGCATCACCACTTCGACTATAAAAGCTTGGACATTTTCAAGGACGCTCCTCTTCTTCTTCTCTTACCTTTTTTCCTGCCGCTACGGAGTGAGTGCCGGCCATCGTCCAACGACCAATTTGTTCCTTCAGCCAGGCAGTCTTTGCTCTTTTCTGTTATGCCTAAAGTTGACTTTTTGATGTTAATTGTTAAGTTTGTTCATTAAACGTTAGTTTATTAAATTCATGTTCCTTTCTTGGATTTAGGAGTCAGACACACCTTTTGAAGATAATCAAAATTAAGGCTAAAATCTTAGGCCGCCTTAAATTGGTGACCCTGGCTGGTCGAACAACGCGCGCTAGGAAAATTTTAAATTTGAGATAGCAATGCTTTCTATCTCTTGATAACTTTGAAATTTTCGATTAGTTGTCGTGCATCAATCCACTGTTGGATTGCCTGGAGGATGGAGCAAAAGGTAAGCTGCTTTTGACAATATTCATACTGCATTTCTCAAAGAGGTTCTTTTGGGTTATAAGTTTACACCGGGTTTTGCAATATGTCTGAGGTAGAAGAAACAGTAGAGAATGTTAGTCTTAATCCGGGTGGTTCTGCACAAACCTTGGGTTCTGCAGTTCAGGTTGCACGCGTGGGAATTAGAGCACCCCCATTTTGGAAAAATAACCCGCGTTTGTGGTTCGCACAAATTGAAGCTCAATTCAGTATTTCGAGTATCGCACAAGACACTACAAAATTTAACCATGTGATATCGGCAATGGAATCCGGAATATTGGAATCTGTACAGGATTTGGTTATTGAGCCACCTCAAAGGGAAAAGTACGAAACTTTAAAACAGCGCCTGATTAGTGTTTTTTCTGAAAGTGAAGAATCTAAATTGCGGACACTGTTACAAGGTGTTGAGTTAGGCGACCAGCGCCCATCAATGTTACTTTCACATATGCGCGAACTCGCTGGTAAAAACGTGAATGACAGCGTACTTAAAACTTTGTGGATCTCACGTTTTCTAACAATGTTAGGGTGGTTTTGGCCGCCTCAAAGGAAAATTTAGACACTTTGGCTGGAATTGCCGACCGGGTCATTGAAGTAGTGCCGCCGGGTTCATTGAACACAGTTAGTGTGCAGCCGTTTGCAGAGGCTGGTTCAAACAGCCATAGTAGCCTACAAAAACAAATTTCAGAATTAACTGAGCGGGTAAATCAGTTATCTGGGGGCTACGGGCGATCTTGTGAGAGACGCAGGCAATCGGGCAGTAGAAGTAGGTCCCGCAGTAAAAGCAGGCCAAGATATTCGAGGTACAAGGAACCTTCGAACGGGTTGTGCTTTTATCACATAAATTTTGGTAAAAAGGCAAAAAAATGTGTTCAACCATGTTCATTTTCAGTTAATGTAAACCAGTCGGAAAACTGAATGGGCGATTGGAAGACGGTCTAACCGATCGCCACGTAAGCAGAATTATGTTGGCCGATAAAGTAACAAGGTTAGTTTTTTTGGTTGACACTGGCGCGGACGTTAGTGTTATTCCTAAACGTGAATGTTTAGATAACATTCGTCCAAACGAATTGAAATTATTTGCTGCTAACGGTAGCGAAATCAAAACTTTTGGCACAAAATTAATTAGTTTGGATTTAAACTTGCGCCGTACATTCCAGTGGCCATTTATTATAGCTGAAGTGGTAAACCCAATTATTGGCCTTGATTTTTTGAAACATTTCAAATTGCTCGTTGATGCCAACAACAATTGTTTAATCGATTCCATGACAAAATTACATTCTGATGGTTTATCCATACCTATTCCAAATTCCTCCTGTAAAATTAGCACCATCCATAATTTTACCCAATTTCATGAAATTTTGTCAGAATTTCCCAGCATAACAAATCCTTCTTTGATCTCTAAACATGGTAAAAGCCCTGATATTTTCCACCATATAGAAACTTCAGGACCCCCAGTTTTTTCAAAACCTCGTAGACTGAATCCAGAATTATTGAAAGCCGCTAAAACTGAATTTCAGTTTATGGTTGATCAGGGTATAATTCGCCCCTCGAAGAGCCCATGGGCGTCACCTCTACATATGGTAAAAAAAGCAAATGGTGATTGGAGACCATGTGGTGACTATCGTAGACTAAATACGGTTACAGTCCCAGATAGGTACCCTGTTCCCCATATACACGATTGCACCCAAATGTTGGAAGGCAAAAAGATATTTTCTACGCTGGACCTCACGAGGGCATACCACCAAATTCCGGTATTCCCATCAGACATTCCGAAAACTGCAATCATAACACCTTTTGGATTGTTTGAATACGTGTTTATGCCTTTTGGCTTAAGAAATGCAGGTCAAAGTTTTCAGAGGTTTATCCATCAAGTATTGCGTGGATTTGACTTTTGTATTCCCTATTTCGACGACTTACTAGTCGCATCCTCAAATATTGACGAACACAAAAAACATCTACGTCTCATTTTTGGTAGATTACAAGAGTTTGGCTTAATATTAAACCCGTCAAAATGTGTTCTGGGTCAAAATTCTGTTTCGTTTTTGGGGTGTCTGATAACACCCGAAGGTGTAAAACCCCTCCCCTCTAAGGTGAAATGCATCACCGAAATGCCAAAACCTAAAACAATATCAGAGCTCCGAAGATTTTTGGCGATGTTAAATTTTTATAGGAGGTTTATACCTAATGCAGCAGAAACCCAAGCCCCTCTCCACAATTTTCTAAAAAACTCTAAGAAAAAAGACTCCCGCCCTGTCCCTTGGGATGATATTTCTGATAAATCATTTGAGAAATGCAGATTGGATTTGTCGAATGCTGCTGCCTTGTGTTATTTTCCTAAAACTAATAAAATTTTTTTAATGGTCGATGCTTCGGATGTGGCTATAGGTGCAACTCTCCAGGTGCAGACTGAAAATGGTTTAAAACCGCTTGAGTTTTTCTCCAGAAAGCTGACAGCTGGTGAGGCACGTTATAGCACGTACGACCGTGAACTGCTAGCTATATACTGTGCTGTAAAGCACTTCAGATGTTCTGTTGAGGGACGTGAACTCCGTGGGTCAAAATACTGGTCATCTACTGCTATACTCATATATATACATCTCTCTCAGCTATACTGGAACTGGTCATCTATACGGATCACAAGCCGCTTGTTTATGCGTTCCTGAAGAAGAACGAGTCTTGCTCACAAAGACAACTGAGGCATCTAGACTTTATTGCCCAATACAGTTCTGACATCCGTCACATATCTGGAGACCAGAACGTAGTAGCAGATGCCTTGTCAAGAATGTGCGCCGTTGAGCTGACTGCAATCAACTACGATGAGATGTCCCTGGCTCAGAAAGATGACAGTGATCTTCAAAGGATCCTGCAGGACACTCAGACGTCTATGTCTCTCAAACTGTTCCAGCTCACGCCTACAGCTCAGCTATACTGTGATGTGTCGAATGGAAAAATCCGACCATTCGTTCCAGCAGCATTCCGCAGACAGATCTTCGACTCGTTACATGGACTTTCCCATCCTGGTATCCGTGCTTCTAAAAAGCTGTTACTGGAGCGGTATGTCTGGCCTTCGGTGAACAAGGACGTCGCATCTTGGGTAAGGTCCTGTATAAGCTGCCAACGTGTTAAGATCCACAAGCACACCAAAAGCCCTATCCAGAAATTTGGCTTGCCAGACAGGCGATTTGGTCACGTTCATCTGGACCTTGTCGGACCGCTAGCTCCCTCTGAGGGATACAGGTATCTTCTAACCTGCTTGGACAGATATTCTCGATGGCCAGAAGCCATTCCCATTTTGGACATATCTGCCGAGACAGTGGCATCCGCATTCTTCAGTAACTGGATTGCCAGATTCGGGGTACCTGATGTCATCACGAGCGACCAAGGTAGACAGTTTATGTCCCGACTTTTTACTGTGATGTCCTCGATGTTCGGATGTCGACAAACCCGCACAACTCCATACCATCCATGTGCTAATGGATTAGTAGAGCGCTTCCATCGCACTTTGAAGCAGGGTCTTATGAGCCATGATCACCTTCGTTGGACAGAGACCTTACCTGTCGTACTCCTAGGCATCAGATCTGCCTTCAAGGATGACCTGAATTCCACCTGCGCAGAGATGGTCTATGGATCACAGCTTAGGTTGCCAGGACAATTCTTTACGTCAGAGTTACCTGCAACAGAGCCCTCATCATTCCTCCGTACACTTCGAGAGACCATGAAGCGACTGTCTCCGGTCCAGACCTCATCCCACAGTAAAAAAGCCTGTTTCGTGCATCCAGCGTTGGAGAGCTGCAGCCACGTGTTCGTGCGACATGATGGTGTAAAACCGCCACTCGTTGCACCCTACGATGGCCCGTATCCAGTACTTTCCAGACAAGAGAAGCATTTCACAGTGCAACTTCCCAGTCGTAAGGTCGTAATTAGTATCGACCGTCTCAAACCCGCCTTTCTTGAAGCAGAGGGTCAGGAAAAAGACCGTGACACAACAGTGTCAATCACTGATACTTCGACAGACTTGCCTCCTGTAGTTACCCGTTCTGGCAGAAGAGTCAAGTTCACCTCTTGGTATCAGGCCTGATGTCGTACAGTGTGACCTCTGTACTGGAAGGGGGATAGTGTGGCGACCTGGCCATTGTGGTTCGAGTCCTGTGGAATTCGTTGGCTCAGGTGGCGTTGCTGTCGGCGTACTTGACATCCCGGTCACTGTGACTGTGATCGCCGCATCACCACTTCGACTATAAAAGCTTGGACATTTTCAAGGACGCTCCTCTTCTTCTTCTCTTACCTTTTTTCCTGCCGCTACGGAGTGAGTGCCGGCCATCGTCCAACGACCAATTTGTTCCTTCAGCCAGGCAGTCTTTGCTCTTTTCTGTTATGCCTAAAGTTGACTTTTTGATGTTAATTGTTAAGTTTGTTCATTAAACGTTAGTTTATTAAATTCATGTTCCTTTCTTGGATTTAGGAGTCAGACACACCTTTTGAAGATAATCAAAATTAAGGCTAAAATCTTAGGCCGCCTTAAACCTAATGTTAAAGAAAAGTTGTCTATCCTCCAAGCCAGCTTGATCACGTGATCGGAGACACGTGATTGAAAATGCTCTATTCAAATCCAGGGGGGGCCCATCTGGCTCTCATTTTGATTTCATCCAGTGACGTCACTGGATGAAAAAGGCGTGAAAGTTATGACGTAGAGTAGCCAATCAGGATTCATAAGGAAAATCGCGGAGATTTTGCTTATGTGGAAAGGGAGAAAAATAAGACACAGGGAAAATATAAACCAGTAGTTTTCTTCTTCTTTTAATGAAAATAAATCCTGAAATTAAATACTAGTAAAATTATAATCTGAATCAAATGATGATTATTTAGTTTTCTAGACAGTAAAAAGAATAACCGATTAAGGAAAGTTTCTCAACAAAGTAGTTTCTTTCTAAAATTAAATACTAAGTTCTCTTGTTGAAGGAGCTCAAAAATTGAAAAACTAAATATAGTCACGCTGGAAACAGGACTAGTGAATGGAACTTGTACAATTTTATTTTCACTAGTAAATTTATTTTATTTTATATTCTTATAAGCGTATTGTTACTGAGTTATTGGCAACAGTGTTTTTTGTAAATAGAAATTGATTTTCAAAATAAAGAGATAGTTAGTTTGAATTTATTTACAAGAAATAATGCCGGATACATCTTGTTTTTAAGTTTTTCGAGTGTATACCCGATATCCACAACGTAATAGATAGCGCATCATTAAGGGGAAAGATTCCTAACATTGAAAAGTCGTACAGCTGAACCTGTTGGACCAAAGATCAAATATCCCTCTCTCATAGAAAAAGTCCCTAATCCATAGTGCCCCTCCCTAAGTCCCACCCGAGTGAAAGGGATTGGCTAATATGACGGCAAAGGAGGAGCTGCAATTGACGTCACTGGATGAAATCTCACGCCCCTTTTGAATTTTTCATCTCTATGTGAAGAGCCAACCTAGTCTTATTCTACTAACCTTGATTCAAACCTATGTAATCCGTTCATTGTTTTTTATCAAAGAAATACTTGCAGGGGCCAACTTTCTAAAAATATCTTAGGTTTCAAATAGAGCATTCGCACATGACGTCACTTGGAGGACAAAATCAACGTTGCTAAGGCTGTTGTTAGGGGCGGGACATAGAAGTATCCAATAGAAGCATTCGCACATGACGTCACTTGGCGAATAAACAACGTTGCTAAGGCCGTTGTTAGGCAGAGTCATGTGATTGAAAATACTCTATGTTTTATATTGGTTTTCAATGTAAATTTAAATTTGTAAGGTAGTTTACACAAATCTTTAAGATTATGCAATTTTTTATGAAATGTTTCTTTCAATGAGATTTTTGGATATGGTACTTCTCAAATACATTTTTATTCAAAATATATCCAATAAAATTTTTTTTAAATAGTTTGTTTTTGAAAAATCGCTTAAAGTACTTGGTAGTTTTTTTTACTGCACGCAGTTTTTAAAAGGTATAAATGATATTTTTTCCCGATTTTTTCATTCAAAAAAAAGCTTATCTTTAAATTAACCCAAAACTAAAAATTGTAATTTGTAATTTAATTGTAATTGTAATTGTAAATTGTAATTTAGAATATATTGATAAAATTTCAAACCCGTACATTAAATTTGAAGATAAATATGTAGAGAAGCTGCTGTAAAAGTTTTGGACAATTTGATTCACTAGATATAGAGATATTAACCGCGCAGTGTGAAAATAGGACACTTTTCATTATAGTCCAGTCAAATTGTTCTCAAATCCAGGCCATTTTGGGAAAGTTTTGGGGTAGATTATATTTTTCGCTATCTGAATGTTTTATGGGGTGCTGAATCCGAATATGAGGTTTGCGAAAAAAATTTCGTGACGAAACATTGAGATAATTCGAAAAAACGGCAAAAATTCGCCCCTTTTTTTCGTTTTCTGCCCGTAGAACCTAACCTTTGCGATACTTAGCAAAACAGTCAATGCAAAAAATGCAGAACACAAAACAAGCCACAAAAAAGTCAATTACAACTTTTCTGTTTGACGAATAGTTTGGCTGATAGAGCAAGTTGAAAAAGGGGATAATATTTTATTTCTGTTTGTTGTCGTTAGAAAGTTGGCCCCTGCAAGTATTTCTTTGATAAAAAACAATGAACGGGATTACATAGGTTTGAATAGGGTTTTTGCAACTTTGAACCGAACGGACCACTCGAAAGCCACCGCTTTCGGCTGACTGACCAACATATTAGTATTCAGGGGGTCACAAGCTTTCGAATGACCTAAAAATCCTTCATTTCTTTTTCCGGTTAAATTCGATGAAAATTTTGGCTACTTTGACCCGAACTGACCACTCGAAAGCAACCGCTTTCGGCCGACTGACCAGCATATTTGTATTCAGTTGGTCACAGGCTTTCGAAAGACCTAAAAATCATGCATTTCATTTTCCGGTTATAAATTCGATGCAATTTTTGGCTATTTCGATTACCCCCCATAAATAAACGCAACCGCTTTGCGCTGGCTAACCGAGCGAATTTTGTTTATTAAGAAGTGCCCGATCTAATTATATGATTTTTGAAAATACGTTTTTCCGGTTAAACTCCCATGTAGCCAGCTAGCTCTTGGACTATAAATGAGGTATTTGCATAAGTGATAGGGATTTGCTTAAGTTTACACTTTTTTGGTACGTTATATTTCAAAACTCTCAAATTTTTAAGTTCAAAAATACGTTTTAAATAATTTAAAATTCAATTTTATTTTTGCCAAAACACTAGTAAAGTCACATGATCGAAAAACGGGATATGACTTTACAGCGCACTCGAAACTTGTGTTTTTACTGTTTTTCAATGATTGAAAAACGGGATTCTATTGGATATGACCTCACAGCGCATAAGAACAACAGTGTTTCTGTTTACGCGCCAAAACACAAAAGAAATTTCAAAAATTTATATCTCAGAAGCTAGGCTACGAAAATACTTTATGGTTTTTTATCTACTTCTTTCCTTCCTCCTCGGCTCTACAGTCCTTGTAGGACCTTGGCCTCTCTCACAAGGCAGCTCCACCCTCTCCGATCCCTGGCTATTGTTTTCCAATTTCTCACCCTTAATTTCTTCAAATCTTCTTCAACCTCGTCCAGCCATCTCTTTCTAGGACGTCCGATCTTCCTCTTACCCTCTATTTTTCCTCTGTAGATTTTCTTTGTAGCTCTCTCGTCACTTATTCTCTCCAGATGTCCAAGCCATTATATTCTTTTAGATTTTATTATATTGACAATATCTTTTTCTTTATATAGTCCACTTAACTCTAAATTGCTCCTAATTCTCCAAACCTCTCCATCTTTGACTGGTCCATATATTTTCCTTAATATCTTTCTTTCAAATGTAATAAGTGTTTTCTCTTCATTCTGAGTGGTTGTCCAAGTTTCTGCTCCATATGTAACGATAGGTCTGACTATTGTTTTATATAATTTTAGTTTTAACTTTCTTGACAGCAGAGAGGATTTAAACAACTTTATCATTGAAAAATAACATCTGTTTCCAGCCGCCAGTCTAGCCTTTATCTCTGGGTTTAATTAATTTTTGTCAGTGATAATTGAACCAAGATATTTAAATTCTGTTACCCTTTCAAAACCAAGTTCAGCAGTTACTGAACCCGCAGTTGGTCCATTTCCTCTGTCCATGACAACATATTTGGTTTTTTCTCTGTTAACCAACAGTCCCACAGTCTTTGCCTCTCTTTCTAAATCTCTATAGCTTTTAATGAGACATCTAGACATCAAGTCCACATCATCTGCGAATGCAAAAATTTGCAAGGATCGGTTTATAATTGTGCCTCCTCGACTAGAATAAATTTTCCTTATAATGTGTTCTAAACAGAAGTTAAAAAGTGTCGTGGATAGCAAATCACCTTGTCTTAACCCTATATCAATTCCAAAATTTCTCGAGAGCTTTCCCTGTACCTTAACCTTAGCTTCTTCTTCTATTTCTTCTTCCTCTTTTTGTTTCTTCGCTTTTAGGTGTCAAGCAAACATTAGAGTTTTATTGAAATTTGGTCAAAAGGTGGTAAGTACTCAGAAATGAAACAATGGTTACAAATTTTATTGAGGATTCTCTCTTTTATGGTTTTATCTTTTTATTCTTCATAATTTTTCCTATTTTCGAAGGAGGTGTACTTTATTCGTCTTGGGAATTCATGAATAAAGTCATAAAAGACATATTTTGCGAAATCATAATAACAAGTTTTATGTGATATGCATAATTTTTCTTAGATGTTAATACCTTCCAGACCTTGAATATAAGACAATATTTAAGGACAAGTTTATATTTTTTATAACAGTAAAAATAAAGTTTTTTTATTATTTTTTCGAGTTTATGATTCTGTATATGAACTGACAGAACCTAGCATGAAGTATACAAGAGCCAGTACAGTATCAAAAAATGTGTTTAACTTTCCATCTATATCTTCTTGAACAAGTTCAATTCAATTTTCATCTCATATTTTAAATATGCTCTATAACCAAACAATACAAAAGAATATCAGGCTGAACTATAACTGAATTTTGTATGCTAAATATTTGTATGGTATGCAAGATTTGTTCTCTCTCGATAAGGTAGAACCAAAAATTTAGAGAAACTATTACGAAACTTTAGTGTTTTACTTATTAAAATGGGGGTTAGAAAACTGGTGTATACAATCCCTTTTAGTGAAATAAAGAGCAAAAATACTCTTGGAAAAAATAAAAAATTAAATTAAAAAATTAAAAATTAATTAATTAAAAATTAATAATAAAAAACCTATCCAAAGAATTATATCCCATTTTCCAAGACTTGATCAATATCAACTTTTACCTTTTCTTCTTGCTTTGATCAAGGATACTGATCGTAAACCCCGACATGATCCATCATCGTCATATTATAGAACATATTCTAAAATTACAGAATATAAAATAGTGAACCAAAAAATAATGTAAGAAAAAATCACAAAAACACGATTGTTGAGATTGGAGTAGGGTAGACCGAGGCTAGATGGCCATTGGGGCAGGTTGGCCCACTGGGGATATTTCAAATATTTATTACCCAATTGCGTTGTGAAACCAGCCAAATGTAGCAAATATAGCTTCACTATCCTGCACCCTCATCAACGCCATTAAAATAGGATTGTTCGTCGAAGAATTATCGAGATAAATCGAAATATTGCTGTGCGTAATGCGTAGTAAATTTCTGACTCGTAATTAACATGTTTTTATTTGTTGTTGGATTACGTTTAGGATTTTATAGTCATTATTCAGAAAGATAATTGTTTTTAGAGTATGGTTGTTTATTGAAAGGATTTCATTATAATTTTTTATACTCAAAGTTAAAATGGTGACCTGGGGTTAGTTTTGACTCTTAAGGCAAGCATGTGATGCATTTTTAACTTTCTTTTGTTTTAATCTGATTTGGTAAGTCGTTAAGACATTTGTATTTATACGCAATCATTTTTTTGGTATATTGCTCCATATTTTTAAAACAAACTTAAAATACTATTTATTAATAATAGTGCCGTTTACATGAGCCAATTACCCGGGTAAAAGGCGGCTCTTACTCCTCTTTTCTACCCGGCATTCCCTACGAAGGGAAAAAGATAGGAAAAAGCCGGGTAGGATTCAATCCTAGTCAATTGCCGGGTAGTACCCTCCTTTCCCATGATGCATTTCGTGTCCCATCCCACACTACCTTGCGTGTTGTGTAGTCCGCCATTTAATTGTTTGTGTGTGCTCTGTTGATTGTTTTGATATAATTTGTAATGGACATCAATAACGTAGAAAGTAGCAAATGCAGTTGGAAATGTGAAGATAAAACGTTAAGTTTAATAAACATCCATTTAATTTTTAAGACAAGCACAACTTACAAACATGAAAAACGGAAATCAAAACAATAAACATTGATGGAATTGAAACAATGTTGCCAACACAATTTTGTATAATTGTATAAGTGTTACTAGTAAATAAACAAAATATTCAACAAATAATACAAGATTACTTTCATACATCTTCGCAGGTCTTCGGTAAGCAAATCTGCTATCATCCGTTGATTTTTTTTGCATATATCGCCAACGCTCTTTTAAAATTCCTTTTGATGCTTCTTGCAAGAACAAAAATGAGCTATTTGTAAACAAACTTGGAAACCATGGAAACAGGCAGATCCCTTATTTCTTACCACGTGACCGAGAAAAAGCCGGGTTAGATCATGTCTCATGTAAACGCCTTCAAATTTCGTTACCCGGGTAGAGTTGGAAATTCCCTTCAACCCACTTTTTACCCGGGTAGCTACCCGGGTAATATTTTTCCCATGTAAACGGCACTAATGTTACTTTAAATTTTTTTGTTGGTTTCGTTACATTACAGTCGAAAACTATACTACGTAAGATTACCCTTTTTCAAATCAAAATATATTTAATCCCACTTAATTCTTGTTTATTATACACATTCTGTTACTTCTGCACTGTCAGAATACTGGGAAAGTGATGTGGCCAACATACCCCGTTATTGGGGCAGGTTGGCCCAGCTGACTTGATGCCCAGTTTCAGCTTTAAATTAATACTGAAAATTAATATTTTTAAGTTTTTCCAAGGGGATTTTTCCCTGAAAGGATCTGATAGGGTCAGCATAAAAACATTTAAAAATGATGAATTCTAACTCTTCAAAGCTCTTTGGAGGGGAAAAGCAGATCAACTAGCCCGGTCTACCTACTGAGTTTGGGACAAATAGTCCTTTAGCTGTAAATTTATTTCCCAAAAGCGATTATTTAAAGCCAACTGCCAAGGTTCTGGAGTGATTCACACAAATCATTTTTAATTTCTTTTTATAAAATTTATGTAAAAATATCATGTCAAAGAGATTAAAATCGTAGCTAAGAATTACAAGAGAACATATTAACAATGATGTTGTTGAACTTAACAAACAGAGAAATCATCAATTAATTTGAAAAATCATAATTAAATTACTGAAACAGACGACATAAGTTCTACCACTACTCTAGAGATACTACATCATAGAAAGTGCATAGAGATACAAAGTGTATTCTTTAGGAACTATCAAAAAACATTTTTAAATGTTCGAAATATGAGTTTGTAAAAAATCTCAAATTAACCGATTTCTTTAATAAGGAAAAAAAAACTCACTTTATATATGTTTTGTTGAAATAGACGAGAGTCGTAATAAAAATACAAATTTATTTTATAGTTTACAAAATTCATATACACTGAACTCTTAAATGGTCTATACACAGTAAGTACTTCTTGATATTCCTCTTGACACTAGATATCTTCTTGTGGTTCAGTAAAACCTGAAAAATATAATTAAATTTACAAAAAAAGTTAAGGTTATTGCACGTAAAAGGAATTTAACATCAAGAGTTGAATTTTTTTAGGTAAAAGTTGTTGAGATCTTCTGAATTTATTCATTTAATATTTGCATAAGCTACCAATTTTGGAGCATATGCAGTAGTTGTTTACTAGGGTGTAGATATTTAAGCTGTTATTCAAGTTTTTTCGGGTAGCATACGACACTATATGAAGTAATGAAGTATGCTACCCGAAAAAACTTGAATAACAGATTAAATATCTATATTTTTGTGTGCTCAAATTTCGTTGAAAATCGCGTATTTCCAAGAGCCCACAATCAACGAAATATAGATATTTAGGCTGTTATTCAAGTTTTGTCGGATAGCCTAGATCATATAGGGTCCATAACTCGAGTGAAGACATTCGTCGTGTGATTAGGGTAGAAATGAGGGGCGAAAAACCGATTTTCGGCCTTTTTGGCTTGCGCGCTCCATAGGATTAACATGGGGACCTTCAGGGCCTTTGCGGCACCCCTAGATATTATCCGAAAATTCTGGAAAAATTCACAGGTACTCTCTGCCACCTTAGACAACTTTTCCGCACTAAGACTTTATCAAAATAGTTTTTTTCGATACACCCTATTGTTTACACATCAGGGTGTTTCAGTAAAACCGAAATTTGCACATCCAGATTCCTTGGTTGGAGTATATAAAAATATCTAAAGAACTGTAACTCTAAGACCCACAGTATAATTTTCGAGAAAAACGTGACAGTGAAAAGTAGGATGTCATTTTTTGCTTATGTAAGAGAAATTTTGGGTAAACGAGAACATGCTTAATGTTTACAGACTAAGATGTTAAAAATGTCCACGAAAGGATTTGACTCTGCAGAGAATGAGTGGTCTTTCTGAATAATCATTATTTGGAAACTTTTTTTTGAAAGGGAATTAGATTTTCTTCAAAGTTAACGTGATAGGATGCCTTTCGGATTCAAAGAGTAAAATCCGAGAATATATAGGGTGGTTATAATTAAACTTCCACTTTAGAGAAAAAGCTATAAAAAGATAACTATTGGACCAAATGTTCTCAAACTTGATCCGAAGAGGTGATGGAATTTTATTTAGTATAGAAATTCGTCACAAGAGCAAAACGGAGCTGTAGAACATTATGTCCAACGTCCAATGAAAGAGCTTCGACCCAAACTTTTATCCTCAAACTGATGAGCACAAAAGGAGAGACCGAAAACGTATGCACCTTTTGTAAATTGCCAAATAATGTGTTTGAATCCTTAATTTGACATTGATACGAAAGATAATTTTTTGTGATTTAAGTTCACATATTAACTCTTCTTTCTACAGTGACATTTTTCTCTTGTGGCGAATTTTTGAATTAAAATATTTTTTACTGGAAATAAAATCCCATTTACCTCTTCTGACCTGTGACCTAGTTTGAGAACATTTATTCCAGTAGTTTTCTTTTCACAGCCATCTCAAAGTTGTAGTTTAATTAAAAAACCACCCTGTGTATTTTTCTTATTAATCTCTATTCCATCTCCAAATACTCAGAGATTGATCCAAGTTTTTAGCTCCACCTAATATGGTAAACTTTTCAGATTCGATTTTCTCAAAACTGCCATGTGTGTCTTCGTTCTTCGTATTTGGACTTCCTCATACTGTAAAAAGCATTTATACACCTGTCTTTAAAATAAAGAAAAATTGACAGGTTAAACTCACCTTTGATATTCTTTACCTCCTTTTTCCGAAGGGGAACTGGGATTGTTGGAAAGGGAAATATCCGTTAGGAAATCCTGTAAAAAATGTTAACATTTAACAAACAGACAGGGAATACTTTTCAAAAATGAGAGGTAAAAGTCCCTACAAATTGCATGTAACACTATATAATATTATTTTGTTAAGTGTAAAATTCCACAATTAAACTTTGTTTGAAGTATAAAAAAACAGGCATGAACGTAGGAGAAAAAAAATTAATCTCTTGCCATAGGGTGGGATAGGATGTTGCTTTTTGGCAGACACCTTTAACTTTCTGGTATTAGGTAATGAGTTGAACAAATTCAATTCATTTGTAGAAATAAAATGTAACATACTCTTCTAATTTTGAGCTCTGAATATCGAACTACTAAATAAAGTTTTAGTACATTTGGTTAGAACTGAATTCCAAATAAATTAGTATTATTATTCGTATCTCAATAAGTAATATAATGAATTTCCTTATTTTTTTGTCTTGTTGCATCAAAAAACTACATTGCTGGACGTATGAAAGATCGATATATTGTTTTAAGGTGCAAAAAAACGAGGAAGAAAATTATGCTGAACTGTTATTCAAGGCTGCTGTAAAAATGTAGTAAGTTATCTTTTTTAAACTAGGACATAAAAACTAAAACATCATTCAAGCGTTGCAAAAACACGAATTGTGAAAGATGTTTGGTTTAAATCTCTTTTCATGACTCTGCAGTTATGCATCAGTGTTATGACAAATTGACACATTGCATTATTTGCATTCTGGGTGAAAGTATTATTTTTGGAAGAGTAAACAAGCACTAGGTGTTTTTCTTCTTCTTAATTTATTGATATCTTATGAGGCCTAAATGGAGTAATAGTAATGCATTAACATTAATGTTCCCTTATCCAGTTAATAAATTAATGCCATGTTCTACTGAAATGTATGTTATCATAAAGAAAACATAGTTTACAGGTTAAAATTTTCATCATAAATTTTAAAATAAAAGAATGAGATGGTAGACATCTGGATGATGACTTTCAAATTAAACAGCCACATAGTAGATGCATAAAAACACCATTTACACTCAAAATGTCAGTTACATTTGATAAAGAAATTGTTTACCTATTGATGTGCCTTTATGAAATATTAAGGGTGAATAAAAATGAATAGATAAAAATAAATTGATCCAGACATAAAAATTCGAGTAAGAGTTTTCAAATGGCATCAATCAAAATAAAACATAGGTGTGCCCCCAGTTTTTTCTTAACAACTTTTAATCGTAAAAGTTACAACTATGAATTTATTTGGAGATTTTCTAATATTATCCAATTAAGGGCGAGCGCGCACGGGCGACTTTTGTCACGGTGACAAAGACAAAAACAACGTTGCTAAGGCTGTTGTTAGGGGCGGGAAATATAGAAGCATCCTATAGAAGCATTCGCACATGACATCACTGGAGGATAAAAATAACGTTGCTATGGCCGTTGTTAGGTAAAGTCATGTGATTGAAAATGCTCTATTGTTTTCTAGTGATATTTTTGATACTAGTAATCCTGGTCGCCGTGACTTTAGTCACTCGTGCGCGCCCAGCCTAATGTGACATAAAACTTGATAGGGTCATTCCTGATTAAAAAAAACCCGGCAGAATTAACAGTTAAAAAAAGTTTAATACTGTTTTACCATTGTATGGTGCGAAGTTGAAATTGCCGGGGTATCCCTGACCAGCGTAGATTTGGGGTGGTCCGGCGGGTCCATTGCTGCCACTGTAGGCGACGGCGGAGTTTCCGTTCGGGTCATCGTTGTCAACGCAGCGCATGACTCCACCTACGAAACTGCAAGCTCGGGAGGAAGAGGCCGCGTGGGTCACACTCACTACGACAGCCAACATCAGAGAGAGAATAGCAAAGAACTTCATTTTCTGGAAGAGAAAAAAAAGTCATTAGGATCACATTATAACAGTTATGATGGATATTTAAGAAACGAGTGTCCATGAGGTCTGAGTTTTATCAATTTGGATGCAATGCAATCTATCTTCCATTCCCATACTTCCTTATAGTCACATGACGTGATATTTGTCAGTAGTACATATCAGAAAATGTTTGAAGAATCAGATATCTTCCCGAGACACAACTTTGGGAACCACAGTCAAATTTAAGGATTACGCGCGGGCCGTAAACTGCTAGAACTGTGAGAAAACCATCATTCAAAATGAAAAAAGCATCCCATTACATTATTTCCTGGGATTTAAACAATTATCATGATTTACTAACAGGAATTAGCTCAGATACATAATAAGTCTACATAACGAGAAGATAATACTGATAGCCATAATAATATGTTCTTTAGAAATTCTAATTGAGGGACTAATTGACACTAGACGATTCAACAGACTAGCATTGCTTGATGCAGGGATTCTCAATGGTATGTAAGTTCATACCTTAACTAGTTGCAATAGCCAAAGTAAAGAATGAAGGCTGAAGAAGAAGAAAAGACGTTCATTTAAAATAATTTCATGCATAATTATTTCCAGACATCAAAGTAAACAGGCTGAAAAATAATATCATTACCATTTGATGCATAAAAGGTGATTCAAACCAAATTAGTTGTGAAGTAAATTGAATGGTCTTATAACCATAATTTAAATCAATGTTGGATATAAGGGTTGGGGGAGTTTGGTTACTACAAAGGGAAATATGAATTCTTTTTGTTAAACCATGAAGCGAAATATTATAACAGAAAATCTGTACTTCTTAAGTTTTTACTTTTTGCAAGTCGGTCTTATTCGCATCGATCAATTCAAGTGATAGCTAAATTGTGATGGACCTACAGGGATGACCAATGTCCACTCAGTGGACTTTGAAGAATAGGGACAGAAGTTTAGAACAGTATGTGTTCTCTTTAAAATATCTTTAGAAGGCATGAGAGTGGATATGAAAGTTTGACTTACTTGTGTTATGAGGAAGAACCTTAAGACTTTTGTTGTGAAGGGGATTCTGGGATGAAAGTCTTCTGACCAGCAGGCTTTATACTCCCAAGGAGCCAGTTCTCAGTGGGCCGTCAACGTCAAGCCATTGGAGCGGGAATCTTTATGGCTCATTCAGAAAAACCGAAATGGCCCGAATTCTCGCTTTCGACGTGTGGATTAGCATAGGGTTCCGAGGAAGAGAAAATGTTTTTTTAGGGAACATTCTGGGTTTTTAGGAGGGAGATAACGAGAGGTGGTTTCACAAAGGGCACTTTTGTTTCTGTTCTCATGCATAAATAGCTCCCGCGTTAGCTGGAAGTAAAAATTGCCTTTTTTTGTGGGAAAACCTTGATTCAAAGTATAAATTCTTTCTAAAAAGACGTTTAGGAATTGAGTTGGCCTAAATTGTCTAAGTACAATGGGCTAAATTCAGTAGTAGCTTTGAGTGGTAGTCAGGTTTTTGGAAGCGTTAATGATTCTGATAATCATTCAAGTGGGAATGGCAAAGTGGAGAGTGTTTTGTAAAATAATCATTTGATAAGCTGAACTAAATATATTCTTAATTATACCTTAAAGAGCCACGTTCCTTTCAAAGGATTATAGATTGCAAATGGATTTGAGGGAGAGTTAATATTTTCTTGTAGGAATTATAAGCATTTAACCACTTGCACTTCTTACATGATTTCAAGCCTAAAATACGTACAAAACAAAGAATGTTCATGTATATTTTCATTTGCCATGGGAAAAGGCAAGGGGCCAAGGCAAAGGGTAAATAGGCAAAAGTTTGTTAAAAATTACTCTAAAAACAGGATGCAGGATGGGTGTATGACGAAGCGTCAGGTAGAACAATGAGTCAGTTAAGACATTTAATTGTTAAGTGATGTGTTAAATAAATTATTTTTAATTCATTTAATGTTAAATGTGAAAAAAATAACCATGCTAAAGATCATGATTAGTCATGTGCTTAATTGCTTATAACTTTTTAGTCATTTTAGCAGTCCGTGTAAGATTTTGTCAGGTACTTGGCAAGCAGTGGCCACGTAATAAATTACTTTTTTGTTGTACTCTGAAATTTTCTTAATTTTATTTTTTAATAAACCTAGTAATCAACTTATAGGAAAAAGGACCTGTGTATGTAGTGAGGTGCATAAAACCTCGTTTATCCGGATCATATTTGAAGATATGACCCTGTCTGCTTGTGCTTTTTTCAAACAAGACTGTTGACTAATTATCTTTGTTTAGGAAATAATGGAAAAAGTTATTTATACTATTTTAATACATTTATTTAAGCAACATTGCAACTTTCATGCAAATTTGTTAAAAACATTTGTTTTTAAACACTTTTATTATATGTAAATATATGCTCTGAGCCCCGTTTAATGGTTGGTTATTTGGAGTTTTGTGGCACAAGGTCCCTATTAAAACATTCTGCGCCAAACAAGACAAAATCAAAAATCAGTTTGATAGGTGGAATCCTGCAATTCGATTTTCAGACACTAATTCCTTGATAAACTTTAATATCATACTCATAACTTAGGAGATTTACTACGTAGGATATGTAAGCTAGGATGACAAAATGTGCAATACACACTGGACAGCATAGATGTGTTTTGCAAAAATCACGAACAGCTGTTTTAAACGAGAAGAAGACGAACTCAGATGGGCATCGACATGCATAAAACTTTATTACTTTCAGATTCGTATCCTTGGCAGAACAATAGAAGATTTCAAAGAAATATTTTCTAGTTCTTCTCGTTGTCTTTTTTTGAATATTAAAAAATTAAGCCTACCTCAACAGCTTGCAGAAAAAAATAAGGAGTAAGAAGGTGAGGTTGAAAATGTGCACTTGCATATGAAGAATTTAAAGGATTCAGAAGCGTATAATTGTTTAGCAATGAATGAATTAATTATCCAGATAAGATTTTGGGACCTACAATCCACGTCATAACCTACAGCTGCAAATATTTACATTGGATAGATATGTGAAAAGTACTTTTAATAGCTGATGAAAGGCCCTTTGGTCACCCTATAAGTACTAAATTTTGATGATGTACAAAACGTAACTGAAAAAAAAAATTATAATGAGCCAACACTTTATGATCAAAGTCAGTGCATAATGAATGATGTTCTTTGAAAGTAATCGTGAAGCATTTGCTGAAAGCCATATTTATGCCATATTTTTGGTTTTCTTCCCATTTAAGGACCCTTCTTGATCCCTCCACATACATTTTAAATTAAACATATTCAAAATTTTTCGGAGTTCTAACTTGTGTTGTTCGATTTCGTGGTTGCCACATACTCTCTTCAGCTGCGCTTTCGATCCTTGATAAAATTGCTTGTTTAAAAAATTATTTTCAGCCACGGTTGATATGTTGTCTCCCAATTCTAAATATTAGAAAGTTAAGGTTATGATACATGCATGTAACCGAACCTTTCATCCGAAAACTGTCAAAAAAAAAAGGCTTTAATTCAATTCAATTTACGAGTTCACCAGTTCGAAAAAACTGAAGTTGAAAAAGTTTACGCATCAGTGAGAAAAACAATTAAGGGGGCCAAGTGGCCTGGTTGTGTTACGTCGTGCAGACAACCACGCTAGCAGTGTGTGCACTGTATTGGCCGTCGGTTCGATTCCGGCCTTTGCCCTGGGTGTATTTTCTCTCTCTTGTGTCAGTAAACATATTCTGTTGTGTCTGTCTTACTTGACGAAGGTTTATAAGCGGATCCTAGAGATCAAGCACAAAAACCGGAAAATATATGTACCAAAAACCAAACCAAAACAATTAAGGGACCTTTCCTTCAACAAGTTTCACTCATGGGGGGTGTAAGGCGCGTAGCCAGGGGGGGATTTGGGGATATATCTCCCC
Organism: Tetragnatha montana; assembly: GCA_963680715.1. NCBI lineage: Eukaryota > Metazoa > Arthropoda > Arachnida > Araneae > Tetragnathidae > Tetragnatha > Tetragnatha montana. The sequence continues at coordinate 1,336,116 of OY796681.1, forward strand.
CCCTGAAACTTGGAAATTTTCTTTTTTTGACCATAGAAAACCACTAAAAATACCCCATATCCCCCCCCCCGAATTATCAATATCCCCCTCCGAAATTTTTTTTCTGGCTACGACACTGGGGGGTGTTACTCCGACCAGTCAACCCCTCCAACATATTATTTTCTCATAAAAAAATGTCTCATAAGTCTCATAATATAGGTATAATATAAACAACTTTTTTTTGTAATTTGTACTTTCAAGGGAAAAGCACAGTATAGCACTATAACAGACGTAAAACTTTTAGAGGGGAGTCTGGGGGTTCTCCCCCAGAATTTTTTTAAAAAATTTGTCTCAATGTAGTGTTTAAACTCATTTTGAGGCCCTTTGGGTTAGTTCCTAATAAAACAGTTCCTTGTGAACCGCCTTCCTTTTAAAGATAATTTTTTTTCAGTTTTTCATGTTTTAGAAACCGTTGATGTAATGGGGGGGTTACAACCCCAATAACCCCCCCCCCTCGTTACGCTTATGGACTTTTATGCACTCTATCTACCATCGAAATTTCAGTGCTCTTTTGTGGAAAAAATGAAGGACGCAAGTATGCGAACTAGCCCCAAGTGCCAACTAAAACCGGTCTCCCCTATTTTTAAAAATTCGGAAGTCGCGATCAAAGCGGTATATGGTCGCGATCTTATTTCTGTTGACATGTCCTTGTATGTACGCTACTGAAAGATTTTCTAGTTCTAAATATAAGAGACGTACACAAATTACGATTGAAAAAAAAATTATGAAATGGGATGCTTACAGTAGTTCGTAACTTTTTCCGAATTTCCATTTCTAATTTTATAAATTATGACTTAAGTTGTAAATGAGAATGTTCTTATTAATATATTTTAACCGTCTTATATACTATAACCAACCATACCAATAGTCTATAAAAATAAGTGCAAATCTTTTTAGTTTCATAATCAAGGCTAGAGAGCAGCACGTACCGTGCTGATCAAACTTTTCAAGCACATAAATATATTTCAAACGATAGTTAAAATTTCAACAATTTCTTCACTAAAAAGGAATAAAAACGTTCGAGGACAATGGTTAAAAATATTAAAGCATTTAAAACATCAAACCCTGATAAAATTAGAATTAAGAATATTAGGTTTCAGAATTAAAAGATTGAAAAGATTTTCTTAAATTTTGAAGATATTTGATCTTAGTAGATGGCAGCATGGTATATTTTTTAAAGTGCTTTTAAACTTGAAAACATTTAGATTTTTTTAAAAAAAAAGTAGTAAGTAAAGAGGGTGCCAGATTTTTTGGGGGTATAAGATCTAAAAAAAAAAGTTTCATAAATTTTAGTTTCAGTTTCACTTTCTCTTATACTAATCTTTTTATTTCTCTGTCTCCTTCTCTTTCTCTTAATTCTTTTATTTCTCTTTTGTGCGCTTATTTCTCTTTGTCTATCTCTTTCTCTAATTCCAAACCAAAATAAAAGAGAGCAAGAGCCTATATAAGGGGGGGAGGGGAGGCGAGATGGCCCACCCGCGAAACTTGGACTGGACTAAGTGTAACAAAATGAGATAAAACCATGGTAAACTTAGAACTGTATTATTGCAAATTTCTTTTATATTAAAAGTTAATCAAAATTCAAATCCTATTTCAATGTATTAAATAGCTACATTGAACGTATTAAATATGCATGGGTGGGTCGGAGAAAAAATTTGGAACCCTCTTCCCCGGTGCAAAAATCTAACGGGGGCCTGCTAATGACTGAATTTTTTAGAGAACTATTTTTGGCTCCTCCAAAAATAAATTTCTACATACACCAGTAAATACTTTTCAATTTAAGCAGGGGAATGCTAAATACTTTTTATTCATGTTGTTGTTTATTTATTTATCGGGAAACTTAGAATAGACCACGGGAATAATTATCACTATGGGAATAAACCCAGGAATATAGATTGATTGATTAAGGGTAACATTTTCAATCACACAGTCACTTATTCGCTGCACTTCTTGAATTACTCTTTTATTGGATAGTGTTCTTAATTCGCTAAACGTAAATTGCGGGGAAGAGATACTAATTAAACTTTAAAAAAATATAAACCTTCGTGGAGTGTCGAGAATTATTACGATATCCAAAATTTGGGGAAGAATTGTCAAGTCATATTTTCTACCATTTTTCTACCACCGAATACGTAGTCTCGAGTTACATAAATTATTGATTGGAACATATTTATTTATTTATTTACATATTGTCATACAGATATAAAGTATCCATTTACATGACAAGATAAAAACACCAAAAGGCAAAGAAAAATACAGATACACACACGAAACAGATAATAAAAAAGCAAGTATTATAGCACTTTCTGAATTTTTTTAAAGGAGTCAAAAAAAAATATCATAATTATTGGGAAGATTATTTACTATTTTTATGAATTGTATGAATGTTTGGTTCTGAAGATATTGATTAGTGTAAATAGGTTCATGGAGTACTGTTTTATTGCGAGTGATATGTTTAGGGACATGGAGTTTAAATTGTTGCAAGATAGAGGGACAATCAATTTTGTTATTTAATATGTTGTAAAAAAATTTAAATACAGATATTCTTCTACGGAGTTCAAGGGTGAGATTGTTTGGGACATGCATGTAAGAGGGATCAGTGGCGGCTCGTGAGTTGATAAACTGGGGGTTCACACCCATTTTATAAAAATTAAAATTTACACAAGATCTAGAAAGAAAAGGATGTTGGACCAATACATAAAAAAATATCTCTTAAGAGAGTAGTTTTAAATGCATAAATTCTTCACTGCATGCGCTTTCATTTTGAAAAAATATGCATTTAATGGAAATAAACAAGCACTTATGAATATATTCATTTCATTTTTTATAATACCATTGAGGGGAAAGTCATAATACTTATCCATATCATATTCATAATAACTCACAAACACCTTTTCTAATTATTAAAAATTAGTTGACATGAATATTAAAATTTTTTTTTTTCAAAAAGTACTTTTCTCATTTTCTAATTAGCCGAAAAAATCCAGACCACAAAAAACCAAGCTGAGCTTCAAAAACGCAAACGTCGGCACACAAAATTTGTGCTAGCGGGAATCCAAATTGCGAGACCGTAAGCTGAAAATTCCCCCGCCAAGCAGTCGGGGTTTCTTCGGAATCTCGTATTTTTTACGCTCACACGTGCTAAAGAGGAAAGAAAAATAAGAGTTCAATCTTTTTTCGATTTCTTTCGCGTTTCCGGTAGTAAATTTTTCTTATTGAGTAGAGAGGGGGGGGGGGGAGAAACATAATTCTGAGTATAAAAAAGAAATTTAGAATATATTTCCATTGATATTTATTTATCTTTATATTCGATTTTTGTTCCACTTTTTCTGTGGGTGTTCACGTGCTCCTATGGACGAGCCGCCACTGAGAGGGATCCTTAGATTTAAAATAAATGTAACGAAAAAATTTGCTTTGGATTTTTTCTATAGTTATGATGAGAGATTTTTGGCATGGATTCCAAACTGCACAATTGTATTCAAGAAGGGGTCGAACCAAAGTATTGAACAGCAGAAAAAGGACTTTTACATCATTAAAATTTGAGGTAGTACGTTTTAAAAGACCGAGTTTCCTTGTAGCATTGAGAGTTATTTCTTGTATGTGTAATTTAAAACTGAAAATGGATTCATAAGTCACACCAAGATCTTTTATGGCAGATTTTCTCGAGATTGATTTACCATTTATAGTATAATCGTAAAGGACAGGATTTAACTCTTTCCATATACTGTCATACCGCGAGGAGAAGAGCTTTGAACAGGGTTGCCGTGAGTAGACGAGTCCAAAAGAAGAGGGAAGCTGGTATGAATTGAACGGCATTATTTGGGTTTTTAAGCGTACATTTGGCGAGTGAGAAAACGCGTTTCACGAATGAAAATAAGATAATCATATTTTATTAAACTACATTAAAATATAGATTATCTTTGAAATTTCTCGTTAATAAAAATCGAATTAATGAACACGGTAACTATAAATCCAAAAAATTATAAAATATCCAAATAAAATCAGATAAATTGATGTAAATCACATAACATAATATCAAATTAAATAGATCAGATTCGGTGAAATATTTAAGATCAGTTGAAAAAGATCAGATCAGTTAAAATAGATCAGATCAGTTTAAATAGATCAGATCAGTTAAAATAGATCAGATCAGTTAAAATAGATCAGATCAGTTAAAATAGATCGGATCAGTTAAAATGGATCAGATCAGTTGAAATGGATCAGATCAGTTGAAAAAGGTCAGATTAGAAATATTTAATCAAATCAGATGTAATGCGAAAGGAAATTCCAAAATTCGTTACTCTAGAATCGAAAGAAGTACACAGCTGAAAGATAGCCACTCAGATTTGGCTCGGAACATTTATTTTAGCGCCAAGTGAATAACCATCACCCCCAAAATTCAGTGGAATAATCCGTTTCTATAACAACCGCAGCATCATCGTATGACGTCAAAAGCTCTTCTCCTCGCGGTACGACAGTAGTCCTATAGCGGTACAAGTTGAAATACTGCACTTTTTGATGATGGGATGACACTTGGTACACTGATTACAGGGACCATAAGAATGAGTTTTCGATCAGGAGCCCGCCCCAACTTCCCTTAGAATTTAAAATATTTAACTTTTTGTGAAATTTTTAAAATCGCGTTTTACTCCTTAACTATCACACTTTTTAACATGTGAGGTAACTTTTCTATACAATTCGAGGTCGTAGATTACAAATATGAAGTCAAAAATTTCATAAAGATGCTATTTGATACGTTTTTTCTTTAAAAACTAAATTTTAAAATTTAAAATCTTTAAAAAAACAATGTTAAACATAAGTTGGTGTCATGAAACTTTTTTCCGGATATTAAGCTATTAGTAAGGTATAATAAATACAAAACTTCAAAGCTTTACCTTGATTATTCACCGAGATATGAGACTTTAAAGTTGGAAAGTTTTCAAAATGGCGGCCATGCTTGATGCGACTACTCATCGAAAACTTCCCATAACTCGGTAAATTATTGTTCAAAATGAATAGTTGAAACCTTTTTTGAAAGAAAAGCAATGCCACAACACTATTAAAGCATTAAAAGAGCAATTAAACCACTTTAAATTGATTTTAAATAAACTCAAAGACAGATTAATACTTTACTAGGAGAAGCATGTTAAAAGCTTTGAAAAATGCTTTTTTGGGGAAAAATAGTTTTAAATTTGTTATTAAATGTTTGTTCACCCTAATATAAATATGCGACATTAAACCATTTAAAGGAAAAATTTTGCCTTACAAGCGCCTGGGTGCTAACGCGAAAATACCTAATAAACAAGCGCTTCAAATAAACTTTTTCTGTCAAAGAGTAACAAAATCGTGTTTTCTATTGTGATTCTAACTACATTTCAGCCATTTAACTTCCAATTGAAAAAACAAGCATCCCTTATTCAGAAAAAAAAATGCTTAACATACAATTTTTCAGGGTAGAAATTACCTTTCAAATGAGAATTTTCTAGACAAACCTTTCCTTACTGCGTTAAAACATGAAATATCAATGACACTTTTATAATACAATAGAATATGTTATAGACATTTCAACTTATCGAACACTTTTTAACTATTAGTTATCGTTGTGTATTTGAAAAATCGAGTAAGGGCATCTAAGAGATAGAGGCAATATATTTTTCCAGTAAAAAACCTAATAAAAGTGTTCATACCACGATATATGTAGATTTTTTTCTTTTAAGAAACTTATAACTCTCTTGAGTATTTGTATATTTTCTATATATTCGCTAGATTTTTTAAAAAATAAAGCATGTACATTTCCTCTACACCTTTCAGTAGGTAATTAACAGCTCTAAGATAAGAATTTCATTAATTATATAAAGAGTTGAAAGGTAAATAGCCTTTTAAGGATTGCAAATTATTTTATTGATTCTTTTGGCACAAATTCAAAAGTATTTGATTTAATTCTTGAATATAATGTAAAAGGTTAAGTTATTATATGTTTCTTCTGAATTTTGGCATTCGCCTCTACAATTAAGGCACATAAGTGTACATGGTATTCCTGAAGATTTACAGGAACACCTTGAGAGACACCCTTCTTTCAAGATTTGTTGGACATTATACCAGAGTATTTCGCAAATTTGTTTTTGCAATTTTTATCTTAAAATAATATGAAAATTACTTTCAAAATACATAATAGTATTATCACTAAAACAATTTTTATTAATGTGAATGTTTCTAGAATATTTATTGTAAAAATATATCTATTTATAGAGGAACAATTAGATAATATTTATAGATATATACATAGTTTCAAGAATTGGATGTAACAATAGGGTATTTATGGAATAAGTTTTTTGTAATTTGTATCATAAAATTTAATTAATTTAATTTTCATAACACATTATGCCAACACTTAAGCATTTTAAACTTACTGATAATGTTTCTAGAATATTTTGAAAGAATTAAAAATATTTATTCTTTGACTTATGACATTTCCTCTAAATTGAGGCATTTATACCTCTACAATTAAGACACATTAATGCGCATGGTATCCCAGAAGATTTACAAGTGCGACCTCAAATTGTGTTGAATCGTCTCCAAACATAACTAAAAATATGATATTTCACAAAAAAGACCAAAATTTCCAATTTTTAAAAAATTAAAATTTTTAAATTCTAAGGGATATTTTGATTGGCTCCCGATGGAAAACTCTTCTAATAGGTTCCTAGAATGATCTTACCAAGTTTCAAAGCATGATCAATATTTACAAGGGTTGAAGTGGTACCCCTAAATTTGACCAAAAAATACTGTTATTTTTAGAAAAAATCATTTTAAACAATGAAATTTCAATTTGGACCTTAAAATCGTATTCTACGACATTAAAATATACACAATTGTCACCAAACATAACTAAAAATATGACATTTCACAAAAAAATACCAAAATTTCAAATTTTTAAAAAGTTTAAAATTATAAATTCTAAGGGATATTTTGATTGGCTCCCGATGGAAAACTCTTCTAATAGGTCCCGAAAATGATCTTACCAAGTTTCAAAGCATGATCAATATTTGCAAGGGTTGATGTGGTGCCCCTAAATTTGACCAAAAAAAATAGTGTTATTTTTAGAAAAAATCATTTTAACAATGAAATTTCAATTTGGACCTTAAAATCTTATTCTATGACCTTTAGATATACAGAATCGTCACCAAACATAACTAAAAGTATTATATTTCACAAAAAAGAGCAAAATTTGAATTTTTTAAAAAAGTTTAAAATTTTAAATTCTAAGGGATATTTTGATTGGCTCCCGATGGAAAACTCTTCTAATAGGTTCCTAGAATGATCTTACCAAGTTTCAAAGCATGATCAATATTTGCAGTGGTTAAAGTGGTTAGTGGTACAGTTTAGCCTACCACCAAATCGAATATGGCCGCCATTTTGAAATCTTTCCAACTTTAAAGTCTCATATCTCGGTGAATAATCAAGTTAAAGCTTTGAAGTTTTGTATTTATTATACCTTACTAATAGCTTAATATCCTGAAAAAAGTTTCATGATACCAACTTATGTTTAACATTGTTTTTTTTAAAGATTTTAAATTTTAAAATTTAGTTTTTAAAGAAAAAACGTATCAAATAGCATCTTTATGAAATTTTTGACTTCATATTTGTAATCTACGACCTCGAATTGTATAGAAAAGTTACCTCACATGTTGAAAAGTGTGATAGTTAAGGAGTAAAACGCGATTTTAAAAATTTCACAAAAAGTTAAATATTTTAAATTCTAAGGGAAGTTGGGGCGGGCTCCTGATCGAAAACTCATTCTTATGGTCCCTGTAATCAGTGTACCAAGTGTCATCCCATCATCAAAAAGTGCAGTATTTCGCCCTTTTTCGTCGTGTACCGCAAGGACTAATACGGGAACGGCAGCAACCGTACAGCAAATCCACCACCGTTCCCTACGGGGCCCTTCCGAAAACCTGTTCTCCAAACTCCTGGTCGGCCGGGCTTTTCTTGACCCCCCGGTTCAAACCCTCCTTCTTTTATTACTCTTTTTGTCGCGGTGGTCACTTATCTCAGAACGGGATCACTTTTCCCCGTGGGGTGGACCAGTTGGCTCTGTTTTGACTATGGAGTGTTTTCTGATTCTATAGTAAGGTGGGATCGTTTATGAAGATTTTAATTTCATAAAGCTTAAGAAATTATAGTGATCTTATTTTATTCCAGGAAATTAGTTTATTTCAAAATACAACAAAAAAAAAAGAAATCAATAAAACCTCTAAGAATAAAATCAAAGCAATCGTTTTCATCAGATTTTTAAATGGATAAAATTAAAATCGATTAAAATTATTTCTACTTGTTAAAAGAGTAAATGATTTTTATTAGCAACACACTACAATTGTTTTCACTTGGAATCATTACTAACCCAATTTCCCATTACCTAAACAAGGTTTTGGGGACATAATTACATAAACTTTTGTTCTAAAATCATTTAAAACTTTCCTTACAGTTTTTAATACTTTGTAAAGTATTTTTTATCAGGTTTTTGAAAATCCGATTTTTTTAGGTCTTAATAAAACTTTCTTTATCTACTTTGGTTAATGGCTAATATATTCTACAAATATATTCTTATTTATTATAAAAACTATTAAAAATAAAATTATATTTAATTTCTTAAAAACATTATTTACGAAATGTACAGTACTGGAAAAAAAAATCGACTCAGATTTTTTATCTCTGGAACGGCTCGAGATACAAAGACAAATAAGGTACCATTTTTCATCATTTTAAGAACTCTTTAAACAAAAAAAAATTCGAGTCCTTAAGGGGTCGTCTTCCTATCGAACGAAGCACCAACTTTCTTTTTTCCAATGGAAGACCTCAAATATTATATTTTATTCTGAAAGATCACCCTCCATAACCCCTAAATACCAAGTTTCATATCTCTGCGTCAACAAATAGAGCCCTCAAAAATTCTTAAAATTTGGAAAAAATCCAGTAAGTTAACTCTTGATAGCAAAAGATTTGTATCGGTCAGAGCTCAAAATTGAATTTGGCTTAAATACATTTGGCGACTTATCTCTGAATTGGCGCATTTTTTTCAAATACTTATGTGTTTTTAATTTTTTGCTTTGTTTAGAGGATTTTCTAACTATACATTTCGTGCGCTTTTTAGTGAAGAAGCTTAGTGAAACCATTAGGAACAATTTTGCTCCTTAGAATCTGTAGATTCCGAATTACAATGATGGACACTTCCGGTCTGGGTCAGGGGATGGTAAGAGGCTCAGAAGAGGAAAATTTACCAGTTTTGATGTTGTGTTTTAAAGTCAAAATGGTTCCTTTTATTCATTTAATTTGCTCAAATGCGCCATAATACAAGAGAGGTGAGAGAGGACTAATAGAATATAGAGTTTGGAAAGGATCAGTTCCCTCCAGGGGTCAAAGGGGTGAAGAGATGAAGTCGAATGTAAAAATTTGTATGCTTATTTTCTCTGAGGATCATGTTTATAGTCTTAAATTAACTTAATGAGAGGTAACATTCTTTTCCTTACTCTCAGGCAAGAAAGTATTGCGATGGTAGAAGTCTGGCAACGCTCACTAGGGATAGGGGAGGGGCAGGAAAAAACTCGAAATTCTGTGATAACTAAATAAAAACAATTTCTTTTTGGCACCAAACTGCGGTTGAATGTTTTGTAAATTGACACCAAAGATGGGAAAAATCCATAAAACCGATTTTCGAATGGTTCTCATTTCAAATAGGGGCGAAATGGTGTAGAAAACAATTAAGTCAAATTCTTAACTTTTAGGCCGTTAAAAACTTATTTTTCTTCATGAAGGAGCACACATTTCAAACTAATTTTTCCCTTTATACACTTAACATTACGAAATACTATGGTAGATATCTGGGACTTGCGATTAGGGAGGTTGAGAGGGACAGAAAAAATATTCCAGTTTTGATACTGTTAGTGGAAGAAGAAATTCAAAATTTTCTGCTTTTAGTAGAGTCAAATGGGGTGCAAATAAAGGAGACAGATGGTTGACATGCAGAACACTCATTTAGAAAAGCGTTCCTTACATTGGAAGGTGGGATAGAAGGGTTATATGGAATAATTGAAGTTCTTTCCAATATTTTTAGACAAAATAGTGTCTATTTTAGTGAAATAACATAGAAATCAATGTGAGTTGGTTCCATGTATAGTATAGAACTGGAAATGTGAAAGTAAATATCTTTCACCATCGACCGGGGATAATGAGTGGGGCAGAAAAAAGTTGAAATTATATTTTATTGAGAGAAAGAGTAATTATCCAGTTTATAAGCTTTTCAGAACTAAAAAAAAAAATGTGATTGGGGACACTCGGGACTTCTATCTTGAGAAGCATAACTCAGCTTTGGGAGTTGGAAGGATGAAACAGAACAATATTTTTTGAATAACGGCGTGAAAAGGTTTTAAGGAGTTAGATTAAACAATGACAGTTTTCCTTCTCATACTCCCCAGAATGGGTCAACCGATGGTGTGATTTGGGACCCGAGACTGGGGAAGGTGGACGGCGCAGAAAAATGCGGAACATTCTATTTTAGTTTAATTAATAATCTTAAATTGAGAAAAATGTATAGCGGCCATGCATGAGACCCATTTTGAAAAGCGTTTATTGGAGGGTAGAAGGATGAAATAGAATATTAGGGAGTAATATATATTTTGCTTTTTCTCAAAAGAGTGGGAATTTTTTTCGGAAAATTGTATTAAAAAGAGTTGTTTTTTCCTTTTAACTAACTCCATGTAATATGACATGTATAGGCGGAATCTGTATTCTGACTTAGGGGAAGGTGTGTGGAGCAGAAAAAAAATATTTCCTTATTATTATTTTCGTCTATTTGACAGTTCGTCTTTAATTAATAGTTTCGTCTGTAGATATTTTTAAAGTAGAGTAGTTATTTTATGACCACCCTGAATCTCCCGACGGTGTCACGGACGTTTCACCAACTCTAAAATTTCCTACCCCCTTCACTTTAGAAATTAGTATGGGCCCAACAAGTGGGGGTAAGAAAATTATGAGTTGGCGAAGCGTTCGTAGAGCACCCCCCCCCGACTGCCCTCGGGCAGCATGATTCAGAAGCCAATCAGAACACTATTTTCAGATGACATCCTTTTCCCATGTGCTTTCATTCTTTGAAAGATTTTTATTCTTATTTTAATTAAAAATTTTTACTGAGAATATTTTAACAAACTTTTAAACAAAAATAATTTAGTATTTTAATAGAAGTTTTGAACGTTATCATTCAAATTTATTCATCTTTTAAAAATCAATTCATCAACTTACTTTCAGAATTATATTCCTGTCATTTTAAGTAATAAAACTAATTAATTTTGCAGTAAAAAGTTTTGAATTCTGTTTTTTATTAGTATCATTTTAATAAATAGTATAATTTATTTCATTATTTCGGTTACAAACTGAAATAGTGAAATAAAAAAGTAATATTCAGAACCCCCCATTTGAACAATAACCCCCCATTTGAACAATATATTAAGATTCTTTTGTAATAAAATTTAAATCATGAAGGAAACAAGAAAGTCTACGTGTAATTTGATGTAATTACTAATTAAACACCGAGCACAAACAAATCTGGTAAAAAGAGACTATAAGGCAGAGAAATAACCTCCATTACTGAAAATATCAACAAATCCGTCACGATTCAAGAACTGTAGAAAGCTGATTAGAAAATAATTCAACAAATATAAAATTATAAGCAAACTGGAATATAAAATTAAAAACATGGACGGTAATTTGTTAATCCCTGCTAGTAGTTTCATTAATGCATCGGCAAGTAGCTCGGGATGGTTCTCTCACTTTCACCAGTCATATGAGTTTGGCTCGATGGTTGGCGACCGTTTAAGACATAGTTGTTTCCTGCAGAGTGCACAGAAATATCCTGGCCTACTAGGGAAGATTCAAAAAAAGTTTAAATAGGAAATTTAACATGGGATGTTTCAAATTTTAAAATTTTTTGGGGGGTCTGTTTCTTGACGCAGAGATGTGAAACTTGGTATTTAGGGGTTATGGAGGGTGATCTTTCAGAATAAAATATAATATTCGAGGTCTTCCATTGGAAAAAAGAAAGTTGGTGCTTCGTTCGATATGAAGACGACCCCTTAAGGACTCAATTTTTTTTTTGTTTAAAGAGTACTTCAAATGATGAAAAATGGTACCTTATTTGTCTTTGTATCTCGAGCCGTTCCGGAGATAAAAAATCTGAGTCGATTTTTTTTTCCAGTACTGTACTTTAGAAAGCTCTTGAGTTTTTTTCCAAACGCGTTATAATTTTATTTGTTTTAAATTGCCACAAACAAGTTACCATTCATCGTTTATATTCAAAAGTCCTTCTCGCTCGCTATTTGAACTTTCTTTCTGTAAATTTTAAAAATCTAAATTAATCAAATTTTAATTTAAAAAAAGATTTTTCAATCGGAAAATTTTTAGTACCCCAAAGCAATACAGAATTTTTTTTATGTCATTTCAAATTCGTTGTCTTTCAAACTGTGATGATATTAGTCGAAAAGTTCAAATTAGTCGAGTAAACTTGTAATTTCACATGAATTTTTCTATTTCATAAGTAATATTAAATAAATTATAATTATCAATTTGCAAAGTAAAAGTGTGCACGTGAACGAAACTTGACAAAACCATGCGGCCGAGCAAAACATAAACACCAGAAGACCACACCGACCGCTGCCCACCCAAGCCGGAGGAGTCCAGATAAAAAAGAAAATGCCGTTCCCGTATGATGCTCGAGAAGTAGTTTTCAGAGCCCCCGTATGGAAAGAGTTAACTTACGTGTAAAGGATAATACGAAACATTTATCAATATTAAGAAAAAGCTTATTTTTCAGACACCAAGTGTACAAATTGTGTGTACAATTTCGACACCACAATATTGAGAGATTCATTCGTTAGAAGCGAATAATGTCCCTTAAATCCGGAGTGTTCAAATTTTTAAGGACCTATAATAACTATAACTAATCAAATATAAATGTAAAATGAAGTTTTGAAATTCTGAAGGGGTCATTTCTTATTTTTCTCCTCAGAATAGACGTGTAGCTCAGTCATTTTTTACTGAATTCCTCTCCGGAATTATTTTATGATTATGACGACGGATTTATGAATTTCTTCGAAAATAATTACAGATTTTGAGGTTCCAAATTAGTTTAATAATTTCAATTGGATCCTCCCCCCCTTAGAATGGATAATTTTGTAACGGTTATTAATAAATGCGCAACACCAGAACACACCTAACTCAGGATGAATGGGTTAGGATAGATTTATACTGTTGGAACCGGGATGAAAAAGGCAACGGGAACACCGGGATGAAAAAGTGCTGGAAACACTGAGATTAAAAAGGCGCCGGGGACACCGGGATGATTGTTAATGTCTGATATCAATTAGTAATTAATAAAAAACCTTTATCCTTAAAACACCGTGTTTTATAAATTTAAGTCTTAAAAATGTTATCAATCATTACATTAAAATTTGTATCAACATTCTATTCCGTTTATTCATTTGTATTAAAGTTTAGCTTTAACAAAACATATATTTATTACTAATAATACTTCTTGTTCCAATTTTATTTTGAACTACATTTCTTTCTCAAGTTTTCTTTAGAAGATGTTTTTATCGCCTTTTACAATCTCAATAAAAACATTTATATGTAAATATAAAAATAACCTTTGATGGTAACTTTTCATTGGCATGCACATCCCATTTATATGAAACATGATTTAAAACTAAAATATGGTCATATTTATAAACATTATGTGGTCTAAATGCAAATGATAATATGCACTTCGTTGAAAAGGCTTTAAACATACAAAATAACCATTATTTTCCATAACAAAAGCTTAAGGTACGAACGCGAATGTCATATCCCTTACTGTATAAGTAACATGACATTTACAACACATAACATAAAGATGATATTACACTACAGAACAAGTGTAAAGATAAATATGGTAATATGAGGTTGCTAAGTATTCTATATATTTGTTTGAGTTGCCTTACTCACCCATGTATGGTTAACTCGAGTTAGTAGTATATAAATAGTGTAGGGGTGTTTTGGGAGACTATTTTAAATGGTAAAGAGTGAGAGAAAAAATATTCACTTATATCTCCTTGAATATTAATGGTATTTTCATATTTTTTACTGTGATTTTTTTCACAAATTGCACCATTGCATTGTTGTTTTATTTTCTTTGAATTTCATTTTTTCAAAATTTCTAATTTATACACTCAGAGCGCTGTAAACAGTCTTAGGCTTAATTCAGCTTAATCCTTTTTACAATAGGTGGAATAATACTTTTATGACTATGAGACGTTGTTCCAGATCTAAAAGCTGTGAGACATTTTTTTCGAAAATGTGTATGGTTATATGTGCTTCCTACTACTCCTAGAAGTTTGTAATATGAATTTGGAATCTTAAAACACTAAATTTTCAGCTTCGGGTTTCTACTCTTAAAGTTTTTTGCAACTTAAATGTAGTTTCTATAATCAGTGTACCTATTTTTTATATAAATAACTCCCTTAACAAATGTGGTCTTTTGTGAGGATCTTGTTAATTTTAGCCAGGTTTAGAAATTTATAATTATTGAGACATAAAGAAAAAAGGCAAAATCGGATCAAAATTTTAAATGCCACTTTAAACATCAAATACAGATCAACGTTTGGTGATCAGAAAAGAAAAACTCGCATCGTAATCATTACTGGTGATAATAATTTAAGGATTATTTGGTATTATTATTTTTGAACTTTATATTTCGTGGCAAAAAATAAAAACCCTTTTTGTAACCTGTAAGATCGAAAATTCGTCAATCAAGAAATACCTTGATTATTCTGAAAATTACTGCAGAGAATGCCTATCCTTGAAAAATTAGATTGGCGGTTTTGGCGAGGTGTGAGCGATATAATTTAGCGCTGTTTGATTTTTACTTTTTGATCAAAATATTTTTTCATTAAGAATCAATGATTATCATCTGAGTAAAATCGTATCGCTCAAAAATAATCATTATTTTTAAATGAAACTAATGCAACTCAAAATCCTGTCAAGAGTTTTTTCTTTTCTTCAAACCAAGCCAGATTCTTGAGATTTTACTCTAAATTTAATCATTAAACCAGGTAAGTAAATTCAAACCCTGATTTTAACTGGATCCGATCTAGAATTCATCAATTTTATTGCTACGTTCTGAAGCTGAGGACGAAACGTTTAGTTTTTACAGCCTTTATAAGCTTGGGAAACTATTTCATCAAAATTTACTTTTCTTCTTGAGATGAAGGATTTAATCATGTTTCCTAAACCTTGGTGTACTTTGAAAAATAACGCAGATTTGATTCATCCTAAAAACTGGAGACAAGTTTGACAATATGAGACCGAGGAAATAAGTGGAACTTTCCCAGATGAGAATTCATTTAAAATGATGAATCACGTGACAGTTTGTGCCAAGCGTTCCCAACTATTCTTATGATGTATGATCTGGCAACTCTTCCCTAAATATTGATTCCAGACGTATAAATACGATATGTATAAATCAAAGAGACGGGATTTATCAGTCGAAATTGCTTCAAACTCTAGTTTTATGTCCAGATATAAAGAACAATGCCGGATATGATATGTGAAGTGGTTTTGGCTCTCCTATCTTTGGATACTTCTTTCTTTAAGGAAAATGGAGGTAAACTGAGATAGGCTGTAAAATTTAGGAGATAAATGATCAAGGTCTTTCGTTCCATAACCTAAATGTATTTTTACATTTAAAAAAAGACAGTTTTGGGACCCCTATTTATTTGAAACTAAATATTTTTTTTTGTAAGAAGTACTTATACTTGTTAATATTTAGAAATAAATTCTATGATTCATTTGGTTAGAAGAATTCAGTAGTAAAAACTATAAATTTTATAAATTTCGGTGATGAAAATTGCAATGTTATGTTCATGATAAATACTCGAATTTAAAAAAAAATCAGTGTTTTTGTAAATTTAGATGTATACTTGTCCTTCTTTTTGACAAATAGGAGCAAGCTTGCTGCGAGAGATACTATCTTAGGATATTGCGCAGGAGAAAAATATACAGGTGAAAAGTGACAAAAAATGGCCCAAGGGACATGTGACAATTTACTGCCAAGACATTTATCACTGATAAAATAGAGCTGAAACCGTTTAACAAAGTGAAAATTTTATCTTCTCGAATCTTTTGCAGTGATTGCTTCTTTTGATGGGCTTGGAAATAAAGCTAAACCCTTTAAAGATGTATGAGCTGTAAAATCTTGGATATTATGTAACATTTCGATTTAAACCTTGTACTATATCTTTACAACTAAAGTAGTAGTGCTAATAAGTATTTTGACACATTTTTCAGTATTTCAGTTGAAGTTTCAACCTTTTACAAATTTTTTTTTCCATGGGATGTCAGTAATTAAATGCAGTAAATCTAAAAAGTAGTACTACTTGCAAACATAAATTAAATATATTGGACTTAATAGATATAAATGGGACTCCGTCGTTTTTTAAAAAAAAAACTTACTAAAATTACTTAAAAATTACTAAAATATTCACCTCTCCTGTAGAAAAAAAAACCACTCAAAATACCAAAAAGTATTAAAACATTTCAAACATCTTATAAATTATTTAGGAATGACTAAATATCCATCTCTAGATTTGGAAGAACTCGAAATCATTTATTTGTATTCCTTTGGAATATACTGACGAAACTTATAGATAGGATTGTTTTCAACGTGTCAAGGAAACATCTTATCATAAATTGATCTTATAAAAATGGTATAAAATCTCTGTTCGGATCTTTATAAAACATTTGGGATTTTATATTTCAAAACGCAAATCAGATCATCTGTTTCTAAAAAAAATTTAAATACTTTAAACCCAATTATCTCCAGTTTTGTTCTTAGTATCCTATACGATGTTATACAGAATCAATGAAAAATTGTAAATTTTGTAAACAGTTGTAAAGTGGGATGCTTGTTATAAATAAATTAATCAATCATATAAAGCGTTTTAAGAGCATGATTACAAATTACAGAATTATTCCTTAACATTTTTATTTTGAAGGTCTAAATTGGATTTTTCAACTATCATTTATAGAAGCTGCATTTTATGCTGCATAAAACAATATTAAGCTTTGAAATATTAATTCACAATTGAAAAAAATAACTTAGCTCTTATCTGCTATAATACGATCCTTAACATCGTAACTTAGAAAAACGGTTATTACTCCGATACCAAATAATATTTCACGATCTAGAAAAATTTGTGAAACCTCACAGAAAAATGGAGTGTTTCTTTATGCATACATGGAAACGTCGTGTAATGGCATAATGGCTTCGTTCGTCTTTCACGTGGAAGAGAAAAACCATCCATAACCCCTAATATAAACTGAGATTCGTCCTTATTTCGTCCCACCGAAAAGGGAAAGCACTTAAAATTTCACTAGGGCAACACCTAACGAACTCCATTGTACTATTATTTATCCTGAGAGAGGGACTCTTAACAAGGTAACGCCGCCGTCGACTTTATGAAATACGAGTTGGCGGCTCTGGAAGACGCGGGAACAGGACGGGCTATACATCAAATTTAACTGGATCTGCGCAAGTTGTGCTAAAAGGAGAGAGAGGGACTTTTAAGGGAGCCAGTTCGCTGGGACAGTGTCGAGTCCGAAAATTAAATCGTCGAATTCGGGAACCGGCTTGATTTATTAGCTCCAGGAAAGAGGGGTCGCTGAGAAATTGGTTAAGGGTTGTGGTTAATTTATAACGGTGTCAGGGGAGGCCGGTGGTTAATTTCGTTAGCCGTGTAAGTACTACATCACGTACGGATCTCGTTGGACAAAAATGCTGCTGTTGAATTTAGGGCAAAGAATAAGATGTGGGGGTGGGGCGACTTAGTTTTGTATTATTAATCGGTGTTTCGCGTTGTTTGGTTGTGGAATGAGCGCTCTCCGTGGGTTTAATTAAATGTGGGGTGTTTAGATTTGAGTGTCTGGGGAATTTGTGTAGGGGGGATTTATTAATTTTGTTCGTGTTTGTACTTTTTGAGTGTAGTGTCCTTGGGAACTTAAGTACTAAAAGGAGTTAAATATTGCTGGTTTCGTGCAAATTCGTCGTATTTAGTGGTTAGCGTGAGATAACGTTTATTTTTATTGTTAACAGATTTGATATTATACAGATTTGAACAGCTTAATGGCCTTGAAAAGGAAACTCAGAATCGCCACAAACAAATTAACACACGCGTATATTTGTTTTTTTGCGTTAAAATAAATATATGTTTATGTCAAAAACCAAACACGCGAAGATTCATCTCTTTTTACCCGTCGCTCTTTTATGACGTGCAACTGCGGAATCTGTTGAATAATGAACGGTTAAATGTTTGAGGCAGAAAAGCACATAACACTAAATAACCAGAGATATTCATCCCTTACATAAAGCCCAGTTCCTTATTAGCAGTCAGGATAGACCGAGTTCTTAAAAAGAATAATTAAGAAGATGAATAATTCACCAAGTACTGCTATTCGCAGATTAGCTCTTGCCTAATGATTGGTGCTCATGTGGAGTAAGAGAGCCACTCCTTGCGTTTTGAAGTCCTGTCCCTTGACGTATTAGCTCTTTGGATGAATACAAAGCAGCGCTATTACCTTTAATTGCGAGTGGTTAGACTTCGGTTACAGAGAGGTGTTCTGGTTTTGAGTTTATATATCATGCACGATGCACTTCAGACTCAGTGAAATGAACTTTAAACAAATACGTCAATTTTTCTTTCTTTTAGAATTACTGCGAGGGAAATAATGATGTTCGAGAATGCCGCAGGTTAATGATATCTTCAATTTTGAGATTATTTAGAAAATTAAATGCAGAATATTCCCAATGGTGTAATTCTGGGAAGAGGAGAACTTCGGTACCGAGCATGTCCATTTTCTCTAGGGGTGGTAAAAGGCCAGTCGCTAAAATATTCAGAATGGAAAATTTATGCTTAGACCTTTCCTTTTGGTGTATTTCAACGAGGAAACGAAAATGAATTTTATTACTCTCTTGAGGTTAGGGATATTATTGCATCCCAGGAGTTACAGACAAGACTGAGTGTTGGTATTTCTGTAAAATATTACCTAACATCCACTCAAAAATGTTTGAGTGTTATTTTTATTTTTACTTAAATAAATAAGGGTTCCCCATCTATGTTTTAATTTTTCTAGTTCGTAGAGATTTTATTGTTTTCAAGAATTACAATTATTTAATACGCCGTGTATAGGACCAAAGAAAAATGCTATCACTTTTTTGTGTAACTAACTCTGTAGTATAGAGAGTAAAATCTTTAACCTTGTAGTTAAATAAAATCCCTTTGGAAGATTTAATTCACGAAGTATAGAGCATTTTCAATCACATGACTCTGCCTAACAACGGCCTTAGCAACGTTGTTTATTCGCCAAGTGACGTCATGTGCGAATGCTGCTATTGGATACTTCTATGTCCCGCCCCTAACAACAGCCTTAGCAACGTTGATTTTGTCCTCCAAGTGACGTCATGTGCGAATGCTCTATAACTTACAAAATATAAATACTTTAAGGCCGGGCGCGCACTAGCGACTAAAGTCACGGCGACCAGGATTACTAGTACTATCAAAAATATCATTAGAAAACAATAGAGCATTTTCAATCACATGACTTTACCTAACAACGGCCTTAGCAACGTTGTTTTTATCCTCCAGTGATGTCATGTGCGAATGCATCTATTGGATGCTTATATGTCCCGCCCCTAACAACAGCCTTAGCAACGTTGTTTTTGTCTTTGTCACCGTGACAAAAGTCGCCCGTGCGTAGAAGCATCCAATAGAAGCATTCGCACATGACATCACTGGAGGATAAAAACAACGTTGCTAAGGCCGTTGTTAGGTAAAGTCATGTGATTGAAAATGCTCTATTGTTTTCTATTGATATTTTTGATACTAGTAATCCTGGTCGCCGTGACTTTAGTCACTCGTGCGCGCCCAGCCTAACTCACACAAATGTATCCCAAATAACTACAATACTAGTATTTTGGTGTAAACAAACAAATAACACAATTTGGTGCAAATAACACAAGAAAATATATGGCATATAATTTGAATACTGGGTGATCTCAAAACCGCGCAATTACTTCACAGTTTATGTACTACTTCTTAAAGAGGGGATTTTCTCCCGTATTTTTTAGTAAGGGTTGTAGACTATTATTTGCTCGTTTCTTATGTTCGTTATCTTTTGAGTGTATTGAGATGATCTTGCACTGCTAAGTTCAAGTGTTCTTGTAAGGATACCCAATATAAAATATGTCATGAGTATTACGTTTGTTTTAATACCTATAAAGTTTACATTCCTATACAAAACAAGTCTGCTTCTAATGAATGATTCTTTCATGGATGATTTTCAGCAGTTTTTCCAAACCAGCGATTAAAAGAATATGTCTATGTTCCAATCCTATCTCGAAATCCAATAAATGATAATGTTTTTGATATCTTTCTTATGTGGTTTCCTGATCAAATCCAGTAAACTCGGCCCTAGGAGACAGTGCTGAATGTGCAAGTTGAACAGGCCCTGACGCAGACAATAGGAACAAAGAAATGCGGGAAAAAAATCAACAGGAGGAGTCAGAAAAATAAAGAAGAAACCGTTATTAAACTTCTTCACTTCTTCTGGCTGTCACGCTCAATGCTACTTTTTTACTCCAGGAGACAAAAGGACATGGAATCGATACACCCTCTTCCACATCTTCGGAAATAGAGAAGGATAATAGAAAAAAAAATAGAAAAAGAATAGAAGGAAACAATGGCTGTAGTGAAGGCCCTGGTGCCAATAAAAAGCGCCCGGTGTAAAAAAAAAATACTCAAAAGTAACAATAAAAAAAAGAGCCGAATACACAATGGTATCCACTACGAAATTTCCGCTTAGGAGATTCCGGCTCTAAAAAATAAAAATGCGAAAACTAAATTAAACTATAATAATAAAATGAAAAGAAGAAAAACTCGTGACTATCGCTAAAAGAAAAGGGTATATCGATATATCGGAAACTGGGAGATAGAAGGGAGGAGGATGGTAAAAAATAGCGCGGAAAGTGAAATATATCGCTGTGCGAAGGAAGTCCTCTCAATTTTCTGGTCGAATATGCAGTGCCCTTTATATACGCCGCATCAGTAGGTGTGTATAAAAGCAATAGTGAGAAATGGCGAAGCGAAGAAGGCAGCTACACAATTGTATCTCCCCTTTGTTAATGCAGTTACAGGGAAATGGGGAATGAAATGTATATGTTTTTTTTTCTGCAGATTCTCTGATGAGAACATCATCCCCCGGAGTAGATGATGCAGAATTATCGAATCGGAGGGTTCTTTTCTTCATTTCACTTTGCGCTTCTGATACAATCTTATCTCCTCTTCGGAATTGTTCGGTAAATTGTCGTGGATTTTCGGCGCGTCTGTTAACCTTTGAAATTCCTCTCGCCCTTCCCCCCCCCCGTTTTCTTCGCTTGTCTAACTTTTCAGACTCGATCAGTTTTTTTTATTCTCTCGGCTGAATGAATTCTAGCTGAATGGAATTCAGTTTACAGAAAGAGGTTATATAAAGGCCGTATCTGTGTTGCTTCGTTTTCGATTATCGCGAGGGGGAAAAAGTGTTTCTTTTCTTTCAAAACCATTAATAAAAGTCTTATCACCTTTCGGGCTGAAAAAAAAATAATCGAACTCATTACTTAAGCATTCGTCTTTCGAAAAGACTCCCACTCTATTAAAGTAAATTACTGAAGTGTGGATCCTAAATGGATAACACAGCTTATTTCCAGGAAAGCCTGTATCGAAATGGGTTTATGTTGCTTTGCGTTATTTTCTAAAAATAGTTGGCACACATATTAATGAAGTGTTACAATTTCAGAAGCATCTATTAAGTTCATCTAACAAACCATGAATTGAAGCCACACACACACATATTTTTTGAGCTGGATATTCGAGAATCAATGAAGATAAAATGTAGCTTCTTTTTTGTATATGTTATTTATACATTTCATTAGGGTAGTTCTTTTTACTTAAAATCATGGAGTATCCCATGCTAATTTCAAATGTTTTCTGATTGACTGGATTAATTAAATACGTGACTTTTATTCCCTTTTAGTTATGTTTTCTTTAAGTTAGTATACGTATTTTTAGAATCCATGATTCAAAGGTTTAATGGGAAAGCTTGATGGGGGCTAAATAAAGAATCAAATATTTTAGCATTGATGTTTAGTAAATTGAATCCTTTTTGGGACGATAGTTAAGCTTTCATATTTTTATTTTAGCTTATAATAATTTTGCATATTTTTTAGAAAGTTATGAATGTTTTTCAAGACTACAAAAATATTTTGCAGTCGGAATAAAATTGTTGTGTGCGTTAATTTATATCAAAATGCAGTAAAATTACTAATACATATCAAGCAATGATGATATTACTTGTCATCTTACTTTAAAAAAAACGTATTTTAAAGTCTGAATTAAACTGTTGTGTGAGGTAAACTTTATATTTTATCAAAAAGTAGTTTGGAGTTTAAATTACTAATACATTTCAAGCAAGATGACATCACTTGTCATCTTACTTAAAAAGGAGGAAAAACGTATGTAAAAGGCTAGATTAAATATTGTGTTAGGAGAAACTATCTGGTATACGTTAACAACTATTTTTCATAAAATATTTGGCAATGCTCACGATTTAAACCTTATGCTCATTAGTGGTATTTTATCCTGATATATTATTTTAAGAAACATTTTTCAAATTCACAAATTTTGATGTTATTTTAACTTTTTGGTAATCATTCAAATTTATTAAAGTGTTTGGATACCTGGTATTGATTGTTGGTATTCCTCCCAAAGTGAAATCATGGTAAATATACACCAATATGACTAAATAAAAAAAACAGACTTAAATATATCAAGCAACAAAATGATGCTTATAACATAGCGTAATTTGTTTTTATGATCACTTACTCGGAAAATATCGAAACACTACGTAAACAGAGAGTAAACTTTGCTTGATCAAATTGAAAGTGATATGAGCGAGCAGCCTGTTCATAAGTGCCCAACATCACCTTAAGCCTTTCTTACAACCAACACCATCTTCTATCTATCTCCGATGGGATTTCCACCCAGATTTTTTCCAATTTGTTTGCTTAAGCTCTTCCCTCTCTAATGTATCGTATCCTTTTCAGCGAAGGGGGGGGGAAACATATTTTTTTCCAGGCTGTTTTCGCAGCGCGTTTCCCAGTTAGGAAAATGCAACAGCTCGATAATGGTGGTTTGCGCAACCTGTACAACGGTGATTGAATCAGGTTCCAAATCCCCGCCCGACACTCGCTGGCAAATCTCGGGGAAATTCGAACAAACATCTTTTCGGCGGGGTATTAATCCCTTACGGATTTTTCACGTCTTCTTAGGGGCGTTTTTTTCTCGCTCTTTTTCTTCGGAGGTGTGCGTTTTGCTGTTTTTTTTTCCATTGCCGTGATTATTTTTTATTCCTGGCCTTCGAACTAGAAAAGCGGCGATTTTACGGGTTACACAGTCTGAAAAAAAACTCTTGGAGGGAAGGAAAATAGAGGTAAATCCTTTGAGGAAAGAAAGCATGAGAAGCTATTTCTAGAGTATACAGTGGATGAAATATTTGGCCATTTTTTTTTCGCTTCGGATTCCGGGGTATGGTGGTGGTGATTCTTTTTCTAGGGGATGTTGGAATCAATAGAGCCTGAGAATTTTATGGGAAGTGTTTTTCGATTTCTGCGGATTTTTCCAACCGAAACTTTGCTAATCTTTTTGAAATAGTTCGCCTTATCAATATTTAGCGTATTCAAAAACGAACAAAAGTACGAGTTTAGAGAAAACGCTGGGTCATTTTCATTTCTCGCATATAGTATGCTTGTAAATCCATCAATACCTATCAATGTTATTTTAGTCCAATGAGGGAATTGCATAGGTGAGCGATTTGCTTAATTTTACACTTTTTTTGATACGTTATAGTTTAAAATTCTCAAATATCAGATTTTAAAATTCAAAAATATGTTTTAAATAACTTAAAATTCGATTTTATTTTTGCCAAAACACTAGTAAAGTCATGTGATCAAAAAACGGGATTTGACGTCACAGCGCCGTCGAAACAAGTGAATTGTTGAAAATAAAAGAAATCAGACTTATCATAAAACCAAAACACGCATAAAACTCGTCTGTTTCTCTAGTGAACGGTCAGAAAAAGAAAAAATTAAAACTTTGAATCCTAATAATTCCAAAACCAATTAATATTTTTTGAAAAACAAAATGCCAATCTTTTTGTAAAAAATATTTGTATGTGTCTTTAAAATATCAGAGTTTTTTTAGTTAAAACTTTGTGAAGAATAGCAGAATGAAGCAAGCTAAGCATACAATAACATAATGGGTCCAAGCGCTGTGACGTCACACAGCAGCCATAACGAAATTACTGTTTTTCCCGCCAATACTGGAAACGACATTTTAAAAATTAATATCTTGGGGAATAGTTTTCCGATTTCAATAATTTTTACGTCATTTTTCATGGATTTTCATCCTCTATCATAATAAAATTTAAAAAAAAATGTGCAATTCCCTCATTACATTCATATAGGCTGTTTAGGATGAAAGTGGTATTGGTCCAAAATTACAAAATTTGGAGAAAAACACGGGTTTGGATTTCTTTTAGGATTCTTTACCTAGAATGATAGTCACCCAAGTCAAAATCTCAATAAGTGGCCCATAAAATCGGTCTAAAAATGCTTTCTACGTAGGAACAGCACAAGCGCCAATAGAGAAACCTTGAATTACTCAAAACTACGTTCAGTCAACTTATACCACTTTCATCCTGACCAGTTCACATACTTATGCATTATTATTTATTTGTTACTGCATAATACATAAAATGCATTTGTGTTTATGCATACAAAGTAAGTATGTGCATGTATAAATGAAATCATCAAAATGTTATGCCTTAATTCGTTCTCCTATTTATGACAAAATGGTACTACTTGAAATAGTGCAGTCGAAATACATTCGTTATGGTCGTAATTGATAATCGATAGGAAAGAGCCCCGAATTCCTTGCAAAATGTGTTGAATTTTCTTTTCTTTCAAGTTCGATGGTTTATCCTTGCACAATAGTACAATTTTAAGAATAATAATTTCGAAGAACCTCTGAAAAGAGTATCCATTTTAATTGCTCTGCATGCTAATTTTATGTTGTTCAAGACAAGTACTAAGGGACTTCCCTCTCGAGCAAAACCCAATTTGTGGGTAAGATTTTTCTCTTTGAGAGCCCCCCACTAAGCACTCAGCTTTTAAGGGAACAGAAGTAACTCTTGCGACAAAACCCCGAGGAATTCGCATCGATCCCAAATTCCTCTCAAGCGAAACAGCTTCCACTTAAACCGGTGGCACTGCCTGCTTTGTTTATCTGTGTATCACAATCATCAAAAGCGGACAAAAAGACACGAGCCCTGGCTAATAAATTGTCATCGACCTAACTAACACCCGGCGGTAATTGTTTCATTATAAAGGTGATAACACAGACTTGTGCTAGCTCATACACTCCCCTAATTAAAAACTCGCCGAGTGCATCCCGTGGATCTTTTTGCTGCGGCAACGGCGTCGCTCCTGTCCAGCACGGAAGAAGGGTGAAATTATCCCGCGATAAATTAGAGTTTTCAGCGAACGCCTTCGGCAGTAATTATAATTAAAAGAGGTATGCTGAATCCGGTTTTGCCCTTGCCTTAAATAAAGGGAGTTTTAATTTCGTTAATACGAAACGCTGAGAATCTAACCGAACTCAGTTTGCAGTGCGCTCCCATACCAATTAATGACCGAATCCTTCGGCGAAGTGGCTGCTGCTGCGAAGAAAATAAAACTGGGGGAGGAGGGCGAACGGGTATTAAATTCCTCTTAATAATACAAAGATCCGCCGTGTGCGACATTGTTTCGGTGAAGTATGCGCTTCGGGCGGCCGCCGGTCGAAAGATTCGCGAGGAGGAACGCGCGCGCACTTTATGAATGGTCGCTTTAAAAAGCGGAGAAATTAAAACTGATTAAGTTTGTTTCGGGGAACGCTAATTGAGTTTCCAGACTGGGAAGGACTGTGCACTTCATTCGTTTATTTTTTTCTCATAGGCGTTGTGTTGTTGAGAGTTTTATGGTTTAGAGCTGTGTTATCTGGAATGGAGCAGCGATTATAGTTCTTTATTCCGATGTGATTTTTCCCGATTTATTGAATCGGATACACCGTTAATTAGTCTCGAGCTCTGTAAAGTTAGTAATTAAGAGCAATTAGTTTTAAAATTGAGGTTTTGTTCGATGCTATTTGGAATTCCAATTTTTGTGTGGAGGATTCTTAGAAAAGCCGTTTGAAATTCCTAGAATTGGGTTTCTCACCAAAAAAGGGTACTCCACTCCATTATACATACAAATCCACTCATTTGACGATTGTATACATACTAAAAAAGTAAATAAATCATGTTGATTCGTAATTACAAACATGTTGAACCAAGAATGTGTATAAAGACAGTCAAATCTACCAATGAAAAAGAAAGCTACTGATTCAAATTTAAAAAGAACTTTCACTACCTATTTGCTAAGATATTTTAAAACTAATTTAGAGTGTAAAATCTGTTATGATTTACCGAAGACAACACATTTTCTCTTAAATAAAGAGTTCTAACGGACCTCCATTACATGTTTTAATTTACTATATTCGTACATTTTCAGTTTAAACTTTGGTTAATTTACGGAATACGTGTCGCAGTTTGGAAGCTTTACAATTTACTCTCTGATTAGCTAGATCTCTCTCCCACATAATAATTATTTCTCATTAGTTTTATAATGTTTTCCCCTTTAGAATTTAGATTTAACTTTAAGCTTTATTGGAAAAGAAATAATCATATTTCCAAGCTGGTTAAATTTTAATTGTGACCCAATTTGACAATACGTACAATCAGCTTTATCTTATAAAAACCAATATAAATACAGGAATTTTGAAAAAAAAAATCTAAGATGTTTAACCAATTAATTAAGAAGTTTAACCAATTAATTAAGAAGTTTAACCAAGTTAATCTTATTTCAAATTTCATAGTTTTAAAAAACTAATTTTCTATTTGATTTCTAAACTACTTTTTCTTTTTTGACTTCGTTGACTCAAATAAAATAATCGGTACTTCTAAATTAGATTAGCTAGACTTTTCTGAAGCTATTTTTTAATACTAACTTAACTCGTGATTTTCATACATTCGAATTCGATATAATGATGAGACCCCCATCCATCAGTAAAATTATACTTTTAATTATTAATAGGAATAATTTTTTAGGGTGATGGTCTATTTGTTTATAAAAGGTTTCTATCCTCAGAGTCAATGGTGAATGTGAGAAAACTGCAACAAAAGAAATAGAATGTTTTAAGGATAGTGTATTTGTGTAGAAAAAGTATACTCTCTGAAAAGATAGTTTTATAATCGACTGCCAATTTTAGTCGATATACACCCAAATCAAATATTAAAACTCGGGAAATCATTTGCCGAACCGCGCTTAACTATATGCTCGTCTTGTTCAGCATCTTCAAACAAACCGAGACCTTTGCTCGCTGGGGTCATGGATTTCCTCGACACATCGTTTGACAGTTAAACATGGCCGGAATCGAAGAACACCGAAACAAAAGACAGAAAACTAGGTCGTTAGCGGAGGCAAAAGTAAACAAGTTTCGGAGAATGGAAACGGATTTGTTAGGGGCGCAGCATTCGAAACACGAAAGTGGCATGCTTCACATAACTAAAAGAATGCACTTTCAGAAACGTGAAAAAAAGGACGTCTCAATTCGGAATCCAATAGCGTCCTCTGCCGCATGCAAAACATCGATTCCTCGTTAAGGACGCCATTTTTCTGCACTCCAATCGGCCTACTTTCAAGGACACCCGATATGTAAAGCTTCTCACCGAAAGGCCAAAAAGAAAGTGTTAGCCGTCCGCTTTGCTGATGATAATGAATGTGGCAGCTGGAAAGGAAACACATTCGGTGATTGTTGTTTACTTGCTGCTGGTCCTCTCTCTCTCTCCGCTTCCTCATGAAATGTAATCAAATGACGAAGTTGACTTAGTTCGGATTTACGATTCAGTTTCCAGGTTGCCGCGCATTTCAATAATGCTCTGTCCCGGTCTTCGCTTCAAATTGATTATTTATGTAAATTCTTTTAGTTTTTTTTTGTTTTTGAAGTTGAAAACTGTTCTTGGTTTTAAATTAGTTCGTATGCGACAATTTTTTTTATTTAAGAGTGAGAGGGAGTGTAGATACTTTTGAAAGTATTTTCTTGATGCATTTAAGTGAAAGTATGAGTGAATACTCAAAGTTTAGAAGCTCATGGTATTCAAACCTCACTCAAGGAAAAAACTACTTACGTGTCAATTTCCATTGGTGGTTATACAACCTCCCATGTACGTTTATAAAAACCCCTAGGTCGTTAGGGGTGCACTTCCAACTCCCCCTTCCTATGTGAATCTGAGTCGCAAAGCTGTGCTCTACCCCCTAGAAGTTATTCTTTCTTTTTCAAAAACTACTTTTTTTATTGCTTTAATATTCTTTCATACAATTTTCCAGAGAAATACCGTTTCTACTGTTGAAGTTTAGTGTTATGACGGAAAGAAAATTACAGACATATCTAGTTTCTGAATGGAAGATGTGAAAACCAATTATCCTAAACAATATATATTTGAAACATCTAAGTAAGAAAATTAACGCTGCAGCTATGATTAAAATTATTTTTGATTTCCAAGTCCAATGCATCAAGATTACATTGCTGGAATTTTTTATTTACTTTTTTTTGTAAATCAATTCAGGAAGAAGTTATTAAAAATAAGACTTTTAGGTTTTTTGTAGTTTCAGTAATCATGCCAATTTTGTTACAAATAAAGATGACAAATATCTGAGAGAAAAAGTAATCTGCGATGAAGTTTTTTTCATGTCAAGCAGTAGATTTGGATAAATCCCAATTTGAATGTGCATTCTTGAAAAGACCTAAATTTCAGGAGGTATTTCTTATACCTACCTATCTATAAAAATTTTTGAATAAAACATCCATAGCCTACCATTGGAATGAGACATTTTCGACAAGGTGTAAAACTGCGTTTGTCCAGCTACCCAGGTGTGAGATTAATTTTTGATTATTTACAGTTCAAATTTCCTCTCATATAAATTTTAGATTGAATGAAATTTTTCACCAACTCGTGAAATTTTACAGGTTCGACATAATTTTGTGCACCCATGTCCCACCTGCCAGGTGTAAGACTTGACTTTTTAATATCAGAATGATGATTATCAATTGAATGTGATAGTCTCGCATTGAATAAAATCATAAATGAATTTCGGGTCTGCGCTCCCGGTCTACAAATTTGATTCAAGAAATTAGTATTTTGCAACTCATCTTAGAAAGGGACTTCACGCACATGGATGTATACATGCGGACAAAACGTTTTCCTATTCAGCATTACGATTTTAGATTTAGTACCATAATTTATATTCATGTATAGCAGAAAGTACTGTAACACTAACATCAATCTCTATGAAGTAATCTGCACTGTTGTTTCCTAAAAACCAGTGGTATTTGGTCTCCTGTATGCCTCTGTTATGAGAGGAAAGAAAAAGAAAATAAGAAAATGTATTAGGTCTAAGAAAGATCCAGATAAATCAAGTAGATGATTTAAAATGAGTTTTTAAAGAGATATTCATGAGGGAAAATAATTTAATCCAGGAATGAATACTAAGGAAACATATTGAATGTTTTTCCAACATTTTATTTCGATATGGTCTTTCTCCTTTACGAAGGCATTAATTGCTTTCAAACTGATTATACAACTTTCGAATACCCTCTGATGTAAATGAAGTTTTTATGTAGGTAATTTTTACGAAATTCACGCTAAGCGTTTATTGTTCTTAAGGAATTTCTATACTCTCCTTTTATGTTTAATGTATTACTTTTCATTGTTTAATGTTTATTTTTGAATACATGGAATTTGAAATTTGGCTATTCTTTTCTTTAATAACGTGGTATTTAATTAACAATAATTCGTTATTCAAAGGAAACATTCATTAATAAAATTATTTACTGTAAAATGAAAATAACATTTTTGCTTTATAAAAGTTTTTCAATTATTTGTAAAAAGAGATAGAGATTCGTAAAAGAGATTCGTTTCATAGATTTTCATCACAATCCAGATTATTAAATGTCAAGAACGGAGTGAAATTCTTTCAAAAAATTCCCTGCATAGATCGGGTGTGAGTTGTATTACGTATTCTTTTTAAATTTTTCCCAAGTGACCGGATTCCATCGGCATTTTAACTACGTATATTTGTTATAAATGCATCCATATAAAAACGAAGTATAAGGAACCAAGGTTATAATAATAATAATGATACTATGAATAATGAAAAGGGGGACAAACTTTGAAGTTTAGTTCACCTTTTCCTTCACCTCCCTTCTTTGATAAATAACTTTTCCCATGCGTTATCAAAAATATTCTTTTAGTTTGGCTCTGCAAAAATGGCATGATGCCTCAATGTTTCTTTTGTCAGACATAAGAAGATGTAAAAACCATTAACCGTTTCAGCTCTTTATCTCATCACAAGGACTATTTATTGTCCCGAAAGCTATTAAGCTTGATGGATTACACACAGAACACTATAACAATTTCTCTTCACTGGAAAAAAACCCTTTTTTTTCGACAGCAAGCTTTCTTATATGGAAATGGGGTCCAATGCATATTTAGATTAGCAAACATTCATTAGACTCTACTGGAGTATTAAGCATTGATCAGTTTCCATGAGTTTTTTTTATTAATACTATTCATAATGACTGACACTGCCTTGTGGCAAAAAATATTTTCTATGCAACTTTTGAAGCTTTTTTATAGGCAATAAATTTCTGAGTTAAAAATAGTTCTTTCTTCTTTTTTTTTAACTAAGTATCTTATTTGTCTATGATGAACGAAATTCAATGCTTGTTCGAGAATCGACTGGCATTAGGAGGTCGTTTGTAAATTTAACCTTATACTTTTTTAACTTATAAACGAATGGTAAGTCCTTTTTTGCAATTGGTTTTGTTATGCTAGGAAAAGTGTCTCTAAATGTCATTTTGTATGGTGCAAATTGATGCGCTGAAGACTTTGTTGGGTTGAATATATTTTATGAATAACACGCAAGATATACAATTTCAAAAAATCAAACTTCCTTTTTTTTATTACATACCTAAAACCACTAATATTTTGATTCATGTTTACAAACTATGTGAAAAAACCCATTTTGATTTATTTGTTTTTATCAACTAAATATACTAAAAAAAAGTATGTATTATTCTTTATAATAAAGTATCTTATACAAGTATCTATTTTGTATTACTTTTAAGGAACTGAGGATATTATTAAAATATTTTTATACATCCTTTTCGAGTTTTGCAAACCCCCCACATATAAATACAAGTAGTTGTCATGCCTATTTTTGGAAACTGCAGTGAAGACTCAAGTTTACCTTTTTCAACTTCTAGCACATTTTATGTCAATATCAAGAGTTATTTGTATAACCAATATGACACCTAGATCAAAAAGGATAATAGCACATCTGAGTTGAAAAATTGCTTTGAATTCTTTCCAGACATCTTTCGAATCAGAAAAATATGAAATCTAGACGTTTTTGAAACAATCCGAAACTTTAAATCTAATAACCAAGTTTCTAAAAAAATGCCGAAATGTAGTAAATAGTTTTTTTACCTCGCTTTTTTAGAAGTTTTTTTTTATTATATGTATTGTATTTGATTTATTCCAGTGTTCCAAAGAATCCACTAATACTTTTATTTTTTGACTGAAAAATTGTTTTAAGGATATTTTAAAACCAGTTATTAATGTAACTTTCCAAATTATTATCACTATTGTAACTTTTACATATAACTTTATGAATGAATTTGCTCTCTACTGTTTCTATAATAAGAACATCATTTTATGTATTATTTGGAACAAAACTTGAAGTGCATCGATACTAATCCTAATCAATAAAGTCCAGGTAATAGTGTAAACCTAATAGGATTCTAATGTAATAATCATGCATAATTTAATTAAATTTCCATATTCACGCACCCGAATAAGACCCAAAAATCATTCAAGCCAAACAATCAACCACTGCCGGTGCAAGCTTATGAATTTTTAGTTGCATTGATTAAGAATCGAATGTTTGGGGTCTCGGTACCATTAATACGGACTTGAATTCAATGCTGGAATCCAATTTGTTTAGAGCAGTATACTGCAACTCCTCATTCATTTTCAAACACAATCTATTCAGCTAGCAGCTGTTGCGATGCCAACTGCAATTCTCAAAGATTAATAGTTTTCGCAGCTCCCCGATGGATTTCATTTGATTATCCAACCATTAAGCTAAATGTATTGTTTTCAAGCCCTGTGGCGTGAGTGCAGTTGTTAGATGGGATGGTGTTTTTATGGTTCTTTGGTCCTGTGCTGATTTATCGCCGGTTTTAGTTTGCGTTCTTGTTCGGAGTCGTTTCAATTCTGGCTAAAAACTAAGGTTTTCATTTGGTATCTTATGCATTTTTATTCGTAACTTGCAAAACCTAAACAGTGAAGAAACTCAAGTATTTTACAAACAAAGCGATTAAGCATGTACATATTTTACTAGTACTAGACAAATTTTGTAAAAGAAAAGGCAGTTGATAAATACATGTCCATCTCTAAAACATCTGATAAGTTCTTAGCATCTTTACAGATGATAAAGCACTGTATTTTCAAACATAATAGTTAAAACCGGTGACAAAATCGAACAATAAATGGTCAAAAACTAACAAGTTACTTAGTTACTTTTTAAATTTCTG
Organism: Tetragnatha montana; assembly: GCA_963680715.1. NCBI lineage: Eukaryota > Metazoa > Arthropoda > Arachnida > Araneae > Tetragnathidae > Tetragnatha > Tetragnatha montana. Next base: position 1,369,061 of record OY796681.1, read on the forward strand.
GATAATTTTCAATAATTATAACTTTGAAATTTATTCAACTAATGCAGGAGCAACTATCCCCATAAAAATTGCATCTTATTTCCTTAATTAGACATTTATTAAAAATGACCATTCCTTAAATTCTTTGATTTTTTTTATCCTTGATTGTTGAAGGAAAAATTATTTGTGATTTATATTTAAAAATTGGTATTGTAAAAGGGCTTAGGATCCTTCTCAATAAAAGAAAGTTTTTATTTTAGCAAATTTTTGTTATTGCTATTTTTGAGCAAATAAATCACTGTATCAATGCGCCCCAAACAAATCGTTGCATTGTTTGGGGTGTAAAAAAACATAGTGTAATTTTGTTACAAAGCAAATTTTTTTATCGTAATAAAGAATATGACTGATTTTTTAAATCGTTGTTGTTTTTTTTATTTTTTCGGATTTTTGATTTTCTTACTTATGCTTGGTATTAGTTAATCCGAGAGAACGAGGTTGTCAAAAATATTTTTTCAAGTTTCATTTGGATTTCTTCATAAAACGGTTGCCTGTAAATTTGTCTTCACCTTCATGAGTAAACAAGATTGTCTGTAGATGTTGCTTTTCCTTCATAAGCTAATTATAGTAGTGAAAACAACACACATTTTGTAAATGTTGTTTTCCCTCGATATTTCATTTACCGTAGTGAAAACAACGGGTAACCTGTAGATGTTGCTTTTCCTTTAGAACACAATTACAGCAGGGAAAATAAATGTTTTTGGATCATGTGACGATGTATTAAAGACTGAACTGGAGGTTTGAGTTTGTTTTAGCAAAGCTAACACTAATAGTAGAAAAGTAAATAAAAAACTAAACGCGTTTGTGTTCTTAAAATTGTTCCAATCTGATTATCCTATCAAAAGTATTCAAAGCTCTATAGCAAATAAAAATAATTTTCTTCTTACAAGGAACTTTAAACTCACCAGTTTTTCTTAAGATTTACTCGAGAATATTTCGAGGAGGTACGTAAATCCGTCTTATACTTTCGTAAATATTTTTATTGAACATTTAAAAGCCCTTAAAAGGAGGTGATGCTCTAGCGATGATTTTTTTAGAGAATAGAGCAATTAGCGGGTGAATATTTTTTATTCCATTTGACGATGCATCATTTAATCAGATTGCCACATATTAAATGAAAGATCGCAGTTGTGGCATTTTTATAACTTCCACTTTCTTCAAAGACACATATTGAGGTATTTAAATAGGAAAAAAGAAATTAAGGCTGATACATATTACACACATATTAGCTATGATATTCCAAGGAAAAAATGTTAAATAAGAACATTTATGTTGGAAACATTTAGTTTACTTACACAATTAGATTTGAGACTTATCATCATCACACATTCACTCACCAAATTTCAACTAATATCAATCACATTATACCATTAGCGACACAGATGCCACGGTTAGCCTAGGGTAGACCTCGGGCTGGGCATGAAAATTAACATTAAATTTAGAATACTAGGGTATAGGGCGCATGTGCTTCGGAACATGGAAAACATGAATGTCGTAAGTTATATATGCAAGTTAGGAAAACCACAACCTTACACACATGTTATGCAAAGTGACCGCGGGACATTTAAATACCACACATTTGATGAGAGAGAACGCCTGGACTTACCTCTGGTCAGCACGCTCCATCAATGGGTTCCGCAAAACTCAGCCACAATAACTCAGACTCAGAATTAAGTTTTAAAAATTACGATCTAGTTTACTTCTGGACAAAAAAAAACTATCTAAAATGGACTAACAACTCATCAGCACTCAAACTGGATTTCCGAGTAGAGGTCAACGCGGACAAACCCCAGAACAACCTCCTGTAATAGTACCTCTTCTGACACGCGTCATGTACCTCAATTTGTCTATCTCCCCTCGTGCCGAAAAATCAGCCCTTTTTACGATCGCATCCAACACCGATGACAAACATGATTTACTAGCTGATGTTTTTACGACCCTGACTTTAAGGACCCTACCCGGAGAAGGGCATTACGGATTCAGGGATACATACTCTACGAAGAGGCCTCTTTAACATCCGAATGCTCTCTCTCTCTCTCTGGCAATCGAAGGATCCTTTAATACAGGGCATTCAACTTGGAATTGAGATCGTTTTTCTGTTGTTTTCTTGCGTTTGAACCGGATTTTTGGATCGGGAGTTGGATACGAGGACCATAAAAACCTATTGCTGTGTTATTACGCGGATCATCTTTTTAGGGAAGGTAAAAGATGTCGTTTTTTGGTGTAGCTTCCTTCAAATAGATGGGATATGTGTTAACATGCTTGAGAAAGTGTTTTTGAGGGGAGTTTTAGAGAGGGTTATTGGGGGTATTATTTCCGGAAGGTTACTTCTCAGATGTTTATACATTGCATGAGAGATGTTTTCTGACTCAGAATGAGTTCAGAAGAAGAGCTGATCTGAATTCTTTCAAAGTTGTGTTTTGAATATCTTTCTCTAGCTTCTAGCTTTCTTGTAATTCTACTGTTTAGTTTCCAAAAGATATTTTTAATATGTTTTACTTATGAACTGTTTCTCATGGCGTATTCCTTTATCAGAAATTTATTGATAATGGTTTTGAGTTCTAATATATAATTGTTATGTTATTCTGCTCTTTTGGTGCTAAATACTTATTATTTTTTTATGTATGTGTGTGTTCGACTTTCTTCTTTTGTTTTTGTGTGTATTATTCCTCGTAATTTGTTTGATTTATTTTTGTAATAAATTCCATTCCATTTAGTTAAATTTTGATTTTGAGATTATAATATAGTTTCTACGTCATACAATCATGGAAATATTACAATATAGGTCTAGTTGGCTCATACCTTCTTACTATCTTTCTGAATTTGAAAGCATAAAATTTATTTTTTCACTGGATACTGGATTTTTTCACAAAAAATATTGATTCACTGGATTCTGATGGCATTAGCCTGAAACTACTTAGGGTGTTTGCAATAAATAACTCGAATTTTATTTCAGATTTTATAAATCACTCAATTACTATTTGTGAGTTTCCTGACTCACTAAAAAAGGCTACCATAACTCCAATATTTAAATCTGGTAATAAAAATATACTGTCAAATTACCGTCCTATATCTATTCTACCCTCTTTTTCTAAATTAATTGAAAAAACTTTATCAATGAAAATGTATAACTTTTTAAACCATACGAAGTTTTTTGCAACTAATCAATATGGTTTTATAAAGGGCAAAAATACTGAATCCGCACTTTTAGAATTTAATAAATTTGTATTTAACAGTATCGATAAAAATAGGAAAACAGCTGCAGTTTTTCTAGATATCTCTAAGGCTTTCGATAGTGTAAACCACTCCTTGCTAATTTTAAAATTAGAACACGCTGGATTCAGAGGCAATATTTTAAAATGGTTTATATCGTATCTATCTAATAGAAAACAACGAGTAAAAATAGGGAATAGTTTTAGTGATTATACTATTGTTAATCGTGGAGTGCCTCAGGGATCTATTTTAGGCCCTTTATTGTTTTTAATTTTTATAAATGATTTATGCAAACTGAAACTATTTGGTAAAATGATAACTTATGCAGATGACTCGGCATTACTATATTCTTGTGATAATCTCCTAGAACTTAAATCACAGATTGAAAATGACTTAATCGAAATCAGAAAATGGTTTACCATTAATGACTTATCTCTAAATTTAAATAAAACTAAATATATCTATTTTTATCTTAAGCAACCATTCATTCAACTAGATATTACATTTCATTTAAATTCTTGCTATAGCTCTTTTAATTGTAACTGTCCAAAGCTAGAACAAGTTAATAGCATTAAATATTTGGGTTTATTTATCGACTCAAATTTAAAATGGAAAACTCATGTTGGTGAGTTATGTAAGAGGCTTCGTTTCGCATTGGTTAAATTTCATCACCTAAAAAATAAAGTTACACAATCTTTTTTAAAAACCTTGTATTTTTCTTGGTTTTTCTCTTTAATCAATTATGGAATAATAATTTGGGGTGGAGACTATAAAACCAATTTATTGCCTTTAATTTCTATTCAGAATAAGTGTTTCAAAATCTTATGTTTAAATAATTCCGACTCAATTGACTTTAAAAGTTTAGGTTTACTCCCCGTGCGACATCTCGTTTTTTATAGAATTACACTTTACTTATTTGGCAATAGAAATATATGTAATCTAAAAAATACGGTTAACCAAAGGAGAATAAATGAAATTTATCAGATTCCTCGCTTTTACAAGGAGATATATCGTAAACATTTCTTTTATCTCGCACCTAAGTTATTTAATAGTCTACCTGCTGAGCTACAAAATACTTCTTCCTATCCCTTATTCAAACGTTGTTTACATAATTTTGTAATTTTTTTAAATAATATTGAAGACCTATTTTAATGGAAGCATAATGTATTTTTTTTTTGCCTTAGCTGTTTGCCAACTTGTATAACTTTAATTTAAATAATTCTGTCTTTTGTAAATTAAATTAATCATTTATTATTGTTATTTGTACTATGTTTTGTTTTTTTGCATTTTTGAATATTATTATTGCTATGTAATTTAACCCACCTATCTATTTATTTTATTTTTAAATATCACTCAATGTTCGCACTTTTTTTGGTTACCTGAACGGGATTGTTTCCCCTTGGTAACTCATATTATTTTATATATTTATTTGTAATTTCCATAGTGTTAAATAAAGATTATTATTATTATTATTATTTCTAGAGATGGTGATTAAGCCTCCCGATTGAAACCACTCATGTACTGAATTTTTACGTTCAAAAAGATACTAGATTATTCTTAAGAGATCCCTTGAGTTAACAAGGAGATATAGTTTTTTCTTAAATACTCTAATTTGCTTAACATTATTTAGTTTTTGAAATATACAACCATTCAAGAAACATAACTGATTTCAGAAATCCAAATATGGTTTTCTTACTTTGCAAAAATTTTCCTCATTAAATAGGCATCAATGTATTCACAATTAGTGTGATATGAATATTTACTCTAACGAACGCGGACCACTTATTCAACATTTATTAATACTTCCCCAAAAAGGGAAAAAAGCTATTTAATGCAGTTATTAATTCTACTTTGTGATATATGTTTGTGGTTCTAGTCAAAAGTTTGAAGATTTCGTCTCATTAAACGAGCTGCTGAATGCATCTGAATGGCCATAGTCAACATTTAAAGTAGAATTATTAGATACATTTAGAGCGTTTATTTTAATTAAATGAAGTGAAATAAGTTCCATTAAAATTTTTATATTATAATAGGATATCAATTTAGAGAAAAATCCTAAAATTCAGTATATACTACTAATTTTAAGGCTGTAAATTTTACTCCATTTAAAATTTAAATAGATTCATAAAAATAATGATAAATGAAAAAATAAATGAAACAGAAATTTTGCCTGTTTTTACTGAAATTAAATAGTGTATTTACATTTTTGCAATATTTAAATCATAGTATTGAACTAAATAGTTTGTAAAGAACAGAGTATCTAAATAACTAATTTTAAAACAATAATAAAATCCTGTTGTATCAATGATTTATGTAATCTCTATATAATTAAGGTATTTTTATTGAACAAAATACATATAAGTTTAACATAATATTAATTAATTATTTTGTATAATATAGAAGAGTCCAACTGTGTTACGTCACGAAGCACAAAGGAATTCCGCCTACATTAGTACAAACCTAAAATCATCTTCACTATTATGGAATACACCGGAAATGTTCAAGGGCTTTCTGTTCAAAGTAACATGTTGTTCCGGTTGAACTCATATGTAATAGAGATGCCATTTATTTTTGTTACAGTTTTGATAACAAATAATAAATGCTCTAATATACTTTTATTTCGCATTAGAAGTTACAGCAAGCAGAGTTACACGGCACGATAATTTTGGAAAATCATCCAAAACCCAGTTTAAACTGCAAATTATTTACCGTTTATTTATGCCCATTTAGTTAAAATACTTATAGCCCTGTTGGTGTTTTTTTCCCTTTGAATTTATTTAAAACACTTTAAACAGTGTTCCCTTGTACGTCCATAATCACTCTATAAATAACTTTAATATTCCGAGGGGATTTGCTCCCTCAAACTACATGCTATAAAGTGAGTGTTTAGAAAACTTTATGCTTCCAGCAGAATGTTTATGCTCGTCAAAAAGTTTTATTGACCTTCTCTGAAACTTTCGCGCTAAATATCGATAGATTAGTTCTTGTCGGTATTTAACGATGCAGTTTTCATAGCTCTAAAAGAGTAATAAACACTGATACCTGCAAATTGAAATGAAATGAATAGGGGTATAATGTATTGCAAAATTGACGTTTTTTTTACTTAGTACTCGTTAGGCGTTAATTTGATGGTTTTAAGTTACAAGAAAGTGCTCAGAAGTATTCTTAATTTGAAAATTTTTGGTCAAATTATTTTAATAAGTAGCTTTTTAAAACATTTAGATAACATGAAAGTTTGTAAAGAAACAGCAAGAAACTGTATAAAAATTCAAATGAAGAATAGTTAAAATTTTTATGACATTCAAGAAAGTGATGAATTTTAAGATAGTTGAGCTGTGACACGTTATTACGTGGGAGGTCATCTTTGTTCATTAAAAATTCACAATTTTCTTTTGTTCTTCTTATTTTTTTAGTCATTTCGTTAAAATAATTTTTAGAAATAATATAATTTATCGTAACGATTAGTGTAGTTTAATTCTGTTGATATGCCCTTATAATCTTATTCTATTGCCTGCTATTCTGTTTTCTTTAGTTTTCAAAGAATAATTTTCTGCAACATGTTAGTTGAAATGTTTACTGTTTAATAAATGTATAAAAACTTGTTTTACTTCTCCATCGATTAAGCTTAAACTTCAACTATCCATTTATTTTTAAAATATTAGTTTTTCTTAAAAGGGTTAAGTTACCTACTCTATTTTATTTTAAACATCACATTTAGTAAAAAATGGTAAACATGTTAAGTTTACATTCCTTATCAAAAATTTGAACTTAAAATTATAATACGTTGTAGTAGTTTTTATCATAAATATTTTTCTTGTATTTATTTAAGTAATTTGCTTTTAAAAAAAAACTACTTCTTATCTATTTTTCTTGATTAAAAATAAGTAAAATAATTAAAGTTTAAGGTCCTAAAAAATGGAAATTCTTTAATATTAATCGATTGTAATTAAGAATTAGAAGAGTACAAATACAAATACTTAAGATAGTATACTATATCCTATTTCATATTTCAAAATTAACAGAAATTAGAAAACGTACTTTTTTATTCCTAAAACCTTACATTCCCAAAAGATAACATTTCCCAGTATCATTATAAACCCTCAAATAATATCAGACTAACAGAAAATGAAAAAAAAAGTTCAAAGATATTCTGTCAATTACTACATATCTTCTTACCACTTAATTTAAAATCCCCCTTAAATCTCATAACTGCTTCAATTTGTCAACGCAGCGTAAAAAAATCCGCCAAAGATATACGCTCCCGATGGATCATTCTGGAAACTACGCGGTTCCAATCCATTCCAGTTCCACGACCCGTCACGGGTCCTTTACTCAATTAAGCCATAAGCCCGAACCAGTTCCACTGCGATTTCGGATCGCGATGATGAGTTTAAATAATGGCATTGGCAATAATTGGCGGAAACAGATGACGCCAATAATTATGCCGGGCACTTACAGAAACGCTGGGCGGCCAAACCTCATTAAGAGAAGGGGCACAAGGCGTTAATTACGTGATCGATGGGTAAAAGAAGTCAATTACTCTCTGTAATCAGAACTGCTCGGAAGTCGAGCGGGTAGGACGGATGTTTCATTGCCAACCCACAAAAAAAAAATCCGATCTTCCAAAAATGTAGGCGGATATCTCTGATTGTTATCTTAGTATTTCCTATTACATTCCAGTAGAAGTTTTGAGTACCATTCATTCGATACAGTGAGTCGAGGAATCGATTTTTTATTCGATTTCTGTGCTATCGATTTTTTTTCATAAATTGTGTAAGAACTCAAGAAATGGGGAAATTCAAGATGGGAGTGTTCCACAAAAAGAAATGATAAGGAATAGGGTGGGGTGGGTCTGGTTCTAGGGTTCTCACTTTAAAGATAGTTGGAAAGAAAATGATATTCTTTATCGTGCGCTCTTTGGGGGGATGGGTATAAAAGAACTTCATCAATATTGTCACCAGAACACTTTTGTTGAAGGTGTGCGCATAAAGATAATAGTTCTCCAAAACTTTCATTAGAAAGTTTAGTTGTTATTTCTTTAAATGGTTAAAAGTTTGGCGAATGAACATCGTTTATAAGTTTGTGTACGTGTTAAATAACATTTATAAAACAAGCATAACATTTTAAACATCAAACTTTTTCCCCTTTATCCTACACACTAAATGTACTTTCAGATATCTTAGAAAATGCTCTACTTTTATGGGCAAGCCCGGAATTTTTAAAGATTTTTTTAGATAATATCCAAAATGTTATTTTTTAAAAATAAAATTCTAATTTAAATATTTTTATGAGTGTACCAAAAAGTTTAAATTTTAACTATTTGGATTTTTTAAAACTAATATCTGATTTTTGTTAGCCTCCCATTTCATTGACGCATCTAACGTTAAGCAAAATTATAAAAAGAAATCTGCATTCTGCAAGGTTTTCGAATTGAAAACACGTTAATAAAATGGTATTTTCCCTATATTCTATAAACAAAGAAAAAATTGCATAAATTGGAAATTAGTTGTTTTACTAAAAATTCAGTTCAATAGAATTGAAGCAAAAAAAAATTATTTCACTTCGATTGAACCGTATAGGGAGAATTTAAAAATAACTACGCAATCTCATCTAAATTAAGCTACACATGGTGTTGGAGCAAAATACTGCATAGAAGTTTAGAGTTTGATTCTCGATAATCTTAAGATTAGCAAGGGAGTTCTAGAATACCCTTGGGTTTGAAAGGCAAATTGGTTAAGAATTCAGTGTGTATTTAAATTACGCATACACGATAGACTTGAGAAAAGAGTGTTAACAAGATTTATAGATCAAGTTAGATTGTGTTATACGGGAATGTAACCGAATTCAAATTAGTGAAAAAGTTTAAATTTACAGAGATAGTATTTTTTATCTTTCTTCCATACGTACCGACGAATAATTGCTAGCACTAAAGATTGAGTAATTAATTCTTTGAGTTTAAATTAAGAAACTAGTTAAAATATTTTGGTTGCTAGAAACGTATTAGGTAACTAGAGAAAATTTTTTTTTGTTTTATTGAAGGCACATTGGTCATCTATAATAATTGAAGAAATTATGTAGGTTGTAAATTAGTGGGGTGCTTTAGAGATTAATTAATTTCCTGAACTCAAAATTTCCTGATTTTGAGTTAGACCTTAGTATTGGAGCGGTACAGGGGCAAACACTGGTTTACTTTAACTCAATAACATTAAATAATTCTCAAAAGTTGCCTGAAAGAGCTAAACCATTTTTCCTCTTAGCGACTAGTGTTTCTTTTGATCATTATTGCGAGGGTTGTTTTTTTTAACTTCCATTTTGCTCCCAAAAAATGTAGAAGGAATTTCGAAATAATTTTGCTAGTGGTAGTTAAGTGCATCTTTGACAACCAATTATCATCGTTTCCAAGAGAAAAATCGGTTATATTTTTCAACTGATGGCTATAGATACCGTTAACGACTATAGTATTCCTCCAACCTTTTCCCTACAGCCCATAGGGGTTTTCACTAACCTTCCCATTTTTAAATCTCCGATACGTCATAAGTAAAAATGAAACGAACACTTAAAAATTAAAATACAATTGAAAGTTTTTTTTCATTTTTGGTTACTTTTCCATACGGTTACATTGAGCTTGAAGCATTTGTCGTACTTGTCGGCAATCCTTTCAATGTCATCCTCATAAAATTGTGCTGTCAATGAATTGAACGGAGTTTTGACGCTTTTAAAGCTCCTAGTTGGTTAGATAGCGCGACTTCATATTTGTCACGACAATTAATCGATGTACACATGTTTATTAGGATGTAGCTGTAGCTCAACACAGAACTAGAATTTCGCACATGCAGAACATGTGGTTTTAAACACGCACACATGCATACTGTGCATATTACCTACCTACAAACTACTTACAGTTTAAACTGGACGAACGGATGGTGATCTCTATAGATAGATCATCAAAGGTTGTAGGGAAAATTCAAGGGGCACACTTGTATGTACTACTCAATAACGAAAAAATTGTCTAGTTGTTTCTTAATGATACCATTTGGTAGTCAGGAATGCACTTATCTACTGTTTGCAAACATATTTTGAAATTTCTACTACACTATTAGGAGCAAAAAGTTAGAAAACAGCCCTTGTGTTCAAAGTAACAAACCAGTAGATATATTATCTTATATGTTACTGGTAACAATCACCAGTAACAAACACTTTTCACAAAAGTAAATGGATTTTTTTTTTAACCGCATTTCCTTTTGATGGATATTCGCATTAACTGGCCGTAATTACTCGTAATTTAGGAAAATAGCAAAAATCCAAAAGGGTATAAACATTAACAGAATAATTTTAAAAATGAATAAGCCGTAAGTCAAATTTAACTTTCTTTAGTATCCTTCTTTTTATTAAGTAAACAAGTTAATTTTATAATTTAAAGACGTAAAAAAACCTCTCTGATTTAACCGGCATAGCCACTTTATTGGCATATTCTTGGTCTCTTTTGTATACAGTTGTATATTGTTCACATATTTTTGTACTTAAAGTCATTTTATGCAAGGTACTGGAAAACATAGTTCCTTTCTTAACAAGAATAACAATAATAGTCTTATGATGCAATAAACCTAAGCAAAAGTTGTATTATCTTCAAACTGTTAAATTACTTAAGTAACTTAAAAAACAATAGATTTAATAACGATGAACTCCGAGTTCATTGACCGTCAGTAGCTTCAGCAAAACCGAATGAAGTCGCCACAGCTAATGGAAACTTTGCCCTCAATAAATAAAACCTCCCAACAAGCGAGATAGGAAGAACATTTCGGCCAAATGATGCACCTTCGAAGCCGCAGCGGAAATGCATTACAAGAGAACGCATCATCGCTAAAGAGCGAATGCACGGGGCCGAATGAATTCTTACTCCTGGGCGAGCCCAAAAGCAAAGCGTGTTTGCAGACTTCCCTACTAAAAAATGAGAAATGATGTTTTCCAGATAAGGAACTGTCACTGGCGTTTGTCCTTTAGCATCCTATCGAGGGCGACCTATTTCTTCCGAATGGCCCGTCGGGAAAGCAGCGAAATTCCAGAGAAGAAGCGAATCGGCAGTAAACAGAGTTTTAGGATGGTGGGGATTATTCAGACTGGATTTGGTTGGCCTTTTGTGAAAGGAAGAACTTGTCCGTTTGAGTTAATGTCTGGTGTAGTGTTTTGTGAAAAAGTATCGTGTTGTTTGGTGTGATGGGATATAGTTTTAATAAAACATAAGGCTAACTTGCTGTATAGGCCTATTTTTATAGGAATTAATTATTAGGGTATGGTATATGTGACGATATTTACGATATTTTTAGCATTAATTTACTGTCGGTTGCAAAGAATAGTGAGGGTGTAGTTCTAGATTAATTGTACTATTAATTGATATAAGGAACTGGAGTATGAATGTAGTCAAAGTTTGTTGCATTTTTTTGTAAAGATATTTTCTTTGAAAGGACGATTTTATTTGACCTTTATACTTTTCGAAAACATGAAATAAATTCTTTCCAAATTGTTAATTATATTTACTTTTCTATTTGTTCATATAAATTTCCAATAAATTTCCCTTAACTTATTTTCTATTATTTAAACTTATAGAGTGAATAATGAATAATTCAATATTCTGAGAAAATATGTTGTTTTTAAAACACTAGTCATAATATAGACGGATATTTTATGTTTGAAACATTTTACCTCACTAATTGAACTCTTTGATCTTATTTGTTCTTTTAAAAGTTTCACATTCCTCAAGTATCAGTTTTCATAATTTAAAACCTCTCGTTGTTCTGTTTCTTAAAGTTAATACATAAATTATTTTGTCGAACCTTCAAAGTTAAAATTGATTCTAAGAAAGTATTTGTTTAAAAGTATCTAGATTGAAATCTCTTTACTAAATTAAAATAAAATTTAGTTATTTAATTTTACACATAAGAAGTGTATTTTTAAATTACATTTTAAATGAATAAAAACAAATAGAGAATTTAACACCGTGTTCATGTATCAGATTTAAGACTATAGTAGTATTTCTAAGGCTGGGCGCACGAGTGACTGACTAAGTCACGGCCACCAGGATTACTAGTATCAAAAATATCACTAGAAAACAATGGATCTCTATGAAGAAATTCTTGGCAATCGGCCAAGTGTCACGTCGCCTAGTGCGCGCACTCTACCAATACTTGAACTTGTTTCAATAGCCAAGGCAACAATTTTGTCTTTGTCACCGTGACAAAAGTCGCTCGTGCGCGATCAGCCTAAGATATACATACTACATACTTTGTATGAGCTGTAAATTATGTGATAATTATAATTATCTACTTATTTTCTAAAAATATGAAAAAATACCACTAATCAAGAGCAAAATCAGGTAAAAATCAAGGGAAATAATAATCAGGTTGTGTTTCATACATCTAAAATTTTAGGATCACTAAAAATGTCTAGGTCGCCTAAAGTTGCCTGCTTTCAAATATTCACATAGGTATCCTAAATTTCAGACACATCATTTCCACTCCATTTTCAGAAAATGGATTTTCCTTCAGTTGAAAACAGATAGCTTTCAAAATTGAAGGTAAGTCATAGTTTTAGTATGTATGAAATGGAGCAGGAATATAGATATTATTGACTTCTCCACGAAAAAGCCAAATATTTACAATCTTTCATCAAGCTGACGGGATATGTTAAGCATTCGGTTTAAATTCTTCTCGATTTTATTCTCTGTGCACTACCTTAACCCCTAACAAGGGATGATACAATAACAAAAAAAAGAAATGAAAAAAAAAATAATAACGCGTAGTTTTAGAATAAAGAAACACAACGAATAGTGATCAGACGAACATAACAAGAATAACATGGCACCGAAGTGAGTGCATCTGAGTTACAGAGAAAATTTGTATTTTACGTAAAATGGAAATTTTCTGTATTTCTTTTACAGGCTGACTCTTGTTTACTGAATATCAGCAAAAAACCCTATTTTTTCACAGTGGTGCTTGATTACAAATAAAATTTGTATTTTATATAAAAATGAAGATACGTTGTTAAAAGTATTGTTAAAAATCCCTTAAAACAACAGTTTTTTTGGGGATGCACTTTTTATTGAGGACTCAAACTCTTTAGTATTTTTCATGGAAAACTGCATAAAAAGTAGGTAGATAGAAGTTTGTTAATGTTTCTAAAATCTTTCTTGTCTTCTTTCAATCTCTTTTTCAATTCAATTTAAAATCTTTAAAATCTTCACCATTTTTCTTGGAAAAGGGTGAAAAATAAACCAATTCCGTCGAAATTTTAAACACATAATAATTCAATAAACTCAATATAGATTTTTTAGAATACTATCAAGTTCTCCTAGTCATCTTCTTGCTTGTTTGGGGCTGGATAAGGCAAAAGAGAATCCAGTCCAGGTCAGGGAATTTTTGAGAGTGTGGAATCTTTTGGACCCGGGGCTCTACTTAGATGCCTTTGGAATTATTCCCCTCCGGAATATTTCCAACAACCGAAATCTGGAAATTCCAAAGGCAAGATTCCGGAAGTAAGCGAAAGTCGTACTTAGATACCTCCGGAAACCGGGTTAGGAATCGAAGAGGGGCATTTTGGGTTCGAGACTACTTTATTTCCCACTCCGGAATAGCGGCAACCAATCAGAGCTTTTGTTGTGCGCTCTTGTTTAGTAAACAAGAGATGATAACGTGTCGTTAGATGACAATTCTAGATATATAGATTGGTTTTATATAGGTCCACATGGGTGTCAAAAGACACTTTAAAGGATGGCAGAACAATTAAATAATGTGCGCGACTAACAATAACTCGCCAACGAACCAGCAACTAGAAGCGATCCGAATTTTGATTGCTGTGCGAACAGTGTTAGGGGACTGTGTTATTGAAGTTTTCGTTTAGTTTGTATTTCATACAGACATTTATGTTCATTAGGGAAAATTAAAAATACAAATTAAATTCACTGTTTATGTTTCATTGTCAATCTCATAAACTAAGTTAGATTCTTTTAAGATTAATATATCTAGTTTTCAAATTTCTACAGATTTTCAGTTTTCTTATCTTGTCACACTGGGGGGGGGGCCTTTTTCATAGATTTCAGGATGCTGAATTAAACATGTCAATCATCTTTCAATATTATGAAAATGTTTCTATATTTTATTTTCTGCTAAAAGGTTTTGTATTTCACAAAAGTAATTGGGAAGTGATGAAGTATTTGTCAAAATTAAGAAACTTTACATTAGTTCTGCACCACTTCTATAATCTAAATTTCTTAAAATTGGAGGATGATAGAAGTTTTTTCTTGCTTTTTTTCTACCCATGATGAATTGATGACATTAAAGAGGAGAAATTTCATAATAATTTCTTTTTCTGTCTACAAACAATAAATTCTCAGTAAAGGGCAAATGCAGTTATTACTTTGATAAAGTTTTTTTACTTCATGGTATTGCATCAGCCTTTTGCTCATTCCCTTCCTGAGAAAGGCGAAAAGTTTCAGTTCAAAATTTCCCTTGAAGGTCATCCTGCTTTCTCCTTGTGTTTGATTGGTTGTCAATTGTATGGTGTGGTTTCGCTTCGTAAAACGATGAGGGAAGTCTAGTGAAAGTGTTTAATAGTTCCTGATTTCCCATGGCTGCGTATGGTCTGGGAATGTTTTCTTATAGTATAACTTTTTATTAAAACTCTCGATCCATAGATTTGCTACTCATTAACTGAACGTAGCAGTCAAACCCTCTGGTAAGGTCCCATTTTTTCATTGAAATGTATTTTTATAAATTTTCAAAACAGCTTTATTAACAAAATATATTTATTTCAAAATATTAACTTTTCTTGAAATGCAAGTTAAACCCAGTGGCGAAGCATGAATTGCAAAGAGGGAAAGCATTAAAAGTTGATTGTTATCTATCATATACTAAGCTGATTGTAATATTAGTGTTTATAGTTTGGTTTCTTTATACAATAGGGTGCCACTTGTTTTTTTGTTTGTTATACTGGATTATAATGCCAACAATAGTGGCACCCTGTTGTATAATAGCACCTAGTTTTATTCTGAATTTTGAAATTCCTCAAAGTTGCATCTGTTTCAGAGATTTTTGAAATTTGTATTTATGTCATGTTTAAGTAGCGCTTTCTCTATTTGCAACTTATGCTTTACCACTAGTTAAACCTAATTTCTCATAATTAACTCTCAACCCAAATCACACAAAACTGACAATTTCTAACACAATTATGTGAGGTGAGTGAGAGATTTTGGACCCCTCCCTCCCCCTTGGTGATTTTGCTAGACCCCCCTACCTCCTCAAATTCTCATGGAAGATTCATTCCCATATGATCGAGCCACATTTGTTTCGACTTGTCATATACAGTATACACGTTACAAAAGTTTTGATACAAATCCATGTTGAAATTAAATTATCATGACTGATTAGATAAGGATTTGCTGTTTTGACTAATGTGGATATTTTTCTTAAACTTATGCTAAAAATCTTGAAAGAAAAAGTTGACGTGTGATTTTAATAGACCCCCTTTCCTCTTTTTGACCTCATGATTTATGGATGTCCTCTTATGGTAATTTCTCAATGACGAAACCAATAGCTCGCTTTTCAAAATCGAAATTTGCATTTAAATGTTAGCCAACTCAAGCAAAAGTAATGGTTGTCAGTATTCAATGACACTTTGTTTCTATCCTTATTCCTACTGAAGTATAAGATCTAAGCCCACACGTGGCAGTATGCTATGAAAATTCAATTTGATAGAAACTTCCAACTATGATAAATCAACTTAGTGATATTTATTAGTAAAATGCTGCCAATAAGTTAAATAGGGAGAACCCAGCTAATCTTAGAGTACCATTTTCATTAGCTACAAGAAATGAACACATAGTAATACTACTAAAATAATATATATTTTATTGAAATAACATAACTTTATTCAAAGAAGTTATTTGAGCACTATCAATATTTTTAGAATTTCCATTTGGGCAGCTTTTTTAATCTACATGTTTAATCAAATCACATTCCAAGACATGCCAGAGTCACAACCTAAGTCCTTTCAGTTTTAAAATGATCTTGATATGAAGATCCATGCACATTCTAAAGATGAATTGTTAACTGAATCCTTCGCCGTTGTTGTAATTGGGATTCCTCAGCCATGGGTTACTCGAGTAAGAGATGTTGCCTGAATAAAAAAACAAAGAATGTTATAAAAGTTATTCACAATAATTTAATACATTTCCCACGTCCTTTCCATACTTGATATTTCCCCCTTCTCAGAAAATGGTTAAGATTTTACTCAATTTATAAGTATTCTTCACTCCACATTATTTGCCGTGTCAGGGAGTGAAGTTAAATTTTGACCAAAACTTAAATGCAGTTAAACAATTACTCCAAAATACACATTCAGGCTGTTGTACAAAAGTCTATCTTGAGGAATTAAACATTAGTTTTACTATAGCAATCACACCTATCTCATCAAAAGCCACATTATCGAGAAACTTTCAACGGACAAATTTCTCCGTTTCATTGAATGGCCTTATTACACCGACAGACATTTCCCCCAATTTCAGTACACTGAAAATCCATTTCACTGACAAAATTTTTCACTGAATTCCATGACACTAACACGCCTTAATTAATTGACCATTGGCCGAAAAGACAGGTGTAATGATCAATTCGCTGAAATGATCTGCCGGTGTTGTAGAATTCAGTGAAACTTCTTTGCAGTGTACTGGAATATGGAGAAGCATCTTGTTTGGAACACATTCTGTTAGTTCAATGGCCCATTTTGAGAAATAATTTGTTGGGGAAGATTTGTCAGTAAATTGGATTTCGGCGAAATGAAATAGGAGTATCGTGCTATTTTTTACCATTTCTTTTCTATCCTTACTGCCATAATTCTTCTAAATCTCAGACAGGTTATGGTTAGCTAAAGTTATGTTTTTTTTTTTTTCAAATTATTTGGTTATGCGGCATGTAACTATATAAAAAAATGCTATTCTACTGTATTATAATAAGCGAGGAATCAAAATTAGCATACTTCAAAGATAATTCAGTTAATAATGAAATGGGTAGGTTTTTTGGGTATTAAACAGTCCACTTTTTTCATTAATGTTAAAACTGTCACAAAAAAAAAAAAAACAGAAAATGATATATAGATGAGTAGAGCATTGAAGATTTTTTAGCAACTGTTTTGATTTTGGCTAATTGTTCAAATCAATTGTTTATCAACATTCTTTTTTGACTAAAAAACATGACTAAACTTGATGATAAAGAATGCAAATAAAACTAACAATGTCATATTATCTAAAGCAGAAAACACATAATAATATTTATTAATTGTAATATCTATCAGCAAAACTAGAAACTCATTAAATATTTTCCTATTCCATGCAAAGTACATAATTATATTAAAAGCATTCTACTTATTCACACTCTACATTACAATAAAATGTTATTTTACCTTTCAAAAAAAAAAACTTTGTTACTTCTGCAATAGTTTTAATAGGTCTGAGGTCCAATACATTAAGAAAGGCTGTGATAACAACCACATGGAACCTAGAATGGAACACATGCATTTACTAGCAGATAGTTTTTTTAAAAACAAAATAGTACATTTCATAAATCAATTACTTCTATTATCACAAATAATAAGTAAGAGTTCAACAGTGTTGTCAAGTAGAAAATCTTCTTTTCAACTTGCTTATGTGTTTTAAAAATTATAAACCAAAGTACTCTTTAAGAGCATAAAATATGATTAAAAGATACCAATTTACTAAATATTTCAATAACTTTTGACTAGCTAGATATTGTTCTCTGGAAGTTGTTCAGTTCTTATATTTCAGCAATTTATGTTATAAACTGTATATTACGATAACCAGAGTTGGGGGAATAATTGTGAAGACATCTACCAAATTAAGTAGAACCGTAATATTTGTCTCGAGTTACATTTCAATAAATCATGGTTAAATTGATCGAGACATATTGTGAGTTTTGAGAATTCAAAACTCCTTATAGAATAAGTAATCAGACAATAAGACTTTAAGAAATTCAAAAATAGTTAATTTTAACAAATTAATTAGAAAAAAAAGCTTACCTTGTTTTTCTTTCACCACAGAATGATATGTTCTGATGGCTTTATGCTGTTCTTTTCATTCTTCTATTTTGACTATTTTAAAAATTCTAATTACATTTAGTCATAAATTAAGAATTAATTAGACCTTTTGCAGTCTCTTCAATTAAAAAAATACAGGGATTGAATGATTTAATTAGATAAGATGGCCCTATTGAAGTTTGTTTACTTTCGTTTCCTCGTACGGGAAATAATTTCACCAAGCTTTCTCCCGCCGAAAAAATTCCCGCATTGCCAACAACTTATTCCTCGAAATTCCGGAAGGGAGATGTTTTCGGTTGCATCTAAGTGCCGCTTTTGAGTTTTTGTATCACGTGACTCCGGAAAGTCACGTGGTTCCGGAATTTTTCCAACGGGGAAATAATTCCGGAGGCATCTAAGTAGAGCCCCTGGTCTAGTCTAGTTTTAGATCAGGGAGAATAAGGAACAACAACAAGTTCCCAAATAATTTTCTGAAGAAAGAACGAAAGAAGAGGTGCCAGTTGCCTGAAATTGTATCATTAATGTTTCCTTAGAGTACCTTGAGAAAAAAGCTTTGCGGAAAAGATGATTTGCTTAACAATAGCAATGACAGACAGACTCACCTCACTAGGAACTAACATAAATAAGACGTCTAGATATATCCCCAAATCCCGCCCTCTGGCTACGCGCCTGGGTGTTATTGTTTCCTAAAAAAAGGCTGGAATACCGTTCCTGTGTCCAAATTGAGCCCTGTGTACAGGTTCATACTTTTCAAAAATATATTTTATTCTTATAAAAATTTAACATTATTTCGATACTCTAAGAAGCTCATTAATCGTACTATAAATCTTTAAACACTTCATAGACTTTCGTTTTCTACCCTTCTGTCATTTGTATGATTTAATAGAACACATCATTGTACAAAAAAACCGTCCTTTCCTTATATAGAAGCAGCCTATTATTTTTGATACTGAAAAACCTGTTCTTGTAGAAGAATAAGCTATAAAATGTCTTAATAAATACACGTTACAAAATATTGTGGGAATGACGTATTACCGAGAGAAGAAGACGACAACTATCGTGAATCCCGCACGCGCCTGATGGCGCATGCGTCACCGCGTGATGCTTCTTATCTTGTTATATTAAAACTTGTGTTTTGTTCAGCTCAGTTAGAAGCATTTGACCTGTATTATTTTACACGTTTTATTACATATATTTAACTTTTAACCAATAGTTAATCTTCTTTAGTTATTTATGGCTCCTATTCTATAATATTTCTTTGAATATTAATAATTTTTTCAACACTATTCCAATCTACTGTAGCTCTTTTTGGTCACTTTTCATCACATTCTTCGATTACCTAATCGTAGTATCTTCTATATATTTCCAAGAAAGATACATTGCAGATTTCCAAGAAACGTAACAGTAAATAAAACGATACAATTCCAAGTCGTTTTCATCAGTGACTCCTCACAAACACACCGATTAACAACACAAAAGGGTTACTACGAGCAAAAAGCGAGTTTAACATCATTACATCTGGATACAATTCCAGCACAAACCCATAAAGCCTTCCAAGGAATTAGAGGGGGACTTACAGAGGGTGGTAAAAAAAAACCCACTAGGGGGGTGGCTTTTGATTTGTGCGTTTTTCGCAATAAGTGCTCCCCTCGCTGCAGGATTTAATGAGGTGAAGGCGTTTGAAGAATGACTTTGTTCGCTGCTGATCCCCTTGCGGCTACTGGCTCATTAGCCGGTGCTGTCAAGAACTTGCTTACCACTCAGTATTTTTCTGTTACTCCTTTGTTAGCTGCTGGATTTATTTTGTAGCCGTCGTGTACTGTATAGCTTATCTGCCACTCTTGAC
This sequence comes from Tetragnatha montana, assembly GCA_963680715.1. Taxonomy (NCBI): domain Eukaryota; kingdom Metazoa; phylum Arthropoda; class Arachnida; order Araneae; family Tetragnathidae; genus Tetragnatha; species Tetragnatha montana. The sequence goes on from OY796681.1 coordinate 1,389,255, forward strand.
TCGCTTTTTTTTCTCTCTCTGTCCCGGTGTTATTATCCGCCTGGCTTCTTCTAAAATTTTGATGGCGTCGTTGGAGTTTTGCGGACAATGGACAAGATCGTGTCGAAGTTCGGTCGGGGGAGAGGCGTTTCAATGTCCGTCGTGTGTAGGGGAATTTTCGATGGATGGTTGGGGATGTTTTGAATGTAATAAGATCGTGTGTTTATTTCAGTACAATGCCCCGTCACCAACTTGAAATATGCATGATTATTCCTTTTCTAAGTTACCCTTCTAAAATTGGTCAGTAAATTTACATCATTAAATAAGGTAAAACAGTATTTGAAATTACCATGGATGAGTCCCCCGTGCTCTTTTAGTGCCATCGAACTATAGGCTTTATTACTGTTTTTTTTTTCTTTCTTTGCTATTTTAACATTATTTATATTATGTGTTATTGAATGGTATGTACAATGTATTTTGTCTAAACAACCTTTTCTGTTTAATAAATAAATGTCAAACGCACAATTTGTATTGCAAGTTTTATATTTCCTTTTTTCGAGAAAATACTAAATCATCTAATAGATAAAACAAAAAATATTTAAAGGTCTCTGAATTATACCTTGAGTACATAAATATAACTATTTACTTTCATATAAAATCCAACATTCTAGGCTGATAAGAAAGTGTACAGAAATGTCATACAATTGACTTTAGAATGTTCATTTAAATACAACCCCCCCATAGTTTAATAAAATTTTTTACTTTTACATTATTGTATATTTGATAAACACGCTGATTTAATTTTGGAACCTATTTTTTATTTTAAATAGAGCTATAAATAAACGCAGCTTGAAAACAAAAGTCATTATTCCGTTCAGAAAATTTTCCGTTTACTTTAGATGGGACTTTTAAAAATATTAAAAAAATATTTGTTCAACAAAATGAGTTACGTAAATATTTACTTGAAATATTACTGTACAATATTTTTATCAGAATACTAAGCCATTATAATAGTTAACTAAACTTTATGCGAGTAAAGTTATAAAATAATCAAGTTATGTTCTTTTTTTCTTTAGAGTACCTGATGATAATTTTTAAAGGAATATGAAATGGGTACTTTTGTGATGAATTTTTTCACGTTTTTTGAGAAGAAGTTATTAAATTGTGAAGAAAGTTTATTCCATTTCAACGTTTTACGTATTTAGGTACTTGAAATACAAAAGCAGTTATAGCTTTATTAGATTCATAAGAGAAATATTTCTCCTTGACTTTTATTTTTAATTGCACTCATTAATAAATGGAAAACTTAGAGTGAATAATTTTCTTATTTGTCTCTAACAATTAACGATGTGGTCGATTAATGTTTAACTCATTCTCTTCTGAAACTTTTATTTTCAAATGAAAATATAAAAAAGGATTCTAGGAGGTTAAACATTTATTCATCATAAAGAACGAGTTCTTGATCTCTCTATGTTAACATTACTTACAAATTTTCAGTATGGCGTTCAGTACATACATCACTAATTGGAAATCATTAAAAGAAATTTTTTAAATTCTTTACTCTCATTATTCCTTGAAACTTTGTGATCATTTTCAGATATAGAACCTGTAAACAGGTTTTCAAAATTAAATAATTATATTTTGATATGATGAAGTGAAAATTATTTGATATAAATTGGTTTTCTAAGCATGGAACCAGTTTGTAGTAATTAAAGAAAATTTTTGTTTTGAAAATCTATTTCCAAAAAGTATAACTTTTCAAAAATGAAATCGAGGATTTATAAATATGAGGAACATAAATATTTTTATACGTAAAATAATAAAGGTATTATTTTAAAATGTCCAGTTATTTTTTTTGAATCTAACTCAAACATATATAAAGCTAAAATCTACTGGTATTTTCATTTATAACTTTGTTTAAAAAAGCCTTGATTGTGGTATGCAAGGTAGCATAGTATTTTAAACTGAAGCGACCTTACGTTAAAATGTACAAGCACAACCCTATTGGAAAAAGTTCACAAAACCAGTATCAAAATGATACTAGAACCAGTATAAATCATACTGGAACTAGTATCCATACTGGAAAAACATACAGGAAATTTTAAAACCAGTATGACACCATACTGGAAACTTTAAAACAAGTATGAAACAATACTGGAAATTTCGATACTGGTTTTAATGGATACTGGGAACTTCAATACCAGTATGAATCAATACTGGAAATTTCGATACTAGTTTTAATGAATACTGGGAATTTCAATACAAGTATGTGTTAAAGTGTTCACTAAATATAATTTCTTCTAATGTGTATTTTATGTTTGGCAACATCTTCTTTTGTTTTGTTTTTGATACAACTCAACTCTTCTCTAATTTTTAGGCTTGTAATAAAACGTGTTTTTCGCTAACGCACTGAAACTGCTTCTTCATTTCCCAGCAATATCCTATAAATATTAAAAGGTTATGGGTTTATGCACGCTCACAAATTGCATATAGAACTGGGAAAAAGACTGTCATCGGAGATGGATCTAGCTAAGGCTCAATTGAAGCCATTGGAGGGAGAGAGAGATTGGACCTTATGGAAGTATAAAATAAAATTCGTCCTGAACTGTTATTCTAATGCAGTGGAAGTTACAGAAGGAAGCTTAGTTCCTCCAGTTCTTCAAGCTGGTGCAACTGCTGATCAACAAACCAGGTATGACAACGAGCTAAGGATTTTTAAAAAGGCCAATAACAGTGCAATGATGGTATTAACAAATGCGATGACAGAAGATACTTTACAAAAGGTAATGAGATTCCAGCTCGCGAGTGAAGTGTGGAAGGAACTTCACAAACTCTTTGAAGCCTCTACAGAGAACCAACTGTACAATATATGTATGCAGTTTTTCCAATTCAAGTGGAATGAAACTGAAGACATGGCAGCCCGTCTTTCTAAATTGAAGAATTTATGGAAGGATTTAAATACTGGACTAGTTTCTAAAGGTGAGACAAGATTACCAGAACTACTTTTGAGCTGCAAAATTTTGGATATTTTTCCACATGAATATCGATCTTTCAAGTCAAGTTGGATGATGTTGGGAGAAGACAAGAGGACAGTTGATGAATTGACGATTCAACTCTGTTCACATGAAAGGGAGCTAAAGGTCAAAGTTAAGGAGACAGACACAGAAGAAGAAGCCCTCTTTGTGAAAACAGGAAAGAATAAGAAGAGCTTTCCGAAGAAGCAGGTGCCGAGATGTCATTACTGCCAAGGAAGAGGCCACTGGATCAAGAAATGCTACAAGTGGATTGCTGATGGCAGACCTCCAAAGCCTGTTTCAAACTGGAAAGAAGAATCCGCAAATGCAGTATCTCTATGTGCAAGTGACGTTTTTAATTGTGCCGTTAATCCTGATGACTGGTTTGTGGACAATGGTGCATCAAGGCACATCACCATGGACTGTCAAAACTTCATTTCTTTTGAACCGTTTGAAACTCCTCATGTACCCAAGTAGACGAATGACGTGATTTATGAAGTCATTTTTTCGTCAAAATATGCCTTAAAATTGACGTCATGTTTTGCGTCTAATGTCCAATCTTTCGTCGTCATTTTCGACGTCATAAATGACGTGAATTTGACGACATATGCGACATGAACTTTGACGTGATTTTATGCCTTAAAATTGACGTCATGTTTCGCGTCGGATGTCCAACCTCTTGACGTCATAAATGACGTGAATTTGACGACATATGTGACGTCAACTTTGACGTAACACGTCATGTTTTGCGTCGAATGTCCAACCTTTCGTCGTCATTTTCGACGTCATAAATGACGTGAATTTGACGACATATGTGACGTCAACTTGGACGTGATCAAATTTACGTGATTATCACGTGATTTAATGACGTTCTTTATACGTGGTTAAAGGACGTGATTTTCACGTAATTGTATGTCGTGAATTAATAGTGATAGAATGACATGTTTCTTTTGTCCTAGCCACTGGTTAGTCATAAATAGTTAAAATATGCTAACTTTAATTCAAATAAAATCCATTTTATGGATTGCCAAAATATATCTATAAAATGGATTTTATTTGAATTAAAGTTAGCATATTTTAACTATTTATGACTAACTAGTGGCTAGGACAAAAGAAACATGTCATTCTATCAGTACTAATTCACGACATACGATTATTCAATCTAGAAATAATATTTTCTAAAAAATATAAAATACTATAATTATTTATTTGAAAGATAGTGTTTTCAATTAATGTGAGCAATTTCTTTTTCTCTACACAGACATACTATATTAATATCATAAATAAAGTAATTCTATTATGAAAATAATTTTAAATTTTTCCACCAAAATAAATAAAATACCACCTATAAAATATCTATTCAAAAATGTTAATTATCCCAGAAAAGGGAAAATATAATTTTTCTTGGGTGAAAAGATTGGAAGATAATAGGAAAAATTTTCTTACTTAATATTTATTTCAACACATTAAATGCAAGTAGTAACACAAAAATAGTTTATTGAACAGAGATTTTCACAAACTACACAAATAGTATTTGTTATCCCAAGAGCCAGTTGAAGGGATGTATACAAAATGTAAGACAAATTAAAAATATACATAATGACACAAGTGAGGTTCCCAGTTACAGAATTTGAATAAGAAAAACCAGCCACATAGAGGCCATCCATGAATGATGTCATACTTTTTTTTTTCAACATTTTTGACCCCACCCCCCCTTTGTGACATCTCACGATCTTCTACCAATAAGTTTAGAATAAGGTTGGTAAGAATTTGGGACTCAATGTTTTCATTGAAATTTAAGTGCACCCTACCTGATAACTTCAAAGTGAACTCTTATTTTGTTGTTAAGAATCTTAGGATATAAACTACTTTTTTTAGAAAAAAATGTTATTTAGTTTTATATTTGATTTTCAATGTGTGATGTCACAATTCTTGAAACCCCTCTCCCCCTTGTCTCAGATTGATCAACCCCCTCCCTCAACTTTTGACATCATTTATGGGTGGCCCTGTACAACAAATTTTAGAGATTTCTGGGTCAATACAAATAAAAAATTGTACCTTTTAAAAAAATAACAGTAATTTTTGTAGTAGACAAATTGAAGTGCTTTGACTTCCTTGAGGAATTTTGCCAACATTATATTCCACAACAAAATTTAACATGGGAGAGAAATTTAATTTTTTTTCTCAGATTGTTTATTTTATTATATGACTCTAAGGCGTTTTTGCTTAAAAACACACAATACTCAATTAAGCTTAATAACTCTTACATAAAAATACATAACTTTGAATAAATATAGCTTAAAAAACATAACAATTTTGACAGTGCAGAGAAATTTAAAATTCAACCATTGTTGATAACTTTCAATGCAACCAGATTCAATAGCCCGTAAAAGTTGAATTTATCAGATTTTTTTAAAAATAAGTATTTTATAGAGATTGCATGGCATTTCCAAATCATGCTTTGTTATAGTTTTAATTAAAGCTTATTAAAAAATATTGATTGATATTGATTCAGATTTTACAACTTTGAAAAGGTATTTTGAACTTACTCAAATAATTAAAAACTGCAAAATGTTTCTGGCTTCATTTAAAATATTAATCAATAAACTGAAGAAAATACCATAATAAAGGGAAAGGGATAAAGACTCAGTCAAATGTTCTCCTCATCTTTGTCAGTACTAGTTCCTTTTGCATTAAACCTGAAATGAATACATATAAAATGATCAGGAATAAAACTTATTCGAAAACTTATAACACAAAAGGCCAGAAAACTACTTTTTATTTTACAACTTCAACGTCAAACCGAGAGAAGAATCTATATACATTCAATTTCCTGTGGATTCAATGGACTCTAACCGCCTATCTGGTTCGAGACTTCACGGAACCAACACGTGACCTACAACTGAGCTTGCGATTGGTTACCACAGATACTACACTAGTAGATCTACTAGTGTAGTATCTGTGGTAACCAATCGCAAGCTCAGTAGGTCACGTGTTGGTTCCGTGTGACGTCAGACGGTTAGAGTCCATTGATTTAAAAATCTAACCCAGGTCCCTTTTGCCTATTTCAGTTATTGATCATTTACAAAAGAATAATGTATTTTAGAATTAAATATAGGAGACTCTGTATGAATTTCTATTAAAAGGTTTTATCTTTGCAAAATTTTAAAAATATATTCTTAACTTTTCAAATTAAAAATCAGTGTTAAATTGAGTTCTATCAGCTAGTCACATGTTTTTAAGAAAACAGGTTTCTAGTTTGGTGATATTGTAAAATTTGTTAACATGGCAAAATAACATGAGCATAAAAAGGATCTGTGTTAGAGTTAAAAATATTGTAAAGATGGAACTTTTAAGCTAAAATATTTTAAGCTCAGACCTCTAAATACTATTAAAATGTAACATAATAGGGCTTAATTTAATCAATTCTAAATGAGAGATTATCAGATTTTTTAAAAAATGTATTGAAATAAAATGGAAATAATTTTTATGTCATGGGGGAATTTCTGTATTATATGAGTCGTGTAATTTCAAAACCAGATAAGTCACTTTTTCCTAATTTTTCAGGCACAACAAAACACTAAATATTCAAACAAATTATGCACTTACAAAACCCTTATTTTTTATTTAAGATGGTAGGAGATGGTTACATTATCAACATGTATAAGCTTATAGATTTAGTTGGTATATTTAGTTAGAGCACTTTTCCGCATAAAAGTTTTAGAACCTGTTTTTTGTCACAAAATTATAGATTTCTCTCAAAATTAGTGTTAGTCATGAAACATTAGATCAATATTTTTTTAAAGCTTAAAGCTTGGCTATTTTCTAGATCTGTATTTTAACAATCAGAACATAACATAAACTGAAAAAAATTGATCTATTCGGTTTGAAACTAGACGACTCATATATCCTCCCTGCAGTGCATAAAATTATTCTTATCCTGACAGTAAAAATTTATTAATTGCCAAAAATACAATATTTTTTTTTAAGACACATCAGATATTTGTGTAAAATTATAAAAAAAAACCTTTTTTAACTGTTCAATGTTGTGGTTACAAATACAAATTATTATATTTCAAAAATTAAGAAAATGTATTACCTTTTTTACTCCACCAGCTTTTCTTGGAGTGGGTGAAACAAAAGTGGGTAATTTGGGACAGACATCTTCATAAGCCTCCATCCAGCATTCTTCTAGCAATTTCAAATCCATCAGGGTTTCAGTCAGCTTTCCTACAGTAGAAATTAAAAATATACTTTAAGAAAACACAAAACTTTTAAAATTAATAGTAAATTTAAGATAGGTTTTTTTAAATAAATAATATTTAACGTTAAAAAAGGTATTCAAGTAAAATGGAAATAATTTTTATGGCCAGGAGGAATTTCTGTATTATATGAATCGTGTAATTTCAAAACCAGATAAGTCACTTTTTCCTAATTTTTCAGGCACAACAAAACACTAAATATTCAAACAAATTATGCACTTACAAAACCCTTATTTTTTATTTAAGATGGTAGGAGATGGTTACATTATCAACATGTATAAGCTTATAGATTTAGTTGGTATATTTAGTTAGAGCACTTTTCCGCATAAAAGTTTTAGAACCTGTTTTTTGTCACAAAATTATAGATTTCTCTCAAAATTAGTGTTAGTCATGAAACATTAGATCAATATTTTTTTAAAGCTTAAAGCTTGGCTATTTTCTAGATCTGTATTTTAACAATCAGAACATAACATAAACTGAAAAAAATTGATCTATTCGGTTTGAAACTAGACGACTCATATATCCTCCCTGCAGTGCATAAAATTATTCTTATCCTGACAGTAAAAATTTAATAATTGCCAAAAATACAATATTTTTTTTTAAGACACATCAGATATTTGTGTAAAATTATAAAAAAAAACCTTTTTTAACTGTTCAATGTTGTGGTTACAAATACAAATTATTATATTTCAAAAATTAAGAAAATGTATTACCTTTTTTACTCCACCAGCTTTTCTTGGAGTGGGTGAAACAAAAGTGGGTAATTTGGGACAGACATCTTCATAAGCCTCCATCCAGCATTCTTCTAGCAATTTCAAATCCATCAGGGTTTCAGTCAGCTTTCCTACAGTAGAAATTAAAAATATACTTTAAGAAAACACAAAACTTTTAAAATTAATAGTAAATTTAAGATAGGTTTTTTTAAATAAATAATATTTAACGTTAAAAAAGGTATTCAAGTAAAATGGAAATAATTTTTATGGCCAGGAGGAATTTCTGTATTATATGAATCGTGTAATTTCAAAACCAGATAAGTCACTTTTTCCTAATTTTTCAGGCACAACAAAACACTAAATATTCAAACAAATTATGCACTTACAAAACCCTTATTTTTTATTTAAGATGGTAGGAGATGGTTACATTATCAACATGTATAAGCTTATAGATTTAGTTGGTATATTTAGTTAGAGCACTTTTCCGCATAAAAGTTTTAGAACCTGTTTTTTGTCACAAAATTATAGATTTCTCTCAAAATTAGTGTTAGTCATGAAACATTAGATCAATATTTTTTTAAAGCTTAAAGCTTGGCTATTTTCTAGATCTGTATTTTAACAATCAGAACATAACATAAACTGAAAAAAATTGATCTATTCGGTTTGAAACTAGACGACTCATATATCCTCCCTGCAGTGCATAAAATTATTCTTATCCTGACAGTAAAAATTTATTAATTGCCAAAAATACAATATTTTTTTTTAAGACACATCAGATATTTGTGTAAAATTATAAAAAAAAACCTTTTTTAACTGTTCAATGTTGTGGTTACAAATACAAATTATTATATTTCAAAAATTAAGAAAATGTATTACCTTTTTTACTCCACCAGCTTTTCTTGGAGTGGGTGAAACAAAAGTGGGTAATTTGGGACAGACATCTTCATAAGCCTCCATCCAGCATTCTTCTAGCAATTTCAAATCCATCAGGGTTTCAGTCAGCTTTCCTACAGTAGAAATTAAAAATATACTTTCAGAAAACACAAAACTTTTAAAATTTATAGTGAATTTAGAATAGGTTTTTTAAATAAATAATACTTAATTCGAGAATTAAAATCCGCAGAATTTAGCTCAGTCGGTATTAACTAATTACAAGGATAACCTTTACTTTTTCCCTTGAAAACTTTCACTCTTATAAGAAATAAAAAAAAATTCTAAGCACAACACACAAGGAGCGTTTCAACCATTTTGTATTGCTTCGTCTTGGGTCGTACACGATCTGTAATCGGCGTCTCAATCACATACAGTATAATTAAAATATCCTGGTGCAAATTACTTAAAAAGGTACATCAAGTACTGACAATTAAAAAAATATTAGTTCAATAAATTATTTTATATAGTAACATAAAAATTACTTACTTTGCGAGCGAGCAGTCGTGTTGTCAATTCTTCATTGATGATGATGACGTGACGCTGCAAATTTTCAGTACAGCCATCTATCGGTTACGGATGCTAATAATGCACCAATGCTTAGCGGATAGGTATTTTTTTTTCTAGGGAAAAGGGTTCATAAGAATTCGTAGTGTCAATATTCAAACGGCTGTTTCTTCCTTTCTAATTGAGGTACATACTTGAAATTTTAATATGTTTTAATTACAGTAAATCTATCTAGTCTTTAAATTTTTCGGGGTCCGGGGACAATTAGGGGGTCGTATACAAATTAAAAACCGTTCAATATAGAAAAAGGGGCGGGAAAATTTCACACGCCACATTAGTGCGATACTCCATTCAAAGCGTAACTTTGAGTTGCACAACATAGTAAAATTTCATCAAAATCGGAAGGCAGGTTTTTTAAACTAGAATTTTTTCAAGTATTAAAATACACCGGATGTGCATGTAATTAGGCTAATTAAGGGACTTCCTATAGAGATAGAAGCATGAAATTTTAATATGTTGTTCATGGTGTGAATCCACACAATCTATTAAATTTTCAGGGTCTAATTCTAATTAGGGGGTCGTATACATAATAAATACCAGTAATAAACTCGAATAATCTATAAATCCAGAACTAATTCATCAACCTCTTAATGCGATACATATTTTTGTTTGCCTAAAGGTCTACTACAACACATTAAAATCTTAAATATTTATCTCAATATTTGGTAAAAAAATTTCAAGTAAAACGAAAATTCTTTGAACCTAAATTACAAACGCAATATGTATATATTCCCCTTAAAATTTGCAATTTTTGGAACCGTTTTTTATAAGCTTTCTAAATATGTAAAGCATTAAAATGTAACTTTAAAAGTAAACAAACCGAGAACTCAAATTTGGGAAATATTCCAGAGTCATTCGCGTTAAAGACCAGTAAGCTCCATTCTGCTTTCAAAAATTCTCAATTGCGTCACAATCACCATGGAAACCCGTAATTCTGAAAAAACTTTGCCATAACGGTCCTTTACTCATAAGTAAAATGAAAATTTTTTTTGAAATAATATTTATCGATTTATTAAGCAAAAAGTGGACTTGTGTTTTTTAATGATCCCATATATTTTTTAATAAGTCTAATATCTCATTAAATTATAAAGTTATATTCATGAAAATTGGATATGACATGCATCACAATGTATATTTTAAGAATCAATCACCTTTTAAAAGGTTATTAAAAAATAAATCGATTTATTTCAGAATGGGCATTACCACTATTTTTTTTAAATATAAATAATAATATCGTTACCCTATGAAGAAAACTGTTCTGAATTTGATTTTCTGCATGAAAACAACCAAAAAAAATTATTTTCTTAATGGACAATGGACTCTAACCGTCTGACGTCACACGGAACCAACACGTGACCTACTGAGCTTGCGATTGGTTACCACAGATACTACACTAGTAGATCTACTAGTGTAGTATCTGTGGTAACCAATTGCAAGCTCAGTTGTAGGTCACGTGTTGGTTCCGTGAAGTCTCGAACCAGATAGGCGGTTAGAGTCCATTGGAGTCAATTTTTTTGAAAATCTTAATGTATTCAGAATCGCTTAAAACCTCCACAAAACCATTAATATACCTTTCAAAGCGCTAATTTTTAAGTTATTTTTAATTAAAAAGAGCTTCGTTTCGGTCTGAGCTGAAACAGCTTGAGACGTTATGCGTGCCTTGTTTACAATCATTCCGCTTTGAAATACATTGAGCTCTAGTTTTTGTTTTGTTTTGACAACCTCGTGTTTCCATGGAAACTGTGTTTCCCTCATTTCCGAGAGGCACTTTTAACGTCAGCTTTTCTGTAATGAAATATCTTATAATTAACTTACAAAATTTTTCTCGCAAAAGACAAGCGTATTTTCGGATTCAGGAGAGAATTTTCAATAAGTTAAAATTGAAAACTTTGAATTTTAAGAGATGCTGCAATTCTCCATTATTTAAGATTTAAAAGCGCGGAATTTGAGCCGTACTCAAATCGTTCTCCCATTGGCTGATGCGATTGTGACGTACATCCATCCTATACAAACAATTTGGCTGCTTGGGCTTGTCTTTGTTTACTGTTGGGTTGTCGATATTCTTTGTTTCTATCAAAAAGGCACAAAAATGCATTTAAAAAGTTCCCCAGCTGAAATATCCCTGAAAGACCGATGGAAATGCAAAAAGGACCAATAATACATCTATACATCTTATAACACCAAAATTACATACATTTCGTACAGTTTTCTTGGTTTTTTATCCCGATATTTTAGTAAGAAAAACTAGTAGAATGGCTCCAAAAGTGTTTTTTAAAACAACTAGTAAAACGAAAATATGTAAGAATAAAAGTAACACTGTGAAAAAAAAAGTGACGAAAAAATGACCAAATTTATAACGTGTTTAAAAATCATGTCATTTAAAGTGACATGAAAAGGATCAAATTTATAACGTCTTACAAATCACGTCATTTTAAGTAACGAAAAGTGACCAAATTTATTACGTGTTTAAAAATCACGTCATTTAAAGACACGTGAAAATGACCAAATTTATAACGTCTTACAAATCACGTCATTTAAGTCACGAAAAAATGACCAAATTTAAGGTGTGTTTGAAAATCACGTCATTTTAAGTGACGTGAAAATGTTAAAATTTATGACGTCTTACAAATCACGTCAATTAAGTGACGAAAAAATGACCAAATTTATGACATATTAAATATCACGTCATTTTAAATGACTCAAAAATGACCAAATTCATGATGTCTTTAAAATTACGTCACTTAGAGTGACGTAATAATGACCACATTTATGACGTCGTATAATTCACGTCATTCAAAGTGACGTAAAAATGACCAAATTGTCACCATTCAGCAAAATTTGGTCATTTTAGGTGACGTAAAAATGACGTCTAAATGCCGGGTTAAATTGACGTCATTTTTTGTGACTCAAAAAAGACGTCATAGTTGACGTGATTTTTTCCCAATTGACGTCATATGAAAAAATATGACCTGATTTTGACGTCACAAATGACGTCATTCGTGTACTTGGGTAGTCACAACAGCGAATGGGGAAATAATCCAAGCACATGGAAAAGGGACTATTATGATTGCCACAAGAGTAAATGGCAGAAGGCATGTTAAGGAAATGAAAGATGTCTGGTACGTACCACAAATAAAGAAAAACCTTTTTTCTGTTTTATCCTCACATGATAGAATCCCAAACAGCAAGTTCATTTCAACAGCCACAGAGTGCTGGTTGAAAGTCAATAATGAAACTGTGCTCTATGGTACAAGATACCAAGGAAAGGGACTGTTTAGGGTTGATATGGAAGTGATAAGTCCAAAAGTACCAATTGAAGTCAATGTAGCTATGGACAGTTCTCTTTTGCATCTATATCATGAGAGATGGGGACATCAAAACAAAAATCACATACGTGATGTTCTCAAAGAAGAATTAAATTTGAAGGTTAAGCTAGATCAAGAGCCATGTGAGCCTTGTATTTATGGAAAAGCGAAGAGGCTACAATTTGGTACAAAACCCAAAACAACAAAAGTAGGAGAACTTGTGTCAACAGACGTTTGCTGTCCGTTTGATGAGTCAAGCCGCAAGTTTCGGTACTTTGTCATCTTCAAAGATCATTTCTCAAAGTACAGATTTATATATTTCTTAAGAAAGAAGTCAGAAGTTGTGTCTGCATTAAAATTATTTTTGGCAGAAGCAGAAAATTTAGGTCACTCCATCAAGGAAATCTTGAGCGATAATGGTGGGGAATTCGATAATCAGGCTGTAAAAGGAATATTGGAAGAAAAGGGAATTGCCCAGAGACTTACAGCTCCATATACACCTCAACAAAATGGAACACGTGAGCGTGATATCAGAACAGTGGTCGAAATGGCTCGTACCCTAAAGTACTCCAAATCAGAAGTTGAATTTCCATCATTCCTTTGGGCAGAGCTGATCAACACTGCTGCCTACATCCTAAATAGAACTGGAGTTTCCTCAAAAAAGGGTATTAGTCCATACAGATTATGGTTTGAAAGAAAACCAAGGATTAAGCATATGCGAATAATTGGCTCGCAATGCTACAGCCATGTCCCATCTCAGAAAAGAAGGAAAATGGACAAGAAAGCCATCAAAGGTGTACTCATAGGATACGACAAAGAAGAAAGATACAGAATATGGTTACCAGGAACAAGAAATGTTACTGTTTCCAGAGATGTCATTTTCCAAGAAAAAACAAATTTTTGTGAAAAACAAATAGATTCCAACAGAGAAGAAGGAACACCAAACCAGGAAAAAGAACTGGAAAAGAAATTGGAAACAGAGATACCTATTCCATCTCAAGACGAAGAAGTTTGTGAAGATGAAGAGATGAAATCAGAGCTTCCCCAACAGATGTGTTTGAGAGACAGAACACAAACCAAGAAACCATCAAGATTTGATGATTATGTTATGGAAGTGGAATCGTATGTTAATGAAGAAAATCCTGAGACCTATCAAGAAGCATTGGAAAGTCAAGAGCACAAAAACTGGACAAAGGCTATGGAAGAAGAAATGTCATCGTTAAAAGAAAATCAAACGTGGGAGCTGACCGAACTACCTAAAGGATTCAAGTCCATACCATGCAAATGGGTCTACAAAGTTAAAAGGAATCCAGATGGCACCTTAGACAAGTATAAGGCGAGACTTGTTGTAAAAGGATTTGCTCAACGTAAAGGTATAGACTATAATGAAATTTTTAGTCCTGTTGCAAGAGCAAGCAGTATAAGAACCTTGATTAGTATTGCTGCAAGTGAAAGTATGAACTTGATGCAATTTGATGTTTCAACAGCATTCTTGTATGGAAATTTGGATGATGACATTTTCATGGATCAACCCGAAGGTTTCGAAGATGGAACTGATAGGGTATGTCATTTGAAGAGAAGCCTTTATGGTTTAAAACAGGCACCCAGGTGCTGGAACCAGCGTTTTGGAGACTATCTTCTCAACCTAGGCTTCAAAAGAAGTGAAGCAGATCCTTGTTTATTTATAAGAAAGAAAAATTCAGAATTACTCCTATTAGTGCTCTATGTTGATGATGGTTTAGTGGCATCTTCAGACAAGGCTCAATTAGAAGACTTTCTCAAAGATCTGAAGAGAGAATTCAAGATTACAGCTAAGCAAGCCTCATGCTATTTAGGATTTGAGATTCAACATCAAGAGGATGGTACAGTAAAGATATCTCAAGCTGCTTATGCCAAGAAAGTTCTTGAAAGATTTAGAATGAGTGATTGCAAGCCCATACTAACACCCATCATCAAGGAGGATATCCAAGCAGGGAAAGTTTCGGAAACGGAAAGAACATTCCCTTACAGACAAGCAGTTGGAGCGCTGATGCACTTGATGACCGGTACCAGACCTGATTTAGCCTATGCTATAGGTGTAGTGTCTAGAACCTTAGAAGATCCTAAAGATGAAGATTGGCAAAAAGTCAAGAGAATACTACGCTATCTAAAGGGGACCATTGATAAAGGAATAGTCTACCAGCCAAATTTCAAGAAAGGAATTCTCGAAAGTTACAGCGATGCTGATCACGGTGGAGACAACATGACTGGTCGATCTACTACAGGAGTCGTGTGCATCTATGGTGGAGGAGCAGTATCATGGCTAAGCCAAAGACAGCCTACTGTTGCTCTTTCTACTACAGAGGCAGAAATAGTTGCAGCCAGTGAAGCAGCTAGAGAGATAATGTGGCTAAAGAGACTTTTTTGCTAGATCATCTCATTAAAGGCAATACCTGTGCTTAGAATTGACAACGAAGCAGCTATTAGACTTTCTCAGAACCAAGGAGAATGTCACAAGCGCACCAAACACATTCGGATCAGACATTTCTTTGTTAGGGAGATGGTGCAGAGTGAAGATATTTTGGTGGAGCAGGTTTCTACAGAAATGCAACTTGCAGACCTGTTTACTAAACCATTGTTTGGACCTAGACTTTCAGTTTTAAATCAGAACATTGGATTAGTTTGAAATTAACTTGATTATTAGGTTAAGTAAATTTAAATTGGTAAAGTAATAATAGTTAATAACAACAGTTACTCTAGTAAATTATATTTAATTAACAAGGGAAAGTGTTAAAGTGTTCACTAAATATAATTTCTTCTAATGTGTATTTTATGTTTGGCAACATCTTCTTTTGTTTTGTTTTTGATACAACTCAACTCTTCTCTAATTTTTAGGCTTGTAATAAAACGTGTTTTTCGCTAACGCACTGAAACTGCTTCTTCATTTCCCAGCAATATCCTATAAATATTAAAAGTATGAATCAATACTGGAAATTTCGATACTGGTTTTAATGAATACTGGGAATTTCAATACCATTATGAACAACACTGGGAATTTCGATACTGGTTTTAATGAATACTGGGAATCTCAATACCAGTATGAACAACACTGGAAATTTTGAAACAGGTATGAAACCATACTGGGGAACGTTGATACCAGTTTTAATGAATACTTTAAATTTTTATACTAGTATAGAATGTACAAGAATTTTTATTACCAATTTTAAATCATACTGAAAATTTAAATACCAGTTTAGAATTAGTTGATTTTTTTTTATTCCAACCTTTATTTTTTTAAGTTATACGACAACTTAAAAATATTTGAAATTTTCTCAAAAAATAACTCGATCGTCACGTCGTCAAGTGCGACGTCATGTGCGAATGCTCTATAGTTTTCTTGACTTAGCTCATCATATCTCATTAATGTTTTAAATTTACAGTGAACAAAAAATCTCATCCAGTAAAACTATCTCAAACATTTTAAAATTACAATTTTATTTGCAACTGAAACAAAAAAAATATAGGGTGTTTCAGCATAGATTTAATTAAAAAAATTTTTCATTAAGGGTAAGCAGTTGGGGTAAAAGTGAAATTCTGGTGCCAATTAACATTACTTGAAAAACTAACTGCAAAATATTTTTCTTAAGGGGTCGTGTGCAAAATTATACTGTCTCATTTTAAAGACCCCATTAGAAAAAATATTTTTCTCAGTTTTTTACAAATAAGTTTAAAATGACTATTTACAGTGGAATTTTGTTAGACCCTCAGCAATTAACCATTTTTAATTAATTTTTATAACTTCTGTCCTTGCTCTAGCCCTTCAGAAGTACTGTATTTTTGCAAACCCCAATTTAATATGCGATCCAGAGTTGTTTCAGGTGTATCCAACCTCCCCCATCTATCCAGAAACTCCCTGTATAAATAAATTATTTTGACATTCACTTCTGTAGGTAGAGTGTGTTTGTGTGTTTTCGTTTTCATATGAAAACTCTGAAATGAGAACAACATCATACCCAGATAGCATGAAACTTTACGGTTAACCTTTTCTGAAAATCTTAGCGCGATGCTAAAAAAATGCTGTTCCTAACAACAATAGCAGAAACGAAAATCCTCTTCATAAGGATTTGCATAGCAACGCTGGCAGCCGGTTCACGCATTCTAGTGAGTATACAGTATTCCTCCGCGAGACCCAATGTTTTGTTATTGTGTTTGTAATTTGTTTATATTTTTTGGCGGCAACCCGAGTTAACGGGTTGCTGCCTTTTTTTTTAATGCAGTGTTCAAGTAGTATTTAACTTTTTATTCTCTCATTTATAACCTTGATGTCTAGTATCTATACTTGTTTCTAGAGTTTTTTATGGCATAAAACTCGCCGGTTTGGTTTAGTTAGTTTTGGTTTGGTTAGGTGCAATGTTAGTTTCGCTATCTTTATTTTCTGTTGTAAAAATTCCTTTTCAGCAAGAAAGAACGTTTCAACCGACATTTTAGCCGAAATTCCTTTCCCTTTTTATTCTAAAGTTTCTTTCCGTTTCAGCTCTACATCATCGCGATGGCGAAAGTTGGAATGAAGTGAATACTAAGGTATGTTTCATTGCTATTTAGTGTTTCAGTATTTGAAATTGAAATTAATATTAGTTACGGTTCAATTCCGTTAGTCCCCGCTAAATATCGCCCGATTCATTTAGACCACGAAAAGTAGAAATACTCGTAAATAATTTCAAACTCCTGAATTAAAATGTTTAATTAGATCAATATAACTATTCAGTTTATTAATAAAAGTCAGAAAAATTTATTGATATTTGGATATATTTGGATATTGGCAATATTAAGCGGGGACTCTTAACGGAATTGTACCTTAGTTACGTAATAGTGCATATATATTACTGTAGTTGTGTTAATGTCCTATATGTTTATCTTACAAGTTTTTATACACGTTGTAAACAAACTATAAACGCAAATCACATTTGTCAAAACGTAATGTAAAAATATATACTTTAATAATTTTAAGCTTGGATTTAATTTTTGTTGCTTGGTTGTGTAGCAGCAGAATTTTTTCCTCTGAGTCACAGGACAGGATCAGGAATTTAATCTGAGGTGTTGTGTTTGATCTCTTAACTGGGTCACTGATACAAGTAAGCTTTGTAGGCATTGTGTGTGCAGGGGTCTGTCCAAGTTTTTTTAAGAGGTACCTATTTTGTGAAAATTGAGTAATAATTTGTGAAAATGTTCTGCAAATTGTGAAAATTTAAGTATAAAATCATTTGTACATTGTCTTTAAACATAAAAATCAAAAGAAAATTTAGTCTGGAATAGCTAAATATTATAATTAAGAGAATAATATAGCAAGCTTATTAGAGAACTTTTTTTAAAAAATGTATTTTGTGAAGGTACTTTTTATCCGAAAACTGAATTTGTGAAACTACCTATTTTTATCAAATGGTGAATTTGTGAAGGTACTGCAAAAAGGTAGTAAAATTGCTCAGGACATACCACTGGTGTGGTCTTCATGGGCTAGTGAGCTAATGAGCTTTGTGTAATCTTTTCTTAATTCAATGTCAGGAATAAATTTTAGAGCGTGGATATTTCACCGTCCCCTGGTAAAATAGTATTTCATCGACCATTCTGACGCATCTGTTGTAATCATAGATCCTTGTATCAGATGCATTCAAACAAAACTTATTTAAAAATCTTTAATTTGATAAAACTGACAAGAATTATGAGCTCTATGCATTTTATAAAAATTATATAATTATTTGTTTGAAGTATAAATAACATAGTTGATAAAAAGCATCGATAGCCAACCTGGATTAGAATCGGGGAACAACAGGTTATGAGGTGAACACTGTACTGTCTAGGCCATCAAGGCTGTTGCAATGATTGATCAGTATCAAAATTTAAATGTATATGGTATTGGCATGTCAGAGTGGTCAGTAAAATAATATATATACGTGGCATTTCACGGTAATTGTAGGATCCATAACATTTCATTTTGTCTTTTAAAGTTGTATACATTTCAAATCTTTTAAAATTTTCTGTTCTCATACTAACATAGCTTGTAAACATCAGATTAATACAGAAAAACTATAAAAACTTGAAATTTATACAACTTTAAAAGACAAAATGAAATGTTACAGACTACAATTACCATGAAATGCCCCATACACTTGGTAAATTTTAACATCCCTTCGATTGAAGTAAATCAAAGTCAACAAATGGTGAGGTGTTTCATTTGCCATGTATTGTTTACTTCTTGTTTCGGAAATCATAATAAGGAAGTTTTTGGGAACAGATTCAAAACAGGTCCTTCCCAAACTTGGATGAAACAAAAAACTTTCTGCACACAAAATTTTCTCTAAATATTAGAGATGTAAAATTCTCGGTAATAATCTTTTGGAGAATATTCTCGGGAATATTCTCGAGAATATTCTCCAAGAGGAGAATTTTGGAGAATATTCTCCTATACTCGACTGCAACGTTTCTTGACTCTATGATGTCACTACGCGGAAGCAGAAACTGCGTAAACAGAAAGCATGTTGGGTTGCTAGGAGGAGTTTCGGTACGCAAATCGTGATAAAAGATGTCATATATACGTGGGTTTAACAAATTAATCATATTTTTAAATAGACGTTCATCATTGCACTCAAAATTCAGACAGCGCGCTGGGAACTACTTTGTTTGTTGGTGACGTCATAGGGTCAGGAAACGTTGCAGTCTAGTATAGAAGCTACTAAATACTAAAATATATACATATATATATATATATATATATATATATATATATATTTTTAAATTATAAGGGATATATCAACTTCAAATTAGAAGAATATTAAAGGTTTTACAATGAGAAGTTATAAATAAAAGAAAGCCAAATTAAATTGAAAAATATTTTAAAATCACTACTTAATTGATAAGACAAGAGACAAACATGTTTGATAGGTAAAGTAATTATTACAGATAATATTACAGATAATTCTAATGTGATATTCCTTCTTTTAAGAATATTTCCTAATTTTACAAAGTCTCCTAATTTTACAAAGTTCTATCAAAATTAACTAAATGTCAGGTTCAAAAGGTCCTTCAGTTTGACAACTATTGGTATTATTACATTTGCTTTTAACAACTATATGAAAATAATTTAGACTCCTCTTTTAATTGTATGAGTATTTTCTCCCAGTAAAACTTGCTTCTAATATTTTAAAAAATATTTTATATTCTATTAAATAAAATTAACTTATTTAAAAAAAAATTTGCGAAATAATGAAATTACAGTTCAGAGAATATTCTCTGAACTGTAGGGTGACTTTTAAATGGTAAGTTTCATTGAATTTGTTATTATTTTCAGGTTTCTAACACTAACACTACATGACCATTTCATATTATCAAAAATTTTTACATTTATTTCCATTTATCAATCAAAAAATAGAATATTCTCGATTATTCTCAAAATTCTCGCTCCTGGAGAATATTCTCAGAATATTCTCGTTCTCCGAGAATATTCTCAGAATATTCTCGTTCTCCGAGAATATTCTCCGGAGAATATTCTCGACTCACATCTCTACTAAATATTTTCTGTAGATTAAATAAGTGCCTCAAGTCTTTTAAATTGTAATTTAATGCACATTTACAGTAAAATTATTTACCTAGTTACAGTGATAATGTTTCTTAAGCTACAACAATTATCAAAAATCAATTCAGAAACTTAAATTATTATGAAGGATTTTCTGCAAAATTCTAAAATTTTCCGTGTATGGAGTTCATGTGTGCGTCTATATTATACAAGTGTGGTTCTTCCCTGTAGACAGCAAGCATCAACTTTGTGACCTCTCTAGATACAGCCCCCATTCGACTGCTCTCCAAGATCTTTAGACAATCTCCTTATTCGCCGTGAATACTGTTTCAAATCTGTTCCAGTTTGTTGCGTTATTAGAGTATTTAGCGATTTATATTGCATCCCGTGTTCTTTTAATAGTAAGTTATTAGTTTAATATCGTGATTCCCCCCGTGCTCTTTATTTGCTACATCGAAATTAAAACTTTCTGTTTCTATTCATTGGTGGAACCAAAAATCTGAACATAGGTACAGTAGCATCAAGCCTTAACACATTTTTTTTTCAGGTAGCAAGACCATCTGCTGGTGCTGCAGTTTTGCCGTCCTGATGCATCTTTCTGTATATACCTGTCCCAAGAGGGACACTTGCTCGATTCCCAGACTAGTTGCTTACGGGCTGAAACTTGTGCTCGAGTCCCATAACAAGATGGATTTGCTACAGCCGGATGAGGGAATTTATTAACTTATGATGGATGAGTTGGCATCGGCGAAATGTTTGGGAAAAGGAGTCGCGGCTGGAAAAGGAGAGCGGAGGAGTTGGGGGAGCGAGGACTTGTTTTTAAGATGTTTGTTTTTCTTGTTGGACTTTTCCGATTTTTACGTGCGTGTCTCTAATAAACTACGTTGCTATTTTTAAACTAGTCTTGGTCTCTTCACCACAGCTGGTGCCGTGACCATTCCCTGGTAATTTGCTGACATTTCGTTGTGTTGATCTCGGCTATATTATTCGTATGCCATAGTCCTTCCTGTTGTGTATTGCCTCATAGGAAAATTTGAGAGTCTTGTAATAGAAAAGTATGACCGGGGAGAAAAAGGTGATCGAGCAGGGCGTGACTGGTGAGAAACAGATGGCCGATCAGTGTGTTACCGGTGAGAAAACGGTGACAGGTCAGTGTGTAAACGTGAACGTACATTCATTTGATGGATCTTCAGAAAATCTCGAGTTCTTTTTTGGCCAAATTAGGGATGTCCAGAGTATAAATGGTTGGGATGAACGAACCGCTTTGGTTTTTCTTAAATCAAAATTAATTGGGAATGCCTTGAGATACTGCGTCGAGGATCCCGATTTCAAATCCATTGATACTGTAAAGAAGGCGGAGGAAAAGTTCAGGAATTTCTTTCTTACGGAGACCCCACCGTCTCATAAATTGATTGCGTTGCAGAATATCCAATTGTTACCGGAGGAATCCATAGCATCACTGGCTCATCGGATCTCTTGTGCCACGGCTTCAGTTTATACAAAAGTTACTACTGCAAAGGCGCTAAACCAAATTAAGGGATTGCAGTTCATTTCGGCTATGCCTATGGACATTAAGCTGAAGTTACTAGAAGAAAACACAGTGGACTTTGATGAATTGGTCAAGAAAGCTATAGGTATTAAGCAAAATCAAGAGAATGTAAAGGTTTTACAGACTCATTCTTTGGCAACTGCTTCTGCTAATAGTCAGTTGGATCTGGTAGTTGGTCAGATTACAGAACTGAAGAAGGAAATCTATAACATGCGAGGAAATCCAGCACTATGTCAATTGTGCAGGGGTACTCATGAGGCGTCGCAGTGTCCCATGTTTTTAGGTAGAATGAATAGTGATGTGAATTACATTGTAGGGGGTGAGACGCCTCCTGGTAAACCAGGTACCAGCACAGAGGTATGTGTTTACTGTAATAATTCTGGACATCTATGGTCTGAGTGCCCACTTCAGGATCGAGGTTTAAATTTACCTGAGGCTCAGATCGGGTTGCCAAGGGAATCTGTGCAGAGTTTGCAGACATCGCAATGCGATTCACGTAATTTGACTTTTGGCCCAAATCAGCAAAATTATTTGGCTTATGATAGTAGACCTCAGGTCTTTTGTATCTACTGTCAAAGGGGTGGTCATTCAATGGCTAATTGTTTCAGATATCATGGATCTTTGTACTCGAGAGGTAGAGGTTATGCTGGACCACGTTATGCTGATGTACACCCTAGAATGCAGGATTCGGGTTCGGTACGGGGGTATGGTTATTCTTATGGAGGACTGAATAGAGGCCCTAGACCAAGGGGTCAGGACTCTAGATGCCCCCGGAATCCTTTAAACTGAGTCGGAGGCACTGGGGAGGTGATACCTGTGTTTCTCCTAGAGTTAAGTCACCTGAAACCCCGAGTAAAATAAAAAATAACACTGTTGATTTATTTTTGAAAGAAAAAATGCACGAATCACCGAGGACGGTGGCGCAATTTCTACAAGGTGTCCCTCCTCCTGAGGGTGAAGGGGGTGATTCTAAAGTCGAGGTTATCTATCTGAATAACGTTTACTCTCCTTCCCCTCTGCCTTCTATTGAAGTATTGATTGGGGATGTTACGGTTAAATTTTTAATTGACAGTGGTTCTTCCATCTCACTGATACCCAAGATGTTATTTTTTGAAATAAGGGATGCTCGACAGGTTAAGGTGAAGTATTTGTCTAGGTCAGTGATTATTCGTACAGTAAATTCTGAACTGAATTTCAGTGCTTGTGTTGAGTTGAGTCTTAAAATAAGGGATAAATGTGTTAAACAGGTATTTTATGTTGCCGATTTCCCTCCGCAACAATTTGATGGCATATTGGGTTATGATTTTATTGAAGGAAATAATATCAGCATTGACTCTAAAAATAAGTTGATTAAGTTTGAGGATATCTCGGTACAGTTACTTTCTCGGGGGGACGAGTGTGAAAGCGTTCATTGTGTTCAGCTTGCATCTAAGTGTATGATTGAACCGGAACACACGGAATTGGTTCAAGTGAAGGTCAAAGCCCCGTCAATCATAACTGACGGTACGTGTGTGTTGTTCACCCCTGAGATCCTCAAAAAGGAGGTGGAGGTATCTCCTTCGCTGCATAAGGTGTACAAAGGGTCCTTCAATATATTTGTCACTAATAGACAGTCAACAGTTTTACACTTGAATAAGCTTCTGGGCATCGGGAAAATTGAAATAATACAGCCCGATGGGGAGATCCAGGAGACCAGTGAGGAGGTCGAACAGGAGGTAATAAATTTTATCACACCATCAAGCGAGGTGTTGCAGTTGAGAAAGGAGCAGTTGGTGGAAGATGATTTCAAACTCGATCATCTGGTTGAGGGTCAAAGGCGTCGTTTGGGAGAGTTACTTTTACAAAATTATGCTGCTTTTTCTAAGTCAATTCAGACACTTGGACACTGTGATAAAGTTGTTCCTAAAATCTCCCTAAAACATAAGAATCCAATTCGAACTCTACCATTTCCTGTTCCTTCGGCTTTACAGAGCGATGTTCGAGAGGAACTAGACGAGATGGTGGCGGCAGGGATTATAGAACGGACTGTTTCTGATTATGCCTGCCCAATGTTGTTGGTCAAAAAGAAGCCTGAGGCAGAAGACTCTGGGGATGTTAAACCTCGGTACAGGATGGCTTTGGATTTGAGGCTCTTAAACAACATCATAAATCACTCATCGTATCCTCTTCCAAAAATTTCTACTTTAATAAATGAAATTTCTCATTTTAGTTTATATACTACACTTGATCTTAAGAGTGCATACTGGCAGATAGATCTACCTGAGGAATACCGGGATATCATCGCTTTTACCACACCCTGGGGGACGTATCGAAATAATCGTTTGGTATTTGGCCTAAAAACCGCGGCAAGCATCTTTCAGGCATTAATGGATGGTATAATTGATGAGTTAAAATTACAGGGAGTATTTGGTGTTTTTGCGTATCAGGACGATGTATGCATTGGGGCTAATTCGTTTGAAGAAATGGTACAGAAACTGGAAGCAATTTTGAAAATCTTAATTAAGAACAATATCACTTTGGCTCCATCAAAATGTTCCTTCGCAAGAGATTCTATCGATTATCTTGGGTTTAAAATTGAACACCAATGCATTCAACCTATAAGTTCCAATATAGCTAAGATAACTGGATTTTCTTCTCCTCGGACTCCTCGTCAACTAAAGAGATTTTTGGGAATTTGCGGTTTTTACCGGCACTTAATTCCGTTCTACGCCAAGCTGACAGCTACTCTGAACCAGCTTACGACTGGGAAAAAGAAGTTTGAGTGGACATCTGAGTGTCAGACGGCTTTTCAGAAGCTGCAGGGAATATTTTTCAGGAAACCGTTCGTCAGATTGCCTGATTGGAAAAAACAATTTATCGTAAATACAGATGCTAGTGGTTCGGCAATATCGGCAGTGTTGATGCAGAACTTTGATGGCCAGCTAAGGCATGTTTCTTACTTCAGCAAGTCTCTCAATCCTGCAGAGAGGAGATACCCTGCGATAAAGCAAGAGTTACTGGCAATTTACAAGGCGGTGACTTCATTTAAACAGTATCTTTTTAATCGGGAGTTTAAGATTCTGTCGGATAGCAAGCCCTTGGAATTTTACAGAAAGACCCAATCGCCCGCTAATATGACAACTAGGTGGCTTCTAGAATTGAGTGAGTACTCATTTACGTTTGAGCATATTCCGGGGGTTAAGAACGTACTTGCTGATTATCTGTCTAGAATGCCTGACCCAGATGGAAGAGAGCGTGTTATGGAGGAGAGGGCGTTGGAACCGGTGTTGCCTTTCGTGGAGATGAACGGTTCGCCAGTTGATGAGGCTCGAGTGGAGGCTGTAAATACCATACGAAAGCTCAACACGGAGATTGGCATTGGAGAAATTTTGAAGGCTCAGTGTATGGATAAGGAGATCCAGGAAATTCGTCAGTCACTGATAGAGGGTGTGTCGGCAACCGCTAAGAAGAGTGAGTTTTACATTCAAACAGGGACAGATTTGTTAATGCACGTTTCTAAGGCGTCTGGTGAGGTAACCGTTGTGATTCCGCGGAGTTTGAGAGAAAAAGTCATCAGGCTGTGCCATAAATCCCACATGGGGGTACAGAAGACATACGAGTTATTGCAACAGCGTTTCTTCTGGGCTGGAATGTGGTTGGATACTCAAAACTATGTTCTCTCTTGCAGGACATGCATTCAGTTGAAGTCCTACACAGTTCCAAAGGTTCCTTTTGGTTCTGTTCCCATACCAACTCGACCAGGCCAATTTGTATCCATGGACATAGTTGGCCCAATAAAGGCAGGATACGTTCTTACGGTTATAGATCACTTTTCGAAGCATGTGGAGCTTTACCACTTGTCGAGGATAACCACGGAGGCTGTTTCAAAGGCTTTGTTCGGTTACATTGTAACGCACGGCAGACCATGTACTTTACTCTCGGACAATGGAACACAGTTCACCGCCGAGACGTTTAGGGGAATTGGCGAGGTTTTGGGAATTGAGTTGAAACGCACTTCTGTGGGGCATCCTCAGACTAATGGACAAAGTGAGCGAATTAACACTGCCCTGAAAGTAGCTATTAAGGCGTTACATCAGGATGGGTACTCGTTTGACCAAGCTATGAAGATCCACCAAAGCTTGTACAACGGCTCGGTGCATTCCGCAACGGGTTATTCCCCGAATTTGCTTCATTTTGGTAGAAATCTTTCTTTGATTTTTGACACGTTTAAAAGGGATTTTCAAGTTACTCAGTTAGACAGGACACAATATCTGGCGGTTCTTTTGGACAATTTAAAGATTATTTATCATTCCGCTTATTCAAACCTAGAGAGAAGTCAGGATAGACAAAATGCTAGTAATAGGAGCACTACTGACGAAAGACTGTTGAGGGAAGGAGATATAGTGTACTTGAAGTCTGTTGGTAGGTTTGACTCTAAATACGAGGGCCCGTATCAAGTCGTCCAAAAACATTCCCCTTTAAATTATTCTATCCAATTAGAGGGAAATAATCAGGCTCCTGTTGTGAAATGCCATGTTGACAGGCTGAGAGTGGCTCCTCCAAGGAGATCCTACTTGAGCATAGAAAAGATAGAAAAGGGTATGCTTGATGGTGAGGGTGCTATAGAGAGGAAAAGATATAATCTGCGCTCTCGTTTATAAAGGCTAATGTCATCAATATGCTACATTTACATTTGATTTGTGCTCTCTGCCCAAGATGTTGGTTGGAATGTATGTGGGTCTTTTGAGTTGTGTTCATTCATGTTTAATGTGCTTTTGGATGTTTTCTAGTTGTTCCGGCTGGCGGGCTTCTGGTGGCTGGAAGTTTTTTTCCTGTCGTCGGGGAGAATGTCCCAAGAGGGACACTTGCTCGATTCCCAGACTAGTTGCTTACGGGCTGAAACTTGTGCTCGAGTCCCATAACAAGATGGATTTGCTACAGCCGGATGAGGGAATTTATTAACTTATGATGGATGAGTTGGCATCGGCGAAATGTTTGGGAAAAGGAGTCGCGGCTGGAAAAGGAGAGCGGAGGAGTTGGGGGAGCGAGGACTTGTTTTTAAGATGTTTGTTTTTCTTGTTGGACTTTTCCGATTTTTACGTGCGTGTCTCTAATAAACTACGTTGCTATTTTTAAACTAGTCTTGGTCTCTTCACCACAATACCTAGCCACCCCTTAGTCTCGCCCCTGCCTCCACCCAATCCCATTGTATGTTTCTACTTTTAGAATTACTCATTTGATACGGCACAGCTGGGATAAGAGTCCTCCATTTGGCGACTCTTTAGACCGACTCGCGTGGGGTCGCCAAGTTGGCTGTATATCATGATTAATTATAGTGTATAGTTGGCAATCGCGACATGATCGCCAAATGGAGGACTTTTATCCCAGCTGATCCTTTGATACTGTCATTGGCATACAGAGTAGCATTGAGTCTTAACAGGAGTCCTTTTTCAGGCAGAAAAACTATTCACATTGTCGCGACCTAGCCATAAAGTTTGAAGGCTGCCTTAACATAATAATGTTTCTTGTATGGTATTATAAACTGATATGTTATAGCACCATTCACATAAGCCACTTTTTCCGGGTAAAAGGTTAAAAAGAAGTTCTACTCAGTCGTGAAATCAGCATGTGACCTCATTTAATCCAAAACATTTAATCAAAAATTTAATGTAAACATTAAGGGTTTTAAACAATAGTTTAGGATTCAAAGCCATTGTTGGCCTGTACTTTAAAGTAAGGCCGAAACAGATGCGACGTCATTCAATCCTAAACAATTGCAAAGTCTGATTTTCTCTCTCACTCGGATCGTCTATTTTTATTATAAAATATTGAATAAACTAAATTTTTTGGAAATTCTCCATGTCAATTTTTGAATTTAGATTTATTTCTTTAACTGGAAAAATGCCTTTTTTCTGTTTTCAAAAAATGCTGGTATTCCTCATTGTACAGATCGACCACGAAATTGAGTCGCTTGGGCAACCCCCCGAAAACCAGAATCTCTTCTTTTTTTAGCTACCCCGAAGCGGCGAGCTCTCCCCGGGTCAAGAAAGGTCAAGCGACTAAACTTCGTTGTTGAACTGTAGTCAATGAGTCAATCAGTCTCAATTATGTGGGTTTTTTTTTATTTTTTTACCATGATGCTTGAAAAATCTTGTTTCTGTTCTTAACCCTAGCTGTTAGCACATTCTCAACTAAAAGAAAAGTTGTGGTATTTGTAAACAATGCTTTTTTCAATCTTGTATTTTCTTACAAGCGGATTCATCACAAAATCATGTATCTATTGGCCCTTTTTTTAGTTTTTAACGGGAAACCAAGCTCTTAGAGTTTCCTCATAAATTGGTGCAAAATAACTTGGGGAGAGTATTTGACTCATTTTTAATGCTTTGTTTCATTTAGATGGATTGCGTTTCTTTTTGAAGAATTGTCAGGGGAAGGAGGAGGTCATTGCTCTATCTTCTACAGTGGTTAAACAAACAGGAGAAAAAGCTATTTAATTTTGAACAGCATAGGAAGTAATGTATTTTAGAGGCAGTTTTTTGATTTTTTCTTTGGCACAAATTATTAATAACTTTCAAATCATAATTGAATACTTTGTTTTTCAATTTATATTAATTAAAGTGAAGCTAAACTTTTTTCAGCAAAAAATATTTTCTTTGAAGCAGAAATGAAATTATGATACATACGTACATAAAATTCTTGGAGTGATGTTATCTAGTAGTAATTATTAGCAAATATTCTCTGGATAATTGAGATTTAATTAAAAGTGCTCTTAATTAGTAATACTTTGGTTTAGTCTTGTAATCACTTTAATAAACAGTAATTTTTCAGTTTAAATTTGAAAGTATTGGATATACTATATCAAAAACTTGATATGTATAAAAAAAAAATCCGATATTTTGATATTTATATAAATATCACAATATTTGCCAACCCTGTTTTTTATTCAAGTGTAGTAAAAATTGCTATTGATTTCTTAATGTGCATTGTTCATAAACGAGAAAAATCTTGAATTTTTTCTGACATGTTCGATATATTTGAAGTAAGTGATTTTTTCAAACTGTTGCTTTGAACCCTGTTTTGCTGATAATTATGATTATTTTAGTACTTTTTTATTGTTTGTAAACACCTGTGTTTCTCTTACATAAACATAATTTTGTTGACTGTGTATTCTTGTATTGTACTGTGTGATATGTATTCCAACACAAACAATGAACACAAATTCTCACAATGAAACCAGTGTCACACTAGAAGCAGTATTTTATACTTGGTCTGGTATACCAGATCATGCTGGATGTAGTAGTGAGTCATCTGGTTTATAAAACACCTATTCTTGTGTGACACTGGATCAGATACTAAACCAGCCCCAATAAATACTGGAACCAGTATAATACCAGATCAAAGTGATACTGTTTCCAGTATATAATGGGTCTATCATCATACCGTATCCAGTATAAACCAGAACCAGCATATATCGGGTTATGGAGTACTGGTTCCTGTATGATATCGGAACCAGATCCATCATCATACCGTATCCAGTATACACCAGAACCAGTATAATACCAGCTTATGGAACACCGGAACTAGTATGATACTAGAACCAGTATAATACCAGCTTATGGAATACCGGAACTAGTATGATACTAGAACCAGTATAATACCGGCTTATGGAACACTGGAACTAGTATGATACTAGAACCAGTATGATACTGGTTCCGATATCATACTAGTTCCGGTGTTCCATAAGCCGGTTTGATTTTTTCCGGTAAGGAAATTTTTTCCAATAGGGAAGTTTCTTAAAATACAGAACTTGAAAATATTGCTACTAATTTTCTTGTATTTCAATAACATTTTTAAAAAAAAAAGCATAAATCCCAAAACTTTAATTAATAGAGTTAACTTAGTTGAAATACACCTTTTACTTTTAAAAATATTTCGGATAAAGCCGGCTATAAAATTTATATTCTTCAGCAATTTTTAATCCAAGAAAGACTACCAAAATATATACAACAGCTAAATCAATTCAAAAATGATAAAAAAAGAGAAGTGAGAACCAAAGGAAAAATAAAGCGAATTTCAAACTTCTTATATCGAAGCTTTATTTCACTTTCAGTCCTTTCCTTCTTTTATTTTCCTTCACTTAAATAATTCAAAATGAAGACTCCGAGAAGAAATAAACAAATAGTGGAAGGAACCCATCAGACATTTCTCTTTCCCTCGATTCTTCTTTTACCTCTCCTGTTCAAATCCAATGTATATTTTATTCATATATAGAACGAAGCGAAGTACATTCTTCTGTGTTATGAAATCGGGAGTTTTTAGGCTGTGCTTTTTGTTGTGGGCATTCTCAGGTATTTTCACATTACTTGAAATGAACTGACGATTGGCCTAGGCCTCTAAGTGCTTGCGCCATGTCTGAGGTTTTCCCATTATCGGAGTGCCTTACAATTGAAATGAAAACATTCTATAAGTATTCCTTTTGATTTTTCCCCGTTCTGTTTTAAAAGACAGGAAGAGGATATTCTTTTTCCTTTATCGGTGAAGTCACTTCACTTCAGGTTTTCATTTACAATGAAGCAGTATCGGTTTTGTTAGAATATTTTCCTTCGGATTCAGTTCTTTTTTCTCGATGCGTTTGTCCTAGAATTTTGATTTTAAAATACGCTTAAAAGTAAAGAGACTTCAGAAAGAGTCAATTAAGGATTTAGTTTCTCATCTTAGGTTTTTGGATAGTTCTGAGTACTTCTTAAAGCTGAGCCGTCTTAAAAGTAAAATTTAAAGGGTTTTAAAACATGAAGAAATCTTTTTGGAAATGATTACCCACTTGTTTTAATTTTATTTTACTGTTGAAATAGTAGTTGAAAGCTATAATTTTAATTCAAACAGTGAAATGTAGGATCCGTTTCAGAGTTTTTGATACAACTAAATTTATTTCGTTATTCCCATTAAATATATATTCTTAAATTTAAATAAATTCTACGTTATACATTGACAGAGTACCTACTGAAATGTAAAAATCGTAAATATAAATATTTTAGTTCTGGTTATTATCAGTAAGAATAACAAAATGTAAGATTACAATTTTTAGCAAAACACTACTAGAAGAGAAATGTATAAAATGAGTACTGATTTTAAAATTTTTTACAATGCAAGGGAGTAACAATAAAACTTTTATTACTTTGTACATTGATTCCAATAAAAACTCACTGAAATTACTTTTAGAGAATTTTCAAGGAAGTATAAAAGTAAAAACCCCAAAAATATATTATTATTATTTTACTTTTATACCGTGAAAGAAGCGCCTTTATACTTTGAAACACGATTTAATCAATCAATCTCTTTTTCCGATGAAATATTTCCTATTCTAAGCTGACAATATTAGCATTGAAGGTAAATTCAAAGCTTAACAAACAGCTATAAATTTCCCGGGGCTATTTTAAAACACACACTTGGTGTTTACCCATTAAGAGAAACGTAAAATACATTAGTGAGACAATGACACTTTCGCAGACCATAATAATGAAATATACATACGTAATCACGTCCATAGAGTTTAATAATATTATAAATAATGGCTAATACAACGGTCAAATTCATTAACTCTTTCAAAACAAACCGACGCTTCCCAATACATCCAAACCATTATTATTACGAAATCAAAGCACGTATCCCATTGGCCAATGACCTAAAATCCATAGCGATGGGGCCATAACCGGGAGACCATTTACTTTCTGTCGGGAATGCAAATGTTTCTCCAGCGATGAGGCTTAATAAGTTAGATCCCGCCAGGAGCGACTCCAATTGGTTGTGTGTTGGCACGGCAAACTCAAAGTAGCGGGGAGAAAAGCTAGGCGGCCGTTTTGGATTCAATTTGCTTTGATTTTGTAGGGAGCTCGCTTTGATGGGACAGCTTGTGCTCTGTGAAGGGGAAATCAAGATTAAAGGGTGTTATTCTACAGTGTTGGAGAAATTGTCTAGGGAGATGTGGGGGTTGAATTCGCCTATTAGCCCTAAATCTGTTTGAGTAGCCTATTAGCTTTCACTTTGTTTGCGAGAGTTAGGAGATGACTCCAAGCGTTGTTTTTAATGGATTATCTAGTTTCATTGATAAAGATGAGGTTTAAAATTATGTTTCACAACAGTGATGCATTTCTTATTAAAATAATTTAGAATAACACTGTTTTTATGCAATTTTTTTAAAAATATGTTTCTATGGAAATAATACTTTACACATTTGGTTTAGAATAAGGTTATTTTTCACTTTAGTTTATGAACTGGACAGACTTCTTAGATATTTGTTGAGATCATGCACAAGTCATATTTTAATACTTTGTTCACATAAAAAACAATAGGATCAAATTGAAAACCTATTACATGGACTTAAAATTATACTTTGTTTATTGAAGTGACCTTTTCAAACTCATAGAGATATTTTTTTTTTGTATAAATTTCGGTTTCAAAAGGAATAAAATCTGAAAGAGAGATATATTTTATCAGTTTTTCATGAATTATTGCTTGTGAGATTTATTACATCATATATTATGTAAAATGAAAACAAACTTGAGATAAGTCTTTATAAATTCCTATTATTAAAAAAAGACAGAAATGTTCTAGAGAATTATTGAGATAAACGGTAAGTACTTGGACCCACTACTCCGTTATAAAGCCCATTATTATGTTATAGTTCAACTGATTTATTAACTAATTTTGCTCACAATTAATTTATTGAAATCTCACATATAAAAGCATATTTTATTATCTTGTAATTAGTGTAAACAATTGTTCAAACTCAATATTCGTGATCCTTTCAAAGTTTAAAAATGGGATCTGCTTGATACTCAGTACTTTGGTAGATGTGAGTAATTTTGCATCACGTTTTTAAAAGTGCTTTATACTCTCTATAATTCAAAGCCTTGGGTAATCTAAACAAAATCTTGGATTAAAATTTTTACACAAGCCGCTTTCTTTTTTTGAGAATTAATATAAACCCACCGTTCCTCTTCCTGTTTTATGTTACTATATAAAAAAAAGAGACCATCCCTAATATAATAAAAAAAATCTCTAAGGAGTACGGCAGCTTCCATAAAACTCTGGGATACGTTGCAACCGCCATTCATCATTGTCATATGTATTCAATCGTTCGGCAGATACCATTCTAATCCTGCTACCTGAATTCTTTTTTGCTGCTTCCTCTCTCTACCATCAGTCTTCTCTGGGTATCGTCGGGCCCCGTGACGTCGTGAGCGATTGCATGGCGCTCTTCGTTCATACTTCGGTTTGTCACCGAATTCTTCGACCTTTCGAGGTTTTGTGACGTTGCAGGTCAGGTCTTGTCCGAAGGTCTTATGAGGAATTTTTATGTAAAAAATGATTGAAAAATCCTTTTGCGAATCCACTTTGGGAGGGCTTTCAGGCCAATAGTAACCCCAGTAGTAGTTGCTGAGACGAAGAGTAATGTTTGATTTCTTGGTGTTGTGTATTTGGAATTTAATTATTAATTGTATTTTATTTTATTTCCCTTTTTATTTGCAATTTTTGCATTTTTTGTTACAATTTACAGTGTTATAGTTATTTTTTATGTTAACTAATTTCAAATTCATCATCAGCTTTATAAGAAGATATATCTGAGAATTCATACTCCATTTGAAAAAACATTTAAATGTGTAAAGTTTAATAGGCGGAGATAAGGGTGGTTTAATTAGATAGTAGGTCTATGCAAAATTAGGTAAATTTGTCTGGTAATACAATTTACAGTGTTATAGTTATTTTTGATGTTAACTAACTGCAAAATATCATCGGCTTTCTAAGAAGATAACTGAGAATTCATGCACCATTAGAATAAACATTTAAATACATGTTACGGGCAATGTGATTAATCGATCATTATTAATAATGCCCGGGCTATGTGATAAATTCAATGGAATTTATTCATGAAATTTATCACTTTGCCCGCCTCCACTTCGGGCGTTATTAATAATGCCCGATTAATCACTTTGCCCGTAACATATATATCGTTTAATAGACGGAGATAGGGGGGGGGGTTTCATTAGATAGTAGGTTAATTAGGTAAATTTGTCTGGGGTGTGTTTTGCTCGGGGGTGTTGAGAGTATCTACATTTATAAGGGAACTAATTTGTATCTTAGGGGTTACACAACAAAATGACAAATTGCCTAAATACAGTAAGGATGACAATAAAGGAATGTGTTTAGTTTAAAGCTAAACATTTTATTTTGCAAGTTGAAATCCCCTACAGGTTTTCCTGTAAAACAAAACACAATACAGCAAATTTAAGTAATAACGGAATTCTCTACTGAGTAAACAGATGGCACCACAGGTCTTTCTTTGCCAAGCCAATGCGGTCTATATTCCATTCGGAGAAACAATGCTCAGGATGAGACAATATATCTCAGGAAACTGATATATTGTTTGAAGTTTAGATACGACTAATGGAATTTCAATTAGAGTAGGGTTTGAAACATTTACAAATGTAATTATCACAGGAAGGTTAAGTAATGAGATTCATAAAATTAGTTTAAGAAATTATTCTACTAGCATAACTTAATGTCCATTACATCCGTAAGATGATGAAACAATGTTCATATCAAGTTGATAAGTTTCTGATTGAGATTCTTATAAGTAGTTGTAGTTTAAAAGGAAAAAAAAAATTCGTTGTAATTTGTCATATATTTAATACGTTAAATATGGAATTTAAATTATTCAAAATTTATCAAGAGAGGAAATGAGGATTAATATTTTGAGGTGGTAGTTATGTGTTACAAAATGTCTTTGAATAATCTTTAGAACTTCACTCCACACTTCTGGTTAAGTTCACCAATATCACATCAATTAAGTTATCAATAATATCACATCAAATTGAAAATCAATTTAGTTTAATGTAGTTTACTGATTACCTTTCTATATATATATTCCTTCTTACATCGTTATAAATGAGAAATTTTTTACCCCTAAGGTTTTCCATGCTTACGTTAAAATACTCCAAACTCTCCTTGTCAATTGAAGTAAATATACTGATAGTTCATCGAACTACCAAAAGAACATACTTAATCATCTTTAAAACCAATTTTTGAACTAATGTTAAAATTTGGCAATTGTTCAAATAAACTTAAAGGCCTTAGTGACGTGATAGGATTTACTGTAATCGACATTTTTATCCTTTGAAATATCAACGACCCATAATCTAAAGCCCAATTAAAGAAACTGATAACTTTTTTTACAGTAGACGAGAAATTAACATATAAATAACTTACCGAAAGCTTACACGATAAGTAATCATGCCCTCGATACATAGACCAGTGTGCCTGTTACTCATTTTCAGCATCATCTCGTAAAGCGCAACTTCGTCCAGCTGCTACTATATAACTAAAATGGAAATAAGGCGCCGCATCTGGAGATAACAATAAGCTTTTAACGCACCTTTTTATAAAATAAACCCGGGTGAAAAGGTGAAAGAACTAGTGGAGGAAACTTCATCCAGGGCAGTTTTATCATGAATAAATTTCAACCGTGCTCGGTCGGTCTGGCACCGCCTGGCATAAAATTATATTGATACGTGATTCCCGGACTAGCAGAGATATGTTATTTTAGCGATTGAATTAGGGATACTCGATAAATTTTCTAGTTTGCATGTTTGAAATTTAGAATTCACTTCCGGATATAGGTTTTTAGATTAGGGCTGCGAAATAGTTAGGAGTAGTTTCCTGTTGAATTGTTTAGTTTGTGAAATGATGGGCATGTTTATGCAATTTTTCGCTGTTGAGATGAAATTTTGTATGTGAAATATTTAAACGTCGCGTAAAGCATAAAACGCTTGTTAGCTGAACTTTTTAGGTTGTTTGAGTGCGAGCAAATGTTTTATTTCAGATTAGAGAATAGAGAGTAGACATTATCATTAACTCTACAGGGGGTGAAATAGTATAGTGATTTTATTGAAGAAACCTCGGTTAACTTAAAATACGAAGAAATGATAAAAAGTATCTATAATAATAAAAAATCAAATTGTAAAAGTGACAATGAATAAATGGGAGTTTTAATGGACAAACGGAAATATCTTATCACCTATGGTATAGATATAAAGACGTTAGAATTTTTGTATAAATTTATATGTATACTTAGATTAAAGAGATAAATTTGTCTGCCTTTCTTCTTTTTTTGTTCTTAATATTATGAACCTATTGCATGCACATAATACACTGGCACATGATATACGGAACACAGGCACTAAAAACCCTTATGTAAATTTTGCCACTTTAAATGTGAGTCTATCAAATGGGAGAAAAGTTAGGAAGAGGAGTTAGAGCTACATTCTAAACTTACGAATAATTTATAGAAAAAATCTTAACTTAAAAATTAGTTAACTAATATCAATCCTACCAATTGTAATTCTTAAAAAAATAAATTAACATTCCATGTATTTTTTGAGTACCAGTCTATCTTATATTAATAAGTGTTTCAATAAATACCATCTTAAGTCATTTAATCATTTTTAGATTTAGTTTAAAATTTCACAGCAGAAAAATGTAAGGCTTAGAAACTAACTAAAAAACATAAACGCAGACTTTATAATTATGATGACTCAAAGCACCGCCCTCCAAAAGAGACTATCTCTGGAATTAAAGCGCTATCCTCTGCGCATCATTGCTTCCCTTTTAAATGAGAATCCTGCGGTATTTGTTCAGAGTCTCGTTAAGGAGAGATTCTTCAGTCCCCGAGAGACCCCCTTCGCGGATTTCGCATCAGGACTGGCAAACATTTTTACAAAAATAAGGCTGCCTGGAGATTATGGCGAGCAAAATCTTTAATGCTGAAACTGCTCCATCCCTTCCTGTATCGTAACTGCGCTCTAGAGAGACCTTACCCGTTTCGAATCAAACGCATCAATGGGGGAGAATTATTGTCTTCGGATTCAGGATTTTGTGAGCAATCCATTTATTCCGAGTAAAATATTCTCTCCGCTCGATGGTGGCAGGAATAAAATCGCCGTTATGAAATATCAGGATAATTAAGGGCAATCAGTTGGGAATTCTGTGAATTGCGAGCGTTCAGTCTTCTTGGAAACGATTGTTAATTTTTCTTGCCAGACTGCTGATAGAGTGAGTTCTGTTTTCTTAGTAACGAGGATAGCCCATAACTAAAGGGGTTATTTGCTGACTAAATTTTTCTTTGGAGTAAAATGATTGCTAACCTTACTGTATTATATGGCAAATAAGAGTGATTTATGGGGTGCTTTATGGGTTTCAGCCGTATTTGTTCATGAACAACGCCCTTAGAATTTTTAGGGAGGATATATAGTAAGGTTGGTAATTTATTAACTATTCATTTTGTTTATCTAACTCATAGATGAGAGGATTTTGTGCTTGGATTTTATAGTTAGTTTGAGTTATATTTTCATGTGATATAAGATGAAGTATTTGTTTGAAAGTAAATCATTGTATATCTATATGATATAGTCCTCCTTTCCGGTTTTTATAACATTTAATAACTTACAGCTACATCTTCTCACCTATTACATAACTATTTACATTTACATAGATAAAAATGAATTAATTTTAAGGATAAAAGAACTACTTCTGGGGGTTGTCAAGAGATCTAAAAGAAGTTGGTACTTTAAGATTAGCTGGGCGAAAATTAGTGCCACATCGAACTTTATTTACATTATTTTACAAATTAACATAGCATTTACAAAAAATTAGAAGCCAAATTTAAAGTTGAGATACTTCAATTGTTTTTATATTAATATTTACTTTCTTTTGGAAATTTATACACTTGGAGCTTGCACCCGGCTTATCCTATAGTACCAAATATATAACACTATTGTTTTTTAAATTACACAATTACACATGAACAAAATAAATAACTGAAATGTGCTTGATTATATAACTACAGTTTTCAAAACTATAGCAATTGAAAGTGATTTTAAAATATCAAAATGTAATTACACTATAGGTATAATTTAGATTTTATTGTAAGGAACATTGGATTCAAAGCCTTTCATAATAGTGAATGACGAGCATATTTGCACGAAGATGCGCATATCCCCTATAATTTACTTGGGAAAGGAGGACTAAGAAAAATAATTGAGTTCAAAACACCTCCTGAAAAAAAAGAATAGCTATCGCCCTGTTTAGGGATGATTGGTTTTTAAAACTTTAAGAATTACCTTCGTCTGGTAAACCTTATGGTAAACAAGTTAACAATTTAAAATCCTTAATCATTAAATCATTATCCTTAAATTTGCTTGTAATAATTTTTTTTGGTCAGCTAAATGGGCATGTGCCCCAGTCTGACTAATATGCCTTCCCCCTATTTTCGATTGTATCGCTTTGTACAAAAATGAAATAAATTATTATTATTATTATTATTAAAAATGCTGTCCTCAGTTAAGTATCTAATTTTTTTTTATTTCCAATGGGCGGGTACTACTGGACATTATCCTTGACCACTGAATTGCCCTAAGAAGTACCTACTTAGCGTTACCCAGCGAGTACCTGTGGACCGGAGCCACGGAGGTGAGGTACTGTTACCCGCGCCAAACATACCATTCACTCGCACAACCCCTTTTTACACGGGGGCCACATTCATTCATCACACAAGGACAGAAACTAACATCCATGCCAAACGGGGATTCGAACCCCAGACGTACGGCTTCGCAGTCAGATACTAGTCGGCTAACTAGTATACCTAAAAATCAAATATTGTGTCGCAGCAGCCAATGAAATCGTCGGATACAACACAGTCTCATAGAAAAATTGTTGCAACAACTTGGATTGTTGTTTTGTTTTTTATTGTTTAAAAAGATGAGAAAGAAGTTACATAGTTTTCCCAGACATTACGACGTTCCAGACGTTCGAGCTAGGTGAGCGCAGCGTGCTGATGTTTCGCGGAGCGATCCAAAGCAAACTGCGATGCAGTTTGCTGCAGCTCCCTAGTAAACCTTAAAAATTTTAATTTTTTTAAGTTAATTTTTTTAGAGGGGCACTGTGGAAAAATTTTTATTCAGTAATGGCACCTCGATTTGAAAAAGTTTGAGAATCACTGCTTCATACCATAAAGTGACTACCTATAACTTTTAATATTACACAAAAATAATTTAAGTAAAATAATGCATCTATCGGAATCGAATCTGTATTTCTTCAGAAATGGAATCAACTTTCTGTCAACTTTTATTACTGTTAATAAAGAAAAAAAGCAAAACAAATCTGATATAAAGTTATATCTATAACTTAAAAATTTAAACACAGATACAAATGTTCGATAGTGTTATTTGAAACAAAATGTGAGCAGTAACTTTCGAATGCGAAT
Organism: Tetragnatha montana; assembly: GCA_963680715.1. NCBI lineage: Eukaryota > Metazoa > Arthropoda > Arachnida > Araneae > Tetragnathidae > Tetragnatha > Tetragnatha montana. The sequence continues at coordinate 1,428,416 of OY796681.1, forward strand.
GCAAATTAAATTTACTCTGATCAAGGATCTCTCCTTTCCGATTCTACAAAGGAAACACTCGAGTCTAATGCCTTTATTTTGCACAAACAACTCACATTAAAGGTGATTCGTCAGAAATGACTGTAACTCAATTTTCGACAAAACATTGATATTAAATGAATGGGGAGAAAGAAGACGAAGGAAGGCGCCTCATAGAACATTTAGAAATTCGTAAATTATTTTCTCTGTTTTAGTGGAGCTTTTAAAAAGATTACTCTCTGTCCCAACGGATCTCCTCATATAGTGGCTGAACCGTATACTCAATCGCTGCTGGTTTTAGAGATTCGAGGAGTTGATAAAGTATGAAACACCCACTTTATATTAGGAGGGTTTTTTAAGCTTTTGTTTGATGAAACAATAAACCTTGATCTCGTTCCTGGTACTTCCGTAAAATTGGAACGAAGTATTTTTCTCTTATTGTAATCATCGAGGTTTTTTGCGAGTGTGTCTAGACTTGAAGTAATTTACTATCGAAATAAACAGCAGTACATCCGAATTTATTGGTAATGTATATTATTTTCTTGGGAATTTGATTTAACTTAAATTAAGGTTCATATTCTATGTGAGGTAATATAGTTTCCGAAGAAAGTAATTTACTATGAAAATATCAAGTTCCTTATTTAATACTTACTTTCAGCTCTTTTCTGAATTTATTGATATGTGCAACTTTAACTCTTACACAAAATATGTTTTAGAAATATCTTAAATTAAAATTTCTAAGACTATGTGTATTTCTAAGAATTACCTTTTTGAATTCTGAGGCAAAATTAAATGTACCATATATTTACATATTTATTACGTTGAGCGTTTTTTTTTTTAGAAAGAAACTAAACTTTCAACAAAAAAAAATTAAGTGGTGTTTTGATATTAGTTTCTGATCACTAAATAGTTTTTGGTAAATATTCAAAAACTAGATTGACTGCAATTGAAATGTAAGATATTAAGTCTTAGATTTACTGATTTTAATAAACTGTTTACTCATTCAGTTTAACTAAAGAATATAGCACTGTACCATTTATTTTTAACACATTATATGAATTGACATATTTTTCACCTATAAAATATAGATTTGAGGATATACATTTTAATAGTAAATATTTGTCTAATTAGGAGGCGTTTTTACTGAAAAATGAAGGATGCACTCAATAAAGAGCAAGGAATGTACACGTAAACTGTGCTTTATGCGAAAGCTTTAGCTGGTATGAAGCCAAAAAGAACAATCATAACTTGACTGCTAAATATCATTTATCATAGGAAAAGTTAGGTTGAGTCGTTATTGTGTTGAAAGGCTTGCCAAATTTATGACCAGGTCACGCAAATTTGTTACAGTATATTTTGCTCTTTTCAAAAGTCAGTAAAGAAACCAGTGCAAAAACAAATGGTCACGATACAGGATTTTCTCTAAGATAGCTATCTGATAAGTATACGTTTACGACTTAGTTTTATTAAAAATATTGTACCCTAATATGTAGCTGATTCTTTAAATCACAGTACCTTTTAAAATTATAATTAAAAAGAACGCTATTTTGCAAGATAATATTTTCGCTTTGAAGGAAAAAAAAATAAATGGTCTACATATTCTACAATTAATAGTGAATAAAGACAGATAAAAGTTAGGCTTAAAAATTTCAAGATAGATAATTTTAACAAATACCTTCTACCTTTTTTTAAAGGAAATACTAAACTAAATAGAATACGGTAAAAATACTTATGAGGAAGCTGCGTTGAAAATTTCTAAATTATATAAGCGTTTTACGTAAAAGCACTATTTTGGAGTTTTTAAAAACCGTGGTTTTGAAAGCTAGAGTTTACGGACGGGAATAAATAAAATTATAAAATTACACATTACATGGTTCTACATAAAATAATTAAAAAAATTTAAAATTTTAATAAGAATAAAAACGTAATTTTGTAAAACTTTTTTGTACTTAGTGTAGTGGTACTTTTAGGCTATCATCGGCATCATGGATCTAAAATGCTTTGTTTACTCTTGAAACACATTGGAATAAGATTTTAAAATGTGTGTTTTGCTTTCCTTGTCTTTTATAATACTTTATATTTTTTGCTTAAGGGAACGTAACCGTACTACGTGACCCGTTCAGGAGGGGAGGTCTTCAAAATACCACGCTTAATCACAGGGGGAGGGGGGCTTCGGGTTTCGTCATGCAGTAAAAAAAAAAGAAAAGAAAAAAAAAAGAATTATTTTTTGTAAATTAAGTTCCTGTTACGATGGATATCTTTTGCGTAAGTTTTTTTCTTCTTGATAATATATTTTCAACCTGTTTCCATAAGTATGCATGCACTCTTGGTGTACGCTGTATTAATAAAGACAAATTAAGCCCAATGTTTGTTTAAGCCTTTATGTTTGCAACAAATGATTGAACACTGTATTTATGAATAACTACGTGAAAACTAGAGGGGGAGGGGTCTTGGCATATACTCTACGGGTGGTCCCCATGGGGAGGGAGGGGGATCAAAAATAGTAAAAAATGGGTCAAGTAGTATGGGCACTTTCCCTAATAGTTTTCAATAAAAACATTCTTTTATAATAAAATTTTTATTTTCCTTTGGAATATAATACACAATTTGAGCCTCAAATCATGTCACACAACACGTATTAGTTATTCACATAATAAAGAAATCTTTCCTTTTATCCACACATCCCAACTAAATAAATGTATTATAGATCTCTCACCATCTGCATGCGGCTTTCTTCGACTGCTTCGCTTACCAAAGAACAAAATATATACAGAGACAGAAAAATCAAAAATCAACGAGGAAAAAACAATGCGCTCAGAGTTGCCGCCGCCGTTAAGGTCATTTTTATCGCGGTGACACTTAAGTTTAGAAATACGAAGAAATCGCAGGAAACTATGATACAATACACAGACAAGCGGCATAAATCCTCCTTTGGTTGAAATTCGTTATATCCATTGTCCTTCCTAGAAAACTCTTTATTTTTTTTTATTGTTTCATACTATATTTATAAGTAGAAGCACCTTTGAAATTCTGTTCCTGATAAACAAGAATCATCTGTATTCAGTATACATATAGATATATCTTAATTCTCTTATAGATTTATCTCAATGTACATGTAAAAGTCAGATCATCATATACATTGTTTCAGTCTGTCGGTCCTTTTCACAGAAGTAAAGGTCAATATTTGGCATTAGAAACCTGCGCTTTTTGAGCACAGTTTTGAGTAAATAACACATATTCAAATCGTTATGTTCTTGGTAGTATGTATTAGAGACGACATAGATATGGGGTACCACAGGATTTTGGAGTTCTTTTTTTTTTGTAAATCGTTTTCACGATGAATCCTGAGAGCAGTATCGATCAATCCCGTTTTCAGAAGTTTCTTGAAGTCCGCAGATGTCCAATGTCAGAATTTTGTTGGTTCCTATGTTTTGGCCCTGTTGCAACAATGGACGTTTTGTAGCTCGAAGATAGTTCAATTTCCGGAATAAGCAGAAGTCCAGCTTAGCTCTAGTCACCATTCGTCAAGGCTTGAAATTCCTGTAAACAAAACGGATTCCATTAATAATATTGACACAAGAACTAGTGATTGATTCACTAGTCTCATTGTTGTAAATTTATTATTATTTATCTTTTATAGGAAGGCAACAGAGTTAAAAATGTATTCTGAGTTTATTGAAGAAGGTTTTTTTAAAATTTCTTGGCTAGTTTAATTTATATTAGTGTGTTCCTTAAATTGTAATAAATTCTTATAATATATTTAGAGTTCTGACATTTTTTACGCGACAATATAATAGCGTAGCACTGATTCCTAAATAAAGTTACCAAAAAAGAGTGTGAAGATTTCAAAAGATGTGGAACAGTAATTGAATCATTGAAAATTATAAACGTAAAATCTTATTACATAAATTAAGATAAACCTTTTTAAAACACTTAACATTTCAGCTGTTAATTAAAATTTCAAAAGTTTATTTAATTACAAATAATTAAAGAAAATATTTCTAAAATAAAAGTTTATTTCTATTTAATTCCGAAATAGAATACATGATGGATAGTTATAAAACTATGTGTAGATCTTTTGTCTTAACTATCAAACGGTCATTAACTCATTTAAATATATGTTAATACATAAACTAATTTGTATCTTGTTAGGGCCGTGGGACCCTTATACCTTTAAAAACTGTATTTACCAAAATGTATTTCCAATGTTATATTCTTTTTGAAGAGCTTCATTATTACGGTCAAAATAAGTAGCCCATTTTTCTTACTAAACTTTTTGTATAAGTCAATTTTCTAAGAATAGGATGCTTGAATTACATGCAATATAATTCTTTGCTTTTTATTATTATGTAGGATATATCTTTTAAAATTTCAGATCACATGAAATGCAGTAATACATATTGCATGTGTATTTTATGAGTTGAACCTTTTCTGTACTATATGAGGAATAAACATGTATTTCTTCTTTTAAAGTAAATATATTTTTGAAGATTTCAAAGTCTGTCATGACCCTATAAGTAAAATATTCAATATTGCTACCTTTCAAACATTAAATAAGTATTATTCCCTTTTACGGAAAGCAAACAATTCTATAAATATTGCTCAACGTTGTGAAAGAAAATAAATAAAATCACAAAAGTGTAGAAAGTTCTCGAAGAAATTTCCCATTCATCTGATAAAAGTGTTTAAAATATTTATTAAATTCGAGATATAATGATCTAGAAAATGACTTTGAACTGAAAAGTCATTTTACTGATATTTACGCGATAAAATTTTTTTCTGAATGAAATTTACTTTCATTTCTCAATTCAAGCAAGTAGTTCAATTGAAATACATTTAAAGCAATACAAATTCACAAACCACAGAACGCAATTAATGTAAAGGAAAAATATTGCGCTCCGTTGCTTTCATATTCCTTTTATTCTCCAAATGTTTCAGTTTGTTCTAGTTCTATTCCATTATACAAATTTCGAATGCCGTTTCATAAATCCAATTATTGTTCAGACCCAACGTTGGAAGTTAGCTTTATTTCTTTTGGAGTGCCTTCTGCTATTTGGGTAGTTGCCAGTTTTTAAGTGCCAATATAAATCATTATGGTCAACGAATGGAACTTTTTGCCTGGAAAAAGGACTATTTAAGCCATGAATATTTTTCTATTTTTCTCTATTATGTTCAAAGACTTTAAAAGCAAAAAAAAACCTAAATTTTTCATGGGATCTTTCTTTAGAATAAATATTTGCATATCACTTCCTTGGTCCATTTATTGGGATAAATATTTGCATATCTGAAGAGAAAAAATACAAGTGGATAGGTTTTTCACCATTCGCGAATTTTGTATCCCTTTAAATCTATTTAAGGTGTTTAAAATGTTATTTGTTATAAATTTTAATTATTTGTCTTTAAATCTTAGGAAATTTTAACTCTTTAAATCATTGTTTTTGCATCAACATAAAAATACTGCTTAATCAGGTCATATTTTAGCTGAAACAATGAATATTTTAAAACAATTTCCAGCAAATTTATGCATTGCATTATTATTTTAATTGAAAATTTAGAAACATCAAACTATTTTCTGACTCATTTTGAAAAATAAGTAAAAGTCTTAAAGTTTAGCAAGCTTTTAAAACATATCTTTCAATACAAATTCAGCGGTACAAAATATTGTGTTTAATTAACATTACCATTAAATATTTTCCCTACTTTAGGATTACCCGGACGCAAGCATCGAGTTTCATGCTAATTTGCGAAAAATAACCATATGAAAAATAAAAACACCATTACATTATCGCAATTAGCAGTGTTCCTTTTATATTTTTATATGTAAATAAAAAAAAAACGTTTTCAATATATAGTAGTAAGATTTGAGATATTTGCGACCTGTTAATCCTAAAGTACCATATTTCCTTGTTTTTCATATAACTTAATTTCAGCTGAGTATCACTGAGGTTAATAAAACGCCTATGCCCAAAATAATGACTTTTTTAATTGTATAAAAAGAAAAAGGAATGAAACTTTGAAATCATTCAAATTATTTGATTCTTTAAATACTCTCTATGTATTTAGAAATTCAATACCGTTTTTCTGTAAATTCTTCTACAAATGCTACTTTGATTTCTTACTTTGATTTCCAATCAAACTTTGATAATCCAATCGGAATCTAATATCCGTTATTTTAAAAAACTGCGCATTTCTTTTATTATTTATAATAATAATACAGAGGAAATATTTTAAATCAGTCAGGCTAATATAAAACTGGAATGAATATAAACTTTTACTAAACAAACTCCTTAGCCGCAGCCAAGTCCCCCCCTTTTTTTTAACTCACTAAATTTGGAAATCTAAGAACTCATGGACTAGCTGTGGCTCCTTTGAGATATATTTGCAACTGTCTTTTTTCTTTTCTTTTATGTGTAAACTTTTGTGAATCTGCTTTAAATTTTGTAATTTTTGTTTTTGTTAGTAAAATTGATTGATTAATTGATTTATAAATAAATCTTACTTTTTCAGAAACTTCGCTTAGTTTTCTTTCTCTGGAAGAGGATATCGCGATACTGCATATCAGGACTCCATACATGATCATTTACCTGTATTCTAAAACACAAAAAATAGACAATTAATCATAAAGCTTTATACAGCATGAGCATATTAATGTTACGGTAAACTGAAGGGTCTGATTATTGAGTTACAACTATCGTGATCATACAACATAACCTAGGAAAATATCGTTTCAAACAACCTTAGTAGCTTTTATGACATTATTGATGTTGTTTAATAATGTCTCTTTTCACTATAGTAGGGGAGCCCATGATGCTAAATGTGGATTTACTCGAGAGCGTCAGATAATCATAGGGGAGATACCTTGCATGCTTTTGAGTAACTCCACCAAATATAAAAAAAAAAAAATTCCAAAATTTCTCCAAAAACTCCAAAAATTTTGTATCACATGCAATACAACGGTACTGAGGAGGATAAACCCCAAATAACTAATTTACTAACCTCTCTTGAACTACGTCGTACAAGTAAAAAAAACCCCACGTAACCTACTCTTTTCTCTGTGTTCTTTTAGTGCTATATCTAATCATTTCAATGACTTTAGTGCAAGGTCGAAAAGATTCCACTGCAAATTTTTTCCTAAATGATTTTAAACCTAAAACTAAGTTAGAATCGCAAAACATAAATCATTCCAGAACTTGCTTATGAAAAGTAATCTCACAAATTAAAAAAAGCTTAAGTCATTAAAATATAACGATTTTTATTTACGATCTTTTAATTTATAATGCTTATGTCGTCACAGTATTTTCTCATATGTTTCTCTATGATTCTTGCTTTCCATAATGTGTATGTCCAACATGTAAATTATTGAATGATAGTTATGAAATACCCCCTATATAGTGAAGAATTTCGTTTTAAAAGGAAGATAATAAATCTGAAAATCCTTTCACAAATATGATCAACAATAACTAAACATGAGATTTCTTCCCACCAAGATCTTCCCATTCAATCCCAACTCATTTCCTCACAGCATTCGTAAAATTTGATCGTGATCAGCCCCCGCACCATTCCATCCCATCCCTGAAACAAAGCCACCATAAAAAATTACTCTCTTCCCTTCAGATCCCCTCAATGTTCGTCTGTCCTTCCAGCTCGGTAATGGAAGTAAACAAAGACCGCCGCTCACGGACAACCGCGAACAATTCCAAAAAAAAGAAAGAAAGAAAATAAGATAAAGGACAAAAACCCGCGCTTTCCAGTCCACTAAAACTCACAGCGGAAGGGGGACATTTTAAGAAATGAACAGAATTCAATTCCCTCTTCAGCGAGAGAGTCGTCTTTCGTCTCTTTTTGGCCAGAGTATCATGCGATACTCTGTCCTGTCAGCTGCAGTGTTCTTTAACTTCCTCGCGCGGGGCTCTCTTGTTTCAGCAGTGGGCCGGACGTTCCTTTTCTTCCCGTGGAACTGTCTCGTTAGACACAGTCGGAAAGTGGATAAGACACAGTTTCTTCGGAGGGTGCCTTTGTTTTAGGCTGTACAGAGTGAATGGATTGATCAGTAGTTCTCTGTGGACATTTCGAGTTTCTAGGGTTGGAATGACTTTAACCAGAGTGGAACTATTAAATGTGTGCCATTCGATTATAATTTATCATGACAGTCTATTTGGAAATATTTGACCTGTCTGGCCAATTTCATTACACGGGGTGTCAAGTGCTAACCCTTATCACTTCTTTAACTGCTGAACGTCTGGAGTCAGTGCTATAATAGTGATGCCTAAGCCATAGTAAAACGGATATGCTCTATTTGAAGAGACCGCTTTCAACGCCCCGTATCGGCAAGTTTAAAAGTTACAATTTCTATCCTAGAAACTATCAGAGATACGAGACAATGGTCTTTGACAAACAGTTGTAGAACAGAATGTATTTAGTGCAAAAAGAGACCTTGTGCAAAAAGAAAAAAAAAATGCTACGTAGAACCCTAAAACCCCATAACCCGAAAATGAGAATATTTTCTTTTTAATGAAGACTTGAGTAAAGGACCAAAATTATTCTCAGATCATAAAACTATAATTATTTTTCCATTATTATTAGAATTTATTCAATTTTGATCAGTTTATTTAAATTATTTATTTTCCATGTCACATCGTTACCCACTTTACACTGAAAAACAATAACTATGACTCTCAAAAAATAAAACGATGAAATGAAACATTGCTATTAAAATGTATTTTAAATATTAAAAAGCATAAAGTGTAGATAAAGTTTTTCTTGTATGGACTCGCTATAGAAATTTTCAGTATGGCATAAAAAACCCTTTACCTCCAAAAGTAAGTTAATATTATGCAACGCTAAGTTCATTTTTCAACTCCTCATATTCTAACATTTCTTATATTCTTTTACTGTAGCTAAAATTTTTTTTAAAACCCTTCTGTTATCATCAAAATGATAAATTTACAAAAGTACCTTTAACTTAAATACTGTCTTAGTTTCAATTTGGAACTAATTAGCGTAACATATTAAGTTTTATCTACACTAAATAAAACTTAATATGTAACACTAAAATAAGAATGTCAAAGTTTACAAATACATAAAAAATGTAAAGAAAAATATTTATTTAGGAACTGTCCATAAATGATGTTAAGCTTGAAAGGGAAATAGGGAGTTTATCAATCTGTAACACTTTGTTGTGACAAGGGAGAGATTGGGTTATAAGAATTGTGACATCAGACATTGGAAGTTATCAAACGGGACAACAAATATATAGCTTATACATAGGTTTTAACGACATTTTAATATAAAATTATGCTAACGAAATAAGATAAAGCAAGTATTACTTGTGGAGATTGACTGAGTAAAAGATAAAAACCACGTTGTGATGTAATTAATGTTTGAAAATATGATTAAATTTATTGCGGATCTTTTACACTCAATTAACGAAATAATAGTTCATATTGAAATTATATGACTAAAACGTGAATAAAAATATTGTTTCCAAGATTCTGGAAAACCCTATACAAATTATATTGTTGGTAGAGGGGCGTGGCATATGACAGAGTGAAGTACGACATTTTGTGACATACGGAAGGGGGTCAAAAATATTGAAAAAAGTGTAACATTTATGAACGTTTATCTAAAAAAAAAATTAATATTTCTTAAATGCAAGAATAGATCATTGTGAAAAACGATTAATACACAGATGTTAACTTAAAATTGAACCTAACTTTGGTTCACTAAAATAAATTAAAAACATGTGTACTAATTATAATTGAATAATTAGGTGGTTTATTGCACATTATGTTATGTGCCGATCAGACTGACCAGTCATTTAAATTATTACAAAAACTACATTGCAAAATTCTGATTTTATCACTAAAACATATTGAAATAAATTTTAACCTTAATATAAAAATTATTTCTTAAGTACGCTATCTAGTTTCACTCTTATCACATTATGGGAAGTATAACTTAAAAGTTTTGCGAAATCAAGAAAATAGAACTCTTTAATTTTATATTTATGATTTTCTTCTCTTAGTTTATTTTCAGATTTTAAAAAACACTTTTCTAAACAAAAAAATGCATTTTTGAATAAAATAATTTCAGATTACAGAGTGTTTGATAAAACTTAAAAACTATAAAATTTGATGATGAACAGAACATTACTTTTGAATAAAACATGAATTTTTTCGTCACATCTTGCAGTACATACTTTAGTTTTAAAAGATTTAGGAAAAATTAAAAATGGATCTTAGTATTAATTTTAATAGCAACTGGCAAGAAGCAATGTTATTATTAAAAAACTACTTTGATTTCAGAACATGTTATTTAATTTTTAAGTGTAAGCTATGATGTTGATTGCAGTACATTTAAAGTATTTGTATATAAAAACCTATCCAAGGTGAAGATGATTATTTTCTTTATAAAAATCCAAAGTTTAAAAATAAGTTGTGCATAAATTAATGCATAAATCCTTTTAAAAAATATACCAGAAAAATAAAATGGATTTTCATGTTTACATTATGCATTGAATAAATTTTACTTTCCAGGAATGTTTTCCGGAAATTTTGAGTAAAAAGAACTTTTTAAACCAAAAAAGTTTTCAAACATTTCCTTTAATTTTCTTAACTTATAGTGATTTTAATAAGAAATGAATCGACCAACAAAAATGCTAACACAGATTTTAATGCCTCTCTACGTAATGCTTTTTAATCTGATTATTATTCATTCACCATGCTTTTAAAAACATATTACCAGCAATGCTCTTTACACTTATGTCAAATTACTTCATACTATTTCTTGCTTTTGGCCTTTATTATGGAGATTCATATTTATGTGACAGTTTTAATCATGCAAAAGTTTTGAAAAACAAATTATTTTTAAAATTTTTGAACGGGGTATTAGACACGAAGTTTTAAACTGCTTTATCTTCTTATTATCGGTAATCTAGGAATTCGTTTATTTTTTTGCACTAAGGATTGAAAGGAATATTTTTATTGTTCAGAACATCTCGTATAAACTAATAACCGATAATAAAAACTTATGGCAGAAACCATCCCTTCATGTCAATGTTTATTCAAGTAGCAAAATCATAAAATGAACTGAAAAATAGTTTCTTTATATTTAATCTAGATGTGTACTTATTTAAAATGTTTTAATGTGTAAAAGTTTTGAATGTTTTTTAATGTTTAAATATAAAACACTTTGAATCGTAGCTTTTGTATAAACACTGTTTGGATAATTTCGATTAAAAATTAAAAACTTCATATCTGATAGGGGTGCATGTTTACGTCCTACAAGTTATTATTGTAAAGCGGATAGAAATTGGTTGAGGGTGAAAACTGGTGTAGTCTTTTTAAAAAGTGAATAACATTTAAAATTTGCAGAAACTTCAATAACTTATGAAAAACTACACGTTAGGGAATGAAGAATTTCAAGATTTAGATATTTTAACGCAAATAAAACAGCGAAGTAAATTTAATGCGTAGATGTATTTTTTTTACCTTGCGTTCTTTTTTTAAACATTTATGAAAAAAACCTTCATAAATGTTCAAGTGGAATTATATCGTTACCACCATGCCAAAAACACGAATCTGCTATTCTTATACATAGCAGATGGTTGTAACTATATGTATAAAAGTTAAAATTAACACTTTCAGCCTTTGATAAACCTACACATACACATGTGTTTTCCTGTTTTTATTCCTAGCAAGTAGATTCGCTCCTTCAGTTTATTGCATCGTACGTGCCCCAACCACACCTACATCCTCACACCAACTACTCCCAAAAGTCCAACTACGTGACCCTCCAAAATCCCTCTATTCCCCTAAGAGAGAGAGAGGGAATTTCGAGAGGAGGGGGGGATGACGGTAACGAGGCGCGACGCGTACTCACAAAAGTGTGGCGGAAAGGTGGACGGAATGTCATATCTGATTTCGGCCGCCGGTCAGCCGCGGCGTCAGGACAGCAGGACTGAAGTCAGCAGCAGCAGTAGCAGCGACGCCAGGGGGCAGTCCGGTAGCAGGGATGTCCGGGAGGAGCCCGAGACGGGGGAGGTGTTCAGGTCGTGCTGCATGGCCGCTCGCTTCTCGCCTGCAAATGCGCAAATTCAAATTCATTAACAAAAAACCCGTACAAATACACAGAAACAGGCAAGAAAATATCACACAAAAGAAAAAGAAGTTGAATGTAATTTCCCAAAAGGAGCTTACTTAGAATCACTCACAACTCAAAAAGTTTGCAATTCAAAGGGGTGTAGATTTCTTTAAAGCAATTTGGTAGCTCTCTTTTAGATCAGTGGTTCCCTATCAGTTGTTCTTCCCTATCAGTGGTTCTCTGGGGCACTTAGTCTTTCATAGCTCTCAATTCTTCCGATTTAGCTGGAGGATTTCCATTTTTTAATGAAGTTTATAATTAGTGGCTAAGTTAAAAAAAAAGTCTGAAAATTGACACACCATAAATGGACAATAATCGGAAGATATGTCGGAAGATTTCAACAATAAAAAGCTAAAATCTCCCAGCTAAATTGGAAGAATTGGTTTCTACGGTCTTTAATTGAATCATTTATGGACCACTTTCAACCTTCATTCCTTTTCTGTTAGAACTTTTCACCAAGATCAAATTCAAAGATAAATATAGGGTACCATGTAATTAAATGAAACGAAACACATCTGATTAATTCATTGACTTATACGTGCACTATAGTACTTGAAACTTTACATACTCCACATTTTCTCATTTCAAAATAAATATTTAGCATTTCCAATTATTAACATTATTTGAAATCTTGAAATCAGGAGTTAAGAACTACATTAAACTGATGAGAACCGTACTTCAACAAAACATCAGTAAAATAGACATTTTAAGAAAATTAATAACTTTAAAAGGACTTTAAAATAAAACTGTTTTAAAACTTAAACATCGCCTTAAAAATAACCGTAATGGATACGAAAAATAAAATTACAAAAACAATCTTCATTCATTTTTAGGAAAGAACCGTAAATGTTTGTATTCTAAACTGCATCTCTTATATATTTTAACCATTGCATCTTTTCTAGGTTTTTCTAAAGGTTTCTAAACTCTGTTTCCATAGATTACTTTTTCTGTTGTCAAATATCACCAAGAAAAACTGATGGAAACACAAGTCGACGGGAGTACCTTTAGGTTAGTTAAATTTTAATCTCAGTTAATTTGCTGAGTTTGTTTTAGAAAAGAGTGACACTAAGATTGGGTTCTATTCTCCAGGTAAAACCCTAAGATTGGAATTAAGATTCCTTTTTTTACTGCCTTCTTTTACTTCTTCAGTTTGCATTGTGCATTTTGGTAATGAACTATGAGTTTTTAGACGTTTTCTTTTTTTACAGTTAAAGTCTGCAGACTTTTTTCTAGTCATTTGTGAAAATGTTCTTTTTCAAACCGGGTTACTTTTGAAATTTTAGAAAGAAAGGAAATGTTTTTGAATACTCAAATAATGGGGTACTTCTGAAAAATGCACTGGATCCAGGTTTTTGGAGGTAGAATTTTTAATTAATTGTTTTCTTTCGTTTTTTCATGAGAAAGTCCAATGAAAGAGTCTTGAAGAATTCCAAAGAAAACATTAGGAAAATTCTCTTTTATTTGTCTCTATGTGCTTTTTTAGATGGAAGGAATTCTTACCGCTTTACATTTGATGCTACTATTGAAAATCTGTATTTCTCAACACGCTGTTCTATTTTTTGCAATAAAAGATTCATTCTATGTTTATATTTTTAAAAATTATTTATATATTTATTTTACTTTATGCCGACGTACTGGCCTAGTGGTTAGAGCATCTGACTGCGAAGCCGTACGTCTGGGGTTTGAATCTCCGTTTGGCATGGATGTTAGTTTCTGTCCTTATGTGTGTGAGGAATAAATGTGGCCCCCCTGTAAAAAGGGGATGTGCCTGTGTGAATGTGTGTGGGGAGTGGGCAACAGTGCTTCACCTCCGTGGCTTCGGTAACCCACTGGTGCCCATTGGGTAACGCAAAGTAAGTACTGCTTCGGCATGACATGGGTTAATGGACTTAAGTTACAGCTGTAACGGCTCAAAATTACCTGCCGTTAAAATTTTTTTTTTTTTACTTTATTTGTATCATTCTGATTATCATTAATGGTAATTAGAGTTCCACTCCGTTTGACCGTGAAGGAAAACTAGGTGCCCAAAATTTTGGTAATGTTTACGAGGAAATCATGATAGATTTTTATTTCCAGCCAAAATTTAGTTTGGAGACTCTCACCTATGGGTATTAAGTTGTATGAAATTCTTTAAAAAGTTAGCATTTGGAGATTTATATTTAAAATGGTTTGTATCGTTTATAAAAGTTTCAATCCAATCCAAACAAGACAAAAACTGTATTAAGATCTTGATTACGTTTTTGGGTAATAAAAAATTTTTAGGAAATCTTTTTAATTTAATAGATTTTGTTTTTTAATTATAATAATAACTTTAAGGAGAGACTTTAAAATGTTATGCCCATCCTGTATTTAAAGAAGAAGTTATACATAAATTTTCTAAACCTTCTTTTACCTCAGAGAACCTTATGTTTTTATATATTCAAAAACACTAATTTTTAAAACTTTTGCCCTAGACAAATTTATCATCGTGGAATGTACCTGCCAAAACTCTTGTCCACTACATTATGTCTATGTTTTGTTTGCCATGGATATTTTTAAAGTGACTGCATGACTGTTTTATAGTCTAAACATAACTAGTTTTAAGATTTATTAATCTTATTTTTTGAAGTTACATCAATCGCAATTTAGTGCACAGAAATGGTTCATTGAGAAACAATGCTACTATATAATATGCTTCAATTATCACTTAATACTTTGATGATAGATTATAAAATCGGTTCAAATGATGGACCATAAAGAATACGAGCGCTGAAAAGCGGTTAGCAGACAATTTCGGGATTTATCATTTTCCTATGCTGTAAATCGGGCAAGTTAACGATAAAGCAATCGCCAAATTTATGGAGCGTTAAAATCATATTTTATGGTCGTTCAAGAAATGCCTTTTGTGGCAAAATGGAAGAGGATAGTATATTACTCTTTTAGACTTAGGCAGTGAAATAAAAGCAGCAATTTTTGCGTTTAATCAAGCTTTATTGGACGGAAAACTTTATATGACAAGGGATAATTTAAGTAAATGTACTTCTAAAGATTCAGTCTGATGAATTATTGCATGCAGCAGCATTAAAGAACTACATTTCTCTACCGCAGATTAAAACAAATTATGAATTATTAAAATTCAATGAGTTTGTTGCTGTTAAAATTCTGTCAATTTTGTTTCTATTTAGCATACTTAGCTACTTATTACGCTGCATCAATTTCAAATGTGGATTGCAAACTTTTTACATTTTGTATTTACATCTCCTAAATTATATTCCCTTAACAAAGAATACTTTATTCGGATAACTGGGTAGCCTAATGTGAGCCTATTGAGTAGAAGCTAAATTAAATAGTTTTTTTCTCATTTCTAACACAAATGGAAGCCCATAGAGAGCGTTTACACTTATATTCCATTCTTTGCGCTTAAACTGTTGGACGAATTACAGCTAGTCAAACTCAAAATTCATTTAAGGGGACTTGGTACCAAAAATTTTTTTTTCTCTAATAACTGGATTTTATTATCTTTTAAGGTTTTAAATTATGTATTTACTTCATACTAATTCATATTTAGCCAAAAAAGCGAGTTCAAAAATTTATTTTTTAAAAGAATTACAAAAAACTTCAAAAAAATGCCCGAAATTACCCTACATTTAAATTGTAACTCCTCCCTTTATTATATGTTATTTTGACTTGATTTTTTTTCTGAACATAAATCAAACATATATAGCATATAGTCATTTGTAGGCATGGAAATTTGATTATCTATAAAAGTTTCTGAAAAATAAAAAAAAAACTCTGAAATTTGGCATTTTTTTAGAAAAAATACCCTTAGTTTCCACTTTAATGCTCTGTAAAAAAATTGTAATAAATATATTATAAAATCCATGCCTGAAGATGTTAAGCAGGTGTTACTGATAATGACTACAAAGTTTGAAGTGGTTTGGATGATTAGAAAAAAAGCCTTTAGATTTTAAACATTAAAAACCTTGTTTTGAGAAAAAGCCGTTTGAAGATAGAAAACTAGGCTTCTTAAGCCTATCTAGGCCTCAGAAATCACAAAATTTTTAAACTTAGAATCCCCATATCATTATGAAACTTGGTAGAAATAATTCTAAGGGTACTATCTTCACTTTGATTGCAAAATCTCAAATTCGATATTTTGACCAAATTTTGGTACTGAGTCCCCTTAATCATTTTTGTTTAATCCAGTTATTTTTTTCCCAAGTTATTCCAGTTATTTTTCCAATAGTTTTCCTAGTGTTTGTACCGCAACGATTCAGATTAGTCTCTCCTTCTGAGAAGTTCTGAAACTAATAACCCTAATAAAGATAAACCTAAAAAAGAATAAAGATACAAAATAACCCTAATAACCCAATTTAAATATGTTCACCCTAGAGGGAAGAAGGATTAGAGGGGATTTAATTCAACTTTTCAAAATGATAAAACAAGGGGACACAGAGGGACAAGATTTCAATACGGGTAATAGAACGAGGGGTCACAGATTTAAATTGAACAAGGCAAATAAATTTTAATCGGGATTGTAGGAAGTATTATTTTTTTAACAGGGTAGAGTGGATAGATGGAATGGGTTACCGGAAACGATTATCAACTCAAGTGGGGTAAACGAATTCAAGAATAAAATTGACATATACTGGGAATCGGGTGGTTTGAGTTAAATGGACCGGACCAACCTTTTTGGGCGCTTGTCTGTAGTTGGTCGACTTAATTTGTATTTGTATTTATTGATTTAGTTTCTAGTTTGAGTTCCATACACATTCGGAAAAGTAAATTAGAGTCATTTAGTAAACAATTTCCTGTTATTTAATAAAGGATAGGACCTCCATGGTACGTGAAATACTTTTATGTACTATTTTTTAGGCAATATTGAGTGACATATGCTCAAACTTTATTAACAATGGAGGGCCTCTGTACCCCCCTTAAACTATTGTTACGATAATTCGATTCCAAATTACATATTCCCACTCTTAGATTATCCAATCACATGAATTTCATTGATAATTACTTGATTATTCCCAAAAAAAACCCCACAATTTTTGGACACGAGTGAAAAAGGATTACGTCATCGGGAAGGGTGGCAAGGAAGAATGGGGTATACATCAGTAAGTATACGTACCGTTGAGCACGTGCACGCTGATGGAAGAGGCGTCGGCGTTGGAAGGGCAGCAGGTGTAGTTGCCGGAGTCTTGCGGTTGCGCGTTCTTGATGAAGAGCCGGCTGATGGCCGTGTCGTGGCCCGCCTTGTGCACCGTGATCTCGCCCCCCGAAGAGTCGTAGTTGATCATGCGGTCGTTGTGGTACCAGAACACGAACACGGGAGGTTCGGGACTCTGGCTGATGACGCACGTCAGGTTGATGGAGCTGCCCGTCTTCACGTACAGGTCGGGCGCCTCCCGGATAGAAGACTTAGGAACTGAAACAGAAAACAGGAGTTATAAGCGAGCTGAACAGATTGGCATTGGTCAAAAGTTTAAACATTGTAAACTTTTAGATATGCATGAAATTGGGATTCACGTTAGGTTCTTTACTTAGTACGGCAGTTGGTTAATAAGCTTCAACCATTGATTTGTGAAAGAGGCGAGAAAATACTTTGTCCGTAGAAACAACCATGATCAAATGCACAAAAAAGGTCAGAGGAGCTCGGTGTTGAGACCTGTGATACACGTCCTGATGTCCGGACTGATAACTCTCTCTGCCAACAACTGAACTTCACTCAAAAATTGTCTACGTTCAAAGCAAGTTAATAGAGTCTACTTAACAAAATATTGACGAGGGCTGATTGATATGCCACGAAGGTGTGATCTTGCCAAAAGGATTACAAGGAAGTCAAAATTTTGAGCTTCTCCGGCTTTATCGGTATAGTGGGTAAGGGTGCCACCTATGTGTGCCGGTACAAAAACCGTTGAAGTTGCTGATTAAAAACTTTTTATTTCATTTAAATTATTTTCTTATGCAGGTTTTTTCCTAGGTTGGGTGTGTTTCTTTATGCAATACTTAAACAGCCTATTTTGAAGGGGAAATCTATAGTTTAATACACATCAGAAATTAAGTAGCGAAGGGTTTGCATCTAGTGAGGGTTTTATATAAAAACGTTCAACTTTGTGCCATTAAATAACGTTTTGTTACAAAAATGACTTGTGACGTATTTCAAATTACTAACTGTGTATAAAAAAACTACTATGCATAAAAACACATTATTGAACAAAAATTCTTTGTGTTTTCTGTTTGAGAAACATTCAATATCCAAACATTATGTGTCAAAAAAAAAAAAGAAAAAAGTTTTTTTTTTATGAAAACAAACTCTGAAAGAGTAACAATTTACGATCTGTGAAAGAACCCTGATTACTATCAGTTTTATTAGACTCACAACGTTATTTTCACTCATTGATTAATTGCTTACGTTATCCCCAAGATAAACGCCACGCTGCCTCGCACCCAAATAACACCCCTCCGCGTTATTCATACGCGGACACAAAACCCCCAACTTCTTCACGAACAACCGCATTTGTGGAACACCAAATCTTATCTATAACTTCACAAATAGCCTCGCAAAATAAGGCCATAAATATACCGAAACGTGATTTAATTCACCTCGAGAAGGCGCACAACAGATTTATGCACGCTCGAATCACACCAGGCAACGGAATTTGTTTTTGATGGTAAACAAAAATTGATTTCTCCCCTTTTTCCATTGGAAGAAGGTGGTCGCGGATAGATACGGGTGCAAAGGCGCATTCGACGTGGCCCGAATTCGGTTTTTTTTCTTCTGTTCCTCCCCTTCTTTTGGCTGATTTATGGGGTTGACGTGGGAGAAGAATTGGACGCCGGGAATGCTCATTTATTCGGATCGGGACCCGGATTTTGGGGGAGAGAGGGCACCGGAGCGAGGACCTCTGCAGTTCTTTTTTGAGAGATCGCCTTTGGTCGTATGGGGGTATGTGTCCGAAAACTGTTCTCCTGACGGGGAAATGGGATATAGTCAAAACGCATTCGCTACTGGATTTCACGGTCCTGTGCTTGTCTGGGTGCGTCAGAAAAATATGCAAGGTGTGAAGATGTTCGTTCGATTCCGTCATCTGTCCTGTTAAATATCACCAAGCTGTTTTTAATGCCAAAGATTAAAGTTAAGCATGCTCACATTGCAAAATTACCCATTAAAATAAACATTTATAATTATCATTGACAACAACCAATATTTTGCGATAATTATACATATGGTGTCTACCTAATGGAACCAAGATATAATGTGAAAATATGTACTATGTGTCTAAAATTTGAAACAAAGATACACACTTAATGACTATCTTATAAATTTCTTTAATTTTTCTCCATCTATTGCTATTGAATCAAGTAGTTATAGATAATGCAAAATTGTTGTGAAAATATAAAAAATAAATATTATACGTTTTTTGTAAATTTAATATAATAAACAGAAGATAAGCTCACAAAGGCTTACACAAATAATTTCTATTCATAAAGCAATTTTTTAATTTAATTACTTAGTAGTATGAACCTTTAATTTTACATAGAGCATTGGTTTATAGATATTTAGTTTATTAAAGTTTTAAGCTTCTTTTTTAATTTCAGAATAAAAAAAACCAAATTTCTCCTACTAAAATAAAGTTACAGAAACTTTAACTCTTTACATATGTAAATAGTTTTCTGTCTTTTTATTACTAATACTTTGGAGTTTTGAAGAATAAATGTTTAATAAAAAAATATGGCTTCAGAA
This sequence comes from Tetragnatha montana, assembly GCA_963680715.1. Taxonomy (NCBI): domain Eukaryota; kingdom Metazoa; phylum Arthropoda; class Arachnida; order Araneae; family Tetragnathidae; genus Tetragnatha; species Tetragnatha montana. The sequence goes on from OY796681.1 coordinate 1,448,301, forward strand.
AGAGATCCTGCAATTGGTCAGGTTGTTACATTCTGAATTTGAACTCCAAGATAAAAATTAGATTATAATTTAGCACATTTCTATTATGCTTACTTATTTGCTGAAACCAAGTGTAAAGTAAAGAATGTATATCATTCTACTACATGAAAATAAGCATTGTTAATTAGTTTAAGCAACCTAAACTTGCTGCTTTGTTCATAAATTTAATTATGAGTAAATTAAATCCCATTATGCTATACAGCCCAAAACCACTGAACTATGTTTACCGAATCTAGTTTTCTTTCACATTATTAAAAATTGAGACTATCTATACATAAATGACTAAGAAAATTAATCAAGAAGTCAAGCAATGCTATCTTAATTAAGTGTTACCGATAACACCTATCTCTATCAGTTTTGTTCTTCCTCTATAACTAAAAGCCGTATATCTGCTTTCCTGGCGTAATTTGCAAATCCCAGTTAGGAAAGAAAAATACTAATTGACAACATAGACTGAGAGATTTAGAGATAAATTTGGTTATATTTATTTTTGGAAACAGAAATAAGCTAAAACTCATGGGATTTATAGTTTATTCATAAAATTGTGCGCTTAAATCCTTTTATTGTTACTGCAAACTGCTCTCCAATGGGATTTGCCATTTTGTTAAAGAGGATTGTATCATTCAGTCAGTGTCTATTTAGAAAAGAGATTAGAAAACTGTAAATACGTTTCTTTCAATGAATCTCTAAAATGGATTGGAAGGATATAAGGTTAAGTCACAAATCTCTAAACATTGCGATTCCGAAAATGCGAGGATTTCTTTCGATACGGTGTAATATAAGGGTTGTAGAGATTTTTTTAAAACAAAAAAATTAACTGCACTACTTTTAAAGTTACTAGGAATTCGGAACTAAAATACGGGGAATTAGGAAATAATGCCTATTAAAAGTAGTATTTTTAAAAACAGAAGAAAACTATGACATTCAAACAACAGGCAATAATTATGCACTTGGAATTCGTTCAAATAAACATTCAATGTCATAGCCTTCACCTAAAGTCAATAACCTTTCTGCAAATTTGATTCTAATTTTTATTGATTAAATCTCGAGCACACGATTTCAAATATCATTTTTGTAAACAATTTATTAAATGAGACTAGATTAAATGAATTTAATTAAAATAACCTTGTACTGTACTCGTATAAGAAATACAGTTTGGTAGCTCCTAAAATCCTTACACTTAATGATAATGTGATAGCTAATATTTAACCTCATTGAAATAATTATGTTTAATGGAATATTAAATGTAAGAGCAATAAAGGTTTTCCAAACCGTGTCCAAAAAAATTCACACATTCAAGACATAAGTTTGAAATAGTATATTGGAATATACTAAAAACAATTTTAATTACCTCCTGTCTAGACAGAATTTTTTGATAGTTTTTACTATTTTATATTCTATAAAATATAAAAACGAGTAGAAATTTACAGCTTGAGAACATTATCTTCTTCAATAACCACATCCATTTTTTACTATTTCAGGATATTTGACACTTGATGTATTTCCAAAAAACAGTAATAAATCATTTAAGATTTCGTTATAATTTTTTACTTCAAATGATAAAAATATAGTAAACAGAAAATTACCATTTTAACATTTAAAATAAAAAAATAAGGGATCGTCAGCTTACAGGAGAAAGGCAAAAGGCAGTCTCAAAATTTGGCGACAGCCGATCGCTTTTTTTTGCACCATGCCAATTTGATCGCCTTACAGCTTGGCGAGATTTGGGGAATGCTCCAAGGCTCCACTCATTTGTTGGCGCTGTTCCACCGCTTTCAAAAGATTCACCAAAAGTACCTTAGTGCCTTTCGCTTGTATGTCGACGATTCAGTGGCGAAACCAGGATTTTTGTCTGGGGGAGGCTGAGTTTCAAATGTCTTAACTCCTATTAGGGGGTCCGTTTAAATATTACTTAAGCACTAAAGGGGGGAAGGGTTTGATTTTCTTTTTTTCCTGACAGGGGGGGGGGGTATGAGTGATGCTTACGTAAGATGTTTCAAATCTCGTGTTTCTTGCATAAATATCAAAATTCAACCAAAAATAAATTTTACTTTAAAATTGTACAAAAAAGCAAAGGTTAGGGGTCGGGCACTACTATATACTACTGATTGGTTTTCAGCAACTACGTTATCACTGTCCTACGTTGCCTCGAGTGGCCCAATATGTGCTTACGTAATTTAACTTCAATCAGAAGAGAAATGTTTGTCTTGAATTATTTCAACTCTTGAACAGACATCTGCAAACGATCGCTCGTAGTTCAATTCGCTCATAATAAATATCACGATCAATAATACTCTAATACAATAGGTAATACAAATAATAATTCGCTCATACTATGAAGACGAGGGAGGGAGGGGTGCTCACCTAGCACTGTGAGTGTGACGAAGAAGCTGATGAGCGGGTGCGTGTTGACCTGGCACTCGTAGAGCCCCTCGTCCGCCAGCTGCGCCAGCTTGATCTGCAGCATCCAGTCGTCCGAGCGGTCCATGTTCACCGCCACGAAGCGGTCGTCCGCCGTGTACGTGTTCAGCGCCACCGTCAGCACGTGGAAGTCACGTCTTCTTATCCAAGACACCTGCAACACAACGTCACTGATGGTAAACTACACTAAGGAAACTGAATGTAATTCAGAAACTTAAGGGCCGTATTGTGAAAGAAAAACACGTAGATGAAACGGCAACGGTACGGAAACGGCGAAAAGCTCACGAAACGAGAGATTTCAAACACCGCAGCTCTCGTCCGTCATATTGTTCCGAGATTCGAACCGTATTCCGATTGCTGTTAAACTCTTTGTGGTCCGTTAAATTGTTCCAAAAAATCTAGAACATCTATTAACAAGTCCTCAGACATTGGTAATTACGAAAGTAATGGACATCTAGTGTTTGCACGAATTTGTATTATCAGTGTATAATAATTACCTGTAAGGCTTTGTGACAGGTGGAGTCTCTGGTGGAGCCATGATCGCACATAGAGAGAAACAGCAACTAGAGACGAACCTTTTGAAATTGCTCGTTTCCGTATTGTTTCCATCTCGTTTCTTCTACGTATTTGAGTTTCAAAATGCGGCCCTAAGGGACAAGCCACACCTGAAAATGCGGCCCTAAGGGACAAGCCACACCTGAAAAAGCAGTGGCAAGGGCAATAAAAAAGCCATACAGATGGTTATCTAAGACAGGGTATCTAATAGAAGTGAGATAACCATCTTCATGGCTTTTTTATTGCACTTGCCACTGCTTTTTCTGGTGTGGCTTGTCCCTAAAACTCATAGAATAAACAAGACGGGAACGATACGGAAACGAGATATTTGAAATGGTAGGTCTAGAGTTGCCGTTTTTTCGCCCGTGTGCTGCTGGCGCCACTTGTCTAACACTCTTACAAGTACGTATACACTAATAATCCAAATTCATGTAAACACTATGGGATGTCTATTAATTTCGTAACGGAGGACTTTTTTCTGGTAATCAGTAGCTTTTCTATACATGATTTTTAATGGAAATTCTGAATTAAAACACTAATGTTAAAATCAGTATATCTTAAATTTTTATTGAATAGTTAAAAATGAAGACAAACACGCAATTTAAAGTAGCACCATTTTTTATACGCTATCCTCTTTGTATATAATGGCTTTATCCATTAAAAAGAAACTATTATAACTAAAATGAAAAAAGTTGATAAGAACGTTTTATAACTTTTACAGAGTTTTTTTTAAAATAATTTTCATGTAAACATAGTATTTACTTCAATCTTATACACAATACACAACATACTATATTTACACGCAACAAATTGTACTTCATTTAAAGTCACAAACAGGATCATTAACTACCAATTTAAGTTAAACTAATTACCTCACCTTGAATAGAAATACCAACGCATTGGAGTTTATTATCTAAAAGTAAACACAATCTTCCTTCAAATTTTCATTACATCGTTCAAAACGCTTATAGAAACCGTGGACACGAACTAAACAAAAATACAAAATGCTCCAACAAAAAAAATCACCACTCTCAGTAAATTCACTCCTTTCCACCCCAAAATAAACACCCTTTTTCCTCTTCATCATAAGCCAACCTCCCTTAAACGCATTCCCCCCAAAAAATAATATCCCCTAATTTTTCTAATTACCCGCAAGAAAAATGAGCAATTCATAACACACCTTCGCCATATCCAACACACAGAGAGAGAGAAAAAAAAACACCAATGATGGATTCGCAACACTTAGCACACTTGAAAAATTGACTCTTCCTCACTTCTTTTATTAGAGTAAAAGTAACACCGAAATAAAAATTCCGCGTTTCTAAAACTAATAAATGGACCTCTTTTCCCCAGCTCATGGGTTTTATTGCGCCGGCGGAGCGGCAAGGCCTTATCTCATTCGGTCGGAAATCCAATCGAGGCCGGCCTGCTATTTGTGACATTAATCCTATAGTCTAGAGGTGTCATTCTTCCTCTGCTTCGGACTTTTACGATGTGCGGGAGCTTTCGTTATAAAGCGACGGCGGCGGCGCTGCTGCTGTTTTCTTTTATGCGGCACTCTGGCGACGTTCGGACCCGTTCCAAGTTGAAGTTGGGGTTTCGATTAATTGGATTTCTCGGGAACAATGTTTTTCGCGGCGGTTTGAAGAATTTGAAAGGCGAGGACGCTTTTCGAGATTAAAAACGGAGGGATGTTGATTGTTGTTTAGGTTTTTTTTTTGGAAGGGAGGATTGTAGAAGTACTAAGCCTTGTTTGAGTTGTAAGGATAGATTCTACTTTACTTGGGGGGTTTTGTTTCTCTAACAATATAAGAAGTTTCCAGCCACGGAACTATGAAATTTATCTTTCGTAAGATTATTATCCTTTTAGCTTAGATCAAAATAAGCTTGTCCAAATATGCTGTCCTTCCTTCATACACTTAAATTCTTAACTTAACAATGGGTTTCAAACAAACATTAATAGCTAAATTAAAGGACCATGTTTTTAAGAATTATCAGAGTATGCATATTCACCAGGAAATATTTTTACATATTATGTCCGCATGTTACTTTAACATTTATCTTATGAATGTTCAAACTAAAATTGCTCTTCATTCGATAACTTTTGTATTTCAAATGTTTTCTAGTGATCATTGAACTTAAAAGTTTATAAAACAACCCAGGTAGCACAAGGACATTGGACAATGATGTGCCAATACTGGCCAATATCGCGAACATCGTTGAATATCGGACATCGGAATCACGATATCTGACAGCTTTGATCGATATTGCGTAATTTTTTAGAAGAGAGGGAGATTAGAAATACATTGAAAAACATTTTTTATAACGTTATTTGTATGAAAAATAAGTGTGAATGTCAATTTGGACCTTTTTACCCATTTTTTGGTAAAATTGCTAAAATAATATCGGTGAACTGATTTTGATTAATAATGGCCAATGTCGTGAAATGAATATCGCCATGGCGATTTCGATCGATATTGTATGGCGTTGCGTAACCGACATCAGAAAAACGAGATCACAAGTCAATTCAAAGTCGTAGGAAGGATATTGGCCGATGTTTGGCAGCATTGTAAAACTGTTATTGTAGGTACGATATTGATTGATAATGAGTGATTTTTTCATAGAGATGAAAAAAAAATTAGATGTAGATTTCATTTCCGAGTGTTTTTTGATGCCAGTTTTTGATTCTGACAACAGTTTTAAAATATTCATCAGTCAAAACAATATATGTAATTTTTATATTTAATCGGATATTGGCCGATATTTTTCAGGTAGAATGAAAACATTGGCCAATGCTGTACTGAGAGTGACCACTATCGTAGGATGTCGGAATCTGGATATCTGACAGCAATGATTGATAGCGAAGCAGTGTAAGCGAAAAGCCGCGAATGCGCTCTTCAACGTGCCGAGAGCATTTGCGGCGATGGCGGCTTCCTTGAAACCGTACGGAGAGCAACATTTACTCTTGCACCGCGCTACGAGCGCCAAATCGGTTACGGATAGTTACGGTCATTCGCGGCTGTTCGCTTAAGCTGCTTGGCTCTAATTTATGTCCGCCTTAAGAAACAATGTTAACCACCTTTTTGGTAAAATTGCTAAGATAATATTGGAGGAAGGATATTGACAAATATTGGACGAAGTCTTGAAATAGGTGTCGTAGAAATGATATTGTCTAATGAAATGATATTGTAGTAAAATATTGATTGAAAATGAGTGATTTTTTCATACAGATTAAATGGAAGTTAGATTAAATTTTTTTTTTCATCTCTGTGAAAAAATCAGTCATTATCAATCAATATCGTACCTACAATAACAATTTTACAATGCTGCCAAACATCGGCCAATATCCTTCCTACGACTTTGAATTGACTTGTGATCTCGTTTTTCTGATGTCGGTTACGCAGCGCCATACAATATCGATCGAAATCGCCATGGCGATATTCATTTCACGACAATGGCCATTATTAATCAAAATCAGTTCACCGATATTATTTTAGCGATTTTACCAAAAAATGGGTAAAGGTCCAAACTGACATTCACACTTATTTTTCCTACAAATAACGTTATAAAAAATGTTTTTCAATGTATTTCTAATCTCCCTCTCTTCTAAAAAATTACGCAATATCGATCAAAACTGTCAGATATCGTGATTCCGATGTCTGATATTCGCGATATTGGCCAGTATTGGTACATCATTGTCCAATATCCTTGTGCTAACTCGTGGCACGTTAAGCCTACTTGTACTGACTTTGATATTGAATAGCTCCGGATTTACTAGAATCACAGCTTAGCGGTTTGTAATTTGTGAAAGCATTTAAAATGAGGTTTCGAACCGCAAGTTTTACCAAGAGGTGGTGTAAAAATTGCGCAATCTGAAGAATTCAATGTTTCGTTTTCTTAGACGGTTTTTCACAGATTTCTCCCGAAATAATGATCTGAAAGCTTAGCAATAACCATATTCTTGAACAACTTTTTGAAACCTCTCAGAATAATGTTAGAGAGACTCCTTACCTCTCAGTAAAAAGGAGCTAGGGTGTTTGAAAGTGAAAATTAGAACGAGCTCATGGACTCAAAACATCAAAATATGGATCTCACCTCTTAGTGACAAAGATCGTTTTGAAGGGAATTTTAAGGAGATACACACATTAAAATTTCAGACCCCTACCTCTAAAACTCCGGGCGTGACGCCCAATTTAGGTTTTTTCAGTAAAACCAGAAAAACTCCCGAAATATGGATCCTACTCCCTTACGCTTTACATATTCTTAATCTACAAGTCTATGTGAACACTATGATATAAAATACTTGGGGGGCACTCATGCTTTCTCCCTTTCCACCTTTTTCTTACATCTCCAAAAACCCAATGAATCCCCATAAAAACTAGTAAGCCCCTTTTGTGTTCAAAAATTCCTGGATGATGGCAGAATCACCATGGAAACTCAAGTTTATGGAAAAAGCTTACCACATTACTCTACTACCATAAAAAAATTTAAAAAAAAATCAAACTTATTATTAAATACCAATTTTGGGCCTTTTCGGACTTGTGTTTTTTCCCCGAAATACTGTTTTTTACCAGACTCTGTAAAGCCCCTAAATATGTACTCAATTGCTTAAAAATTCGATATATTTTGAGGTCATCTGTAAGAATATGCCAAAGAAATAAAATTTGAAAGCATTTAATGGGTTTAAAAAGTCCAAAACGCAGTATTTTGCCAGGAAAATGAAAAATGTCTGTAGCCTTAGCTGACCCGTTCCTCATCTCTACCGGGATTGGTTTTTATAAAGTTCTCGAGAAAAAAGAATTCGTAAAAATAAAAATTTCGTCCTACCAATTAAAATATGAGCACATTTTTACTTTCAAATTTATTTAATCAAGATTCCTTTTTAAAACTATTTACTTTTGATGATGTTTTATTTATGTCGAGTATAACTCTGTGGACTGAGCCACCCCGAAGATTGGATTTCCCTTCTGCAAATGGCAACACCATGGCAATACGTCATTCAATTGTTATTCGTTCTTGGAGGTTGGACTGTCCTCGCGTGTCGCTTGCACTCGCACTCATGGTCAGTTTCTTATGCTTCACATGCTTATTTCAAGTAAGTTATACGTTCAATATATTTTATTTAGTTACCATCAGTGTAGATAATTTTGTAAATGATGAAGTCTTCATTTGTTTGTGTTTGTTTGGTTAGCAAAATGGAATGCTACATCCTGTTGGATGATTTGCCTCATACAGTGATCGCAGTTGTCCTATAATTCCTATATTTTTGGGAAAATCCGAAAAAATGTCCTATATTTGTCCTATATTTTCAAAAACGGCCATTCGTCCTATATTTTTTCCATTTCACAAAACCAAAAACTTAAACTGCCTAAACTTCTTTCTTAAAAATCGAGAAATAGTTTTTATTTCCAAGAAAAAAGACTAATTATCGTGGAAAAAGTCGGAAAATTGCTATTTTTCGTGTAAGTTTCGTTTTGCGTGCGGAGTGACCAATTGCGGAGACCATTGCATAGTGCATTGTTTTGTTACCATTGCATGGTTTTAATAGTTTTATAATCTAAATTTTTGAGTCTGCTGGAATTTATTTACCATTTTTCAAATTTGTGAAAGGATTTTGAGCATTTTTAAAAGTAATTACCTTTTGGCCAAATATTTAAAATATTGAATTTTTCATAATATATTCTCATTAATTTGGTTTTATTATAAAAGGCTTGTGTATTAATGCATATTAAAATTTTGTCGTTCCAATAAAAGGTATGATTGATTTAATTTTGATGTCCTATATTTTTTTGTGGGAAATCCTATATTTTTTCTTGAGCCTGCTGCTATCACTGCTCATACCTGAGATATTTATTTTTGTAAATATTAACATAAATAACTATAATTGTAATTAAATTGTTAATTGCATACTAACTGCATTTAATATAATTGTGAAATCCAATTCGAACTACTCACCAGCTGCCACTACTTACTTAAACCTTTTAAAATGGTATATTATTGGAATTTTAACATGATTCGTAGGACAAAATTTACATTTTTGGTCAAATATTCTTACTGGTCGGTCAGTCTCATTGTCTTCAAAATTAATTTAGATGTTTAGGGAACTATGTAGCTTTTAGAAAGTTTATGACTTATGTTTTTCTAAAAAGTAAAACTGGAATCCCTAGTAAAAAGTTCAAAATTAAAATTTTGGAGTGCAGAATTATACTTTTCTATAGAGTTTTCCACACATAGTTATAATTAGGAAAACTGGAAAGTTCTGTCGTGTCAGGGAGCATCTGTGTATAATGCAGTGGCGAATCCAGTAGGGGGGGCTGTGGGGCTGCAGCCCCCCCCAGAACCAGGACGTCCAAGTTTTGGTATAGTTAAAACTTGCAATAACGTTTTATTTTTTAAAAAAATTTTGGTGGTAGGTACTATTTTAGGGAGCCTGATTTCGTTTTCCGAGATATTTTTTAGCAGAATCATTATTGTTCAGAGTCTGTAATAGCGGCTACACCACGCAATTTGCGACAAATTTTGACAACCGCGATTCGAAAGAACTAATAGGAAACCTCGAAAACTGTCGCTATTGCAGCAAATCGCGCCATAACCCTAGTCATTAGGTAGGTTTTTTTTTCAAAACATTTATATAGTTGGAAGGTTTTTTTCGACGGTTTTATGTTTTTGAGGGCGCTGATTACAAATATCAAATTTGTTCCATTGGGAAGGTCGTCTTCATATTCAAAAATCGCAACATTTTTCGATTTCTTGCTTATATTTCAAAAACTACTAGTTTCTCGATCATAATCTCAATTACAGAGTTGAAGTAAACAAAATTTCACTGCTTAAATTTGATTTTCTGAAGAGTGGTTCTGCCGCTAGAGTGTGCTGAAAAACGGCGATTTTTTCGTCTTTATACGCAAAAAAAAGTGAAAAACATGCGCTTCTACCCTCTACAAAATGAAGTTACCATGCCATGGGCCAGAGGCGTATATAGGGGGGTTAAAGGAAGGGGTCCAGCCTCCCCTTCGAAAGTCGGACTAAGTGGATAAAAACGAGTTAATTGCTGTTTCTAAGGGTCAAATTTTCAAAACTTTTATGGGGGAGGAACCCCCAGACCCCCTTTTTACTTGGATTTATATACTGCCCACAGATTTTTTACGTCCGAATTTTCAAACTTATTTCATATCAGTTTTAAGTCTCAAGACAGCTTAAGCTTAACAGTACTAGTTTTAAAGATATTATTTTTTAAAAATTTATATCCCAGGGAGGACCTACTTTAAATTGAATATTCCATCTAACCCCCCCCCCCCCCACAAAATTGCATTATTCCGCCACTGAACCCGAACTAAATTGGCAAAAATTTGAGGGTTTTTTTTTGCATTTTTTGATGTGAAGGTGACCTAAATAAACTTGAAATTTCCATAATTTAATTTATGAATTTAAAAATTGATTAAATTTCTGAATATTTTATTATGGTGTTGATATAAATGTTAATGAACTGCAGGACAAATTAAGCCAAAAGGAGCCGAGAATTACAAATTTTGTTGTAATGATTTCAAAATTAAAATTTTAATAATGATCATGTAAGTAAAAATTAAAAAAAAAATTCTGTAAAAAATGTGTACCTTATTTATTATTGATAGGTTTTTAAGGTCACAGTTTCTTTGCAGTATATTTTAGTACCATATGAAAAGTCTATATAATAGGAGTTACGACATTTGAAACTCAGCCCCCCCAGACAAAAATCCTGGATTCGCCACTGGTATAATGCATTTTTTGGTTTGGTTTGGTTTTTTGGTTACATATATTTTCCGGTATGTGTGCTTGATCTCAAGGATCCGCTTATACACCTTCGTCAAGTAAGACAGACACAACAGAATTTTTACTGGCACAAAGAAGGAAAATACACCCAGGGGCGAGGTGAGAATCGAACTCACGACGGGGCAGTGCGCAGACTGCTGGCGTGAAAGGCAGAGGAGCAAACCGAACAGGCCATCCCGTCCCCCATTTTTTGGTATTTTTCCATTACAGTAAACTAGTTAGATAAACTTCAACTTCTATTTAAAGCCAGTTTGGTGAATTTTGGCTCTTTTTTTTTTGTTGGCTCACCTTTCAAGATATCCTAAATTCTAGAATTTAAAAGATTTTTCTTTTTTCTAGCTGCCATCTGGTGACCTAGCCCCAGTTAGTATCTCATGTTTACGAGGTGCTAAAAGAAAGGAGCAACAACAGAATATTCAATTGAAATGTGAAGGAGGAGGAACGCCTGACTGGTGACCATGGTAAGAAATCCATCATATGATTCAAATTAATGAGTATTTAAGGCAGGGTTGCTTGATTTAAATCAAGTTGATTTAAATCACCTGATTTTTTTTAAAAAAAAATCATTGATTTAAATCAAAAATGTTAAACTGCCACAATTTAAATAAAAAATAGTTGTATGCTTTAAAATGCTTTGCAAGGTTATTTGAATTTCAATTTTTTTTTTAAATTCTGGTTATTGTACTACCAATTACAAAAATATTTACAACGAAAAGAGGTAAATAGCAGTGTTTGGAATCAATAATTGTGATAAATTAAACTAGAATTAAAAATCTTTAAATTTTTTTCAGGTATACATCCCCTTTTCAAAACACAAGCATGAGAATGATTTTTATCGAAAGCTTGCTTTTATAGTTTTAGTCATGTTTTCCAAACTATTATTTTTTTAAACATAATTACAGCGAATACTCTGGGTACATAACTGTCAATAAGTTGCTTATTTGATTTTATTTGTATAAGTAATTATTATTTTAAAGAAATAAATGCACAATACATTTAGTGAAATTAATTCAACTGAATTATTGAAATTAAAATTTTTACATAAAATTGATGCATAGATTTTTTTTAGAAATCATCACCATTTCTTTTAAAAATTGATTTCACAATTAGGTAAAAATAGTTATAGAAAGAAGGATAAAAAATTTTAGTAACTGATAGTACAATTAATTGTTCATTCACCATTTTAGGATGGGTTTGGGCATCTCACCATGAAATGGTAGCAAACTACTTCCCTTAATTAATTCAATTAATTAATGCCTAAAATAGATAAATATTGGGATGTTAAGTAATGCTAAACTATTATATAACATGCATATTACAATATCAGTAAATTATAACCAGTTTTGGGAAGTTCAGAGCTAGTAATTCATTTAAATAAAAAAATCTGATTTAAATAAAAAAAATCCTATTTAAATAAAAAAAATCAGCAACCCTGATTTAAGGTAAAAACAATATGAAATAACTTCCAATTGATGGGGAAGTAAAATTAAATAGTAACTGAGTAATTTAAAAGTTAATTCCCATTGATTTGTTTTGTGTCAACATCATAAGTATTAATGTTGTGCAATTGCCATGCTATTTTACTTGACAAATACAGGGGCCAAGAGGGGAAAAGAAAGAAAAAATGGCAAAACAAAAAGTATTTTTTGAATGGCTAATAAATGTTATTCTTTCTTGTACCCCTTCCCCCCTTCTTTCCTCCTTTATTAGCTCAAAAAGGGAGCACTTTCCAGAGTGCCCCCTTCGATCCACGCCTGGTAAGAATAAGTATACATCAAGTACCTATCATTACGTCTTTTTTAGGAGGTTAGGTGAAACATGCCAATCAAACTCGATGCGTCTAACAAAACTCAACTGTCAAACAGGGCACAACTACAATATACAGTATAATTTTGTATCTGGTTTTGACAGAAATGAAGATAATTTAATTATGTGATCCCCTTTAAAACATCACCTGTTTATTTGAAAATCCATTTTTAGTTTGTTTCCAATATATCAAGTAATTTAAATTGGAACTGATTCCATTTAAATATCAATAATGATCTTTTTATAAATATGTTCAAGCTTTTGATTTGACTAATCTGCATTTTTCACTAAAGCTAATTATTCTCCTTTCCTTCTAGCAGTAGCAGGGAAGAGGCATGGTAATATACAGACAAGGAAGCTGTCTGATGCAGACAAGGAATTACTCGATTGTTTTGCATCAGTCCCAAGCAAGCATAGAAATATTCTTTCAACTGAATTTTTTTTCTAAAAACAGTTAAAAATTGCTTCAAATGTTTCATATTAATTTAAAATTTTGATAATTATTTTTCAGGGGGTTTATCTGCCATTGTGGACATTGGTACTCAACATATAGTAAAAGGTGTCATAATTATTATAACACAAAATTTTATCTTATTAATTTAATTTTTGAATTATTTACCTCTTTAGTTTAAAAATGATATTTAAAAGCTATAATTCAAATTCATTTTTAAAGTTTATTCTTTGTTTTAAGTTTTTGTGCAAACAGAATTTTTCTACAAATAATACTACTACTTTTATGCAATAATTAATTTTACTTTGTTTCTGTAGAAAAGAGTATTTTGAATATGTTTAGACTTTTTTAAAAATTCAAATGTGTAAAATTTTGTGTATATATTTTTAAAAATTAATTAAGGGATAAAACATAAAAATGTCCAACTTAGCTAAACTTTTTTTCCAAAAAATTTTTGCATTCTAAATAATTAATATCATTGAGTAACAATGTCCATCCTGGTGGAACTCACAAGACGTAGCTCTCAAATACCCAAAATATGTCATTTTTAAGTGGTATAATTTATGTCAAATTTATTAATGTTCTACAGATAAAGAATGACTATTAATTCTGATGTTCAGTGGATGAAGTATTTGTAAAATAAACATGTATACTTGCAAAATAAATCATTGTATTATATTTACTTTGCAGTTGTTTTTTTTTCTCATGAAATCTTTAAGTATTTAATTCTTGATTTATGTGTGGTTATCAACAAATGCAATAAAAGTGTATTTCAGATATGGACACCTGTGAATATTTGGAGGAATTGAGCATTTTTTTTGTAAGTGATATTGATCAAAGTTGTAATTGGTTTCTCTGGTTTAGAAAATATGAAGGATTGAAAAAAAACTATTTAGGCATGAGTATATATATTTAGTAGGTATGTCTGGAATATATAAGGAACAATTTATAAAACTTGTAAAGCATTTGCTGTAAAAATAATTAATAATGATACACTTGTGAATAACAAGAGGTATATTAAAGTGGAAAAGTGATTTTCATCAATGGTTATGTTTAGAATTCCTATCAGTGGGGAACTGTCTATTCAGCAATCTCAAATCTGATAATGTCGATTCCATCCGGTATTTGCCATTATATCAGGCTCCACAAAAATTTCTAAGGGGTGCTGATTTTAATGGCGAATACCGAACGGAATCGATAACTATTGGAAAACACGGAGGTCGAAACTCCGGCGTTAATTAATGCTGTACGATATTCAAAAATTGCAAATCCGAGATTGGCCGATATTTTTGACGGGACCGAATAACATCGAAACTCGGGCATTGATCAGTGTTCTAAATTATTCTAGAATCTCGCATGACATCGATAGATCTCGGAAAAAACGAACATCGAAACTCCAGGATTGATCAGTATTCATCAATCTCGAATCCAATATTTTTTGAGGGGTCTGATGATCGCCAATACCTCATGACATCGATAGATCTCGGAAAAGACGAACATCGAAACTCCAGGATTGATCAGTAATGTTCAGTATTTATCAATACCAATCCGATACTAGCTGATATTTAATTTTGAGACTGGCCAATGTTTGCAGAACGAAATTGGCCAATGCTGTCGTGACGACATTGTCCGATATCGATAAAAACGAATATCGGAGATGCGAGATTAATCAGTGTTGTCTAATATTATCTGATTTCGAGAATCGGTATTGGCCGATGTTCAAGGGGGGGTCATTTTGGTAGTGGCCAATATCGACCATACAATATCGATCGGGATTCGTGTGCTACCTGGGAATAGTTAAACAGAACTTATTTAAAATTTTCTTACAAATTGTAACATTTTGTAATTGAACATATTAATAATAATAATTACTTAACTAACATAATATATTGAAGAACACAGAAAGACACACTCTTTTATCTGTTATTAGCTTAAGATAATATCGTTGGGGTGCAAGGATAATCCTCTGAAGTTTTTTTTCTCCAAATAGGTGCAAAGTGCTACTAAGAACACCTAAGTAATCATCAGTAATAAAATATAAAACCAGTATTTTTCGCAAAAATCTCCTTAGACGCTCAAGATATGAAATGCAATGGATAAAACAAAACTCATATTCATAACTGTGAAAAATATTACGAAATATAATAAAACAAGTTCTTTAAAACAATAGAAACACAGAATTACGTCGTAATGTATTAAAAATTTTATTCAAAAATGGTGTAAATATCTAAACATATTTGCACCAAATTAAGAGTTTATAAACTAATTAAAAACCGAAAATTCGGTGTTTATCCTCAAAAAGGATCAACTAATTCTTGATATTTGTGTATTTTCAAAGATCAGATTACTAATGGAAATTTCGAGAACAACACTCTTTAACGAGGGAACAAATATCCTCTAACCACGAAAGAAAAAGAACACGTATTAGAAGACAGAAACACTACAAAAAGAGCCCAAATGAGAATCAATATCGGATGTCCCATCGGGTTATATCTGATTATCTAGGCAGCAACAGAATATGAAGTGAAGTAATGAGGAATCAACACCACATAGCTCCGCGGCTTAGGAGGAAAAACTCATTGCAACAGAATATCTGATGAAAGAGAAAAGAAAAGACATCTATGTGCGGATCTTTTGATGCTGCTATTGTTGAGTCCTCTGTAATGAGAGCTGTTGCCATACCGGGATTCCTAATTCTTCGTATAAAAAAGCGTCTCGCCGTATAGTTCTGGGAATGGACGTGGGGTTTAGTGAGGATAAGGAATCACGCCTTACTTATTACGATTTGTCTCGCCTTTTTGATTCTTTAACCTTCCTGATGATATTTACTGTGCTATTTAGTTGAAAGGTGGATGAATGCTTCTGCAGAGATGAGTGGCATATTTGTAAACAGGAAAAATGTTTTGTTTATTACTCGTATTTTGGGATTTTGAAGTTATATAAATGAAGTTTGGACCTGCGAGTGTTAAAATCTTTAATTATTCAAAACTAAAAAGTTCAAAGAAGTCGTAAAACTTTAAAGAACATTTATACTTTGAATAAAGTTGTCATACTGTTTTTGTTATTCATCTTATTTTGACGTTTTTAGAATTAAAAAGTTTAGTGACATTTTGAGTAACGAATAAGATTTCGTTCGATGATATCTTTGAGAACCCTATAATGCACACTTCCTACTTATTCAATGACGGAAAAATGAACTATTCAGTTCCTAACGAATCAATATTACGTTAAATTTCAACCATATGAAAATGCACTTGTCTTAATAACATTCATTTGATGAGAACACAATGGAAAACAAGAATTTAGTAAAAGACGCATAACATTAATCGAGAATGTATCTTATTATCTAATTCCCTTTTATTTTGCTATATGTACTTGTTCATTGTTGTTCATTTGTGTATTCTATTGTCTATATATTTTATTTTGTTAAGTTACTTTACATATATATTTACTCAACTATATGGATCAACTGATCACAGGTGATATTTCTATTTTATTAATGTATTTTATTCTCCTTAATAAAGTTCTGTTCTTAAAAATCTATCAATCTGCTGATTTCGCACGGCTTTAACCTTTTTCTCAAAAAATTTCACAAAAAAAAAATGCCTCATAAATGCTTCATCAATAAATAGCTTAAAGCTTTTAATAGGCAGAACTATCATAACCTCTCACGTAGGATCTTGCGTAGGAAAGCAATGACTCAGTTACGCTAGGAAAGATACACTAGGTAGATACACTAGGAAAGCCATGACTCATTATTAGCCCCACGAATAACCTTTCCCCACATTAGCTCATTTTCCTTGTGTCCCTACCCAAGGCCAAACCGGTCACAGAGATAACCCCCAGACAACAACAGCGCAAGCAACACAAAAAACTACCGGATAGAAAAGGGAAAAAAAAAGAAAGCGATCGCCCCATTTGCCTTGACTTTTTGACTCGCGTCCGGCATTGTCCGGCCAGCTATCGATCCCCAGCTTTGTCTTCGGTTTCTATCCCGTCATTATCTCCCGGACCTGGGTACTGCCTCCTCGCCGTTGCCGGATGATTGATTGGGCCCCGGTCCGATGTCCCGCTGTGTCGGTGTCAGTTAAGAAGGGCTGCCGGACAGCTCGCATTGCTGTGCCGGACCGACGGCGAATTAAATAAGGGAAGCTATGCGAGATGTCGTTCTATAGGGGGTTATTAGGGTTTCGGGGGTGTCTGGTTTTGACAGGTGAGAGGGGTTTTCGAATTTTTAGCGTCGGATGAAATTTGATTGGGAGTCATTTGTTTCTGAAGGGAAAGTGTTAAGTGTCATGTTTTGAACAATTTGTGTTGGGATTTGTGAAGAGACTGACATTTTTATCGATGAATGTTAGATAATTACATAAAGTTGAGATGAAATGTAAATATATCATCTGTTTTCTTAAGAGCATAGCAAGAAACTGTAAAAACGGAGCTTTCAATCATATAAGGTTAGTTTTAGGGTTTTCTTCTTACTTAAACACAAAAAAACGCACATTTAAAATATTTTCAGAGTGATAAATGTTTGTCGTATAAAATTTCAAAATACAATTACCTGCTGGAACACATTGTAGCTTAAATTTAATTTTATTTTACATGACCATTGCAAGTTTTGTTCTAATGTATAAAAGAACAACATGAAAACTTGAAATTTAAAATACAACGAACAATAATATATTTCATGTTAAAAAAATTCATGTTAAAATTAGTAATTTACTTATTATTTAGCTTCTATAGTTCATTATTCCTTACAGTGCCTAACGAAATAAATAATTAAATACATACTACAATTTAAATTATAAAATTGTCTAAACCATAGCCTTTTTTCAGTAATTATTAATTTGTTTTATTTGGATGAATTGAAAATTTTCCGAATTGGATCAGAATCAATAATTTAATTATAGTGTAATAAAACGGTGTCAGACTTCAATTATATCATGAAGCATTTTAAATTCTATTTCTACTTAGTAATTTTCATAAAAACATTATAATGATCACAAGAAAACATTTTTATAAACCTAAAAACTTCAACATTTTGAGTTCAAACATAAAAATACTAATAAACAATTTCCAATAATTAAGATTTTATTCATTTTTCTAAACGTTCTTTAAAACAGTTTATTTCGTTTCTAAAATTAAAACAATTAGTTTCTTTCAAGAGACATTTAAAAAAATATATTTCTCTGACTTTTATGAAATCTAATTTAAGACGCAAAGCTCAGAAGTACTTTCGAATTATTATTCAGCTACATAACAAACATATTTTCAAGAATAATTTTATTCATTAAGATGTTTGAAATAAATAAATAAATGAATTAGTAACTGTTTTTGTCATTAAGAAAATCCTAATCTACGAGTTTGAACTAAGAGTTTAGATAAACGGAGGTAAAATGTTTTAGAAGAAACAAATACATTAAACTTGGTAATGAAATAATTATTTTAAAATCTTATCAACATTTCTAAATGCCCATTTTATTTATAATTTGGTTGTTTTCGAATTGTAATTATTAAACAGGGATATTTATGAGTTTTTATGAGAAAGATTTGATTCCCATTACTTTGTTGAAATTAAACTAAAGATTCTAAGAATTATGGGAAAATTACTACTTAAATTAAAATTGATAAAAATATGTCTGTTCTTTTGGCTGAAATTAATATATTCTGCTTGAATTGAATTGAAAATTTAAAAGATTAAAGTAAAGACAAAGTTAAAACTTTCTTGGTTTTCAATAAGAAAACAATTATATACTGTTTAAAAAAAATCCCAAAAATATAACTAGCACAGCGCTTGTAGATTTTGTATATAGTTACACTTGCTATGTATATCATAAATGATTTTGGGGGTGGACTAGAATCATCGAACTACTTCAGAACTTTAACCAATCAACCACTCTCACAGTTTGAACTGTTTCCTGTTTAAGAGGCAACCTTCTATAAACTTTTTACTTAAAGGCTTTTGTGTTCATTTTGGAGGAATCATCCAAAGTGAAAAGCGTGAATTGGAGTTTCACTCTTTATTCCTTCATGTTTCTATGGAAACTAGCGATTCATTGGAGTGAATTACTCAGGAAGAACAGTGAAAGTGAAACAGTGTGAATGAGCCTTCTATCTTGGTTTTTTTGCTCCTCTTCTATTTTTGATTTGCATTTTTTCGAGCATTAAACCTTTTTGGCCTTCATTTTCATATTTTTCATTTGTTAAGTTTTCAATAAATTATGTTATTTTAAATGCTACTTTATATACTTATGAGGTCTGAAAGGTTCCACTAAAATTTCAACTATTGACAAATTTGGACAAAAAACTTCACTTTTTGTACTAATTGAATGATTGGATTATCTTAAAGTCACCTATAGAATTATGCCAAACTATCAGGCACTTAAACATATTAATTTAAATAGGAACTATAAAGAGTTATTTTTCTCTCCATGTAAATATTTGCACATGGGACAATATTGCACACCTTTTAATTCAGTAATGGTATTTTCTTATTGTAATTTCAAAACATGTGTGAAAATTTCAGATGTGTTTCCTATTAACTGTAAACTTATTCGTCAAACCAAACAGTTTGACAACTACTATAAAATCATCGACACTAAATATTTCTTATTTAAATTTCGAGTGACTAAAAGTCACAACTTTTAACTTTAAAAGTAATGAACCTCTTATCAACGCTTTAAAAAGCTGGAATTTATGTATCCGAAGCACAAATTAAGTGAAACGTCACCGAAAAGAAGAAATCCTCGTAAGCTTCCAAAAACCGTTGATCTCATTAATATGGAAGTAATATCCAACCCAGTCCCTGGAAAGCAATAAATCGACCTATACCAGATTAGGAGTAACGGCCCTCAAAAATTACAACTTATGCTGCAAGGTACTAATCAGCGATCCTTCCCCTCGTCTTCAGCCATTCATCTGAAAGGCTCCATTTGATTCTCTCATTCATTTCCAACTTCCCCTAAGTCCCCGTCTTTATTTTTACTTCCTCCATTTTAATCTCGCAAACTGCTTCATTCATTCCTCCTTTTTTTTCTTCTCCTCTCTCTCTCTCTCTCTCGAAAGAAAAAAAAAGAAGGGAACATGCTAATGGAAAAATCAATTCCCGTTTTCGAATTCCTTTAGATAATCACACGGTAACGAAATCGCTATGGGCCTCGCGTTCAATTTTGAGGCTGTGCTTTCGCATGGGAGAGGCAGAGGAAAGTAAGTCACGCAGGCCTGATGCATATAGAGCTAACATAGAAAGAGAGAGCTTTAAACATTTTTGAGAGCATGTCAGCTTATTTTTTGGCCATAAAAAATAATTAGGGTGAGTGGGGTACCGGGAATTGCTGATGTCAACATTGTTTTGTTGGAAATTTGCAATTTTAAAATCTCCCTCGCTTATCCAAATGAGGTATTTCCACGTTTTGAGATTAAATTTTATTAAAATAGTTGATGAAATACCATGAAGAATGACGTTTAAATAAAGTATTTTCGTAGCCTAGTTTCTGAGGTATAAATTTTTGAAATTTCGTTTCGTGTTTTGCCGTGAAAACAGAAACACTGTTGTTGTGTGCTGTGACGTCAAATCCAATAGAATCCCGTTTTCCGATCTTTGAAAAACAGTAAAAATGCTAGTTTCGAGTGCGCTGTGATGTCAAATCCCATTTTTTGATCACGTGACTTTTGGTGTTTTGGCAAAAATAAAATTGAATTTTAAATTATTTAAAACATATTTTTGAACTTTTAAATATGATATTTGAGAGTTTATCAAAAAAGTGTAAAATTAAGCAAATCCCTCACTTATGCAAATACTACTATACCTCATTGCCGACAACATTGTTTTGTTTGAGTTTTGTGATTTTAAAAACTTTCTCGCTTATCCAAATTCATCCAGATATTCATCTGCCATTCAACCATTCAAAATTTAACTGACAAGCTTGCCTAACGTAATTTTCTACTATGATTACAAAAAACAACTATTTTCTTCCATTAATATTGGTTTAAACGAGCAAATACCAAAATTAGGAGGGTTCATGTTGCATGATGTGAAGTTTTTTTTCTAATAATTTCCCCAATACGAAAGTTGTTCCTTACAAAACGGTGCAGTGATTTCAAATAACCACAAATAAATACCCAACTTGAATAAGGATATTTTTTCTTCGCTTAAGGGTTCGCCATTGTTTTCTCTCATGTAAAAAAATTGTTGGTTTCTTTTCCTTATAATTTTTTTAGAAGAAAGATAATTTTTTTTAATTCGGAATCACCAACATATGGGACTTCATATGTCCCACAGTGAGTTAATCTAACAACAAATAAAAAGTAACTAGCTAGAAGAATTTGTATGATATTTCTTTATACTCCAAAATCAACCTACGAATGGGGCTTTCTGTGTTTAGGATTTCTCTTCGCCACCCTTAGGCTTTTCAGGAGTTTTCGATGTACGGAAGGTTTTCCCACCAAACTCTCTCTTCTGCTATTAGCTCTATGGCCGGGTCTAATGCGTCGTAAAGAGCCTGTGTTCTCCACCCTGCTGCTCGACTTTCACGATAAGGAGTGGTCTTAAGAGATTGGAAATGGTTTCACTCCGATAAGGAGTTTGCCGAGAAACGCACACACATGCAAATATACGCAAAGAATATGAAATCTCGGAGGGGCTTCAGTTAAGAGTGGGATTCGGTTTCGTAGTGGTAATGCTGTGGTATTCTCCAACGGAAAGCCTATTCTGTGATCTGTTAAAAGGAGTGAAAGGGGTAAATGTTATGTCCCTAAGCACTCCTGTTTGTGGGGTTCTATTCCAGATCGTTTCTGGATGTTTCGAAGAGAGCAATAGAGCTTAAGAGCCGGGAATGACTGCTCTGTTCTCTTGGCTGCTAGGATCACTAGCGGATTCAAGGGGGCTAGAGAGCTTCAATCCTCTCCCAAAATGAAAATCTTTACACTAGATAATACGACAGTTGGACTTTATTTTTGTTGTGTTTCCCTATTCATATGTGCGTATCATAGATTAGCAACTATCGCATTCTTAAAATGCAAAAGAAATTGTTGCTATACTTGTCCCTTTTTTCCCATTTCCGTAGGGATCACACACAATATGCATTCAAGGATATGCAATATGGTTCAAGGTTTCATGGTTCAATATGGTTCAAGGATATGCAAGGATATGCAATATGGTTCAAGGATTTTTGTATTTTCTTTACTATAAACATGCCCCTTCAAATTTATCGAGAACTGATAGTGAGAAAGAGGCTAGGGGGCACGGACCTCCCCTCGAAATTCTGACTAAGTTCATAAATTATCTGGGGGAGGACGAGACGCCACAGACCTCCCATTAGGTATTTGGAACTCTATTATTTATAACTTTTTTACACTAACATAAGTTCATCCAAATACAAATCCTACTAAAAATACATATATTAAATTAAAGTGTAAGTTCGAAATTCGGATTAAGTGTACCAAAATGAGTTAATAATAATAATATAACAATTAATATGTATACAAATAATTATAATTACACTATAATATTACCTCATCTTACATTTACATGATGTTTTATGACTGAACTTTATTGTTAAAGGTAGGCTATGAATCATACTATTGAAAGCCAAGTCATCTGCGGAATTCTGCAGTTGGTAACAACTTTGATGGCCATTTAAAAAGGAATTCCTCGCTTTAATTATTAATGAATTTTTAAAATAAATGAGTTTATTAAATAAAGTTTTAAAATGTGCGATCGAAAAAATGCGCTGTTGTTTTATTCTTTTATGACAGATTACGTTTTTTCTGTAGTACTCTAATTGAGTTAAAAGAGCAATATCCACCATAGTTTTGATGTAGGAATGTAATGTAGCCAATTAAACACATTTAAAATTTCCATTAAGTTTAAAATTCTCGAAATCAGATATTCATTTTATTTTGATAAACATTTTTAAGGAAAGTTATTTCATTCTTTTGATAGTAAATTTTAAGAAATATATTTTTTAAATTATGGAACCTGTTCATAAAGTATTTTGCAAAAACGTAACCTAGCGTGGAAAGTTTAGATTTTAAGATAACAAACATTTCATTGAAAAGTATGGATAGCAAAACAGCTTGAGATAAATATTTAACAATACTTTAAAGTTTACAAAGGAAATTCTTAAGATATACGTACAGTGGAAGCTCTTATAGCGACCTGCTCTTATAAAAATACTCTCTTATAAAGACCCAAAAATTAGTCTCTATAAGAGCACATTTGTGCTCTTATAAAGACTAATCTTCGAATCGATTCAGCTTATCGAATACTTTTCTGGATCGGTTTGTGTGCGTCACACAAGAATTAGCCAATAAACAAATATCAGAGTATGACAAACAGCACCAAGTAACGATCGCATCTTCTTCTCGCTTGCTTTCGCCCGGGGTAACCGGCTACAATCCCGAACGAAACCTTTCGCTACCTGATGTCCTTGTTGATTTTATACTTTAAATTTATTAGCGTATTCATTTATCTTTCTTTAATACCAATTTTTTGACTTATATTTAAGACATAAGTTTTTCAAATTGCATGCAGATGCAGGTGAAATTGATGTAATAAATTTTGTTAAGCATGAGACCTTTCTAAGGAAGCTAAGCTATGCAATAAATTAATATCAAAATCAAAATTTAAAAAGCAAACACAAATATTTATACTCTGTAAAATATTGATCTTAAACTTTATATAAATTAAAATAAAAGCAAAAGATAAGGTAATATAACATGAAATTGGAAGTATCGAGACTTCATAAAATATGAAATAATTGTTTAAAGTGAGGAAAGAGCAATTGGATGATTCGAACTGTGTTCTAACTCCCAATGATACCGTTTTTAGGTCTAGATTTCCTCCAGACTTTATAAATTAGTCTACTAAAAATACATCATTGAGGGAATCGAGTTCACCTTCCCGAAAAGCATCAAAATTGATAGTTTATCTTAACGAGTTTATTGCTTTTGAACGAGTGATATTCTACACTCGAGTGTATCACTCGAAGTTTGCTCTTATAGCGACAAAAGACTCGGTACGGATTAATTACGCTATAAGAGCTTCCACTGTATATGTTTTAATCACAACGATTTGGGGAAATAATAAAATACAAATTTACATTTTATTCTAATCTTATTCTTAAATTCTTTGATACTTAATCTTGTTATAATTCGGAAATTGATTTTTATTTGTTTATTGCAAGGAAAGAATTTTCTTGAATTATATCCTTTCCAACATTAGAATTTCAATGAGATGATTAGAATATTCCCGAGTAAAAGGCAACAATAAAATCACAATACTATACTAATCGTGTATTTTTGTAAGAACTGATTTATGGAACTTGAATAATTTTAACAAAAGGGAAAGGAAAAGATGATAGAAATATAAACGATTTTGTTATTTATATTAAAAAGCCTTAACATAATTATTCATTCTAAAATGAAAACAGTTTTGTTTTTTAACAATTTTAATACAATATCTATTTTAAAGTTATTATATATTTATTTTTAGGTATTCTGTTAACTTTTTTAACTAAAGATATTGTAAATGATGTCATTAATGTACTGAAATAATTGCAGTATAAATCTGAAACAGACAAATTAATTAATTTAATTATGGCTTACTCGTGATAACTAAAAATACGTAAATATATTATTACATTATAAATTTAACTGATCATTGCATTTAAAAAATTGTGAATTACCTTTAGTTGAGTCTATTTCCTTTGATTAAAAATTAACTACTATTTTCACATGAATAAAATTTTTTAGTTGTAAAAGACCACCAAATAAACATTTAGACGTAAAATTGTAATTTAACCCATACTTTAAACTTCTTCCATGACATTTTTCTTTACTAAAGGGGATATTTTTAATTTCTTTCTAATTTTAAATGAATTATGTAAAAGATCTGATGATATCAAGTTTCAAATGTAAAAGACTAATTATTTTGTACACATCTTTCTTTGTTTTTACCGTTTTAGAAAGAAACACAACTCTATATTAAGAACAGAAAGCTAATTTAATTTGCTTTGGGAATACTATGAACCAAATTTTTAAATGTATATTATCATTCATATGCTAGCGTAAAGTGATGCTACATTCTTAAATGTTTTGAAATTGTACTTAATATATTAGGAGGCGTTTTAATGACTATATAAACTAGATGAAAATAATATAATTTTTCTGGGTGTCCAGTCCTAAGGCGTATCACCGCCTTTACTCCTAAACGTCTAGAGCTCTTTCCATAAACGTGGTGCCTACCCCTAGTAAAACGTCTAGGCACTAGCTTTCCGATGACACCGCTTTTAATGCCCCTAGATGCAAGTTTAGGAGTTAGCGTGCCTATCTCAATAACTATTGAGATACGAGAAAAATGTCAATGACAAAATTGTAGATCATTGTCTATTTTATACAAAATGACACTTTGCACACAAAAATGATAAGAATAAATCACGAAAAAAAAAATGCGGGTTTTTTTTTTCGCGTGTCATACACCTAACCCCATGAAACGCAACAATGACTTTTTCAACAATGCGTTAGGCTTAGGCAGTGCGTTATGTTTACGAAAACGCGGATAAAAAGCGTGCGTTTTATTCTTTTAATTTTTGTGTACAAGGTGTCGTTTTGTATAAAATAGACAATTTTCTGCAACTTTGTCATTAACATTTTTCTCGTATCTCAATAGTTATTGAGATAGGCACGCTAACTCCTAAACTTGCAGCTAGGGGGCGTTAAAAGCGGTGTCATCGGAAAGCGCATAGGCGTTTTATTAGGGGTTATAGTCCAAGAAAAATAAGGTTTGCTTCGGAACTAATTGTAAAAGAAAGTTTGATGGTTGATTCTTATAGGAAATTTTCCGTAGAAAACGATGGTGAAAAGTCTACCGAGCTACGACGTGTCCTTTAGCCAATATGGCGGATTTTTCAAAATGGCGGCCGCTTATTTTACACATTTTTATTTTTTATGTTTTTACATATTAATACTTATTTTTATTGCCTGATATAAATTATTCTCTTTTAAGTTACCTATAAAATGGTATATTAACCAAGATTGTGCGATATTTAGAACCTAATAAAATAATTTTCAAAATGGCTGCAGCATATTTCAAACTTAGTGGAAAATGGATATTTTTGAATTCCTACCCCCCTTTAGGATTATTTACCCTTAAATATCGGTAAATTATGACTATTCTGTTTATATTTTACTTAATAACATATAAAACTTCTAATATTTAAGAAAATACACAAATTTAAAGCAAACACATATTTTTAATCTTGACTATTTATATACTGATTAATTACAACATTTTCCAACATTCACTTTGATTTTATGCATGCAAAACATTATTTTCTTTGAACAAATAATAATATTTCTAAATAATATAATGAATTTATATTAATGAAAATTAAATTTATTAAAATATTAAAACTTAAATTTAATTATTTTAATTTTAATATCGCGAGTTCTTAGTAAAAAGTAACCTTCATTAAGTTTTTAAAAGTTATAATGTCTAATTATATGTTTACGAAATATTTTAATCATCTTTCATATCTACATATCCAGTATTGCAGCAGCTAACACCTCTACAGTCGCTACAAGCACTTGTATGTATTGTTCCTTGTTTTCTGCATAATATACAGTGTGCGGTAGCACATTGGCTATTTTTTTAATTTTTATTTTTTATTGACAAATTTCTAAAGATGTTCTGGAGCAGGTGCGCTTTCCATCTTTATAGGTCTTAAACCTCCTTCTCGTAATTCCCAATTACATGGATCCATGGAAATACCTATCCATTGCTTTATTTGATGATAAACTCTTTTAAACAGTGAAAGTTATTAGAATCTATCTATTGTTGGAGGCAATACTTCTGGTTTTACTTGGACTGTGGATTATGCTTTTGTTATGAAAGTTTGCAGTCATACGTCATTTAAAGAGTCTCCCACTCTACCCCCGTAGAGAGATGTCATTGCTCTATTGCCAGCGCAGTCTGGATTTCTTCTTTGGTTTTTCCGGGTATTTTGAAAACTGCACATTGATTTTCGATGTCCTCGTTTTTTGAAATTAACTTTAGACTATCACTTTTCTTAAGCCAAATGGTTTAGAAGTAATGTCGCATCCAAGCATAGCGTGGCCAAAAAGGATATTGGAACAAACATCTTTTCCAAGTTTCTCTTGAATTTCCTTTATGTTGTGACTGAATTCTTTGAAGTTTTTTTTGGTTCAGGTATTAAAAATAAGTCACAGGACTTAGGGTTCATATGATGGATTAGTAACACCAGAAGATCAGTATCCTCACCAATAACAGCCCTGTCGGTTGATTCAGTGCAGATGCGAGGTCTTCAGTTACCATTATGACATCTGCATTGTCTTCTGCTTGTTTGGTAATACATCCAGATTCAACTAACTTTTTTGATAGATGATCTATGAAGGCTTATTTATTATCACTGTTTGAAAGAAAAATGCCATTCTTTATGGAGGTATCCATTGTATATTGTAACAAAATTTACTTTTGGACCGTTTGCAGTCTTTTCTATGTGCCTTCGACTTGGTTGATTTTGGATTTTTATAACCATCAAACACAATCACAAGGCGGTGATACGCCTTAGGACTGGACACCCTTATAAATCCTTCAATGCCAATGTGAAATATTCAAAAACATTATTATTTACCCCTTTGGGATAAAAGCTCTCTTATCAAGAATTACGTGTTTTTAAAAAACCCTCACGAAATGTAACCAATTAGATTGTTGTAGTAATTTAGTGATATCACACATCGTATATTTTTCAAAGGTAAGATTTCAACTTTTACAAGCGCCAATTATTACCCCAGCCAATCATAGCGCCAATCATTACCCCAGAAACGAAGCGAAACGAATCCGCATCCAATATTAAAACTCCGATATAACTCAATTTTTTTTTTCATGCGACATCCAAGTTTCGTCACCAACTCGATACAGAGAACATTTTCATTTCATTTACTCTTATTCCCCCCGTCGAAATTTCGGATTCGGAAACGCTAATGCTTCTCCCCTCGCACATTAAAAGGCAATGTCTGATGACCGCGAAGCCCCGGATTCACTCCCCACAGGTATATATCGAAGTTTTCGTGACAAGACGTCGCTCTTCGTGCTAACTCGATCACGGAAGAAACAAATGGAACTCAAACATTGCACGGAGTGATTTGTAGTACCGTTGAGATTGTATGAGTCAGGTCTTTTTTTTGTTTCTAATGAAAAACGGACATATTGGTGTGTTTTCAAGTACTTTCTCCTTAAGAAACGTACCTAAATAGTATTGCTTCGTGGTAATTTTTATTAGCTAAGTGACATAGTTTCTGATACAGAAGACTGTATCTTATTATTCAAAAATAGTAGATAGTTATTAAATAAATAAATCATATCTCAAAAACTGTGGATAGTTTTTGTTGGTGAATTTGCCTATACCTCAGGTTTTTTTTTGCGAAGTTAAAGTTATTTGAGCTACGCCCTTTACGTTTAAGATATAATTTTGATTTCAACTGTGTGACGTCACAAAGTGGCGGAAGACTTCTATCTATGTATTTCGAATCGAAAATACGATTTATATTCAATGTTATGGAACATACAACGGGCGGTAGTCAACTTCCGGTCAAAGTACAATTTTGTTCTGGCTGAAATTGTCTATAGAATTGATGAATAATAGTATACACTAGTATTTTATATTTTGAAAGAACACAATCTGTTTAAGTATATATTTATGTAAAATAAGTTTTATGGTTGAGTTTGGCAGTATTCATTTAAAAACATTTGTTCAACACTAATTTAACTTACTTATTTAGTTCCATATCTGTTCCATACATTTTTCTGCTTTTAAGTGTACACTAAATTGTAATATCATCATCACTAAAAATATTTCCAACTTTTAAATCTACTTTAATTTCGGTGAATCTCACAATATTTACCATCATTTTAATCTAACTTCTAAGCAAATATTTTCAATATTCTTAATTACGAAATTCTCAATTAGTAGTAATTTTTTACGGGTCTCTTTTACATAGTTCTAAATTATATTTTGAGCTATAAATATTTGCTGACTATAATAAAATGAAATCATTAATTTTTTTTTGTATAATTTATACTTTTTGAATTAAAAACATAATTTGTTAACGTATACACAGAAAAGTAGCAGCTTATTTTCAAAATATATTTTACGCATACCATGCTGTTTACTCTGAACCTTTCTGATCATATATTTAAACATCCTCAGTTCTTATTTTTAAATAATAAAAAGAAATTGAAAAAACTTAAATTACATTCTGAAAGGCGGTATTTCTTTTGAACCGAACATGTTTTTTACCGAACATTTTACAAAAAAAAATCCTTACAATATTTCAAAGCTTAGTGTGAATAATTTCTATTTTCAATAAATCTACCTATCAAAACCTACACACTCGGTAATGTCCTCCTCCTTAGACCAATTTGAAAACAAAAACGCACATTTATCACAGTATTGTTTATCCGAAAAGTACGCTTCCGTTTAAATACATTATACATGAATCCAAACTTCCTTCATGCTGTCATTCCCCCCCCCCCAAACCAAAGCATTCCTCCACTAAATAGAGAAACTTTCTTATTGTAATACCATTTCAGATTTTTATTCCATCTGCATGATTTTCCCTTCCACCTGAGCGAGCAGACGGGGAAGAAAAAAAAAACTTCTCACGCAAAAAGAATCAGGAAAAGTACTTCCCCTGGCTCATGTTTTTCGTACACCCCTCATTCGTCTTGGGCTGCTACAAGCAGGAAGGTTCATCCTAACGGCCCATTTCATATTCATGGTTGTATTTGTTCGAAGGGAGAATTTTTGACAATTCCGTCGCCGAGGAAAATTGCGACAATCATCGCCATCTTTATCATTCGCTCCCGATTGCGAAAGAATTCCCTCCTTCCTCTGCCTTACTTATCTTCTCTCTCCTTGCTTTACTTTTCTTTGGGGGGAAAGTCTCGCGAATGTGATGACTGTTATTTGCATCTTATTATGCCTTAACTCCTCGGCTCCTGATGATGATCAATATTCATGTGCTGGAGCTGTCCGTCAAAACGCGTCGCCAAATTCTATTACCTGTAATTGCCATTTGGCGAGCGAGGAATTTTATACGATCATTGGATCGTGATAGTTGCGTAATTCGGGAGTGATAATGTGGGGCGATAATGTGAGACACTGTTCTTAATGAGTGGCTCTGGGTCAAAATCAAATTAGTATGGGAGAGGATTTTTGGAACTGAATTATCAGCGCATGCATGTTCTCATAAAGAATTATGAGGCTACCGTGTCTTTCTTCTATGGTGTTATTCTTTCTTTTTGAATGGAAGCGAAATTGCTTGATTCTAGTTAATAATTAGATGTTGAAACAGTCACAGACTCCAGACTTGGACTCTTATGAAATTGACAGTTGCCTACATTTTCTTCAACCATGAATAAGAGGATTAGGAACGACAGAAATTGTTTAAAGAGATTTCTTCCATTTAAGATCTATTTGCAAAGTGAAATTCTATTCAGTGACCTTTGAATATTTAGATAAACGGGAAAGTTTATTCTCATTAGATTATTATCATATTCATTATTGTAATAACATTTAATATTATGTGATTAATTTAAATTAATATACGAACTGTCTCAACGGTTATCACAGGAGAACTCAATATTTTTATAACAAACGTAAGTTCAGTTATACATAATTTCGAAACCGTATGTTTACCATACACTCAATCTATTATAAATAGAACACAAATGTAAAAAAGATAGCGCATTTGGGTCGAATATTTAGTATAGTAATATTGTTTGCATTGAGAATTCCCTATGTAACAAATGTTTTGCAGATTAAAAGTTTATTTAGTGGAGTTCGGAATAAATGTTTTTGTAAATAAATATTTATTATCGTTGATTTTTCAAAAAATATTTATACAACTTAAATTTTTTCAGAGATAGTATTAGAACAAATATTGTTATTTAATCGATTCCTGAAATCTTCTATTACGATTTATATATAGTAGGTATAATAAATCTAAGATCTAAAATAAATAAGTCTTAGATCTTAGATAAATAAATAAATAAAAAAAGTAGGAATGTAAAATTTATATTTCTAGTTACTAGTTTAAAAGTATAGTTATTACTAACATAGCATCTGTGTTTTAATTGACGATAGTCTGTATCTCACGTAGCTCCTCAAGCAGCTTTCTTTCCCTATGAGAGAAATATTTAGGTCAAAAACAAGATCAGAGCAAAGAAGAACAACTCTAATACCCATAACCATCTGTTACTCTTTATGTCCTTCACCAACCACTGTGTTTATGTCTTGGAAATGACTTCAAGATGTTGCCAACCCCGATTATAAAAGTCCGAAAGAAAGCACTAAAAATCTCAGTCCGCTAGTTATACCACTTATATGACCCACAAAGTATGATCTTGCAACAAACACAGCATAACGTGGGAGAGAGAGAAAAAGCTACAGGTAAAAAGGCGTATTTTACGAGGAGGCTGCCTATTGGATATTGGTGAGGAAAAGGGAAAGAGCGTGGAGTTCCCTTATCTTCCCTGTAAGGAGCTGCCAAATTTTACGACCCTGTAAATTCACCACCTTGTAGCTAGCATGTAAGGTGTTGGGGAACGTGGTGGTACAAATTGGGTCTAAAGGTGAGGTGGATAAGGTATAAGGATGCTTATTTAAAGTAGGGTTCAACTTTAGAGATTTTTAACAACATCGAACAGGAAATCTAAGAAAAGGAAACGTATTTCTAATGCATCTTCTGTGTAAAAATCTTAGGAAAATCCATGAAAATATACATGGATTTTTCCTTATATTTGGATCATTTAAATTCAAGGGTAGAAAGCTGTGATGTTTTTAATTGTGTGTACAAATAATATAGGTCACATTTTTTTAAAAAATTCACTCATAATTTGTAGTAAAGATTACAAATGCTAAATTTGTTATTTTTAGTTACCATGATTAAATTAAGTAAAATTACGCTTTATAAAATACATTTTACTAATTCACTCTTATAATTGCGAGTTAAAACTTAAGAGCAAAAATGTAATAAAAAACTTTATGGAAAAAAAAACATAAATGTTCTTAAATGTTATCAAATGTTCATTTATTATTATGCTAAAAATGTGTTGTACATAATAGTGCCGTTTACATGAGCCAATTACCCGGGTAAAAGGCGGCTCTTACTCCTCTTTTCTACCCGGCATTCCCTACGAAGGGAAAAAGATAGGAAAAAGCCGGGTAGGATTCAATCCTAGTCAATTGCCGGGTAGTACCCTCCTTTCCCATGATGCATTTTGTGTCCCATCCCACACTACCTTGCGTGATGTGTAGTCCGCCATTTAATTGTTTGTGTGTGCTCTGTTGATTGTTTTGATATAATTTGTAATGGACATCAATAATGTAGAAAGTAGCAAATGCAGTTTGAAATGTGAAGATAAAACGTTAAGTTTAATAAACATCCATTTATTTTTTAAGACAAGCACAACTTACAAACATGATGAAAAACGGAAATCAAAACAATAAACATTGATGGAATTGAAACAATGTTGCCAACACAATTTTGTATAATTGTATAAGTGTTACTAGTAAATAAACAAAATATTCAACAAATAATACAAGATTGCTTTCATACATCTTCGCAGGTCTTCGGTAAGCAAATCTGCTATCATCCGTTAATTTTTTGCATATATCGCCAACGCTCTTTTAAAATTCATTCTGATGCTCTCTTTCAAAAACAAAAATGAGATATTTGTTAACAAACTTGGAAACCATGGAAACAGGCAGATCACTTTTCTTACCACGTGACCGAGAAAAAGCCGGGTTAGATCATGTCTCATGTAAACGCCTTCAAATTTCGTTACCCGGGTAGAGTTGGAAATTCCCTTCAACCCACTTTTTACCCGGGTAGCTACCCGGGTAGCATTTTTCCCATGTAAACGGCACTAATATAGGATATACTACTAAATAAAAGATGCTTACTAGCTTTTATGTTGTGTAATGTTTTTTACTCAATCTAAATAGAGCATTTCTGAACCTAACAAAACCCACATTCAGTCTCCAGAAAAATTGCATCCCCAAAATGAATTCTGGTCTCAATCTTTTTACGTCAGCGAGTTTCAAACCGGCCCAAACTTCATCCAAAATTCATCGCCCGCAGCGGCCCAATAATTCTTTAAGTGAGCAAGGCTATTCCGAAAACAAAGAAGCGTTACTTCGACCACTACTCTCTTTTTTAAATATAAGTGAAGAAGATCCTTCGAAGAATAGCAAAATCCTTTCGCAATATTTCAGTTCCCAGGAGCTGAAAAACATCCCATCGCTTAACAAATTAAGTCCAGCCGAGTGTTTGACAATGTCGCAATGCTATTGACTTTTCTTCAGCTCCAATAAGCCTACTTTGTTTCGAGCGCCTTTAACAACCCCAGAGGAAGAA
Organism: Tetragnatha montana; assembly: GCA_963680715.1. Taxonomy (NCBI): domain Eukaryota; kingdom Metazoa; phylum Arthropoda; class Arachnida; order Araneae; family Tetragnathidae; genus Tetragnatha; species Tetragnatha montana. The sequence goes on from OY796681.1 coordinate 1,481,818, forward strand.
CAAAAGAATCGAAAATTCTTTTCCTTATTTCTTTATATTCCATCTATTGGTCCTTTGCGAGCACTTCACTTTCTCTACCTTTATTATTATATCTTTTTGCTCTGCATGTGGGTTTAAGCCCCCATGGGCCAAAACTGCGGAATGTTGGTCGTGATTTTAAACTCATTTTTCTCTTTTAAGAGCTCGCGGTGGTTGCATTTTTCTTTTTCTGCTGATGGTTTCAAACTCCCCAACTTCTTCGCATGTATAAGGGTGGCAATTTATGGAATATCTTCTCGCTGGGATACTTTTAGGCACTTTGGTACTGGTCAGAAGTTTTTTTTTTTGATAGAAGAACTGAACAGAACATTAGAAATGGAGGTATGTAGTGTCGATTTCCACGCTTTTAGCTCCCTTCTAAATTGTTTCTGACTTGAGATTTACTTCTCTTTTTCATAGTATCATTACAATATATATTAGAATAAGTAGTTTTCTCTTGGTTTATGTTGTTTTCGGTTTTAAGAAACATTTCTATCCATATATTCATAAAACATTTCTCTTAGTATAGAAAAATAAAAATTTAAATGTAAGTGGTGTACTTATGCATTGTTTTCTTTCAAATCAATTTTGAAGGTAATTTGAAATAGGTATATGTTAGCATCGTAAGCATAGTAGTATATTACTGGCATTTTTGGATGTGTTAAATTTTAGTCTTTAATTTATGGTCAAAAATAAACATTGCTTTTAAATTATTTTCTGATTTGTGCAGATTGTAAAGTTAAAAGAATTTTTAATTCCATGGAAAAAAACATTATTTGCTGAGTAATTACTTTATAAATCATTCTAATTATCGCAAACTTTTAGATTAGGAGTCATGCACAAATTACATCATACGTTTAAGGGGGTCTTATGTATGTGTGACACACATTGATACAAGGTGACGGGAGAGTTCAAACTTTGTGACATCATCCCTAAACAACTGCTATTTCCGTGCTGTTAAAATGTTAAAAGGGGCATTTCTTCAGCTGTTATGTTTGGCTTAGCAGTAATAGAGAGGTACCTAACTCCTAAGTAATGAAAATAGGGAAATTGAACTAATATTTTTCTCAATTATGGTAAATTTTAACTTTTAAAAACTGTGACATCACTATGGGGAGGGATCTCAGAAACATGACTCCCTGTGACATAAGGGAATGGGGGATATGGATATATAGTAGATATTTCAGTAATTAAGAAAGCAGTGAAATAAACATTTCATATTTTTAGATGAATGTTTCATTAGATATGTTGTAGTACAAAATCTAATGGCTTCTAACACTGAAGCTGAAACACTGATACGTTATAAGGATTTAGAGGTGAAAATTTTCAGTTACAAAATTCGCTAATGCTGTTTCCTTCTCTTTCGGAATCCCCTAACGAAAAGAACGATCGCCTACTCTGGGAAGATGTCCAAATCCGAACACCTGCAATCCCCGATGAATACCAAAACTGCGCAACGAACAATAAAAAAAAAGAGAGCAAGCACTAACCTCCCTCACGTTCCCAAATCGGAACCGCTGCAAAACGAATCGAACCCAACGAGGAACAAAAACCGAGGCGTAAGGAAAGCAAAATCGAATTTAATCGGGGCATGAAATTTCATCGTCGACGGTTGGAATTTCCAATCGAAAGGGGGGAATAACACCGCGGGATCGTGCGTGACTTCGAACCCTCACGCGATGGGATTCGAAAGCGGGTTCGAATGGAGAAAGCCACCTGGGGGGTTCGTGGAATTTCCATAAGGGGTGGGGGAGTTTTACAGAGGGATCGTAGGGATGCAATGTAGAGATGGGTAATCATGGAATCAGTGTTTTGAAGTGGGGTAAATATGGGTCGGATTAAAATGTCTCTGAGGGGGATTGAACGTCGGTTTACCGTGAGGGGGGCTTTTGAGGATTCATTTTATTGATAGAGTTGCTTTCATCCATCGATGGGTATCGTTTTGAATTTAGTAGACGACTTTGATGAATAGATGTGAAATTTATTGGAATGATAATTTTATATGCTTACTTTTCTCGTGAGAAAATACTTTCTGTTGGTAAGAAATAAGTTTTTCTTTTGTTTTCTGATTTCATAGAAAATAATTATTAAAAATTTATGCAATAACTTCTAAAACAAAAACAAATTGATATTTAATAGACGAACACAGTCTGAGATACAAGTCTTGATGTTATTGATACGATTGATACCTCTAGCGAACCATCCCTAAAAGTTTACATCAGTAACCTACTTAATGTCAAATTTATAATCCTACTCCTAAGAGCCTAATGTGTAAAATAAGTGGAATCCTTAACTTAAGTGGTAAGAAACTTCCTAGTGAAAGAACTAATATTGTTTCACGAATTTTATCACGTTTTACACCTACAAAAATGAAGGACCTTTGAGCATAAAATATAAAAAAAAAACAGTTTCCACTCTAATGTATTTCATTTATAAAGTTTTGTTATTTCTTATTTAGTTAAGTTCCTTTATAAGTTAAAAATTTTATGCTAAAATATTAATAGCATAGAAATCAGAATATGATTCCTTTAAATGAAGGACTTCCTTATGAATTATTTCATTAAAATCAGTGTCAAGTGTTTTTGAGGCTTACTTAAGAGATAAATTTTTCTGTCTAGGTAAAAGTTAGCAATCCCCCCTCTTTTATAATATTAAAAATATAATGGAATCTCTCTTAATCTACCACAATGGGACATGAAATAAGCCGGAAAGAGAAGTTGCGGTTAAACCAGGATAATATATTCATTCAATTAATGGAAATGCAAGAAAATAAACGCTTACAAATTGATAAACTCAACGAAATCACAGATATATAATTTTGTCATTCTTAAAATAATTACGATGTTTACATAATTTTCTTAATAAGTTTTTACTTAAACTTACTTCCAGTTAAAATAGTAAAAAAACTGGCTAAAAGTAGATAGGTTTAAATAAAGCTGGTCAACTGCACTTTCTTACCCCTTTTCTTCATATAGTTAAAATGAATCTTTCAATTTAAAATTTGATCACATCCCATTCTCATTTCATTCCACCATACTCTTCTTCATTTTACATTTTAATAAAACGGCTCGTTCTCAAAAGAAGGACAAGAAAATCACAAAACCTATACCTCTAACGGAAATCAATACGAAATTTTACTATTTTTTCATCATCCGGGAAAGAATCCGGCTTATTTCATTTTTTTATCGAGTGAATATGTTTAATATGGAGTGAATTTAATCCCCCTCAAACTGGAACGGCCTAAAACCGTTGGTCGAAGTACCGGTGCAAACTTCTCTGCAGAGAGAAAAAAAAAAGAAATAGAATACGGGGTATATTTCAGTCATACTACCGTGACCTTCTCTTTCACTTAGTAATCAGCGAGTTCTGATCGATTTTTCGGCCAGGATTTTACCAATAAAACCTCCTAGAAGTCAAATAGCTCGAGGGATACTTTTAGATCCAAGTTTCTGGAATTTTCAGCTGAATGCGCTAAATTATTTTTTGGGTGAGACTAAAAACGAAATGTGGATGATGAGATTGATTTTCGAGTCCTCATTTGGAGATATCTTCCTTTTTAGGCCGTTGCAGACGGTTCGAAATTTTCAACTTAGAGAGATATTTTCTACATATAGGTTCATTCAACTCATTCTTTATTTCTTTCTCAAATATTCGTGAATAATTCCACATTTCTTTATCGTTTTAAGGGGATATTTCAATAAAAATTACTTTTCTACTTCAAGAGCGATTTTCACGACGACTGAAAGAGTAGTATTTTTCTAAAATGTTCCCTTTAGACATAGATACATACTTTCAATCGCAAATTTATTTAAAACAAGCGGCGAAAAATTTGGTGATAAAAGTCTCCATGGAGATGACGATTTGAGAAAATGTGTAGAAAAATTCTTTACCCGTAGGTTAAAATTATCCTTTAAAAATACTTATACATTATATTGAATAAGCACAAAAAATCCCATTTCCCTGTTGACAAAAACTCACTAAAATATTGGATACGGAAATTAAATGAAAATTGGGGCTTTACACCAATCAACCACAATTCTGAGAGGTATTACATACTATAAAAGAAGTACATGAGCTTAAGTGGCGTAAGAAAGGAATTCTCAGGGGAAAATCAAGCTACAATTCAATCGGAATTAGTTTTGTCGATATCTGTATGGACTTTTTTCGTTTTATTCAGAAGTGAATTAGAGAAACATTTCTGGGTATTCTGAATATATGTGTATTAACATTCATATACCATTTATATAATTAGAATTCGGAGATATTCAGTGTGAATTGCGAATTTTAAATTTAACCTTTTAAACGCCGCAATTCAAATTTCAAATTAAAGGTTCGGATTTTTGGCTTAAATGGCTTGTTTCATCATTACTAAAACCAATCTTGACATTTTTTGGCAGAAAAAAAATCCTAAGTAGGATTTTGAGGATGTTCCCATTTGGGAACATCGGCGTTTGGAGTGAAGTTTTTAGGGGGATTTCCAAAAGGCATATATTTCAAAATTAATTCAAGTAAAACTACTGAAATAGGTTTCTACTCAATAATTTTGAACATTTTTATGATATTGGACTGTTTCTTCATATTTAATTCCCATGGTTGGACGATTGGGTAAAATTTTATAGATTTTCATAAGAAAAAATTTACATATTTATTACATGCGTGACACTTTTCCGTACATTTTTACTGCACAACGGGTTATTTTACGGTATAAAAAATACGAAAGAATGTTCCCATGCGTTTCATAGCTAAACAGTTATCTTTCTGCGTGAAAAATTAGTTTTAATTACTGTTCTATCCGAATATCTAGCATAAAATCCGTGAATTGCATTCAAATTTAATTAGCTTTCAAAAGTGATAATCATAAATATCTCCATTGATTTGTTAAAGCTGCGTTTCTCATGGAAGATTCCAATCTAAACAACATATCTCTGTACATGCAACTTACGTTAGAAGAGTGTTTTTAGATGCACACACTTTTCATTATTTTCAAAATTCTTCAAATTTATACCTAAAATTTTATGCAAAAAAGAGCAATTGAACAAAATAAGTACCCAAACCCCCAGAAGTACTCCAAATATGCCCTTTGCATAACCCCTAATAATAATTACTGAAAATTAATCAGTCAGGGAGTTAGAAAAATATATAAAAGTAGGAATCTGTTATAAAGATTTCGCATTTATTCCTCCATAAATCTGGTAAAAAAAATAAAATTATCGATTTAGAAATTTAAAACATCATAATTAACCTGCTTAGATCCTTTGAGACAGAAAAGGTCCAAAAAATTAAAGAAAATAAGAAATAGCTTGAATTTTTACTTGTTATAAAAATCCCCTCAAAATCTATACCCCAAACGCCGATGTTCCCATTTGGGAACATATACGTTGAATTGGTAATTACTCTCCAAAATTAGAATATGGAGCTATTCTGCCAAGCCAATTGAAAAGATGTGTATTTAAGCTACCTAAACACAGCATAATTATTTAAAACTAAATTTATTTAAATTTATCATAAATTGAAACTTGTGCAACTTTTGGAAGAGCCAAAAATCTGTTATTTTGATATAAATTCCACAAAAAGGATTAAATTGCACGTGAAAAACTTTTGCATGTAAAATAACTTCATATCTTTGAGTTTCTTACTACCAAGTATCAAATTCCTGCATGAAAAATTAAGTGGTGAAAAAATTCCCTAAAGTGATGTTCCCATTTGGGAACATCGGCAGGTAAAAGGTTAAGGGCACTGTAAAATTTTTCCTTCCCATTTTCTATTTAAAAAAACCCTCCATATTTTATTTTTATAAATTCATATACCTAATTTTTCATTTAGAAGTACGAATGTAGATTCATTTAACTGTTTGAATTCATTTTTATGGACGGTAATGCAGCGGGCCTCTTTGTGTTGCAGTCTGGGTAATACTAAATCTGTTGCACCACCTTAAATATTTTTTTTTAACATATATGACTTCCCAACTATTTCAAAGTGTATGAGATTCTGTCAAAGGAACTTAGTACGGGCGCAGCCCGTCAATAATGTCTGAGCAACGCCGGGATAGCGCGTGAGCTATAGGTATATATATAAAGTTTTACTGCACCCGGGCAACGCCGGGTCTAGCGCTGAAAGCGCTAGTTACTTTATAAAATTCATATAATTTTTCAATTACTAGTACGCGTTTATAATTTTTCGAAGTAGGGTACGCAAAATCGATCATAAATGTACAGGGCGTTTCATAATTCGATCGACAAATTGAGAGGGGTGATAGTAGAGGATGAGGAATTACCCCTATAACTGGGGTGGGGCCTCTATAATAAGACCACTTAAAACCTTGATTATTTATGAAAATAAACCTTTATTTCACACAAACATGATTACAGAACGCATTTAAGTTCCCAACTTCGAACATTGATTTATGAAACGAGCTTTTGTTTAATTTTTGACGTTGAAGTGGAATGGGGTTATACCATGCTTATCTTAAATGAATGTGTCTTTTCTTCTTATTAATATTTTTCCCCAACGAAAGAAGTTTCCAACACTATTCGCCATTATGTATACATGAAGAGTTTCGTGGGTCGGTGTCACTAAGATATAATTTTCGTGTAGGTGGGCCGTGTTCCGTATGTGAAAACGTTCTCTGGAACACAGCCCACCTACTCGAAAATTCCTTACGATCCTAATATCCTCTATTGCCATTATTTCCATCATAATCAAGAGAATTTTGCTTAAATGTTATTTCAATTAGATAGATATGCTCCCAAACCACTTGAAGCCTATATTTTAGGGGTTTTCACCCTCCTACTCGTGGTTGGCTGTCCCAGTTGCATTGGTATTTCTTCATACTTATGATTCATACTAACACCCTCTTTCAATTTTTCAGTCTAATTATTTATTAAACACTCTGTATGTTAATTGAATATTCATGCATTCCATTTACGAAAAAAATTATGATATTTATATCGTAACTTTACTTCCCGTTTATGATTCTCGGAATGGAAGTAATAACTTTAAGTTATTCACGTATCCGTTTCCTAAAATTCTTTAACTGTTGCTACACAGTTTCATAGGATAAAATAACTTCATGCAAATCTGGTAGTTATAAAGGGTTTATTATTATGCTTACGAAATAAATAATTAAAATTTTCAATTCCTTTTAGGGTATTAATTTAATTTGCTACTACGTATCCTTTATTTAGTTTGAAATGACAATTTCACACCACTCCAATACGTTTATTGAATTATAATGTTCCATAAATAGGTAGTGTGGAGGAAATAATAACTTTAAGAATAACTGGGGGATTTGGAAAGAGATAATTCCCTTTTAAAAATCTAAACATTTGAACAATGAGACGTCTTTATTTGGAGTGCTAAAATAGTTTAAATGTCTATTTGTGTAGGAACTTTACGTTAATTTACATTCAGCTTATATAAAATATCACTGAACAGTGTTGAGCCGCCCACGCTCAGTTGTCCTAGGTCTTAATGGATTATTTACTATATCCACTGTATTTAGAAATAGTAAAGAATATACTTCTAATAACATGTAACAATTCTAGTAAACATAGAATACTTTTATTTCTAAGTTAAAAATAACAATTGTAAAATGTTAGTGGAAAACTCCAATTTTAGGTTGTTTTTTTCTATAATTTCATTAAACTTATGGAGAAATAGCCTTGTAAATAATACTTTTTTTCATTGCCCATGGCTGGTATGGGCTAGAAAGGAAAAGAGAAACAAGAACCACAGCAACAAAAGAAAAAATCTAAGCAATTTATGAGATAACCACAGTTTACCACTTATAGAGTGTTTTCAGGTGACGTCACAACCGGTTATTTTCTTTTAACTGTGTACCTTCTGTAGGGCTTTTAACTGTTGCTAAGACCGTTGTTTATCTGTTGCTAAGACGGTTTTTAGCTATGGGATCACGTGATTGCAAATGCTCCAATAGAAGAATTCCACGGCTCGTCATTTTTTGTAACTGTTAACCTCTGTGGGCAAAAAACTGTAACACCTTCTGTTGCTAAGGCCGTTGTTAAGTCCGAATCATGTGATTGAAAATGCTCTATATGAAACTAAAACGTGCCATATTTTTTTATTGATAGCTTTATAGTGAACCTTGTTTTATTTTTCTCCCTAGTAATCTTAATTAAAAATGCAAAATATTCTTACCAAGGGATATTATTTTATTTCCCAACAAGTTAAAAAACGTAACTGCATATAGTTTAGGTTTTTTATGTTACCAACTCAATAAAACACCTTAAAGTGTAAAATTCTCATTCATCCCCATTAAGTAAGAAAACCCACTCTTTATCTAAATACAATCCACTCCCATTTCTCACTTCTATCACATTAGACCTTCTAATGTATCTCTAAACACAGAGAAAAAACCTCTTTTCCCCAGGTTATTAACTCAAAACACGACACCGTGTGCCCGGGCATTATCCCTCATTCCGAGCGATCCAAATGAGACAGGGCAATCGCACTAACCTCATACGTCTTCTGGTAAATACGATTGCGTAATTATCAAAATAATGAATTTAATTATCCAATTTTATCGTTCTCAAATCTTAAGTAATCGTCAGAATAGTCATTTACTGTCCGGATTGTTCCGGGACTAACGGTTTTAAATGAATTATTCATGGAATCGGAGGAAATTGCGTTAAGAAATGCAGAAATTTTTCCAAGTCGTTAGCTCATTATTTATGGCCGCGGCAATCAGCAGTCAAACAAAAATAACGAGAGCCAGATGGGAGATTCATGCTCAATGTTAATCAAATCTTGGAACGGGACCAGGACCTGGGATTGGTAGCCAGGATTTTCTCACCGGAAAAGGGGTGGGCGTTTTATTGGGAGGCTTAAGGGTATCAGTTTTCGGATGAGAGGATTGATTTATTTGCGGGTTATTTGGTGGTTTTTTCTTGGAATAAGACGATTTTGATGTTCACGTATACCAAACGTTTAATGATTGCGAACTTCAGGGAATTTTTTAGCATAAAACAATCTATATTTTTTCGTATACCAGACACAGTGCACCTCAAGTTGAATTATTGCTAGTTTAAATGATAGTTGCATAATTATACAATTCACGCTTCAAGTTCATATTCAAAGTAGGCTAGTACCAAACAATATCGCCTGGGAGTCGAAAATATATTTAGAATCCTTTGTATGGTAGAAACAAATTTTTATTTAAAAATTCACTGATTTTTTTTTCTTTCTATTGAATTTAAGGACAATTTTTACTTAACTTCTTAACAGCATATATGATATTAACCAATATCGCCTTACATCAATACGATATTGAACCGATAATGTAATACCGGTTGATATCAGACCAAATATGTGTTAATATTATAGTGTACAATGTACTGAAGAAATTGTAGGATTTGAAATCTTTTGTTTTTGATTGAATTGTTATTTGATTGCTGAATCAATTTTTATGTTCACGTGAAAACGTTAAATGGTTGTAAACTTCAGTGAATTTTTAGAGTGCTAATATTTTTTCAATGTGGTAATACAAAACATTGAAATATATTTCAAATAATTTGAATGCAAATTATTTTTAACATGTTAATGTTAAATATAGTATAAACACAACTCCTTGATTTTTCCAAATTCTATTGAATTTAAGCGGAATTTTAAAAATCTAATGTTTTTCCAAAGATTTGAAATGTTTTCCGACCAAAAGGAATTACAATTTCTTTTCAATAATGTCAGAAAGACTGAAAAAATCATGAAGAGACGAAACATTCTGAAAATATGTGGATATAAATTGTAAAAATTAAAAGGGGGGTTATACAATACTTGGAATCTAGTTAAAATATTCTCAAAATCCTTTATGAGTTTTTAGAATATTTTCTTTGATGTCTGCAAAATTTTAATGACAAATTAAGTTTCAAAACTGAACATGTAAATTATAAATAATGATAAAAGTAAGACTTTTGAATTGTGTGATATGTTAATGAGTCTTTATTGCAGTAGATACATCATTACCAGCTAATGGTAATAACTTCTTAGATTTTTGAAAAAAAAAATTAGTATACGTTAAGTTGTATTTTTTAAAACTTTTGCATTTAAATGGTGCGAAACAATCTTTTCCTCCGTTTTGAAAATATATTTCTTTTCAAAATGCAGAAGATAAGTTCAAAAATTAAATATTTTGCATTTAAATAAAAAGTATTTTGGTATTTAATTATTTTCTCAGAATCGGTTTGAAAAAGTTTGTTATTAAATTCTATTTCGTAATGTTTCGTTAATGAGTTTTGGTATAATTACTTATAAATCTTCATTGAGTAATTCAGATTTAATCACATTGATACATAAATGTTAGGCAAGTGTAAAATACCCATGTTTTAGAGTGAACATTAATTACAAAAACGCTTGTTTGTACAGTCCGTTTTCACGATGGATTCTGGATTGGAATTGGATTCGTGCTAATTACGGGGAATTGTAATTGCAATTTTTTTTAATCATGTAAATACGTAAATATATTTTCTTTCACAGTATTGTAGACATAATTATGACCTAATAATTAGGATAAGATTTGAATTCCTGAAGTCTCCAGACAACTAACTTCAAAGTTAACTAACAGTTTATTCACTGCTTCCTGATCAGAGGTTAACCATAAGCTAAAGAAAGAAAATGAGCTTTTGTGCTGAGTCTAATTGGTAGCAGTGAATAAAGCCGTAAGTAATTTTGAGTATCTAATACTTTTGTGAGATAAATAATCACACACTAAAATGATTACTCTTTAAAATTAAGTAAGGGTTGATTTTCTTGAATATTTGATTATCTATTAGTATTAGGCTCATTCAAAAACTGTTTGATGAATTGTAATCATGCGAGAAAATGCGCATTTAAAAAGTAAGCTTTACTAACATAAAAGTGTACCCTCCCATGTAGAGATGAAATTCATGGGACTGTTTTAAAATAGATTATATCCACCATGTAACGGCAACCCTTATCTCCCATCCTTCATTTCCTGGAGAGGAAGCCAAACACAACTCCAAAAGAGTTTCTCAGTGAACATGGAACTATCGAAGAAAGCTGCTCCAGTTTGGAGTGTAATTCACGGTGCAATAACAGCGCTATTTATCAAGATCCTTCCAAACCTTTCCTACACAAGAATAATATGTTCAAGATATAAACTCCAGGCTAGAAGATCCCGCGCCTGGTATGTACAGACATCGGGAAATGGACATGAATAATACATAGGGGCCTGAGCGATCATTCACTCATATAATGTATCTATATTTTTCATACTTATTTCTCTCTCTTTTACTTATTTATATTTTTGAAAAAGGGACTGCCGAGCCACTCTTTTATAAACTAGTCAGCCGGCCTCCCCCGTGTTTTATAAATTATTCATACAGTGTCGTGTCAATAGTGCATAAACTTTAAGGTGGGCATTAATTTCTATTTTCCGTCCCTTTGGCCCTGAAGGGCTCAGGCTGCAGCTGTGGCAGGATTCGCTTGTCAACTTGTTTCGGGAACTTAAGACTACCGCTTCTTCCGCATTATTTTGCTCTGGAATAAGAGTTCTTCCCCCATATGAAAAGAGGACTTGTTGGAATTTCTAGTACCCTGGAAGATAGATGGTTTAGATGGCATGAATATTGTGTTCGACATTCAGGGGCGAGACGTCTGAGGCTCTACTGAGGTAGGTGATAGTTTTGCTCTTGCGTCCATAACAGAAGCTTACTAAACTATGCCTTATTCAAACTAAGTTGCTACTACAATGAAATTAGTTTTTAAAGTTTCATACCAATGAAATAAAAGACATAAGGATATGTTTTGAATATACCAGCACAAAAATTCATACGTTGCTGATATGTTTGTCTTTCATAATCTCAAAGCTACTCCTTTTTAACTACGTTCATAAACGTATTTGCAGCTATCATAGTCTCAACTTGGGTTAGAAGAAAATAAATAGGTTAAGATAACGTAAAGGGATTTTCAAAAGATAAACATGTTGTTGTTGTCCCTTTTAAAACCTGCAATTCCAGTCAAGGTATAGAATTGCTAAAATGGATATATTTGTAAAATACCTTAGTTTTATAATTTTACATGAACTAAAAGTAGTATTGAAAATTATTTTTTTTGTTTTTATAAATTTTAACTTTTAAGAGTCATTGAAATAAAACTTATTTTAGATGAGTTAGTTCATACATTTTTTTTATGTAAATGGACTTTTTAAAACGCAGACAATTATTCAAAGCTCAAACTAACAATTCGCATGTTCTATTTTGTCATCATTGATAACAAAATATCAAACTACCTATTACATACTTTATTTCAAATATCTTTTTGGATATCAAATTGCACTAAACTGAACTCCACCCACTGCATGCTAAACGACAACGCCGATACTTCAAAACGGATTTTTCAACCAACACATATTTGATCCGTGTAAAGGTTTGGAACACAAACTTTTCCAATCATAAACCACCCTTCGCAAAGAGAGTTCTAAACATTCAAAATGGAACCGGGCTGCCAAAAAGAGTGCCCCATAAAAGACTCGACACATTTTGTTCTAAGCAGTGCATTGTGGAAAGCATTGTGCTTCTCCGCCGAACAAACACTATCAAGGTCCAACGATTCCATAAACTCCGCAAACAAACAACTGTCAACGATTCCTTATCCAAAAGGAAAGTAGAGTTTTGGACGCATGCCCAAGCTGAGGAGAAGAGATAGATAGATCTACTAGGAAAGTAAGGGAGAGAGAAAGGGAGTAACCCTCCAGGAAAAGCATCCAGGAGAAAATAGGAAATTCTGGATACCCAGGTGCAAGTATATATTTCCCGCTTGCCTTCTCATTTGCTCTCCCCGGTCCCATTCCTTCGCTGTTTGCCTTTTTCCTCTTCGATTCCGATGCGCTGGGCCATAATCGATAGTTAGAAGTATTGTTTACCTCCATGCAGGCGTTGAATATGTATTCAGGTGCGGGTACAGTTAAGGAGGTTACCGTGACGGGAATGTTGGAGGGATGCGTTGTCACGATTTCGGGATGGGGGATGTTGCCAAAGTAAGAGCGGGAATCCCTTTGAGAGGGATATTTGGGCGGGTGTCAGGGATTTGGGTGTTAGACAGGTTTTGTCTGGAGATGAGATGTTTCGAATTTACAAGAATCTGTGTAGTTTTACTTTCGTTTTTGTTGTGGTGTAGTTAAAGATTGTATAGTATAAAAATTCTACGCTTTTGGAGATGGAATATTTTACTATAAACATACGAGGTACAGTAAAATGCGTTAATATCGCGTTAATAATGAAAGTGATATTATATGATGTAGAAATTATATAGAATATAACTTTTAAGTCAAAAAATTGTTCGACTGGATTATTTATTTTATCTATACATATCATTAAATGTAATCCATTAGTACGAAATTTCTTTTATTGATACAAACAAAATAAAAACTATTTTTTTTCTCACTTGAAAATAAGTCTTTTTGTAATGGGATAAAAGAAATTTTATGTCACTTTATTGTTATTTCTTACAATATAATACATACTACCTTTTTCTTTTTTTTACCCTTTTTTATTTGAATTTGTTTTAAACATGTTTTAAAAAACCACTAGAGTTACAAACGATTTGCAGAGAAATGTAAAGATAACGGCATATCAGTGTAAGTAAATGTTAGAAAATTAATAAGTACATATTTATTTAAGATAATAGTTTAATGTAATTTATGCTTTCTTCAAACGTGGAGAAAATTTTCAAAAATTAGCGTGAAATTAAGGATTATATGTATTTTAAAGAAAATCATATTATTATTAAATTTTACATCATTTATAAATGTTGACTAGTCAAAGTAAATAAAACAGTTGGCAATAAGTAATTCAATAGAAAAAACAAAAGTTATATAGTCTTAAGCTACTCTGATTTATACGGTAAAAAAAATGTATAAAAAGGGTGTGACCGATTTTTGTCCTGACTGATGGAAACGAGCCGCAAAACCTCAACCACCCCATCAATTACTTTTTAGCCCCCAAAACTTCAAAGTCACCGCACTCAAGAAAAGGACATTCCACCCTCACACACAACCCCACAATTTGCATGAAATAAACGCGACAACAATCTGCGGAAACCCACCTCCCACTTAAACATATGATAATGCCCCACGTTCTTCTCCATGCCGCGCTCGTGCAGGCGAAAGCAGTAATTAAGGTTACGACGGCAAATGATGGATTCGTCCCTTCCTGGAAATTAGCATCTGTGTCCACTAATTAGCAGGCCGTTGTTGTTCCTAGCCTTATATATATTCTTTTTCGCCACATTGGCCCCGACTTGATTATGGTTCTTGTGGGAGTTCACTCGCTGCCGGATTGAAAGCTATGTCATTGCGTTTTGTACGGTAATATGTGGTTGCTAATTTCTCTGTCTGGAAAAGGTACTGGTAGTCGTGAACAATCCTATCACTTGTATTTATTATGGGAGAAATCAATTCTTTAAGGTGCTGATACCACAATATTGAGTCCTCTTAAGTATGAAGTTCTCATATTTAAAAATTTTTACCGAAATAACTTATGAGTATAATTTGAATAAAGGACATTTTAATACTCTAATGCATAGATATACAGATACTTTAGAAATTACTTCAATACTTAAAAGTTCTCTCTATATATGTGAAAAGTACTCGATATACATAAAAATACTCAGTGTTGAAGTTTCACGAGTAAGGTAATCAAGTATCAATAGTACCTATGAGCACTCAATATCCACAATTATCAAAACGTAAAAGAAAGGATTTCACTTAATCACTTATTAGCAGTTAGTTAATATTTGTTAGCTAGTCAAAATTAATGTTGAAATAAAAAATGATTTTTTAAATCAGTTTAAAGATTTAAAAATTCGAGGTCTAACTATGTAGGCTTTCTATAATACCTGTCTTTTTAAAATGAAGGTTCTCTGCAAATGAAAGTCAAAATGTGGAACAAAAATTAAACTCGTACCTATATGAGTTATGAAATCTCATCCTAAAAGAAAAATTGCTAATTTTAAATCAAAAGAAGTTCCAAAGATTTTGATTAAAAAGAACATGAAAACTAAGAAATTCAGAATAATTTTATAACCCAATATCTATAAAATACCTATTTAAATTTGATTTATCACATAACTTAAATAACCTTAATTTTGTTACGTTATTATGTATGTATTATGAAGTGGTAAAAAGTTGGATAACCAAAAACAATCTTTTCGAAATCTCTAAGAAGAATATCTTATTATTTTCATAAAAAGAACCCCCTTGGACAGAAAGTAAATAATACCCCGTCAAGAAGTAAAGTGAAGAGGTAAAATAAACGATGCCGAATAAATCAAATTTAAATTACTGAAGCCTTAGAACGTTGAGGACTTATTTCGACATCATGTTTAATAATCTTCTGGACACATCGCATAAATTTATGAAGCACGAAACCAAAATTTCGCTCAAACAATGTCATTATATGCAAAACAGAGAAGAAGAGAAATGTCTTACTCCTACCCTACACTGCTTTGTCACCAGCTACTAGTCACGCTACGCAGATTAAAAAAAAGAAAGAAGGGAAGAAATTGATTGTTCCCATTTCTTGGATAAAGTGAAACTTATTAGTTTTGATTTGGAATCCCTCTCCTTTTTGTAAGAAGGGATTTTTTACTGGGTTGAATTTCTTTTTGGAAATATTGAAGAAGCTTGATTAAAAGTAGGGAGATTATTGAACTTTAGTTCCTTGTATTCAGGAGAAGCAAATACGGTGATAAATCATGCATGGTATTAAGTAGCAAAAAAAGGAAAATCGCCCCATAATTATTGCTGGATTATAAGTATTTCTATTTAACGTGTTAGGATGTTTACAATTTTTATGTTCCGTTAAAATAGCTTTTTCATTTTCGAGTGGGTACGGGGCATGGCGACCCCGAGGTACCTGATCTACCAGTACAACCTGGTATCCTCCTCGGAGGTTGGTCGTTGGGCTAACAACCCTGCACTATAAAAATAATTGTTACGAGATCTCAAGAAGGTAATAAACCCGTCCTGACTTCAATGAGACGACTAGGAAAAAAGAAAATTGCCCTACAATTATTGCTGGAGTATAAGTATTTCTATTAATGTGTTAGAATAATGTTTAAAATCTGATCAAAAACTTTAAATTTAAGTATCAAATATAAATTTTTAACGCTAATCAATTGTGCTTTCTGTAAATAACAATGTTTATCTTTTAAAATGGTATACATTATTAATTTTTTATTACGAAGAAAAATAATTACCAAGAACTTCAAAACAAATTTGAGTATATTTGTTTAGTACATCTTAAATGTACGTCAAAATGAAAGTAAATATGGGAAAATATCGACGAGTATTTTCTGTTTCGAAAGTGTTTTTGAGTAGTTTTCTGACAAATCTTTATTTTATCACCCGGAATTTCGTACTTCCCTCGGCTATTACAATTCAATATCTCACACTGACCACAAATAAACGGAAGAAGTTTTTCCACCGCCATTACAGCCAAGCTTTTCACCGATTACCGAACTTTCCGGCTATTTTCTCCTCCACCAGTATTTACTCTCAGAGATGGCGAAAACATGGAAAGGTAGATAGAGAGCGCGGAGGAAAATAAACAAGCCAAAAAGAGAAAAACCCCTCCTCGGAGCATCAAGGTATATCTCAGCAGCGGAAAACGCCGCTGTGGAAAAGACTCCATTACAGTAAAAGCATCAAAGACGGGCTTCTTAACTTCTTTTGTAAGAAGGCATCTTTAAAGCTATCATCGAGTAAAGTGTAGGATTTAAAAGCAGAGTTTTCTCAAGGTTTTTGGTGCTCTTTCAAACATGTCGAGGAAGAGATGTGAGAAAAAAAATAATCTTCCCGCTTGAAGAAAACTTGGAGACATATGTATGTACAGATATTTTATGATCCCTTAAGATTTCCGAACAGTTTTTAACCTAAGGAAGCATTTCCGGTATTCATGAAAGAGAGCTATGGAAAAGGTTTAACGATGCATTGCGAAAAAAAAAACTCCGGTATTTTAAACTCCCTGGTTTTGAATAGTGATAATAGTTGTTTTAGGGCAAATATAAGAAGCCGAAGTAGTCTAAAGCTCAATATTTTAAAAGAATAAGTTCTTAACTTAATGTAAATATGATACTCTCTCAGTGATAATAAAAAACAATACTAACAGAATGGATTTTAAAATAGTACTGCATCTATATTCTTCTTTCACAGGAGATATTCGATATTAAATGTTTTAGAGAGATTTTTCCAAACATGTATTATGTTTACTTTATTCGTTAAAAGTTTTCTAGGTATCAGTATATTTTTATTGCAACAAAAGAATGAAAAGAGTATACTTGAATTCTTTCAGGGAGATATTCCATACACTGCAAACGCTTTAACACAAAAATAAACACATTATAAACGGATTATATTACACTTTTCTTCCCCAAATTAACAAAGTTTAGTTGTGTTGTTTGGTAGAACATTTTAAGATGTATGTTTGAAAAGTGTTAGAAATGTTTTCTAAGAAAAGTGTTCTATAATATGTTTAGAATCTGAAAGTGTTCTTAAATTTTTATCGAAACACTCTTAATTTTTATATTTTCACACAACGCAATCATAACATAATTGAGTACAATCGCAGTACGATAAAAAAACCGTTTTCGATTGGAAGTGTTCATTATTGTGTTTGCTTAGCGTTACAAAAGTGTTACACGCATTTAAAGTGTAGTTTAATATTAAGGTTATGCCAAATTCAATCACAATCTGCCATAGATAGATTGTTACTTACACTGAAAAGTTTTGGGTGTTTTCAAAAATTCTGGACTTAGATTTCCTTTTTATTTCCTGTATAGTTACAAGCATTAGTGGTTTCAGACGCTCGTAATCTATTACACTCAAATAAAGGAGGTATAAAAAGTATCATTCTGAAAATTTCTAATAATTTTTAAATAGCTTTCTATTCTATACTTTAGAAAATGTATTTTAAATATAATCTCCGTATCTTTAGCAGTGGCAAAATTGTTTTCTAATGAGACAAGTCATCATTCTGCTGTAACTAAAGTTTAAACACAGTGGCTATAAATCTACAATCTTACCCAACAACTTTGTGAAACTTTGTGCATAACTTAGTTACGATGATGAAAGTAATTATCTATTCTTGAAGATAAATGGTTGCATAAGTATTTAATTGGAGCTTTAGACTTTTCATTACTTGAACTTTCTATGAGATAAATCAAAGATTAATTCCAAGGATAATATTGAACACAAATTATTATTTTTTAATTAAACCAGCTTTTTTGTATATAATTAGTTACATGAAAATTTCGCAATCTATTTAAAATCTATTTAAAAAAAAACGTAGAATGGAAAATATAAACATTTGAAATATATAAATTGATGAAAAGTTTTATAGCTACTAAAAAATTCATGGTATGGAGATTTGAAAAATATATTAATGTTATTTTTCTTACATTTGACGGAATGTCTTTCAGTTCAAAAACACTAATATTTAATTTGAAAAGTTCGTACATTTGGGAAAAATACAATGAAATTAATGAATATTTGGGGAAATATTGTACTCAAATTGATGAAAAACATCATGATAATGTCTGATAAATATTTTTGAGAATGGTCTTTGGAATTGATTTTTCTTTCAGAGCATCCGTGAAGCTGGCGGTGGTATCATATCATTTAGGTTTTTCCCATTTGCGATAAAGTCTTAAAATACCTGCATATTCGAAAATGAAGGAATACATTTCTAGAAAACCTTGCAAACAAAAACAAATCTCCCTTCCAAGTCTCTTGGATTATAAGGTAAAAAGAAATATCGGAAGAAACCTGATGGTACTTAAGGCGGCTTTTATCCCCATAAGCTTCTTAAGAACTGATAGCATTTCTGTTCTATGTTGCCTGTGGAAGAAATAAGTAGATTACTTTTGAAAACCTTTTCCCTCGTCTTATAACCCACATTAGGAAAGCTGGCTAAAAAAATCCTGAACCACCTAATTCTTTTTGCATTACGAACCAAACACAAAATCAGCCCTTAATACTCACATTTAAAAATTTTTCTAAATGCTACATCGAGGAATTAATTCGATAGGTTTAAAATGAGGGCTTAAGAAATACCGAAAGAAGAAATGTTTTAAAATTTTTGATAGTTAATTAAAATGAACGGTTTGATTAGTTTTATGGTTAATTGTTTTTCATTCGGTTTCAGAAAAATTAATTCTAATCATTCTGAAGATAAAAATTAAGTATGATTTTTATGACAGGGGGATTGTTTTATATATTTAGAACTTTGGGGAAAAATCTGAAATTTTTAAATATCAGAAGCTAATAAATACACTTATTAAGTCTTCCTGGTTATAATACTTTTCTGAACCATGATGTGATAAATTACATCATTATGTCTATAGAAAAGGAGTATAAAAATGCTTTTGAGCACATAAAATCCTTTTTTATCCCTGAAATCAATCTCCATTTTCAAAGCCTACCTAACGGATTATTATCCATACAAACAGGCCAAATATTCAATATTTTATGAACATTTCATGTAGTAAATGAATATTTTGAAAAAATAAAATATGTAATTTTTCCCTTTTAAATAAACACTAATTGAGATTATTTTATAGCATATAGGAAGTTTTGATAATGGGTGAAAAACAAATAAATATCTTTGAATAATTTATTTTCAAGTGAACAGGTAAATAATGCTTGAAAGAGGGTCCATACGTTCAAAGAAGAAAGAAAACATGCAAATCTATGTACGCTAATGGTTAAGAATGTTTTCTCAAAACAATATTGTTTAATCCTTTGAAAAGTTGAGAATATCACTCTTTTACTGGGCTAGTTGGATTAAAGAGGTTTAAAATACTTTAAAAAAATTATTTCCTGTTTTTATTGTAATAGATTAAACATCAATTATGCTAAAATAAGCCATTTCTTTAACTAAATTGTATTAAACTTATGACAACCATTAAAATATATCATATTGAGATAAATACCGTTTAAGATCATAAAAACAGCAGAACATAAAATAAATATTAAGGAGTAAGTTAAAAATAAACTACATAATATTTCAATTTTTACCACCAACAGTCTTAGATAGCGCTTAATTTCCATACTAATTAATTTTTCAGATATTTTCTTCAATAAAAAAAGTTTAGCAAACCATGACCATAGATATTACATATTTTTTCTGAAAACATCTCATTCACTTACATCTATATTGGTAAAAAAAACACCACACCCTGCCATAGTATTGCAATTTTTACAATAAAAATTAAAGAATTTTCAACATAAATGAGTAGTAGATTCAAAAGTGAACATATCATTAGACATAAAAAAATACAAAGGGGACTTGACTTCCATTTCTGCAGTTCAGAATCGCTACCCTTAACTGCTTTTGCATGAAAAGATCTCCAATCTTCTCGCAATTCTTAATGAAGACCTAATCCTTTCTTCCACCCTACCACATTTTTTCCCTTTCCATTCAAGAGACATTATCGGGTCTTCTAACGACCCGGGCAGAGGGGTAATTATGTCGCAACTGTCAACGCAACCAATGAGGCGCGAACCACGCACGTTCACTTCGATAAGCATTTATGAATGGGGGGATCCCACATCCATTCTCTGTACATGACAGTAAGTCTAAAAAACCCTCACAAAAAGAATTCCCCAAAAAAGAATAAGACAAAAAAAAATGAAATTGCTGTCTCAAACGAACCTTATCACCACGATAAACTTTTCGATATGAATCAACTTTTCTAATGGAATTATTGATTAGAGGGACGGGGAAATTATTTTTTGTCCGTCACCTCTCCACGTTTTTTGGTTCCATCTAATTATACAACATGTTTTCCTAATAGGTTTCCTGAGTACCTGTTTTATGAGCCTCTATTATAAGGGAGACAATTAAGGCTGGTGCGTATACGCATGTATGCGGAAACCTGGTGGAAAAGCTCCTCGTAGCTTCCTGGAGAGGGGAGTTTGCTTGTTAAATGTGCCTTGAGGTGGAGGGGTGACATTTAGCTAATTGCTTTTGTAGATGTGTGGAAAAGACCTGAGTGCTATAGGACAAACTGAACTTTACGAAGAATTTTGCCAACTTTTAGGGGCTTAAAGCGAGCTTTTTTAAACTTAATGGAGTAATTAAAAGGATATTTTAGGATTTATCATACCATGTCATAAATTTAGTTGATAAAACGTGAATTATATTTAAATTAACTAAAATTAGGGTGAATAATAAACACTTTTTAGTGTAGAGGTGAATCAAAACATTTAATTAGGTTTATGATGTTTTTTTTGAACTATGGACACAGTTAACTTATTTTAAAATATTTATTATTATTTTGTATTAATTATTCCTTTGATAAAATATATTTGAATATTTATGGAAAATTAAAGTAGAGAGTCAGCCATGCTATTTTCAGTATTGTTTTAATATGAATTTCGGTACTTACGTATTATCCGCATGATAGCAAATAATCGCCAAAAAATTTACAGAGTTTATGGAGTTTTTTCTTTTTGTTTTGATTGTGTTCTTATTAAATCCTTGAATTAGTACCGTAAAAGCAATTCAATAACATGCGAATAAAATAAAAAGGTGGAATGTTTACAAATTATTTTGATGGAGGAAGCGAATTTTAAGGAGTCTTATAGTATTAAATAATTTAACTTGTTGGAGGTTATTTATACTTTGAAAAGTAAAATAATAGGGAAGATTGTAATAAAAATAACTGAAATATTCAAAGAAAGAAAATAAACATAAACTGATAAGAGGTGTGTTACATCACGGAAACATTTGTGAAACCTGTGACATTCATACAGGTAAACGTAAATCTTTATTATAGAGCATTAAAGAAAATTATATAAAATAAATGTGTCATGCAAGGTAGTTTTATATGACAGGGTGTAAATAATAAATTCTACAAGTCGTATTAATATTGGTAATAATAGTTAGATTTTATCCAAAACAATGTTTCATTTCTTAACTTGTTTATGTGAACAACATCAATATACCCTTGGCGGTCACTAAATATATAATTCCCAGGAAAAACGCTATCTCTGAAAGTCTGAAGGTTTTGGGATATTTGCAATAAAACATTCACCAGTACCTCGAACCCTCTCTACGCATTTATTATGCTCCTATATCTCATATATGAGAAGGTGGCCCGTTTTGTCTAATACTGATTGGCAGACCATCTATTATTATTTCACCAATGTAAGGTATCTTGATGAAATACTTCCCGGATCGGAGGATAAAGAACCTGTGGATCGACCAATATATGGGATGGATGGAGCATCTCATATCGAACAAAAAGGGAGCCGAAGAAAGAAGAAGAAGAAGAAAAGAACTTCTTCCTCACCATCCCCATGATCGTGCATTATCGACTAGCTCTGTAGCTCATGAAGAATCATCTGTTTTCCAGCTTGTCTCCCGGAATCTAATGCCTGTTTCTCTCGCTTATCTTTGTAACGGAGGATTTCTTTTGATTTAGTGACTTTTTCGCATTGAATTTTTTTTTTTTTTGGACAGGTTGAAAAGTACAATTTGAAGGAACCGTGTGTTATAAATAGAGTGTTGAGGAAAACGGTCCGGTTAGTTTTTTTTATCTGATAAATGTTATAATGTTCTATTCAAAGTAAGAATGGAATGATGGTATTGAAAATTTGTAGGAAAGGCTATGTTTTATGTTGTAATATCGATTTTTGTAGGGGTATAATGATTACATCGACTAGTACTAGAAAATATTTTTAAAAGAAGCTAAACCGTCAATACTCCATAAAATATCACATTTACTTTTTTTATTCTTTACATTGTTTTGAAAAAGTGTATGCTGTCGTTAACTTTATGCTTAAAAGTATTTCATCGATATTTTTTAAGTTTTATTTTCATGTAACAAACCCAAGCTTTCTTAATTAAGCACATTTTTATGCAGAAATTAATTAGAAAACAAATATCTCAACGTTTTTTTTCATTCTTTACTGTATTATACATATGTTACGGGCAATGTGATAAATCCGGGCATTATTAATAATGCCCGATTCTTCACTTTGCCTGTAACTCATATATTTTAAAAGATACAACTTTTATAGAATAAAAGATACATTTTCAAACCTAACATTTTAAATTTAATTTCTTTCAGAAAGTCTCAATTTTTCTTCCATTAGAAAAGTGACCTAAATATTCTTATGTGTTCAAATCTTTAGGTTTTCGTACAATCAACGTATCAATTACAATTTTTAATGAATATAAATTTAGTTTAATTAGATATTTCCCATTGAATCTTTTTGATGATTTTTATTCCTTTACAGGATTGGAAAATACCCAGAAAAAATAAAGCTCCTTGAAAGGTTGAGCAACAATCATTACGTGATGTCTATATACTTTAAGTCAGCATAAAATATTTCTGTACATGTCACATAAAAAACGTTAACTTTATGTTGCCCCATAAGTATTAATAAATAGATATAAGGAAATGCTAATGTAAATACAAACACAAACAGACCGTTCCTCAGCGGAATACCATAACATCCTAATTACTCCAACGACTAAGCAATTATTGTCACGTTCAAGGTGGCAACGAAAATAAGAGAAAAGCTTCCTTCCCTTGTGCAGAATCTTTACCCTGAGGCACGGTGTATAGAGAGTTGGGATAATCTTTAAAAAAAGCTCCTTCTTACATATAAGAGAAACTATTACATGAAGATGGAAGAAGAACGCAGTATAAGCTTTGAGCAGAGACTAAAAGATAAAAAGAAACCATAGGAAGAAAAAATGTAGTTAAAAGATTAAACTTACAACGGGGGCTTTGGATAAAAAAAAAGAATAGATAAGAAAATCCGTGGATACTCTGAGCGCAAGAAGAGGGAAAACTTTTTAGGATTGAACACCACAAACAAAACATGGTGGGATATTTTTCTGCGTTTTTTTCCGCTCTCGTACTTGTGTAGAAAGTAAGCCTGGGAAAGAATAAAAGGTAATGCGGTATCAAGCACGTATGCTTGAGGTAAAAATTTAATCAACTGAGAAATTGAAATGGTTATTTCATCGTTAGAAATAAAAAAAGAAGATTCTAACTAGTACTTCAATTACCTCTCTCGGAACTTTTAACCCGCTCAATGTCGAATAGAATCATCGTATTCCGAAAATCATTAGCATATTGTTTCATTAAATCTAACAAATTAAAGTGAATGTCCCGAATATATTTATTTCCATCGCATTTCTTTTGATTAGAAAATGAAACCTTAAACGTTTTTAATAGTAGTCTTTACATTGAGTAATTTTTTTTTTTGTCGATAAACTCTTTGCTTTGGGCTAATAAATTAAAATATAGAGTACTTGAATTATGGGTTATCACTGAGAAACAATTGAATCTTATAATTAAACATGAATGGGTCACGCAAAAGACATTTTCGTTAAACATATCAACTATGATATTTTCAAATTTAAAGTTTTTAAAGAATTATAAAAAATGAGAAAAATTTGAATAAATAAATTTCATCCCCACAGAGGAACTTTAGAAAATGCCCAATATTATTTTTATAATATTGCCCACGAGAAAAAAAATCAGTTAGAAACATTTTCATTTATAATAAATTCTTGAAAGAAACAAAGAGTTTTCATTTCGGTGTATTTTCAAAATTCAATTTAGTTATTAAAACGTAAAGAATGTGTACCGTAATTATACCACTAATAATGTATTTGGAGTGTAAGATGAAAAAAATTTAATATTTATGGTAGCACTTTTAATTTTGGAAATATTTTGTTTGAGGTGGTTGATTAAATTTCTCAGTTTGTATTTTTCAAAACAAAAATGTTTAAATACTATAATTTGTGTAATCCACAGTAATTTCAACTCAACAGTGGAAAAACTAATTACATTGTGAATAAAAAGTTATTCACAATGTGATTAATATTTTACTAATTTATGAATAATAATGCTTTATTTCAAATTTCAAATTTCAAATTTATTAACAAGAACAAGAAACAATAGAACAAAACAAAACTAATACATAAATACATACAACACAATAGATGTCCCAAATTATTAATGAATTTTATTTCCCAAAGGGGCAAACACCCGTCCATGGGGTCACAGAATATCAAATAATAAAAATATAAGATGGGACAAAAAAAGAGATAGTGGAAGAAAAAAAAAACAAAAATAAGTACTTTTTAATATTAAATAAAAAAAAAAAAATAATAATATGTGAATATGAAATCATTTACTTAGAATTTTAAGAGTGATGTTTTCTTTGAGTCTACTTTCAGAAACTTCGTAGATTTTTTTACTTAATTATTTATTGGACTGGTGAAGGAGGAACTCCATAAAAATCCTGGTTTGGTGTTGGAGAGGTTAAAAAAGAACTATCTCATGGATCTGGTCTGATCCAGACCAGAGGGTTAAGGAAGAAGAAAACTTGATGCTTTTTTTCTAATTGATAGAAGCAGAATTTTATTCTATTTTACCTAGCTGTGCCATTTTTTTTCTTAAGTAAATTATTTAAGTTTTTGTAAATGTTTTCATATTTTGTTTTATTTTCTTGTGTTATGTGTTTCACATGTTAAGCAAATTACATTCCACTGATTTAATTTGATTTTTCATAATTTAAATTTGATTGTTAATCTTTATTTCGCCTGAACGGGTCTTTCCCCTTGGCGGATGATAATTTCTTTTTCAATTACTGTCGTTTTGTTTCTTTGGTAAATAAAAAAACAGTTTGTTTGTTGAAAAATTTGCGACATGAACTCCATTTGAAAACAAGTAATTGATGTAGTCATGCTGAGTCATTCTTAATTGATTTAATAAGCAGTCAAAATATTTTTAATGTGGAAATGCATTTTGTTTTAGTCAAACATAATAAAACAGAACAAATACTATAAGCTTAGTTAGTTACCATTCCAATAACTTCTTTCCGTGTCACGTGTTAATCCATAGCTATCCTTAAAAGCACAAAAGTTTTCAAAAACATTCCATACATGATTATTTATGAATGCCCATAAAATTTCTTTGGTGTCGAAAAAAGGGGTTAATGCTTCAAAATCCCATCGATTGCCTTTTTACAACATAAAAAAAATATCTCCATACCCCGACCATGCATTCAAATTGCATGCCATTGAAATAGAAACACATTTCACCGACTACGCATTAGTCTCAATCGCAATTCAGAAGGTCAGGCCTCACTTTTACAAGTGGTAATGGAGGCATTAAAAGGAAATTCGTGCATTTATTGTCGCCAAAGCTAGCGTGCCAAAAACAATCCTCTCTAACAGTTGCTCATTTTCGGAGCATTAAATATTTATTCCTAAATCTCCCTTTTCCAAATGTGACGCTCAACCCTCCCCTCCCAAAAACATTCAAATCGACCAGTATCGTGACATTCATGGGTGTACAAAACTGCTGATCCCTCCCCTCTCGACATTCACTTTTTCTTCCCTTTAATATCGGCTTCTCTGTCCACCACATCCTGATAGTTTTTTTCACCGCCATCACGCAGCTCATAAACGATTGGCAATTAATATGCCGGCAGAATATTGAATGGCGGTAGAGGCAACCTTGAACAGACCTTCCTGCCCTTCTCCCCGATAGATGTCGCTGCGATCAGGTGCTATGCAGGGAAGCTGATCACGCAGGAGCGCTTGAATAATATTCGCACCCCAGCTATAAAATGAGGATTAAGCGGACAGGGGTTGGTGGTTATTGCTTCCTCTGAGGAACTTTTTTTCAACGGAAGCACTATGCGGTTTTTAGTCTCATAATGGGTGATTCTGAGGGAGCCGTTTCCTGGTCAGTCGTAATTTTTCGACTCAGAATTAAAGTGTCATAGATGTGATCATTCACTCCCTCTTTTAGACCCTCGTAACCTGAGGGAGGGGCTTAAGAAACCCATGTGATAAGAAAAGTCAAGTTGGGATTGTAATCGTTCGTTTTCGTAGGGATGGTTTGAAATGGAAAAAGGCCAAAATAACATGAATTCTATTTTGTGGGGAATCAACTATTCCAGTTTTAAAAAGAATGTAATTGAAATGTGTGATATAAATCACATTTATTTCTCTTTTAACATTGTTTTTATCAAAATCCGTAAATTCATGGTTATTATTATAAAAATAGGAATATTTATGCCTTCACAACAAACTTGAAGTTCTCACTATCCAGTGAGAACTTTTTTTAATGAAGTTATAACTTTTTTTAATGAAATATTAAAACATATTTTGTGAATAATAAACAAATTGTAAACTATAATAAAAAATGTATACATAACCATTTGTACACTTCTTACCATTAAAGTAGCACACTTTATATGGTCAAATTACTTTAAGTTAAAAGTTCTAAAAATAGATATTTGAAATTTTAAAGATTATAAGGTGATATTGAAATTTGTCTCTTATTTTATCCTTTTCTTTTGATAGTCATACATTTATACATTTTCCTAAGCACGCATAACAGGAAAAACAATAACTTCCGAAAATGTAGTTTTAGTTTAAACTGTGGTTATAAAATTTAATAAACATTCAAGGAAAAACTTTTTTTCAGAATTATTTTGACTTAATAACTAGGATTTATGTCCTGATCCCTTTCAGAACATAGTACATGGAATAATTGTTTTATATATATTATACAAACACCTACCAGCCTTAGAAAAATCAAACAAATATTTCAACACAACAATTGTACACAAAACTTAATTTCTTCAATAAATTGAAATGTATAGGATGCTGTACTTACCACTTTGTCTCCTAAGTTATGCACTTTACAATGTAGGTAAACTGTTTGTCCTAGCTGAGTAGTAATATTTCTTGACACTGCGGGATCAAAAGTGGGCTGTTCCACTTTGGATAAGAGGTGGGAATGACCAACAAGGATGGGCGATCTCTTTGGCCGAGACCGGAAGGTGGAATTGCTGCTTGAAGAAACGCAACCGAAATCTTGAGCTCTTCCAGATGCACCTGAACAAGAAAAGAAATTCACTTTAATAATAAATATAAATAATAAAATAGAAAGGTGATAAATATAATAAATTAACTAGGTTATTCTAAAGGCTACATTTTTGTAACCATAGTAGTTATAGTATGTTACGGGCAATGTGATAATAATGCCCGAAGTGGAGGCGTGCAATGTGATAATAATGCCCGAAGTGGAGGCGTGCAATGTGATAAATTCAATGACATTTATCAATGAGTATATTCATCACTTTTCCCGAAATACGTGGACATTATTAGTAATACCCGGATTTATCACATTCCCGTAACATGCATACAATTTTAAGATTTTACAATGTATTGTAACATAGTTAATAAATTTTGTTTTTAGTGAGATTAATGATTAAAACACGTTAAATATTTTTTAAAAAGTATTTTGACACTTTTGAGAAATAACAATTGTTCATTTTGGAAAGGGATATAGATGATTTATTTTAATCCTGACTTGTCAAGATGGGTTTAGAAAATGAACAAGTGATTGGTAAAAAAAAAAAAAAAAAAGTTAATTAAATTAGTACCACACCATTACACAAAATAAACATCTTCAACAACTTTTAAAATTAAAGATGTTTTCATCAAGCGGAACTTGAAAGTGTCTTCGGTAAAAAGGGTTACAAGCAGAAAAGTTTTTAAATAATATCATTGAAACAGGATTATGATTATGAATTTATTGATTGTGTTTTAAACATTTGTTTGTATGATATAGGCACTCTCATTGTAAGAATTATTTTATGTTTAATAATTATTATGATGATATAGAATCTTAAAAAGAATGGACGATTTTCGTATTTTTTTTTTTTTTTTTTGGCAATTTTCGGTAAAGAAAGGCAATTTTTTTGGTGAAACAAATAATTCTAATTTCAAATATAATCATTAAAAGTTTAAAAAAATCATTTAATTTGATATTTGAGAACAAAAGTAGCTAAATTTAAGGTGCCCTTGAAACGCTTGTTACGTAATTTGATGGAAACAAACATGGATAATAATCGAAATGAAATTCTTGATTGGCTGTTTGCACGAATTGACGTCACACAACTTTTTTTGACGTAGCAGTCGTTTTTGCACCCTTTTTAAAAGACAAACTTTGAAATTAAATAAAAAAATATTTAAGCATCAGAATGAAAAAAAAGTTTTGCGATAAAATTTCTTTTTCAACCATCTCTTTCGAAAAAAATAGAAGGAAAAAAATGCGATAATTGTCGATTGTATAATCCCCGCTTTGGCTATGTTGTTTAATTTGTTTACTAAAAAATGTACACAGAACAAAATAAGAACTAATTAAAATCAAACTCTTAGAAAAGGTTATATTTCTGTCCTTCAATAAATATTAAAGTACCTATTAAATTCTGTGATCCAATATTTGTCATATTCCGTCGCTACTTAAAAGAAAGGTTATCTGATATAACTAAAAGACCAAAACAGATGGTTTCTTTCACAAGGGAGGAAATAATGCTACTTGATGAAACAAACAAAGGAGTTATCATTGATTTATAACCTATAGCAGCTTATGCTGGATTGGTAGCTGTGCTATCTTTCCCTGGTAATTTGTTATCCAATATCTTAAAAGCTCTTTATTGAGTTTCTTTTCAAAGAAAATATAGGGTGAATAAATACTTCTCATTTTCAAAAAAGCGTTAAAAATGTAATAATATATTTAACTCTCCTTTTTTTACATTATAGCATACTTTCATTAAAAAATGTTATACAAACAATGTTAAATTTTTTTTATTTGATTTAATCTGTTTTTTTTTAAAGCAGATATGTTGTAATTATTTTCAAACTATGAAAATCCAAGTTTCAATCTAGTTATAACTTACTAATTTATCATAGAAATAAAAAATAAATATCCCTACATTATTTTAATATTTAAATATGTATATTTAAGCACAATAGAATTTCATGAAAGATATAAAATAATACAAATTCTCTACGAATCTAAAGGGAACTCAGTACCACAATTTGGACCAAATTTCGATTTTGAGATTTTGACATAAAAATAAAGTTAATATGAATGTTTAGAAATACAACGATTTCAAGTTTTCAACAAACTTAATATTAAATTTTATCTATGTTTGGCCTTCTCCTATTAATAAAATCCCAAACAATAATATTTTAGAATTTATTATGTTCAATAAAAATATCAAATTAAATTCAAATAAAATTTCAAGGTTCACTTAAAAAAGTTCAAATACATAGCGTTTCATCATTCTTACATTTTTATAAATATTCCCCTGTTACCTGAACCTTCTCACAGTGATCGAGTCTATGATCATATATGATTTATGAAAAATAAACAATCAAAACACTTCACACAGGAAAATTACGTTCTTCGCAAACATCAGAATGATTTAGAAGCCAGAAAAAAAAACACCAACAGCCACCGGACTGGCGTTACATCAAGATTAATAGGGGGCAACTTTTTCTTTCCCCTCCGCAACTGCCCAGTCTGCCTCAGTTTTTCCGGCCCTTGCTGTAATTTCATCTTATAAGCTCTGTATCCAAACACGCTGAAAGAAAATCTCCCTATACAAGTTAAGTTACTCTGACACCGCCGCCATCGCTTACGTTAGCGCGCGAGACCATCGATCTTGCTACGCGAGTGCCATTATCTGTTTATTCTTTCAGAGACCACTTCCACGCACTTTGAGTGGGGAGACTCCCATGGCCTCTATTCTTCAGCCCTGGAATGGCCTCAGTACTCTGGTAGCACAATAAATATTCCTTTTCATTCCCTTTTATGCTGTCTCGGGTAACCAGAAGTGCCCAGCGAAATATTCCGAGAAATAAGTAATTGTATTCATTCTTTTGGGATCTCTTGGGAAATATTTTCGCGGAACGACGTGGTGTGCCATGAGGGATGCGAGTCTTGTGTTTTTGACCGCCATCCAAAACGACTAAATCCGAAGGTTCTTCTTTGGAGGATTCCTAGATAGGAACTGATGCGGTGGAGTTTCTAAGAAACGTTGTCTCTAGAACCCTTGATTAAGTTTTAGATAGGTACATTGATAGCATTGTTTCTTTTATTAAAATCTTAAATTTAGTGAAATAAAATTTGGTAATACCTATAATACGCGCTGAAAAAGCTCCACATCAAAATAAACACATTTAAGAACACTAAAGTGTTATAAATTGTTTTCTATACACAGAAATACGTTCTACAATCTGAAAATGTGTATTATACACTTATACTATACCCTTATATACAATTTATTACAAATAATAAATTGTTTCCTACATCCAGAAATGTGTTCTACAACCTGAAAGTGTTCTTAAATTTGGATCGAAACACTGAAAGAAAACATTTTCTGTCTCTGTCTTTTAAGAATGTCTAATAATAAATAAGAATGTCTTTTATTAGAACACTAACATTTTCTCACACAGCACAATCAAAACAATTTTGAATAGAAATATTCATGTTAAGTTATTAGCACTGAAAAAGTGTTTCATACTTTTGCAGTGTGAAGCTAGATAGACTTACGTGAATCCTTTACTCATCATATTTTCTTTCAGTTTTACAAACAGATATTAAGAGGCGAGGCGTAAAGAAAACTTAGTTCATTTTTCCAAGAGAAAGTTGGATGAAATGGTGCTAGAAGCTTATCAAATTTTATTTTGATTGAAGTTGTTGCTATACTTAAAATTAGAAAGGTATGGTAAAATTGTGATGACTATTGTAATTCAATCAGGAAACATGATTAAACCATTAAAGAAAACCTGGTTTTGAAGATATATTTCCATTAAAATAGTAATCGACAAAAGTAATTTTGACAGAAGATCTTTGATTGAAGAGTTACAACACATTTTTGAAAAATTGAATATATAGTCCGGTCGCCAAGCCATGAGACCTGGAAATCGGGTACAACTAATATTTTATGATCGATTCTAGTACTATTTGATGTACTGAATCATAATATGAAGGGTGCCAGAGTGGCACCTTTGGGCAAATTTAAATATCGAACGTCAAAGTTCTAATTAGTAAAAATAGTCCATTAACCAGGAAAAAAGTATAGTAGTCATTTTTTTGACGGATTTTTATGTTTTTGAGGGTGCTGAATCCGAATCTGACTTTTTCAGCTAAAATTTCGAACGGCTTCATTGAGAATTTTCGAGATTTTGTAAAATTTTTACGGTTTTATGCTTATAAAACAAAAGCTACGGGTTTTACAAGAAAATGTTCAGTTAAAAAATTAAAGTTTAATAAACAAGCTACAAAAAAGTCAATTGCAACATTTTTGTCAGACAAATAGTTTTGCCGCTACAGCCCGCCAAAAGAAGGGGCAATTTTGGCCAGATTGGGAAAAATTCGGGATGTAGTACCTGTATCTCGTGATTGGGTGAAGTTTGGAAACATATTACCTAAAATGAGTGTTTTTCTAATTCGTATGATTGATTCTAGTACTATTTGATATAGGGGAGAGTGTGGCACCTTGGGACACATTTTATTAAATTATTTTTCTAATTTATTTATACTGTTATATTAATTCAAACATAGCTAATATATTAAATATAGTTTTATGCACATCTAATAAAAAATTTTCTGACCAACAATCTCTTTTAGGGAATTCATAATAACAAATTTAAAAAACCTCTTTTAATGTCCCAAGGTGCCCCACTTGAGTGGCCCACCTTGGGACACTTCCAATAATAACATAAAAGCTTATGTTATTTTGAAAAATAAATAAATAACACATTAAATTATGATAAAACAATGTTTAAGAATCTTAAATTGGTCATCAATAATATTTTACGTTCAAAATGTTCCCCTGATTTCCTCATTTTTGTCATGACGTAAATCATAATTTTTTTTGCTTCCTTCCAGAAACTTTATTGCACCAATTTCTAAATTATAATCCTCTAAATTCTTAAATTATTTCATTTTTGAATAAAAAACAATTATGTTTTATTCTTGAATATTTTGGGGTATCTTTTAAAGGCTGTTTTTAGAAGGCCCGTGTGACGACAAAACATAATAAAATGAAAACCATTATTGCATGAGGTACAGGAGTATCCGTACTACTTAAATCCTCAATGTGATACAAATTGGACCACTTGCTAAACCGTTGGGGGAGTTTTAAAAAGTGCAATACTAATCTTTTAGCCAAAGAATGGAGTTTCCTTAATGGTACTTAGAAAAATGATAATCGGGGAAGGAATTTTCAATGATCATATAGTTTCAATGATCAATGTATGATTATTGAAAATTCCTTCCCCGATCATCACTTTTTTTAAATACCATTACACTAATGTAAGGGAACTCCATTCTTTGGCTAAAAGATTAATATTGCACGTTTTAAAACTCACCCCACGGTTTAGCAAGTAGTTCAATTTCTATCACATTGAGGATTTAAGTAGTACGGATACTCCTGTACCTCATGCAATAATGTTTTTCATTTTATTATGTTTTGTTTCGTCACACGGGCCTTCTAAAAACGGCCTTTTGAAAAGCACTCGCACTACATTAGGTCCTAGCTCTTTATAACGGCGTATCTGCGACCCCCCTTTCTATACCAATTCTTGTTTATCTTGATGTACTCTACCTACCCTACCCAGTTTGTACCACGAATTTAGGACCACCCTGTATAATGATTGTAACTTTGCATCATGAAAAAAAAAACTGATGCAGATAATGACCCAGACGTACCAAAGATTCTAAAACACGTTGAAGAGTAGATTTTAGGATTATTTATTACTAAGTACTAATAAGCACGTGTTCATAACTATAAAATTGCGTCTGAAAAGTGGAGTGTCCCAAGGTTCCCCACTCTCCCCTACTGTATCATAATATGAGGGGTGCCAGAGTGGCACCTTCGGGCATCTTTAAATATCGAAGGTCAAAGTTCATCAAGGGATCAAAAAATAGAAATTACCTATTTTATTGCGAATGAAAGGGAGTCGTCTGACCAAAATTAAACATTTGTAGTTTGATAAATGTTTATTATGTGAATACTATGTGATATAACGGTATACTATACTTTTGCAACATTATAAGATAGCGATTCAACATAAAATATGTTTTGAAACAGGTAAAATTGGTAATAAATAGGAAGTGCGTAGTTTTCTTTAACTTTAATTAAAAATTACAGAATATTTTACATGGTGAACATTTCACTGTCACTATCATCAAATTGGGCTTCATGAGTCTTCAAATTGCCTCACAATTGGCCGCCTTCGCACGCGCAAAATTCTTGACAAGGCAGACCTACATGTGAACAACTGCACCTTGCTGTTGAACATGGCTTCTCACTTGAACAGTTGCATATTAAACATTTCAGCAATTCTGGTGGTGCCAACCCTTTGTTACCAGGAAGTTGAATGGGTACCAAAGATAGTGTTGCTTCATTCTTTGCCCATCCAAAATCTGTTGGATTCAAAGGTGAAGGGAACGAAGATGCTGCTGCGTTCCAAGTGCAAGCTTGCAAATAACAACGTTTTACAAGGAGTTCAAATGCCTCCAATGTCGGAGGGAGGTTCTTAATTTTAGGAGGAATTTTTTTCGATAACCACACTTTGTATCAAAGATCTGACATATTGTGAACATCCTTCTTGTAGCCGTAGCAATGTGCAATGAAGCTTGTGCACTCTGTTATACACTGTTGCATTGAAGATTTTATACAACCTAAATGATTAACTTCAAAATATATTTTATGTTGAATCTCTATCTTATAATGTGGCAAAAGTATAGTATACCGTTATATCACATAGTATTCAAATAATAAACATTTATCAAACTACAAATGTTTATTTTTGGTTAGCCGACTCCCTTTCATTCGCAATAAAATGGGTGATTTCTATTTTTTTGATCCCGTTCCCCGTTTTGATCCCGTTTTGACCTTCGATATTTAAAGATGCCAATCTGGCACCCCTCATATTATGATAATGTGTATCAAATAGTACTAGAATCAATCATACGAATTAGAAAAACACTCATTTTAGGTAATATGTTTCCAAACTTCACCCAATCACGAGATACAGGTACTACATCCCGAATTTTTCGCAATCTGGCCAAAATTGACCCTTCTTTTGGCGGGCTGTAGCGGCAAAACTATTTGTCTGACAAAAATGTTGCAATTGACTTTTTTGTAGCTTGTTTATTAAACTTTAATTTTTTAATTGAACATTTTCTTGTAAAACCCGTAGCTTTTGTTTTATAAGCATAAAACCGTAAAAAAGGGTGAAATTTTTACAAAATCTCGAAATTTCTCAATGAAGCCGTTCGAAATTTTAGCTGAAAAAGTCAGATTCGGATTCAGCACCCTCAAAAACATAAAAATCCGTCAAAAAAATGACTACTATACTTTTTTCCTGGTTAATGGACTATTTTTACTAATTAGAACTTTGACGTTCGATATTTAAATTTGCCCAAAGGTGCCACTCTGGCACCCTTCATATTATGATTCAGTACATCAAATAGTACTAGAATCGATCATAAAATATTAGTTGTACCCAATTTCCAGGTTCAACCCTATTTTCTCATTTGGCGACTGGACTAATAAGGAAGACGTCATTGATGGGGCATAACATGGATTAAAAATAAAGAGGTTATAGACATTTTTGATTGAAAAAAAACCATTCAATTTCAGTCTTCATATATATTAGATTTTAATTTTAGTAATACGTAATGATGTTGAATAACTTTTTATTTTATGCAATATTTAAAAGCACATTTTCTGCTTCTTAAAATGTAGAAGAATATATGGAGACTCCAGACAAACATGATTTACAAAAATAAATCTAATTTTTTTTGTAAGTTACAACAAAAGCATTTCATCAAGCTAAGCAACCTTTTCTTAATCCTATCGTCAAATTTTTTTTAAAATATCGCATATAAATGCAAATAATAAGCTTGTTGTGTTCATTTGCACACATCTGATGCATCATAAAAATTATAACAGTGGATGGAGAAACATCTTTTTCGTATTCCCTGAGTTAGGCTTGTCTTGTTTTGTTTATATCCCAACTTCAAATTACTTCTTAACCAAAAATTATTAAACCCATAACATGAAGCCGTAAATAAATAATATTAGTTTTGTGGTGGATTGAAACACACTACCCTTATAGTAACCTGGTCACGAGAGGAGCTTGGAACTTTTATGTTTCGGAGTTGGCAGCGAGACCAGTATAAAAGGAGTTGCATCAATGTTTACTTTTTTACTTGCCTTTTGCAATTTTAGCTCGAACCTTTTATTTTAATGTTTAATAAATTGTTGTTGTTTTTACTCCTCTTCTTGTTGCTGGTTTCATGATCGTAGAGTTGGTGGCTAAAGTTTTAACATTATGAAAATAGCAACGAATACAATTACGGATTTTTTTTCGATGTTTATAACATCTATAGTACTGTTTTTGCATCCTATAATTTCAGCAAGGACAATCAAAATAGTATCGTTAGTTTTACAGTAATTAGATGAAATAAAAGAAAGAAAACAGGGAAGAAACCTATTTTTTACCTACTGTTAAATGAAAAATATAAAAAAAGTAATTTCCCAAGAGTTGTAATGGAGAAACAAATTATAATGTTTTCTCTGTTCACAACGTGTAAACTATTCTCAAGAATAAGACGTTGCAGCAAAAATGCGTAAATGTGCTTCTGGGTTTTCCTTGTCCACATTATTATTCCCCGAATAAAAATTTCGGTATGCATAAACCTGTAATCTTTCACTTAAATCGACCATTACACTTTTTTGCAGGAAACCCCTAGCGAGCGTTTCTCCCTTCGTAACGACGACGGAGAACAGCAAAACGCCGTCCTGGAACAAAATGACGCAGCATTCCAAAGACGGTTCCCTTTCCTACCATCAAGCATTCAAAACACGAAAATTTTCCCCGCATTCAACAAAAGTGTTGCCATTCCCGAGTTAAGAAAAAAAGGAGGCGAAATAAAACAAGAAATCGCCTCGCGTACTCACCTGTCTGAAGGCGTATGATAACGAGTTAGAGGGAGGCTGGGGAAAGGAGCCTGAAGAAAACTCGCGGGGAAGGTTGAGATGTACACAATTTTTTTTAAGGGTGGAATTACGCTGCTCCACTTCCTTTTTTTCCCGTGTTGTAGTAAGTTTCACAAATGTACTAGTTTTTATTTTCTGCTCCGCTGTTTGGAGTTACGCTCTTTTTTTTGTGAAAAGTTTGAGGGGAAGTATTTAGTTATGTGAAAGATAGCAAACAAGGGGGGAAGGAGGCATTTTCGTCCAGATAGGTTTAATAGAACTGTAAATTTTTAAATATGCTTTTGTTTGAGGTTCTATTTCTTGGTGTGCGATAGATAATGAAGTTTTACTCCGGGTGGTCTTTTTTGTGTGGTTTCGGAAATGAGAACTTTTGAATTATTCAAGGCATATTTATAATTTTGCTACAAGTAATTAAACTTTGAGATTCGTGTGAATAATTACTTTTTTATGGAAGTGACTCTCATTAAAATTCCATGAGCTATTCCTATTTGAAATTAAGAATTGTGCTAAGGGTTTTAAAGCGGAAAATATGGGATATCGTTTTGTTTAATCCTATTTATGTTTACCTGATGAATAATTTTTTAAAAGTTGTTTTGTGCAATGTTATCTAAAAATTAAATTTAAACTTAATTTCTAGGAAATTTGAGTGTTATCAATCAACCAATATGCAATTCCTTGGTGTTTTGAGTAAAATAAAGTAATGTATAAAGTTAATGAGTAAAAGTAAAGTTAATGCTTGAGAAAATTTTCAAACACATGTTCAAAAAAGTCAAATTAAGTAAAAAAAATGAATCTTAATTCTTAACACATAACATAAAATGTGTTATTTTGACCGTTCTTTTGGGACCTTTTAAAGGAATTATCATTTCACCTAACCAATATCAATAAAAATCAATTTGATTAAAATATCGCTCACAAATGTAACATCCTGTTATAGGACAGGAATTTTCCACCTTAAAAACAGCAGGAAAAGTGATAAAATTAAATAACTTACAAAATAATGAATGCATAATAAAGTATAGATCCCTCTAAAAATGAATAAAGTATAGTAATTTCTTTTTACCGACGAGGGGCGGTTGATTAACATAAGTCCGTAGGCAACTATCTCAAAAAAGGTTGCATTTTCCTCTACAAATATGTTTGTTTTGCTTTAAATCCCCTTTATTGTATGTTCCAATGTTAAATGGGCTGCTGTGATAGTTTGCTGCGTGACCAATGAAATGTTTTCAAATACCAATTTTAGAGCCAATTTTTTATTATATTATTTGCATTATTCATTTCACTCGTTTATACTCTACCGCGTGACTTACAGTAATAAAACAGTTCTCTTTAAGGTGATATTCTCCAAATAGAGTTTCATGTAGAACATGTGTAAACAATGTTAAACTCATCAATAATATTATACCTGTTTTATTTATACTCAATTACTCACTTCGACTCACAGATACAGCCATAGGGGAAAAGAAGGTAAGAGTGCAAAGTCGGGTATGCAGCTGTTTTTCCCCCTGTTGGCTTAAGGGGATAAGTATAAGGGGATCGTGTATGATGACATGGACACATGTACACTAAGCTATTCTAAAAGACTGTCCTTATTTTCATACATTCTGTATTTTATTTATCCGGTAAAATATGGTTTCTTTGAGTTAGCATTTATTTTTTCTGCGAAGGAATCTTATTTTTTTTTTGTAAATAAAGAACTAATCATTGCTTTCAAAGTAAATACCAATGTGAGGTATACTTCCTTCTAAACAACTTGGCATCGTTAGAATTTATCTGCCGTGAATTTTTAGGGTTGATTCAAGAACAACTTTGGAATTTTTGTAGCGAGAATCACATAACTCCATCTCACTTTTGAGACAATTAATGAACAAATTCTTAATTAATTATTAGAAAGCTTACAACCCCTCTGAAGTTGAAAACTAGCCTATTTAAATTCCTGGAAAAGTATCACTGTGATTTTTCAAGGATATTGAATCCTGTTTGAATCATACAAACAAAGGGGTGACAAGACGGATGAATCTTCCAATTACAAAGACAGTGGTGCATTTTTATGCGATTTATGCCGACTTTTCAGGGCGCGTACTCTTAGTCTTACGTCCTGCGTACTTTTAGCTGCCCCGTCGGGTAAAAGTAAGCATTAAATTTTTTACTTTCTTTTTGATTTTTAACTTCGTTAATTTTCATAATACCAAGTGTATTGTATGTGTTATATGGAGTTAATAATAGGTTGTTCGTTTCAAAGAGTCTCGATAATATCGCATCTGACTACTTTGGGAGGCCGTTTCCCCACAATTGATATGGCCACATATAGTGAGCAAAAAAAATTAAAAAAAAAAAAAAAAACCTACTTTTGTTAAAAAATACTAAAAATTGTATTTTTTACAATTAAAAACAGCATGTACAAAAAAGCTCTTATTTTAAACTAATTATGATGTTAACATAAAATTTCATATCAACACTTTAAATATATGTAAGCTAGTGCATGGAGCAGGATAAAAGTTAAATTCCATTCCTATATAAACATACAAATGATCACTTAAAAACTTAATGAATTTCTAAAATTGTTTTCAACAATATAATAGAAAAGTGATTCAAAATGTTTTTTCTATTATAGATACACAAGATCCTGCTTCAGGCACTAAAATATGCATATACAAATCATCATACTAAATTTCAAGAAAATATATCAGCTGCATTAGTAGTGATCAAATCATGTTTACCGTGAAAAAATTAGGTTAAAAACATCATTCAGAGAAAAACGCATTTGAAGTACTCTGTTCGGTTTGAAAAGCATGCCACATGTCCTTCTAAAATTCAAATACTACCTCCAACTGTATGTAACAAAAACTGTTTTGGAAAGAAGAAATACCATATTTTAAGAGTATAACATATTTTGTTTTCGAAATTTTGCTCAAAAATCGGTTTTTAAACTTAAGTCAGGTATCTCAAAGTATGCTTTGTAAATCATTTATTTTTAACATTGAATTTCGGAATGCATGTCAATATTATTAAAAATTGAATACAACAAAACATTTTTGCACGTTTTAGTGAAGCTATTTGAATTAAAATCCCCTTAAAAAAAGATTAAAAACAATTTTTTTTACACAAGTTTTAAAATATAAAACTTATTTTTCAAATACCATACGCACAAAAGAAATTATCATATCGAATTGAAATTTTTTGAACGTTATTTTTATTCAAGCATTTTAGCCCACAATCCACAAGCTGATTTCGAAAAAGTATTTTTTCGATCCATCCCTACTGTACATAGGTATTAATTATTTAGTCTAGTTTATGTGTTCCGCCATTGATTAGATAAGACATCTAGTGGTCCGTAGGTAGAAAAACTCTGAGAATCACTTGGTTAGAACTAGAAGGAAAGAAAACTTTTAAAGACGAAGCAGAAGTAGTATTTTCTAGTACAGCATTTTTAATGATCATCTGCAAGCGTGATTATTTAAGATTTAGGAAACATTAACTTAAATATTTACGATGGAAATTTCAAATAATTTCAGCAAAGTAAAATTATTTACCTTTGTTCTTTTCAATGTATTCATAATTATCTAATTTAATTTTCATTCGCGTGTTCCCTAGTCCAGTAATTTGCTTTGTCTATAATAATAAAACTACGTACTTTCAAATAAAATAATTACTCCTTTATATAATCGAGTTCTCTTATTAGGAACCCGTAATTTTCATGATAATCCTGCACCATGGGCTGTTTTACTTCCTAGAAAAGTTGCCTAAATATTAGCATATTTTACTAATGGGAAAGGGTTGGAAATTCGTGTAATATTATGATACAGAAGTAAAACGGGTGTATTTGCTCTGACCTTCAGAGATTTAGATTACTTAAGTTTGCCTTAGCAAAATCCTAACGTCGCGTGTCTTAGAATACATTAACTGCAGGGCGTTATTCTCTGAATACTAATGATTGAAATTGTCCCTTTAGCCAAAACTAGGCTGTAATAACAAAGGGTTAACAAAGGAGTATTTTGCGACGCGTGCACAAAAGTATAACTTTCAAAAATGTTGGTTTTCATTATTTCAGCTGTACACACATAGCTTGATACGACTTGAAAGGGAAAAGTATATTTGATCTATGTTTTATCGTGTGGAAGTGTGAACGTAATTATCAACTAAAGTATGTTTCCAGGAAAATGTTTTGGTTTTGAAGGGGTATATCTCAAAGATAAGTGTGTGATAAGAAGTTCTTTTTTATTAGTTATGTGTATATGTACGTGATTTAACTATAAATGGTAGCTCAAGTAAAATATAACAATAATTTCTTTATTTATTACAGTATTTATTTAAAACAGTTGGGATTTTGTTTTACACTTTTTGCAGCATATTAAATGTAGGGGTGCCTTGGTCTCGTTGCTTTAAAGGTTTGTTTATGGATTTATCAATTTTTGAGGTACTTTGAGATATTCTGATGCAAACTTAACTTTTTGACTACAAAATCCTTGTAGAACCCATTATTTAATACGTTTTTTACTTAATCCCCCCAGAGAGAAACGTTGTGAAAAAAAAAACTTGTTACTATGAAAACCACGCACCCGAGGTAAGTTGGCTCAAGAAGGGAGTTGGGATAACGTAAAATGAATAGGAATACGTGAGCAGAATACGTCCCTTTCCGAGGGAAAATATATTTCATAGGTTCTTGAGTGAGTTTTTCTTAAAAAATTTAGTGGAAAATATTTATATTTCAAACCTTTCGATATACCGATGATAAAAAAAAATCTTATAAAAAGTTATTAAAATACAAATTGATTTTACTTCCTTTTTATACATGTTAGTAAAGAAAAGCCACCAATCAATAAAGCATTAATCTGGAACCTGAACTTATTGGAATTATCTAAATTGAAAAAGATAATTTATTTTTCTCACTGCATTCTGATTTAAATATTAAATTATGTTTCTAAAGGCAATTATTTTCGGAAACATAAATAATATATTAATGGGATATTTAAGACAGAATTAAGTATTGATACCCTAATTGAAAAGAACGGATGAAAAAAAAATATTAATCGAAACTATATGTGTCAGATATATTTCTTAGATGTTGTGTCCAAAATAATAAAATAACATGTTTTGACCTGTTAAGAAATTAAATTAGTACCCCTAATAATAAAAAGAAAATAATCATACAAACCGAATTAGCTTTGTTAGTAACAAATCATGCCAAAAGGCCTGATTATCCAAGACAGTATTTCATAAGATATGACAAATCCAATAGTATTCCAAGGGAATTATCGCAGCTCGTAGGAATAACTTCATTAAGCCCGATCCTATATAAACGTCACAGCTAATGTTGCCAACATATGAAGATAAGTACTTTAGATAAAGAGTACACATATTTGGAAATCTCTACTTAGTCTGTATATTTATTATTGCATGAATAGTTTTATCATGAAGGTATTCTACGCATGCATTTTCTTGATAAGTTGTTAAAATTTTGTCCATGAAACGAACTATTTCCAAGCAAAATACGTTACCCAGTTATTACTATGTTACATAATCGCAGCTTTTCTTAAACTTTTAGCTTGAGAGGGATGTTCAAAAGGGGGAGGGGCTTATAAAGTATTATATTTTTAGCAGTTTTCCTGAAAATGCTTAGATTTCCAAGTATTTCGATATTTATATCCGACTACTGAACAGTATTTATGAAGTTAAGCTTTATAAATCCAACTATGGGAATTAATAGGTGCCAGAGTGGCTTTTACACTATATTAATGTATTTTCTAATTTAGAAACTTGAGAAGGAGAAGATCTTTTTTAACCTCGATATTATTGGCATACTGTTTTCGTAAATGTTTATTAAAATTAAAGTTTATCAATTTTGAACAAATTAAACAACAAAATTACAAAAAAGGCTTTTAAGTAAATTCTTTGTTTAAAATCAAACTTACAATATATTCTATTTTAATATGTAGTGAAATAAAGTATCACAAATGAAAATTTGAATTCAATGTTACATTAAAAGAGGGGTTATAAAATAGAAACTTGTAAAATCATATTTTATAACTTAGAAGAAAAACTTCTTGACCATTACTAAATAACTCAAAAAGGAAGATAACCATTAAATAATCATGCAACTAATTTTGCGCAATTTAATTAAGAACACATTCTTATGAGACCATCCAGAATCTGAGATTTTAACATTAAAAGAAAATAAATTAAAAGTTATACAATATTGATGATCTGTCTCATTTAAAGTTTCGAGAAAACATCCTTTTTTTGGGCATAAATTTGCTTAGATTTGAAATTATCAAGCACGTTTGTGAATACTTCATTGAAAACAACGTAAGTAAAAGGATAGTGTTTTACAAAAACAAAAATCTATAAATGATGTAAGTCGTATTATGTTTAAGAATAGTATTTTTACAGACATTTTCTGCATTGCTTTTTTAATACACATACAGACAATAGAAGTAATATCATTGCATAAGTTTTGTAATAAAAATTCTATCTGCTTTCATTACAGAGTTTATGTAATACTTGTAAATGATGTATAATGAGGTTTGTTTGATTTTTTTTTATAAAATAACATTTAAGGTTGTTTTTTTTATAATAAAATAAAATTTAAAATGAATACGTATAAAAACAATTTAAGTTTTTCATAAGCTAAAAAATAACACAATACCCATATAATGCAAAACAAGATGACATAAATTAATTTCGAACTCAATACGAGTAATTTTCGAGTCCTAATATGAATATAAACTTCTTGGAGTGTTATTAACACCAATCTTTTTTTCGGTTAAAATTTGGTTTCTTTGAACTTTGTAGTTTATACAGTTAAATGATTCTGAATTTTTCAGTTAATTAATGCACTTAAAACATTGCAAAAAAAATCAAAATGAAACGTTTTTAATGAGTTTTCAGATAAGTAAATGAAACGAATGTAAATGCGTTTATAATTAAGAATATTTAAAACTAATTTACCTAGGTTTTCAAGTTTAATCAACAAAATAATATTAATTGAACTTAATACTTTTTTTCTCTTTTTGCTAAATCATTAAAAAGTATTCATATTTTTTATATGTATTAGAAGAGAGAGTAGTGTCTCATTTTAAAAACCTTTAAACTAAGTATCTTTAATAAAATCAATCTTAACTCAGTGATATTAATTAAGAAAAACTGCTTAATAAATAAGATTTAGAGAAATCCCAGATTCCTTTTTAAATCATAAGCTATATTAAACGTTTGCATTAAGATATATTTTTGTATCCCTCGAGCCTTCGACTGCTTATGAATTTTTATTACATCTCTTCCTCGCTTTCCAAAATGCAAATAACTTTTAACGTCATCAAAGTAAATAAAGTTCGCAATCTGAGTTCCTTTACCCAAGATACATAAATTTTAATTTTCTACGGGGAATCGATTTTTTTCTCTCCCGAGATATGAGGGGAAAAATCGATTCTTGAATATTATCCAATGATAGAGTCTCCGCAGAAACCAACACAAATTCAAATTAAAACAACGACGGGATACCTGTGCACAAATCACGCAATTTAATTAATTTTGCAAGGATCAGGAAAGTGAAAAAAAAAAAAAGGAACGGAACAACCCCAACAAAAATCCACCCCTTATCGATTTATTTCCATTTCTCCAAAAGCTCAGGGACCTATGCGGAAAAAAAGAGCGGGAAATAAATTCGAAGCCTGCTGAGAACAATCTCTTGTCACTTTTACGAGCACGTTCCCGAAGAAAGAATCGATTTCGTTTTTAAATTGTCCGAAATTCAGAAAAGTTATTCTCAGAAAGAAAATATTGTGTACGAAAGAGGGATTTAAATATAATCCTATGGAATACTGGATAAGTAAACTTGAGACGGGGGAAAGTAATTGTGTTTAGTTGGCATTT
The DNA here is from genome assembly GCA_963680715.1 of Tetragnatha montana. Classification (NCBI taxonomy): domain Eukaryota; kingdom Metazoa; phylum Arthropoda; class Arachnida; order Araneae; family Tetragnathidae; genus Tetragnatha; species Tetragnatha montana. The sequence goes on from OY796681.1 coordinate 1,526,591, forward strand.
TCCTAAGTACTTTCTTATTTCCCTCATTCTTATTACTTTTCCTTCACGATATAAAATCTTTTACATCCCCCTCGCCAACAAATATGCTTTGTTTTTTTACAGCTACAAAGGACGTTTTTTTGCCTCGATTTGCTGCTGAAAGAAGGTTTTTGGCTTTATGTTAATTAAGTTCCAGTTTTTTGCCCCTGCGGATCAAGAAATTGTTCAGCACTTTTTACGCCAGGATATTCTCAAAGTTGCGGTGTGTCAGGATCTTTTCCTTCTTTAATGTTTGTGTAGGAGAAATGTTTTCTTACCGCTCTAATTTACACTTTCATTAGGCGGCTCCAGCGTCAATAAAGTTATTTTTTATTTTTTAAGCAGGGTATAACTACCTCCTTCAATTTTATTTTGATGTGGAATAAAAAAAATATTTGTTTTATTTATAGGTTATACGGGAGTTTGTTACAGATAACTTCCCCTTAAAATGCATTAAGTATTGTTTTATAGAGTTTGGAATTCTTTTTGCTGTTTAACATTTAGTTTAGAAAGAGATAATGGTGTTAGATATCAAAAATTTAAAAGGATAATATATTTATTTCTTATGTATAAATTCAAAATCTCTTAAAATCTAAGATATCTGAGACATATTTAATTTAGATTTTAATGAAGCTGTATTTTGTTCTACAAAAATGTGTGAAGTGAAAAATTGAAGATTGCTTTATTTTTTAAATGAAATTGCTTAAAAATAGATTCATCATTCGTTAATACAAATAATACAAATACAAATACAAATATAGTCGATCAACTACAGGCTAAAAGCCCATCAAGGTTGATCCAGTCTATTCAATTCAACCCCCCCCCCCGATTTCCAGTATTCGTGTACTTTTCTTTTAAACTCGTCCACCCCACTTGAGTTAACTATCGATTCAGGTAATGCATTCCATTTATCCACTACTCTATTAAAAAAATAATGCTTCCTACAATCCCGCTTAAAACTTGCCTTATTCAATTTTAAACTGTGACCCCTCGTTCTATTACCCGTACATAAATCTAGTCCCTCTGTGTCCCCTTGTTTTAACATTTTAAAAAGTTGAATCAAATCTCCTCTAGCCCTTCTTTTCTCTAAAGTGAACATATTTAACTTCTTAAGTCTTTCTTCATAACTAAAACTAGATATACCCTTGACCAATTTAGTAGCCCTATGCTGAACCCTTTCAACTAAATCTATCTTTTTTTAAGTATGGAGACCAGAACTGAACAGCATATTCGAGATGAGGCCTTACCAAGCCTCTATATAATGGCAAAATAATGTTTCCGGACCTTGAAGAAACAGTTTTTTTTAATGTATCCCAACATCCTATTACCAATCCTATTACTAGATGTAACCAACATCTATGTTTTTTTACTACTTCTTGGATTGTGTGATAAGAAAAACTATATTTTAATTTCCACACATTTCTTTTGGATAAGTTTATATACCTTCTCACGGACCACCTCCGATGGTCCCACGGACCACCAGTGATCCGCGCCACCTGTTGGGAACCACTGATTTAGATAATATGACATTTGACACGTTTAATTTTGTCATTGAAAATTTCCCTTACTTTATCAACTAATTAAATATCCTACTCTTAAAATTCTGCATCAAAATCCTATAAAATAAACAAACAATAATGGCTCTCCAAATCACACCACAAACACAATGTAAAAGATACACAGATACTCTAATGTTCATTTATTTCTTACAAATATTTTCATCTCTGTGATATAAATAAACCTTATTAGCTCATGTATATGCGATTATTCCTGAATATTTACTATGGGTGGTCACAAAAAGAGAAAAATCTCCTAAAACAGCGTGAGGCAAATGCAGCCTAAAATAGATCAAAATATCATTATGCTCCCAGTAGGGGTTTATACGTTGAATCCCAGGTGGTCTAGTAGTCTCTGTGACTCCTGCAAATCCTATTTATTACCAAAGAAATATTAACTTCGTCACCAAAGGGGATATGCTTAGGCCTTGCTATAATATAGTGTGACGTAAAAGATGTATGGAGAATATATTTTCTGTACATATTGAACTACTGTATTTATATGTCTGTACATTCTCTACTAGAGATAGACGTTTGTTAATTACACACACTTTTAAAAGTTAAGCATGGGGATATGGGGGTATTTAGATTTAAGAGAAATAACTCGTGTGAAGCCAACCAGTACCTATATTTAATCAATCTTTATACTTTGAAAATATTTAAGGAGCCTTGGTCGTTTTTAGCGTATTGAACTGCACTCAGAAAGAAAGAAGTATGAGATGAGCTCACAGTTATGTTGAGAAAAGAAATGAATACAAAACTGATCTGCCTTTTATTTCCTATTGGCGTCGCTGGTAAAACGACTGCCTCCTTTTTTCAAAGCCTTTGGCTATGAAGAGTAACTTATTCGAATAAAAGCAGGGAAGTTCGAGATTGGGACGTATAATAGACCTCCTGACATTGCGATTTATAACGGTTTCCCAACAACTCAGCTTCGCACTGAAATCATTCATAGTCCACGTATATTTGAATCGTTAGTTTGAGAAAGAAGATTAATCCTAAAACTACCAAATATTTACTGGAAATTGAGGACCCTATTTAGAAAACAGAGCAATCAACGAAACAAATATAAGTACATTCAAAAATATTTTACAGTTGAAAAACGTTGATGGATTTATTCCCTTTTTCAACCTCATGAAATTTCAAGTGAAGAAAAATCTTAAAAACCACTTAAGTTGGCATTTAAATTATAGTTCTGCTTAGTTCACAGTAAAAAAGTGAGAAATATAATAGAAAGACTAATTTTTTAGACTTATTCTCTTTTTCAAGCTGGCGATTCTCATTTACATATCCTACTAATAATCCCAATAATAAGAAGAACGGAATTATTCCAGCACACCAATAAAGTTCTCGTTAACATCTTAATAAGCACAACTCAATTACATTTCTGGATGTTTCTTCTTAAAAAAAAAACTTAATTCTAATAACTGTCACAAAAATGTTTTAGTCTTATTGATCTTTAAGAAATAAAAATGAAAATAAATGAGAACTGTAAAAAAAAAGGTAACCCTACAAAGAAACCTACTAGAAAGGATTAATTCAACATTCCACCGTATTTCACATCTCATATCTTTTCGAAATCAGTGCTCTAAAACCTTCAAAATTGCATCTTTTTTATTTCTAAAAGTTTCCTCAATATTCAAACATCTTCGTTATCAGCGAATATCCACACTTCTTACGAAACAAATCAGGTAACCTCGCGTTCATTTTTATATTTATGAGGCAACAAGTCTGGGAAAACGTTGCTGCATCAACCGCACACGTAACACCGCCCTACACATGAAACCAACTCCCCGGAGAGACACTCGGGATTTGAACCCCTATTCAATAACGGCAAAATAAATTATACTTTACAATACGTTCTCGGAAACAGCGAGAAGAGGGTCTCAAGCAAGGGGTAGGCTTGAGAGATTTCAGCATTATAAATGATGGCAAAAATGCTTAATACAGCAACAATGTTTCCTTTTTATACGGATATAAATATTCCATGTAGGTATATCCAATTTAAAATTTTGAATAATACATAGCCCTTTCTCAAATCTTCAAGAGGGATTTTAACATCCTCAAACGCGCGGGTCGGTTTTTGTTGCCAGTTTTTTCGTCTCTTTGTTTAGGGAAGGAAAAGTCACGCACCCCTCATTTTTCTTCTTTCTCTTCTCATCTTTCATCCCTGTCTTGTTGTTTCTTGTCTTCGTTTTTAGCATATTGGATTGCGCCCAGGAAGAGAGGAGCATGGAAGCGGCGCGCAGTTATGTTTTTAAAAAGAAGCGAATAAATAACCGATCCGGCTTTCATTTCTTGTTGGTAAAACTACTCCCTCCCCTTTTCAAAGCGATGGCCTTCGGAGGAGTAACTTAGGAGGGCATTTGTGTCGGGATTTATTTTGTCGAGGGAAAAAGCGAGTGGAGTTGAGTTGAATGACAGCGGCTAGACTGGTATCCCAGAGCTAATCAGTACTTTGCTTTGAGTTCTAGCTGGGGATTTGGAATGATTAAAGCAGTTACTGAAGCCGTTTGGGATTTTATTGGAGGATTAAATACAATGAGAGATATCCCCTATATGCAGTGAAAAAATTTCCGCTATTGTTCTGCGGGATGAATCTGTATAATTATACTTAAGATGAACTACTATTTATTTAAAAAATATTTTTTTATCGTATTTCTCTTAAAGTCTTTGTACTTAGGGGTGTATAAAAGTTGTTTGTGTGTTGGAAAAGTATAAATATCTTAAGAGTTTTTGATTGTAATATTTGTAGTACATAAATATTTCTTACCTAACAAAAATTTCATAATAATCTGCATTATAAAGCTTAACCATCAGTTTGGGTGATCATCAAAATCGATTAATTAAATCACGACATTTTACTACAAATCAACCTCAATTTTCATTAATCAAAAACTAAAATGTACTAATATTAGAGTTGGCAAGAAATAGTTTTACTTAATTTCAAAACACAACATTACAAAAAAGGTTTTGTCGCATACTGTAAAGGAATCGACACCCACAAATTGTATTATCCTGTACTGATAGTTTTATTTTAGATTTTAAAATTACAATACATTGAAAATTAATGACATTAAAGGATAGTATGTGGAACTATTTCGATTTTCCATTTTTTCTAGTGTTTGTTGCTATACGTCATATATTTTCTCAATGTACTGTTTTAAAATTCAAAGTCACATCTATATTTTTCTTCTCAAAAATATAGGTATACTCTGAATCTTTCCAGAAACAGTCATCAGATACAATAAACATTTTTTTATTCCTCATGGAGTTAAAAATCAGGCTTTGAACATTATGTTTTTTAAATTATAGAGTTTGCGTTTGTAGTATACTGTCAAATTAAATAGTAACTTTGTTATTGTCGAAATTATTATTGTCGTATTTTAAAGGTCACTCTTTAAGGAAAAAACCTTTACACATTTTTATAAAAAAGTTAAAGCAGCATGGTAATTTCCATTGAAATTATATTTCTAACCCTAACACGTTGCCCACAATAATTAATTCCCCATTGCTTTATTTTAATAGTTTACAACAATATACATAATTCCATTAATTGAAGCTAAATACCTAGCAGAGTATAACTTTATCCATGAATTATGGATAGTATTAGAATAACGCATTATTTAAGTATTTGTTTTGCATTCGAAAGAGAATGGTAGGAATTAACTTTGATTAGAAAAAGAAAGCTGCAGTAAACAATACATTATTTGTGCTTTTACAGCTTTTCCCATAATGGATAGCATCCGCTTTTAAAACAATATGCCGGGTAAAAATAATAATACGAAATAAAGGGATGAGAAATTTTGATCAGCAACTTGTTAAGATTTTCAACGACGCATAAAGAAGATTTTGCTTGCCATCCTACCCGTCCAGGTCTCACGAGTCATAATTAAAAGCTCAACTTCGATATCTCCCCGGCTAAAATTCCGTCATTTTAGGGAGGAAAAACAAGATATTATATCTCGCTCCGCTCAAGTAATTGACTTGTATTTTCTCAAGAAAATGAAATATGTAATACGAACAACTTAAGTTTGCATCTTTTGGGTCTTTGGGGAAAATCACATCCAGATTTACCGAGTAAAAACATTTTTTGATTGGAAAAACTTGCTTTCTCTTTTTTTTTGTGTTATCAAAACATGAAATGTGTTTTTATTATTTTAGTTAACGAAAGAGGTACGTTAAAAAGTTTCCTTAAATTTGAAAAGTTAATGTTCTTTTTTGAGGGGATATATTATTTAAGGCTACTATGTCTAGAAAGTTATTTTTTTTTAGATTAGGGCCATGCTTTTAGATTTCTTTCAAGAATTTTATTTTTACCACAAAGAAAGTGTTTTAGTTATCCCTTAAAGTACAAAGAGTTAAACTTCTTTTAAAAAGTAAATTGCTTGAATAAAGAAAGTTTTTATCGATATATAAATTGAACTTTCTTTACTAAAACCGTGTTACAGTTTTATGTTTTAAAAAAGTACGCTGTTAGCTCTTGTATGTGTGTAAACATGTTTCAAAAATGACGTTATTCTCTCTTTTATGAATATTGGAAAAGTATTTTTATCATTCTAATATATCGAAAGTGCATCGATTACAGCGTAATGCTATATAGTGCTGTCCTTTAAAAACAACCCACTGTTTCATATTTTCTTCATTAAAAGCTTAACAAAAAGGATAATTAAATCGAACGAAAAACTATACTAGCGGCTCATCCTCCCTAACATTTTAGTGCTAAGCATTTTTAATTCCAACTATCGATTAAAAATTGGCAGCCAATTAAGTAAGAATTTGAAAAAAACCCACTTTTTCCTAGAAGGACTCTAATTGGCCGACTGAGCTAAAACTTTAATATTTTATTCTCATAGTAATGGGATAACATAAAAACGCGCGAAAAAAGGCTCTAAAGTCTTTGTAACATGCATTTTTACAAAATCTGTAAATCTGAAGCACATTTTTTGCCAAAAATCTACATTATCTCAGCTTGTTTAAAAAATAAGTAAATAAACCGTTCTTTGACCAGTTTTTACACCCCTGACACTCTAAAGGGCATAGAAAGTCAGGGTATATGATATGGTAAAATTATTTTAATTATTTAAATAAAAAATCTCAATGGGTTGTTTTTAGGGTACAATTTGGAGTGGGTTGTTTTTAAAGGACAGCACTATACATGTATGAAGCATTCTTCCAATTCGCCAAATTTTTGAAAAAAGGCGAAAATTTATATTTTTTCCTTAAAGATATCATCGATAACCACTAAGTTATACTTTTTGTCTTATTTTGCATTTAAATAGTAATTTAAATGTAAATCCAAGCATGTTAAATTGTTTCCATTTTGTATTTGTATCGTGGCATGACGTAACTTCTTCAAGCAAACACGTTAGTCTATTATGCCCAAGTATTCCCGAGTTCATGATATAAACTTTGATAAATCTGCTATTTATTTATACATTATCAAGCACTCTTGGATAATAAATACTATTTGAATTACTATAAAAAGTAAAATTTCAAAACTTAAAAGGAAACATAATGACATAACCTCGTTTAAAAGCTAAACTCATTCCAACCAAAAAAAAAAAAATGAAGCAATAACTTTTTTCAACTAAACAATACAAATGATTTAATACCTCCAAAAACGACAAAAAGAGCTTTTCACTGCACTACTTAAAATACGAAGCACAATATGCAAAGAAATTGAACTGTACAAAGGGAAGTAACGAGTCGTGAACAAGGTTTTTTCTTAAATTTCCGCATGCTTTGACCGCTCCCTCCCACTTTTCGGGAGAAGTAGAGGGAAAACATAAAGAGGCATACCACAGAAATATTTCCTGGAAGTATTTCATAAAGAATTTCGTCGCCTGGGGATAGGAATAAGAGTGATCGATGATGCCAAAGGAAGAAAGTCATCTATAAAATGAGCGTTCTGACGTGGCGGCTTATACCTCCGTCGTTGGCGGGCTTTTAATGGTTTAATACTATGAGGTGGAATCTTTTAACCGAACAATCAATGTGTGGTATTGTTTTTTGGAAGATTGATTTGTTTTATGGGGAAAACAATGCGTTTATGTTTTGCAATTATTAAGTAAATTTTTTTTGTAGTAAAATGTAAAATGTCAACACTTTAATATCTAAATATGACGGAATGCGACGGTTTTATTTATTTTTAATTTTATGAGGACCAAAAATGAAATATGAAATATCGATACTTTTCCATTTTCAATCCCGTAGTTAAAAAACACCAAGCTATTTTAGACACCAACAGATTATAAATACAACAAAAACTGTCAAACGAACATATTAAATAAAGTAACGGTATTTGAATATTTAGTGTCTAAAGTATTTTTTTTTCCAATTTTAATGGGGAAGATAAGGTAATTGTGCCAAAATTTCATAGAAATTAATTTCGTTTAAATATACAATCCATCGTATGAATTACACTTGAGTAAACTAAACATGCGTGCAATCTGCTCTTTTGTAATAAATACAATTTTTTTTCCCACGGAATTTCTCTCTCTTTCTACCACATTAACAATATTTTACATCTGCTGACAGAAATTAATTTTTTTTCAAAGTTATTTTTCACATATATTTATATTTGAAAATTACGGTTTAGAATGAGTTTCGAATATTTCTAAGAGCAGTTCTAATAATGTTTGATGATTTCTTATTAAATTTAAGAAATGATTTCTTGAAGAAATAGACATTGAGATTTGTATTAATATTTATACACAAAACAATAGAGGAGTTTAAATATACTATCAAGGATCATTACGTAATGTAAGGTAACAATTTTAAGTACATAAATATACAATTATTTTCATTTCGAATCTGTTTAAACATGGAAAGGCAATGAAGTAAAACATACATGTATAAGAAAATAAATGTAATATTTCTTTGTAATCTAAGAAGAAAACACATAAAACATACGTCACCCAATTAAGGAAATCCATACAAGAAATTGACTCACCTGAAAGTAAAAAAAAAGCAATTATTTAAGTTGTATAGACAATAAATAATTGTAGTTATACACAGAACATGTTTTTTTCTGTACAAAAAGTAGGTTCACAAAAACACAAATGTTTTTTATTGTTTATTCAATCATATTCAATCATATATTGTTTATTCATCATATAAAAACAAAATGTTTTTTATTGTTTATTCAATCATATTTAATTTAGAGCTAAATTTTTAGCTCTTAATATGTGTTTTACTTTTAGTGACTTTCAATTGTTTTGCTAAATTATAGTGCATGTTTAAATATATCCTATCCTTTTATAACAATCATTAAAAATACATGATATAAACTAAAAACATAAATTATTTATAAACTGTTTAAAAAACATTTTTTCACAACAAAAATTTATAAATTATTTAAATCTAAATTTTTAGCTCTTAATATGTGTTTTACTTTTAGTGACTTTCAATTGTTTTGCTAAATTATAGTGCATGTTTAAATACATCCTATCTTTTTATAACAATCATTAAAATACATGATATAAACTACAAACATAAATTATTTATAAAAAAATATTTTAATGAATGCATAAAACCATTTATCATTAAGTATTCACCCCTACCGGAAAACAGAAATGGAACAACTAAGAACGTAAAAGTAACAATCTCTGCCCAAAGCAAAAAAACTGCTGCTCCTGGATGAGACACGGAGCAAAAACATTAGAAAAACGTAAACGCAAAGGCAAAATCCAATTAAGCTATTATACGAAAAGAAGAGATACGAAACTTTCTAGCAAAATAAAGATATCTATCCCCGCAAAACGCAATGTCATGGAATTGGAAAGATACCAAAATAGGATATGTATAAAATAGGCGATCAAATTCCTTTGAATTCTTTTCGGAGTGAAACCAAGAATGGGATGGACGGAGATTCCTCCTTTTTTTGGAGTTAGGAATCTCTCTAAACTTGGAATAGAAGCCATAGAGAATACTACCGGGCTCTCTTTGTAAAATGTCCTTTTCAAAGGTCAAGACAGTTGTGCATGAAAGACAAGATGCATATTCATAAGGTGTTTTTAAAATAGATAAGGCGTTTTGAAAATGATTGCTTGCTGCGCAAGAATATACATACTAATATATTTTTGAGATCGATTACACCAATATGCTAAATAACGCATTTTTATATCACAGTTCTCAAGTGTAGGGCAAGTTTGAAATAGGTTATTTTGCTTTTTGAATTAAACCAGTTATGAAATGTAATAAAAGTTGAAAAATAAAATGTTTTATTTATAATATCAATTAAACAGTTTATTTAGTTCCGTTCACTTATACACTTAAAAGAGACTAATATATCAAAGTACAACATAGTGACAAAGAACATCAATCATTTTAAAAATAGAAGGGTATGTTTTAATCAATTTGCTTTATAACTTTTTAAATATCATAAAAGTATACTAAAAGAAGAAACTTGTTTAAGAATTGGCTTAATAACCTTCTAACTTCAGATCAATTCATATAGTGATAACGGGCACTAGCCCATAAAATTTGGTAAATCGTCATGTCTGTAATAAAACTAGGTTTATATCCTATAAAAACGATTAAACTAGCCTTAATGTTCTTCCTTTCATTACAAAGAACATATTTCATTGTATTCGTCTTTAACGATGTAATTTGAGACTATTTTTGTTCAGAAATATCATGATAGTCGTTCTAAGGACCTAAATAAGATCACTAGATAAAAATACACTTCTTGATATATATCATTAAGTATGAAATGAAAACATTAATTTAAAAATGATGTATTGAATTCCTTTAATGTTTGGTAGATTTCATGACTAAAATATCTACGATTTGTCTTCAATGTGTTTCTAGAAATATTTTATCATTAAAGTTTATCATAGCTTTTTAAAAAGTGAATTTGATGGCAAAAAGTTCAGTAAAATATCATTTAGAATACGTTAAAAACAGAAAAGTTCACAATGACACAGTATAGTATGCAAGTGCACTCGACGCAAACTTAACGCAAAATGTATCGTTTTATGTGATAAATTAATAGCTTAATTTATTAAAAATCTGGTGACATCCCCAAAAGACCTTCTTTTTCCCGGTTGAATGCAAATTTTAATACATAATCGTACACAATGAGGTATCAATTTATTAATGTTAATATGTCACACTCTCATATTTTTCATTAAAAATGCTAATGTTGCAAATATATGCAGTAATACGATATAATTTAATAACAAACCTAGTAAAAAATATAGAGATTTCTTTAAAATGTTAATATACAAACTTGAAGGAAGTAAAAACTCTCAATGACACATGAAGAAGCCATAGAAAATTTAAATTGATCTGTTCGAACCCAAAGCATTATCTGTATTACTGTTAGCATTATTCTGTTCTTGCATTAAATTCTTTCAAGTTATGTGGCAACAGCCATGTTTCCAAAAGGTATAAATAGAGGTGTCATTGTAAAGATTGTGCTGGTTCTTGAAAATACAACATTAAAATAGTCGACGTTCGTATTTTATTCTTAATCAGGGTCTCGGCTGAGATAGAGCTCGTCCAGCCCAAGTCTGGACATGATCTTTTGGTTAGCTTATATCGGCCAAGATCTATTTTTTGGTCCGCGATAAGTTAAGATGACAAATTTTGGCCCGCAACGCAATTCAAGTTCATAAGTGATAAATATCAGTTCGCATGGGAAACCAAGCAGCATAGATTCTTCCAAACTAAACTACGCAGTGCGGCAATTTACAACAACAACAAGCCCTCAACCCTACACCGAAATCCTCCCTCCACTAATCCTGCTAAGTGGCCCGACGTCCTTTATTCCCTGCCTCAAACGCTAATTGTCCCTACCCGAGCCGCATCGGCAAAAATATCCAAACGTAAACTAATGCCCCCGACAATAGAAATAACACAGCGGAAGTCTCGACGGGACAGGACGCAAGGAGCCGTAAAAATTAGAACAACTGGGACAGGACGCGGGCCAAAAAGGCTTCTGTAGGTGGTAACCGCTCCTTTTACGTCCTTTTTTCGGGAATAAAGTCATCTCAGGAAGTCTCCCCTTTTCCCAGAAGAATGGGCTGAATTGGTATTCCCTTGGGGAAGGAGGTCCTTTGATCTGATTGACAATGAACGCATTAGGCCGGGCACAAAAGACCTTGAATGGACCCCTTCTCCGAGTAAATGTTTTCTTTCGCCCTCTTACGGGCTCACCGCAAGGGCCAGTCCGACTTTGGGACGGTGAATTGACTTTTAAGCGAAACAGTGGAATGCGGGTTGTAGCTCTTTGAGAGACATTCTTTATTGTAATGCATCTTTTACTGCACTACTGAAAGCATTTCCTCAGCGTGGGAAAGGAGTTTTATGCATTTCTATTTTTATTTACAAAGGATTAAGAGTGTGCCTTAGATCCATATATCCGCTAGTGGGCAATCGAACAACATAAATACAGTTTGATAATGAGTTAAATAAAGAAAAATAAAGGTTACTAATGATCTACAATTTCTAAAAGGATAAAAGAACTCTACAATCCATTCAACACGTTCAAAAGAAAAAAAAAACTTCTAGGAACTCTGTATATTTTGACAATTTTTTTTAAAACGAAAACTCACTTTACCCACATATATAAAATTACACAATGTTGTTTAACAAGTAAATTACACAAAAAATAAAGAAACTTTTAAATCATTTGTCAAATTCTAATTAACAATAAATGTTGATTTACAGAACTTACTACCATTATAATTTATAAAACCAAGCACACAATTTTCAGAAAAAAAATCTTTATAAGTTTAATCATAATTGTAGTTCTTTTTTGGATTTAATACGGCTGGAGTTCTGAAGAGAATTTGTTCATTAATAGGTGACAAAGTGAAACAAAAAATAATAAATCGGTTGAAATATTATCTAAATGTGATACATAAAAAAACTATCCAAATAAATTCCACTTATTTAAAAAAAAAACGCCGCTATTTTCAAAAGCATTGAAGTACTCCATTCGTAGGATTTCAATGCTAAACTCGCATGATTCGGATGACTATGCTTTGATTTCAGAGGTTCTTTGAGAAGACTCAAAAGTATCCCATTAAGCTCGCGTTTCCACAGATAGATGAACTTCGGTGCGTTACGGCAACTGGGGAAATAAATCTCTTTGATTCGTGTTTCTTCAAGTACGAAATTTTAATAGATACCAAGAGAGCGAGAGTGATGGTAGCCTTGGACAAGACTTGAGGTTTTAACGATGGAGATTGTTATCGCATTTTCGAAACCTCAGAGGGTTTTAGGGTCGGCGGCGAGGAAAACGCTTTTAAATCGGGGGAATTTTCTGGAGAATATTTAAAATTTTCTTTTTTTATATAAGACGAAGGATGTTACCTTAATGAGTTAGTTCGTTTTATTTCTCTTTTATTACGTTTATTTTGAGGTTTATATCGTAGTAATATATGGTTTCTGAAAATGGCTTTGTGCAGTGTGTTTCAACAAGTTCGCTCAAACTCTGCGCAGAAAGACTCCTTGCGTGGCGTACATAAAAAGTCTCTACAGAACTGTGTATCTATACGAATATATTTTCGAAAAATATGACGTCATACCGAGAAAAGTTTATCATTTCATCCCGTGAATATGTTTAACATCTTAGTGTGCAAACATATCCAAATATAGCTATTGTAAACCAAACGCCATATCCTTTTCTGTCGCAATATTCCCATAAAATATAGGTCATAGAGGTTTAGTTCTCTGGGCATTCTTTATGTACTACACGCAAGGAATATGGCTCTACGGAGTTTGACGGATTTATTGTTTTTAAAAGTACTCTTCCTATTTAGAAGCATAATTTGCTTTTGGAAGTTTCTGTTCAATCGATAAATTTATAGCTACCTAAAATATGCGTTATATTTTGAAAATATATGAAAGTAGACTTTAAAAGCTTTTGTCGTTTCTTTTAAAAAAATAGCTTTCATATTACACGCAATTAATATAATTAATTTATTTTTCAGCTATAAGTTGTGTTTTGTACAATCAAAATAATTTAAAATTTGGTACATTTTTTTTGTGAATAAAATCAATAATATGAAACAACTTTGAAAATTAACATAACGATGAAATCATAAATACAAGTATGTAGTGATTTTTCTATAGAGGTTCTTAAAACCCAATGCATAATGCTCTATCTGAAAAGAAGTGAAAAAAAATCCTCATATTTTAATACTACAAGAAAGTATCCCTCCCAGTAGTATTGGACTATGTCGCATTTACACACAACCCATAAAAAAAACCACAAGAACTCTCCCTCCTTGAAAAATCTACCTGACAAAACACCCTTCGTTACCCACGTCGCATTTATTATTCATGAGGGCCCAAAAACCCAATCCCATCCCCCAAAAGCCGCTTAATCAAGGGAAACCCAACCAAAAAAAAAATGACCCGGCGGCGCGCTCAATTTCCCGACACATTTCGTTCTCCGTAATCAATAGCCTAACCCTAACATCCCTACTCATCCCCTCTCCGTGTGTCGTGTAGGCTCATCCGAGCGTCGCTGTCGTCAAAAACGCTGCCATTTTTCAGCCCCGTGTGACATAACAAGTGATACTCCAGGGTCATAAAAAGCCACGCTACATTATCTCTCGCGACGACCTTTCTGTGTAGATGGTCCAGAGAAACAAAAAGCCGATATAAAATATCTTTTAAAATTACGACGGTCCGTTAGCTTTTTGGCAGGGGTCCCGCTGCGGATCCTATTGCGTTTGGGATCCTTTTTGAATCATTGTCCCCTGTAGGGAGTGCGGATTGAATTGTAGTGGGTACCACTTTTGGTCTGTTGTTTCCTGGAAGTTGCTCTGTGATTTGAAAGTCTTTTTGCCCTACAGTTTTGGATTGTGAAACTGACCAATAGGAGTTTGGTTTTAGCTATTCCCTTGCACTTAGTCCTACAAGTAAAACGTTGAAAACGGAACGTCTTTTGCGCCTTGGGATTTTGTTTTATTTTTGTTTTACTACAGTCAAACCTGGATAAATGGAATCTCTTGGGACTGAAGTTTCCGTCCTACTTATCCAGGTATTCCACTTAAACCAGTTTGATGTTATCTCTTTCCACTTATCAAGGTAATCTCTTGCATTTCCATTGCCTCAAATCTCCTTAAATGATATGTCATTGCATTTATGGACACCTATAATCCAATCATTGCTTCCACAAAAGTATGTTTACACGTAACATTTATGCAAAATGACGTGTTTTATGTTTATAAGTGGGTCATTTTAGAAAATTGTTTTATCCATGCATGACATTACTTATTATATAAACCACACATATCACAAGATATTAGAACAGTGGAAATCGCCCTAAAAGTGTAAATCTTGAACTTAAATAAAATTTTCATTTCCACTTAAAGATGTCCCGGAATTCTTCTTAAAAAGGTTTTTTGTGCTCTAGGGGTCGGAACCGACATTTTTGCTCCACTTATCCATGTTAAACTGTATTTCAACTTAGTTTTAGGTTTAAAAGAAACACCAGAAATAATTTGCAACAAGGAGGAGATTAAATAATTCTTCCTTCAGCTAAAACTTAATTCCTTTTGGTCAATTTCACAACTCAGGCTGAATAATAAAATATTCTTTTGTGCCACACAAATTTCATATCCTAACTTGTATATGTTTTGAAACTATTTCATTAAGTGTGACTCAAAATGTTTTTTAATAAACAACAAGTTACAATCGAAGCTTCTCCTATTTTATGCACAACATTAAAATCGTTCTGGATATAGTTGTCCCATTTGCAAAGATCGTGTTAGAGAAGCATTAGATATTTCCCCCCGTTTACACAAACAGAAATTTCTAAAATCTATTTATTAAAAATGACCGTGACCAAATAATATCGAGCATCTATAGTTCATTATTGATGTCGTCATAGATATGTTTATATCACCATTCTTGTCAATGTCACTTTTTACTCTGTTTCTCAATCCCCTCACTAATTTCCACAATTCATCCGACAGTAATCACATGAATGAAACGTGTGAAACAAAGCATGATGTTAAATCGCAGTGACAGTAATTCTATGAGTAAATCTTTCTTATGAAAACATATGACGGAGTTTTGAAAAGGGGATAGAATACTTTTAATTAGCGAGTAAATCCAATTAATAAACTTTAGGATAAACAAACAAGATTAAACAGTAGTAGAGAAGCTTCGGTTAAAAGATTGTCATATTGTTAAAATAATCCTTTTCAGAAGTTTCCTTTATAACGAGTTCCGATTTAACAAGAGCATGGTTCAGTGACTTGCATCTTAAACTACAACGATTTTCCAAAAATATCATTTAAGTATTCATCATGTAATCATGTGTTTCTCATACATTTTAAATTTTATTATGACACAAATTATTTATTATGATTTTATTATGATTGTGCATAATGTTTTATGTTCATAATTTTACATTTATCCCTGTAACACTCAAAATATAATTTATAAACAAACAAAAATACCACATGGCGATGTAGGGATCAGCACCACACCACAATACAAAAACTGTTGCTAACCAAGCAGATAAATACTAGTAGCTTTAAGCCGTTTTCAATTTGTAAATTGGAGGAACTCAAAATTTGTAGTCATAATACAATACAATATGGCACATGCTTGAGAGTGTCGTCATCATCATTAAGTCTTGAAGTGCACAAAAGGCCCTCCTCAGTCCTCCTGCCCTCCACCTTGCCCTGCCACCCTCGCCAGCTGCTGAGCGTCCACTCCAGAGCAACACCTGGGATCTCATTTCTGTTCATTCTTAATACATGGCCAGTAAACCGCCCTCTCCTTATTTTATTTACTAGATCAATTTTTGTTTCTTTTAATAATTTATCATTTGCAATGGTATTGGGCTAAAATATCTTCATTATTATTCTTAAACTCTTCTGAATTCTGTATATGTTTACATATTTTACAGTAAAGTTTATATTAAATAATACTATTTAATGGATAAATAAATAGTTTTAGATAAAGAGCACGTAATTTCCCTATTGAATTTGGCTCAACTAATTAGTGTAAACGGCCAAAAGGCGTAAAAATCTAATTCAAGATGGCGGCGTCCTGTGAAACCTGCAAAACTGACATCATTGAGGCTACGGATAAAATATCCTGCTGCGGAAATTGTAAGCTGGATTTTCACTTTAAGTGTGCGGGATTTACACAGTCTGGATTTAGAAATCTCTCGAAAGAAAAGAAATCAAGTTGGTTGTGTCCTCCTTGTAAGAATATCGGGAAATATAATATTGAAATATCTGGAGATTTGAAAACATTTATTATTGATACTATCAGTGACTTGATGCATAAGCAACAAAGTGCTTTGATCAAGCACATGGATTGTGAATTGGGAACTTCCTTAAACTTGTGCCACACCCAACTATCGGAAATCAAACATGAGATGTCGGATCTTGTTTCCTCTATCAAATCTTGTCAAGATGATATTCAGAAGTTATATCGGGAGAATGCTCTGATGCTCAAGGAAATCAATGAGTGCAAAACAAGAATAGCTGATTTGGAACAATACTCCAGATGTAACATGATTGAAATAGCGGGAGTACCTGAAAAAAATCCTGAGAATTTATTGGATGTCTTGTGTGAAATTGGTAGACACCTAGATATTGAAGTGGATAGGAAATTTGTTGACATCATCCATAGAGTTCCTTCTCACAACCAATCACGTAAGCAACCATGCACAATTGTGGCGAAGTTTTTGAAGAAATCTGACAAGGAGCAGTTTCTGTTAAGAGCAAGGATAAAGAGAGGTCTAAATGCAAACAAGCTTGGTTTTGGAACGGACAGTCAGATCTATATAAATGATAATCTGTCTTTTCATTATCGTAGACTTCATGCTACCGCTAGAGAATTGAGAAAAATAAATGTGTTAAAATATGTGTGGTTCAAAAATGGAAAACTACTGGTCAGACAAACTGATGGGTCAGAGGCAGTAATTATTAAATCATTGGAAGATTTGGATAGATTTAAGGTTTCTGATAAGGTATCAATTTCACCTGCTCATAGCAATGTTTAATTTTTCAAAAAAATTCAGTTTAAAAATCTATTTTCAAAATGCTAGAAGTCTAAAAAATAAATTAAATGACTTATATCTATCTGCTTTGGCTCAAGATTATGATATCATATGTTTTAATGAAACTTGGCTGAATGAAAGCGTAAGTGATTCTGAAATTTTGGATAATAGATATAATATAGTTAGGTGTGACAGATGTCCAAATCAAAGTAGTTTGTTGCGAGGAGGGGGTGTTTTGATTGCATTAGACAAAAAATTTAGTTTTGAAGTGTGTGAAAATACTATTAACAATCTGGAATATTTAATTTTAAAAGTTTCTGTGTCTCATTTGACTATTATGTATTTATGTGTTGTGTATTTTAGACCAAATACTAATGCTGACACGTACATGAATTTTTTTAGTCTTTTTTCCAATGATGTTGATATGATGTCCAAACCTATGCTTTTGTTGGGTGATTTTAATCTAAGTAAAATTAACTGGTCAGAGGAATCTGTTTTTCAATCTTTACCCTTAAATGAGAAGAATCTTTTTGATTTTTTGAGCTTGTGTAACTTTAAGCAGTTTAATCATTGTCTTAATCATCAGGGTAGAATCCTGGATCTTGTGATTAGTAACTTAACATCTGAGGTTTTTTCGATTACTCGTGCCGATGATGAGGAAATTCTTGTAAGAGAAGATGTCTACCATCCCTCACTGATTCTATCTGTTAAGTCTTTTGAGAGAATAAAGTCTAGAGAAGTTTCCTCGGGTGTTGAAAACTATAATTTTAGGAAGGGAAATTTTCACTTATTTTATGAACTCATGCGTGATTCAGATTGGAATTATCTCAGTGCTATTGATGATATAAATGAGGCTGTCTCCTCTTTCTATGCAGGAATATATAATATCTTAGATGCTTGTTTTCCCAAGTATGCACCCAAACAAAAAAAATTTCCAATCTGGTTCAATTCTGATATCATTTATCATATTAAGCTAAAAAATAGATTAAGAAAAAAAATGTGTGATAATGTAATATTAATAAATGCCTACAAAGCTTTGAGACGTATTGTCAAAGTTAAAATTAGAGATGCATATAAAAACTATATAAATATAACTAATGATAATTTAGTAAATGATGCATCTAATTTTTGGGCTTTTGTGAGAAGTTCTAAAAATAATTGTAATGAGTGTAATTCAATGACATATAAAAATCAAAATTTGACCAAAAATGTTGACATTGCTCAAGCTTTTGCTAAACATTTTAGTTCTGTTTATTCACAGAGTTCTAATTTTGTATCAAATGTTAATACTAATAAAAGGGATAATTTTTGTCATGATTTTAATCACATTTCAGTTTCTGAAATTATGTCGGAAATTAAATCCTTGAAGGGAAATAAATCTGCTGGACTTGATAAAATTCCTCCATATCTCATTAAGGGTTGTGCTGAGTTTTTTGTTTACCCTCTTTTAATTTTATTCAATAAATCCCTAAAAACTAACATTTTTCCGGTTGCATTTAAAAAATCCAAGATTACTCCTATTTTTAAGAAAGGAAATAGAGCAGATATCGAAAATTATAGACCTATTACTATTCTGTCTGTTTTCTCTAAAATCTTTGAGGGTGTAATACAAAAACGTATTTTTCTTAGTATAGGTCAACGTATATCAGATGTTCAGCATGGATTTTTAAAAGGACGATCAACAGTAACAAATTTGTTGTCTTTAAATTCGGAGATAGTTTTGGCTCTGCATGAAAATAGACAAATTGATGTAGTATACACAGATTTTACAAAAGCATTTGATTCTGTTGATTTTGGCATTTTGATGAGGAAACTTATTGATTTTGGATTGAATGGTGGATTGGTAAAGTGGATTTATTCTTATTTAACTAATAGACACTTAGTTGTTTCATATAAAAATTGTTTGTCTAGTGTTTTTACCAGTTCATCGGGGGTACCCCAGGGCTCAACACTGGGACCATTGTTATTTATTTTGTTTATAAATGATTTACCTGAATGTTTAAGTTATTCCAAATGCCTTATGTTTGCTGATGATGCAAAAATATATAATCACATTTATAATTTTGATGATTGCAGCAATCTTCAAGATGATTTGATGTCACTAAACAGGTGGTGCTTGACAAATCGATTATTTCTAAATTACAAAAAATGTTCTATCATGACTTTTTCGCATAAGTATTCCAATTTAATTTATAACTATTGTATTGATAATATTTTTTTCTCTAGATGTAATAGTGTTTTTGATCTTGGTGTAAAATATGACTGTAATTTTTCATTTTCTGATCATATTTCAAATATTGTTTCATGTTCTTTCAAGAATTTAGGTTTTATATTAAGGGCTTGCAGGGAACTTAATTCAGCATCCAAAATTTCAATTTTCAATTACTTAGTCAGATCTAAGTTAGAATATGCTTGTATAGTTTGGGATCCTCATTATGAAATTTATATTAAAATGATAGAAAAAATTCAGAATATTTTTTTAAGACACTTGTTTTTTACTGAAAATGGATATTGTAATACTTATATGCCAAGCCAGATTTTGAGAGAAAATTTTAAAATTCAAGATCTGCAATCCAGGCGTAAATTTTTGTTAATGTTATTTTTTCATAAACTATTAAATAAAAACATTGACAGCAATACTTTAACTCAAAATATATTTATAATAGTTCCAAGGCATTCTGCAAGAAATAAATCTTTAAAATTTTTTGGAACTGATATAAGGACTGTCACAGATAAAAACTTCTATGTAAATAAATTTTGCTCACTCTATAATTTGTATACGGATCGTTTGGATATTTTTTCTATGTCTTTTTCAGTTTTCAAGCAAATCTGCATGTCCTTAATCTTCTAAATTTTTCTAATGTTTCTATATGCATTTGTTTATTGTGTTCTTTTGTTGTCTGGCTTTTGATGGTTGTTGGGTGTTCTTGTGATTTTTTTTTCTGTACTGGCAAATGTAATTGGACCGAAAGGTCTGTTTTTTGTCTAAATAAATAAATAAATAAATAAATAAATAAATAAATATGTTAGCACAATATCCAATACATGTTAATACAATGTAATTCATAATACTATATGTTAGTGTTAGTGCTTTTCAATTTTGTGGCCTTTTTACTTTTTAAAACTATTTTATGTTCCCTTTAATTTAGGAAATCACAAGTGCTGGCTGATTTGTGAAATAGTTTTATTAGAATTTCTATCGTCCAAAGTATGTATGTGGTTTTACTATTATTTAATTAATGATTGCGCACTACGTCTTTCACCATCCTTAACATATCAATTTTAAAATTCTTGGAATCTACCATATTTTTATTCAATGCATGTATTTCACAAGTAATCAGAATGTTGAAACCATCAAGATTATTCCTGACATGGAATATTTCAATGAATTGAATATGTGTTTCTTTGAAATGTATTCGTCTACTTAAGAGCACATCATGAGATATGATATTGTGGTGCTCTATCTCTAAATTTTATTGTTTTTGTTCAAAAAAAGATAGCACCCCCTACTACTAGTTAATATGTTTCATACTTATTACAGAAAGCACTACGTAAAGTTTTTACTTCGTTCAGAGTTACGTAATAATTAAAAACAATTTAGTTTTATCTATTCAAGTTGTAGCCGAAATTTCTAGTCTAGTATTATAGTAGGGGAGTCCATGATGCTAAATGTGGATTTACTCGAGCGCGTCAGATAATCATAGGGGAGATACCTTCCATGGTTTTGAGTAACTCCACCAAATATAAGCTCTCCATGTTGGTGGGTTTGTTTAGAACAGCCAGTCAAAATTTGAAAGAAAACTAGTTACATGGACAGACACGAGCGCGTCAGATTGGCTACCAAGACAGTTTACAACTAGTTGAGCCTAATTTCCTGGCTACTAGTCTAAAAACATTTTGTTTCGTACATTTTTCTCAAAAAGAGCGATAGCGTCTTACCGGTCTTGGCTTTACTTTGCAACTTTGAAACCCTCCCGCTCCCTTACCCACCGCTCAAATCGGCAGATTTTAGAAAATGTACAGTTGGGGAAATAAAAAACGACTCAGTTGAGATTTCTGACGAACCACTTGGGTTAGGAAGACAAATAAGGTGTCATTTTTCATGTCATGAAGTATTCTTTAAATGGAAAAAATTTCGAGTCCTTAGGGGGTCGTCTTCATATTAAACGGTACACTAACTTTATTTTTTCCTATGAGAGGACCCCCAATTATTATGCGTTTTTCTGAAAGAGCATCCCCATAAACCCCCAAATACCAAGTTTCATCCATGAAAGTATCCAAATAAAAGCATAATATATTTTTAAAATGTCAACCATTCAATGTGAAATTTGTCAAAATGTTTTCGGCGTAAAAATATGAAACTTTGAATTTAGATCAAATTTGTGTCCCCAAACAAAATAATTATGCTTTTATAGCGATATTTAATGGTTAATAGATAGATAATTAACATCTAATTTTGACCCAAAAATTAAATTTTAAAATCTTTTAATATTTTTATGGTAATCGATTCTGGTAGTAATTTTATGAGGAAAACCAAAATTTCAGTCGATTTCATTTAATAGTTTTGGAAAAAACCGAATTAAACTAAATTCCCACTCTTTAAGGGACCGTATACCGCTGCCAAATGTATACTGGTGAATGGTTTTTTTTGGAAACAATCGCCTTATTTTAATCACCATAACTTAAATTAAAACTTAAATTTGATATAAAATTTCAATAAATTACTTATAAACTTTTTAATAAACATTAAAGTGGTGAGTAAAAGTCTTACTATCCCACCGTTTTTAAGAAATAGTGTTTACAGAAAATTAACCCTTCTCACTCTGGAGACGACCCCCAAAACGTAAAAGCTTTATTTACCGCACGATTTGAATGAAACTTGGTATTTGGGGGTTTATGAAGATGCTCTTTCAGAAAATCGCATAATAATTGGGGGTCCCCCATAGGAAAAACAAAAGTTGGTGTTTCGTTTAATATGAAGACGACCCCCTAAGGACTCGAATTTTTTTTTCATTTAAGGTGGTATCCTACCCCTAATGTCGGCATTTTGGGTCAAAATATGGATATTTCAAAACTGGTGTAGAATTAATGTATGTTTTCTTAGCTTTCTGAATCTGTTTGAATTTTGTTTCTACGTATTATAGAACTTAAAATATAGTCACTTGAAAGTTGACTAGATGGCGCTTTTAAACCAGATGGGGCAGTTTGTTTTTGCCTTTTCTCAAAATCATGTTTTTAACATTTTACTCTACCGCAGGTTCAAATAACTCAAAAAGTAATAGTCCAAATAACTTGAAATTTTGTACCAATATTTAAATAGGTTTAATATAGGAGGTGACCCTCCACCGTGTATGAAAAGTAATTATATTTTTTTATAATGAAGATTATATTAAGGAGTTGTTACAAAATTTGGTGATTTTGATTTGTTGTTAGTTCAAAGTAGTGCTATAATATTATAAATTCAGTTACACTTTTGAGGGAGGGTCAACTCCTAAACAAGGTCTTAATCTATTTAATAAAATTTACAGATTGATGATATCTTCATTTAAAGTGGAGATTTTACAACCTGCGTAATGGCCTTTTTTTGCTAATTTTATGCACAAATAGGGCTAAAAATAATATATATTTTTAAAATTTTGTTTTAAATTTTACATTTATCCCAGTTTCTAGATGTATTTAACCATATTATGCTAATTTTAAATCATTTTTTCAAGTATTTAAAAAAAAAGCCTCTAGGGGTAGGATTATACCTTAAAGAATACTTCATGACATGAAAAATGACACCTTGTTTGTCTTCCTAACCCAAGGGGTTCGTCAGAAATCTCAACTGAGTCGTTTTTTATTTCCCCAACTGTACACTTTTTAGCTGGTAACTAACCTACCTTATCATTATCTGACGCGCTCGAGTATGTCCATTTAACTAATTTTTTTTTTTTACAAATCTGACGGGCTGTTCTAAACTTACCCACCAACATAGAGAGCTTATATTTGGTGGAGTTACTCTAAAGCATGCAAGGTATCCCCCCTATGATTATCTGACGCGCTCGAGTTACTACCCAAAAACACTCTGGGCTCCCCTACTATTGTTGGAATATAAAAGCCTAGAAAATATTTGATAGAAATAAAATAACTCGATTGCATTTCAATGGCAAAATGGATCTTTAAAAATCTACATTTTTGTAATAACTGTAGAATACTACTAACAATAGTCATAGTAAATGTGCCCAAATCAAACTTTAAAATTAAACGTCTATGTACAAAACAAATGTATAAAACATGGCATGTACTAAAACACGTCTATTAAAGTTCTATTTTAAGTAATGTAAATGGGTATCCCAAAATATTATATGATTATTGAAGAATGATTAATTTTGAGTGGGAGTAAAAATACTTTTTTTTAAGATTAAACACATTCATTAGGAATTAACTCATTTAAAGAATGCGTCATAAATATTAAGAACCAAGGTTGCTTCAAAATGAAAATTCACTTTTTCAGATAATTCTAATTAAGAAGGAGTGCTTTTTTTCGTTACTTAATGTTTAATTTCGATTGGAAAGAAGCAAACGTTTACAACTTAACTTTTTTTAATCATAAATAAAAACAAATTTCTTTCCCACAACACAGGATTCCCGATAAATCTACCAAACCATGAACTCTTTAATTAATCACCGTTGCTAAGTTTTCTAATCAAATAGCTTTTTTATGCAATAAAAGAGGGAAAAACCCCTCCCGATCAGAAACATTACAATAAAATCTCAGAAACCCCCCACAGGAAAAAAAAAATTCTTCCCCGCTTAAAGAATGAGGGAAGGGTAAATTATCCGCATAATTTCGCTAATGTAAAAGACGTACGGCTTAAAAGGGCGTTTCACATAGAATCCGACGGGTAAAAAATTCTTCTTTTAAAATCTCCTTAAAATTACTGTGCTTCGTTAGTTTCCTGGCAGAGTTCCCTGACAGTGTAGAAGTAAAACACGCAGTTTTCCCGAGTATGGATGGAACTTTTGTAACAGGAAAATGATTAATTTCGCGAAGCATGTTTAGCTCCCAATCGCTACGACACGATTTATTTTATTTTAGTAGATTTGAAAGGCTTGTTGAAAAGTTTTGAATGTCAGACTGTCCCTTACAGTATGTGGTACTATACGTTTGTCACTTGTGTTTCCATTCGATAAACATTACTTACATACCAAAGACTTGAATATTATTTTTTTATTTTCCTCAAAAATAAGAGTTTTACCTACATTGGTCTATTATTTTCTTACTTTCGTACATTTTTACAACTGTATAATAAACCAGTTTGAAATAAAATGTATGTGAAAGCGCAACATTTACCCTTTTATTAAAATTTCTCTCTAAAAAAATATGCCGTCACCGCCACTGTTTCAAAAATTTCATTTCTGAACTCTTTGACCTCTCACAACCCAAAAACTGCAGTACAGAAATTTATGAAATTTGAAAGGTTTGTAGAGAAATGTTTGGAGAACATTCTCGTAAAAAACGGTAATTGATTTGATTAGTTCTGAGGCATTTTTAAGGAAAAGGTTGAAGTTTTTGTATTTTCGCCGCGTAATCCAGTTCAGCAAAAACTATAAACAGCAAAATTATTTTTAGTTTTGCAGCCACATACTCTAATATCTGAAGATGTGTATTATGTTTTGCCCTTTTTTTAAACTTCGAATTAGATTTAGAGTAATTAATTTTTAAATTTTCGAAATTTTTGACCAGTTTTCGAGATTTTTTATCTTAAAAACTAGTCAAGGAGGAAGTATGATTTTTTTAAACACTTTTTTTTAAATTGACGTTTTATTATTTGAAAAATCATGTACAAAGATTTGACAATTCTTTACATATTTGATTCATTGTGAGTCAAAACTTTGTAAGTAGTAGGGGGAAAATAAGGTTTTTAGGGGAACAAATTTGAACAAATGGTTTGTCAATGGTTTTCAGCTCTACTAGATGTACTTAATGGGAAAACGAAAGTTTACCAAAATCGGATCGTGGGAAGTGGGTTTTTTTTCAAGATGGCCGCCATAAACATGGAAAATCAAGAAATCCTATAGGTTTTGTGTTTAAAACGTAAATAAACGTTCTTCAATGTCTGATTTGAGTAGAATAAGTATGGTACTGGGTAAACTGAATGATAGAAAAATAGTTTGCAATATCTGGCAACCGGAAATGTTTTTTTTCCAAGATGGCGGGCGGAACTTTCATATAAAAGGATGTGATGATTCTGAATTTTTATGAAATATATTTTCACAGATTTTCATAAAATATATTATTTAATTTATTCTTATTTTAACAATTTTTCATTCTAAGTAATGTAATAATGCTCAGGATACAATTAAGAGGCAGATTTTATAAGATGCAGGCAGAAATGCGGGGGTCATTATTGTGACCATTTTTGATTTTGATGAAATTTATATTGTGGGTTCTTCTAATGATTTTAGAATACCTGTATTTTTTCTTTTTTCCCCAAAAAAAATTTTTCGGCCTAAAAAAATTCCGAAAGTTGGTCGCGACCCAGTATTTTTTTCGAATCGACATCTTTTTGTACTCCTTTTTCTCTGTGCATTGAGGGTCAATCAAAGTAATTCTGGAGATAACAACATGTCCTTACGTAGCTAAAACAAATTCTTTTGTGAATTTCATGGTTTACCTTCAGTGCAACCTGGAAGGGTTCGCCAAACTTTGTCACGGAAAGTGAAAAAACGCCAAATTTGAGCCCTTATGGACCCCATCATTGAGGGTCATCCACAGTTTGGGGGGTTAACTTGTGTAGTACTACTCAGTATTAAATTATTTAGCCTATTTATTGCATCGTTGACCCTCAGAGCTGCCGGAAAATGGCTACTTTTATAAGTAAAATGCTCTGAAATACAGGGTCACCAAATTGACCTTTTTTTCGTTTTGTTAGTTACAAAAGTCAGTTTTAAGTACTCGCAGGGCCGAAAACCAAAGATCTGTCAATTGTCTATTAAAGTACAGGTCTCATACTACCAAATGCCATTTTCAAGTTCCTCATTGACCCTTAATGCTCTGAAATACAGGGTCACCAAAATTACCTTTTTTTGCTTTGTTAGCTACAAAAGTAGCTATTTTCCGGCAGCCCTGAGGGTCAAAGATGCAATAAATGGGCTAAATAAGTTAATTGTGAGTAGTACTACACACGTTAACCCCCCAAACTGTGGTTGACCCTCAATGATGGGGTCCATAAGGGCTCAAATTTGGCGTTTTTTCAATTTCCGCGACAAAGTTTGGCGAACCCTTCCAGGTTGCACTGAAGGTAAACCATGAAATTCACAAAAGAATTTGTTTTAGCTACGTAAGGACATGTTGTTATCTCCAGAATTACTTTGATTGACCCTCAATGCACAGAGAAAAAGGAGTACAAAAAGATGTCGATTCGAAAAAAATACTGGGTCGCGACCAACTTTCGGAATTTTTTTAGGCCGAAAAATTTTTTTGGGGGGAAAAAGAAAAAATACGGGTATTCTAAAATCATTAGAAGAACCCACAATATAAATTTCATCAAAATCAAAAATGGTCACAATAATGACCCCCGCATTTCTGCCTGCATCTTATAAAATCTGCCTCTTAATTGTATCCTGAGCATTATTACATTACTTAGAATGAAAATTTTTTAAAATAAGAATAAATTAAATAATATATTTTATAAAAATCTGTGAAAATATATTTCTTAAAAATTCAGAATCATCACATCCTTTTATATGAAAGTTCCGCCTGCCATCTTGGAAAAAAAAAACATTCTCGGTTGCCAGATTTTGCAAACTATTTTTATATCATTCAGTTTACCCAGTATCATACTTATTCTACTCAAATCAGACATTGAAGAACGTTTATTTACGTTTTAAACACAAAACTTATAGGATTTCTTGATTTTAAAAGTTTATGGCGGCCATCTTGAAAAAAACCTACTTCCCACGATCCGATTTTGGTAAACTTTCGTTTTCTCATTAAGTACATCTAGTAGAGCCGAAAACCGTTGACAAATCATTTGTTCAAATTTGTTCCCTAAATGGCCCTTTTTTTAGCTATTTTCCCCCTACTAAAGCCTCAAATTGGAAACTGAGACTTGACTCAAGGTGATTTTCTACTAAGGGAAAATTTCAGAGAAATGTAATCATACTTCTTCTTTACTAATCACATAAGTTTTGATGAAAAAATAATTATTTTATGACCGTGGTTTACACGCTTTGCCTCTAAATAAGAACACTAACACCATGTTGTTACACTTAACCTAATAAATGAAAACTTTTTGTAGTCACAAAAAAGCTAGTCTTACTGAAACAAAAAGAAATTAAAATCACAAAAAAACTATATTTATTCCAATAGTATGAAGTTTTGTTTCCTTAATTAGAGTTGGTGATGTCTCCCGAGGCCTAAATAATATTCCAAATGTGTAATTTATAGTTAAGTTGACTAAATACGAAATAATTTCCAACGAATTTATATAAAAGGATGTTTATTGTTTAATGCTGAGTGTATTTTAAGTTAAAA
This sequence comes from Tetragnatha montana, assembly GCA_963680715.1. Classification (NCBI taxonomy): domain Eukaryota; kingdom Metazoa; phylum Arthropoda; class Arachnida; order Araneae; family Tetragnathidae; genus Tetragnatha; species Tetragnatha montana. Next base: position 1,554,675 of record OY796681.1, read on the forward strand.
ATACTTAACTATGTAAAAATAATAATAAAACGATTTCCATTTCTGCTGCGTGAAAAGATTGTAAACAAATTTAAATTGGTGTTAGGCGCAAACTCCTAAATGTTAGAATATATTTTTCTTCTCTCTCCTTACTAATCACAATATATAAAATTCACCACACATAGTATAGTACCAAGACCAAGTACAACAAATAAGTGGTGTTTTCCCTAGTCTCTTTTATAACCATTTTTTTTTTATGAATTTGCAACTTTCTTGGAATTTGCATTTGATTTTTGCGGTCGAGAGGCATTAATAAAGGCAGGAATTTCGGTTCTTCCAGAAATGCTAATCCGGGAGAAAAGAATAGAAATGTCTGAATAAGGGAAATCCCTAAAGTAATGTAGTTCATCTTTATGCATTCAGAACAAATCCGAGAAAATTACCACTTATGCACGAAGAGAAGAGGAAAAATAAGTTGGGAGATGGTAAAATGTCATGTTCTTCGTTACGATTCTGAATTAAGTCCCGGCTAACTATGCATGCGATAAGCGAAATAGTTTAATTCCCATTGGTTGCTAATGTGGAATTTGAAATCCTTCCTCTTCTCTTTTTACTAAATTTTTGTGAAATCAGCGTTTTAAAGCGGTATCGAAATGAAATTTCAGATAGTTTATCCATATAAATAGCTTTTTAAAACTTTAGTCTATGTATTACAGTTACATGTATAAACACTTAACACTTAACACGATTTATTACTTTAGTTACACTATTCATATCTATTTTTAAAACTTATGGTGTATTAGCTTTTAAATTCGGAGATTCTTTACGTTATTACATCATCTTTACAGTATGCTCGTTGGAATCCAATGAATGCACGATTGGTTGCCAACCAATAATGGTTAATCAATACTCCCAATAATGGTCAGCTCGTGGTATTGTCCTTTACTCGACTGCTTTTTTAAGCTGAAGTTTGTTGAAGTTTTTACAAAGAAAATTAAAATTGATACATTAATTTGTTTTTAAAAGAAAAATATAGTTTAGAAGTACAATGTTTAGCAAATAAATTAGGAAATTACAATCTGGTTGCAATGCTAACACTGAAGAAAAAATACCAAACTGGCCTAGGTTTTAAAAGTTCGTATGCTTTAAACGGTAAATTCAACGTTTTATTTATTTTGTAAAAGCAGCGTGGGCATAAAGCATATACACAATATTTTTGCTCTCCTTTGCTACAATGATATGTATGCCAGTTATGCATATCATTAAATTGATGAAATGGAAAGTTTCACTTGTTTTGTAACGAAGCGATTTGAACGAACCATTAGGTATTGTAGTCAATGGAATTTTCTAAACGTTGAATCATTCCAAGAAATGATCAATTATTTACCTTTTAGGCAATTCCATTATGCTAATGGCATTAAAACCGTTCGACCTTGACGTTTAGCTCTAATATATATAATAATTTAAAAATTCTCAATCACTTTTATTAAATTCTTATACACGCAAACATTATTCGTATGAACATCGTAAGCATAAACTGACATTTAGGTTATAACTTTCCACCCTAAGTATATACCTTATTATCAACTGAGTTGTGAAGTAATAGGGAACTTTTAAACAACTATAAATTTCTGGTTATATTTTGAGCCATTATTTAAATACATATTTGCCCTTATGTAGGCTGTTTGTTATTTTCGTGTACATGGACGGAGTGTTCTCTCAACTACTTAGATATCCTCAAAGGCACTAATGACATCGGTTGCTAGCTCTGGCGCCTCAGGGCCATATAAAGTTTCCTTGTTAAAAATGAAGTCAATTTTTTTAGTAAAATTCAAATTGTAGGTGTGAGTGGCAGCATTGAGTTTAGTGACGAGTGCGCCAATAGCGTGCGCTGCGACGCACGTCACCGTCATAGGCGTAACGTCGGGGGGGGGCACAGGGGGGCATGTGCCCCCCAACTGGTCGGTCATCTAAAAATTCTGAAATCAACGAAAAATCAGAATGCTATAAACGTTAATTTTCAAGTTCCTTTATTTTAGATCTTTTAAGCTCTTTGAGGAGGTAAAACTGTCATAAGAATTTATGAAAGAGCTATAACAATTGAGTTCGGCGGTAATGATAGTAATATCTCTTGGTACTAAGGGTGTATATAAGAGGGGGGGGCAAAGAAGCTGACCCCAAATTTCCAGGTACAGACGAAGGAGATGCTTGGTGTCTCCGAAACAGCAGTATTCCAGCTTTCACCTCCATTTTATTTGTGCTTATTATATGCTTGTTTTTACATCAGATTTAGTTTGCACTAAGTATTTCTATATATTTACTGCAACTAGTTGTGCCCGCCCCCCCCCACCCCGAAATTCTGACTAGGTGTACTAAAATGAGTTAAAACCCTGTTTTTAAGGGTCAAATTTCCAAACCTTTTCTGGGGGAGGACCCCCAGACCCCCCTTTTGTGCTTGGAACTATATTATTCACAATTTTTAAATATTTACTTCCTCAAGATGCAAATCATACCTGGAAAATATGTTAACAAAGAATACATTGAATCTATTAAATGTGCATGGTGGGGGGCTTAGGAATATTTTTGGTCCTCTCCCCCGGTGCAAACTTCTAGCTGTTGGCTTTTTTAAAAAAAATTTTTTTAGGATATATTGGGCCCCTCCCGAAATAAATTTCTATATATACGCCACTGCAACTATAGTAGTTCTTTTACCTGTGGTTAAGACTAGAGTTTTTTCTACATCGATAGGCCGTTTATTAGGTTCAAATGCAAATTCGAGTCTTTGAAAACTTTAGGTCACGCTACGCCTATGGTCACAGTCACCTCGTGTATAAAAGCTCACTCATTTTTGTACTACTGTGTTTTCTGCTCTTGTTCTTGCGTTCACTGTTAACTTATGTTTTGTTGATTTTAATTATGAACTTTTAGCCTTATAATAAAGTATGTTTAGTTAAACTCCGGCAACCTCCTTATTACGTTATGGCATCCCTGCGTACAGTTGACAGTAGGTATAATATCTTTAATTTTGGATAGTTTATCTTTGACCTAAGGAGTGCATTAGCTGTTAGTTGGATTTCAAAATAGTTTCATCGTTACTTATTTTAAATTTAACTAATAATTTAACCAGGAGGAGTTTTTTTGTCACCTCTTTCAGCACTGACGAAGGGGATCCAAAGATCCCCAAAACAACCGTATGTTTTTATTTAAATGTTAACTTATTGTGTAATCAAGTATACGTTAAACTTTTTCTGGCTATATTCATTCGAACAAGAACAATCTTGCTAAGTTATCATTGGTTTATCCTATCTCCAAGGAATCAAATGAATATTTACGGTCAATTCGGTAGACCATTTGTACCCATCTAACTCCCCCACACCATCGGTTTTACAAATAGACATCTTTCAAAAACCCCGGCCCACCGAAATTGCAAATAGATCGATCAGCCAATCAGCTTCCACTTCCCGCTATTTATTTACAACACCCTCCAATATTCGACTCCCATCAATTTGAGCGCTCTGCTAAGCATGACGCTTCCCGAGGAACACTGGAGAACGCTTATTATCAGCAGAACCAGTTCCTTGGCCCCCGCGTTATAATCGCCTATTGTTGATTTATCGCGTCTTTTATGTTACGCTAAAGGCCGCGTAGCTGGGGGTTTATTCAACTAGATCCGCATTTGCATTTGTTCTCCAACAACGGGAGTTATCTCGGACCGAGTTTCTCGGGTTGGTTGTTGCGGTCCGTTTTAGGGAGTTTGTTGAAAATTTTATGTGTAGCTTCATTATCTATTTGGACAATGGAGTTGGGTTTCTGAACTGAGTTTGAGAGGAAGTCTTAATAATTTAGAGTTCCTTAGTTGGGCGGTGTGTTTCTAGGAGGTATCTTCATTAGATTGCGCGAACTGCATGCGTAGATGCATTGGTTATTGATGGATATTAAAGGGATAAACGAAAGATGCAAGGTAGCAGGTTATTCTCAATCCCTTTTACTCGTGTATTCTTTTATCCTAGATGTAATGCTCTAAAAATATATTAAATGGAAAATTATCTTTCCAATACAAAATACATATAATAACAACACATTTATTCTATAACTGTACAACTTTGCAATAAGATACATCCAATTATATCTACCATGTATTACTGTATAATTATGTTTAATACATTACATAAATCCCAGTTCATTTACATTGACTATAAACATACACAATAAGTTAAGTTATTCATTAGAATTATACACAAAACCCAAGATGTATTGCTCTAAAAATATATTTAATGGAAAATTATCTTTCCAATTCTTAATATACATCCCAACACATTTATTAAATAAATGTATATATAACTTTGAAATTTAAAAGATACCTGCAACTATATCTACCATGCAATACTATTTAATTAATTCCTTTAATGCGTTATTACATAATTTCCCGTTTCTTTACTCAAGTAAGATATTTCTCTTTTGAAAGAAATACCCTCGATGTGATGTAACGAAATTTTATTCTACTTTTCTCGAGTTTTCATCGTCAGACTATATAATTATCTACGAAATAAACTCCTTCACAATCATTGATGTATACAAACATGGACGATCTTAAATGTATAGAACGCAAAATGATTTTTAAGTTTTAACTAACAGATAATTTTAATGCATAAAAATCACATCATTCATAAATTAAAAACGCTAGAAAATTTATTAGGTGTTGGATATACATTTCTAAATTAAATTTACTGAACAGAATTTTCCAAGTTCTTATTTTACGTACAAGGTACTTTAGTTTAAAAGGTGTCAGTTTTTTATATTAACTAAATTTAGCTTAGCATCTTTATCTTTAAATAATTTAGATTTAGATTTTAGTTTCTTTGTGAACACTTTTTAACCTAAATGGGAAGGTATTCAATACAAACATATCCAAATAACGATGTCCACTCTTTCCATAAACCGTTTTTTAGCGCAAGCAAGGCTTGACGGCTATTTTTCTGAAAACTATGGTAATTTGGGCATTTTCATGTTCATTCCCGACGCAAAGAATCTGGTTGACCAGAGTTTGGATGGGCTTACCTGAAACACCGTGTATTATAGATGGAAATATTTAAGCCAAAGACGAAATGAACTAGAAACTTATTGTTTTTTACTTTGACATGAAATTACACTGTAAAAAAAAGTTTCTTCAAAAAACGGAAATTTCCCGGCAGCACTGCTGCCGGATTATTTCCATCATTTGAGAAGGTGTCCGTATTTTCTTTTTCCATCATTTGAGGGAATGTCCGTTTTGTTTTTTTTCTGTCAAAGGAGGGAAAACTACCGTTATTTTAGGGAACGTCCGTTTTATCTTTTTCCGTCAAATGAGTGAAACTTTCCGTTATTTTAGGGAACGTCCGTTTTATCTTTTCCCGTTAAATGAGAGAAACTTTCCGTTATTTTAGGGAACGTCCGTTTTACCTTATTCCGTTAAATGAGAGAAACTTTCCGTTATTTTATGGAACGTTAGTTTAATATTTTTTCGTCATTGGAGTGAAACTTTCCGTTATTTTAGGGAACGTTCATTTTAACTTTTTACGTCAAAGGAAAGAAACTTCCGTTATTTTATAGAACATTCGTTTAACATCTTTTCGTCATTGGAGTGAAACTTTCTGTTATCTGATTCTATTGCGTCTGATATTTTTTCTTCAAAAATTAGAATTTTTCCCTAATTTGAAGAAAACGTTTGTAACTTTATTTTTCCTATACTCTATAATAATTAAAGATATTCCTCGAGGAAAAAAATATTCGTTCTTTATTTCAATTGAACTAATCAACAAGCTTATTTCTATTTTTATGAAATACGTTTATTTTACTCGTCATTTTTTTACATTTTTACTTTCTTTACCCTGCCTCCCTGTAGCTTAACCAGCCTGAAAATTTGATAAATTTCTAGTAATATTAAAATATACTTTAATAAGAGAAATACTAGAGATTATACGTTTGTTACGTGCAATGTAATAAATCCGGACATTATTACTAATGCCCGCGTATTTCGGGCAAAGTGATAAATACCATTGAATTTATCACATGCCCCGTCTCAACTTCGGGCATTAATAATCCCCAGTTTATCATATTGCCCATAAAAAATTAGTTATCAATTATTTCACCTGCTCCACTATTAAAATTTTTGAGTTATACTTTGATTTGTCTGATCAAGCTAAAAAGTAACGTTCATTAATACCTTTCTAAGTAAAATTTTAAGATCCAGTTTTATTTTCCTGTTTTAGCATAGGAATTAGGAATTTTATTAAATACTTCAATGTGGATACATACTATATTGTGGGACGTTGGACGGACCCCCTGATGTGAGTCCAGCCTCTCAAACCTTAATTTAATTTACATATTTACTTCATATTTGGCTATACAAATCATGTCAATTTATAAAAAAAATACAGTCTGTAATATAATTTTCCCAAGTAGCATAGTGAATTGAAGAGAAATTAAGATAATTTTCAATGGATCTCTAAATATTTTCTTTATAGGGTAGTGGATTTTCATTATATAATTCACAACTTTGGTTGATTAATAAAATATTTTAATATGAGATGAAAATATAGAATCAAACATAACTAACTAATCAACCCGAAAATTTTTATTGCTTTCAGAAATGAGTATTGGGTTTTACAATCATGATTAAAAAAGTAATTTAAACACAGTAATGGTATTTTCAAAATATTGAATCACATCAATATTTCATTATTCAGCAGCAGGATTTATTTCAGCAAAGACTCTGAAATGAAAATGTTCTTTATTGCAGTACATGAATTTATTGTGACTAATGTTTGCAGGATTTGTTTGCCAACCACACAATTTGGCAGGCACGTCAAGCGATCATATACTATAAAACAAAATCATTAATGCTTCTATTTCTCTAATGTTACAGTTCTTTGATTCTCTAGGTACCAATGCAAAAATGAATAAAAGTGAAGTATTCACTGATTATCGTAACTGAGAAATTAAGTCCTTTTCTAGGGTTGATTTTGTATTTTTCCAAACCCAAGATTGGCCATTCTGGTTGGATTTTGCCTTTAACCCAAAGGAGAGTTCTGTGTGCTCGCAAAATTGTATCGTTGGAAAATAAATCAATTCAATAATAAATAATTCAATCTTGATTTAATCAATTGCAACCGAAGGTAATTTAAATAATTTACAACACCGATCACAGTATCACAAAGTTAAATCAAAAGTTACAAGTTATCACAAATATTTAGACCATATTTAATGGCCAAGGTTACAGAAAGTCCACTACGCCATAGGCGTAGCGTGACCTAAAATGTTGGGGGGGGGGCACTGCTGAAAAGCTTTCAAAGACTAGAATTTGCATTTGAACCTAATAAACGGCCTATCGATGTAGAAAAAACTCTAGTCTTAACCACAGGTAAAAGAACTACTATAGTTGCAGTGGCGTATATATAAAAATTTATTTCAGGAGGGGCACAATATATCCTAAAAGAATTTTTTTAAAAAAGCCAACAGCTAGAAGTTTGCACCGGGGGAGAGGACAAAAAATATTCCTAAGCCCCCCACCGTGCACATTTAATAGATTCAATGTATTCTTTGTTAACATATTTCCAGGTATGATTTGCATCTTGAGGAAGTTAATATTAAAAAATTATGAATAATATAGTTCCAAGCACAAAAGGGGGATCTGGGGGTCCTCCCCCAGAAAATGTTTGGAAATTTGACCCTAAAAAACAGGGTTTTAACTCATTTTAGTACACCTAGTCAGAATTTCGGGGGGGGGGCACGACTAGTTGCAGTAAATATATAGACATACTTAGTGCAAACTAAATCTGATGTAAAAACAAGCATATAATAAACACAAATAAAATGGACGTGAAAGCTGGAATACTGCTGTTTCGGAGACACCAAGCATCTCCTTCGTCTGTACCTAGAAATTTGGGTCAGATTCTTTGCCCCCCCTTTTATATACACCCTTAGTACCAAGAGATATACTATCATTACCGCCAAACTCAATTGTTATAGCTCTTTCATAAATTCGACAGTTTTACCTCCTCAAAGAGCTTAAAAGATCTGAAATGAAGGAACTTGAAAATTAACGTTTTTAGCATTCTGATTTTTCGTTGATTTCAGAATTTTTAGTTGACCGACCGGTTGGGGGGGGCACATGCCCCCCTGTGCCCCCCCCGACGTTACGCCTATGCACTACGCCACAAAGAGGTATAAACAGAAACAACAAACAAACAAATGAAATGTGGCGAGAAAAGTCTAGGAAGCCAATAAGTCCCTAGCGTGCCACGATCTAATATATTTTAATTGTGATTCAGTATATTCCCGATTATAATTTATAAGCAAAAATGACAAACCATCCATAAAATCTAAATAGACGATTCTTTTAAATAATTTATAATACCGATCACAGGTATTACAAGTCTAATCAAAGGTTACATGTTATCACAAGTATTTAAAACATATTATTGCGATCTAATACACTTGAATTGTGGTTCAGTATATTCCCGATTATAACTTTGAAAAAAATATTGACAAACAATCCGTAAAATCCAAATAGACAATTCTTTTAAATTATTTACAATACCGATCACAGTATTACAAGTCTAATCAAAAGTTAGTAGTTATCACAACTATTTAGAACATATTTTTGCGATCTAATAAGACTAGTTAGCTATGCAATATTTTAAGACTTGAGCTACGTGGCGAAGAAAGCGATCGTACGATGTTTAAATATCTGTTTTATCAGAGTATTTCTATTTTAAAGCATTATCATTTACAGCCAATAATGAAAAAAATATAAGAACAATGTATTTTACTTACACATAATAAAATAGCTGAAGGTTCGTTAGGCCTGAAGACGCTGGCACAAACTCCCATTACTTATTTACAACTCGTTGCTTTGAGTCTCACCAAAACAAGTGGAGAAATAGCACAATACGCATGCGTGAGGAGAGAGAAATTAAATAACGGAAATTTTCACGATAAAAATTCCGTTTTGAAGTTTACGGAATTAATCCATGAAAAATTCACGGAAAAGAATACGTAAAAAGACGTTTTTTTTTTTACAGTGTAGTTTAGTTCGTAGAATGAATTCTTTGCAATCCAATCATAGATTTATTGATGAAATAGATCTCGAGAGAAAATAACAAGGCCTGCAGCAACGATATTTAACGTAGAAATTATTGCTCAATCATACATAAACAACGGACACATATCATAATTACCCAAATGAAATAACCTTCCCTCAATATCCAAATGATGGATCACCGACACTCGGAAATCTCGCATTTTCAATGACCTCTCCTATAAGACGTCCCTTCTTTGTTCCGACCCATCCCCCGACTTTGAAGATGAACCCTGTGTGATCCGTTCCTCTGCGCAATGTCCTCACAAAAGATGACGCTAATGACATGAGTAAGTTATGGACCCCATCAATCACACCGGCCGTAATTGGAGAAAGATTGAACGGGGTAGTAGCGCGATGGGCAATTATTAGTTTAGGTGGGAGAGAGATACGGACGCAGCGACAACCTTGGGAAGTGTGACTGGTGTGTTCCGGGAAAAGGGATATTTTGTCTGGTGCATCGGTTTTTGAGTTTTTGATGTTTGAGAGATTCTGTTGAAGGCGCTTAGTGGAGGATTCTCTGGCTCATAAATGGTTTTATCATTGTTAAAATATCATTAGGGGGCGTCCATAAATTACGGGATGTGTTTTTTCCAAACCCCTTCCTCCCCTTTGGTGATAGATTATTGAGATTTTCCTGGAGACCCCCCCCATCCCCATCAAATTATCACATGAAATTTTTCTATCACTTTTAAATAAATTAATTTCTTTGATATGTTCTAGCCAAGTTTTTTTTCTTAACATATACACAGTTCTGATTTTTGGCTTAAATGGCTTGTTTCATCATTACTAAAACCAATCTTGACATTTTTTGGCAGAAAAAAAATCCTAAGTAGGATTTTGAGGATGTTCCCATTTGGGAACATCGGCGTTTGGAGTGAAGTTTCTAGAGGGATTTCCAAAAGGCATATATTTCAAAATTAATTCAAGTAAAACTACTGAAATAGGTTTCCACTCAATAATTTTGAACATTCTTATGATATTGAACTGTTTCTTCATATTTAATTCCCATGGTTGGACATTGGGTAAAATTTTATAGATTTTCATAAGAAAAAATTTACATATTTTTTACATGCGTGACACTTTTCCGTACATTTTTATTGCACAATGGGTAGTTTTTCGGTATAAAAAATACGAAAGAATGTTCCCATGCGTTTCATAGCTGAAGAGTTATCTTTCTGTGCGAAAAATTAGTTTTAATTACTGTTCTATCCGGATATCTAGCATAAAATCCATGAATTGCATTCAAATTTAATTAGCTTTCAAAAGTGATAATCATAACTATCTCCATTGATTTGTTAAAGCTGCGTTTCTCATGGAAGATTCCAAACTAAGCAACATATTTCTTACATCCAACTTAAGTTAGAAGAGTGTTTTTAGATGTACACACTTTCATTATTTTCAAAATTCTTCAAATTTATACCTAAAATTTTTATGTAAAAAAGATCACTTGAACAAAATAAATACCCAAGACCTCAGAAAAACTCCAAATATGCCCTTTTTATAACCCCTAATAATAATTACTGAAAATTAATCGGTCGAGGTGTTAGAAAAATATACAAAAGTAGGAATCTGCTATAAAGATTTGGCATTTATTCCTCCATAAATCAGGTGAAAAAAAATTAAAAAAATTATAGATTTAGAAATTTAAAACATCATGATTAACCTGTTTAGATCCTTTGAAACAGAAAAGGTTCAAAAAATTAAAGAAAATAAGAAATAGCTTGAATTTTTACATGTTATAAAAATCCCCTCTAAAACTACACCCCAAACGCCGATGTTCCCATTTGGGAACATATACGTTGAATTGGTAATTACTCTCCAAAATTGAAATATGGAGCTATTCTGCCAAGCCAATTGAAAATATGTGTACTTAAGCTACCTAAACACAGCATAATTATTTAAAACTAAATTTATTTAAATTTATCATAAATTGGAACTTTTGCAACTTTTTGAAGAGCCAAAATTCTGTTATTTTGATATAAATTCCACAAAAAGGATTAAATTGCACGTGAAAAACTTTTGCATGTAAAATAACTTCATATTTTTGAGTTTCTTACTACCAAGTATCAAATCCCTGCATAAAAAAATAAGTGGTGAAAAAATTCTATAAAGTGATGTTCCATTTGGGAACATCGGCAGGTAAAAGGTTAAATGAAAAATTTATCTTAACTTGTAATTATTTCGATAAACTTACAAATGATTCGCTGTTGCGGATTTTTCCTAAGCTTGTGCTAAAAATGATGGAAGAAAAATCATATTATCAAAATTAAAAGTTCACGTGAGATTTTAATTGATTGAGTTCCCCTCCGCCCTGGTGTGAGATTTGGTGACCCCTTGTTTGACCTCATGTAATTTATGGATGTTCGTTTAGACCGAACAAATACGCAAGCTATCATGCGTTTAATACTCTGCAAACGTGTGAAACACTTTTGCAACGCTAAGAAAACACAATAATGGACACTTCTAATCAAAAGCGTTCAGATTGCGTTGCGTGTGTGTTACGATTTTGTTTTGTGAGGAAAGAAAATGTGTTGTATTAAGTGCTGATAAAATTACAGAGATAGAAAACTTGTTTTTTAGTGTGTCGTTCCAAATTTAAGAGCACTTTCAGTTTCTAAACATTATTTACAACACCATTTCTCTATAGACCCCATTTCCAACAGCATATATCCAGAACATTATTACGACGCATTAAGGCGTTAAATTGTTCTACCTAACACTTAAGTGTTCTTAACTTGAGGACAAAAAAGTGTACTTAAAAGTGTTACTTACCGAGTTCGGTAAAAAAAATTTTAATTTAAAAAAAAATTATTAATTTCACCAATTTTTCATCAGATATACTAATATCTGCCGTGATAAACTATATGTCCTGATCTAAAGTTATTATCTGAATTTTGGAAAGTAATTTCATTTTAAAATACGGACTAGATATGCATAGATTGAATTCTATTTGAAAATTTTTAATTTTTCTAGTTTCAAGTAGAAAGCAAAATTTTAAGGTTTTAATAAGTTTAAAAAGTGTGTATCATCACAAGATAATAAAGTGATAATATTTTAAGCATTTTTGGTGTATTCCTTAGTATTGTTAGTGGTGTATTGTTTGGAAGAAATTTTTTGTGAAAATTGGATGTTATCATCTGTGATCTTATGAATGGTCTATAGAGTAAATTAAAATTTATAAACATGTTAAAAAATGAAAAGTTTCTAAAGCAAAAAAATATTATGGTGCAATTTCTGTGTTAATTTCAAGTACTTGTAATTAATTAGAAGTGCTTAGTTTTGATGTGATATAATTGTACGCAAAAAAAAATGTTTCAAAACAGATAACAATGCTATTTATACTTTTATTGTCTGTGTCTAAATATATTTCACACAGCTAAGACAATCACATTTAATCAATTGTGAGAAGAAATTAATTAAACTTTTGTATAAAGTATATAACAGTTATTTTCGTAAATAAGAACAGTAGCCAAAATAGATTGCCTAATTTTAAAATTATGTTAAGTAAATTCTAAGGAAAATTTAAAACTTCCGTTTAATTAAATTATTTCCCAAATGCAAAATTACAATTAATGCAATCGTCACCTTTAAGCATTTCTAAAAAAAAGATTGCAGAAAACAAACATTTTACTTTAAAAAGGATGTGACAAAAAATGTAAAAAAGTAAAACATCGCAAAGTGAAGTAAACAAGTCATTGATTTGAATTAATTAAATTGAACAGTGTTTTTAAGCACATTTCAAAGAATGATAGTCTCACCCAATTAATCTTAACTCAGTTACTCTGATTAAAATCACTCAAAACAATGAAAACCGTCGGAAAACAATCTCCATATCTTAGAGACGATTTTCAGTTGGTAATCCAAAGAAATGAGTTCCGCTAAAAACCGCAGTCAAAAAGTGTAAAATTATTCCCAAAGTTTTAATCCAACTGTCGAAAAGAATCGTGTCGAAAAGGTCTCTTTTGTTTCCTTGTTTGGAAATCACAGCCGAGGGTAAAAAAGCTGAGTTTCATTTATTTAAAACAAGGAAGAAACAATGAGGCTTTACTCCAAAGAACTAGAGTCGTGTGAAATTATTATTTGCATTGAAGATTTTCATTATAAAGGATCGAAAAGGATCTTTATTTTGAGGATGGAACTAAGAAAAAAAGTAGCATACAAATAGTGGATTTACTTGAAGATTTTAATTGCAGTTTCACACACACACTCCCCCGTTAAGGAAAAAACAAAAGTTCGCAGAAAACTGAAAAGCAAAGGAATTGCATGTTCTTATTTTTACAGAAACAGTTGTCTCATTAATTTTGTTCGTAGTGCTATTATAACGAGGACACGAACAAAAAAAACCGTTATCAGTTAGTTCGGGATGGTGAAAAACTTGTTAAGGGGAACTTGTTCTTTCTGTGAAGCAAATGTTATAATACTCGAAGGGTTTGTACTTGTGTCTGATTTTGTCATATTTTCAAATAGTTATAATGGGTACAGGAATCGTTTTTATTTTAAATATTTGCCAAAGAGAGAGCAATTACATGTTTAAAAAACAAACATTGAGATTATTTGAAAATCGAATTCCGAAATTTTTTTTCGTAATTAAATTTGAAAGCAAGCTTTTAACTTCGCATTGGGCAGTTTATAACTTGATATGAATTTCATGGATGGTATAAACAGTAATACATTGAATTCCCCGGTAAAGTCTCACTTTTACTACTACATTACACTTTCACGGTGTTTGACGGTTTTTTGTTTACTATAAAGTGTGCTATAATAAAACTTAAAGTAGGTAAATGCAGTATTACATTAACGTTCCAATCAGAGATATTTTTAACTCCTCTGAGAGAGTATTTCACTCCTTGAAAATCAGAATTACTCTTTAAAAAACCAGCCAGAAGTATTTTCCCTCTTTGAATTTTTCACAAAGGTGTAGATTAAACCTTCTGCCACGGCATCCTAATTACCATACTTTTTAATTGTGTTTTAAACAGCCATAGTAATTTTTTTCTTATTTATTGTTCTGATGATTAGGGAGTTTGATTGATTGAAATCCAAAATATTTTTTTCTTCAATTTCATTTTGTCCATTAAAAAGGAGGCGTTTTTAATAGAAATTTTGTCTCTGTATATGTAGTTTATGCTATTTCCGTATTTCACTCCTCATAATTGAATTTCACTCCTCCTAAAAAAGTCAAGGAGTATTTTTACTCCTCCAAAAAATTGCTAGGAATAACACTGGTTCCAATCATAGAAAATATTCCAATCATACAGTTAATACTTTCAAAGAATTTAAAATTAGTTACAGTTACAGTTACAGTTAAAACTAGTTACAGTTATTAACACAATAAAAATAAAACTTAACAAAAGGTTTTGCAATTAATCTCTACAGAATCTATAATTTATATTGAAATGAAAAGTAATGGCTGGTAATTAAGTCTTAATACAATAATTATAATGCCTAAAAAACCAACTAAGTCAACAGACAAAATATAATGAATCGCGCAAAACATACCCTCCCTTAACAAGCATTGAAAGATTGTGTGCTTTTTTCTGTGTATCCATCAATTCTTCTTAAGAATAAGCTAATTACTAAACGGAAATAAATTGCTGTTCTCATGGCTCATGGTCACGAGAACTTTTCTTGCCAACCTCTTTCTAATAAGAAATTGGATATTGGAGGTTGCGTAAAAACAAACTACCTAGGACCGTCTGGGGACTTTCAATAACTAATGAGAATTATTTGGTAACAGAAAATCAGTAAGATGGTTTTGATTAGATATTTTTTTTGTTTGCTTTTTTGATGATTGCTTCAATACAGATTGTAATTTTTTTTTTTGAAGAAATTAGATTAATAATTTTAGAGTTAATTTATTTAAGCTTCACATACAAAATAAACTGTTTTAGGAATTCGCAACGTAATTTTAATAAATATATTCATAAATTTTAAATACAGACAAATAAATTAAAATAATAAGCTATTCTTAAGTTTCTTATTTGATTATTTATTTAAATATGCTGTTATGATGGTACCACATATTTAAGTTTGTACAACTATTTCTTACCGTAACACATATTTATTGTTCGGATCAATATTATCCTTTTCAAAATGTTATAATTTTGATGGTTTACTTATTTAGACTTACCTACGAAAAAAGCTTTTATAAGGGACAAATATAACGTATTATTTTTATTCTTTTCTGCGGACTGATCCCCAAAAATTGATAGTTTGCAGAATTTGATTATACGATTCGTACCACCCTGTGTGTTCAGATTATTGCAACCCAAAACAAGCTACTTTGATGTATAAACGAAACAAATTTTAAAAATAAACGAGATAGATAGACATGGGAATTAAAGTTATGTTTTCATTTGAATTGTTCCAAAAAAGATAAAAATGTACAAGTAAGTGTAAATGCAGGTTGGGACTCGATTTAGGCCGTATTGACGTTAAGACAAAACTGATAAACATTCTTTGGGAACATAATTTAACATATTTATCCTTATAAGAGTGTAAAAGTTTTATTATTAACCAGTACATTATGAAATTTCATAAATTTATATATTTATATTATTTTAAATTGCTATTAAATTTATTGAACACGATGAGTCAAGTAAACCAGAATAGCAGGGTTCATAAAATTATAGTTGGCAAGCATTTTCCCCTTAATTCTTTAAAGCATGGAGTGGAATTTATATGAACCGAAAATAACAACTTTTGACAAGCAAGTATAGATAACAAACGATTATGATATGGATTATCAGATATAAATTAATCTTTAAAATGTCACTTGCCATTTTTTATAAAAATTCACACAAAAGAATAAAAAATATATTTTTAAATCTTCGTACCGCAAATGACTTCCTAAATTCAAGTATTTTACATCCAATTTTACTCTATCGAATAATTTAATCCTTATAATGTAAAAACCTTCTAGAAAATAAATTTTAGAAAATAGTAGAATGGGGGAATAAGAAAAAATCTTCACGAAATATCTTTATTCGTCTGCAGAAAGAGATATGTCATAAGAAACGGAAATCAGATAACGCAAGGATAAGACAAGATCCAATATAAAATGAAAGAAAAAAAATGGAACACGATAACTGATTTCCCCAGAGATTATCCCCACGGAATGGTTTTTAAATATGGGTTTTGTGATGAATACAAATGGCTTACTTTTGCATTTGTTCCTTTTTTATTGATTTTTTTTATTTGGTTACCCCTCTATACAGACAAAGGCATCAGTGTCAAACCAGCTTCCCTTATATTTATAGTTACAATTTTTTTCAGATAAAAGTATTTCTATGTCTGCATATGGAGGGACAAAATCGTAAAATTAAGGTGGTCGGGAGCTAGTGCATTAGCTCGGGTAGTGGTACCCTCACCCTGCATGCGAGTATGCAAAATAATAAAATAGTTTTTAAGCTTGATTGAGAACTTATATATTGATAACTTATTTTAGTAGTTAATGGATCAATTTTAATTAATTTTATTTGGGTTAAAAAAAATATATCACTGTTTGCTGGGGGTAACACTTCTCCTTAATGGGTTATATCATTCAAAAGAAACTGAAAGTAAGCATAAGTGTATAAATTCCTTAAATGAAAACACAAGATTACGATATTCTAAAGCTGGATATTTCTAAGAAGTTCCTCAAAATTAAATCTATGAAATCAAGAACTAAATATTCCTTTAATGTCGGTTTTTTGAAGTTATTGAATGATATGTTAGTTTTCAAAGCAAATTAAAACTTCCCAGAGATAAAATGCACCTTCATAAATGAAATGAAATGAAAAGAGTATAATTTTATGTTTAAAATGTAACTAGGGAGCATTTGTAAACGTATTATGAAAGGAAATAAGGTAGTTCTATCTGTTTGTTACTTTTATGAAATATTTATAAACATTTCTTCTTAAGAATATTCTGTTTATAAACAACTTTTAAAAGGAACTAGAAAGTACTCGAAAAGAATTTTAAGTGTATAATAGAAACAAAGAACGTTAGTAAGTCACTTAATACAGGCATTGAGAAATAAATTGTTTTATTTAACTTCTGAGAAATTTTATTAATTCAAACGTTCAAAAAGGGCTTTTTCCATTCCTTTCCATTTAATGAAGGTCTTTCTAAGTTCAAAAGTTATCCTTCTTCGATGTTGAGTTTCTTGAAATAAACATATTATTTTAAAACGTAATTATGTTTTTTATCTTTTCCTTTTTTCAGTGTTTAGCTGTCTCAAGATCTTTGTTTCCTCTATTGAAAAGTTATGTTGCAAAATTCATATTTTGTTTTATTCCAATGGGTCATTAATTATGAGGCTTTATTTTGTGACATAAACAATTAAGAATCTGCTTAAACTTTCACTTGTCCCAATTACTGATTATTCCGATCCGATGGCGAAACTTTATCGTTCTTTATCTGAAAATATAATGTTACTTTTATATATCCAAGCACTTTCACGTAGTTTTAGTTTTGCCATTTCAATGTAAAATAAGCGGAAAACCCTCGGAAATTGAATTACTTTCATGGGAGCTAAAGCTTATTGAAAAATCAACATATTTCGTTTCAAAGCAGAGTAAATATTTTATCTCGAAACACCATATACCATTGATCACTAAGCAGCGGGTGAAATAATGATTTGAGGTTATTAAGAGGACCCTAATCCTCTTAGAAAACCAGAGATGGCGGCTTTTAAGTAGCTCCCTATCTCTAAATTCTATTACCCATGAGAAATGCATGTTTCCTTCTATGTATGGATGTATGGGATGCTTGCTTGATATTTATTATTCCTACAGATATTGGTTTTTCGTTACATTGCGTTTAAACTATGTACTTGGGGCTTCTGAAGTATTTCTTTGATTTATATAATAATGAAATAAAATATATAATATAGAGTGACGTGTTTATTTATGCCTTAATGTAAATATGATGATAAAAACATGCATATTCCGTTTTCTAAACGATGTAAATTATACTATAAGAAGTAAGCTTATAAATTTATTTAGATTTCATTACATGGTTTTTGTAAGAAAAAATAATAGTTATAAAGTTTTTAGTTGAGCATTGGAATTTAAATATTTTGGAGTTTTCAGGTTTCTAAAAATAGGAATACATTGATACGTAATATTGACAAATAAAAATAAATATCTACATTTTTTTTTCATGAAATTTTGAACTTTTAATGAAATTTTACCAATTCAATTCCATCATTTTTATTTACTTCTTTTTAATATTATGTACAGGAATTTACCCTAGTTTTTTTTACCATACTAACTCCATATCAATACGTAAAAGACTTATTTTATATCGTAAGTTTTTATTCTTCCTTTTAAAAATAAAAATGAAACAACGTTTTCGTAACATTAACCAAAAAAGTAAAGAAGGAAAAAGTAAAGAAGGAGACCAAAATATTTGTTATAAAATAATAATTTATTAAATAAATCTATTTTTTTTTCAAATGCGTGTTAATCATTTGGTTTGCAATTAAAAAATACTCAAAGTATTTCCTAGATTTTTCACCATTTCACTAGATTTTTCGCTATCAGACATTGCAAAAAAGCTTTCATACGCATTACAAAAGTGCTGTTTTCATTCATACGCTCATAGAAAATACCGAAATATAACAGAGCAGGAACACACAGAAAAATGTTTCAAAACATGCGGGAACACACGTCTCTTCCAATGATGAAACTAAATATTTCCCCGGCAGGCGGCAAATCCGAATTTGCAGAAATCCAGCTTTAGAATTTCTTCCGTGTAGTCCCCCCTCCGAAGGAATTTAAAGCCAAACACAACTGAGTGCCGATGTCAGAGATCTAGATGGGTTTAATCCCAAAGACAATACTGACACAAGGGGCTGTAAGGACCTGGAAAAGGAAATCCCGCGTCTTCTTTTTCCCCTGGATGTAGTCTGTTTCTGATTCCCCAATTTCTTTTGTCTCGGAGAGATGAAAGCGCATCCAATATCTCCGCCGAATTTGTTTCGGCACAGATGGTGGGGATGGTATAGCTCGGCGAGAAGAAATGGTAAAAGGGATTTCTTTTTTTTGTATAAAACTTGACGAGCAACTGGTTTAAATCGAAACGGGAGATTGAATTCGGACGCAGCGGCGCGTGCCAGAAGAAGATGTTATCGGGATCCAATTGGCAGAAAATAAACACTTCAATTGACTTTTTGATTGGCTTTGATTGATTGTTTTTGAAAGCCTTCGGAATTTGTTTTTTTGGTTTGGCAGCTTATCTATATGAGGATTGTTGCTTGTTGATATTTTACTCCGTGTGTTTTTTGGGGGGAAATGTTTGTAAAAAAAAATATTTTTTAATGGAAATCTTTAATGCATAATTGCTCATGTTATTTAATACATATTTTGGTTTTTAGATGCTTGATTTAGCAAGATCATATATTTATTAACTTCTTGATTTAAATTTAATTTAAAGAATAAAATACAATACGTGTGAATGTTTGTTATAATGATTGGGTAATTAAGTTATAAATAATTGTTATTATATAAAAGTATATTTTTTTTATAGAAATACAGTTTTCATATAGAAATAGACATTTCTTAAAATAGCAGTACTACATTAGGCATATTTTATGTTTTAACCTTTTATAATAACTTTTTTAACGATAATAAAAATTTAAAAAATTAATGTAAAGTATGTGATGGATTCATTTGTTTAATATTCTAAATCTCATTCAGACTAATCACTTTTTGTGTACATTTTGGAGGAATCAACCAAAGTGAAAAGTGTGAATGGGCCTTTCACTCTTTACTCCTTCACTTTACCATGCAAACGAGTGATTCACAGGAGTGAATCACTCAGGATGAACAGTGAAAGGGAAACATTGTGAATGAGCCTTAATAATAGTCTAAAATGATACTTTATAAATTCGAATTAAATTATAATACTTTATTAAACGTGATGTCAATAATAGTACTTTTATAAGTAAAGTATTTCAAATTGGATTAAACATATTTTTTTCCACTTTTATGTGTGTAAAATTGTTTCTCATTGCAGTTCTTTAAAGTACGGTAAAACTAATTTTAGTTAAGGACTACGTTTAAAAGAAATAGCACACAGATACATTTATCAACAGAATAATGCCACGAACTGTCCATAAATACTATTTCATACATTTCAATATATTGTAAAATATTTTCTTATTTTACTGTACAAAACATTCGCCCGCCCGATGGAAGTTCGTTAATCATTATTGTAGCCAGAGGTGGCATTTTACCTGATAGACTTTGAATAATGTAAGTTTGGTCGATGCCCTCAAAACAATATGACTCGGATAGCGCTTAAAAACCACACGGTTTCCAAAATTATTTTCAACCACCACTTTGTTTTCGCAAGGACGAAAATTAATGGCGATTTTAAAACGGAATAGAAGCAGCTGCCACCGGAAGCTGGTAATTACCTCGAATTTTCGAAGTGATTAATCATCGATATTCCATTTCCTCCTGACCTTCCCCCAAAGCGAAGAAAAATAACGAATGAGAAATTGCTCGAACTTTCATATGCAGATTAGTCCTTCATCAACACCAAGTTGAAGATGGATAGAATTTTTTCAGGAGCTACTTTTGATGATTACATCACCGCCTCGAGAATTGGGGGTATTTAAAAATGTGACGATTGATCGTGCTTCTTCTGTAGCTGTAAAAGATGTATGGTTTTTAGGAAGAGGTTTTTTTTAGACGTATCATTACTGTAGTGTGTTTTGAGTGGAATTTAGGGAATATCTGATATCGTTATAAGATGAGTTTTCTCTAAAAGTGGTTCAGATGTTTTTTATCAATACTGAGGAGCAATTTCTGAAAAGTAGATTGCATTTAAATTAAAATACGGTGCTTGATATGATTTACTTTTTTTTTAAATCAAATCAAATTTATTAACACACACTTAAACAGACACATAAATATACACGCACAGAAAGGACATAAACCGAAAACAAAGAAAGTACAAGGTACTAAATACGTAACTCATAATTTTTGTTAATAAATTTGATTTGATTTGAAAAATTAAAGTCAGTGAGTTTAATTGAAATTTAAATGTTAAAATATCTAATCAACGCTCAGACACCTTTAATTTTAAATTTAAAATGATAAAAAAAAATTACATGAAAACAAGAAGATTTTATTTTCAAATTACTTACATATTTATCTAAATGAAGTATAATAAAATGATTTTGAGTACTTTAGAGATTACTCTATCCGCATTTACCAGTATAATTTTTGGTACTATTTTTGAACTAATATGGAAAATAATGGTTTCCATTAGATATTTTCTTTATATATTTCAATTATTTCTTCAGCTTTTATTAACTCTTTCAATCCTCAGCTGGCCAAGATTACCTTTGAATCCAATAAAAAATTTGGTGCGGCTAGGTCTGAAAGGGTTAAAAGCACTCTATTTGTGTTTAGATGTTCTTTATAATAAATGGATTTAAATTCATACACAATATAAAACAAACCTTAAGTAATGAAAATATCGCTTTCAGTTTCGGCAGTAAAGTCGTTTAATTTATTTTTCTTTTTGAATTATCCAGAAATATAAGTTACAAAATTACGTTTTGAATTAACAGTATGCATCATATAAACATCATCTTCATCATATGAATGAGGCTATATCAAATGATCAACGAATATATAAATGGATACTTTTTTTATAAGTTTCACCATACCTCTTAAAACTGATCAACCAATCCTCCCAACAAATCATGAAATTAAACCTCTACATCCACATCTTAAGGAAATTATTAGAACAATAGTTTTCCTAAGGTTATTTTTTGAATTCAGTTTTTTCATTTAAGGTTGCATTATAAATTCAGCTTTTTATTTTTAGCAAAGGCTACCCAAATTGACTGAAATATCTCGACTGAAATCTCATAAAACATGAATGAATGCGTTCATAAGTTCCCTCATCCCAAAACTCCACAACCTCCCCCAGCATCAAATTAAACCCACCCTCACACAAGAGACAGGAATCCGATGCTCCGTTCATTCATCTCCGTCATCCCGTCTCCCGCCGGGAGGCGAGTAATAAAGGAAAAGCGTCCAAGAATAAGACATCATTCTGCAGGTGGCAAATATATAATTCCCCGCATCCTGACACGCGCGCGGAACAGGGCATGCTGTCAATATCTGCCCGTCCCTCTCATTCATCAACGGGGCAGCTGGGGATGGCTGCGGACATCCGGACTTTTTCTTCTCTTCTTCTTGTTGTTGTTTGCTCGAAGAGAGATTTGCCCGTTTCGTTTACTTATTTATAAGGGAGATGTTGATGATGAGAACGGTTGTTGGGGTGTCTTCCCTCCGGGATGGGGGTTGTAAGTGGAGTGGCTTGTCGATTTTGGGTGATGGGAGATTTATGATTGAGAGGGGGGGTGCTGTTGGGGTGTCGGTTTTCAACTTATGCATGTGAGTGATACTTTTAACAGGTTGTTAAAAATGCTTGAATTACACGATGGTTACTATACCATTGCTAAAGGTGGATCATGACTAAACTCGTGTTTCCTAACTTTTTAAAAGACGAAAAAAATATAGCTACCATTAACGTATATTTCTATGGATGCAGCAGTAACAAACTTGCAGATTGCAAGGTAGAAATTTCTATGCAAAGGTGAGCCACCGTGAATCAGCAAACTTTTATATCTGATCTGATGTGACAACTTTAACTCCCAGGCAGAAATCATAAAAAGTTTGCTACACTACTTTTTTATCTTTTAGTTTTCGAGCTGAAGCCTATTTTTAGGCTTCTTGGATATTTAAACCCATTTAAAAATTTCAATAATCCCTATAAATTGATGAATACCTTACATGCTGCCTACAACCAATACACATTCCTTTCTTGTAAGTTTTTATCAAAACACCATATTTTAGTCAATTCGGCATCATATTTTGAATAAATAAGATGCGGGATACAAAATGGTAAAACATTCAAGTATAAGGAAAAAACTCCTTAAGCGACAATATTGAAAAACCAGATGATATTGTAAATATCAATTCCTTAATTGATTAAAGTTATTGCTTCAGACAAAATTTATATTGCATTAGTTTTATAGTATTTTTAAACCTTGAATACCAACCTATTTCTTCTGCTGTCTGAAGCCTAACAAAATAATATATTTTTATTGCGAGAAGCATAATCCTTGACTCCAGAAGAACCAGTAAGACATTCTATTTTTTTAATTGGAATTTTAAGCTCAGGCTGAGACCTAGGAAAGTTTCTTTTGTACTTACAAAACCAATGTTAAAAGAGTTTTGCTTTAATCTAATTATAAACAAAAATGACGAAAATCCATTGTAAAACTTTAAATATTCATTCTAAGTATTAAAGCAGATCAAATGTATTTTAAAATGTTAAAAGGAAGCTTCAAATGTAATTGAAAACGTAATTAATTACAGATAAAATCAGTAAAAGGCTGTTACAATGTTAATTTTAAGAGTGAATATCAAAAAAAAAGTTAACATCGAATTCATAATAAATTTTTGAGTACATAAAAATATATTTGGAGGACTAATATAAAAAATAAGACCAAACTACTAAATAACCGTTGATGAAAAGACGCAGATAAAAAATAATCTACCGATCATGTATAATTAAAGTTTTATTGACTTCAAGCAAGCCACCTTCCAAAAATATGTTTAGGTAAATTATCTTTTGTATAAGAAATTAAAATGTATTTCTGATTGAATAAACATCTGATATGAATATTTTTGAATGTTACATTTAAATCTCTGCTACAAGCCAGGAGAGCATTTTCCCTTACCAAAGCAATAAATTATTCAAATATACGTAATGAAGTTATGAAACCCCGTTTAAAACAATTGACCGTCTCTAGAATACTGATTTAACCTGTTGGCTGCTGGTCAAGTTTATTTCAATAACTTCATGTCACGTATTGACGTTTACAGTTCAGTGAAAGCTACTACTTTCTCACTCTTCCCAAATAATGGGGTTTTCTAACCCAAAGTAATGATGATTTTATGCAATTCATTCCTCAATTACAGTAGCAAATGACATGACAACAACGTTTATTTGCTAGTGTCTTCTTGGAAATATGTCAAATTTCGTTGTTATAAATACCTAAGTACCTAAGTAATCCTCTAATGGACAATTCGCATCGTGCTTTTTTGAGCTGTTTATTGGAAGTATGATTCAATTTGAGAGAAGTGAATATGACCTAATTGCACGTTTTATGTTTATTGTCAAAGCTTCACTGGCAAAGAAGATTACTGTTTGGGTCATTATGTACTCACTCGAAACATGAGAGATTCACTTTGTAAAGTCTATTAAAAACGTAAATTAACATATTGCACCTTATCAGAGAAGACAAATACGCACGAATATATTTCGCTTGTTTTTTGTTACATAAAATATAATTCAGCATTGTAAGTGTCATGTCACCGTTGTACAACAAATTTAATCAGAGTTTGAGTTTACTTGACAAGATTACTGAATAGCGTTAAGACAATGTAGGGATTCCATTTAGTGAAATTATATTTTAAATAAGTAAATTTTTTTCCATAAAGACCTTTAATAAATTTATTACAATATTTCATTAAATTAAGCATATTTAACAGCTTTATGAGCTTCCTCTAAAAGTGAAATACAAAAAATTTACCTTTTTTAGTTAGTTTCTTTTAAGTTTTGCTCGAAAGCTGTTTTTTGGTTCATTAACTCATGTGTTTATTAAGCATCACTAAATTAGTTTTAGCTTTTATTTAGGTTCAATAGAGAAGGTAGGGCAGAAAATTTTAGTTCTAAAGGTGCTAGTTAGACACAAATGTTTACTTTCCGCTGAATTTATGCAGCAATATAAACGTATGTAGTTTGATTTGAAACAAAACACTTTAGAGACAAAATTTACTACTCGCCAGCCAAATATTTGTCACCCAATGGCGAACTGGCTAGAGAAAATATCCCTCCTTGGTTTACACAAATAATATAAAGCCCTAGGTAGTATAATAAATTAAAGCCGTAAAAGACAAAGCACACAAAATAAATTCCCTCTACCAGACAGCTAATTTCGATGCATTGCCTCAATATTTCATTAGGATGGGAGAAACTATAACCGTAGACAACACCAGTAATTGAAACCGTAGTTCAGCCAAAGAACACCAGTCTTCCATGAACTGAACATCCCTTTCTAAGTGACACAAAACCCCTCAAGAGAGCAGGTTGCCCGAAGATTATGACACCGTATTTTAAGAATCCTTGGGCCCGCTACCGGGCCATCTGTTTATCTACGTTTACCTCCATTAGAGGGGGCCATTCCGAACCGAGCTATCGGAGCTATCGCTATAAAACAGCGCTATCGGGCAAGGCCAATTGTTGTCGTAACTTGATACTGTATTCCAGTCAGGGCCTGGAACGCCTGATGGAAGATGTAAACACGTTATAACGGGGGCTTAGGCGTTACGGTCTTAGATGGTGATGGGCTTGGTTAGCAAACGTTTCCTTCCCTTGCGCGTGTGTGTTTTTTATCGTCGTAATGGCTATTGGTTTTCGTGTCGGCTTTGTGTTGGGAGGTTTTTGTTTTGAGTTGCATATAAAATGGTTAGCTTATAGTTTCCCTGTCGAATGATTCATAAAGGAGTAAGACAGGGTTATATCATGATACAATATTGAATTGGCTGTGCCAGGGTTATGCTAGCTGAGTTTTTTGCATGAATTCTGAGTTTCAGATTTTTATTGAGGAAATTTTACGAGATTATGCTATGTGGTGTCTTGTCATATTTTCATATACAACTAGTATTAAAGGTTCTGAAGTAACACTCTAAAGCGAGTAGTATTTCTTCCTTAAGATAAACTTTCAATTTTGATCGAAATATTGGTTGGTTGGAAGAAATGGAAGAAACACGGTTGAGAAAATTAATTGAACTGCCGATGGTTTTGACTGATTATATATTCCCGATGCCAAATATCCCCGTAAGTTTGAAGGGGTGTTCGAAAAATTCCTTATTTATTAAAAATTACTGAAAGACACATCTAAGGTCAGCTAGAAGAAATAATCAAGTCTAACTAACAAGAAAGAAGGAGGTAATTTTTTTTTTAGAAAATACTTCAGATGAAAAAACCAATACGCGACATCCCCCGGTTTACGATGAAGGAATATTTTTATATGGCCGAATCGTAACTCTTTAAAACTAATTTCTCTAAAATATATCGTAATTGGGCAATATGTTCTATGAAAAAATTATAGATAATTGCAATATTTTTTAGACTTGAGAAAGAAATGATAAGGTAACCATGATGATGATATGAAAACCATTCAAATACTAACGTGAGACGTTAATTTTGGTAAAGAGTCATTTCAATTAATCTTCCAAGGAAGCCAGTCCGGCCAGACTACCAAACAATCATTAATTTCACAACTATTTCAAGATGTTTGAACTTCGGTATTTGACCAGTTCGTGAAGGCTTTCCAACCGGGAAGTTAGCCAGACTTCCACCTCTTAACGGCCACATTCACGGCTAAACTGATCAAGCGTGGTGGTTAACCGGCAGTCAAACTTCTGATTGGTAGTTAAAGAAGGAACACACTAGTTTTCAACAAATCAAAAGTTTGATTCCGTGTTAACCGTCCGTCGGTCAAGTTAGCGGTGAATTCTGCCGTTAGTCGCAGCTCTTCCAAGCGTATTATCATAATGTTTGTTTCTCCTAAATACCTGCTGCTTGTAAAAACGCCTGTAAAACTGTTTCCTTGCAAGTAGACCCTTATGCATAAAAGCAAACTTACAGGAAGATGTGTCCATATTAGATTTTATAATTTTTTAAGATTAATTGTTGTTTCCTATACATTTCTACTGATGATGTACTACATTAAAGATAATAACTTCACCAATAACACTTATTTATTTTGGCTTATGCTGCTTTAAAATGGACTTTTTCCCTAATGTTAAATAAGTAATTCATTTTGATTTTATGATCTTAAAATACATTTAACAAGATTTCTAGTTATATTAATATTATTTTTACTTTGTTATTTCTATTTTTTATTACCTAAACAATTATATAAATATTTTTTAGAAATTACAGTTTAAATTAAGTAGACTATTAATGATATAAATTGAAATATCTAATTTAATATTGAATTACCTAATTATTGGAATGAAAATGAGTGCAGTGCTTTACAAAATCGCTACAATATTTTCTAATTAGATGTATTACACAAACATTCACAATTATACACAATTTTTGTACACAATTAACACATATTTAAAGTAAAACAAACTGATATATCTTTCCTAAAAACATATTAAGTAAATAATATTTATGCCTGGAGGAGAATGTAA
The DNA here is from genome assembly GCA_963680715.1 of Tetragnatha montana. Lineage (NCBI taxonomy): Eukaryota > Metazoa > Arthropoda > Arachnida > Araneae > Tetragnathidae > Tetragnatha > Tetragnatha montana. Next base: position 1,582,059 of record OY796681.1, read on the forward strand.
AGCATGTAAAACATGTAAAATTCCCAGAATAAATATAAACTCTGAAAAAATAGTCCGTTGGACATTAATCAACGCACTGGACTCAAAGAGGAACATACATTTTGTTACATTCCTTTCCCCTCGTCTTAAAAATTTAAACCCTTCCCTATGAAAAGGTTTTAACACTGATGGAATATTCTTCACCGACTTTAAATTGATATAACCGAGAAAATTTTCCACATTTCACCTTCGACGGGAAACTTTTTACGACCTAACAAAATTTTTCCAGCCGCATAATTCCTTAAGCCCCGAGAAAACTCCTAGAGCTTCTGCACAACCATAGTCTCTAACAACTCTGCTGAAAATAACCCAAAACTTTTCACCCCAAACAAAACAATTTCGACCGGCAATTGGCTGATGGAAACTATCGATTTTCCAATTTCCAATTAGTGGAGATAGAAAATCCTTCACACAATTCTCCTCCAAGCACAATGCTTTAATTACTTTTTCGATCCCTTTCTTTTGCGCAGCATCTTCTAAGCAATTAGTACACGCTTTTCAGTGGAGAGCCCGTGGTAAAATGTCAACACTGAGCACCAGTTCGGTCCATCGGTTTATTTGATAAGATTTATCATTCTTTTGAAGAGGGGATGTTCACTTAACGTAATTTTTGAGAGCTATCAATTTGGGATTGTAATTGTACCGAGTTTGATTAGAAATAAAAATGCGTTGTTATTTCCAACCGGTCAGTGTTACTTACAAATCAAATAGTGAGTTTTGAATGTAATTTAATGTTACTAATCAAAACAATTATACGATAACACTTATCAAAATGTTCTAGTTTAATTAATACAAAGCTGGTTACATAATCATTGAAGTAAACATTATCACTGGATCAGTATCAGGTTTGCTCAGCTCAGAGTAGATTACACAGCAGAAATATGTGTGTATATTAATGAAGCCGATACCACACTTTAAAACTTATATCTACTGTCATTTAAAATGGCTTTTTGTATTAATTTTGTCATTCTTTTTTTGGTTTTTAGATATTTTTTATACTTATTTTTTCAGGAAAATCTTCTCAAGGTCAATCTTCTTATCCTTTTAAACAAGTTTAGCTATCCAAACCTGGTAATTTTCATTAATTTTTTATTGAATTTAACTTTAATTTTGTTTAATTTTGATAAATGTTTAAAGTGGGGATCAGTTTTGCTTAACTTATTTATTAAAACGTTCTCTTAACTTTTATTGAAACTTTTACTTCTTGTGATGTCTAAAAATTATATAGAATAGTAAATTTAGGTTTAAAATGTTTTAAAAGTATAAAAGAACTATTTTTTTTACTTCACAACGTTATTCAATTAAATTTATTAAAGATTTGAAGTTAGCAAAATAATTTCACTATTCAAGAAACTCATGAATAATTTAAAATAAATTACATTGATGCACAGCAAAATTTAATTCACCCAAACATATAGTCATATTACAGGTATACAATGAGATTTAAATAATTTTTATTTATCTATTCAATTTTTTTAACATCAGCAACATTGTGGCTCCCCGCCAGAAATTCCAATCCGTATGCAACCAAGTATCGATAACAGCCTCCCTCAAAAGACAAAATTTATGCAAATCCAGCATCTTTCCTATTTATTGCAAACTTTGCCAATTCCCAGAAGCAATTCCAAAAAGTTCAGACTCCCGAAATTCTCCGCGAAAAATCTACATAAATTCAAAAAATATATACACACGCGCGCGCAAAAAAAAAAAAAATATCACCCAGCAGACACAACGTTATATATCACCCATCCTTCTCCATACACATACATTTTCTCTCTCCTTCAATACTTTCATCCTCCAACGTTTAAAAGCGAAGCCGGTGTCATTATTCAAAAGGTAAGAGGGCTGTATGGGATTTCGGGAACTGGATTAAATGCAGGCAGGGAAAGTGGGGAGTACTGGAAATTTCCGGTATCGACCGGCCCTAGTTTGAATCATTAACGATTTCATTATTAAAAGACCCGCGCGGGATTTAAAATGTGTGGCCGGGATATTTGCTTAGTTTTACGAAAAGAAGGAATTTAGGTGGTGAATACTGGGGTGCAGGGTTGGATGGTGGTTGCATGTAAAGGAATTAAAAACTTTTAATTCATGGTTTGCAACATATTAACTATCTTTTTTACGTAGACCCATGTATAGTTTCTCTCTTTGATTTTTGTGAAGGTTTATTTGAGTAGTTTAACTTCGTTTTACGTGGACTATATGTAGAAATATGATTTATGAATAGAATGTCTTTTAAAATGGAAAAAAATAAAGAAGAAATGTTGTAAAAACTTTATATTTATTTTTCGTAGATTAATGTTTGTGTTTTTATTTTGATGAAAAAGGACGAATTATTTATAAAAAGTTAGTACATATAAATATTCGCACTAAACTTTAAATTGATAACTGCAGTAATAAATAATTTTGACTACTAATTCAATTATTTTTTCCCGGTGAGTGAAAAATGTCATTCTTCTCTAAATTTAGATGACACTTTGTTGAAAGTATCTATTATACTTTAAGATAATATGTAACCACACCAATGAAACATTCGTTCTACATGGTTCTCAATAGGCATGCTTTTAAAGTATAATAATTGCAAATGCATCTGAAAGACATTTTGTAAAGTTGCATTACCTAATAATGTAAAATTAAATAATAATGTCATGTCAAAATTTTCTTGCATTTGAATAACTTCAGAAACATTTTTATAAATATATCATTTAGAAAAAGATGGAAGAATGCAGTCACTGAATTACCATGATGCTCATGAATAATTTTATAACCTGAGTGTTCCCAAGAAGCTTGTAATAGAGCTAATCTAAATAATGTCTGTAACTTTCAAGCATAAATTAATAGATTATTTTTTTAAAATTCATTAGCATCTATGAATTTGAATACCCTTAATATGTTACTGGAGAGTAAGGAAAGGAGGAATCATATAAAATATTTTCCTGCAAATATATCTACTGAAGATTCACAATGTAATATTTTTTTTCCTGCAGCTATTCTTTCTGATATAAAATAATAGTAGGGAGAAGAACTATAATCTGAAATAAATGGGAAAATATATGTGCTTATTCTTCCGTAACTAATGACTTTAACTATTACATTTAAGTAGTTTCCGTTCATTTAAACAGGGTTTATAGAACCGGTAGAAATATTTCCTGCAGTGAATTTAAAGTGGCAGCATTAAAATCCCACGTTTTCGTAATTTTGAATACCGTGATTGTATCCTACGCAATTTCCAGTCAACTGAAGCAATTAATTTGGCATTAACTATACCATTACTTGAATATTAGCAACTGTCAAATCGTGATTGCATGGGCAAATCATTTCAAATATCCTTAATAGTTATAAAAATTAAACAAATTGTCAACAGAATAATCTTGCAGAAATATTATAAGGAGATTAGGACTGTTTAAATTATTTTATATCATTCAAAAAATTACCCATAATCCTTTCTTTATTATAAACATGATTTATAATCAGACAAATTTTTAATATTTATTTATAAAGTTAACATAAACTATAGTTCTTTTCACTTTGATCAATTTTACTCGTTAAAGAACTTTTAGCTTCAAACTTGAGTTTGGAGCGGTTACAGTTATCAGAATTGTATTTTTACAATAGTACCTCATTATTACATTAAAAAACGTATTTTATAGATGGGGACCGTTCAAATATTATAAAAGTACCTAAGGGGTCAGGGGTTTGCTCTTTACTTATTTTTCCTGACAAGAGGAAGGGGTTACGAGTTGTGCTCATGTAAGCTGTTACAAACACTGCATTTTCGAAAATATCTTGTTTCTTGCAAAAATATCAAATTTTCAAACAAAAATAAGTTTTACAAAAACAAATTGAACTATGAATTAACTAACATTTAAATAACACTAAGCGCTGCTGAACATTTTGTAGAAACAACGAGCAAAGGGGGGGGATCGGGCAGTTTTCTTACGTAATTATGATAGAGGGCTTGCAATTTGCTTACCTCTGCTGACAAGGGGGTAAAAATAACCCAAAACATGCCTACGTTATATTTGAATGGCCACATGACAATGAAAACGAGCAAAAAATACCAATAAACGTATGGAAATGCATACAAAAAGAAAAACAATATTTATACTTTATATCAACTACTATCAAGTACTATTTTATATAAAAGTATTCAAATTATCAATATTATAAAAAACAAAGTTTTCACTTAAATGAATATATCACCAACTCTGCTTAGTAAATGGTTTCCTTAAACATACAAAAATAAACTGCAGATTCTTAAAATACATCTTAGTTTTTAGGATGACATTGCTTAAATATTATGATAAAAGTATGAATATTTTTGTATTCCTCTTTGATGATAAACTAAAAGTCATATATTAGTACGCTTACAATCTTTTAACTGTTATAATACTATGTTATTTACTTAATACATCAAATTTCAAAAGAACCCAGCAACTCCAAAAACAAATCAATGCGCACCAAATAACGAACGCCTCTTTCTCAGAAGGAATGCTCGTGTGATTTAGTCAGAAAAGCCCCGAGATTAAGACAAGGCGAACGTACCTCTAACGACCTCCAGACATATTGAAATCGGATATTGAAGAACCGAAGGTATTACTTATTCCTCAGTATTTACCCTTCGCGAGGAGGTATTACGCGGGGTGGCATATGAATCCAATATACCGAGATCTCATTAAGTCAATGCAATAGAGTTAATTGCAAAGGTGTAGCGCCTGCCATTTTTGCACTCCAGCTCACTTAATCTCACCGACGGATAAAAAGAAGGCGTGATTAAGAACTACACTAATCTAATTTCGTTAATTCTCGTTTTTCTCGAGCGGTTAGCTGCAATTGGCTGCATTCCAACGGGGACTCGCCTTGTAATTGCGCGGGCCATTTTTAAGACGGCCTGATTTTAATTACACGCCTATGTAATATGGAGGGAGCGCGGGGCTATCTTTTTAACCCGGGCATATAATGCGAGACGCTTGGTTAGTTCTGAGATACCTCGGGTTACTAATGACCTTAACGGGGCGGAACGTTAAGTAAAAAATAATCGTTCGCTTTCTCCTCCTCCTTGGATTGGGAACCATTAAATGAATGTTGCTTTAAAATCTAATTTTAGTGCTTTTCTCGTCGTTGCGTGGCTACCCGTGTTGTTGTAAACGCTCTGGGATTGATGTTTCACTAGGGTTGAAGTTAGGGTTAAATTGCTTTTGGTTGAGTGTTATTCAATTGTTTTTTGGCTGCAAGTGTTTTGGTGCTTTTATTCATTACTGCGAAAGACCTATCCGAGCTAACTGCTCGTAATTTAAATCCGCAGAGGAAACTTATGCAACTAGCTGTTGGATACTAACTTAAGAATTTTTATCGTCTTTTGAGAGGAACTTTTATTGTTTACTTGCAGGGTATAACTTATTGTTTCTTGAAATTAATGCTATTTTATATCAGATGTCTTTAAAGACTCGGTTTATACTTTTACTTTTTTTCCGGCGCAAAAGCCCATCTGAGAGAAAAAATAAAGGGGGGGGGATAAGACAAGAAAGGGAGCTCTTTGTAATGTTTGGGGGTGTCCCCCCACACTCCCGTTGAAGGAGGGGTTTTCTTTTTTCACTAATTGACTGCTATTGGCCTTTTCTTTGTCTTATTATCTCCCTTTCTTCTCCTAGAAGTGTGCTTTCTCCAGTGTTGTAAAACTCTAAGCCGACCCTAAACCTACGACACGTATGGATCTTAGCCCTTCACTGCTGCTGCGTCAAAAACTGTCACATAATTACTGTAGAGGGTCTTTTAAACCTCGCTCACTAAAAACGTTTAAAGTTGACTAAAAAAGTATATTTTTAAAAGTTTTCTCTAAATAACTAATATTTCAACATTAAATTTTGAAAGTTCAGTTACCAATGTAAAATGCATTTTACATTGTACTTTATATAGTTCAAGAAAACCTTTAGTGGCAAAATATAGTTAGTATGAACTAACTCGCTAATCACACTGTCCGAGTACTGGATGCCTGACCAATTATCAATATTATCTTCTAATTATTATTTGTATCCACTTTAGGCTCACTGACCGAATTAGAAACGCCAATTTTAAACCATAACGATATCACGAATACTGTAACGGGGTCAAGTATATACGGTGGTAAACACGAAAAATAGGAAACAGGAAATTAGTACAACTAAGAACAAGAAATGTGGTTCAGGTGACAAAACATGTTTTTGGAATTTGGCTTTGTTTAGAACTGGTAAGAACAGGGGCCATTATCATTATTCCTTTTTAAGAGTGGAAACGACCTATCAAAAAATTCGCGGGGACTGTGTGTGGGGCATATGATAACAGTTAAGGAAAGATATTAAAACTTTGCTGAGATAAGTTGTTTGAATTGGATTTGTGTGACAATATTTTTATGTTTTTCAGAAGAGTTAAATATTTATATTAACTTTCTGAAGATAAGTGTAGTTACTTGGAAATATTAATAGTTCACTGTAAATAGCGAAAACCAAATGAATTATTTCGTTGATTATCAATAAGCGTTTTTGAAAGTTCATTTTGGAGGATTTTTCAATTTTTCCTTTTCAGTTTGAAATGTCGAAAATTATTTTAATGAAAAGAATACTTTTATCATCATGTTCATTAATGTGTTTAAGATTGTTCATTGTGTGATGAATTCCTTGTGTTTGAAATGCATACATTGTATCTATTGCTAACGTGGACTAATAACTAAATTCAAAATCATAGATCATATTATGATGCTACTTTAAAATTCAGATGTTTGAAATTTGAAAAATATGAATATTTAAAGCCTAATGAAAGAAACATGTTTGAATAAAACGACAGAAATTTCAATCTCCTCGTACTGACGCTTATTATACCAGGTTTATTTTATAAAGAAATTAACTCTTGAACTCAAACGTGTAAATTAACCCATTAGCGCCCATTGATCTATTTCTAGATCGCTAAACATAGCGTGGGAAACTCGCTTTTAAATTACCTTCTACCCACCCCACACATTCCAAACTGCCCAGGGGGCAAGATAAGGCATGCACCTGTTTTACAACACGTGATTTTTTTTGTTTGGCTTGGTCATTGATCTACAGCGATAAGAGAAAGTGGGCATTGCCATTTCGTTCCGCAGTTTTTCGACGTTTCTTTGCATAAACCCTGGAAACAGCTAAGTGGTACCAGTAAGATAAACTTATTTTGGTGTTTTAATATCTTCATAGATGTGGCTATTCGGATATAAAGCGGTGTTATGTTAAAATAAATTTAAGTGGTAAAAATTCTTGCCGAAATGTTGCTGATCTAAAATTAGATCACTGGGCGTTCGGGCATTTATTTTTCCTGTGTTGCTTACTATACGATTATTTAGTTTTTCCCAATTGAAACTAAAAAATGAGTCTGAGAATATTCAGTTATGTCCAGGATGAAGTCAAATATATATTTTCTGATGAAATTGAAAATTATATTGTTGGTAATTAAATTTTATAATTTCTTTTGGTCGATAAATGGAGGGTAGACAATCATGATTTATTGCTAGCAAAGCAAAGCATTGCAAATAGTGGCAAAAAATATCTGTGTATAATTTAATTATCACATTTAATTATTTATTTAAAATTATCACATAAATTTATTAGTACAATACAAGTCAATTATCTTGTTTTGAAATAGTTCATGTTGGAAATTATAAGACAATAACATTTTTTCGAGGAGCTGGAGAAAATATCAAATGGAAAATTATAATTATTTAAAATTCTCCGTAATACAACTTTTGCAACCTTAAAATTGACGCTGTGGTAAAATAAATTATTGGAATATGCAGGTAAAAAGCTCAAAGACGCAGCCTTTTTAAATGTTGGCTGAGTAAGACCAAGTTTCGTTTTATTTCCTGAGCAATTTCATTTTATGGTAAAACAAATTCATAAAATTTACGCAACATTAAAACTAATGTATCTTAATTTTTTTCTATAACATATACTCATTAATTTAAAGTTCTTGGTTTATTTTCCCATTTTTCCCACTAAATACTTCCAACATAAGCTATTTATGTAGTTTATCTTGGGTATATTATTTAATTTTATTATTATTTAATTATTTTTCCACATATTTATGAATAAATATGTGTTTCTTAAGGAGAAGTACTAAAGTTTCTACCTTTTTTATATTTTTTAAGGATTTTTTGGAAGTTCTACTATTACTTAGCTCAGTGACAAAAATATCCCAGAACGCCCAGTGATCTATTTTTAGATCAGCTATTTTTAAAGAAACTAATGATTGTTTTGACAAAATTTGTTTATAATATCCATATTGAAGGCAAAATACACCAGATTCATGATTTTTATAAAATTTGGCCGAAAAAAAATAAATTGGGCGTTAATGGGTTAAAGAACTCCGTACTTTTATGACATTAAATTTCATTAAAAGAGTTATAAACTTATTAAACTTATCTTTGCATCAACATGTTAACCTTTTCGTATTATATACTCATTCTTATAATACGATTAAATGTAATCTTTGAAACATGCAATATATCCTAAAATATTTTAAATAAGAATCGTATTATCTACTATTACTGTGTTCTAAAAAACAGATTGTTTACTACACCTTCTGCTGCATACGCCTACGAAACGTAGAAATAAATATTTGCTTGGTAAAACAGATATTTTTAATATAAAAACTACATATTCGGAGGAACTGTATTGATTTAGTATGTAATAATGTTTTGAAACTATTGAAGCTGTAAAAATCTGCGTAAATGCGATAAATAGTTTTCCTAGCAAGATAGTAATTTAAAATTGATGTTTCACTTCTATTTAAAAACTTGTTTTTTAAAAATAATTGCTTTTTTGGGGATCGTAATTCCATCATCGCAAATAGTTTAACGATATAGATTGTAGATGTCTATGTACCGTAGCTATGAAATTGATAGTAAATGCTATGCTTGAAAACATTTCAAAATACCTACATTTTCCATAAATATAACTAACATCCAAAAGAATATTTTCATTTCAAACAAAAATAAGATAATATATAGGGTCACTTGGGGTAAGTGGGTCCCTGGGGTAAGTGGGTCACCCCCCTCAAACTAAACTATGTAAAGGACATTTCACACTTATTCACATTGATCATGTTACATTTTGTCACAGTGATGGGTTTTGCATATATTAGAGTTTTGTGTCATTTCTTTTTAAGATTATAGAACTATTGTAAAAAAATTTCCATAATTTTTTTTTTGGAGAGTTCAAGATGCATTTTTCCAAGAAGTGTTTCCAGGAAAGTTTTCACTATATTTTAATGTTTTTTCAACTGTTGTGCCAGGTTTGACTTAAAATACATACTGCAATTTGAATTTTCACAAAATCTCTTATTTAAAAATTTTTAAGAGGGGGGTCCCACTTACCCCGTAATTTAAGCATAGTAGGGGTAAGATGGTCCCCTCATTATGGGGTAAGTGGGACACCCTAGACTCACCATTTTAATGTTTATGGAAACATTTATAAGTAATTTATTGAAATTTTACATTAATTTTGCGTTTTAATATAAGCTGTGGTAAGTAAAGTAAACTATTAAGTTGGGTTTTTTTTATTCACGTTTCCGAGAAATTAATTAAAACACACAGTGGGGTGGGGGAATAGTTTCGAGGGTTTCTTTATAAGTCTCCCGAACCATTCGAACCTGAAGAAAACATTCTGTAATTGTAGTGTTCCAAAAAGGGGTCCCACTTACCCCAACCAACCCTATTAATTTAAATGTGAGTAGATATCTCGTACATGGATTAAGTTACAATAAAATATTTTGTACCTAAAACTTCTATACTTTATCAAGTAAGACCCACTTACTCCCTCTTAAGTTTTACTTGCTTTCAATCAAAATAAAGAGGGGGTGACCCACTTACCCCTTCCTATGGGGTAAGTGGGACCCCCTTCTCATTTTTTACAAAAAGACATGTTAAGAAAAATGTAGAACATTATTTTAGAACCTAATTATAAATTTTTGTTTATTAATAGTGTCTTAAATAAAATATGTCATTAAGTTCAAATTGAACCTCTTCAAAAAAAATTTATGAAGCTTCAAAAATGTACTGTTCCAAAAAGGGGTCCCACTTACCCCAAGTGACCCTACTACTCAATTTTTTTTTTCTGTACTGGCAAATGTAATTGGACCGAAAGGTCTTTTTTGTCTAAATAAATAAATAATAAATAAATAAATAAACCTTAAAGGCTTGATAATAAATCCAATAATAAAATAGTCTTGTCTTAATATATGGTGATAAGGGATAGACCAAAGTTATTGTAATTCAAATTGTCAATTTTTTAAGTAATCGAATTAAGACAAATTTAAACACCACTCTTTTCAAAGATATGTAATGATATGTAACCAAAAAAGGCTCATGTAGATGGTTATTTCTTCAAAAATATTATTCTCAACTATAATGTTTATCTATCTTTAATGTTCTCTTTTGGTGTCAATGTGTTTTTTACATTATGAATGCAATTGATTTTATTGCATTTATCAACGTGTTTTATTTACTTAATTATGCTTGTCACACCTCATTTTCCTTTAATCAACGATTCTTCTAGTTTTTATAATAACAATACATGAACGCACATGTCTTGTTTTTATCCAATAATAGATTTAATAAATTTCCAGGGGCTGTTAAGAAACTTCTTTTTTATACCTCCAACATCCAACGATGATGGACAATTTAGTTTTATTCCAGCGCAAAATGCGCCATTTTCTCGTGAATCATGAAAACAAACGGGCTTTTCACCAATAAAAGTGCACATATGAGCGCATTTCCCCCAATTGTGTTTACATACAACCATCATGTTTTGTGGTAATGGGCAACAAGGGGTAAATAGAAGGGCCTTTTTATTTTAGCGATATTTTTGTATTTCGTCGTCGTGTTTCATGCTTTGTTTCTTTTCTCCTGAAGTGTTCATTCACTATAGGGGTCCACGAGGGAATAATAAAAGCCAAGAGCGCAGGAGTTTTTTTCTCCTACTTTTTCTCATTCTTTGTGATTCTTTTGGATGACCAATGGCTTGAGTCAATTAATTAGATTCTCAGGAGATAAAATGTGATTGGTCTAGAGAGTGGTGTAGTTTCTATTTTTTTTTTCGAAATCTCTATGATGTTTTTTCGGTAGGAAGGCTGTCAGACAGTCATTAGCGATAAAGCAATTTGTTAACAGTTGTACACGGCCGCTTAAGTATGGAAATATTTTATTTCCATTGAATGTTTATTTAATTATCCATACATCATATTTCTTTTATTAAAATGGATAATTAAAGGGACTAAGCTAAACTCAAATTGTGATTAATGCATTTTTTTCTAATTTCCTCCGTTGTAAAAACTTGATAAAATATAAGTTTAAATTACATTAAGGTATAAAGTATCCAATTTTGATAATATTCCATTTTCTTTACATAAGAATTTCTTTAATGCAACAAAATGCTTACATATATACAGTCAGTTTCATAAAATTTACTCTAATATATTCGGTACTACGTATCAAAATCAGGGCACTTCATAAAAATACTGATATCAATGAATACATTAAAAACAAATTAAACATATATTTTATTTTCTAACAGCTATCGCTGCAGTTTTTCCGTCAGGCTGTTTCTAAGTATGGTTATCTTATATCCATGGTGTGTAAAGACAGGGAGTTGGGTTTTAAATTCCACATACTCCAACCTGTGTAAAACGCAGAATTCCAAGAGTAACACAAATAGAAATAAATTGTTAAAGCGATGATGGTAAAAATAAACGGAAATTTTTCTCCTGGGTATTATAAAATATCTTAAGGGTCACACCGGTCCTCTCAACTTCTTAGGCATAACGCTTAATACCCATGCTTTTATAACCCTCCCTAAACAAATAAGCATTAAATATTCACTAAAATAGGGCAATACTATGGAATCTCAACGGGATACAATGCATTCAGTTTATTATTATTGAAGGTACTGATAAAAAAAATAGGGTTAGAGTGCTCCAAATGTTCCATCCGACTCTGTATGCTTAAAATATGTAACTAAATTAGGAATTAACTAAAACGTTGTTTTAGCAACAGTATGTATTAAATATTTTATTATAAACATAGAATTGTTAAGTATTTTTGTTCAGTATTTATTTTTATATGCTTTTCCCAAAAGATTTCATACATCGTATTGTCTGTTTTAGGAATTTTTAGGGTGTTATTTAATAATTGAGATCGATACTTGCAATGAAAGTAATAAAATAAAATTAACAACTGTGAGTAAAATCCTAAAATAACTTAAAAAAAAAGAATTCTTACAAGCGTAAACTATGAAAATTGATAATTTCATACTAAGTTCCCTTTTGTAAACATTTAAAAAATGTTTGTGATATTTTAAATCAATTGAAAGCTATTTTTCTACAATGCTGTAAATTATAGACATAAAATTGCGTAATCAATTTTAAATTTGCTGCTAGATAGTTTTGGTATTTCAGGCATACAGTTCATATTCAAACACAATTTTTAAAAATTATTCATCCATAAAAATTCTATTATGCGAAGAAATTAACAAGCATTTCCAAATTTGCCAAAGAATTTATTAACTCCATGCCTAATAGACTGTAAAATACGTGGGGAAATCATTAAAGAATTGGTTCGTGGAATTTAATTAACTTTATGAGTTCAAGAGATATTTTATGAAAAGAGGAACCAAAACTGTATCAGTCTCACTCTCGGGATTATATTGAGTAAAGAGCAAACTCATAAGAAGTTAATTAAATTTTAATAGAACGTTATTTTATTGGGATAAAATTTCTGTTTACTAGAGAGGAAGACAATAAGTAAAAAAAAGTCTTAGAATTTTGCGATTAATTTGAGGCTTCTTTAATTTTCGGGCTTCTCTTTGTTCAATAATCAACTTTTCATACTTATTACCGAAAGCGTATCGAATTGTCAATAATGTTATTTTCTTTACCTTATCAAAAGACTTCATTTCAGTGGAAAGATATCAGTTATTGCGAAACCAGTCAGGCAGAAGAATTCTTTCGGCTTCATTAAAATTGTAATTATCAGGAAATCCACTCTTCTTAATGCATGACCAAAAATTTCGGGACAGTAAAAAGTGAAAAAAAGTATGCTTGGTGCTCATCATAGAAGATTATTAACAAATATTTTAAACAGTTTTTAGTAGTTTAAAAAACAAGAGAATTTACGTATCGATAATACTTTTTATTAGATTATTAAAGAGATAAATACAAAATAAACTCAACTATTCTTGAAACATATTAAGTATTTTTTCAGAGAAACCATCCGATTATGGTTTTAAAAATTAAATATCTATGATAAAAATATATCAATATAACGCTCGCATTTTTTTTTTTTTGAAAACCGTTGCAATTTTAATACGAACGATTGGAAAATGTTAACAAAAGCTGCAAAGAATGATTTTGGCGTTGGTCCTCCGAACATAAATTTGAATAATTAGATTGCGTAACTATAACGGCGCTGATTATGTTACATTGTATAAGTAAATTTATGCAGCTATTATTTATTATATAATTTCAATTAAATTAGTTTTATTTTAAGAGAATGTCAACAAGTTTCAAATAAGACCAGAAAAGTTCTATCGTTTTTATGTAATGAGGAGAACAAACTATTTCAGTTGGAATAGTTTTAAGCGAAAACTTCTATATTTTAGTCCAAGTATCTCTCAGAATGCTAAGAATTTTATGAAAATAAATAAAAAGTACGTAATTTTCTTTATTAAATTTGAAATAAATTGTTTAACCTTGCAAATTTGAAAGTTTTCCTCATTATAAAATGTTAACGAGAGTTTAAATACACATAAATTTAAAGTGATAAGACGTAATAAATTAGAAGGTATACAACCTATTAGAAGGTCCTATTTCAACTTTCAAAGAGAAAGTGTAATAAAACGCAATTAAAGCAAATTTAAAAGCGAAATAAAAATGTATCTTTCATGACTTTTACATTTTTGGTAACCCTATCGCCAAACATTCTATTTCATCTGAATTTTTGAATATACAAGACCAAAGGGATACTGTTTCTTTTAAGGTCATTTTTGCTTTGAAAATGTTTGATTGGATACTACTTAACATTGTCTAGCTATTGACTCCCTATTATACTGTTCAAAGTTTACTTTTTTTTTACTCTATTAATGTTACTTGTTGGACATACTTTGTAAAGTGCCAATACCTTACTAGCGTTTAAATTCAGGGTTCCTTCCCATTAACAACCCGATGCTAACGTGATGTTAACTTCAAAGAAACATACTACATACGATCAAGAGCTAAATCAAATGACCAACGAAGTCCATCCTATCTGATAGCTAATCTGATTTGTCGTAGCAACGGTAGCGTCAAAGAAGATAGAAGACTACTGTAGAAAGACTAACAGGCATTATTTATTTCCCTAATGAGGACGTGCCCACACATCATAGCTCAGTCAAATTTAGTGGTGGAATTTACGTAAATGTGACCTTTCCATTGGGATGACGCAACGGGAACGAATCTTCGATGTTTATGCTGTCTAGGTGGCTACGGAACTAAATGTATTTTGGAATAAATTTGAAACACTGTAAGCACGTTGGAGGTAGGTAAAATAAGGAATTTTAAATGCTTGTTGCAAATGTTAGCAAACATTTTGGATAATATTAAGGCTTTAATTTTGGCTTAACGGTTTCTTTAACAATAGTTTTAGTGTAATCGGCTTTTTATTTATTTTATTTGGTACACGTAAATAAAGAACGTACCCAGAAATCCTAATTTATGATACCAAACAATCTCCTTTAAATGTAAATTGTTACAGAATTCCATGATTAAGTGCTAAACCAACATAAATTTTCTAGTAATGTGTGCTGTATTTTTTACATTAAAAAAAAAACTGAAAATTTAGAGCAGAGCATTGATTTGAGCATTGGAACAATAAAGCAAATGGTTTCTGGTTTATGGCTTTTAGTTTGAATAAAATAATACCAAGACATCCTAAAATCACATATGATAATAAGACATTTGTAGTCACGTCATAATCTAGTAAATTAAACTCTCATTACGAGTTTTGAAAGAGTTAAGTGAACATGTGCATGGGATTGAAAACCTCAAAAACACATTGGCAGTAGAGAACATGGATTTCTCTAAAATTTAGTATAATAGCAAATGTGTTAGTTTTCATCTTTCCTTTAGAGCCCTAAATCATAAAACCTCAAAAAAAAATATCTTGTAGATAAAAAAGGCGTAAAAATATATCAAAACCACGCACGATCATTTTACGTGCTACCAAATAATTATTATACGTACGGCAATTATCTACGGAGCAATGTAAAAAAAAAGGGAATCAGGTTCTGGGTTTCCAAAACACAGAGTTACATTTTAATTAGGTAAAACCCCGTGGGAGAAAATGATACATCCGCTTAATACTCCAGTGAAGTATCGTGACACCCGAGATTCCGGGACATTTTAATTATGCCTATGGGAGCTGGATTTTTTTTTATCAAATCCTTTACCACGCTGAATTATTATTTTTGAAATTTACACTTGGTAAGATATAAAATGAACGGGAAAAGGAACAATTACGAATCGTTAAACACAGTTATGGTCTAAATTAAGCATTTTAGTATTAAGTCTTAAAATTTTAAGTAAACATCTAAACTCTTTTCAATTTCAGATTTAATTTAACGATTTCTACTATACTACGACTTAAGTAAAGATGATCCTCCTGTAATAAATGTTTTAATGAAACAATGTAACTTCTTTCTAAATTTTTTTGGTAGTTGTGACCAAAACTAAAACTGTAATTAATTTAAATTTCTGGGTAATATATTAATTAATAACCTAACTTACACAATTAAGACCATCGAATACATTAAAAGATTTTTTTAATACATCAGGTTTTTTTATCAAACATACTTTGCTATTTGGATTTAACATAGTTTTATTCCAACCCAATTCCACGCATCCGTAAGTCCTGATTCAATCATAAGTATTTCATAACATAGATGGTTACGTAACTGAGAGAAGTTATATAAATATTTGAGCGGGTTAGATGATGAAAATGGTATAAGTCTACCGAACGTAGTTTTGAGCATTTTAAGGTTTTCACTAACGGTGCCCGTATGAATCCTATAAAGAAAACATTTTTCAGGTAGCTCTTACAGGCCAATCATTAAGCTTTGACTAAGGCAACTACCACATTAAGTAAAGCATCTTCAAATGAATGTAAACCTATGATTTTTCCAAATTTTGTATTTTTGGACTTGTACGACTTTTATTCTGAGCAGATCATGTTACATTTTGAGTTTGGATGGTAAGACCAGAGTCACAGTAGTAATGAGACGTTTGGGACGCTTAATGAAGCCATATTAATGTCGCCTTAGTATATACCTACTATGCGTAATTTATATACATATTATGCTAGCATAAAAACTAAACACGTCTATCTTAGGTTTTAGTATTTATGAAAGGTAAGGCTGGATGTGGATATAGCGGACACTGACCCAATAATGACCATCTAGCTGACTGAATTCAATAACACGAGTTAGATGGATCAAATAACTTTGATATTCATAGATATATTATATTAACTGGTAAGCAACTAAATTGATAACCACTGATACCACAGATTAGCATGGAAACGAATAGAAAATGTTCGAAAATAAAATATAACACTATCCGCAGAATGACCGGAACATGATTCTATTTATTGAATAGCGTAAGGAGAAGGATGTTGTGGAACTTATTACTGTTTGTTCGACTCCTAAGTTCATTATATGCAATATTAAGTAGCATAAAACAATAACTGAAGAAAAATTACTTGGAAATTTTGTTTTTACGAGGATGTAGAGAAAATGGACACTTTACGAACATAGAATGTTATATTTTGCAATAGTGGTCACTAATAGAAACATCAATCATAATGAATCGTTATAATTATTTAAAAAAAAAACACTATTCTAGTTCATTCTTTTACATTAAAATTGAAATTAAGAAGTACAAAATTCTACATAGAGGATTTAGCATATAAAAACAAACATGAGTAAAATACGTTAAAATTAAAATACATCAGATTTAACCCTTAACTAGCCCCTCCAACTTTTATAACATACGTAATAGTCGCACAGTGAACTTTGCACGGTGAACACCAAATGATCATGATCCACTTGTTTACATTATTAAGGCTTTATATGGTTAGTTTTGATTCAAATACAACTCAGTATTAACTCGGTATTTTTCCATGAAAAACTTGTCAATTACTGTATAAAATTATACAGTGTGAAATAATCCAGTTTCGTATTTTTACAAAAATATGTCAATTTAGAAATTTTTTTTTTTACTTTAAATGAATACATAATGTATTAAAACTCATTTTGATAAAGGTTTCGCATATACGCTCATAATTGCTTGAAATTTTCTCATGCTTGAAATCTTCATAAAATGTTCTTTGCAGACAATATGTTGAACATTCACAACACCCTACTGCAGTCATTCTGTGTTTCTTTTTTTATTTCCAATGGGCGGGTACTACTGGACATTATCCTTGACCACTGAATTGCCCTAAGAAGTACCTACTTAGCGTTACCCAGCGAGCACCTGTGGACCGGAGCCACGGAGGTGAGGTACTGTTACTCGCGCCTCACATACCATTCACTCGCACAACCCCTTTTTTACAGGGGGGCCACATTCATTCATCACACAAAGACAGAAACTAACATCCATGCCAAACGGGGATTCGAACCCTAAACGTACGGCTTCGCAGTCAGATACTCTAACCACTAGTCCAGTACGTCTGTGTTTCTATAATAACACAAATGACACAGAACCAAATATCTATTAAACTTCCGTCCAGCTCTTAATTTCATATGAGAATAGTAATAAAAAATATTTCTCATTAAAACTATTAAACACATACCATAAAAACTTAAGTCACTTGCAGATAGAAAAAAAATAAGAGGAAATAAAACACATATGTCTTAAAACTCAAACTTTGAACGGAATTCACCGGCACGACTAGTTAACAAAACTTATCTAATGCAACTGAAGTGAAATGGTTAGGAACATATTTAACCTCCTTCACAATCCGTTTTGAACGAATCGCATCCAGAATTTAATTAGCAAACTTTTAATTAGTATTAAAACAAGTAAAGAGATTATGTGACAACCCCATGTACTTGCCTAAAAATAAAAAGTCCCATCCAAGTAAGAGGTAAAACAATTTTCCCCTATATAATCTCAGTATATATTTAAGGATTTATTGTAGCAGCTCAAACAAAAGTGTAACTCTAAAGTAAGCGGAAACTTTTGTTTATTTAGGTGCTAGAGAAAAAGAAAGGGTTACCGTATAAAGAGTGTTTCTTATATCTTCCTCTAGAAAATGTTAAGTGATTTTCAAATCTAGTATTCTAGGAAGAACAGTTGAGCTTATTTCGTTGAAAATTTTAAAGATAGTTAGGTTTTGAAGGATATTATGGCACAAACGATATGTTTAACTTTTAAGTAGCGATTTTAACCTCACAATGTTTTCTGGGTTCAAAACTTATTCCGAGAATAATTTATTCATATATTTAATAAGTAAACACGGGCTTTATGTGAGTGATGAAATCTGGTTATTATGAGGTATGTGCTATTCATATACAGCATTTATGTAATTGCTTAGAAGTTTATTGGAAAAGTCAAAGATCACTATAGTCTTGAAATAACGTTACTTTAGAAAACGAAGGTTTCACATATTTCACTCTGTGTTACATATAAAAATGATCATACGTATTTACATTCTTTTATTGTGAAATTAAATTCAGTGTAATCAGTAGTCATTGGAGTGTTTTACATTTTTAAATCAGGGAATTTATGTATTTTTAGATACGAGCAACACTAAGGCAGAATATTGTTATTTATAGTAAGATTAAAAGTAAACCCATCTAACACGTAATAACAAATAATAATATGTTTTCAATAATACGGGTTTTTTAGTGGTTAGTTGTAAATAGGTTTTTCTCCCATGTTCGTAAAAAGCCTGAAGATTTGAAACGAAGTCTGGAATATTAATGGAAGTAATGCCAAATTATAAAAAAACTATCCTTGCTAAATTTATTGAAATGGATTACAGCGCTGTGTAGTAACGGAATTCAAAAACTTATTTCTAATAGTTAAAGGATTTACAACACACAAAGGTAACACAGTTTCAATAGAAAGAATGTTTTCAATATTTTAATAAAACCGCAGAATAAAATTTTAAAATTTTCTGTATCATCTCCAATCTTATTGCAATTGATTTTGAACTATTCTATGTTGATACGGTTAAAGAAAAAGTGTTGTACCAAAAATATTCAAAACTTTGGATATTGAGGTTTTTTTTAGTTAAATAACTAGGAATTTTGGTATAAACATCAAAGGAACTGCGTAATAACATCGCAAAATTTAAATGTTTACAACTCTTTCATGAGAAGCAAAGAATAGTTCAAACTACAATCCTACGTATTTCTTAAAATATTGCAGATATTTTCGTGAAAATCTTTTCTGTACTTTTATATCACCCACACGTATATATTATTTATAAGTATCGTACTTTTGAAAATAAAGTATCTTATCTGCTAATAATATGTATTAATTCTATTTTTGCTAAAAGGAAGGGGCACTTAATATGTATGGAACATGTTTATTAATTCCCTCAGTTGTTTTAATCTTAATTTACTTAATTATTAACATTGAATTTAAAGTTTGTAAATATTAGTTCGATATTTTTTCTGATATCTCTAAGGATATAATAAATCAATCATTAATACACACAATCGGGGCAGCTATAAAGCCCTTAGTATCGTATCTATTGCAGTCAAAAGAGAAATAGTTTCCATGGATGCCTGTAAAATATGGGGAGTTGATTTACCTTTTACTTTTATAGGTAGCTATTTGATATTGTATGTTCGTAAAAACAACTTTAGATTACTACTTTATTTGACTACTCAGCTAGACAGGACACAAATATTGCTGAATATCAATGATAAATTGGTATTTATTATATTATTTCTCGTGTATATAATAATTAACCTTTTAGTTCAATTATTTTACGTAAAGCATAATAGTATTGAACATTTTTATCAAAAGGAGTATTTTTAGTCAGACCTTCTGTGTCTTGAAAAAGGGAATATTTTTCACCATAACCACTGGTTCGGGAAAGGTTTGGAAACTCCAACTCTCAAGCGTCACCTCCAGCCATGGACCGGTTTCGTCCTCGAAATAGTCGTCCGGTTTCGTCCTCTAATATAGGACGAAACCGGTCCATGGCTGGAGGTGACGCTTGAGAGTTGGAGTTTCCAAACCTTCTGTGTCTTGTTAGTAGGCGTATCAGACGTTATAGTCTTAATTGCGAAAAACTTGATAATTATCTAACTTAAAACAATGCATTTAACGTGATGTAAAAATATAAAAAAGTAACTATTTTATAATTAAAATTGGGTGGAAAGAACACGACTCAATAAAATGACTTCAAAATATTTGAAACTGATTAAATTTCCATATTATAGGTTATTTTAGAAACGTCTTTAGGATGTGTAATTCTTAAGAAACTCTTTTAAGTTTTCCATTCATATGATATGTATATTTTGATCAAAATTATAACTGTTGTTATTATTATTAAGTGATATGTATTTTGTTATGATCTAAAGATTTATAAGTTTCATTTATCAATACTAAATTTTTCCCATTTGAAATAAAAGCTTTAATTTTAAAACCCCACCTTCAACACATACGGTTTAGTTCTTATGTTTCGATATTCAATCCGGCCTGACACAATTTCGTTCAATTTACCATTCTTACGAAATATATCCCTAATCACAAATTATTGGGAAATCTGGTCCGTATATTGCAATCTACGATGGGTATGTAACCATCATTCCTTCTTAAGCACTGTTTCCACTTATCCTATCTGTTGAGGTACGGCAATCCGTCGTGTCCGATAGAATCACGGAGAGAGATCTCAAAATGATGTAACCAATGTACCTTTGTGATTTGTCCATTGCTTTACCAGGATTACCATGTGTATTATTTTTATTTCATCGTTTGAATGAACAGTTCCAGTTAACCTCTTTATCATTTAAACAATTCACAATATTAGCTCACGTTGAGTTAGGTACCATTTATTGGATTCAACAATTATTTGATGTTAATAAAACTTTGAGGGCGGCATATTTTATTGAAAAAAATCCTAACAGCAAGAAATAAAAAGATAACTATACGATAGTTAACCTTCCTCAAACTGAGAAAAACTGCATAAAGAATACCCCTTGTCTATAATTACTAGTAAAAATTAATGTATCAAAAATTTATTAATCCGAAAAACCCTTTGTTGAAATATCATTTGTTTAACTAAGCACATCCTATTTAGATGATATTCGCATGAATATTTCAGTGGAATGATGAAAAATAAATCAGTACGGAAGAAAACTCTTGCACGGAAACTATTAGATGTCGTTCTCTGTGTAGTAGACCTTTAATACTAAATAAGTTAAATGCATAAACCGTTTTGGGCCTTGATGATGTATAACAATGTCGTTGTCTAATACATCAGATATGAGGGATTGGATAAGGTATTCGAGGATAAAAGAAAAATGCGTACGCAGTGTCTGTGATCAATCTTACATGAAATATTCAGCTGCAATTGAGTTTGTCGGCAACAAAATCTAATAAGCTTAACTATGCTCTACTTAAAATGAATAAAGGGCATTGGATTTACAGTGAATCTATAAGGTTCTAATAAAATTCTTAAAGATTAAAAAAATTAATTTGGTGCTACTTTTATAGAAATATTTCCCTTTTATTAGGAAATCATTAATATGCATGCGTTGAAATAGCAGGTTTGTTAATTTTTTTAGCTAAGCTTTTTAGAAACAACGTTTTTAGTTATTTTATTAGACATTTAGTTTTTTACTTGTAATGGGCGCGTTATTCTAACGTTATCTAACCGAATTTCTACAAAAATCGTTACTGTTACATTTTTAAAAATAAAAATATGGTATGTGATATGGTTTAAAACTTTTAAGTAAACAAAATAAACAACATTGAATTAAGGGTGTTATGTGTATAAGGGGCATATGAAGTACAAATCAAAATAATATATTTAAGAGTTCCTACCATTACTTGATCCAAAAAATGAGGTGTGTTTAATGGTGAAATCATTTAATTTTACAATCATTATTTAATTATAAAAATGGGACTTAGTGTATTTCACCAGTAGAAATGTCTTTTTTCTGGCTAAGAAAATTTTAAAAAGTATTTATCTATGAAGTGTATTTCTTTTCGTTATTTCCCATGATGCTTAGTAAAATTTAAAAATAATCATGATTAGGAATTATATACCATACAACTTTCGGAGTTTACACTGAAATTGGAAATAAGTCATTTAATATACCACTTAAATGAACCCTTTTTAGCAAACTGAACGAATAATAAAAATATTTAAGCTAGATAGAGATCAAATTCTTAAAATTTTGCTTTCCTAATTCAGAATAAGGAAAGGCAAAAGGGCGATTGTGTATATTGCAACGTGAAGATAAATACCATTGATGGAAAATCCTCTAAAATTTCATAAATTAAATTTTAGTTTAATATTTTTGAAACTAAACTCTTCTAATTAACATTTTCATAATCATCATCATTTTCATTTTCATCATTTCTCATAATAACCGAATTAATCTTTCACAAGAAGTAATATGATTTGGAATTATGTAATGAAACTTTGTAATGTGTAATAAAGGCAGAGAACCACCATTTTTTAAATTTTGTTTAAAATGCACCTAAAAAAATGGATTATTTAATGTAACAATTGTTTACTAAGGTTTTTGATAGTTCATAAAAAATAAAATTATTTAGATACAAATATTGAGAACAAATGAGGGGGAAAAATTGAATAGCATAGTGAAACAAAGTTCAATTTTCTTTCAAAAGAATCTACCAAAAGTTATTCTAAAGGATAATGCTTTACCCGATAACGCATTTGGAATTCACCCGACATAGATGACCTACATTCGCCCAATTCGAGAAACGAAACGTATATGGGCGACTGGATTTTATCTCCAAAGTCCCGAATGCTTCCACATAAACTCGGTTTTGATAAAAAAAAGAGAGAGAGATACATTTTATTGAATTTCTTATTGTTTCTCAATTTTCGCAACGGAACACTTCTCTATAAATCCAATGAATGCTCGCTAAATTGGATAAAATCCTTTTAATTAGAATCGTTTTGCAGTAGCAGTATTTAGTAGTTTAGTTGTTTCTTTTTATTCGAAGAACCTTAAACACTCACATCTGATAGAATGTTTCCATTAAAAACTTTATAATCGTATTAGTATCTAAACTGGAACCAAAGAAGCCGAACTTATAAAAATGATGAATATTATTTAAATAAGTATAATTTAAATCAGTTTGATATTAAAATTAATGGGTACCTTCGACGACAACTTTACAAAGAAACAATTAAATTTGAAGCTTTTGAATCTTTAATAATTATTTTAATATCCCTAATGTAGGTAAAAAATTATCAATAATATATACTATTTTTTTAAAATTGTATGGTTTCAAAATTCTAAACATTGTAGCTATTGTTACATATTTCCTTTTTTTTGAGGGGAATTTAAAAATCATATCATATAAATATGCAGTATATGACAATTATTTAATTAACCATTACTCACGGTTGTGTAACACTTCTTACGATCTTAAGAATCAGACCACAATAACATCAGGAATAAAAATATATTTTGGCTAAAGGAAACATCCAATAAAAATATTACCATACGATTATAATATTTGGACTGTTTGGAAACACATATCAAGATCAAAACAGAGACACTTCGTGAAATCAACTACAAATTTCCCACTATGAAAAATATCATCATAATAAAAGATCACACGGATAAGTAGAAAAACTTACCTTTTTCTGAGGAGTTGGCGAGAATCACCGGCCAAGCATTAATAACCAGCCCGAACGTCACCCAAAAGAGCACACTAGTGCAATCAACGTGCCTCTTGGATGCACTATCCCTTCTTCGCTTTGGTCCGTACATCGCAAACATCATGAGTCCTTGACGACGTGAAGAAAAAAAAAGAACAACAAACAAACTGCTACTCCGTCCGTCCCCCTCTCTTTTTGGTCGAGGAAGAAAATCCCTCCTCCCCGCGAATGTCACTCCTCTCTTTTTAATCCGTGTCGCCGAACAGGGACGGTCCCGAGCACCCCGGAGTCATCTCTAGATGAGGATGGAGCAGAACTTTCGGTGCAAATCCTAATCGAAAAGGGTGAGTCGAATCGAGGAAAACCGGGAAGTACTGCAACTGCGGCGCTGTTGGAGCCTCGACTGCTGCCTTCCACGGAGGAGGGTAGTGGAGGTTATTTCCCCCTTCTAACGCGCAGGCCCCGACTCTACTGCTGCCTGGCCGGCTCGATAATGTTGGGACGAGTGGGGATGCAAGAGAGAGAGAAACTCTCTCTCTCGAAACTCTCTCGGATGCAGATGATTCTGAAAAAGATGCGGAAGAGCATGAATTAACGATCTGGACCCCCTGTCTCCGAGGGGTGTCGCGCTGTCGGGGAGTGATCGCTTATTGACAAGTTTTTGGGGAAATTGGGTCAATCAGTTCGGGCTCCTGCTGGAGGGTATGCGTAAACATCTTGGCGGTGAAAAATGATGCTCGGTGGAAAAGGATGTTCTTTTTTATTTATTCTCGGGAGGAACGTCTACCTATTTTTTTTCTACGTGAAGTTAGTCTAGTTTCTTGCGTGTTGTGTTATTATACTAGACAGCAACTTAGGTTGACCCTACGACGTCACTAATAAACAAAGTAGTTGTGCTCTTATTATATACTTGAATTATACTAGACAGTAACTTAAGTTGACCCCAGTACGTAACTAACAAACAAAGTAGTTCCCATCGCGGTGTCTGAATTTTGAGTGAAATAAAGAACGTCAATTTAAAAATATGATTATTTTGTTAAACCCATGTATTTATAGAGCTTTTCACTCACGATTTGCGTACCGAAACTCCTCCTAACAACCCAACAGGCTTTGTGTTTACCGATTTCTCCTTCCGCATGTGTGACGTACTGGGTTCAAGAAACGTTGCTGTCGAGTATAGTTGCTTGCGTGTTGTGTTATTAGAGTTCGGTATAGGAATTATATCTACCCTGAAACGATGTCACTTCTTTCCAGGACTCGATCTGAGGTGTAATGATGTTTCGGTATCTCTTTTGGGTATTTGGAATACAACTCATAATAGCTTTACTGTGGAGCACTTCTTATTTTCACCATGGTTTCCTAATAAAAACATTATAATAAGAATCAACCATCAATCTTCTTTTACTTGATTCCTAGTTTACCTCCTTTTAGAGCTTTCTTGAACTACAACACTCGTATTCATAGTGATATATGTTCTGTCCGTAATTCCCTTCTTCCCGCATTTTACATATTAAAACTTAAAATTGCAGGGTTTTTTCTTAATTTACAGTTATGAAGGCTTACTAAGGATAACTAAAAAAAGAATATCACGCAACCACCAATTTTATTTCAATGATGAACCGCTACAGTTTTATTGTATTGTTAGCATTTTTGTCTATTACCATTAAACTTGCTTTATTAAACATGTTTATAGTGAAAAAGTTCGAAGCAAACTAAAGATAAGTAATACTTTCATGGATTTTGGGCAGTAGCCTAGTAAAAATTTCAGGATTATCTTCTATGCTGTCTACAATCAAACCTCAAAAGTACCCAAAAATCTTCTACAGGCTTCATTGTCTGATCAAAAATCAAAAAGGGACACCAAACAATTAAGTTTTGTGGGCCATATCGTATTACAACCTACTAGAGTTCAGCTTATCTGAATTTGATTTATTATCCAAAAACATTTTACGATGTACAAATTACAGGTTATTATGGAAAATACGCAATAAAAATATAAATATGTTTATTTGTTTTTTCAAAATTGCTTAGAATAGAAAGTTTTAATTTAAGGAAGACCTCACTTATATCCGTACTTCTTTAAACATTTGTTTAAGAATTGGGTTAAAATTGTAATTAGGTAAATATTGTGTAGAATGTGCAAAATATACCTTTACTTTTTGTTACCGTTTTGAAGTTATGAATCTGCAAAAAGGCTGTAACTAATTAAATTATACATTCAAAGAATTCATCAATATAGTTGGCATGTATGTATCTGAATATAGTATCTAAATTTTAGAACGTATAAGTTGAGACATCATAGTTTTAGAGATAGCACAAATTAGAGAACCACTTTTATATTTAAATATTAGCTAATAAACTTACAATAATTCTAATTTACATAATAAATATATTATATTCTAGATGGTAAAAAGCTTTTTAATAACTTTTCACTTTTTCTTTCAAATTTATGACCAAACTTGGCTATTGCGCCATAAAACTCAAACTTAAGACTTTAAATTTATTCTTACCATAATTCATGTAATATAAAGTGAAGCTCCTACGCTTAAATTACTTCTTAAACCGTAATTTTCTTGAAAACACTCCTCATTTTTATAACTTACTAGCTGATATGCCCGGCCTTGCACGGGTGGAGTGTATCAATTTATTAAAATTTTCTCAAGTTACATGCCTAATTTTCTGTAACCATAATTACCAATCATCCTGGTAGTTTTTCATATCCCGGTGTTCCCAGTATTTTTTCATATCCCGGTGCCTTTTTCATCTTGGTGTCCCCGGTGCCTTTTCATCTCGGTGTTCCCGGTGCATTTTCATCACCGTGCTCCCTGTGCCTTTTCCCTCCCGGTTCCAACTGTGTAAATCTAACCTAACCATCCAGTTCCGGTGTTGCACATTTAATTACAACAGTTACCCAATTATCCATTCTAAGTGAAAAAAATCAATTAAAATTATTACAGACTTTTGAAATCCCAAAATTTGTAAATACCCCCTGTTTAAATTGAAAAAATAAATCCCGTTAAACTACACCAAAGAAACAAATTATAAGGTTAAATAACAAATTGATCTAGTGTTTCTATCATCAACTTTCTAAAAAAACTGCATGATGTAATCTTTACTTTAACCAGTCTAATAGAGCATTCGCACATGACGTCACTTGGAGGACAAAATCAACGTTGCTAAGGCTGTTGTTAGGGGCGGGACATAGAAGTATCCAATAGCAGCATTCGCACATGATGTCACTGGAGGAATAAAACAACGTTGCTAAGGCCGTTGTTAGGCAGAGTCATGTGATTGAAAATGCTCTATTCTTAAAACTTTCTATTTCAACTTAAAGTTTCATGGAAAATGAAGTTTTTAATAAGAAAATACTGTTATAAAGTTTTTTATAAGGGCCGTTTTTAATTTTTTAAATTATTAATAACCTTTTTAAAACATTTAAAGCAATTTTAGCCAAGTTTTATCTTTAAATACTTTGTTTTATGTTTAAAATTGTTTTTGTTGTATTATTTGCAACAATGCGTGTTAAACAGATCTTCTTTAGTGGAGAAGTAAGACGATTTTTACAAAAAGGCCTAAAAGGGGGTGAAGGGGTGGTTTTAGGAATTAGAAATTGATGTCATTGCCTTTCCCCCGTCCTCATACGCATGTGTACCAAGTTTGGTTCGAATCTGATGAGTAGTTTAGGAGAAATTGCGCCACATCTGATCCGTACAAACCTCGGAAGGAGCCAGCCAGGCAGGCAGGCAGGCACACCTTGATTATATATAGAGAGATTCCTTTTAGAGATAGACGTCTATTGAATTTGTTTTGACTTTTAATTGTCTGCCACATAAGCTGATTAAAAACATGCAACGTACTATCAAAACATCCTATATGGATATTTATTTTTTATATATTTCGTAAGTTTAAAATTATGTATCAAACTTGAATAAGAGGATTTAGTTTCAAAAAAGTAATTAGAATGTCTGGAATATGCGGTTAATAAATAAATTTCATAGTAGCTATACGTAATTAAAGAAATTATGAGTCAAATCAATTCACAAGTGAAAAAGGAAATTATATAATAACTAACTCTAGCTATGCTCTTAGTAAGTTACGATTTTTTATACGATTAGTGGTTAAGGGTTTCAATAAATTTCTACTCTTTCTTTTTAAGAATGTGCACTAATATATAATGAGTATGACATTAAGGTACGTCGAACCGCACTTATTTCAGCGGACCAAATCGTAGTAGTGCGGAAAACTTGCCTACCCATAACAGTAACTCGTGTGTGAAATGCTATATCAAATAATATCTTCTGTTCTGTCTTTTTGCCTAAAGTTTTGACTTTTTACCAAAAAATTGTTATTTTGCCGTATTTCTTACCGTTCCGTGACCTCCTGATGAACACAATTTTTTCAGGTAGTATGGTAGGGGTCTAGAGAGACTTTTCCGTTAACCCCATCCTCATACCCCCCATTCCCTCTACGCGAGCCGGGGTTTTGTGGGCGGGCACGCTGGCTCAAAATGTTGGCTTTCCCTCCAAACTCCAGCTCTGCGCCCGCCTTCGTTGCCCGTTTTCTGCATCAAAACCTCACGTAAACCAATTATTTTCATAAAAGTGACCAAGAACCCACTGTTGAGAGGTATCTTTCCATCAGCATCCATCCTGGTTTCGTCTACAGGCGATGGGATCGCGGTTAGGCCCCAGAACCCCCGTCGGCTGTTGAGGTACACAGCTGTGGAGCTAGATGAGATATGTTGGAATTCATGGATATGGTAATTAATGAAAATATGTTTGTTGATTTTACCTCTTTTCTCTTTTGCTAATCCACATGTAGTGATCGAGATATCACTCTAAAATTTCCTCTTCTGCGTGATCATGAACTTATTTATACCTAATTCCTAAGTGTGTGCTATTGTCCCCATACCCTATATTTCGACGCATATAAGGGGGGCACTGCTTGAGCTAAACAGAGAATATAATGATATCTCTCTCTTAAATTTATATGATTAGTTTTTAAAGGAATGGGCGTTTCACAATTCACGTACCACAATTTTCAAGGGGGGGGTTATACTCTTTCCTCCATCTATGGCACATTTATATGTAAAATAATATTTATGTTATAATAAGAATAGGAACCAATCTTAAATCAAGGAAAGAGAATACTGACAAAATCTGATTGCTTATAACAGCACTAGTTAGACGCATTGCATCCCCCATTCCAGTTGGTAAATAAGTTTTTTTCCCAATGGTAATTGAACAGTTGTAGCAGAGTTTATTAACCAACAGACATGCCGTAAAAAAGTAGATTGTAATAAAAATGCTTGTTTTTGAAAAAGGAGTTAAGGTGAATGAAAATTTCAAAAAATAACTATAAATTCATGGATCCTGATGGAAAGATACCTCTCAACAGTAGGTTCTGGGTCAATTTTATGAAAATAATTGGTTTACGTGAGGTTTGTAGAAAACGGGCAACGAAGGCGGGCGCAGGGCTGTAGTTTGGAGGGAAAGCCAACATTACCAGCCAGCGCGCCCGCCCACAAAACCCCGGCTCGCGTAGAGGGAATGGGGGGTATGAGGATGGGGTTCACGGAAAAGTCCTTCTAGACCCCTAAACACCACCTAAAAAAATTCTGTTCATCAGGAGGTCACGGAACAGTAAGAAATATGACAAAACAACAATTTTTTGGTAAAAATTCAAAACTTTAGGCAAAAAGACAGAACAGAAAATATTATTTGATAGGGCTTAAATTTCGCACACGAGTTACTGTTTTGGGTCCGCACTATTACGATTTGGTCCGCTGAAATAAGTGCGGTTCAACGTACCTTAGTATGACATAGCGCTTTATGAGGCTACTCTTCAACCCCTTAGACATAGAAGAAGTTTTGTTTGGTGAAATAATTGGTGTATTGGACTTCCTTGGGATTTTTGAATTCCTGAACCTAATCTAGCCCTGCTGGATTTTAGGGGATAGGTGCCACTACCTCTAAAAATTAATTGTAATGAGAGATTTTAAATCAAGAAGAACTTTTGTTTCCTTTACCTTCAAAGCATAGGCTTGCGAAAAAAAAACGTATGTATCATCACGTTTTCTTACGAACATACGTTGAGAGAAAACAATGCATCTTACTATCATTCATCATTAATAATATATCCCAGATAGCATGTAACCTTGCGGTTAGCCCTTTTTTTTCACTGTCATTGGGCTGCCTAAAAAGGGTTTGCCGAAAAGCCTTTAAGCAGTGCAATAAAAGGGCTGTTCCGTGGCTGACCAAACAAGGTATACCGAAAAGCCCTACAGCAGCGCTTGACGCAGGGCTATGAAAGGGCTGTCCCCACAACCCTGTTGAAGGGCTTTCAGGAAAGGGCTGTGACAGCCAAGCCAATTTAAGCCCACGTGACATACCACGTGACCCCAATAAGTCCATCCAAACTCCACATCAACATCGCCATTTTATTACCATTCCTGTGTGCAAGTTAAATTATGTGTGTGAAGATATTTTCATTTCAAGATCAAAAACAAGGTAAGTTTTAAGTGTTCTTTTAGAGTTATGAAACATCTTCTTTTCATTTTGCCTTAAATTGTGTAATTAGTTAAGTTTATCGTATATATTATTCAAAGTTGTGGATAATTGGAAAATTTCTGAATGCTATTAATTATGCTATGCTTTGTTATGATCCCATGTTCCAATATTAGTATTTCAAATATTAGTAGTTTCATTTTATTTCAAAAATAATATTAATAAAATTAAATTATAATTTGATTATATATACTACTAACGATAGTCTTTTTCATCAGAACATGTGTGAGAAAAAAAAAGAATTCGCACTGAAATTAGGATGTTTTTATATTCTTCCTGAATGATTTTCCGTGGGAAAATTATTTTTGTTTTATGTTCTTAAACAAAACAATTTATTGTGTTTTCCTTTTTTTAGAACAACAGCTTTCTGTTTCTTTATATTTTTCTTTTCAGAAGTCTGTTTACAGATCTTCAAAGATACTAAAGAATCGTAATAAGAGATGCTGTCAGTGATTGGTTTATAGAAGCCAAATTTAGGATTGCTCTAAGGTAATTTTATGTATGACTTCATCAAAAAATGATCCACTTTCTTAAATTTTGGATTAAATGTACATAAAATGAATATCAGTTAATCTATAATCATCTCCTGTATCAGCTGTTTTCTATTATTAGGCGAAAAGTTCTATAATTTAGGGACCACTTAAAAACGTCCAACAGACCACAGGTTGAAAATCATTAATGTAATACACAAAATGGGGCTTGTTTTGAAGACAGCTAGAATGAGTTAATATAAATGGTGACTGTATATTTGATATCTGAGAAGGATTTTTTTCTCCAAAATGTTAATTTCTAGCACTCAAGAAAGATATTTTTACCGAATATTTATTTATTCATTGCTCAAATAGTTCATGATATTTTTCCTCTTTTTTTCCGAGACAACAGAATTTTCTGACAGAGATGGAAATAACAAATTTAAATTTTGTAATTATAGAACAGGTTAAATTCATCTTATATTGTGCAATATTTCTAATTAATATTTTATATAAATGTATTATTTCATTAATTCCTTTCTCACAGTTCTTTTGAGTATAGTTCTGATTTGTCTGTTTCTTTTTTTTTACTTAAACAAATGTTTGCTAATTTAAAAGTTGATGGGGGATAATATTCCCTCTCTTTTTACTGTCATTTTATTTATAAACGTGCAAATGAACTTCCATATAGTTCAATATTTCCCTTCATTTCATGAGTATTCTTAGTATGATTTGAGTCTATGAGTAGAACCAGTATGCTTTGATGGCTCCTTATGTAGGATATTCTTAATTGTAAAATTTACTCATGTGGTATTTTAAGCAAGAACAATCTCTTGTCAATTTAAACTTTTAAAATATACTTGTATTGAAAATGTTTCTCTAACCCAGTTTTCTATGGAATAGCAAATACTGTTCTATAACTTAAGTTGGCAAAGTTCCTGCATGGTATGCAGTCTTAGCATTTTAATTCAGTAAAAATTACTTTTTATGTGGCCATAATTTGAATTCTAAGAATGAGAACCTTGAGTGTATTTCTAATTTAAATTTACCTGACCTCTGATCTATATGGGATCCTGTTATTAGTATATTTTGTATATTTAGCGGATTTTTTATGCTTATTTCTCTCTGTACTCTATGTTAATCCAGAAGCTATATTAGTCTAGTTTGTGTTATTGTCAGTGTAATACTTTTTCTTGCATTGTGTGTTAAAATAAAATTCTTGATAATATTCTGCGTATTTTTAATTAAAAATTTTCTTATGTTTATGTCTTTCTCTGATCTATGGGGATTCTGAGTATATTTTGTTTATTTAAGGGAGTTTTATAATTAATTTTTACTTCTTCCTCAGAACCATGTTATCCCAAATAGCAGTACAATATTGTTTTCTTGCATTTTGTTTTAAAGAATTTCTAACAAAAATTCCCTCGGTATCTCCTTCACTGGTTGTTTGGAAAACTTCTTAACTTTTATAAAGAAGTTTAAAAATGTAAAATCTTTAAAGTTTTTTTATACCATAAAATGTATCAATTAAATATTCAAAAAGAAGTTATTTAATGAGAGCAAAGTATTTAATATTAGATTAGTAAAATGTAGGGATAAAATATTACCAGAGTTAACGGTTAAGTATTGCATTTCGTATTTTTTAGTTTCTTTGTTGAATTATGTGATACAAAATTATTCCTGAAAATATGTACCACTGTATAATATATATATATATATATATATATATATATATATATATAGTGCAATATTTCGGGGAAAATTTTGTGTCATCACATAATTAAAAAAACTCAGGAAAAATATGAACTGCAATATTAAACCTAGAACTATGGAGAAAATTCGGAATACCCTACAACAAACCTAATTTATAACACTATATTAAGTTTTAAATAAAGTTTAATAGCCAATTTAAAAGACCTAGACGTGACGACGTTGTTGCAGGGCTTTCATTCCAGCCCTGCCAAAGCCCTACAAAGCGTCAACTAGCAGAGGTCGGTTTTACCCTGTCACAGGGTAAACAGGGCTGTCGTGACAACCCTGCGACAGCCTTACACGGGATTACGCCGCAAGGCTACGGCAGGGCTGTAACAGCCCTACATTGCTATCTGGGATGTATCTACTATTTTCAGAGTAGAACTGTGGTAAAATTGTTAAAAGGATCATGTTTAACACCCATAAGCTTTTGTTAATCTAATTCACATTGACGAAATACTTTGACAATCTCGGTGCCTTCTTTTGATAGTTAGATTTAAACTTGTCAAGTCAAAACATTTTTTTTTAATTACTAGGAATTCAAATTACCTAAATGATTTTAGAGAAAAAATATTTATAACTGGAAATAAGTTTCCAAAGTGTAAAGTTTTTAATACATTTCTTCAAATCTCAAATCGTTTGAGATATGCATAGACTCGCAGGGAATTTCGGAGAAAAAAACCGTGAAATGCGTATATGTATTCAGGATTATTACTCCACGATTTATGAAGAAGACTCTTTTCTCAGAGGCAGAAAAAAATTCTCTAACTCCTCCAAAGCTTTTTTTTTCCTTCCCTCTGTTTCCGTACGTGATAAATCATCCTATGATTTATATTGAGAAAAGGAAGGATGAGGCCGAACAAAAAAACGAAGTGGTATTGGATTTTTTTTATATGCACACATGTCTGCCCCACCCACCAAAGGAAGGACTGCCGCACTGCATTTGTTTTAAAGTAATCTTCTTCAAACTCCGGAAAAGGACCGAAAAAACCTTTCTCCTGCTGGAGTTGGCAATGAAATTCCATTGCCGCAGTTTTCCAGGATTTCCTTTTCCCGTCCTTTTTCCATCGGCATTATTGAGTGATGATGAGGTTTCGGAAGGATTATATCGCTTACGGTTACAGTGAAACCATATAGATGCCCATATATCCATACAGTGGAGTAAGGGGACAGTGTAGGGGGTGGGGGATCCTTTTATTTGAAAGCGCTATTAACGGATTTTTTCCCTCTCTATTTATGAGCGTTGAGGAGGGAAAATGACTTTGAAGGCTCAATTTCCCTCAGGTTTTGAGAGATAGGACCGTTACCGAGCGTAGAGCTATCATAAGCTGAGGAAATAGCTCTATAAAATAACCCCCTGATCGGAAGCGGCGTTGTGCTGAAGCATCTGAAATGTATTTTTTTGGATGACCTTTCTATAAAGAGAATTTACTTCCACTCCATTCGGTGAAATTAATTAAGAAGCCTGAGAAATACTTTTTTAGTTATTATTTAAAAAAAAATTTATAAATATATGAGGATGGTTTATCTTAAAGGCTTAATTAAAGATAAAAATGTTTCTTCAGCTTTTGGGGGGGGATCCCGGACTATTAATTGTTTAATATTGTTTACCTTTAGTAATAATTTACCTTTAGATTTACAAGTTATTCCAAATTTATGCACTTTTAAAGGCTTATTATTTAAATTCCTAATTGAAATAGAAAATTTAGATGTTTTTTTTTCTCAATATCTTAGAGGGAAGCAAAGTTTTTTTTTCGTTATTGTACACGCTGTGCCATTTTATCTTATTTTGTTTCAAATATGTATAATGGTTTCTTTGTTTGATATTACTTATTTTGTTTTGTTCTTTGTATTTGATTTTTTTTCATGTAAAACAATTATTTAGTAATTTATCTTTCGCCTACACGGGTTCTTTTCCCTTGGCGTTTAATATATTTTTTTATAGTTTGTATTTGTTATTGAAATTGAGAATAAAGATTAAAATAGTCCTATTTGCATACATTTCAATATTTACGGTTAAAATACATTTAATTTCAAGTATTTGTTAAACTAAAAACCTCCATTTTTAAACATGCCATTTTAATATTTGAATGTGGCTCCAAGGTTTATATTCTGATACTTATGAAATGAAAAAATCGTTTATTTATTGAATAACTTAATTACTATGTTCAAACATGTTTTTCATTCGGAGTGTTTTTAATGCTTTATTAACAAATAAAATATAGTAATAGTAGTAAATATTGTTTATAAAATTTTTCAATATGGCTGTTCAGATAAAATGAGTGAAAACATATTCATATATTTATGAATAATGTTGCATTTAAACAGTTTTATTTGATGACTTCTTAACCATCGTTAAGTATACATAAAATGAAAAAAGAGAATAAAATTAAGGGGTTTACTAATAACATTCTAATTCAGAACTTTATGAAAATATTAAAAAAACAAGTGGATATAAGTATTTAAGTATTAAGGTATTAAGTATTTAAATATTAAGTATTTAAGTATTAAGTATTTAATTACTAAGTATTTAAGTATTAAGTATTAAGTATTAAGTATTTAAGTATTAAGTATTTAAGTATTAAGTATTTAAGTATTAAGTATTTAAGTATTAAGTATTTAAGTATTAAGTATTTAAGTATTAAGTATTTAAGTATTAAGTATTTAAGTATTAAGTATTTAAGTATTAAGTATTTAAGTATTAAGTATTTAAGTATTAAGTATTTAAGTATTAAGTATTTAAGTATTAAGTATTTAAGTATTAAGTTAAGGTAGTAGATAATTCCGCAAGTTTTAATATTATGCAACTTCTTAAAATACGCCACATTTCAGTTTTTCTAAATTATTATTTTTACTTTACTTTCCATATTTTTTTTATTAATTTTTTCATACAAATCCCAAATTATTTTAAGATGACAATATCCCAAAGGGTCAAACACCCGTCCATGGGGTCACAGAATATCTATAGACAAGGGTAAAAAAAATATGAAATAATAAGAGAATAATAAATAAAAAAAATAAAATAAAAAATAATTATGGCTTGGCTGGCAATTAAGTAATAGTACTTAAAATACATTCCCAGAAATAATCCGATAATTCAGACGTTTTTGTCACAGGATCTATTTTCATACACCTCCCACGCTATTCTGAAGCTAGAAATATTACGTAGGTACAAAAAAGATAATTTCACGAACATAGTTATATATAGAGAGAATGAAAAACACCCCTAGCCCACATTAAATCATACTTTATTCATTCCCCCTCCAGACTCAATTCTGGGGCTTCATCATCTATCAATACTTTGGAGAGCCTCACGATATTATTTCCCTTTGAACATCCAACTTTCATTACGACGACACAGGTCAGAATCCTCATTTCTCCCGGCATTCAATTTGACTTAGTTCACTCGCTTTGCGAAACAAAGCCGTCGTGGCCTCGACGCGAAATACAACCATCATTACACCCCTGCCGGATCTTTCTCGTACTCGGGACTTCTCCTGGTAATTTCCCTTAAGATTTCTACACCGCGAAATCGATGGATGCTGGGAACGGAGATGTGAAAACCAATCAGCGTCAGGGCGTGATTTGAATCAGTCAATCATTTTTGCTGCCCAGAGCGACTCTTGTGCAACTCTCGGAGGGGGGGGGGGAGAGGAGTATCAATTCGGAGGCACTTGACTGCGGATTCTTTTTCGTGGCAACAATGGCAGACGAGTACAAATAGAGTGAGTGGATTCGATACATTGTGTAACATAATAATCCGGGGTGCTCTGGATGTTGATACGACTTTTCGGTGGTGTCGCGTTGTGGGGATAGATTGTGTGTTGAAGTGTGCTCTCTTTTTGGTGAAGTCAACATTGGATTTTTGACTCATGTAACCTCATATGGAAGTTTCAGTTTGAGGGAATTCATGGAATTTTCATTACTTTTTGAAAATGGGAAGTTTCATATTTTTATTTTCGAGAATAATAATCTTTATAATAAAGAGAAAAGGACAGATATCGATAGTATGAAAACAAAACAAGTAAAAATGCATGTACAAATACTAATCCGACCACATCAATATGATACAAACGCTTACTAAAGACATTTTAATTCATCGTGAAATTTTATATTTAGGGGAAAGTGGGGGCTAATGGGACATTTTTTTTAATAAATGCTATTAAAAAAAACATAAAATCAGTTATTTTTATAATTTTTATTTATTTAAAACAATTTTGCATTTAAGTTTATAAAAAAATTCCTGGAAAGTAAAAAACATTATTTATCGATGTGTTATGTCGTCTTTTGTAATTTAAAACTACTGCCCCAATAGCCCCCCGTATTGTTTGCACATATAAATACCAGAAGTTGAACTTTTCTTCTGGTGCCAAAAGTAGTCTTTTGAAATTATAAACAGATCCATTCTATAAACATGTATTATTATTGTACCACATTGTACTCCATTTTCTATAAGGATCACAAGGGACCTCTTAATTTTAATTGAACATTTTACATAATTCTAATACTTGTATTCTCTTTGTTCTTTAAAATTATTTTGATCCTCTAAAATACATTGTATTATGTTTAATCAGTGGTTATTTTTTTCAGTGTTTTTTAGGTTATGTTTTAATATGAATCAAACTACTCGTTTAAAACAAAATCAAAATGTGTTTTGTAAATCGTTTTTAAAAATACTCTTAAGGAAGTACATTTCTTTAAGTTAGTTTGTGTGTTAAAAGATATAAATATCCTGGTCTCCAGAAAGCTTAACCATGTGTTTTTTAATCACAGTTGGTGTTTTCAATGATGATGTGATACAATGTAAAAACGAAACATAAACATGTGCGCTAAAAGCTCCTTCAATTAACTCCTTTTCAACCGCCCACAAGACTCAAAGCACATCACATATCTCCTAATCAATACAACTATCTCCCTTCTTTAACCAGCTACTACAAACAATACATATTTCATTACCTCTACGCAAAGCTTCCAGCAAAACCGGAGAAAACAGAATTTTCAGAAACAATCCCCTGGGCCTTTCCATATGTATAATTAAGTGCCGGAATCGAACAAAAACTATTCAAAAGGCCACAGCCAAACGCACATTTCCCCTCTATGCGACAAAATTAATCCCCGAGGCAATCTGGTTACGACTAAATTAAAGAAAATATTTAATATCACATTGCTGGGAGGGTATTTTTCTATTTATCCAATTTTGATATGGTCGTGAAGAGGCGGGTATCGGCCACTGGAGTGTTACTAATAATACAAGTCCGCTCCGCTTCTACTACTTTGGGCTTGTTGTTGACTCTGGGAAGGAGAACTGTCCCCCTAAACAAGATTTGGGGTGTGGGGAATTATTGGGGAGGAGATGGCTGCAATAAGTATGGCTTGAAGTATTTTGATTGTTGTATAGGAGTATGTGGAGTAATTGCGTTTTGTTTTGTTGGATGCAGTTACAATTAAATGATTTTCTAACATGTTTAATTAGTTAGACGAGGCTGGTTTTTTATTACGAGAGCAAAAATATAGTAATTTATTTTCTTTAATTAAACAGATTGTTTGTTTTGTTAGTGTGGTATAAAAATTAGTACTAGGGGATTGGGTTATTTATTCAACTCATTTTTTGCTCCTGAAAAGATGTAGTAGTTGGAATGTAATCTCGTAGGAATGTTTCTTCATTGATGAAAAACTGGTCTTGAAGGCCTTTATTGAGTTTTAGAAATCTTTTTTGAATCAAAAGAGATAAATTTTTGACCTTGCAATGATTGTGTTTCAGAAAGATCCTGTTCCAGTAGGATTGGAGTTTTTCGATCACACTGGCAGGTCTGTCAAATCTGGTAAAACCCCATTAATTTCTTCTGTATTTGATTCTTGGCTATTCTGAAGTTGAAAAATAAGGTATAGAAAACATAATTCCATCACAGTGAAGAAAGATTGAGATTTGAACAGTTATCTCAGTGCATATAATATCTTTGCGTTGGCGGGAATGAAACAAAGTTGCTCATTTGTAGACACCATAGCCTGTCGAAAGAAATTTGTTATTTTTTGCCAGTAATAATTGATTGGAAATGATGTATCTATAACTACAAATAGAAAAGTTAAATTATTTCTGAATTCAAACTAGATTTTTATCAGGAGCAAAACGAGAATTAAAGAAAAAACAACAGTAATACATTGAAACTGCACAACACCCACAAATATATTTTCGAAAATGTTTTTGAGCATTCTGAATACATGTTACTTAGTTTGTAGCTAGATTATATTTTAAATGAAAATTATACTGAGCATTATTGATCATTTGTAAAAAAATTCAATTAAATAAAAAGAATCAATTTACTGAGCTTGAAATAATTATTATTTGCACTCACATTATGTTAAATTCTGTGTTTGCGATTTAAGTGTATCAATACTACATATCGAATATACATGTATGTTGTATGTATATGCTAACTAAATGATTATGAGAAACCTTACTTTGAAATTTTAAAATATCTTTTTTAAACATATAATTTTAATTCGCGTTTCAATTTTAATTATAAATTCAGAAAATTACTTTTAAAAATTAAAAAGGCTTTTTTTCATGAAAACTATAGAATATGAAGAATGATAATAATTATCTTTATAAGCAGAAATCTGAAACCCAATGTCAGAAATGAGATACTTTTAAAAATATGTTTAGTACATATGCATTTTATTATTGCTTATTACATCATTCCCAAAATCATACTTTAATACTTCCCTACTTAAATGCTTCAATTAATTGGATAACAACTAAGCTTTGAAATATTTTACGGTACACTACAGGATACTTTTTATATGCAAGAAACAATTTATTTCTCATGTTGCTCTTTGCATAAAAATAATTGAGTAAAACAAATTCATGATCGACACAGGATTTAATCAAATAATATCCCTTTGTTTTAAAAAATAAATACCAACTAACAATTGCAATAAAAAACTATTCGACATTCTTACGCCAAATGCATATTTGTTTGTTTCGGGAGATAACTTTGTTATACAGCAATCTTTTTGTTTTGTCTCAATGGAATTTCAAAACGTT
Organism: Tetragnatha montana; assembly: GCA_963680715.1. Lineage (NCBI taxonomy): Eukaryota > Metazoa > Arthropoda > Arachnida > Araneae > Tetragnathidae > Tetragnatha > Tetragnatha montana. The sequence goes on from OY796681.1 coordinate 1,621,848, forward strand.
CTAAAAATAATTTATTTGTTTGAATGTAATTCGATTACATTTTTTAATATATATAATTACGGTAATCTGCCCTTTTGTTTTTATTAATGTCTCTGGAGGAAAAATAATTATAAATAATTTTAAACTTAGGTACATTTATTTTCAAATCGAATGCATATTTAGTGATTCCCCTTGAATTCAACCGTTCACCGATCCGCATCAGTGCAGATCCATTATTCCACCACGCACTTTCTAAAACCAGTTTCATATTTCAGGCGTTATAAGCAGTCTACTCTTAGAAGCCCACTACTATTCCATTCCGCTTGCGGAGATTGCAGATACCGGCGAGTCCCCGTAATTTCCTTTAAACTAACTACAATGCTTTACGCTCTCAAAATTGATTAGCATTGGAGAGATCCAGAATTGCCATGACACACGCATCCAGCTATCGTAAACCAATAAGCGAGAGCGTGTGATTTGAACCAGCCAATCAATGCCTTGCATTCATTAAAGGATAATGCGAAACTGTCACTGTTAAGATCATTTCTGATCGCGTTCCGTTGATTAACATGAATGAAGTAAATTTGGTTAAAGTAAGATAGTTTGCGGTATTGCTTGACCGATAGACTTGGGACAGGTTGGAGACATTGGGGTTATACACCGGACAATCAATGTGCGTGGTTTGAATACATATATGTGCATTTCCAAAATGTTTAGAAGACATGTCGGAATATTTTGGGTTTGGGTGCTCCTATACAAGAAGCTTAGGAATAACTAGGGGGTATGATACGTTAAATGCCAAAGTTCATGAGCTACGTATTACTAGATATTAGTTCAATTTAACAACTTATTGTGTATAAACTAATTTTGTTACATCAATCTATATAGTTAAATGAGAAGGTAAAAAGAAGAAAAATAAAATACATAATTTGTGTTTACAAACCTTATATCAGTGAAACCTATGATGCACTTTACATTTGCATATATGTTACGGGCAAAGTGATAAACCGGACATTATTAATAATGGCCGAAGTAGAGGTGGGCAATGTGATAAATTCATTGGCATTTATCAATGAGTATTTATCACATTGCCTGAAATACGTGGGCATTATTAACATATATTCAAAACTATCTTTATATCCTGGTAAAATTTTAAAACTAAAATTCCGAACGTTCCTTTAACGTCATTCTAGTGTGTAAACTCATTCCTACCCAAGAGGAAAATCCAAGAATTCATAACTATTCTTACCATCCAGTTTTAATAACACGGATCACGTAATCTACACTAACCATCAAAAAATACCAAACTCAAACATTTCAACAACTCAACTCAACCACGAACAGCAACAACCTCAGCGAGCGACCACATTCATACCCATAACGCCAAGCTCAGCCCCACCAATCCCACAATCTGTGCAAGCTGCTTCAACACCTTGAGGGGGAGAGGGCGGAATTTACACTCTCGGTATTGCCAGGGCCTTGTTTAATACTGCATGCGGAGGGATTCGCGGAACTAATGTTGGTCAGATGTAATGATTGTTTCTCGCAATGGCTGCCATTAATGATCACTAGCACCAGAGAATGGCCTTCATTAAAAGAATTCCTGTTGCGTTCCGGCTTTCTTTCGCCCCTTGTTTATGTTTCGGTATCAGTCGGAATTGTTGTCTGGGGCATCAGTGGGGCTGCCGATTTTACTTAACGGTGATGCGGATCTTGTTAACGCTTCTGGATTATGTAGCAGGCGTTGCGGTGCTATTTGTAGGATCAGGGGAATAGGATTTTTGATGTCTGGATTATTGGTGTTCTTGTGATGTATGGACTGGAAGGATTTGAAAATTATTATAATTCAGGTACTGCTTTGAATTTTTATCTGATTGAGAAATGTTAGGATACAAGTTTGAAAATATTCAAGAAATTTTATATAATTATGGTATAATATTATCATAATTACATAATTATACTAATTGATTATTATTAATAATTATTATAATTATAATATTATGATTACAAATTCTAGTTTGATATAAGTGTGATATATATCACAATTATTGCATTAATTTTACTTTAAAACTTGTTGTTTAAACATTTCTTCAATAATTTTTTGGAATAAACTCAAGTCAAGGTATTTTTTTATTTGAAAAAAGTAATATTGCGTTTTCAAATCCACGAGAAATTAGTGAGTTATATTTTATACTTCTGTCACTGCAGTATTTGTTCCCTAAAAGGGTTTAATAAATTCTAAATACATTATTTTTAAACAAACGCTTGGAAATATTTTCAGAATTACTGGAAGTTATTAACTAGGAAATGCTATACTTAGTAATATATATATTTTAATGAAATTCTTAATTGAAAGATTTCAATTTGTCACCTTAAACATATGCTAAGATTCTCTAAATAAAATTTACGATTTAACAGATTTTAAAACTTTATATCATTTGAATTTTTTTCTCTAAAGAAAAATCCGTTAGTTTTTCAGTTTAATAGTAAGAATTTTATACAAAAAAAAAATTTTGGGAAGGAATAATTCTGAATGGGGTAGGAATAATTCTGAATTCCTGTAGTAATGTGTCTCGAAAATTAACAAGAGAAATAACTCCAACAACCAGTAGAAATATCTACAGATTAAATTTTTTCTTTACAACTAAAAACTACCATATTACCGATAAAAAGTAACAAAACTGTAATTCACCAAATACTTACGATAAAAATTCCGCATGTTCAATCTAATCAAATCAGACCTGTAATTTTTTTCAAAAGTGAGTTCAGAAACCTCGATACATTTGTGCAGGAGAAAACACAGTTTTTATTTCATTCCATTAAACCGGAAGAAAAACACATTGAAAACCCTTTAACCTCTATCGGACACACCATGTCCTTCCGTTCTCGTCGCTTTTTCTTCTCTTCATTTCGCTTCAACTTTTCGGAACTTTCGGCGGAATGTTAACGTGCCAAGTCGAACGAAAATTCGAGAGTCGTGCTCCAGACGACGGGCCACGTGACAGTGACCGATGGGGCGGAAGTGACGTTTCGAAACGTCACCGAATCGGACACTAGATGACAGGAAAGGCTGTCCTCGGCTAAAAGCAAAGTGTACTTTAGTACAGAGTCTTTTGGGACTGACGTAAAACGTTTAAATCCCAATAAAAAAAAAAGAACGGAATTAGTTTTTTTAAAGAAAATCAAAGAAGAAACTTGAGTTTTGTTTATAAACGTCAGTGGTGTTTTGAATAGGGAAAAGACGGTCTATGTTAAGGGAAAAGTGATAAATATTCATTATTAAATGCCATTGAAGTCGTCACATTGTCCGCCTCACTTCGGGCACTATCAATGATGTTCGGTTTTCCACTTTGCGCGTAACATATAAAAGAAGTGTAAAATTGTTATTTGATTACTTTTTTAAAAGACGTAATATGATGAGCCTAAAATATTAATGTCACATCTGAAGAATTCAGTGTTCTAATTAATAGGTACTCTAAAATTTAATTTCTAGTAATTATGATAAATATTATAATAGTTGATATGTATTTGGTGTTTAGAATACATTTTTCATAACGAAATGCTAGACTTGCAAAGAATTTCGAATGTTCAGTAGGTAAGGTGTTTTTTTTTCCGAGATTTTGTTAAGGATATCAGGGAATAAACTTGAGTTGTGTCTCTAAACATAAAAAAAAATTTTGATATTGAAAAGGGTGTAAGAAGTAATCAGTAGAAATGTCACTTGATTAATTTCTAAACGGAATAATATGATGAACCAAACAAAGGTTTGTGGGTTGTCATTATTATATTCTAAAAATTTTATCTCCAGGAAAACACGGTAAATTTCGTAAGTATATAATTTAGTTCTAGATTACATTCTTTCATAACGTAAACGCTTAGCTTGCAAATATTTCCAAATAGCATGCAAATAGTTTACATGGCACTCTATCTTACAATTTTCTCCAATGAACTAAAGGGCTATAAAACTGGACCACCAATTTCCTATGTTTAGGAACTTTTTAGTCTCAGTTTTAACCCATTCATATTGCATTGAAACAGTTTAGGTTTACATCAGGTGTCGTCTTGCCGCCATTGATCACATATATCCATAAAAAAATGTTCCTTATAAAAACATCAATAGAATTAAAACCAGAAAATATTAAAAAAACATGACTTATAAAAAGTTATTATCAGGGTTTCAAGTAATTTATGGAACCTTTATAGCTGGAAATTGCATTAACATACATCCTTTTTTAACTTCAATCATTTTTTTTGTATAAACAACATGACCTTTAAAATATATTTTCTTAGAAATATATTTATTTTTAATAACATGTTTTTAGTTTTATTACTTAAATAGCACTTTTTAGTATCTCAAAAAATGCACTTATGCAGATAAAAAATTAAAAATATAATTTTGAAACAATGATAGCTGATTCTATGAATTATTTTGATATTAAATGAAAATTTTCTCGGAATACAGCTACAAAAATTGTTAGCATATACTTACTTGATTGCTGTTTCTTTATTATAATCTTTGAGTGAGAGTTCTTTAAGGTTGTTTGCTTTTCAGTTAATGCTAAATTTAGATTAATATCCTTAATTTTGATTTATTTTACTTAATTTATTTTAATTACATTGGAAATGTATCTTGCAGATATAAGGATTTTAGATTTATTCTTTCCATTCATGCTCACTTCATCTTTTTCAATTACATTTAAAAGTAATAAACATTTAATAACACGCAAGTTTGGTGCCGTTGTTGGTAGAGTTTTTTATCAGTAGATTCCTTTATGGGATCACTGCTCCGTACATATATTTAGATTTCCAATTACTAATTATTTTTGAAGAATGTGATGTTATTATAAGTCACCAGGATGATAAAAATACCTATAGCACAATATTAAGAATATATTGAGACAAAAAAGCTCTTTATAAGATAGTTTTCAAAAGGTGTGTCTTTCACCTGCAAATTAATTTCAAAAGGGTATAAGCAGGCACAAAAAAGTTGACAAAAAACAGGTATTTTGGGGTGGTAGGGGGGTAACAGAAATTTCTGAACGATATAATCCAGAAATTTTGTGTAATTTTTAAAGTAAAGTTTTAGAGAAATTATAAAGGTGTGAAAAATATTCATTAAGATTATTTTCTTATTTAAGAAATGTTTAGTTTTCAGCAATGCATTCATGCTGTTAATGTTAAATTCATACAAAACTTGAATGGCCTAATTTTTTTTTGAAAAATCAGATTGTATGGTGGATGGCCGGTCATAAAAATCCCCGTTACAATAAGAACTTTTTTCATTTTAATATTTTTTTTCTACTGAGTAGCAGGAAATATTGACTCATTGATTGACTTATTGATTGTAGAGGAAAAAACCCCGGGGGATTCCAAAAATATAAAAAAAAACATACATGAGGGAATACGGGTATCAATCAATCAATCAATCAATTTAAGGTCTAATTGCAGAGAGGTATTTGAAATGTTTCTTAAATATTTCTTTATGAGGGGCAGGTACAAAGTAAAATTTTTGCTTTCGGAAATCATATGAATTAATAGAACTGACTGTGTCTCGAGGCGGGAACTTCCATATGAAGACCAGGGGGCCTACCACGAGCCTCTCGACAAAAATAACGACACCCTTACTTCTTCCGTGTCGAGAACGCTGAAGAAGCAAGCAAGTTGTCGACACCACACTGTCGCGGAAGGTTATCCATAGGAAATAGCATTAGTGATCGCAAGTGAGGTCGAGAGTATGGGCTCACTTAACAAGAGGGTCTACCATCAGACTGTCGGGAAGTTTTTAACTGTCGTTAAGTGGTATCGAGAAAGTGAAAAACTCAACGACACCTCAAGAGGTGTCTATATCTTGTTAACGACACGAGAACAAGCTCTTTTATACGCTATAAATTATGTGTATTGTTTACCCTGTTATCATTGCACGTTTTTTGAGATACTTAAAGGTATTTTTAAAGTAAAATTGGCTTGCATTATTTCTTTTTTTTAAATTATCAACTTAAAAATCGGGCCGGTTTTATGTACTAAAAATTAAAGTCGATTTGTGGGTTTTATTTATTAAGAGAATTGAGGATTACTCATACGTTTTTTTTTTCAGATAATACATAAACAATCGTGCATCCAAAAAGCAGCTTTAAAATGATTATCTGATTTAAAAAATTTTAATCAGAAATAATCACCGTGGTGATGGGAAAAAATTTTCTTCTTTATCCAAAACTTGTTTTTTTTGCGATTAAAAAATTGTTATCAATTGATAACAAAAATTTCCTGAATTTAAGTTTGTCCTCCGTTATATGTTCGTAAAGGTATTCGTTTTAAGCGTCTTAATCTTTTTACGATCATCCCTTGTTTAGAGTGGCGAGAATTTTGCTCATGAAAAAACGAGTTTCTTCCCTTGCGTTGGTGATCATTTCAAATTACGCCAATGTAACTTAACTCCCCGCCTATTTCTGACGTACAAGATGACGAAAACTTTTTACACCAATCAAAAGCGTTATTTCTTCTCGACACCTATACTCTCGAACTCAGTTGCAATCGGTAAAAGCTTGCATTTGTCGACATTCAAAAACAACATCGTCGTGGTAGGCCACGGTAGGCCATCGACAATTTGATCTTGTTTTTTCAGCATTCCCGACACCATCGTGCTGCCATCTATAAATCGAAGGATGAAATCCACATGAAATCACTTCTGTGGTTATTCTACCTCCAGACTCTTTTTACTGTATTAATTTCAACTTGAACCTTGTAAAAATATATTTTAAAAATGAAAGAAAAAATATTCCATCATAAATAAGTACCCAATGACGTGTATTTTTATGAATAGAATTTTCATCTATTTCATACAAAGCAAATAATGGCGGCGATTTGGGCTATTTGCAATGGAAGATCTGATGACTACGCAGAGAAAACATAGTTCCTACGCAAAATAAAAATATTGTTTCATCTATAGGTTGAAAAGTAATTCCTAAGAGCGCTTTTTAATGTACAATAGCTATTAATTTGAAAATAATGCTACAGCCCTCGATAAGAGGTGTCGTAGAGCTTTTTCGCCTCTCTGTCGTTTTCTCCTCTAGGTTTCTTCTCTCATGGTAGGACCTGTAGTTAAGTTTGAGGCGCATCACGTGACTGTCGATAATTTCGACAATATTAACGATAACGACACGCTGGTGGTAGAGCCCCAGGGTATTAAATACAAACAACTGACTCACATTTAAGAGAACTTTGTCAGGAAAAAATCGTAAAAACTTTTTTGTAGATTAATTAATGGTTTTATATTGCTCAAATAATCCCCACCCCAAATTATTATTCCATATTCAATACGTGATTTAACCCAAGCAAAGTAGAGTTTTAAGAGCAGTTCAAGATTATATATATCAGAGATTAGATTATATATATAAGAGGGTATATCATGGTAAATAAATAATTGGGATAGATCATGGCCACCTAAACTAATAAGGCCGTAGAAGCTTGAAATCTGAGTGATGTCATGCCTTCTCTTCCACGTCATCGACGCGTTTAAGACAACAGCGCAACTCCGGTCTGGAATCTTGATGGCCCCACCCTTTACAGCCTGATTGGTCTCCACAACTACGGTGAAAACGTCACTTGAATTAGCCACACCGACACACGTGCCGAATATTTCAGATGGGAGAAAGTTTGATCTGAATTAGGATTGATTTGACTTAGGATTGCTAAGAATTACTCTCCTAATGACAGATGGGGTTAAAGAGCAGAACAATCCTGATCTGAAATTTGCACACAATCCTTGGATTGGACACCTTAGATTGGACCTAAAACCAGCAAAATCTTTCTGTTGATGATAACATTGTAAAACTGATTGAAAAGAGGAAACATCAGTTAATATTTAACCCCCCCCTCCATTGTAATCGTAAATTTGAATGCTTAAAATATGTCCGATCATGAGTTTTAAACCAGGCCCGATTTTTACAATTTTATTCAAAATTTAATCATTAAACCAGATTTTAGTAATCACTGATCAAATATGATCATTAAAATTAACTCTGCATAAAACCATTTTCAGGTCTTAAGGGAAACCTCTTTTTAGTTCTGCAAAACGAAACTACAAAACATAAAATTGTTTATAATAGAGCACGGAATCAACTTGAGGTTCGCGATCTCTAATTCACTTTCTCACTTCTGAAATATTCGACACGTGTGTCGGTGTGGCTAATTCAAGTGACGTTTTCACCGTAGTTGTGGAGACCAATCAGGCTGTAAAGGGTGGGACGATCAAGATTCCAGACTGGAGTTGCGCTGTTGTCTTAAACGCGTCGATGACGTGAAAGAAAAGGCATGACATCACTCAGATTTCAAGCTTCTACGGCCTTATTAGTTTAGGTGGCCATGGATAGATACACATTACAACAAGGAAACGAACCGAGGAGAAGGGAGATAGATATGAACAGATAGAGGGAGATAATTTATCTTTATTTTAATCCACGAATTTAACAACATTTTCTCTCCTCCCCAAGCAACGCCGGGTATATCTGCTAGTAAGTAATAAAGACAGAAAGTATATCGAAGAAATGAAGAATTTAAACAAAACCAAAAGCTGTGAACAAAGTGCTAAATGTGAAACTAAACTACTAATTTTATTTCAGACGGAGGGTTAAATATATCTTATCTTTATTTCAAATTTCATCGTGAATAGTGGCGTCAGAAACAAAATCCGAGGGGGATATCGGTGGTTTTTTTTTGGGGGGGGGGCATAGGGCAGTTTTAGTACTCTTATAACTGTATAAATTTAGTACTTTAGTACTCTTAAGAAAGAAAATTTCTGAATTTAGTTAGATATTATGACAATTTATTTTCAAACCTCCACTTTGGCTACTCCCCTGGTTCTGAGTATTATCATTACACTGATATAACCACCTGCATATATTTACATTATTTTCGAATTAATACTACACAAACGCCATACTATACAATCATTAACCAGTCCCTGGAATACGCTTCATTCGGAGCACCACTCATACAACCATACCCTCATAAATACCTCCTCCAAACCATCCCTAACCCCAAATTCAATATTCCAACTCGTTTCCCACTTTCAAAACCACCCTTCATTCATCCCCAACCAGAGCGTAATCCCTTCTCCACCTCCTCCCATTTCCGCTAAGTTCATTAACAATAGCAAACCCACTGAAGTTGGCTGTTCACCATAGCTGTTTATGACCAGGGATGATTCACTAAATCTGACGATTTGATCCGAGGGTCTAATTTGGTGGGGATAGCGCCCCGGGAGGGATACGGGATGGATGTATCTTTCCATAACCCTCTTCTCGACCCGTCGCAATCATAACAGCCCTCGGCAGCATAACATTCTGCGTCAACGTTGACATTCTGGGAAATCTCGGATGCGTTATAATAGAGAGGCGACGCGAAGGTATTGTCAATCAGTCGATGCTTTGTGCTTTCTCATTACGCGTGAAAGTTTATAACTATTTTTGACTTCCTATGTGTGCGAGTGTGGATGATTTCATTGAGCTCCGGTGTTCAATCGATGAGATGTTTTCATGCATATCCGATTCCTCGTAACTCTATTCAAAGAAATTGCCTTGCAAGATGATTTTGATAGGATTTTGCAGTTGAGTAAAATTGCATAAAATGGGTTAGAAATAAACCCTCTAAGCTTTGTACGCCTTAAAACTATTTTTAGTCTTTGATGGAATTGAGGTGTTTTCTGAAACAATGAAAACTTCACTTTCAGAAAAAAATTAGTGAATCTCGGTAAGATTGTCACCTAAGTGGCACGTAGTCGCCATTGTGGGGATTTTTTACGCTCTATATTATTATTATAATTCTAGTGGAGTTAACTGATTGTTGCATAATTGTCGGGCTGTCTAGGGTTGAAATTATCAATGCAATGCAATACATATTTATTAATTAACGACGTAAAACTGTTTTTGGGAATAATTCATTAATTTTTTTCAGTAGTTTCTTAATAACCTGAGCTGGTGAACCATTCTCTGACTCAAGTCTGAAAAATTTAAAAAAAAAAATCTTTAAAGCATTGTATATAAGCGTTTTATCGCTTTTTGTTCTCAAAGAATTTTCAAAAATTAGAATCACCATGCTCCATTTTATATTAACGTTTAATGCTCAAAATATTCGGGTATCTACTTTGTTATTAATGAATTATAGAATTTTCCTGAGTTTTAAATTTACTGCCGAATCTTAAACACTGGTAAAAATGTTACCTTATTTCATTGCTAAATTGATTTCATAAATTTTTGCCCTCCTCTGATATGTGACCGAGCATAGAATTCATTCACTACTGTTAATCTCTTAGTGGGGGGAAAATAAGATTCAAACTAATAGAAGAGATGGTCGACATTTCCACGGAATGAAATTTTAAAAAAGAATGGACTCTAACCGTCTGACGTCACACGGAACCAACACGTGACCTACTGAGCTTGCGATTGGTTACCACAGATACTACACTAGTAGATTTACTAGTGTAGGTATCTGTGGTAACCAATTGCAAGCTCAGTTGTAGGTCACGTGTTGGTTCCGTGAAGTCTCGAACCAGATAGGCGGTTAGAGTCCATTGGTATAGCAGAAGATTACTATAATGGGTATAAATGGTTTTCTACATGCCCAACCTCATTTAACATTCTAACAACATTTTTTAAATCAATTACAGGGGCTCTACTACCAACCATGTGGGTTCCTGCGGAAACGGGTTTTTTTGCGAGTCACGTGGTCTAACCCGACGGCTTTCTCCTTAGGACTACTACGATCTGCAAAAAGTGGGGAAAGATTCCCGCAAAATAGAGTTGGCCGACGGGTTTCAACCCACCACCTCTTGACTAGGTGAAATGGAATTCCCACGACGGATTTCTGCTTTAGCTTTTTAAGTACGAGTATGTTGATGTTGAGGATTTTTATTGAAGGCTTGTTTTTATAATTTTAGTCATGTTTTACAAACTAATTTTTTTCTTATACATTAACCACAAAAAAACAGACTGTCAATAAGTAGCTTATTTAATTTTTATCTTTAATTATTATTTTATAGAAAAAATATATTACTTGAGAAAAATTATTTTAACTGAATCAATACAACACAAAGAATGATTTTAATTTTTAGAAAAATTGAGGCATGGTTTTTTTAGTAATCTCACTGTCATAATTTTTTTCAAACCTTATATTGATCTTAAAATTTGGCAAAAGTAGTTATAGAAACAAGAATAAAAATTTTAGTAACTGATAGGGTAAGTAATTGATCATTCATAGAACGGGCGCTCATAAAATACATAAATGATTTCTACTTACGTACTTAGTTAAAAATATATTTAAATTGTTCAAATTTGGAAATATATTTACTGATGTTTTACCACAAAACGTAAGAACTTTAAAAATATTTAAAAGTAAACTTTTTTTCTTAAAAAATTATTTTATCTTAATTTATAAGAATAAAGACAACTATTTTAGGGGGAAAATAATTCTTTCCATATTTTTTACACCACAAAGCAATTTACTAATCGCTTAAAAAAGCTTGGTTGAACCTAACAAAGATTTACTGTAACAATACTTAAAGGATTCTAATAAATAAATATTCTAAAATAATCTATTTATAATTAATTCTAATTAATTAATAGGTTAAAATATTCTATTATAGAATATTTTTAATACCTGTTGCTCCTATATTAAATTAAATAGTAGTTTTAACATGTTCATATTATTGAACCTTTCTTTCTTTCATTCAATAGGTACTTTCTATATGTGCTAGTAGATGGCGCTCCAACGTCTTTGTAAAATACCCGGGAAGTCGAAAAAGTAGGCTTAACTAGTGCGATGTAAAAACTCAAAATACGTCAAATTAAGTCATTTAATACGCGGTTAAGTATATAAAAAGCTTATAAATGGCAATTAAAGCATTATGTGGTGTACAAAATCCCTTTTTCTTGTTGCAATTTCGTTTTGATTGATCGATGAGAACCCGTCGTGGTGGGTAAAATAGCCTCGAACTCATAGAGTTCCCACCATCACTCGACGACGGAAAGTGGTGTGCTCGAAGTAGTCCTTTTCTTCTCCGACGAGTAGATGTGGGTTTTTAGCCGTCGGGTTTGGTGGGAACGGGTTGGAACCCGGCGCGTGCACGTAGTAGGGCCCCAGGGAGGAGTAAATGTATTGGATTTTTTTTTCGTGGGGTTGATGTCGTATTATACCTCTAGCGAATTAAAATTCGAAGTGGTTATTTCCACGAAGTTTGAAGCATGCGCAGTATTAGGAGTCTGTTATTACGTGTTTCATAACACTAAAATTGTGTTATTGAACAATCCTTGCAGTGTGCGTCTAGTAACCTAATGGTTCCCGGTTCGACCCTAGGCTGTTACCTTTGAGTATATTTTGCTTAAGTTTAACTTGTAATTTTTCAGAAGTAGCGATATTAGTTAGAGTAGAATTGTTACCTTCGTGGTAATAACCAATGCCATTAAATTTACAGTTGTGATTGAAATTCAGAATGTTGACCAGATTCTACTGCTTTCAAAATGTTAATATCTATTTTCCTTACAGCTTCATCGAATGGACAGCGGTCGAACAGCACTGTTCGCGATACTGCATACACTGCTCACTTTCTCACTTCACTTGCGTACCCCACCCACCCTGGAGCAAGCAGTAACTCACCTTGGGGCAAAACCCCATTTGCAATCAAAGGCTCTTAGTTTAATGAAGGCACAATGCACAGTAATTCGGAAACCTCCGCACTTGAGCTCGAGAGTCGCAGAAATGGTCCCCCAACTCCACAATTAGCGTATGAATCTAAACGTCACTTCCCCGTTGACATTTATGTCATGTCCCCGGCCGCGCCGTCGAGGCATGCGTTTCTCCACTGCATTACGATCGAGACAGCCGCTTAAGGGCTCTTCTGATGCTAGGAGAGAGAGAGATGAATACCGTTAATGGCAAGTGTAGAGATTCGCCTCAAAACTCGAGTTTGCATGCATTTCGTACGGATTCGAGGTTTTATGAGTGCTGAGCTCGAAACGGATTCGTTCTGAAAAATGCGGAAACCGAGGGTGATTTTGAATGGACATGTTGATTTGCGAAAGCTACACCAATCAATAACATAAACAAGCATAACATAACATCGCATTAACATAACATGACATGACATAACATAACATGGTATTAATATAACATGACATGACATAACATGACATGACATAACATGACATGGCATTAACATGGCATGACATAACATAACATGACATTAACATAACATGGCATTAACATAACATGACATGACATAACATAACATAACATAACTTAACATAACATAACATGACATGACATGACATGACATACAGACATAAATATATTAAACGTATATTTATGTAGTCTTTTTAAAGAGTTTTCTTAATGCTAATGCTAACAACATAATTTTAGACATGTTAAAATAACTGCCTTCTTATTGCTTAAGTATCACTCTGATCTGAATCATATCAAATCCATGAGATGCTTCTATCTAAATACCTCCAAGACCAAATTAGACCTCATCATCCTCATAAGGTCTCCGAGAAACACTCAGTTGATTAGATGTGGTGAAGTGACCTCTTCAACATTACACTTGGTAAAAACTGGGAAGGTCCTAGTACCATCGGATAGTTCAAGTTATAACTAAATATTACTTGCTTTCATCGTCTGATATAATCTTCCTAGACACGGTATTTCAACAAGGCCTCCTAAACTCGTCACAGAAAGATTTTTTTTTCAGTTGAGTACATAAAAAACGCACGAAGAACTTTACTTCACTGACCAACAGTTTTCGAGAAAATCGCGATAGAAAGAGTTATGACGTCACATCCGGTTAAGGCTTAAAAGGCTTATGAATAACTTGAAAATGCTATTTATAATAGATGTTTGAAAACTAAGATGATAAAAATATCCATTGTGCATACATTCACGCTCCGTCGAATGAAATAATTTAGTTTATATCTTATATGACGTCACATTTTTTTCGAAAAATAAAAGTCGTGGAGGTATATTCCTTTGGGAATTTCATGAACTCCTCACAAGGAATCAAACTATGAAAAACTTTTAGCAGGACATTCTGAAAGAGCCGCATATTTTTAATCTTCCATGTTTACCTCATACAGTAAATGTAATAACAAGCTCTATCAAAACATTACCAGTTTAATAATTAAGTGATAGTTTTAGTTTAAAAGTATATTGTTTGACACGATTTCAAAATAATTTGTAACTTGAAAGCGTTTTGAAAAGTAACGTTTAGTGATAGACCACTACAAAAATCAGTGGAAAATAAATGAAAAAGGCATTCAGTACTTACAGAAAAAACTTTAATAATAAATTATACTCAACTAACTAAAAATAATCGAAAAAAAAAGATTTGTCATTAAAAAAGTGAAACAAATTTTAATGAAAAATGAATGCATATGAATTTGCTTTTGGCACACTTCAAATGTATATAGAAAATAAAATAAAAACTTGTAAAATTTAAAACATATTGGATTTCAGTATATCCGGTATAATTTGGAGTATTAATTTTATTACAAAAGTCTGAAAGCTGTCTCGAATCTCGATCTTGATAAATAGTAGAAAAACGTTTATCCTTTCTGTTCAGGATCAATAGAATAAAAGCTAAGTAAATATCAACCTGTTAAAGTGGAAAAGAGAAAAGCACCAAAAACAAAAAAACGAAATTCTGTCAGAACCGGTTTTCTCCGCCTGACAAGACGTATAGATAGGTTCTAAATCAATGTTAACTCATGACAGCAGAAATTAATCTTCAAACACCAAATTTGATAGTTATCGATCCTTTCATTTCTTCGCAAACACAACATCAATTTTGAGAGTAAAAAACCTACCGTCGTGTCTCTGAAACTTGATGTAGATTTATTTTGATGTGCTATATTTAGTTGGCTAATTTCTCTGATAAGGAATCAGCTTCCATTTGCTTCAGTTTCTGTATTTAGAAATTGTCTGTTCATTTTTCTGTAACTTCCGACATTTTTTTTCTATTTTTTGTAAAATTTTATTTATTGTTAATTTTCAAAGTTACAGTCAGTCATAACTTAAAACATGAATCTGGTAGTGTTTTTTTAATTTGCCCTTTGTGTGCAGCCTTACGAAGGTCCTGAATTCGAAAGCAAACATTACAAGTAAAAACACCACGCTCTCATGGTTTACCAAATAATAAGGTAATTAGAATATTTGTTCAGGAGTCTCTACTATGTATGCTATAAAACATATTTATGCACATATGGACATTCTAAAATGATACAATTTTATTTTTTCCTGACTTTAAAATGACTGTTTAATTTTTATAATATTTTTACAAACACATTTACTTATACAGGGTGTTTCAAAAGTCCGTTTCACGGCCTTTATTTGGAACCAACGTCTCCTAGGGTTCTGGAAGTAAGGTCTACCCCTAGGTAAGTGACCCTGGAGAAAGCACCCCATTGAAAGGACATACAGCGCCCCTGGCGGCGAAATAAAAAAGTTTAAAAAATTAATTAAAAAACTAAAGGAGATAGAGCTAACACCTCAGTGAGAGTATTGTTGCCACTGTTATAAGTAACTCACTGAAAAAAATTTCATGAAAATATCGTGAATATTCACGGAGATATTAGCATGTGAAAATAGCCGTTTTTCGGGCATCAAAAAAGGAAAAGTTCGGAAATTTGAAAGTTTTTCAGAGTTATTATGTAGTTTTGTATCTTTTTAGTTAAATGAAGTAAAATTTTAATCAAAAAATAAAAAAAAAATTTGTGAACTTTTTCCTTTTTGATGACTGAAAAAGTGCTATTTTCACATGCTAATATCTCCGCGAATATTCACGATATTTTCATGAAATTGTTTTCAGTGAGTTACTTATAACCAGCGTTTCTCAACCGGGGTTCTGCGGAACCCTGGGGTTCCGCGAGGCCTTCTCAAGGGTTCCGCGAGAAAATTCGAAAAAGGTGTTAAAAAAAGATAAAACGAAAGATCCAAGATCCCCCCGAAATTCGGATTAAGGGTACCCGAATGAGTAAAAACCCTGTTTTTTAGGGTAAAATTTCAAAAAAAATTTCTGGGGGAGGACCCCCAGACCCCCCCTTTTTGTACTTTGAACTCGGTTAGTTAAATTTATTTTCATATTAAGTTCAGCAAAATGAGAATCCTATATAAAAATATATTAAAAAGGTACATTAAACTTATTAAGTATGCAAAAGATGGACTTAGAGATAATTTTAGGCTTCCTCCCCGATGCAAAAATCTAGCTTTGGGCCTGATAATTACTTAATTTCCTTAAAGGATATTTGGGCCCCTCCCGAAAGAAATTTTCCTTGAAAATACCTCAAGTATGTAGTTGGCCCCCAAACTGCTGTTTGATAGTTAATGCGGCCCTCGGGCTGAAAAGTTTGGAGACCCCTGTTTTAAGATACAGTGGGGGGGGACAGGGGTAAGGCCTTCCAATGGTTAAAATGCCCAATGGCCGTTAAAAAGGACTATCCAAATATTCAAAGAAAAGCTATTAATATACTATTGCAATTTTCCACATCATATATGTGTGAACCAACCTTTTCTTGTTTAAAAAACATAAAAAGTAAAGAAAGAAATAGTCTTCTTTCTATTGAAGACGAGATTCGGGTATGCCTTTCGAAAATAAGACCCAGAATTGAAAATATAATTTTGAAAATATAATTAATATTTAATAATTGTTTTATTTTTTTTTAAACTTGCTAAAATTGTTTAGATACTTAAAATTGTATTTTCAAAACCTTACAGCTGTATTCTAATGATTCTAATAAATAAATATAGTAAATAAACGATTTCTTCTTTATTTATTTTCCGTTTTATGTAATAATTTGAAAAATAGTAAGAAAAATATTTTTACATGGACGCTAGGGTTCCGCGGAACTTAGGCATTGTCGAAAGGGTTCCGTGGGAGTAAAAAGGTTGAGAAACGCTGCTTATAACAGTGGCAACAATACACTCACTGAGGTATTTGCTCTATCTCCTTTAGTTTTTTAATTAATTTTTTTAACTTTTTTATTTCGCCGCTAAGGGCGCTGTATGTCCTTTCAATGGATTTTCCAAGGTCACTTACCTAGGGGTAAACCTTACTTCCAGGAACCTAGGATACCTTGGTTCCAAATAAAAGCCGTGAAACGGACTTTTGAAACACCCTGTATAAGAAATTAATAACAATTTAATTTTAAGTAATGAAATAATTTTTATTTCTGAAATAACACAAAAAGAAACGAAAATTTTTCCCAAATTATACAAATATAGATGGATTAATTGAGAGTTTCTTAATAGAATGAATTAATTTTTAACGAGCCCGACATTGCGTAGCCGCTTACTAGTAACGCAATGTTTCCCGTAGATCTCGAAACCAAATAAGAAATATAAGGTGTTTTACTTTAAAAATTTAGTGGTGAGTGTTCAATTTTAGATTCAATTCAATTTTAGAGCAAAGTTACCAAAATTGTTTTTTAAATAACTATAGGGTGCTACCGCCCCCTGCTCGCTATCGCTCACCAACCCCCGTAAACTGCTTAAGCTAGATCTTTTGGATTGCTTTCTCACCAAACCCCCCAGCTCACTGAACTTAACTCACTTTATAAAACATATTAATAAAAAATTAGCAGAAGAAATGCCAACCAACTTTCCAAAAATACGTCACAAGTCTTCAAACACTTTCACTTTAAATTAACATTCTTCGCTAACATTGAAAAAAGAACACGTTATGAGTATATACAAAAGAAGACATGAAAGCAGAAAGCATAAGGCAAAAGAAGTTGATTTCGACTTTAAAAATTATGTTAAAAAGTAGTATTGTTGTTTTTTGGATAAAAATTATTTCTCACTTCTAGGCGCATTATTGAAGTCGGTCTCTTTTTTGTTAAAAATTAATTTATTGAGAAGAAGATTCTGATGATATTTTGACCCATAAAACAACATAACATCAGGCCTGCAACCGAGAAATCTAATTTATTGATTAGTTCAAGTTGATAAATATTTTAACTTTTAAGAGAGTCTTATTGATGGTGATGACTTGAGACGCTAATTTTTTATTAATATGTTTTATAAAGTGAGTTAAGTTCAGTGAGCTGGGCTTTGTGACGAAGCAATCCAAAAGGTCCAGCGTAAGCAGTTTACGGGGGTTGGTGAGCGATAGCGAGCAGGGGGCGGTAGCACCCTAGTTATTTAAAAAAAAAGATATCGTAACTTCGCTCTAAATCTAAAATTGAACACTCACCACTGAATTTTTAAAGTAAAATATTTATATTTCTTGAATTCATTAATTGAATTGATAAATTCAGTATTAACATGTTCACACAGGAAACATTGCGATGCTAGTAAGCAGCTACGCAATGGAGATTAAAGAATATGAAAAAAACGAGTCAGAGCTATGTATATCAATGTCATATTACGTATAATTATTATAAGAGGTCTTTTTATTAGGGGGTTCAATTATTTTTCCGTCTCAAGAACGTTTTATAATGTGATATATCAGTATCAATGAGTGTTCCCTTAATCCAATGGACGCTCGAGAAATACACTATTACATATTAAAAATGATCTTCAGCAATGGATTTTAATATGTACTTCTGAATGTATGAACTATTTTATTGTGCTCCAGGGTTTCGATTTAATGAACACTCTTGATTGCCAAAACCAGTTTCAATGACTAAATTTTGAGTAATATCTAAAAAATCGGGCCAGGTTTGAGGCATAAAACTATCGTGATTGGATTTTGATCGGAATTACTAACGATTAAAAATCTTGATTACTCAGATAATAATCATTAATTAATGATGGAAAATATTTCGATCTAAAAAATAAAGCAATCAGCGCCAAAATAAATAGTTCACTTCTCGCAGAAACAGCCATTTTTATTTTCCGAGGATAGGCGTTCTTTCCAGTATTTTTCAGAATATTCTAGGTATCTATCTCTCCATTGGCGATTTGGCTATCTTTCTTGCGGCAAAAGGGATTTTATTTTTTTTGGTACGAAAAATAAAACAAAAAAAATCATTCATACTTATCATTAAAATTATAATCACCAGTACTGACTTGGAAACGAGTTTTTCTTTTCTGATCACCAAACGATGATTTGTGTTTGATGAAAAACTCTGCCGGATTAAAAAAAAAGAGTCAGATAAAAATTTTGATCCGATGTTAAGTTCTTTCTCCGTGTCCAAAATTAGTAATTTCAAACCCTAGATTATGTAGTACTAGTTCATTAAAGAGGGCGACTTTATTACAAAATACCAGGGTAACATGAACACAATCTCCAGAAATATCACTGCCTCGCACATCTAGCCTCTTGAAAGCAAAGTAATCAAGCTTTTTAAACTCCCGTTTACTAATTAAATCGTCAGTTAGAAGAAGGGAATAAGTCCTCGCTCTACACATGAGTGTAACCCCCTATAGGCAGATATAGCCCCTTGAATTTGCGAAATCGATGTCCATTCATTGTATTTTTTGATTAAATTTGGAATTTAACTTAATTTGTCTTTCTTTTCTTATTCTTTGGCCTGTAAATTACCTGTATGATTGGCCTGTATGATTTTAAATATTAAAACTATTGTTTAGTGTAAAAGCCATTTAAAAATTGAAAACTATACTTCATAAGCCTATCTTTGCTTCAGAACACCTCGAAATTTTTAACCTTAGAATCCATGTATGAGGGAACCCTCCTTATGAAACTTAGTAGGAGGAATTGAAGGGGTATTAGCTTCATTTTTATGGCAAAATCTCAAAATCGTAATTTTAACCAAATTTTGGTACTGAGCCCCTACATAAACTGTCTTTAATGATTGAATTAAAAAAATATTAATATTTATTTTAAAAATTTTATGCTGTAAAATATCGTATTCTTAATACTTGCTCCATATGTATAACAGTAGGCATGATTTACTTGTTAATCTATATCTATAAATAAAAAATAAACATCCCTATCCTACCTATATGTATTACTTTTTCGTTTGATTTTCGAATTTGACTTTATGATTTACCCTATATGTTATTATTTTTTAATCTCATGTCTTATTATCCATTTAAAAAAACAACAACCTCACTTTACAATTTCGAACTAAATCATGCTTTTCAGTAGAAGGAGACGATTTTTGACACGTTTTAAAAATCCGTGAAAATACCTATTTATAATTAGGAAGTGTCTATTTGGACGGTAAAAACGGCAGTCGGCCCATGCGCCGTAGGTCTCGCGGTTACGTAGCAGTCCCGGCGCTTAGTGGATCTCCAATCAGAACAGTTGCCGTGGAAATAAGGGTAGTGTTTAGTTGTATATTGATCGTCCAAATAGACAATGCCTTATAACTAATGAAAAGTCAAAGTTTTTAATCATGTCTCTAAAGAATGAAATAATATATTTAAAACATACCTATATATGCCACCAAGCATAAAGATAGGAAGAAAGACTAAAAGAATGGCGCCGTCAGGATATTGTGGTTTATAGTTATGAGGCGGTTATGCTTGTCTAATAACTCCGAATGCCCAACTTTCTTTTCGACTTGGAGGTTTGCAAAAGCAGATTCTTTTTATTTGTATCGATCCACGTCAGCAGTTTTGTTAAGGACTTTCAGATCCATCAAAGACTTTTGAAGTGGAGTCAGATATTTCAGCTTAGAAGTAATGATTTGTTTTGAAGACATTTTAAAAGTAAGAGTTTGTGTATTCAATTTTTAATATGAGAGATCACTGGTACAAACATTCATTCCTGCATTAAATACTATATCGTTCTCAATATTGTAAGAAATAAAACATATCCTGTATTATATACATTTTAAATGAATAAAACTTCCCCGTATTAAAGGTTAACTAAGTCGAATAATTCTAAATTTTTCATCCAACAAATTTTATAAAATTAACATATCTTGTCAACTTATTAATTTTTATTTGAGATAAATACAATTTTTTGGTAAACCAACGATGAAACAAAGTTTTATTTAAGAAAGATATTTTCATTTATTTTGTTTAACCGAGTTAACAACCATTACTATGCTAACTAATAACAATTTCATATTTATTCAAATTTTACCTGTATTTACACTTATTACCATCCTAAGTTTTGTTTTACTGATTAATATTCATCGTAAAAGGTACGAGGTGTACAACATTCTGTGTCAGATTTTTCATGAATAATAAAAACGTTATTATTAGTGATACAAAAAAGGATAGAAGTGTGCCAACAGAAATGGATAAAATACATTAATATGAAATATAATTTGAAAAGATCACTTAAAATATGTTTTATGAATTTAACATGAAATTACTCTAAAAAAAGTAAACATGTAATAATAAATATAAACTCCCATGAACATTAATAATTTGTTTAATTTAAGGAGTTTATATAGCGCAGATGATCTGTATGGTTATTAGAAAAATGTTGGACCATAGATAATTAACTTAATTTTTTATATTCCCCCAGGACATAACTTCCCTTCCAGAAATGCGTTAGTTCTATTTTATTTCCCTGAAAACATAAACTAATTTTTAAAGAAGTGAGTGCAGAAAATAAATTTATTCACTAAACATTCCATCACCAGGCAAACCATTTTTAAGTTTGGAACATCGTTGCAGTATTTTTGCTTTGAAGAAAATTCCGAGACTATTTTTCAAGATTAAATGGGGATTAACTTACTAGGATGATGACTTCCAAGTTTTTTTCCCTCGGTTCTCTGCAGCATTTTTAAATCGCGTTTTTTTTATGTAAATATCGCAAATTGCATTCATTTGAAAGAAGAGCGCGAGCGGGGTGAATGTCAGAAAATAAACGCATAGGTGCCATCACAGCGTATATTTTTATTTTACAGTTAGTCTCATTTTTATGATAGTTATCTCTTCAAAAACACCGCATAAAAAGTATACCTAAAATTGAAACGAGATGATGCTATCATTAAGTTATTTTTTAATGCCATAAGCACACTCTTTTTGGTTATTGGGAATTTTGCTCTGCGTTATATAATTTGTTGTGTTTATTTCCTCTTAGTGGAAATGTGGTAAAATTTAAGAGAAATTGCATGGGAATAATCCTGAAGTTAATACTGTATTCTGCTTCCGTAGTTTTACTTTAAAAGTTAAAAAATGGTTTATGTAAAGTAGAAAGGTTACGGGATAAGATTAAATTTTCTTTAACTTTACACAGAGGGTCAGTATCTACTTAAAAGTAAAGTACACTTTGTTTTTTTTAAATTGTTTTTTTAGGCTGTAATAAAATGCCTACATACACTTCATGTTTTCATTTTAACTTAAAATTTTATTTGTGTAATAAAAGCATTCTATTTTTTACATAAAATGCGTTGCATTTAAAATAATTGAATAAATTTGGAAATTTTCCATTACAAATTTGTCTAAGCTTATTTTAAGAATACCTTCCAATTAGACGTGAACAAATTACTAATGCAAACCAAAATCGTCAATCAATACAGGTGGAATAATTTATTATAAAATACAAGGTGGAATAATTTATTTTAGTCCTTATAATTGATGCATTAGCTTCACAATTTATCCACCTTTACTTAAGTATTGGTAGAAGCAACTAATATTTTTATCAAAGTTTGACTTGAATTTTCAAAAGAAAAGTACTATTTGTTGGTTGAAAAAGAATAAATTATGGTTGGATTCTTCCATACATGGTATTCTTGTTGTATAATATTTCCATCTCAAATTTCAGGAAATATATAAATTAGACTTGTGTAATACATATGTACTTAATGACCCAATAGATTTTAAGGGACCCTATTTTATTTCTAGATTTTTTAGATATATTTGGTTTTATGGAGATGGTTTAGAAACAACAACAACACTTTTAAATTCTAAAACCTGTTTATCCAGTGCAATTAACAATTCCGTATTGATTGCGGGTTCTTTGAGAATAAATGGATTATGAAGATCACTTATTGGCTTTTACTAAATGTAGAGTTTATATTTTTTAGCTGATAAATTGTGACTCTCGTATTTAATCCTGCGTTACCTAAAAATTCCATTTAGTTTACTTATAGGAAAAGAAAAAGAGGAGAGTATAGGGGAGTAGGAGGATGGAATAAGAAACTAAAAAAGTGCAGGTAAATGCCAGATTTGTCATACTAACCTATTTTTCCATTATTTAAAATAATTAGGTAAATTGGAAGTGACGGAAGCAAATTAACTTCATTTTAATTTTCTCATTTTGTTCAAATGTCAGATGAAAGGTATTAAAATATGAATTTCCATAATTTAATTAAATGCTTTTCTCTGAATAATTATGCAAGTTTTATTCTGCAGAGCTTTGTGAATTTTTTCGTAATTTTTATGTTACTTGTTATTCCGATTTGTGTTGTATGTTATTTGCTATTTGCGTCCTTCCCAGAAGTAGTACGGTTCTCAGTTGTTGTTGTTTTCAAATCGTTGCAAGAAAAGATGTCTTACGAAATACAGTCCCGACTCTCTTTCTTGGACATGAATTACAGGCATCCAATTTATGTTGTTCAAATATAATTCAAAACCCTTCAAAGGTCAAAGCTTTTCAAAACACTTTTAAGGAAATTTTACAGTTCTGTCACTCATCTAAATAAAGTTATTAACTCAGAATAATGCACTTCTCTCGAATACACAATTTCTTTAATTTACGTAAAAAAGACTTGGATCTAATTGCGATCAATGCACGTAAAAACACAGCCTCTCTTCTTATATTAATGAGTTAATGACTTGTTCCTCTCAAGAGATACTGAAATGACATTAACACGCTTCCTACCCAATCCCGATCAACTACAGTGTGGGAATTATTTTTATTACCATTTCTGCAGAGCTTTCAAAACACCGTTCCTAGTTTCACAGCGATTTGCTGCAGCACAGCCAGAGGTAATTAATGAACAACCAGACAACCGTTCCCAGGCTGGCTCTTGATAGAGAAAAAAAAAAGAACTGCCAGCTATGGCAATAAATAATACTAATGACTACGACAATAATATGAAAAAGAAAACAACAATAACAATAAAACGGTTCCTTATTGTACAGAACGTCCTTTTTCTTTCGCTATCCGCGTCATACTTTTTTTTACTTTTCAGTTCGGTTTGTCTAGTTTTTTTTCTTCTGGTTTACGGTTCAGCGAATGAAATCTCTAACGACGCTTGTGGAGAGAAGTTTTCTAAAGGAGTTGAAAAATGCCCCCGGCCAGTTTTTTTCCCTACCAGATGCGTTAAAAAACGGACACACATGCGAGGATGTATCTGGTTAGACTGACCACTTGCTCAATATCAGATCTCTGTTTTTAAGGCGATCTTTTCTTTTTGCAGATGTTTTTTTAGAGGAGGAGGGCATTTGTCATTTCTCACGCGGCTTTTGTGATCTCATAATCCCGGAGAAAAAACGTGGGGTGCGAATCATCGTATTTGGTAATATGTAATCATTAGTCACGCAAGAACAAACTCGCTGTATTGAAATTAAATGAATCAGTTTAAATGTCTTTGGATTAGTTTTTTATATAGTACTGGGGGGTGTTATTTTGCTATTAATCTTTTCTTTCTTTTTTGCTTGAGCCGATTTTAAAAGTGCTTTGTTTTTTATTAAAGAATTCAGTATTAAAACAATGATTAGGGGGGTATTTTTTATAATGTAATGATTCGTAGAAGTAAGCTTTATGATGTAGTATTTTAGCTTTGTATTTACATTTTAATACACACTTGCATTTTTTAAAGTTATTACTTATTTTTTAAATAATATAATAAAATATGTAAATATTTATAAAAATAAAAGTACATTTGGTATAAGTCTAACCCGAGTTTAACCATGTAATGTTCAGGTAATAAAGGACCCCAAAATATGTTCATCAAATACTTTGTCAGTTTTTATATTTTAAATTGGCATTTCATTAACAAATACAAATTTTAAGTGCATAATATAAAAATATATTAATAAAAACATTGATTTCTATAATAGTTATCTGAAGATTATTTTCGTTTTTCCACTTATAGTATTTAGGTTTTCTTTGATAGAGAATGATTTTTCGATCAGAAAAAAAAGTGTTGTTTACCATTTTCTTTTGGTTTCAAATTATCTGTTAAATGTTGACTGAATTGTGTTTTAAAGATAATGCCAAACACTTCGTTGTTCCCTCTATATCTTTTTTCAGATTGGGAAATCCCAAATCATTATCAATGAATGAAATTTGATAACTCGGTGTAGCAAGATATAGAATAAAAATATATCTGACGTATAGTGTGTTGCAGTATTACAAGGATTTGTGATTTTGTTGAATTAAATTTTTAAAAACAGGGAGGATTAACACGAAAAGAAAAGTAAACAATGGATTTTCTTAACAATGAAATATATTTTCTATTATCTGTTTAAACAAATAAAAAATAAGTGTATTTATTTTTATTTCTATCGTGTTTAAAGTATACAACAAGTAAAACATGATTTTTTTATAAGATTACAAGTGCTGACCTGATACGCCATATTGCAGTTTTTTTCTCAGTAAGCATAATAAAATTGTATTCTTGAAACATGAATGTACATTTGACATGTTGAATCAATAAATTATACCCATACTTCTTCTAATTCTTCAATTACTCAAAAACTTAAAAGGCACATAAAATTAAAAACCATCCCCTCCTAACCATCGACACCTTGTTCTCTGCCAAAGATCACACAAAAGGGACAAAATAAGTGAAAGCGCTTTCAATTTCCAGAGGTTATTAAATTGCTCACAGGTACCAGCCGCCTGAATAAGGAGACTCATTAGGGCCGGAACGAAAACGAAACGCGTTCAGAACGTGAGCCGCAGAAAAGAGGGAGGTCCGTGCTTCCTTTTGAGGCAAAAACGGGGCGGTTCTCCTCTTTTTGTACTCCCTTTTTTCTTATAATGTGTACCTCTCTTTTTCTTGCCTCTCGAAGGTTCTTGCTTATTCAGCACGAGGCATCAAAGAAGATCAATATTACGTCTGCCGTTCCAGTGGGACGCTTGGCGGGATAGTTTGAGAGGGGAGATGGTTGTTTCTCAAAGAGTATTGGGTGCAAGTGTTTTGCCGTGCGTTTGAGTTGACAGTTTGAATTCTTTTCGTCATCATTTCAGATGATTTTACGAATTGTATCTCGAGTTATATACATTTCAGAGTTCATATTGTTTTTGCTTTTTTTGTTATTTTATTTTATTGAATGGTAGAAGCTCTTATAAAAACCAGCTGTCTCACCTTTTGAAAGAGTTAACTTAAGCGAAAGTCCTTAGTGGTAGTCAAGTTAGCATTATTTTAGTGCCTATCTATTGGACAAGCAAAACAAATCTCAAATACTTATTGCTAATAAACTGTGCTTGACGACCACTATACTACTAGGAACCACTATACTAGGAACTTTTGCCAAAGTGATCTTTTTCAAAAGGTGAGACAACTGGTTTTATAAGAGATTCTACTCGATTTGGTTTATGAAATAAAAACCTTATTACTCTATGACTATTTAAATAATTAGATTCTTTTAGCAATTCAAGAATTGCCTATATCCAAGTGTGTTGAAATTTTAAATTTTTATATAAAGTTCTTTTACAGTTTTGAAATTGAAAAACCAGTTTCTTAAAAAAGTTTAAGATGTTGTTTATTTCTCTTTTTAGTGAGTTAAAGTTCTTCTTTATTATTAAGCTTCATTTTAATTTTTAAGTAGTCTGAACAAATAAAGAACAATAAAGAACTGAACAATAAAGGTATTAAAAGTACTAATACTTGTGGCTACGACAACCTTAACTCCAAAATATTTAAAATAGTTGGTAAATATCACAGTGATTTCTTACAATCCATTTTAAATCAGTCAATAAAGGAAGGAAGATTTATAGAAGCCTTGAAATACTCAACTATTGTACCCATTTTAAAATCTGGGAAGCCCGAGGTTTATGCTAATTATCACCCAATATCTTTATTACCAGTTTTTTCAAAAATATTAGAAGATGTAGTATCTAAAAGAGTTCGAAAGTTCTTAAATTACGGCTCCTTTTTTGCACCTAATCAATTTGGTTTTCGTGAAGGTGTAAGTACAACAAATGCACTAATTGAATTCTCATCTCATGTAACTGACAATCTAAACAACAGTTTGAAAACTGCAGCTATTTCATTGGACATCAGTAAAGCTTTCGACAGTGTTAATCATGAGATTTTACAGGGTGTTCCAAAAAAAGCCCCTAACTTTAAAAATCTATAATAAATAAACGAAAAGAGATAAAAATACGAGGTTGGCTGCATCCTACTTAGAATACTCACAAATTTTTGTATACAAAATTTTGAAAAAGTGTAGTTCTCGAACTTTCAGGTAGATGGCAGCACTACTTTTTGGATATTTTAGGGGAAAAGAATCGCCTTGTCCCTATGCTTAACTTTGTAGGGAAATCAAATATTATGAATAGAATCGATTCCAGAATCGAATGAGTACTCGAACCTTGGATCCCGTATACTATATCAGGATCGGCTTTAAACAAATTTAAGTGATTAAATTTGTCAATAGGGGGGGGGGACATTGGAATAGAGAAATTTTTAGTGTATTCGAGATTTAGGGTTAATTTCCATTAAAACCAGAGATGGGCGCAATCAGATTACTTTTGTAATGAGATTAATAATCTGTTTGAAGTAATCAGATTACATTTGTAGCCATCAATCTGATTACATTTGTAATCTAATAGAAAGTAATCTGATTCTATTTTTAATCTGATTGAAAGTAATCTGATTACATTTGTCAATCAGATTACATTATTGTCAATCGGATTACTTTTGAAATCAGATTAACGCAACTTAATTACAGTGGTCCGCAACTAGCCGGAAGTGGTTCTTAGCTAACCGGAAGTGACCCGAAACTTCCCGGAATTGGTTCGCTATCAACCGGAAGTGGGTCGCAACTCACCGGAAGTGGTCCGAAACTTCCCAGAATTGGTTTGCTATCAACCGGAAGTGGTTCGCAACTAACCGGAAGTGGTCCAAAACTTATCGGAAATGGTTTACATTTCACCGTAAGTGGTCAAAACTTACCGGAAGTGAAACATTACTTAACGGAAGTGGTCAGCAACTCTACCGGAAGTGGTTCGCAACTCACTTCCGGTAAGTTATGGTTCACTTCCGGTAAGTTTCAACCCATTTCCGGTAAGTTATGGTTCACTTCCGGTAAGTTTAGGACCACTTCCGGTAAGTTTCGGACCACTTTCGGTAAGTTTCGGACCATTTCCGGCAAGATGCGAACCAACAAGTATTAATCAATCATAAAAAGTAATCAAGATTTATTATCAGATTACAAATTGTAATCTGTAATCAGATTACAGATTACCCCTTTCTGTACCACGATTTTTGTTCATCTTGATGTACTCTACCAACCCTACACAGTTTGTACTACGAGTTTATGACCACCCTGTATAAATTTTTAAACACTCGATTTAAATTTCCACCATTTCAAGAAACTGAGATATCATTTTAAAAAACTAATATTTCGATCGAATCAAATTTGGCTAAATCGAGATCAGCTCTCAGAGCTTCCATGCAAGCTCCACCAATAAGTAAAATAATGAAACCGAGCAAATAATCGAGAAAAAATTCACCCAACTAATTAATGCCCCCTTCCCGAATGTACAAAAAATTTCTCTATTCCAATTTTCTATTTAGAAGTTCACTCGCTTAAATTTCTTTAAAGCCGATCCTGATATAGTATACGGGATCCAAGGTTCAATTACCCATTCGATTCTGGAATCGATTCTATTCATAATATTTGATTTCCCTACAAAGTTAAGCATAGGGACAAGGCGATTCTTTTCCCCTAAAATATCCAAAAAGTAGTGCTGCCATCTACCTGAAAGTTTGAGAACTATACTTTTTCAAAATTTTGTATACAAAAATTTGTGAGTATTCTAAGTAGGTTGCAGCCAACGGCGTATTTTTATCTCTTTTCGTTTATTTATTATAGATTTTTAAAGTTAGGGGCTTTTTTTGGAATTTATATAAATTAAATGCAGCTGGTATACGGGGTAACTGGCTTAACTGGTTTCGATCGTTTCTACTATTGCGTAAACACAGAGTAAAATTTATCAATATTTTCAGTCAGTATGTTTTGGCCAAAAAAGGGGTTCCTCAAGGTTCACGTCTTGGACCACTATTATTTAATATATACATAAATGATTTCTGCAGATTGAAGCTTTTGGGTAAAGTTATCACATTTGCTGATGACACAATAATTATTTACTCAGCTGACTCATATGATTTAATAGAAAGTAAGATAAACCAGGATCTAAGTTTAATTCACAATTGGTTTCTAAGTAACGAATTGAAAATAAATGTCAAGAAAACTAGCTATATTGTCTTTAGTTTGATGAATAATATTGAATCAAATTTGAATTTGTACTTTTGTGACTGCAAAATTAAATTATGTGATCATCTTATTGAACGTACATCCTCTTTGAAATATTTGGGTATTTTGTTCAACCAGAACTGGAAATTTAAAGACCACATAAACTTAGTTTGCCGTAATCTCAGGTTTATTCTATATAAATTTTATCACCTAAAAAAATATATTAATCTTGAATTGCTCTTAAAACTCTACTTTGCTTGGGTTAAATCACGTATTGAATATGGAATAATAATTTGGGGTGGGGATTATTTGAGCAATATAAAACCATTAATTAATCTACAAAAAAAGTTTTTACGATTTTTTCCAGGTAAAGTTCTCTTAAATGTGAGTCAGTTGTTTCCTGGTCTTCACAAAGGAGTTCCCGCCTCGAGACACAGTCAGTTCTATTGATTCATATGATTTCCGAAAGCAAAAATTTTACTGTGTACCTGCCCCTGCCCCTCATAAAGAAATATTTAAGAAACATTTCAAATACCTCTCTGCAATCTTATTCAATAAACTACCAAATGAAATCCAATCGGAATCTAATATCCGCTATTTTAAAAAACTTTGCATTTCCTTTATTATATATAATATAAATACAGAGGAAATATTTTAAATCAGTCAGGTTAACATAAAACTCGATTTAACAAATACTTTTACTAAACAAACTCCTTAGCCAGCCAAGTCCCCCCTTTTCTTTTTCTTTTTTTTTTATCTTGCTTTTGTATATGTGTATAAATATAATTTTATTTCTTTTGTTTTGTTATAAGTTAAAAACTCATAAACCTGGAAATCTGTGAACTCATGGACGAGCTGTGGCTCCTTTGGGATGTATTTGCAATTGTCTTTTTTCTTTTTAATTATGTGTAAACTATTGTGATTCTTCTTTAGATTTTGTAATTTGTTTTTGTGTTTGTTAATAAATTGATTGATTGATTGATTGATAAAGAACAAATAAAATTACATCGTACTCTTTGGAATATTTGCAAATTCAGAGAAAGAGTAAATTTTTATTTTTGAATTCGGATTATATTTAAAATAATTTTTTTCCATTTTTAAAGCTTTAAGACCCTTGCAAATTGCTGTTATTGTTGTCATTATTGAAATTAAAAATTAGGTAATAAATTAAATGAACTTCTTTTCGCCGAGATATTTCAGAAATATTAAACTAAAAGATTAGTAATCGTATATTACAAAGAATTAGATATCGAATCCTTGAAACAATTTTAAAAAGAAAGATAAACAACTTGTTGTTCCTGGAAATTTCTCATCAGACTTTTAATGCAGCTTTGTCAATAATTTAAACATTTTAACTGAATAAATTTCATCAACAATTTTTCTGTCTTTCAAATAATAATCTGATCCATATTTAACTGTTTGTTTTTTTAATCAACAAACTCAAATATGTCGGTTTATTTCAATCCGCTATAGGCTATATTAATCTGGTGTAAGCAAAAGCACCAATTATAAAAATATTGTATTAATGTTCCATCACTATTATGAAAAATTTTATTCAATAAGTAAAATTTAATAAAGTCTAAAAAAGTCTTAAAGTGTAGGCTTTCCTACGCCCGGGGGATGAGTATACACAGCAACAGCAAATTTAAGAAAGTTGTTGTAAATATGAACAATGGAATATTATTTTTCATTACGCATTAGATTGATTTGCCTTCTGAATATCATGGTAAGATATTGATCATTACTATATCTGCACAATGAAGTATATGCGAACGAAATACTCATTTTTAGATTTAAAAAAAAACCCTACACATTTCTAAAACAGAACAATAAACAAAGCAATTGATAGGCCTACACTTTATTTTCTTTGATATCAAATAAAGGAGGTATTCACTTTTTAAAGTTCTAATATAGTATAGAATACCCTTGTTTTCGTTAGTAGCAGTTTATGTACAATAGGCTGGGTCGAAAAACACAAATTTTTGAAATTCAAAAACATAGGGGTCTCAAAAGTTGCGTCTTGGCTCGCTGATAACTGGAAAAATAATCAAAAAATTCCTAAAAATATCCCTGAAGAGCGCATCGGGCCTAAAGTTTGAGAAAACTGACAAAAAACACCTTGCAATGGAAAAATTCCCCAAATTTAAAAATTAGGTTAAAAACTTCAAACTAGGTGGAAGTACATCCTTTTAGATGCTTAAAGTAAATAAAATTATTTTAAAAGTCTTACATTATTTTTATAATCCGGGGCTGTAGGCCCAAACTTGGAGAATTTCTCTAGAAAATCGAAGATTTTGGCATTCACTAAAGAAAGGCAATATTGAATTCAAAGTCTTACAAATGCCTTTTTATTGATGAACGTCCTTCATACATTACTTATCTTTCATTTGTATTGTTATTATAAGCATATTTAAAAAAAAATTAGAATTTTTATAAAAACTAAGTATACTAAAGAAATTATGTTAAGTTATGCTTTGTTTTTCTATATTTTATATAATTGTTACAAAAATTACTGTCTTATAATTCTGTTAATCAGCCTTGAAGTGAAAATTAGTCTTAGAGTCAAAATTTGGCCCGGACGATCTTGACAATAATGTTGCATATCCTTCCCTATTATCCTTTCCACATAATTTATTAGCAGACTCAATCACGAGCTTTACACATCGTTCGACAGCTTGGGCGTGGCAAAGGAGAGTTAAGAAAATCAAATTGTGGTACAATAATTTGTTCATCATGATATGTCCTCAGTAGTTAAGTTTTTCGAGATGGGATGGGGAGAGAGTATGCAGTTCCACTGAATGACATCAACATAGTCAGTTAGCATCAAAATTAATGGCAGGAGGTATTAAAGTACGAACCTCCTTTGATTCATTCTTCTTATTTTTAGCTTCTAGTATTCTTTTATAACCTAACTCTCTAATTTCCTGTGTCTTTCATCCACTATCATCGCTAATAACAAATTTTCTGGATGACAAAAATAAGCATTTCTTTGTATCACAGGATCAACAATGGTTTTAACTTTTTTCGGTAAATATCTCGTTGTTTTTATGACTTCAAACACTTGCTTTGGACCATACTTAACAGAGCTATACATTATAATGTTAAACCCCACAGGAGCATATGTGTTTAAAATATAATTTACGAGGATTTTTAGATTTTTCTGGGTGTACTTTGAGAAACGTACAATCTCAAAATGCGGTTGGCACATGTTAGCCATCGCGGGTGTCTTAAAGGACCAAATGTCTTCACCATGTAGAGAAGGTACTTATGATCTTTGCTGAAATCACTTTTTGATACTCGGATTTCTACTTTCCTAATTAATTGCTTTGAAATTTACAACAGGTAACTTTTCACATCCAAGTATGTAGTTGTTTGCCAATTTCACCCGTGAATGATGATGGTCCATCCATCTTGGAAAACTTAACTACTGAGGACATATCATGTAATATGAACAAATTAATGTACCACAATTTGATTTTCTTAACTCTCCTTTGCCACGCCCAAGCTGTCGAACGATGTGTAAAGCTCGTGACTGAGTCTGCTAATAAATTATGTGGAAAGGATAATAGGGAAGGATATGCAACATTATTGTCAAGATCGTCCGGGCCAAATTTTGACTCTAAGACTAATTTTCACTTCAAGGCTGATTAACAGAATTATAAGACAGTAATTTTTGTAACAATTATATAAAATATAGAAAAACAAAGCATAACTTAACATAATTTCTTTAGTATACTTAGTTTTTATAAAAATTCTAATTTTTTTTAAAATATGCTTATAATAACAATACAAATGAAAGATAAGTAATGTATGAAGGACGTTCATCAATAAAAAGGCATTTGTAAGACTTTGAATTCAATATTGCCTTTCTTTAGTGAATGCCAAAATCTTCGATTTTCTAGAGAAATTCTCCAAGTTTGGGCCTACAGCCCCGGATTATAAAAATAATGTAAGACTTTTAAAATAATTTTATTTACTTTAAGCATCTAAAAGGATGTACTTCCACCTAGTTTGAAGTTTTTAACCTAATTTTTAATTTGGGGAATTTTTCCATTGTAAGGTGTTTTTTTGTCAGTTTTCTCAAACTTTAGGCCCGATGCGCTCTTCAGGGATATTTTTAGGAATTTTTTGATTATTTTTCCAGTTATCAGCGAGCCAAGACGCAACTTTTGAGACCCCTATGTTTTTGAATTTCGAAAATTTGTTTTTTTCGACCCAGCCTAATGTACAACCACAACCAAGGAAAACAAATTGGCTTCAAACATTTTATGTAGTAGTTTTGGATCCCTCATCTCATATATCCTTCACGTCAGCCATTGAACCCAGGCATTTCGGTCAATTTGTTCACGGATATAACACGATGCGATCCCCTGACTAATATTTGAGCCCCTCGGTGACTTTATTAAATTTTTCTGCTCCTCACAAAAGAGATCCCACCTTTTCCGTCTAACCATCAATTCTGCTGTATTAATCCAGTAGTACCTTTTTTTCTCTGAAGAACACCGCTCACGAAGGAAGTCTTCATGGAGAATATGGCATCTTAATTCTTCTACAGACATCATCAATCTCAATTACTGCTCATCTATGTAATCTACCTTGTAAGGGTTAGTTACATTATGGTTAACGGGCCCTTACAGCGGATAGGAAGTTCAATTTTTCTTCGCTGAGTTTTCACAATGGGTCCATTGTGAGTTCTAGTATGAAAGCCCCTGTGGTCAGTAAACAGCTTTTATGTTACGTAAACCTTGTTTTTTTTGTGTTTAAAGTTGGTATATTCAGTAAAAAAGAAGATCAAGAAAATGTGTAAGGCTTTAAGAAAAAGTCTTCTGAACACAAATATATTTTTGTAAGCAAAATCTACTTTATATTTTTACATAAAAATGTGTAAGTATGCAATGATTGAATATTTACTTGAATACCCATTTGATGAATATCTTATGCTATGTATATGGAAATGTTTACTTATTAAACAAATGAAGATAAACACTCAATGAAACATGTACTCCCACATAATCTCCTTGAGGTAAAACTTCTTTTAAGAGCTATTTTCATTACATTTTACAACGTAGTGATAGCTTCACATGTGTTTTGTTTCCATAGAGATAATGTTTATAAACATAAATATCAGGTTTAATAAGGGATAAATCCCAAAACCATGGCTTTGGGGAAAAACTGGCTAATTTGTATAAATTTTATAGATTCTGTATACACCGAACTTTTAGTTCAAGACTACACATTATTTAAAAATACCTTTAAATTGAAAGTTATACTATGGAACCTAATAGAAAAATATTTAAAATTCAACCAAAAAATCCTAGCAGCAGTTTTATGTAAGCAGTGATTTTAGTAAAGAAATCTAAATAAAGGGTTTCTAACATATTATGAGAGTAAGAAAAATTACAAACATTTTAAGGCGAATGTCAACAGAGTTCATTTAACAGGGATCGTATTTTTAATTTTAAAATATATAGAGAAGAAAGTTTGAATTTTTATTCTGGTAAACTAACATAAAAATACTTTGCTTTAATAAAACGACTAAAATAACTACGATTGGTTTTAAAACAACTCACAATAAATAAACAACATGTGACATTATTTATGCAGTGGCACTTAACACAGATTGTATTAGGAACCTATTTAACGCTTCACTCAAGCATGCGAAAGAAACTCTAAAGCTTTAGTTGTACCGATCAATGTAAGCCTTTACTGAAGAGCCTAATCCACATTCATGACGAAATCAAATACCATTTTTAAGCTGAAAAGACATTAACCCATTAGCGC
Source organism: Tetragnatha montana (assembly GCA_963680715.1). Lineage (NCBI taxonomy): Eukaryota > Metazoa > Arthropoda > Arachnida > Araneae > Tetragnathidae > Tetragnatha > Tetragnatha montana. The sequence continues at coordinate 1,656,891 of OY796681.1, forward strand.
CCATTGATCTATTTCTAGATCACTAAACATAGCGTGGTAAACTCGCTTTTAAATTACCTTCTACCCACCCTACACATTCCAAACTGCCCAGGGGGCAAGATAAGGCATGCACCTGTTTTACAACACATGTTGTTTTTGTTTGGTTTGGTCATTGATCTACAGCGATAAGAGAAAGTTGGCATAGCCATTTCGTTCCGCAGTTTTTCGACGTTTCTTTGCATAAACCCTGGAAACAGCTAAGTGGTACCAGTGAGATAAACTTATTTTGGTGTTTTAATATCTTCATAGATGTGGCTATTAGGATATAAAGCGGTGTTATGTTAAAATAAATTTAAGTGGTGAAAATTCTTGCCGAAATGTTGCTGATCTAAAATTAGATCACTGGACGTTCGGGCATTTATTTTTCCTGTGTTGCTTACTATACGATTATTTAGTTTTTCCCAATTGAAACTAAAAAATGAGTCTGAGAATATTCAGTTATGTCCAGGATGAAGTCAAATATATATTTTCTCATGAAATTGAAAATTATATTGTTGGTAATTAAATTTTATAATTTCTTTTGGGTCAAATGCAAAGCAATGCAAATAGTGGCAAAAATTATCTGTGTTTATTCACATAAATTTATTAGTACAATACAAGTCAATTATCCTGTTTTGAAATAGTTCAAGTTGGAAATTATAAGACAATAACATTTTTTCGAGGAGCTGGAGAAAATATCAAATGGAAAATTATAATTATTTAAAATTCTCCATAATACAACTTTTGCAACCTTAAAATTGACGCTGTGGTAAAATAAATTATTGGAATATGCAGGTAAAAAGCTCAAAGACTCAGCCTTTTTAAATGTTGGCTGAGTAAGACCAAGTTTCGTTTTATTTCATGAGCAATTTCATTTTATGGTAAAACAAATTCATAAAATTTACGCAACATTAAAACTAATGCATTTTAATTTACTTTGTGTTCAATTTTATGGCATATTTTTTTTCTATAACATACTCATCAATTTAAAGTTCTTGGTTTATTTTCCCATTTTCCCACTAAATACTTCCAACATAAGCTATTTATGTAGTTTATCTTGGGTATATTATTTAATTTTATTATTATTTAATTATTTTTCCACATATTTATGAATAAATATGTGTTTCTTAAGGAGAAGTACTAAAGTTTCTACCTATTTTATATTTTTTAAGAATTTTTTGGAAGTTCTACTATTACTTAGCTCAGTGACAAAAATATCCCAGAACGCCCAGTGATCTATTTTTAGATCAGCTATTTTTAAAGAAACTAATGATTGTTTTTACAAAATTTGTTTATAATATCCATATTGAAGGCAAAATACACCAGATTCATGATTTTTATAAAATTTGGCCGAAAAAAAATAAATTGGGCGTTAATGGGTTAAATCCTTCATTTCGAAAAGGGTTATTGAAACTAACGACATAGAGGTACAAATTGAATTTTAAAACCGAGTTGTAGGAGGAAAAACCTCTTCTCTGTCATTTACACAAAAGGAATTCCCGGTTTCAGAGAGACGTTTATAACATTTACAGCCGAAAAAAAATCAAGGGTAATTCTGTAACAAGGCAAGGCCATAAATCTAAATTTAGTCAAACTGCTTCTTTTCAAAAGTGAAGCATATTTGTCTTTTCTCCGATGCGAAATTCTTATAAAGCAACTGCAAGAAAGACCGAGTTTTAGAGCGCAACTAAGATTAATACCCTTTAGGGGCTTTGCGATGAAGAACAAAAAAAGATTATAAAAGTTGTTTTATACTTAATACAGTGGATTTCATAATGCGTTTTTATTGTCAACACAAAATGGATGGTTTTCTTCTTTTTAAATAGATTTTATAGATTTTTTTGATTCCGGAGCTCAATCTAAAATGGATGGGCGTATTAGATGAAAGTATTTTCAACTAAGACATCCGATGGGCTACTGTCCAATGGGATGTCATTTATCCTGTGTGTCAAAACAGGGAAATATCCAAAAAGGGAGAGTTTATGAAAATGTATATGGAGAACTGAGAATGTAATTCTTTTTTTATCCCAGGGCTGCTTTAAAATGGAAATTTATTGAAATGGCAGTGCGCGCGACGTGCGTTGAGCGTTCAAAAAAGCGAAGTATTCCCTTGAGTCAAATTAATCAAATATGAGTTCGGATGTCTCGATGATTAACTTTAAATAAATTCATTACGACGTTCTTTGAAATTATTCTCAAAACTGCATTATTTCTTGTGAACAAATCACTTTTTATTTGTTGTATTCATCCGTTGTATTTAAGAATTTAAACCCCATTAGGAATACTTAACTTTAATGATCAGTTCTGATATTGAACATAACATTAATAAATAATACCTGAATAGTTGAGTGGATTCAAATGGACCTGTAAAATTTCTCTCTTGTCATCATAAAAGAACATAAAAGCCTTAAAATATCTCTTCGTTTGTAGTTAAAAAATAATTAGGTTTGGATAACTATTTCATATTGTTCTGAATTTAATACTTACCAAATTTATTATGAATACTTCTAAATGATATAAACAAGTTTCAAAGATAAACTAAGAGTTGTATTAGTTTGAAAACAGTATTTCAAATACTACTAGATAAAAGTAATGATAAATATTCTGAACCTATATTAATGACATTTAAAAACATAAAAAAATTTAATGCATACATAAAAAAATAAGAGTTATGAATGTATATTATATATATATATATATATATATATATATATATATAGGTATTTTTTGTTAACAAAATATTGGTTAACTGTAAAATTCTATTTAATTTTAAAAGAAATCCCCCCCTTCAGTACTGAATATCTAAACAGACTAATAGAGCAAGAACTAAAATGTTAAATTTTTTAGGAAATTTGTAAGTGGTTTTTGGAATCAAAATGTACATAAGTAGGTGTATAGAAAAATTGGTCTTAGAGAAAATGTTGGTACTTAGTTCTAATCAATTTCTTATGTGACTGTTATCAACTGCTCACATTTTATTTATGCCAGGTTTAATGGAGTTTACTATTGATCATCTACATAAACATCTTTCAAATACAACATCAAAAATACTTTGATATCCATCTTTCTTAGTATACAATAGGTTTCATCTCAATCATTTAAATGCTATCAAAGAGAGTTATTTTTGAAATGTTCAATGGAGATTCAATGGATTTAGTTTTTGAAAAATACCAAAACATAAATTTCCTTTGAAATTATTGCCATACTATTCTGACCCATTTATCTTCTCCAATAAAATGGAGTTTTTGTTTCAAAAATTTAGGATGTTTTTTTAATTCAACAATGGACCACGGCCAATAAATCATCAAGAAAATTACATGATTTCTCTCCGACAAATTGCAGGTTTCATTTTGCTCTATAATCTCCCATCAAATAATAAAGAATAAATGCATTTCTCCTCGAAATTCACTTAGCTGCAGTTATCGTTATGATTGGTCCACAAAAGTGTATTAAAAACCTGAATACGTCGGAGAATAAAATATTGGCTTAATAACAGTATGGAAAAACGAAAAAAATTTATTTTTTTAGCGGAAGAATATAAAAGCAGACTAAGGAAGAGTTATACAGGAAAACAAAGGATAGGCGGAGAATAAATAGAAAAGAAAACAGGAAAGATTAAAGCGGAATTACATTCTCTCTAGGGCCTTGAGAACAAGGAAATAGCGTTTTTAAGGTACCATTTAAACTTCAGCGAACCAATAAATTCTGGGGGAGAGTAGTAAAAATAACTTTATCCCCGTAGTAACATTACGTGAAGTTTTATAAATAAATTAGATTTTTCCATTTCAAAGGAGACTTTGTGAAAAGAATGAAATACCTCGAATTACCTATCATCACCAATGTAAAGGGCGTGCCTTTGGTTTGTTTTGCTGGTTTGCTATTTTCATGATTGGGGGAATTCGAGGGAAAGCTGGAATCTTTAGCGAGTTGAATTTTGCATTCGGGATACTTTGGAGTAAGAAGATTTTCAGTTGTGATTATAACGATGTGAATTCAGGTTTTAAAAAATTGACGAGAAACATATTTTAGGATTTATTTATAAAATATGCAATTTACGTTTTATGATACAAAACCTGCATGCAATGTAATGGTTGATTTCTATATTCCCATGAAAATATACTCTTCGAAATATATAATATAAATCCTTGCATGCTCCTCGAAGGAAAACGAATTCAAACGGTTTTGTTTTCAGATTTCGGCAAAATAAAAGTCATTAAGTATTTATTTTATTCTTAAAATTTTTATCTCATTATACTGCGTATAAATTTTACTATGAGAGTACTTTTGAAACAAATACATTCATATTTCTTAAAAATACTGCTTTAATTTGGAACAAATCATATTTTTAAAATACAAATCCTCTTGTCAAAGAAGTTTACAAAACAAATATTTATATGTTTGAAATTTTTACTTTATTTCCATACATTTTTTGTAAATCCCTATCTTGGTTTGTGTTATCCACGTTTTAGTTAAGTGTTAACTATGTTAAATTCTCACACACAAGTATTTTAAAATATTTCAACAGCAAAATAAAAACACTCCAGGAAACTAAAACATTTCACTTAATTTACAAAAAATATTTATTGAAAATATACAGAATATGTATGTTTATGGATTTTCTTTTTAAAAAAAACTTTCAACGTAAACTGGACTCAAGTACTAGGTACTGAGCCGGTTAGAATAAAAAAGGTATAAGTCCACTGAACGTAGTTTTGAGTAATTGAAGGTTTTCTCCAATGTGGTCTGTGTTAGTCTTATAGAGAAGACACTTTTTAGACAGCTCTTACAGGCCAAACATTGAGATTTTGACTTAGGCGACTACCACACTAGTAAAGGATCTTAAAAGTAATCCAAATCCATGCTTTTCTCAAATTTTGTATTTTTGGACTTACACCACTTTCATCCTGAGCAGCTAGCTCACTTATGAGAAAGTTGAAATTTCTGAACATATTTATATTCTGGAAATAACCCAGCATCACTTAAACAACGCTTCACTTCCATAACCTGCAAAACAAAAGTATTCATCAACTCGAAGTGAATTTCAGATTTCTCCATTTCTAAAATAATCCACAATGTATAAGGAAATAAAAAAAGAAATCATCTTTATAGTAGAAGGGTGCATATTAAAACAGAACCGACTTTCCTTTTCTCTAGTACTTCGCAAATGTGAGGAAGTATATATGGCCGAGTTATGTAAATACGACTCGTAATATATTAATGTTATCTTCAGCAGTGGATGGTAACAAAAAACCTCGATCGCATGCACTCAAAGAAAAGCAAAATGTGTACGCCATATTAGATACATACCTGAATGAAATGTATACATTTTGGATATCAATCTTTTCTCGAGAATCTTCTTCTAAGGTTTTGTTTCAATGTGTTTTTATTGTTAGAATTGTGTTATACTGTTGAAGAAATTCTTTTGAATGTATCTTTGGTTGACTACATGATTCTAGAAAATTTATCAGATCAGATACCCGTTCCTGGTATTATTCCTAAAGATATTAAAGGAAACTGATAAATTATGGATTTTTTTAATATTTTATATAGAATTGGAAGTAAATCATATTTAAATTTATGTACATGGATAGAAAGTATTGAATTAGCTTTACCACTGGATGTATAATATGCTTATAACCGACGCTGAATATAATGCGTTACAGATTCACTTATATTGTATATTTCCCTAATAATATATGCCAAATCCCATCCGTGTATAAGCCAAGAGAATAGTTGTCTTCCCAAAAATACATTAAATTCAAAGTTTGCATATATAAGCTGATAATTATTTATAATATCCGTTTTAGTTTGTTCTTTTAAAACATGCTGCATTAGTACCAGTATTATGTTTTAATTTGTTTTTATATTTTCTGTAAGGGATTTGCTTATGCTTAAACTTCTTTTTTGTTAATAGTTTCTAAATTTTAAGATTTTTAAACCCTTTAACGACATTTAGCATACATAATACTTCATACATAATTGATTCATTTTGGTATATTTAACACTTGATCGGCCAAAACATATATACTTGTTTCTTTCACATGATTGGCAGATCTGAATAAATGCTGATCCATCTTTTTGGAAGTTATTTCCTAAAGATATTTGGCTTATATTCAGAAATACTAATCATTTTCAAAAATTTCACCAATGGAATATCATACCTCCTATCAGCTTCACATAAAACAAAATTTTGTTTCTCAAGATATGGAATAGTCATTTAAAAAAAATCAGAAAATAAACTAGTCCCGAGTAACAAAATAAAGAAAATAAAGTAATTCACAGGAGAGAACTAATCTCGGAGATTCTCTTGGGTAAACCATTCTATGCTCTGCTTTTGTGTTTTAGTAAAAAGGTACATAAAAACACAGCGGAGTCAAGAATCCAAACCCAAGAGACGTCATCCATTGTAATGAGCAAAACACGGTAAATCGTATAATTATAGGGTTTCTCATAAAGATCTTTGTTCCAGTAATGATGTTTTCTTCCACACTCTTTCAAAGAAAGAGAATCAATAAATGCTCTCTCTTAAGAAACTGACAGTTTGAATTACCCCCCCTATTGATTTTTTCGAATTTCCAAGAACTTTAGAATGGTTTTGAATTCATTCGAATGTTTTGTAGAGGAGAGAATAGGATATGAACTTCACTGTCAGAAGACCTCTTCGTTTTACTTTGTAGTTTGCGCCATTTTCTGTGTACTTATTATATATGTGTTTATTCCACAAAATAAACGTTTGAATAATGTCACAAACAAATGTTTCAAAAAAAAAATCACAATAGAGAGAGTTGTGTGCTTGTATTAATAAATAAATATTTTAATCCATTAGCACCTGACACTTAGTATTGTACTACTATTATAAGACAATGACGTAACATATCTTCAAATTCTATCTAAAATAAAGTTTTCTAACAGTTCAGAAGTACTGGATTCTGAGAATTTTTGTGACTGCAAATGTGCAGTGAGTGAAACGAATTCAAAAATTTATTAGAAATATAATCATGTTCCAGGTCTTTCTAAGTTTCAAAGTCCAGTAAGAGTTTATCACTTTAGTATTTTTCTAAATATGTTGTGAGGTAGTTACGTAATTGAAATATTTCCTTTCAACGGATAGTCTGTATTCCAAATCTGTGTTTCGATTTAAATTGCAATAATATTTTATATTCGTGTTTAGAACATTAACTAAATAATATTTATATTTTTTAAACTGTGTATCTGTATAATTTAAAAGGATTTTTCCAAACGACCTGTTGTGTGATTTAATTCAAAGTATCTGTAATCCATGATTATTCAAATTTTTGTAATTTAGACTGGTGTTTGATTAAATTTTGGAAGCAAGGTATCAATTAATATTCATTTCTAAACTAATATTTATAATTGAACCATGCACATACGTTAGATCTATTTTATTACCATCTTTTAATTATAAAACAGTACATAAATGGGGGTAAAGTGTCATTGCACCCAGTTACCCAATCCTCTTGCAACATTAAATACCGTTGGTTCAGCAAATAACTTTTCGAAATTTTAGTGTACATTAGAGTAACTAAAGAAGAATAAATTTATTTGCTTCAAGGCGAAGCCCGCTACAAAATCATTAGACTATATAAAACATTATAAGCTCAATAACTAAATAAAAATATTAAATAAAATGTCTTACATATTTGTTTATTCCAAACTACATTTTTACATTATATTTAGATCTCTTTATGGTGCTACGAGTATGGTACATTTGTGGCTACGAGTCAAAGCTCAAGGTTTTGGTCTCATCAAATTGTAAATACTTAAGATGAGTATATTTTCAATATTCTTGTTAGGTTTTTAGGTTTTATTTCAAAAATAACTTCAAAATCAGACAGAGTAATTATTTCTATGCATAAGGTGTTTTATCCGTTAAGAGAATTAAAAAGAATATTCGACAGTTCTTTCTCGATTTAAATTTATCTGAGACTTCCCAAAACCACATCCAGATAAGTAAATTCTAATGCAAACAATGCACTGTCTCAGTTACACTTTTTACCTCTTTCAAGACGGTTAAATGGGAAAAAAGGTCAGGATTTCCCCATTCGAAATGCAATGTGCAGATCACGTCAATAATTAATGGATCTTCAAAATAATCCTCCATGAGACTGCGACCGTAGCTTTATTCAATGGGAATTAACCATTTCCGAACTTTAATTAGCCGAATTATTCGTTACGAATGGACGAACTTTTCGCTTTTTTCATGCCTTTTTTTACCGCGGCTTTTAATCCTATCTCCAGAAATGGTCAAAAGGAAGTATTCCGGCGTTTGAACAATCAATCACCTAGAAACAAATAAAAAGGACTTCTCTCTCCATTTCTTTCATTGATCATCAGGAGGAGGAATGCAAATATACCCTGCTCTTTTGTTGCCGATCCTTCTCTCTTTCATATTTATATATTCATTCCCTTCACATCATTTTAAAAGATTATAAAACGCGGGGAAAGAAAACTTTGCTTAAAAAGATAAAAACAATATCAAGCCCGCGTCCAAGTAATTTGGTACAAATCCAATACTCGCCCCCCCCCCTTTTCCTTGTCATTGGGTTTTCCCCTTTTCGCGTATTCCTTGTGACGGTCTTTAGATGGAATACATTTTGCGACTGATAATTCTGTTTGCCAAATGAAGTGTGAGGGCAGTTGTTATTGCGTTTCGCGAATAAGAACTTATTAGATTGGAAGAGCAGGGTCTTTATAATAAATATTTCTGGGAATGAAAGCAGCAAAAGTTATTCGTAACTTTCTTCGGTAAATGGGAGAACGAATTAAATTTTTATTATTAAATTCGCGGAGCTCTCAGAAGAGAGGGGGGGGTTCGTTAAGTTGTACTAAAAGTTATTAAATTGAAAATACTGAGGGACGGAATGTTGTGAGAAAATGTGCTTTGTTCCATTATTCGTAACTGAAGTGGCTCTTATCTCAGATATTATTTTACATGCTTAAGAGAAGATCGTTGAAAGATAAAAGTTACTATTGCCAAGTGAGGTAACTCTGCCAACTTTCCTCAAAACCACTAAAATCTTTAAACTACAGTTGTATAATAGGCAATGCAAAAATGAAACAGAAACCACAAACCTTTCAAAATAATATTATTAACTTTAAAAACATGGTAGTGTTTAGGGTCGCTTATTTAACCCTAGAAAAATCCCATCCTTCCGATTTAATTAATGTATTATTAAAAGTATAATCCATATTTTATGTTATATCTTCAAACTATTTTAACAGAAAATATTTATTAAAGAAGTATTTTAAATTTAGGTGTAAATCTGAATTTTGGACAAATAAACTTGTTGACTAAAATATAATAATGCATAACCTGTGCATTGCTTCGAAGAAATGCTTATTAATATTTTATAATGTAGTAATGTACTTTCAGAACTGCAGTAAATATTTACCACTAAACTTTAATACATACTTGTATATCCAATTTGTACCTAAGTAAATGCTTTGCCGCATCTTGATTGCATAAGAATAAATTAGTTAATCAAGTGAATCTAGTTATCCTTTAATTAGGAAATCCTTTAATTACTTTTGAGACGTGTGATAAAAATCTAACATAATAATGCATTAAAGTTATTGTTTTATAATAAAAATACATTTGATAGCCTTTTATAAGTCCTTTATATACAAACTACTTTAAAAGATTTTATTGATTAAGCTAAGAGAAAATCATTGAGTGTGCGTGACAGTAGTTTGTACCATTTGAATATGAAATGAATTTGAAGTTTAGTCATTTTCAAAAGCCATTAAATACCAAGTGAAGTGTTTTTTAACATATAAAGTGGTCCCTAATAGTGACTACTTAATGCATGTTTATACTGATTATTTACTCTTACAGTTTCAATATATTAGATGATTAAAATATGTAAATCCAAGGATCTATCGTTTTTGAAGCATCTCATCATGGCGAAATTTGTATTAAATTTCGCTATTTATACAAAGAAAAAGTTAATAAAAAAGTTTGAAAAGTTTTTTTAATCATAAAACTTTGAAATTCAGACTATTTTTTTGTTTAAATGGCTCATAATTCAACAAAAATTGCATGTTTTCATAAATTTAGAATATGAGTCTCAATTGTTTTTAATTTATAAAAGCTCATGGAACTTTTTTTTCAGTCTTTACTTCTTTTTTATTGAAATTGCCTAGTATATTTAAAATAATAACATCTTTTTAAGTAAAAAAAAAGCCTCTTCTTCGAAGCTCACATTCTACGACGGTTTTTATACATAACCGTCCCAATAAATAAATCATTTTTATCAAAATATTGATAAAGATAAGAATTCCAATACTTTAATTTCACCTCTGTGATGGTATAGTCAGTGGATTTAATTTCGTCATCGAGGCATTGATCTTCAAACATCTTATATACGTATCCTATTATTACAAATTTCTGAGACTACAGGCATGCAATTCTGTCTCCAAACTCGCAAGAAAATTCATAGTTAGTCGCAGGAATTATTGGAAAATTCCGCATCAATTATAAACCATGCAACGGCCGCGACCTTAGTCACCATGACGATGCAAAGCTTCTGTGATGTTCTTCTGCATCGATGAAGGGAATCGATAATTACGGATTAAATCTTCATCGATTTTCAGGGCCAATCCTTTGGCGAAGTTTCTGTTTCCATGACATTCTAACTGAATTATCGGATTTGTTGCACATGATAAGGTTCCGGGTGCCCATTTCTGTTTCACTAAACTCGAATATATTAGATAATTTAATTTTGATTAAGGTCTCTGTGGCAGCATGTCTTTATATGCAGGCCTATTTGAGAATTTTTATTCTGCTGAGATATATTTAATCAGAGTTACGACTGGGAGTTTGATTCGTTGGCGAACTTTCATCGGAAGTTTTCATTAACTAGTCTTTACTCAACATGCAACTATTTTATTTAATAAATCATATTCATCCATATGTATTGAATAAGTTAAATACATTGCTTTTAGATAATTTTCTCTCTTTCTATTTCAAGCTGATATGAATAATTCAATTATTACTATCTCTTAACCAATTTAAATGTAATTTCGGCATCTCTAAATCAATCAGCATTTACGGATATATATCTAGAAACTAAATTTTGGGATTCCTTAAAATATTGCATTGTTTTTTATAACATTCATACAATCTATTGCATTTATATTTACAATCAAACGAGCCTAATACGGTGTAGTGTGGTTTGAAATAACAATCGCTCATTAAAGAAGAATATCATTTTATGTTCTTTTTTAACCAGATTTTTAAAATATCTTTCACATGTCCATACATTACTAAATTGTGCTATTCTTATCTATAATTTTAAAATAAACTCAGTGATTTAAAAAGTAAGAACTTGTTAGTGTTCAATGTTGTACTTTCGCTTAATCGCAATTCGCAATGTTAATTAACTATATTAAAATTATTTATTGCATGAAAAAACAGTCATCAATTTAGGCGATTCATGGTATGATTTTGTTTCATAAATACTTCTTAATGTAAAGGAATTAAAATTATTGTAGAAATATAACATGAATTAGTATTGCTTAATTTATGGGTTTTTTTTTTTTTTTGGAAATATCATAAAAAATTGGTCCCAATTTTATCATATGATGAAGCCCTTGAAATCCTAAAGATTGAGTACCAATGATTTAAAACATTAAATTTGTAATAAAAATAAGCCTAAATAAGTAGGTTAGTCTATTTTGAATAAAAATTGCAAAACATTTCGGTATAAAAAGTTTTAATTTTAACATTTTAATAAAGAGTACATACGTATTAATTTATATTACTTTTATTTTGAAAAATTAAATATCTTGTATACTTGTAACAAGAGCAAGCTAATTCCAACAGCGTAACATTAAAGTTATATCATTGTTGTCAGCACAGGTTTTATGAGCTTCATAGTGAGCTTCAGCATTGAAAAATATTTTCCTTTATCTTATAAAATCTTCCATGCACACTTTTGTAAATTGCGAAAGATTTATTTAGGTTCTTACAAGGTGACGAACAGATTTTCCATCAATGATTTCAACTTTCGACCATGATGCCTGATTACACCCTAGCACCATTTGGTGCGAAACAAATTCAACAAAAAAAAAACGCATAAAACTCCTCATAAAATCTTATTCCCGGTCTGCCTCTCCTTCTTGCACCCTATCACCAGAAAACGCGTGGCATTAATTTTTTGAAGATGATCCAAACTCCCACCTATAAAAATAATCACCCCGGCGCGACATTAAAAGTAATGCACATTATTTTCGTCTTTCAATAACCCTCCATAAAAGCCATTATTAACTCCCTGCCGAAACTTCTTTCCCGTCTCAAAATGTCAGCGATTTAATGCGCGATTGCCACTCCGCCGTTTAATCACCTTCGATTACCGCTACACTTTGTCCCGCACTTAATGGCACCTTCCTCCCGCAAGGAATTCCACGGAATAAAAGACCTCACCCCTCTCTCACACTTATAAATATATATAAACCCGGTGTTCTCCAGTTCCCCCACCCCCTCAAAGAGTATTAGTTCCCCTCATAATGAAAGTGATCCATATTCGTGCGGAAAATTTCATTCTAATATGGGAAGTTGGGTTTAATATCTTCCTACAAATCCCGATCCCCCCCCTATGTTATGGCGCCTTCGCACTTGACCTGAGATATTAGAGTGAAAATGTGAATGTTGTTCGGCATTAGAGAGTTAATGATGGAAGCATCACTTTCTAGGCAATAACTGTCGCCAAACTGTGTGAAGGGAATCGGCGACAATATATTTTTAAGCCTCTAGTGTCAAAGGGGAGGGTGTTGGAGCAATTTTTAGGGATAATATGGAGTAGGGTAGATTTTTCATCACCATTTAAAGTTGTGAACTAGCCGCAGTGATTGGTAAACATAGTAAGTATCTCACGTTTTTAAAAAAAAAAGTGTGTGATAGTTTGTTTTTGTTATCAGTACACCGAAATTGTATCATGATAGCTGAGAAAATCCGTGTAGTTAATACTTTAGAACTAACAGTAAAATACATCGAGTTTATTTTGTCGTGTGCAAAGAAATTGTATTCATCATCGTGTAAAGGATCATGATTTCAAAACACTTAACTGAAAATAAAATAACAAAAAGAGAAAAATAACTATAATATACACCTAACTTACCTAAAAAAAACATTAACTTGCATTTTACCTTAAAATCATGTGTATTTATCAGTTGAAAGGGTTTTTTTTGTTTGAAAACACACTGCCTTATTACTATCTCTCACTCTGTATTTTAGTTCTAAAAAATATAAGAGAGCATAATTTTCTTTACATCATTTCCATAGAATTAACAGTAATATTTGTACAGTATAATATTAAAATTTATTTTACAAAGTCTATCCGTATTATTCGCCTCAACAACATAACATTAAGTAATACATTAGTATTTGACAGAACATATTCTAATTTAAAAGTATTTGTCTAACTACAAAACCCGGGTATTAGCTGGTAAAATAAGTTACCTTCAAATTACATGGGAGAGGCCTAAGCTTCAGATTTGTGAACGGAATTAAATCTTCCTTCAAAAAGTCTTACGCAAAGAAGCACGGTAGTCACCCTTTCAACAAGAAAAGTAATGTGTATGTAAAATAGACCATCGCTCATTCTGTTAAAATTGAGTGCAAGCACCAGTGTGGAATAAATGTAATTACTCCCAAGAATTATTTCATCCAAAGTCCACAAGTCCTTGGAGTCAAGATAGGGCTTCTCGAGAATTTACGTGATCCTTTCCACGCGTAAACATCCACTTAATTAGCCGCTGATTCTCTATGGTGGCGAAATTATTATGAAAAGTCAGCATGAATAATTGTTGGCCTAGCCTTACCTTTATCACTTATTAACAAATCTTAACACGGGCTCTACGACATTCTTTTACATTTAAAAGCAAATACATATGGATTTTTATGTTATGAACTGGGTAATAATTGATCATGTCACTGTACTAATGGTAATAGTTGTGCTGTATTTACTATTCGCATTGTATTTTTGTCAAATAATATATTTTAACGCAGTATGAATTAAAGGATTGAGAATATCTAAACGAATACTCCGTTCTAATAATTTAACATCCAATAACAAACGAATCTGCCTTCAGAGATTTATTTATGTATATGATTGATTTTCTTTTTAAGCAGGTAATACTGAATTACTATTCGTGTGCATGTGGAAACCGGTTGTTCTGTGATTTTTATTTTCCTGTATTGTTGTCGCATAACCTATTCTTACATAGGAAGAATGAAAGGGTTTCCATCATTAGTATCTATTTTCAAATTGTTACCCTCTTTAGAGAGTTATATTTCATTAAGAATAATATTAAAGTAAGTAGGTCACGGTTTTTCTAACGAAACTTACAGGATTATTTCAATAATGTATTTTGTAAGGTTTGGTTTGTTTAAAAGTATACATTATACTAAGAAAAACATTAGTTCTCTCGAATTTAAAAATTGTTGATAAACAAGCTAAAAGCTCCATCTTTTTTACAACCCTAAATATTTGTTAAAAAGGGTGACGCCGATATTAGCTGAATCATACCTTCATATAAATTCTAATTTGTCCAGTTTTTTCTAATCGAACTTTTTACATTAAAATTGGTTCTCTAAGACGAATAAACAAATCCAAATATCCGCTAAAAGCCCGATAAAAATTAGGTAACATCGTTGAAACTTCATTCGACGATGCAGCAAATATTTTCACACGGCTTTAGCTATTCCTATTAATAGCTCACTAACGTAAAATTTACGATGCTATTCGGAATTTACGGTTAATTTAATGCTTATTTTAGAGGTACATTCTTTTTTCATACACGTTCAAAGACTGGGAAAAAAACGCGTTGGAAAGCGGAAATCAGAAGAAAAAAAATGTACCATCCGTCTTTTTTTCGGTGCATACTTCAACTTAAACAGCAACAAAATAACAGTAAAAAAAGCGTCGGTCCTATATCTCATAGCCCAGGCTATAAATAACATCCTAAAGAAATAAAAGGACTTATAGGCGGCCATGAATCAGCAGTAAGGGAAAGCGGAGAAAGTTGATACCGGGACCATATTTCAGTGTTACTCGCCGTCATAAAAATTAAAACCACTCAACTGTGTCACCAGGCTACCGAAGTATTTGATTTGGATAGAAAGGGGATGTGGTACTCCACGGTTTGGAACAGAATTACTACGCGCCATTTTGTTTCATTTTTGCTGGAGTGATGCACAATATCACGGTTCATGTGTCGCTCTATGAGCTCTGAAATAAATAGGCTGTGGACCTGTAGGCAGATGAGTGTTTTTATTGTTTGTTATTTTTTTTTGACGTTCAAAATGTTAGTTTGTTTGAAGAGTTGGGTAATGGGAAGGTTATGAAACTGCATTTAAGTGTTTAGCTTCGTGTCGTATGAATACAGGTTGGATAAATTGACTTTGATCTTTGATTTTTTTAATCAGTTTGAATTCGGGAAAGTGGATTCTCAAATTTAGGAAATGTGTGTGTGTGTAATTTATGTTCCCAGTTTTTGATTGATTCATAAACTTTTATTCATTAAGAGAAAATAAAATACTGAGAACTGAGAACACTTTAATAGAATTGCAGCTTGTTCTTATCAATATTTAAAATTAGTATTAAAAGTAGTACAACATAACTGCATTTTAATAACTACTGTGTGTTGTTGGTTTTTTCTTCTATTTTTCTTGCCTGCACCTTTTTTCAAAATTTTTTATCCTATAATTTTTCATCATATGTAATCAAATACTATTCTGAAACAATGGATGGAAATATCCTATTTTGTATTCATGAAAAAAGAAAAAAATAACATTTAGTAGTATTGAAAAATTACTATAATTAAACCATAATTCTTCCAATATTAACATTATTTAAGCATGTTATGTCCCACTTGCCTTCAAAGGATTCCTTTACCTTAGAAGGCATAAGGTAGTACACGAAACGTTATCCTTAAACAGTTATTTAGTCTTAAGCCACCTTTGTGAAGGGCTTTCTGTTTCATACCATCTGGTCACCTACATCCCCTCTACAGCCATTCGCCAACTGCCTTAATTAGTGACCCAGGTCCGTCCAATTAACATGTTGGAAAATTGGACAAACGGGGTTTTCCCAGCAACGCATTTTCTGCATTGTTGACACTCTCGGGCCCAGGCACGATTCAAAATCAAATCGTAGACCATTAAAGCCTCGGGTCTATTCTTCACCCTCTTTTGAGTAACTTAAGCTGACTCTAATGGATACTCTTGATGACAGCACCCTTTATTAGTTAAATGCAGTAAGGGCGTGTGTGTGTGTGTTATTTCTCTAATCTTTTAATGAGGCTCCAGTTAGTCTTGAGTTTTTCGCCGGTTTACAGGAAGTGAAAGGATGAAAAAAAAAAACATATTAAACAAGGCTTGAATTTTAATTTAGGATGTTTAAGAAGGAAGTTACGGTGTTGGAGTGCTTTAATTATTATGTTGACAAGTGGATTTTTTTTTCTCGGGATGCCTGAAAAGGATTTGCTGGTGAGGAATTTCTCTTTTATGTAAAAGGAAACTTTAATTTAACGAAATTAGAGTAATTCTTTCTTTTTGAGTGCTTGATAAGTACGCGGGAGAGTTTTAATTATATTGATGAACTACTTTAGTTCACTTTAAGGTATGAGACACGCTTATGAAGTTGCTTTATCTTGTCTGGTGGAACTTTAGATAATGTTTCGCCTTGAAAATGGGCTGTGAAAATGCTCTTTAAGGTCGTTAACTTTTTACTAGTATTATAATATGGTGACACTGAACCTGTGAATTATTTTAAATTTATGTAGGGTTTGATGTCTGCGTTATTTGTAGTGTAGGAATGGAAAGCAAAAACGAACACTACTTTCATTGGTGTGCTTTTTTTGTATTGCATGAACCATATATGATTAAGGTTAAAGTTAATGGGAAACTTGATGGTAATAGAGGCATATTTTAAAACTTTTATTCTAAACATAACACTTATAAATTATAAGATGTATCAAATTGTTTCATGTTAATTCTAATTTTCAATTCCTTCTTTAAGAAACTTATTTTACACCAATCAGTGGTTATTTTTATGTAACCAAAAACTACAAATATTCACCTGGACTGCAAAAAAGTACAATTCTGGGTAAATCATAAATAAATGTTTTTTTTTTCAAGAAAAATAAATAATTGCAACATTATTTTGAATTTATTTAAATGTTTCAAGTTCTCAAAATAAAGGAATTAAAACTAATCGTAGAAAATAAAACACATTTTATGTTTCATTCATTGTATTTTATAAGAGTTATATATAAGTAAAATTAATAATATCGTCCATCTAAGAAGAAATGAAAAAAAAAATGAAAAATAGCTAAAAGATGTTTATGTTATAAAAAAACTATGTTGAACCGTATAAAAATTATTGTCTAACATCTAAATTATTTCACATACTAAGAGTAATTTATAGTGTCATAGATACTATACAAATAAACCAAAGAAATAAATTAGTAATAATAAATTTTTACACAAATTCACAAAACATTTCTTTCTAACATTCGTACATCTGAAATAAAACTAGCAAAATACAAAACATGAAAAAATATTAAATTATTAAAAAAATATTAATTAAATTATTAATTATTAAACAAAATATTAAAGAAGCCATAGTACATATTTATAATCACAGAAGCATTGCCCGTTGAATGTATACCTCAACAATACTTCATTCATGATGCAAGCAGCCTGATTTAACATCAAAACTCCCACTATTACTTCCATATTTGCACTGGTCATTCATGCTCATTCGGACCATCCGCAGATGCTAATCCTCGAAATCTAACCCGACCGACCACTAACCCAGTTTCTTACATCCCCGCGCAAATAATTCGATCAGCGTATATTGGCTTTGTTAACGCAAACGGGCCGCAAAACGGTCCCCTGCCAATGTCGTGAAGCAAAGATATCTGTCCTTGATTGCCCCCATTTATCGGACATGGGAAGGTCCTCCTGTCACCTAAGCGCGGTCCCCGTGCCCATATCCGCCCATCTAAATGACGCCCATTCCGGCCAGATGGAATTGAGTTGGCTGACTTAGGGGCTTTTTCCCCCAACCCATCCAGATTTGTGGTTGGGGTAAGTAGCTTTGTTTTGGGTCTTCTGTGATTGTAAAAGGATGCTTCTTGATGTCTGGCCATTGCTGGAGAGTATAGTAAGAATATTTCAGCTGGCAATGTTGGTATAGGGACAAATGGAACTTCAAGAAAATGCGAATCAATTTACAAAAAAACGTGCATTAATCAACTCGCATTTGTATTTACGTTTCAGTCAAGTTGAATCCGGCCTTTAGTCATGCAGTTCTGGGGATCAAATAATTACATAGTAACTTTCTATTATCTTGGTAAAATATGTAGTTTCAAAAAGGAATTTCACATTAATTCACCATTTAGATTAATTTATCTATCCTTATTTATTTTAGTTAGAAGTAGTTATAGTTTTAATTACATTCTGGCAATATGATGCTGACGATTTAATTCCTTTTCAAGGTAATAATTTTTTTTATCATTATAGTAAATTTTCATTTTTAAATATAAAGAATAATAATAAGAATATAGTAAATAGAAAGAATAATTGTAAGACTATTTCAGCTGGTATAGTGTTGGTGGAATGAAGTAATGGAACTTCAAGAGAATGCGAATCAATTTACAAAAAACGTGCATTAATCAACTCGCATTTGTATTTACGTTTCAGTCAAGTTGAATCCGGCCTTTAGTCATGCAGTTCTGGGGATCAAATAATTACATAGTAACTTTCTATTATCTTGGTAAAATATGTAGTTTCAAAAATGAATTTCACATTAATTCACCATTTAGATTAATTTACCTATCCTTATTTATTTAAGTTTGAAGTAGTAATAGTTTTAATTACATTCTGGCAATATGATGCTTAAGATTTTATTCCTTTTCAAAGTTATATTTTTTTTTCATCGTTATAGTAAATTTTCATTTGTTATTAGTAAATAATGTTTACAATTAAATGTATAACATAAAGTATGTTTTATATTGAAGTTTAAAGGGTTTGTTTTTAAGTCATGGTTGTGGATACAAGTGATGAAATAAAAAGTTACGTCAGTAAATTTATACCTTTTTCAGAGACAAACAAACTTTATTTATAATATTTCTTACATAATTTGAAAGGGGAAATGTTTTTTTTCCAGTGAATACGGAAAAGAAAAATTCTTCAACTGAGACACCTTTGAAACGTAAATAGTAAAATGTTTAAAAATGGCACTGATATTTTAAAACAAAGTTTTACCTTTTCCGTTTTCCTTGCTCTGAAGAGAAAAATCTAACTATTCACCCTCGATATGCAACACTTTGAGCTTTCCACCTACGCATCGCAATATTACCATTTTCTCCTATATTACGAAATAACAAGAAAAAAAAGTATCTACACAAACCTCCTTAAAAAGCCGAAACCGATACAGAAAACGCAATAAATACACAGTAGCGAATGGGTTTTATTTCTGTGTATCTCCCTATCACATGCTCGCCCACAAACACAAAATCGGGTTTTTCCAAGATGGCCGCCATTCTTCCAAGCAAGCGATAGAAAGAACTCACAGAACGGAAATGGCTTTTTGATCTTATCATAATCGGGCTCAAAGGCATTAAAGAAGCGAATCCACGAGCAAATATTCCTGTCAAACGCGATTTCCATACCTAATACCGTATTCATCTAGGAATAAATCGCTTCTTCGTGCAATCCGTTTTCTTCTATTTCATTCATGTTTTTTCTCTACGGGATTCTGCCTTTTTCTCTACACACTCCAACAGTTTTGAAACAAGAGATATAAAGAGAAATCAGTTTAAGATATATCCCAGACCGCCATGTACAGATTGTGCTTCCGTTTCTTTCCCGAGAGAGAATATTGAAAACATAGTTGCTCATACAAAATTGTAAGAAAATTACGTAACATAAAAAACCGTATTTCCGCTCTTTTGAGCCTTTCAAGTATTTCTCTTAATAAAAAAAAACTTGATAATAAATGGAGGGATTCAGTTCCAAGAATTGAAGCGAAGAACTATGGCATGTATAATCTTGTATCAAATCCAAATTGTTGCTGGAATATATAGAATTTTTATACTGTTATGAAAGCTGCTAAAAGATGCGTTCATAGCACTTTACTTGGATAAAATATTTTGATTTGTTTTCTTTGCATTAAATATTGCTATTTCAAGTTTACTAGTAAATTTCTTAGAAAAATGTTATAACGGAATGAAATCATTCTTTTCTGACTGCCTTGTATGTTGAAACCACTTCTTAGATGCATTTCATGATGTTTTTAGGGAATTTTAAATTATTTATATTGTTTTAAAATTAATCAGGATACATTTTATATTTTACTGTACCTAATAAATATCATAAACTGATGTTTGCAGCAATGGAACTAACTAAAAAATTGGGGGGAATTTAATTAAAGGAAACTCCCTTTTATATTTTGTTCCTTCTTGATCAATAAACCTTATTACTATGTACTGTATAATTATTTTATGTAGGAATCGAAATTAAAATTTGCAGATCATTAGTGCCTGATATAAGCATATGTGGAAGCAAAAACTAATTTTGTAGGGTCGCAAACAAAAATATTTGAATGAACAGACCAACTCTTTGTGTTGTATTTAAACTCCGAAACCGGCGCTCTAAGAAGAAATATTTAATGATTAACTCGTAAAACAAAATAAACTCTTTGTAATTCAGGAACCTTCCAAAGCAACACAAGTCTGTCTGCACACTTTTTATAATCCAAACAGAAAAAAAAAGTCCTCGTATTTTACGAACTCAATAAAATTAGACCAAACTTTTTATTGATTCTTCCTCTATTCGCCTTCTTGTAACTGCTTTCAAGACACATTTTTTGTTCTCTTTTTTTTTTCAAAGCACCCGTTACGCCTGTCATTCAGCGCTGACTGCGGTAAATATTTACCCAAAGGGTGGGAGAATTCTTTGTGAAAAGGATGTGGCTGTTGACTAATTATCCAACACGGGATGACAGAAGTACTTTCCGGGAATAAAATTCAGGCCTTCGAATTGAAAGAGGCAGAAATCCTCTACTACTACAATAAAGAGGAAAGGAAAAAGTGATACGTGACTAGTAGCCCGGGCAAATCTAAAGCGAAAGTAAAGAAGGCGAGGTATTTTACTTTATCCTCTTACTTGCGTTTGAGAATGGAAAAAATCGAGTTTGGAGTGACAATGGATTTTTTTTTAATTCCCGAACCGAATTCCGGCTAGTCAAATAGAAGCTCTTGTTAGACGTAAACAATGCGATTTTTTAATGCGGATTTTTTTTCTTCTCTCGGATGTCCATGCGAAGTTGTTTTAAAATGAAGTATGTTTATATTGGCTTAAGCATGTCACAGGTCCTGCTAAGCTAGGTTTTTTCAATGTTTAGATTGAAATAAAATAGGCGCTGGGACTTTGAATAGATTCTCAAATAGGAAGAAAAACCTGCATTTAGAAAACCATAAGTTTTATTACATCCAGTTTTGAAATACAATATGGATTGCTTTTATATAAAAAGTCAACTTATTTTATGAAAAATCCATGTTTTTTAATGCTTAATTTTGCCTATTCCTTATGTATCTGTAATAAAAACTTTTAATTCACCCATACGTAATAACTTTGCATTGAATTGGAAGAATCATGTTGAACAATAGGGAATGTACTAATTGTAATACACGTGCCCAATTCGGATAACTTCTGAATATATTGTTTAAACTGATAAGTGAACAGTAATTTTGAGGATTTATTCTTTTTTTTTTCGGGAAACCAAAATAAATTATTTACTTTAATTGTATTGATGTTTAAGGGCTATGTTTCTATCAAGAATAGTTTTAAATCGGTAATACCATTTAAGTTTAAACATATCATATTTCCTTACTTTATCTTATTTATACTGTTTATCCTACCATTTAAGTTTTAAACATATCATACTTCCTTACTCTCTTTTGTTTACTGTTTATACAAACATATATGTTCGTTTTGATTTCTATACAGACTCTCTAAATACTTTTTTTTAGTTGAAAGTATGTAAAGTTGTATTGGCTCTGGTTATACAAGAGAAATTTATTTGTAATTCGCAAATATAAATGTTGGAAGGGAATAAAATGAAATGTCTAGCGACATACTTAAAATACATATTTACATATTTATATTATTATTATTATTATTATTATTATTATTATTATTATTATTATTATTATTTTGAAAATTTACAGAATTGGATTTTTAAGAACCATAGAAAGAGGGTTGATCCCGAATCTGTTTTGTTCTCAGATTCTATTGATGGCATATTCTGCGTCCAAAAGTAGGTATACGAGTATGTCTAAAATATAATTGTATGCCTTCAAAATTTTATCTTAGATAGTTTATGCATTCATATTTTAAAATAAGAAGTTATGGATGTATATAATTATATAAATTCCAAATTAAATTATAGAAATAAAGAGTTCATTAAAATTATTTGCAATTAAATTTATAATTAACTTGTAATTATATTTATATAAATCACTAATTTTTATTATAGACAATTTATGCGTCTACTATCCATATTTTATTTGTAATATACATAAAAAATTAACTAATTTGAAATATTCAAAACTGAATGAAATCAACACTGAAAAAAAATAACGCTGCAACTTCTGAAAAACTATACATGAAAAAGGTATTTTTAAAGTAACTTGACCTGCACAAACATAGTAAAAGGGAAGTTAAATTTAATTTCTATTTTTGATTTATAAGCTGATATACAAATCCCTTTTTTTTTCTATGATATTTCATTATTTTGTATGGTGGGATGTTTGTGGATTAAGTTCCAATTTTTTCTATATGACAACAACAACAAGAACATTTCTTTAAATAATTTAAATATATAATTGAAGTCTTGTTAAGTGCTGAAACATTTTTTTTTTAAATCAACCTGAAAAAAAGTAAAATAAATGTTCATCTATGAATTGTTTTCAGATGTAAACATAGGTAATCAAAAAATTTTTATGCATTGGCATTATATCTCTCTCACAAATTACCCCACATAATTTATTCACGATCAGAACACTTTCCATAAAACCATCAAACAAATAAACTATCCGAAAACTGCACGAAACATCGACTTATCCTTCAAAGCCTTCTCTCGAAAACCCCCAGAAACCCTCAAGTACCCTCAAATCACCGTAATTAAAAGAACCCTCAACCCCAACAGGGAATCCTGAGAAAGAAGATATTTCCCTTCCATAGCGGGCGTTTCTCCCCGTGTGTGGAACGGCCCGTAGATCGCCTGCCATTCAGCCGTTCAAGATACCATCTCGGAGTAATAGCACGTAATGAAATTACCGGCAGCTGCATCTCATCTGCCATAGGGTAATACACTTCCTAAAACGATTGACGCACTCTGTCATTCGGCCAGCGATATAGCCGGGCGTAGTGAGAGTACCGGGAGTCTTTTTGTTGCACGTTCGGCGGTGCTATATGGATCGGGCGTAATGGGGTTTGCTGATGCTGGGCTGTAATCGGGATTGGAAGTTGTCATACCCAAAGGGTATTGATTACCGTAGTTTGCATTAAAAGGGTTATTTGTGCGTTTATGATGGTATAATTTGAATACCATCTGTGTTGAATTTTGAATTTATGATTTACCAGATTGTATATTTCTTTATACATTGTGATTTGGATAATTCAAACGTGACAAGACCACTACGAAACTTCAAATCATTCAATTTTTTAGCTATTTACCTTTTCCTATTATAACTTATACTATTTGGGAAAGCTTTGGAAGCTTATTGAGAAATATCAGTGTTAGAATATTAAAACGCACAATGGTTTGTTATTATTATTTTAGTAAGCTTACAGAAGAAAGGCACTAAATAACTTCTAACTCAACTACTCAGAACGAGGTTATGCTAAGTTTAACCGATATCTGATAACTTTTTTTTTTGAGTCAGGTAATTTCACCATCGCAATGATCGCTTTTTAGCTTGGAAATATTTTTACAATCTGCTCGTTCGTTGGCGTTCATCAGCTGATTTCAAAAATTCTCTAAAAGTTGACTTAGTGCCTTTCTCATGGAAGCCGACGACATATCCTTAAAAAATTGTCAAATATGTAATTTATACATTTTTCCACAATTGAGCATATTCGAATACTTCTCTATTTAAAAACGTACAAGTTATCCAAGTGTTCCACTGCATTCAGTTTTATACTAAACTCTCAATAGAATTTATAGCAAACACAGCAGTAAATAAATGTTTATCTATGTAATTTATGTATATTTGAGTCATTGTGCATAAAAACACGTTTTATGTTAAACACTTTCAGATGCTTTATCTAGCCATTACCTTGGTTTGTTAGTGAATAACAGTACGTAATAAATATTATCTGTGTTGCATCCATAACCTTAGTTTGGTGTCGTGGAACAAATATCAGTTTACATGACATTTATTACCCTCTAATTAGAACATACAGACAATATATTGGATGTATCTGGGTCATATAGAGGAACCGGAATATAGAGGAATAGAGGCCCAGACCAGCCATAAATTAATGGATAATTTAAAATGTTTATACTCAAACGTTAACCTATTTACTATACGTCTATTATATCCTTTAAGTCGTATTTTCGGGAAAGTTACCTGCAAGTAAAGATGAAGGTTAACTAAAATTCTTTGTATTTGCGGGAAATGTTATCAAGAGTATGCTAATGTAAACGATCCTTCCTAGCAAAATTTTAAGGGGGTAGGCTCAAGTTTCAGAATCTGGATCTCCGTAATGTTAAAAATGGGTATTTTTAAGGAACATTTATAAGAAATCTATTGAGTGAAACATTCCAATTTTTTTACTGAATATTCCTTAAACTATATTACGTACTTTGACCAGAGTTTGTTTTATTCTGATGCCTAGTTATTTTTTAAAAAAATGTTATCTGCATGTATGTGTGATTTTTTTTTAAAAACACTAAAATTTCACTATATTTATAGCCATAAGTTAAGTTCAAATGTTTTGTTTGAAAAAATCCTTGGTCAAAGTATGTATTAGAGTATCAATAATAGGTGTACAAAATTTCAAGTAATTCTATACAGTAGCTTAAGAGAAAATGTTCCTTATAGAGAAAAAAATACAGTTCGAAGAAAAATGGATTTTTGTAAAAAAAAAAAAAAACGCGCTTTGACAGAGGAGGAAAGCTATTTTCAAAAAATAATTAAAAATACTTCCACAACTCGTAGAAACATAATTTTTACATCATTGGAAGCGTAAGAATTCATATTTTAAGAAAATGTAAAAACTGAAAAATATAGGTGTGAAGAGAGTCAAGTCAAGTCAAAAACTGAAAAATGGATTTTTTGGTCGAAAAACGTGAGCCTACCCCCTTAAAAGATAAATTGAGTTGTTAGATGAAAAGAAATAAAATCATTCGTTTTTCCGTTTAAGGGTAAAGCTTCACCTACCAATATAACCAATGACACAATTGCATGAAAAAAAAACATTTTGATAAGGGAAATGAAAAAATGACCAAGAAAGAGGAATTAAAAACTTTTTATCAAAAATATTTCAATTGTTCACCCTTTTGGCTGGTCTGTTTAAATATCTGAAATAATGACAATTTTTACTGAAAAAATTTTAAATTTATCACAAATAACCTCATTTAGAATTTTACAAATGCGGTATTAGTTACTCTAAAAATAATTTTTATGCGTAATTTTTAAAACTGGTGTTTATTTGTTTGATCAAAACTATCGAATGAATTATCTGGTTCTGGAGTGGAATAAATAGCATGGCACCTTTAGAAGAGCTAAAATCATTTTACCCATTGATCTCCCAGAAGAATAATAGAGAGATATGGGACTTCTATTAAAGCCATTTGCTGCAAACTAAATTTTAATATTTCAGCTCAGAATTCATCACTTTTAACAATAGTTAAAGTTAGATGACAGAATCATGCGAAGTGACGGACTTACTTGCTTCATTTCTCTATAAACAAACACATCGTTTTTAATCAAAAGCTAGTTTATTCCTAAACGTGTTTATTTCTAACATTGTGCGATTGCATTGTTATCGATGGATAATAAAATCCCAAAATTTATTAAAATGCGTAATAGAAAATAATAATACTCCAATCCATCCACACACAATAGAAAACTTCATTACCGGATCAACTCCACTCAAGTAGTATTCATCACCACAAAATACAATAATCCCCCTTATTCATTTTCAATATAATCATCCCTTCATCTTTCACATCCCCCCGATTTCATTCAACAACGCCATATTAAAAACGGGAAATAATGAATTCACAAGACCGAATCGCGTTCGTCTGCAAAATCTGCATGTCAGACCGTTCGAAACGGAAAGCCGCTCTCTCATCCCATATATTTCATTTATTAGAATAAAATATTTCCCTCAGTTTCGTGCCCCGTGGTTAGGACTTAAAAGGCGACTTCCTTCCCCGTCTGTTATCTAATCAGATAAAAGAAGCCGGGGTACTTCATTTCTGGCAGGTTAGCTCTCTCTTGAAAAAGCCCGGGGCTTTTATCTTTGAAGGAAATGCCCCTCCCCCTTGCTCATGAATGGGGGGGGATGTTGTAATGGATGTCCGGAAACTTATGAGATCGGGGGAGTTGATTGTGCGAGGGGTTTGGAAATGAGGGAGCGGCTCAAATTGTGTTGATTAATGAAATTAAGACCGATACGCACCCACTTGAGGTTATGGGGAGTAATTTGAGCGCTACGGTTCATTTATAAAGGGGATATTTTCTGTTTTAATGAAGTTGTGGTGATAATTTAAAATATCATGTGTAGAATTAAATGTAGCATATTTTATGCAAATAGATAACTGTATTGTAAAACGGTCACTCGCGCAAATACCAAGGTGAACACGGCATCACACGTGACCATGTGCAAAACATATCAGTAAAGAAGTATATATTTTATATTTAATACAAATTAAAACTGCAATACGAACATAGTGAGAAATACAATCGAACATAATGACCAAAATAAACACAAAATTAATTTTCTCTTAGTTAGTGTTAGTCAACTTCACACAAAAAATGTTGAATTGACTTTACCTATGACATTGCTAAACATCGGCAAAATTACTTTTCATTATTAACATTGGTTTCTCTCCTGAAAATTTCTACAAACCTGTGCTATGTTACATATTGTAGGATCCTCAAGTACTGTCCAGTTAATTACTATGAACGTTATCTTTATCTTTGGAGATATCTTGACATGTAAACTCAGTTTATAAAGAGCTTTTATACATAATGATTCTTAAAATGCTTTATTTTCTTATAGAAATTGGTTATAAGTATGCAAATACTTTCAACTGGACAAGTTGCTTGGATACCTACCCAGATAGCACGTATGCTTGCTTCAAGTTTGAGATTTCCTGTAAATATGGTTGAAATTTCAAACTTGTAGAAACAAACTTACTTCAATCAATTTTTAAGCTGGGTGTTTCAAGATTGGAGTTTATCAAACTTAGTTCAATCATTTTTCAAGCAAGGGATTTCTTGCTTGGGTAATAAAATATTTTTCAATCATTAAAATTGGTTGAAACTCCAAGCGAATCACAAGCTTGAGTTTATCAAATTTAGTTCAATCATTTTTCCTGCAAGGAATTTCTTGCTTGGGAAATAAAATATTTTTCAATCATTAAAATAGGTTGAAAATCCAAGCGAATCACAATCTTGAGTTTTTCAAATTTAGTTCAATCATTTTTCCTGCAAGGAATTTCTTGCTTGGGTAATAAAATATTTTTCAATCATTAAAATAGGTTGAAAATCCAAGCGAATCACAATCTTGAGTTTATCAAATTTAGTTCAATCATTTTTCCTGCAAGGAATTTCTTGCTTGGGTAATAAAATATTTTTCAATCATTAAAATTGGTTGAAAATCCAAGCGAATCACAATCTTGAGTTTATCAAATTTAGTTCAATCATTTTTCCTGCAAGGAATTTCTTGCTTGGGTAATAAAATATTTTTCAATCATTAAAATAGGTTGAAAATCCAAGCGAATCACAATCTTGAGTTTTTCAAATTTAGTTCAATCATTTTTCCTGCAAGGAATTTCTTGCTTGGGTAATAAAATATTATTCAATCATTAAAATTGGTTGAAAATCCAAGCGAATCACAATCTTGAGTTTATCAAATTTAGTTCAATCATTTTTCCTGCAAGGAATTTCTTGCTTGGGTAATAAAATCTTTTTCAATCATTAAAATTGGTTGTAAATTCAAGCGAATCACAATCTTGTGTTTATCAAATTTAGTTCAATCATTTGTCCAGCAAGGAATTTTTATCTTGGGTTATAAAATATTGACACTTGATTGAATATTAATATAAACACAACCTTGATGAAAAATGGGGCCTGATTTTTTAAAGTAGCAAATAAAAATTTTGATCCGATTTTGAGTTTTTCTCCGTTTCCATAATTATCAATTTTAAACCCTAGTTGAAAAACTATTTCTCTTGGGGTATTTTTAAAGTTTTTTCTTATCTTTTAATACTTTAGAGAAAGAATTTAGAAACATAATTTTTACTAGCTTTGGATAATTTATTTGTAATCAGCATTGAAAAATAATCTAACCTGACGGGCTTTCAATAGCGCTGTGACGTATTCAATAAAATATCGCCAGTAGCATGGCCTAAGACGTGTATTAAAATAGAATAAAATTTTTTTATTACAAAAGCACAACAAAAAAATGAAACAAATTACAAGAGATAAATCAGACAAAAAAAGCAGAAAAACGAACACACACTTACATGGAAAAAAAAATAAGTTTTGAGCACCAAAAGAGCACAGAGCTCGTCCTCGGTACCCAGTACCAGTTTCTTTGTTACGGTAACGAAGCATCGCTGACTAATTAACTTAAATAATGTTTCTATTTCATTGTGTCCTGCTATACAATTATATACTCCAGATTTAAATTCAGTTTTACTATTAGTAGTTTTAAGGGCTTAATTTATTTTATTAAACAGGTAGGGACCCAGAAACACGCGAGATTTATAAAAGATTTCTATTAGACTTTGGTATTAAATAATTTCCTTGCGAATTTCTAAGTGAAAAGTTACTAGTTTTGAATTGATAGAAAAACTTATTGAAAATGAACACAGAAGTAAACGAAAAATATACATAATTCTCTTGCAGTCAAAATAGGCTTTAATAAATAATTATTTTTTGTGTGAGATAAGATTTTATTTTGCAAGTGATTAACCCTATGTAGACGGTTCGGCCATTTTACGGCCAAAACACCAACAGCGGGAAAAAATCCTGTTTCCCTTCCCCCCGAGCTCCCAGAGAATGTCGTTTCGTTATCTCAGTGGGCAGTGGGGATTCGCGTCACCCGGCGCGAGTGTCCGATTTCGAGATTGACTGATTACGGATGTCTCCGAAAATTTGTTTCCTCACAGCTCTTTCAAGGGAATCTTCTCAATGAAGAAATAAGATTTTAACAAAATTAATCATATAATGGACATCATGGTATTTTGGGATACTTAATAAAATATGTTTTGTGTTTTTTAAATTACCAAGATTGTTTTTTGTATCTCAATAACTCAATATAAATATTTGTTTTGATCAGAATTTATTTCCAAAATATGACCTCCTGGAACTAAAATGTCAGTGCTTCAGGGACATAAAGATTTAAAATTGTCAAATATTATGAATGATTCAGGATATTTTTGGCTTTTCTTTATTTCTAGAGTTTTAGTGTAGTATAGATCTCTTATACATCTTTCAATGCAGAAAATCCAAACTCACAGAACTATTAAGATAAACAAAAGGCAAGAGAAATAGCTTTCATACAGATTTCCGGACGGTTTATATTTTTTTTTTATGTCAAAGGGAAAACACTTCTAAAGCGTTTTTGTAAAGGATAAACGTTAAAATTTATCTTATATCAAATCAAAGAACTGATCTGTTATCTAATTCGGGGTATTTTAAAAACTAAAAATGAACAGACTTGCAATCGTCTCTATTCAATAATTATGAACAGATTCGTTATCGTACATGTGCATCGAATGCATTAATTTTTGAAAGAGAATTTTGTCCATAGGTATGCACCAATCTTGTCTAATAGGACGATTTTTTCAGATGCAGTGTTATTCCTAGGATTTTTTTTTGGAGGAGTAAAAATACTCCTTAACTTCTTTAGGAGGAGTGAAATTGAATAATAAGGAGTGAAATACAGAAATAGCATGAACATTGTACAGAGACACAAAAACCTCCCTAAGCATCAGAACAATAAATGACATAAAATTACTATGGCTGCATGAAAACACAATTAAATAGTATAAATAGGGTGCCGTGGCTTTTGGCAGTTGGCTTTTTCTAGAAGTAGGGCGAAAATGTCTTCGCTGAGATCAGTTGGTGTTTTGAGTAGAAAAATATTTGTTGATTTCGGTGGGGCCCGCGGTGCATTTTTTAAGCTAAACCTTTGTGAAAAATTCAAAGAGTGAAAATACTCCTTTCTAGTTTTTTTTAAAGAGTATTTCCGATTTTCAAGGAGTGAAATACTCTCTCAGAGGAGTTAAAAATATATCTGCTCAGATGAGTGTAGAAAACCTAAATTCAAAGATTTCAATACTTCAATTAAGTCCGTAAGAAGAAGAATTGATAGGATTTAATTAATCCAATATCTCAATCGAATATTATTCTAATAGAAAAGTAAACTGTTGAAAGCACAATGAGAAAATGCGTTTATTGGGAGAATTTTATGGTGTAAGAGCCAGTCTAAGAGACTAAACTACAAAATTCTACAGTCGGGGCATACCAATTAATAATTGATGGGATTTAATTAATCCAGCCTCAATCGAATAGTATGCTGATAAAAAAGTAAACTGTTGAAAGCACAATGAGAGAAGATGCTTTGATTGGGGGATTTGTATGGTGTAAGAGCCTGTCTAGAGGCCATACTACACAATTTTTTATATTACCCAACCCATATATTTTGAGTAAATTAAATAACATCCATTTATTCGTCAAAGCAAGTTGTTTGGGGGATTTTTCCTATAGTCTATACCTATATCCCTTTGTGTGGATTGCACTCAAAGAGCATAATGTTAAGAATGTTAAAATAAAACAGTATAGTGGTGGTCCAGAAAAAGTTTGGAAATTTACCCCTAAAAATAGTGTTTTGAACTCATTTTGTGACCCTTTAGGTAACACCAATGTGGAATACTCCTTGTAAGTCACAAAATTTTCACAGGAAAATACAGTACAGTAGATTTCGAGAACTAATTTTTAGACCCTTTGGGTTGTTTTTAAAGACACAATTTTCAAGGAAACAAACACTATAAAAATTTATGTCAAAATTTCGGGAGGGGTTCGGACCCCTAGCCCCCCCCCTTGGATACGGCCCTGCAGGATGTCAGTTACTGGAAAAATATTAGATTTTAAAAATTAAGTTGCACAGCAACATTCTACAAATAGCTCTTACCATATTTCCTAGAATTTTCATACAATTACCTTGAATTTCACAAAAACAGCAGTAACTGACACTCGTGTTAGTTGTTTGGATCCAGAAACTGATTGAAATTGATTGTTTGGAATTGTGAAATTGATTGTTTGGATCCAGTAACTGACACCCCATTTTAAATAAATAAATTAGTACTTTTTTCAAAAATAACTACCCATTTAGCATGATTTATGTACAATTATCAATTGAATGTTAATTAATGCATTAAGGTTTCATTAAGGCATGCATTAATGTTTCAAAAGGAAATTTTGCTTAATTTAGACTAAACAAAAATGCATTTCCTTAATTTCAGCTTTTCAGCATTAAGCCAACCTCTTAAAATCGTTTCTTGACACTAAATGTGAATTCTCAATTATTAAAAATTGATGGAAAATAAATATTGCATAAAGTTAAAAATAAATGTAAAAAAAAAATGTAAGAAAGGCCATCATTTCAGTTACTGGTGCCCTGTCAGTTACTGATGCCACTACCCTATTTCGTTATTTTTGGAAATTTATCAGAACACTTGTCACTTGCGCCCTAATCCTAAAGAACCTATAATTTATTATACACAGTTAAATTTTTGGTAATTTTCTTAATGAAATTATCTTTAACTGCAAATTACCCGCACTTTACAAAAAAAACCATGTTTTAATATTTTTAAAAGCCCTGTTTTAATTGTCAAATTTTAAAAATTTCCTGATGATAGACCCCAGACCCCTTTCTTGAGTGAGACTCAAAACTCTATACACAATTTAAAACATTAATGCGATGATGTTCTCGTACTACCTCTTAATTTTCTAAAAAAGCTTCATTTAACCTTTGCATGCAATTCATTTTATAAAAAAAAATACCTTGCTGCAGCCCTGTAAAAAGAAAAGGTGTGGAAAAGATTGAGAAACAGATTTAAATGTTTTTCGCTGGTCAATTTAGTTTCTGAAAAAATTTATGCCTTAACTGAAGATTTTGTAGTCACAATGTTCAAAAGTTTAGGTACCCCTGCAATATAGGATGTTTATTTATCCGAATCAATGTGGTAATTGTGTAGGTGTTTTTAATGGACTTTTTAGCATTAAAGATACATATTTCTTAAATTAAAAGTTTTCTAAATCAGGGGTTCCCTAACTTTTCCGTGTCACGGGACATTGAAAAAATTGAACTTTCTCACGGCACTTCAAAAATATGATATCAATGTGATGTATTATATATATTTTTATGTACCAGGTGTTTCCCAAACTTTACAACTTATTTTTTTACAGGACCCCAGTTTTATAAAATCTATCGGACGTATTATCTGTAACTATTATAATTTTTTGCTTCCTATAGTAGAAGACGGGGACTTTTCAGACCCACCCCTATACTTTTATACCCTACTTCTTAACTACTACTAAAATATCCCTAGACAACGAAGTATTTTTAAACAGATAGCCCTTAATTTTAAAATTATTCTAATTTACTGAACAAATTACACGATTTAAAAAAAAATAACTTTTTTCGTTTAGTCAGAGTGCAGTTTAGTTTCTGGCTCGGTATAATAGAAGCAGAACCTCGTAATTCGCGTCAATCGGCTTTAGATTTTTTCCTACTCACCCGTCACCCCCCAAAAACAGACAATGAGCATTACCCGACCCCACTCTACCGCTGTGTAAGCTATCAAGATGTTGGGGCCATCTCTTCCCACCTGTTTGACCTTTCTCACCCCAGCCCCCCAGCCCTCCTCGGCGCCCGCCCAGTGTCTGAGTGTCCATTTCTCACGTTCTCTCGCTCGTGTGCAGTTGCAGGCTTGGAAGGTGGAAAGAAGGGTCTCTCTCTGGCCGACGGTGTTGTTCGCGGCTCAGATGCAGACTGCAGATGGATCCTATGGTACTTTTTTTTTATCCCTGTTTTCTCTTTTCCAGTTGCAGCCTAATTAACCTAATAATATATTTTCAGGAGTTAACCAGCCATGTTGTAAATATTTGTAGTGAATATAATTCACATTTTAATTTTCAGATGGGAAATGGGATCCTAGGAATAATATTAACAATTTTTCTGCTTTCAGTAATTTTAGAAACGTGATTTCTTTTAGGTGTCTTTTTAGATTGTACCTGTTGCGATAGGGATACAGCTTAATTAAAAAAAAGTTTCATTCATTTTTTTAATGTTTCTTAAATTATATTTTTTTCTCTTTCAGTAGTTACCAAGCCCTGTTGTAGTATATTCGTCTTTAACGCAATACTATTTGTTGGCAGCTTTCAAATTCATCAGTTGTTTTAATTAGTTTTCGGTTATTTTTCAGATTAGAACTGTGAAAAGGAAAGAATATTCAGCCCTTTTTTTTCTTTAATATTTTAAAAGTAAGTTTCTTTCAGCTTCTGCATTTGATAAAAACTATCTTAAGAATTTTTTTTTTACAGAGAAGTGTATTTGAAAGGCTGTAGAACTGGTAAGGAATCAGCTGGTAGCTTCATACAAGGAAAAACAGTGTTTAAGTACCAATGATATTGTAATTCTTTCATAATTTATTGATATTTTTTCCACTTAGGTCCGATCAAAAAAAGTAACAAAATTATTATGGTATCATGTATTTTCTTATTTTAAAAGTACTAAAATATTTTGATTTTTTTTATAGAATTTATGAGTTATCTATTTTTTAAAATTATTTTTTATGAGATATCAATGTACTAATTACGTATTACATAAACTGTATTTATTGCTTGTGAAAATGTACTCAATAAAAAATAAAGTTTAAAAAAAAACTGAGTACCACCCGCATTATAACGCGGGAGGGAAAAGTAAAACAAAAAAAAAGAAAGAAAACTAAAATTGAATAAGCATTATTCAGGCTTGAACTAAGCAATAACTGAAACAAAATTTTCAAACTTGGAAAATCATTGAAATAATCAGCTAAAAAATGGGTTGAATTTTCAAGCTTAAAGGTGACCAGAAATTTCAAATTTGGAAAATCATTGAAACTTCTATCTTGAATACTGCTTACCTTTAAGCATGAAAATTCAATCCTTTTTTAGATAGGATTCAAGTTTGCCGTGTATACTTTAAATACAGCTAAACTACAGCGTTTTTCAAATTTGGAAAATCATTGAAACTTCTATCTTGAAAAATGTTACCTTTAAGCATGAAAATTCAATCCTTATTTAGATATGATTCAAGATCGCCGTGGTACAACTATACACATTAAATACTGCTAAACTACCGTAATTTTCAAGTTTGATTCAGGTTTATCAAGCTTGAGCGCTTAAGTTTGATTCAATCTTTTTTCAATCTTTCTGTGCTATCTGGGTAATATTGAATTTTCCGAAGAAAGACCTCCCAATCAAGGTTAACTTCTGCTGGATGAAATTTTTTTTAACTGGTCCACCAATGGTATTTTTAATTTGTCATTATAGAAATTATTTCATACTTATACTAAAATTGTGTAAAGCCACCTGTTTTTTCAATAAAAAAAACGTGAATGAGTGTGTCTCAAAATGGTATTTTTATTCAATTTACAAATCGTTTTAAGAAGTCCAAGTTGCGCAGTATGAGCATGCGAAACACGACTTTATTCAGAACGCGCAGGTATGCTTAGTACAGTTATTATAGTACATTGACTAGACGATAGACGTACTATATTAATTTAAACTTCCGGGTCAGTTCATCGGAGTCACATCAAGCGCATTTGTACTATATCCGAATAGTCCCCGATCATGCTCATTCTAAGAACTCCATTTTAAAAAGACGTCGAACTTTAATTAATGCACAATTGAGTTACAATATCTATTAGATATAAATTAGATTAAAAGAGAAAACATGAATCTGAGCTTGCCTTGAATTATCTGAAGATACTGCTATTTCTAAAAAAGCTTCTCTAAATGCACTCCCCCCCGATGAGGGTACCAGAGTTCTTATGCTATAGAATAAATAAGAGTTCACTTCACTCACCTTGAACAAAAATGCATTTAAAAATACTCATTTACGCATGCTACTTAAATATTTCAACTATTAACATTTCCAGTGGAAAGATATAAAGCGTTGATATACACTTGCAATTAGAATTGATATATTTATTCAATTACAAAATATTTAACTTAAACAAAAACATCTTAATAGTTTAAACAATGCTGTTTACATAAAATTTTATTAAATATAACATTTAAAAGACATGGAATACAATCTCTACTCTCTAGTTAACCTTTAAGGAAAATAAAGTTAGTATTAGGTGTTTTGAAATGTGGGTTGCTCAAGATGTAATGAACACTGCTGAGACGCTACGCAGGAGGGTAGACTTAACTTACCAAGAACAAAGATGGGCTATTGCGGACCGGAGGTAAAAATGATATGCCAGTGCCAATATAGTTATACTTTCTTTTAAAAACAGTGTATGCGTTTCTTTTTTTACTTACTTTATATTGAACTTTATGCGTATTTTTGTGTGTTAGGCATATTATATCAAGTCCACAAATTTCTTGCATTCGCAAAACAAGGGGGTTATCTTATTTAACACTTAAATAACCGTGTTTTAGTAGCTAATTAATCACAAACTACATCCTCATGAGAACTTGATTCAAGGGTTGGACATTAAAAACTTTTCAAGATCTCTCGTATTTGTTTTGATGTTAAGAGAAGAAAAACACGTTTGAGTTTGTCTAAGAAGGACTCCAGCCGTCTGAGTCTGGATAATAATTACCTTAACCTTATATGTGATAATTAGCTATTACTATTAACGTTGTCTAAATGTTTTATTTTATTTTTTTTTATAAATGCGTAAACCGAGGCTCACTAATACACTAACCTTGAAAAGTCCTGAAGAAATTAATGCAAATGGGTACTAATATATGACAATTACGTAAACTTTCAAAATATTTAATTAATTGCAAGCCTTTGATTTTACTTTGGGTTGTAAAACTATTCAATACCATAAAATGGATTCTTATATAAAATGCAGTGGAAAAAATTCTTAAAGATGTTTAGATTACTTTTGAATTCTTCTCTTTTATTAACTAAAAGAATAAGAAAGAAAAGAAGAGAAAAATCCTAACAGAGGGTCCACGAGGCTGTTTTCAAATACTGTATAAGGTAGAGGGCAGCACCAGAAATTCAATGATTAACAGAGGGGTAGGCAGTACATTTTGGTGGTCAAAGAGCTGTGGTTGCGGCTGTGGCGTGTGCATTCAATCTGTCTTTTCGAAAGGCTATTGGATCATCAAGCTTTTTTCTCCGCCTCTTGTGACGTGACGCGATCCCAGTGCAAAAATAGCCACTACCTTATACAATATTTCGATTTCCATTACCGCCTATGGCCGTGGACTCTCGATTTTAGTACTATGTGGTATAACCCAACTTCCGAACTGCAAAAGGAACTTCATACGTACAAAACGATAATATTTTTGTACATTTACACAGATAACAGTCAAGTCAAGTCAAGTCAAATGGAGTGGAGACTTTTGCTCACTCCGAAGAGCCGCTTCGTCTTCTTCCTCATTTTCTTCTTTGTTCTTATTTATCACAGTTATTATTCTTCTTTCTTTATTTATTTACTTCTTTTTCATATTTCTATGGAGTTCAGAAAGGAGGATAGTGCTACGATTTTCCTGTTTTTGTTATTTTTTGTTATTTCTAATATTTCTGAGAAGTCGGAAGATGTTGAATTGATGTCTTTCATTGATTTGTTTCTTTGAGATGTGTATTTTTTACATGTTAATAATAAGTGGTCATTTGAGTCATATTCTTTGCATATCGGGCATAATGGGTCTGGTGAAATGTTAATTTTGAAAAGTGTTGCTTTTGTGGGTAGGGTACGTAGTCTGGTTATTAGGACATCTGATTTTCTATTTGGGGCTAAAAGTTTATCTTTTTGAGTCAATCCATTCATGTGTCGAAAACTATTGCAATATTTGCTTGACTCCCAACAGATAAAAGTGTCAAGGAGGAAGGGGGTGTCCCCAGCAAAGTGTACTTCTGGTGGAAGAAGACACACTCTTCCTTCTTGACACTGTTATCTGTGTTAGTAAGAGTTATTATAAAGAGGGTGTTTGGTACACATACACTTAAGTCAAAACATACTCATGGGTGGATTTACGGGGGTCATATGGGGGCAATGATCCCCAATTTTTTGAGAAAATTCCGTTTTTGTAAAGGGAATCATGTTTCCAAAGCCATCAGGGACAGCTTGCCCTCCCCCAAGGTTTCCAGTTTGCCCCCCAGGGTCCACCACCTAAATCCGCTTATGAACATACTAATATATTCACATCCACTACAACAACTCATTTTTTGCTAAAATGACACATACCTCGTTATTCCACTCTCACACCTTCAATTAATAACATAATATTAAAATATTAAACCTGAAGAGATATTTTCATACTCATTGAATGCAGATAAACTCCCTATGATCATAATACTCCCAAATAAGGAGGAATTATTGGATGGGGCTCAATTTTTACCGAGCCCCTCACTCATTGGGCCGCAAATTACCGACTCCCGCATTCTGACGGGGCAGAGAGCCCTCGCCAACCACCTACCTACCCAAACAAAAGGAAGTGCCTAATCGCGGGGCTCGAGGTATAAATGCGTAATGAGGGAATAATAAGTCCCGGAAATTACCACACTGCACTCACGCCAGAAATTCACTGCAAAGCAGCAGCAGCAGCAATGAAAATTCCACCTCACTTGTTAATCGAGCGCAAATCGCGGACTCGACAAGCCCTCGCGAAGCAACCGCCCCCCCCCTTTCGCGAAGAAGGAAGTCGACGATACCTCCATTTCGGATTCGGATAAAGGCCTTTTAATTAAGAGTTCTTTGTCCTTCTGGGGAAGGAGTTATCGCTAATTGCAAAGTCTTGCGCAGTTCGATAGTTTTATAATTTCGCTTTGATTGGTCTGTGGGGAGTGGAAAGATCGTTCGCGGATTAGGGAGACGAAATCGCTGTTATTGTTGGGTCGTGGCGCAATGGGGGGATTATTAAGGTTCGGTGTTTTTTTTTGGTATGTAATGACGGTGGGCTTATTAAGGGTAATAAATATGATGATATGGGTTTGCAATCGATTTTTATCTGTTGGTTATTGGTTGAAATTTAATGATTATCAGATAGAGGATGTTTTCATTTGTAATTTAAACTGAGACACTATACTAAACTGCAACGTTTCCTTACCCTATGACGCCACTAACAAACAAAGTGGTACCCAGCGCGGTGTCTGAAGTTTGAGGGATATGAAGAACGTCAATTTAAAAATATAATGATTTCCTTAAACCCATGTATACAATATAGAGTCTTTATATCACGATTTGCGTACCGAAACGCCTCCTAGCAACCCAACAGGCTTTCCGTTTACGCAGTTTCTGCTTCCCCGTAGTGACGTAATAGGGTCAGGAAACCTTTCTGTCGAGTATAGGTGCATTGACGTCTGAAGCTTTTATTCTAATACTGAGTTAAATTTGAAAGATAAAGGGAGTTTCTGCTACAAGCTAATGAAGTCTGATTCAAAGTAATGATCTGTATACTAAATCCGTTCACCCTGTACAGTATTTTTCTAAAGCGGGATTTACTTCAAAAACCAGTTCTTAATACTTTTTTTCAAAATCCAAATTTTATTCTGAAATTTCATTAATATTCAACTATCCTTATCAACACTTAAAATGCAAGTGTAATATTAGTTGATATTTCAAACTCTGAAGTTTAGTTTTTTTTTTGCTTTATTTTAAATCCAAAACTTCACATAAACCTTAAAATTTCAAAAAAAAACCGCTCTACATAAACAGCTATCTTAACTTTACACAACACTCTGAAGCAGTTACTGCAATAAATCTACCAAATCGCATAAGAAGCGAACAAATTATTCCAATCACAAACAAGACCCTGGAGAGATCCGTGAAAAACAAGGACGTCCTCTATCAGCTTAAATCCAATAATTCCAGAACAAACATAACACTAGGCAAAGAGCAAAAGCTCGATATCTGCAGTCGTCTGGCCATTTCAATTTCCTTTCGTCTGAGCTTCAGAATCACATTCAATTATCCTCGATTATTCAAGCACCCCAGGTTGTGTTTTCGTGTTGGTTTTTACAACTAATACAATGAGAGAAGGTATACATACAAGGAAGAAATCGATATCGGTGCAAATGTATCTGAATTGTATATGTATATTTATAAGGGAAATCTATTGTTTATGCTATTAAATTGTACGCATTTTCTTTCTACCATCATCCGTTTTCCCTAAAAACTATTAAAACTCAACTACGCTAAAGTTTAAATATTCCTGCAAAGAGTGTTTTATGACGTTGTTAGTCAGCTCACATATTTTTCAATTTTTATTCTTATCTTTATACACTGTTTTTAAATATTTTTTTTAGATGTTTATGTTGTTCCACATTTGATTATTAGAAGACTCTACTATTTCAGATTTTCTTTTTGGTGCTTTTTTTTCTTTAATTTTTAATGAATATAAATTTGCGTAGATCAAATTATAAAAAAGCTTAACGCTTTTTCATGACAACAGTAGTTTTTTTTTCTTTTCAATTAAAAAAGAAATATTCTTAAGGGTTTTCCTAAAATTTTATTACAATTACCCAAGCTTTTAGTTTTTTTTTCAAAACTGCTTTTCTCTGCTTGAAAATAAACGTTTCTCAAATAACCAAAAGAGTTACACAGAAGACACATTAAAAATGTATTAAGTCGTCAATTAGCTTTTTTGTTCTTGGGTTATTTTTCCAAGCTTCTACAAAAATATGCATCCCACTTGCTCCCTAAAAAAAACATGAAATTATTTCTGTTTATTTTGCATATTTCCACTATATTTACATTATAATTCCCCCTTCATTTAAGGACCAATGAGATCGTTTACCGAGATACTTAGAAGAGTCTCATATTTAGATTGAAAATTTTTCGATAAACTAATCAGATCTCTCGTTCATATCTTACGAAGTGGAATCTGGAAATGTTATATTTTTTTGTGTATGCTAATGAAAGTGGACAGGCTGAATCAAAATTACAGCTAGACAGCGAGTCGAAATTTATATGTTTTTTCACTGCTTAGTAGATACTATACACGCTAGCCGAGTACGGAAATCATTAAAAATGTAGATGGCAATAGCTGACATCTGGCAAAGCACTACATCTATATACAATACGCATGGTACGCTATAGGTAGGACATGTAGCGATGCTAGCGGGAAAAGTTGTCAAATGGTTTTCATTATTCAAAATTCGGCTAGCCTGTATAGTATCTAGTAAGCTGTGGTTTAACGCACCAGCCAAATTGTATACACCAAAATTCATTTCATTATATTACAGCCCAACCGAAACTCATGCAACATTAAAATCTTTCGCACAAATCCGGAATCGTATTCAATTATCCCTTATCATCGTTGCCCCGCAAATTTCCCTCCGCATTGTTTTAGTGCAAGACCTCAAAAGGAGACTGGGAGCGATGGCCATCATATCTGATGGCGCAATGTTAATGGCGATCCTCGCCGATGCTTTGTGTCCTCTTCCGGACACAGAAGATGCCTTAAAGCCGGTCGTAATCTGAAGGGAATGGGGCTTGTGCTAACAGTGGACAAGATCTGCGGTGAGGACCATGGCTATCAAAAGCCGCTTTTCAGCGCCTGTCGCTTGTGTTTGATGTATTCAGATTGCTAAGTGGAAATTAAGGTTGTGTGATGTATGAAGCTGCTTGTGAGGGTTATGATTCACATAAAGTTCATGCATATATTGCATGAATATTAAGCATAAGCTTATGAAGTATTGGACCCATAGACATAATCACAGAATGTAAGTTGGAATGAAATGTACCAAATTATTTAGTTTATCCAACATTTTTAGTTTGCTACTGGTGTTGAAGTTTAAGCATTTCAATTTTGCATGGGGATAAAATAGCTTTGGGATGGTTTGGGCAGTGTATGCTTGTAAACATCTCTCTATCGGACCGCCTTTATTACAGAAGTAGTTATACACACAGGGTGTTTCAAAAGTCCGTTTCAGGGATTTTATTTGGAACCTCCGTCACCTATGGTCATGCAAGTAATCGAGATAACTTACAGCAGCCCTAGCGGGGAAAAAGGAAATTTAAAAAATCAATTAAAAAAGTAAAGGAGATGTAACAAAACATTTGGTAAGAAAATTGTTGGCAATATCATAAAAACCCGAAGAAAAAAATCATAAAAATATCTTCAATATTCAAGGAGATATTAGCAAATTAAAATTGAACTTTTTTAGGCCTCAAAAAATAATTCGCAAATTAGCAAGTTTTTTAACTTTTTTAGTTAAAATTTGTCATTATTTAGCTAAAAATTACATACACTACATAATAACCCTGAAAAACATTTTTATTGTGGCCTAAAAAGTGCTATTTTCACATACCTTCAGTTAGCTATAATACCTTCAGTTTTTTTTAATTAATTTTTAACTTTCTTATTTCTCTACTATAGGTGCTGTAAGTCATCTCAATGGATTTGCAATGATCTCTTCTCTAGAGGTACACTTTACTTCCATGATCCTAGGAGACGTTGGTTCCAAATAAAAGCAGTGAAACTGACTTTTGAGATACCTTTCTGTACATTCTATTGTAGTTTATTTTAAATTTTATCTTTGTTAAGTTCACTCTGGATAAGTCTGGTTAGCTTTTATGAAGAGTTAAAAGATTATAAATTCGCATTCATATACAATGGTATACTTAACTAGGTACTAAGATATTACGAAATAGTTTAATGTTATGAAATTATATCATGTATTTGGAACTTAAAATTAATATACTAGGAAGCTTCTAACATACTATTAAAGATCAAAGTAAATAAATAGACCACTA
The DNA here is from genome assembly GCA_963680715.1 of Tetragnatha montana. NCBI lineage: Eukaryota > Metazoa > Arthropoda > Arachnida > Araneae > Tetragnathidae > Tetragnatha > Tetragnatha montana. Next base: position 1,699,178 of record OY796681.1, read on the forward strand.
ATTAAGGCTTATAATTAAATTTTAAGGAACCTAGTTTAGAAGAGCTTGTTTTAAAACATAATCTTTAAAGTTAATTTGCAACTTCCCAAGTTATTCTCCAGTGTTTAAACTTTATATAGTTAAAATATTTGGGTTTGAATTTAAGTATTAGTAAATATTTTATAAAGTGTGTTAACTTTAGAGTTGCTATGTTGCAATTCACCAAACCTCATTGCATTATAAATAATAAATCCCGGTATCATACATTTTAAAACTATTAAATTTTCCTTAATTATTCTGATTTATATAACACTCGTAACTCAAAAAAGTATTCGTAGGAATATCTCCTTACAGCGTGTACTATAATATTTGGTAAAAACAAATAATTTAGCGGGTAGAATTGGAGCTTCTTAATCATATTAGCTTTAATTTATAAAGTCTAAATAAAACCTTAAATTCTAGTCATTAACCATTAATTATTAAACCATTTAAATATTTTATATTTTTTACTTAAATGACGTGAAAACACAAGGAGACGCTGAGACGCTTACTTACCCAAATGTAGTAATTCAGCTTATTTGACAATTTATTAAGTTCCGTGTTTTAACCCAACTTAAGTAAATTCAAGGTAGAGGATGTTTTTCTGCCTTAAATACGAGAGTATAGTAAGGCTGTTTAGTTGTTTAAGAGTTTGTACGTAATTTATAAATACACAAGAAATAAATGATTCAAAGATGTCTGAAAATGTGAATAAAATATTTATCTTAAGAAAAGCAGTAAATTCAAAAATCAGTTCAAAATTTAGTTCATTTGGAGTTAAATAGTTTACCAAGTAAAAATGTTTGTATTTACGACTTAGGTTTAAATTGCCCATTTCTTCACCTAAAATAATGGCTTGTAAATTTTTTTGATTTTATTGCTACACAGGCTGAATCATACCACAGCATAGAAGACTCGCCAAACATTTATTACCAACTCTGTGAAGAACAAACTTTGATTAAAGCAGTGTCATTACTCGTCCTTTGTAAATAATGATGCAGTGACACATATTTTTTCATGTTTCCTCAGCTCCCCTGTTAAAACAAAGTATGCATAGATATTAATTACCTAATATTATTAAGTGCTTACGGGAAATACATAAAATATGGTAGGGTATGTGATATTCTTTTACAAAGTGATAAAAATTTAAGCTTCCTTTCTCTTGTGAGACTTAGCCAAATAGGTCATGTCTAAACAATAGAGCTTGAAGCATTTATTTTACTAGGTTTATGGCATAATCAGCTTCATAACGACTATATCAGAACTCCTTGGTGTAATACGTTATTATTATATTTATATTTATAAATTAGGCTATAAAACTAATGGAGGATCATAGCATTAATGTTTTTAAGACTTCATTTTTAATGATTTTGCAATTATTTGGATATTTTTTATGTACTCCACAAAAGGAATCTGGCTGTGCAGACTTTGGGTGATTTTGTATACCCTTTTTTTCTAGTAATAAAAATTAAAATGGTTTTTAGCCTTCTGTAAGATATTCTATTTTTATTTTTGATTCTTGTTATTGCAGTAAATTATCCAAATCACCATGGTGAAAAGCTTACCAAATATCATTGTAGAATAATAATTTCTATCCGCCTAGCTAATAACAGCAATGAAAGAGTAAGAAACACTCAGATATCCATCTTTTTAGACTAAAATGAATACAAAAATGCTGTAGGTTTCAATTTGGGAGTATAACTGTTTTGTTTTGTGTCAAAATAATATAATTTCTTTTTGTACAACTGTGCTAATGTCATAATTTTATTTACTTTTTAGCCCTATTATGCTACCAAATGCTGTTTGAAATATGGTTCATCAGGAATTCGAGTCTCACATATTTAGTGCAAACACCTGACTTGCAATTAGGGTCGTGGGGTACAGCAGTTTATATATCTAGACGGATCCTTATTGAATAGTCAGATATGCATATTCATTTGATAGTTTATACTAATTCTGTAATCCTTCATTTTAAACAGCCTAGGCTGCGTGTTGTACAAGCAGTTATGTTTGCATAATATCATTTACATCGATGTGATTCTATCACTTAAACTATCATTTTTATTGTATTACCTTATCCATCTATTTAACAAATATTTTTTTTACCAAAGAACAATAACCTAAAAAAAGTTTTAAAAATGCATTCACATTTTTCTCATAATTTTTTAATAGTATATTAGAGATAAGAGAAGAAAATATAATATAAAAAAGGAGAAATTATGAAAGACGACGTGTTTGAACAAGAAGTAGACCAGGGGGCCTACCACGAGCCTCTCGACAAAAATAACGACAGCCTTACTTCTTCCGTGTCGAGAACCCTGAAGAAGCAAGCAAGTTGTCGACACCACACTGTCGCGGAAGGTTATCCATAGGAAATAGCATTAGTGATCGCAAGTGAGGTCGAGAGTATGGGCTCACTTAACAAGAGGGTCTACCATCAGACTGTCGGGAAGTTTTTAACTGTCGTTAAGTGGTATCGAGAAAGTGAAAAACTCAACGACACCTCAAGAGGTGTCTATATCTTGTTAACGACACGAGAACAAGCTCTTTTATACGCTATAAATTATGTGTATTGTTTACCCTGTTATCATTGCACGTTTTTTGAGATACTTAAAGGTATTTTTAAAGTAAAATTGGCTTGCATTACATCTTCTTTTTTTAAATTATCGACTTAAAAATCGGGCCGGTTTTATGTACTAAAAATTAAAGTCGATTTGTGGGTTTTATTTATTAAGAGAATTGAGGATTACTCATAGGTTTTTTTCAGATAATATATAAACAATCGTGCATCCAAAAAGCAGCTTTAAAATGATTATCTGATTTAAAAAATTTTAATCAGAAATAAACACCGTGGTGATGGGAAAAAATTTTGTTCGTTATCCAAAACTTATTTTTTTGCGATTAAAAAATTGTAATCAATTGATAACAAAAATTTCCCGAATTTAAGTTTGTCCTCCGTTATATGTTCGTAAAGGTATTCGTTTTAAGCGTCTTAATCTTATTACGATCATCCCTTGTTTAGAGTGGCGAGAATTTTGCTCATGAAAAAACGAGTTCCTTCCCTTGCGTTGGTGATCATTTCAAATTACGCCAATGTAACTTAACTCCCCGCCTATTTCTGACGTACAAGATGACGAAAACTTTTTACACCAATCAAAAGCGTTATTTCTTCTCGACACCTATACTCTCGAACTCAGTTGCAATCGGTAAAAGCTTGCATTTGTCGACATTCAAAAACTACATCGTCGTGGTAAGCCACGGTAGGCCATCGACAATTTGATCTTGATTTTTCAGAATTCCCAACACCATCGTGCTGCCATCTATAAATCGAAGGATGAAATCCACATGAAATCACTTCTGTGGTTATTCTACCTCCATACTCTTTTTACTGTATTAATATAAACTTGAAACTTGTAAAAATATATTTTAAAAATGAAAGAAAAAATATTCCATCATAAATAAGTACCCAATGACGTGTATTTTTATGAATAGAATTTTCATCTATTTCATACAAAGCAAGTAATGGCGGCGATTTGGGCTATTTGCAATGGAAGATCTGATGTTTACGCAGAGAAAACATAGTTCCTACGCAAAATAAAAATATTGTTTCATCTATAGGTTGAAAAGTAATTCCTAAGAACGCTTTTTAATGTACAATAGCTATTAATTTGAAAATAATGCTACAGCCCTCGATAAGAGGTGTCGTAGAGCTTTTTCGCCTCTCTGTCGTTTTCTCCTCTTGGTTTCTCCTCTCATGGTAGGACCTGTAGTTAAGTTTCAGGCGCATCACGTGACTGTCGATAATTTCGGCAATATTAACGATAACGACACGCTGGTGGTAGAGCCCCAGGAGATGGAAATATTTATAAAGATTTAAGATGTTAAATTTTTCTTGTTGTATATAATATTTGTTCGTGTAAAATTATTTTTTTAATAAACATTGTTTGCAGTTTTACATTATTTTCTTATTATAGTGCATAATATCCTCGTAGCATAAAAACAAAATATTGAGCTTTTGTAAAACACCCTTGTGTTAAAATAAAACTAGTCAAACTATCTGAATCGAATATTTTCTTCTATTTACATGCAAGGATATTTTTTAATGAATGAATATAAAAAACAATAAAAAACATAAATTTTATGTCAGAATAAACAAAGCTCAATACCCCATACCTTAAAAAAATTTCAATAAAATATTTCTTATTGCTATAAGATCTAAGATCACTAACTGTTACTATCATTACTGTTTCCGTGAAGAAAACCTAATGTATTATGGTTGCAGTTTACGACAGAAGTCAGACGGTCTCCATGTTCTGCAAATATATTCAAATTAAATACCGGTGCCTATTCCCTTGATGCACATAACCTATCCTATTTTCTTTGGAGCATAATTAAGAATGATTGAAGCTGGTTGGAGAACTGTTAACAGGTGTAGGTATCTATGACTTTTTACTAATGAATAAATAAATTTTAATAATAGGTAAATACTTTGTAAAAGAACTTAATTTTCAAAAGAATGAAACTTTTTTTTTTCTGATTACACATTTTTTGTTTATTTTCATTACCCCCTTCAGTGGTTTATCAATCAAAAAATTCTTCGATTGTATTAAGTGTAATCGGAAGAATGATCCATTGCAACGTATTTAAAAAAAAGTTTATAAATATGTTACAGAACAAAGTATTTTTTTAAAAAATATGAATTTTTAAACTTTTTCTTCTGTTTTTTCATTAGAAAGACTAACTTAATTTTCTACTAACAATTTATATGCTGTTTCTCAATACAAATTTAAAAGATTATTCGATACGGTCTCAGTTTTATGTTTTAAAAATAAATGACACTATGTATTAGTTCAGACAAAAAAAAATTGAACTTCTCTAATCAAACAAATCTGTATGTTTTTCTATTTTAAGGACCAGAAAAGTGCACTTTGAATTATAAGTAACTTACAATATTCTAAAAATCCGTTTTAAAATTATTCCTGTACGGTTTTTTTTCCCTTTTTTTATGATACTGCATATTTTTTCTGGTTGAAGTTTTTCTATCCCCTAAAATGTTTCGTTCATTTTTTAAGCTATCCTATTTCCCATCTGTGTGCGTTAGAAAGAAATCCATACAGATTCAACAGGGATTGATCACTTTACTAAAGGTAAACACCCTTCTTACATGACTCTACGGTGACTCTATGATTCTTCAAATATACAGTCAAACCTGAACTTCTCGATGAGTATAACAAAAGCGTCGGACCCCTAGATAACCAAAAACATTTTTAAGTAGATTGTATTCACCTGTATAAGTGTAATTGCAAAATTTCTTCCCTAAATCCATGATTTACATTTTTAGAGTGATTTTGACTTTCCGAATGGATGTCTTGAGGTATGAGTGATTTGGAACAAATAAGACCCTGAAGCCTGAAGTGATGAAATGTTTCTCTAAATAATGATGGTCCGTTAATAAAATATTAAACACACCATTTAGCATACCTGTCAGGTATAGACAGATTTTGGGGAAGCAATGGTTGGATTGCAGGTTTCCATGCTCGCAGTGACACTACACATAAAAGATTTAAGATGAGGGAAATGCACGATATTACCTGAATAGGCGGGACGGAACAAAATCAAACTCGTCTCTGTCTCTAGCGATTCGACTTTTTAGAATCTTTATAATCTTTATTCTCATTGCGCTCAAAATGAGGTGCTACGTCACCCGGCTATAGAACTTAAGCTCGAGCTTCTGATTTTGGATTATTCGATTCGCTTGGTATTCGTTTCATACTTTCGATGTTTTTCATTTGCTGGCAGAAGTTATGCAATGTGTAATATTGACCTGCTGTAATAAATTATAATGATTTACCAAACTCTGCTGATGTGTAATTTGAAGGAGTCCCGTGAACCTAACAAAAACAATATATTAATCGCCAAGGGGAAAGAACCCGTATAGGCGAAAGATAAATTTATCCAGATGAGAGACCAGATTTACCAGAGAGACTTATCCAGAGATCTGACTGTAGTACATGCCGGAAGCTGACTTTTGGATCATTCTGTACAATATTGTTACAGAAATATCCTATTTAGTTATCCTTACTTCTCAATACAAGACTGAAAAAGCCACTGTATCACAGCAGTAGTGGCGATTCCTCATCAAAGAAACACCTTTTCGGCTCACTTTCGAGACGATTTATCGCCCATCCGCTTTGTTTAACATGACAGCTTTCTCCTTAAAAGCGTCAGTGACACGCAATTAGGAGGGAACGAGCCGGAAACCTTCACAAAGATCCCCCTTCCTCTCGAGGATAATGCCCAGCGGAGGAGGTGAGGAAATGGGACACCTTGGTCGAAAATACTGGGGATGTCTCTGGTAACCTCGAGGAAGGAGATACTCGCATGCTAATTCTAGTGGATATGGGGTATTGTTTCAGATGAATTTTGTGATTAGTGAAAAAAGTTCCCCTTCCTAATTCAATCAGGTGTTAGGTGTTTTTTTTTCAGATATATATTGATTATTGTAGCAAAAATAAGTGAAGTTTTATTGCAAATATTATTTTTATGAATTTTGTAGACAGAGGAAAAATGGTCCTTAGGGGCCATTCATTAATTACGTGAGGATGATTTTGGCAATTTTTGACCCCCCCCCCCTACCCCCATGTAAGGGTACGTAAGATTTTTCAAACCCCTCTCCCTATTCTTACGAAGGATTCCATTTCGTTTTTCAAAATAATAAAATGTTAGAAAAGGATCAGTTATACTGAAACTCTCAGCTTGACGTAAATCAAAAATTTTTATTTTCCAACAGATAAGTAATATTCTCGCTGTCAACTACATATTGCCATTATATTATTATCTCTAGTCTTTGGAATACCATTTATCAGTAATTATTAACTTGGAAAACCTTACGTAAGAATGGGTTTGACCCCCCCCACCCCCCAAGTAAGGGTATGTAGAGATTTTTCCAACCCCCCTCCCCCTCGGGACCCTTACGAAATAAATGAATGGCCAATAAATTCTGAAAAATTGGTTTAAAAAATCTAAAGGGACTTCAAATACTTTTTCCTGCTTAAATTTTAGAAAATTCAAAGTTTAAAACAAACCGCTGAAAAGTCTTTAGGTTGGTAGCAAAATTGCTGTAGAAAAACTACAGAATTAAATGCTGAGAGTCTTCAAAGTCCTCTTGCTACGAAGACTTTTTTTGTAGAAATTTTGCAGATTTTTTTGGATGGGGTGTTCTAGAACTATTGTTGAAAAATTTACATCCAGGTCAGGAACAGTAAAGGGAGCAAGAATTGTACAGGGTAACGCACAAATATGTTTATCTAGTTTCAAGAAAAAGGGAATTTTAAGTTTATTTAAGTTTATCGCAGAATTGGCGTTTATACAGACATACGAAAGTGATTGCTTATTTTACAACGAATAAAACCATAAAACCGAAACCAACCTTACCAAACTTTAAGAATAGAAAATACCCTTTAACTTTAGATTGAATGATGTATTGAAATATGCATTGAACGTGATACTATTTGTTTCCTTTCCCAACCATAAAACTTGCAAAAAATTGTTTTAAATTTGAAAAACTGGTCACTGTGAGAAGTTTTATTAATATCATTTAGGAGAAATTTAACATTTGGTGATTAGGAGTTACCTTCAAGTGAATAGGAGTTAGGAGTCCCTTACCTTCAAAAACTGGCTTAGTGGAGGCGGTTGTTCATGGAGGTTTACTGTATGAGATACAATCCCATTTTCCGTAGATTTAAAATCATAGTTCCAAAAATGTCTCCATTACCAAATATTTGAACTATTTCTAATCCTCTAAAATTACCCTACACGGAAAAATTTGGTAAACATTCTCTTTGTAATATTTAAAGATTATAAATTCCTGTGTTCAATTTAAGCATAGTATGTTTGTGCTCCATTTCTCCCTGATACCATGAATCTGCACTGTACTTAACTCAAAAGCGCACATTCCGAAAGTAAAACCAACCCATTCGCTCATCTTTCACAATCAGCAATAGACTTCTCAAGACCGAATCCCCACAGCCCTATGCACCGGCATATTTTAATCGCGTTCCTCACAAGCACTCCATTATTTACCCTTCCCTACTGCAAAACACGCCCTTTTAGATATAAATTACAAAGTTCATTAAGCCCTTTCAAAAATACCCCCCTTCCCCTTGCGACGCCCTGGTCTAATGTTGCGTTCCACCGCGGAAACGCAAAAATACCTCCACAAAAGATGACGGAGCGAAGACTATGTGCCAAATACATCCTTGGGGAGGCTATTAATGGGGTACAACATTTCTGGAAATGGAACACATGAGTCAATGGGTAAGTGCAAACACATTTTGGATTCCGGGCTGTGATCTCTGAGGATTCGGGCCGTCCGATTTCATTCAGTTCCCTTTTACCTACTGAAAGCTTTGATCTCCGCCTTCCGTTGGTGTGGGCTGACTTTATTTTCCGGGAAGGATTTCGCTTTGATTTTATGGTCGGGCTGAGGTGCATGAAAAATAGCGAGAAAGGGCGTTTCGGTGAACGTGTCCTAATGGCGGCTCTTTAGATGTCGAGATTGCGTAATCGCATTTGCTATGATGTGTTACGTAACGATTGTCCTCTGGATGTATAGTTCTAGATTGGTCTCGAAATTAACCCCTTCAGTAACCCGCTCAAAATTTCCTATAGGATTCGTTGTCGGGCGATGTTGGACTGGAAGGGGTAAGGGAAAGAGAGAGGGTAGTTTGGAAAACATTGGGATTGATTTGATTGAGCTCCTAGACGGGTGAGTATAAACTTTCATTACATGAGCAGTTTAATTTTAACATTGAAATAGAAATAATGGGTGTACAATGTCAACTTAAAGAGAGAATAGCTAGTGTACTAGTTTCACGCCCAGCCTCTAGTTTATTTTTGATGAATATAATAAATAAGAGGAACTGAAGTATAAGGGTTAAGGGTATTAATGTACACTTCAAAATGTCTACGACAGTAATAGTCCAAGAGCTAGGAACGTGTTTTCGACATAGAATTTTAGGTACACTGTTAAAATTCATGTGCTTAAAAATGAGCACTTATACCTACTTATATTTTTCAAGTAGCTTTAACTTAAAAATGAGTAAGCGATGTTCTCAGTTTTGAGTACGTTAACATGCTTAAAATCACACATTTAACAGAAAGGGCGAATATTTAATAATTTTGAGTGCAATTCATTAAACATTTGTACAACAACTTTATTATCATAATCAGTGTAAGTTTTTTACGATGCAAAAAAAAAAATTAATTAGTACTTCCATCGAAACGAACGAACTATATACCGTTGTGAAATCAAAATTATTCCAGCGCGCAAGAACACAATGTTTCGGTTCCTCGGCTTCGGCGCCACCGCCATTATTCGCATATAGATAGACATCGGAGGACCCTGTTGGGAATTGAAGCTAGCGAAGAATCCACGAAAAGTAAGGAATGTTCATTTTCAATTCTTATTTTTTAGCCAGCCGTTCAATAATAGTGTTCTTTAAAAGTACAGTAAATTTTATCTTAATAGCATGTTTATATACACCCATTCATCTCATGCATGATCTCATGACAACCCTGTTATGCACAAGTTTGTATATTTATTTAGTACTCTAATAGATGTATTTCAATTTAGTTTTTGGGTAATCAAGCCGTTTCTGCATTACGGAATCGTCGTAATAACCACTGTTTTGGTTAATTGTGGAAAATCTCACGTGTTTGCCATTTATCTCCCACCAATCTAAGGCTTAGCATTAAAATACAATTCTGTTTGCTTTTGTCACTGTAAATGGAATTTCTTCTATTGCGTAAAATCCTTAGGTGGCTAAACTTCGTTCCAAAATTGGTTAACCCTAAAATTTTTGATATTTGGTTGACTCAATAGTAAAATATTTGCTGGTAAAATCCTAGTACTGAAATACATAAATAAAAGGGGAAGTGCAGTTTCATTTGCATTGGTAAAAACCTTAAATTCAGCTCAGTGGGTTTTTTTATAATTTTCAACACTTAAATATTGAAGAACAAAGATGAAATATGAATAATTTATCCCTTTTTATTAATTCAATTGTGTAATAATTACCTAAATAACAAGTTTTGGAACGGTATCAAACGTAAAGTTTTGGTGTCTAACGTGAATCATGCAAATTACCAATTATTTGATATTGGTGGAAAAGCGTGGACATTTCCAAACTTTTTTTATTTGTTTATTTTTTACACTTAACAATAACGGATGTGTCTAGACAACCGTCGGATTGCTTTGTTTATTTATATATTGACGGCCTATTACGTATTGTAAACATTAAAATTAAATTATTGAACAATCCTGGTATCAGTATACCAATAGCTCAGTGGTAGGATACGTGGCTAGTATTCCAAAGGTCCCGGGTTCGAATCCTGGCTTCCGCTTTTGATTATTTTGCTTAAAATGAACTTGTAATTGTTCTAAATAAACAGATCCGACGGTGGCCTAGCTACAGCCAACAATAACAATTTTCTGTTTTATACTTTTCAACTTTATTTCTAGCGATAAAAATTTTTAAATAGGAGTTTGGCACAGCTGGGATAAAGTTTGATTGCCAAATGGAGGACTCTTATCTCAGCTGATCCAGGTGTTCTTTTTTTAGCATATAATTAAAGTTAGAATTAATTATAAAATTATCTACATCAGTGTTTCCCAACTTGGGGCGCACGTCCCACCGAGGGGCAATATGATTTTCTAGGGGGGGGCAATTTAAATTTTTTAACCAAATTGCCCCCCAGGAGGGGCACGAACCACCAGGTTTTATTTACTTTTCAAGAAGGGTTTTCGAAAAAAAAAATAAAGGACATGGGGGGCTTGGAAAATTTGGAAAGGCTTTGGTGGGGCACGGGCCGAAAAAGGTTGGGAAACACTGATTTACATTGTGTTTAATTAGTTATTAATGAGATATTTTGTGTTTTTAAAGGTCCTTTCGAGGAGCATGGATCTGGTTGAGGATTAAATGCTGCAGATGGTCATGCCACTACGAGAAGGCCCATCTCACAGCTGAAAGCCCGCCTTGGACGAGATGACCTTCTTGTGCAAATTATATGCTGGAGCTCCTTGCGCTAGTCCTTCCTGGAGGACTCTTATCCCAGCTGATCCAGGTGTTTTTTTAGCATATAATTAGTTAGAATTAATTATAAAATTATCTACATTGTTTAATTAGTTATTAATAAGATATTTTGTATTTTTAAAGGTCTTTTCAAGGAGCAGGGATCTGGTTGAGTTTGCGCCTGAGTATTCAATGCTGCAGGTGGTCATGCCACTACGAGAAGGCCCATCTCACAGCTGACAGAATCATGCTTTTGTGTTGTCATCATTTTAGCTGTGGGTAAACGTGACGGCTGAAGGACTCTTATCAAATCTGTGCCTTGACTTTTTGTTTAATTTATTTTTAATCTTTATTGTTTAAATTTTTAGAATGCTCCTTAAAAATTCCTTTAATTCATTATTTTTATTGTAAAATTTAGTATGAATCCTGTAAAATTGGTTAAATTTAAAAAAAATCAAAATCTGCAATAGCGGTGAACAGCGATTCAAAAGAACCAATAGGAATCCTCGAAAACTGTCGCTTTTGTCGTGGTGGTGTAAATTCACCATTAGAGATGTTTTGTATATTTTGTGATAAATTTTTTAATTCAGCAAAGGAATTATGCAGGCATATCAAAGCTTGGCATCTTAATCACAAACATTTCACATGTTTTGATAAATATTGCAAACAAACATTTAACAAATTGTGTAATTATGAACGACATAAAATAATTTTCATTCATTGCTCTAGATTCTAGAAGGAATAACAGATGATGTGGAACTATTGATATGTGACAGTCTGTGCTATAATGGTACTGTATTACAAAAAATGAAATTGTGCTTGTACAATGTACATTGTGAAAATGAATCATTTTTCTTTGGTAAAATTGTAAAAATGTTCTTATGATGAAAATGCATACATCATATTATAACGTGGTTGAATCAAGTGAATTTGATGAACATTTTCAGTTATATAATAATTAAAAATACAGTTGATTTTAAAGATATTAAAAATTTGTACAGTTATGATACTTTTCATATGAGGAAGACATACAGATTTGATGATCCAAATATGTATGTTACTTTAAAACACAAACCTTGTTGTACCAGTGAAAGTTTAGGCACAATTTATATTTAAATATATATAGATATAAATTATAAATAGAGATCTTTGCTGACTGAGATTCAGTCGCTTTGTCTTTTTGAGGATTTTTGTTTTTTTAGAAAAATTCTTGAATTGATTTTGTAGAGCTGGATATAGCTTGTAGTTTTATTCTTTTTTTTAACTTGTTTACTTTAAAATTTCTGAATAATTTAGGTTTGTTATCTTTAATTGGTTTATTAACATGTCTTGTTATACTTCTTGCATTTTATTAGCATGCTTTCATTGGTATCAGTTTCTCTGCATACTTTGGACATGGGATCCGGATCTAAGTTTGTTTTAAATAATTTTTCATTTGTGGAGTTTTTGTATGACATAATTTAAAGTATGAAACATTTTAATAGTGGTGAATGATAAGGATTTACATTTGAGTCTTTGTTTAAGTATTTCTCTCAAGTTTTTTTATTAATAATCACAGTTTACCCCCAATTTGTACTATGAAGTAACATCTAAAAAATTCTAGTTGAAATTTAGTGAACTTAATGTTGAATGAATGAATTTTTTTTTTCAGATTTTATTTAATAAAACTACATAATATCTTCCTATTTTTAAATACATATTTTCAGTTTTTGATTATACGGAAAACCTAGTAGCACAGCTCATACTAAATATGTCGAGTTTGTGACTAGAGGTAAACAAAATTTGGCCATATATGACAAGAATTGGATGAATTTTAAGGAATCAGCCCCTATTCATAAGCGCTGAGCAAACATTTTGTGCAAAATCTGTGTGGCCATCATTTGGCTATAGTTTTTCTGTATGAAACCTTTAGGTTGATAACCATTTTAGTTCCTCAATGATATTTTATACAAACTTTGATGTTAACACAGGATAATTGTATAAACTGCACCTGTACTACTATTGTTTATTACCTTGAAAGAAAATTTTAATGTGTTCAAATTTGATCCTAAAGGTGTTAACATTTCCCCTCACTGACACTATACATTCATTTGGATCTATAATGAACTTTCATTTCTTTAGATGTAGTTACGCTTATATATTTGAAATACACATGTATAAGCGTTGGAATTTTGGAATTGTGGAATTCTAAATTGGAATTTTTAGTTGTGAGCACTAAAAATATTGGCTTATTTTTAGTTTTTTGTAACAACAATGTGAAGATATTTTATTAGCCAAGAATCTGAGTGAAAATATCATCTGTAAATTTAAGTGTTTTTTATTGTATAAGCTGTGATGGAAGTTTCTATAAATAGGGAAGTATTTTCTTGTTCTTTCAATCACTTGCTAAAATAATGTAAATAGTTGTAAGTGTTGAATAAAATGTTTCTTTAGTAATGTGAAATATTGAGTTACTTTCTTAGTTTTCATAAGTTTCTGAATTTTAGGTAAAGCTTCCTCATTTGAAAATTCACTATACATAATAAATGATAGAATACATTAAAAGATTGAGTGTTGAGTAAGAGATTGAAATATAGTGAATACAACAAAATCAACCTTTGATGAATATTTTGCAGTAGACTAAACTTCTAGTTTTGGGTTAGTGTACTTCACAATTTAAAGAATGATTGAAATGAAAGTTACCTCTTGTGTGTATTTTTAGCATATTTCAGGTTTGAAACAAATGATAATTTTTTTTCTTTCAAAACAAGCTTTTGTTTGATAGGTTTTGAGTACAGGGATAAGTGACAAATCTGAAAATATATAGATAATATCTCAACAATGAGTACATGTGGAGTAGATTTTGAGAAAAAGAAGGTTTTATAAATGAGTACATTATTAGTAGATTTTGAGCAGAAGCAGTCTCAAAAATGAGTACGCGCGGACTCGATTTTGAGCAGAAAGTCTCAAAAATGAGCATGCGCAGACTCAATTTTGAGCAGAACAGGTCTCGAAAATGAGCACGCGCGGTCTCGCTGAGCTCTCGAAAATGAGAACATGCCGTTTCATTTTTAAGAAGGTGATGTGTTTCAAATATAAGTACACGAGTTTTTCAAATATGAGTAGTTTTTACTTGGAGCTATAGTGAGTACATGAAGTGCTCATAATCAAGTAATTTCGTCTCTATTTTAAGAACCCTGGTTTAACAGTGTAGGCTGGTTCTTTAATATATTTTTCCCTATGCTTTTTCGAACAGCGTGGGGGCGGTCTGACTGCCGGTAAACGTTGCGTTTCTTACTGCGCATCACACCTTTACAGGTAAAAACACTAATTTTTAAATCATTTTAGGAAGATTTTTTCTTTTTCACTATCTTTTATACATTATTGGAAACATGAATTTATTATTGCCAGACATTTTTGTGGTTGAAAAGACTGCGTCAGACGCTACTTTTTATGAACAAAAAAATTCATTTCAAACCATACCAACAAAACTAATAGGCAGAAAAGACACTGGACTACATTACACTATTAAATAGTGTAATGTATTCCTGTCTCTATTCCGCCTATCTACTTTGCCGCTGTTGTCTCTCTTTAATAACTCTTACAACTGGCATATGCCGCATCTACAGCAATAAATCGGTCTGGCAAAGTAGATAGGCGGAAGAGAGACAGGAATACATTACACTATTTAATAGTGTAATGTAGTCCAGTCTCCTTTCCGCCTATTAGTTTTGTTGGTATGGTTTGAAATTAATTTTTTTGTTCATAAAAAGTGATGCGCAGTAAAAAACGCAACGTTTACCGGCAGCCAGACCGCCCCACGCTGTTCGAAAAAGCATAGGGAAAAATATAGCTAGCTCTTGTACTATAAGAACACTCAATTTTCATAGTAACACAACCTCTCAAAAGAAGATGTAGGTATACGTATATGTGTATTTATTTGAACTAATTATTATAAACATTAAAACTGAACTTATTTACTGAGTCTGAATACTTTTTAAATTTATGTTGTTTTGGTAAATTATCGAGACAAAATAATATGATGGTTGGAAAGAAGTAACAAACACAAAATATCTATATCCTCTCCATCTGTATTAACTTGACATGTGTAGATGCAACTGAAACATCAAAAACACATCTATCAAACTAATTTTTGTTGGACAAATATTTGATTACAAAAAGTATTTTTCAAAAAAAGAAAATACCATAAATATAGAAGTAATTTCATAATAAAATTCACATCCAACGTAATTAATTGTGCTATGAACTATGAAAAAAAAATGTAATAAATTTTGTTTTAAGCAGAAAATGAAGTAGGGACTTATCTCATTGTTCTTTTACAAGCAAAGAAATTTTACTGCTTCATAAATAATAGCTTTTGCACTTTACTTACAGTGTCTGACATTTGATGAATAACTTTATCAACGAGATGTATATGTCTAGACACTAAAATTACCTCCAGTATGATATGTTATTCAAGCCACGATTACGGCGGCCGTGTCTGTATTATAATTACTAAAAAGTGATACAAGAAATAAAATCCACATTTAAAATACTATAAATTTTTATTCTCTAATCTGAAAAAAATAATCCCACTTTCGCATCTGTAAAACAATATGCTACGCATATAAACAATATATGGACCAAATAACGTCTGGGAAAGTACCTTAAGAAATGAAAATATATATTTCGGAGCTAGATAGTGATATTATATTAAATCCCTGTTCTTTCATATTTACCTAAACGTTTTATAGACGGGGGGTTTTCTTAGGTATCTATACCTACTACTGAATTTTCTTATATCCCAACAATCCTTGCAAATGTCAAAGTTTAAAACATTTGATTGCTTAATTATTTAATTTTAATGGAAGTTCCTTGAATGAAATTTTTACATGAAATTTAAAAACAAAATCATAAATAAAGAATAATTTAGTTAGAAAGATGTGACCACCTGGTTATGTGGATCGGAGGCAGAAGAGTACGTTATGAAAATTCTAAATCTCAAAAACAGGTAAAAAAACAATAAATGGGTGTGATCATAATGTTAGATGTAGAGATGGAAATTATCTAGAGATGGGAATAAGGTTCAAAACAAATACCAAAATATTTTATCGTAGTAAAAACTTTATGTAATTTTTCTTTCCAGAAAATGTTCTTACTTTTTAGACCAGAGGTCTCCAATCTTTTCAGTCTGAGTGCCGCACTAACTACTAAACATCAGTTTGGGGGCCGACTACATACTTGAGGTTCAAATAAAAAAATAATCAAAACATATCAAGCTCTAAATAACATAAATGGTAACTCAAAATATTTTAACAAAAAAGGTTAAAACGATTCCAATTATTATTTAATAACACATTGATACAATGTACATGAGCAAATGAGCATACATTTACATACACACTAGGGTTATGAGATTTTTTAAAAAAAATATTCAAAGCATATTCATATTTAAAATATTCATAAAAGCCATGAGCCAAATAAATTATCCCCCAGACAACCTTGGAAATTTGCAAGATGTCCCTCTCTCCGAAAAAGACAATCCACTTATTTATCATATTCGAACCTCCCCATTAATTAAGAAGAATTATGATACATCGATATTAATAAAAATCGGTTAAACCCTCAGACACATCCTGACTGAAAAGTAATTTTGAATCACAAATCGGGACGGTGAAAAAGCCGGAGAGAGATATTCTTGAGAAAGCAATCAATTAATAATTCCCTTTTATCAAGGGTAGTGAATTGTCAGAGGCGTGCACTAAAAGAAACTCCAAACTGACAAAACTTAACGAGATAAAAGCGCACCAAATGTCGCCTGTCACGAAGAAAACGAATGCATTCGTGGTCTTTAATAATTGAGTAATTAAGTTGAGTAATTGCTTTTAGGAAGAGTTTATGCAGTTGCTTTTAGGGTTTTTTACCTAGTAATTTGTTGAAAATGTAAATTTAATGGAACTGGTGTAGTTCGACGTAAACATGCTGACAAAAATACTGTAATTATTTAATTATCATCATGACTTATTTGAGGGTTTGGTATCATGTTGATTAGAATTGATTGGGATGTTTAAAACTAATTTTACTGGTGCAGTTCTTGATGTTTACATAGGAAATTTATTCCTTAAAACAGTATACTTCTTTAAGGTATAGTTTTTGCAACCCCCCCCCCTTTTGTCGATATTGCTTATTAATAAATATCACAGTTACAATTAGTTCGTTGAATAATTTGGTAATAATTAAAACATTTTAAATCTATATTGAATAGGTCTATAAATTAAATCAATTGAACTAATGTTACAAATAAATGTATCAAAAATGCATTGGTTAAAACAATGATTTTGATTTCAATTCAGGTCATTAATAAAGTAGCTCACAAGCAATGGCAGAAAAAAAGGCGTCATCGTATTTCGATATGCATCTCGTGCATTATTTCACCGCACTTCGCTAAAACCTTCCAAAAAGGAGCAAAAACTATCTATTAACATAAGAACGACCCTTCAAAAAACAAGAATGATGGCGGAAATGAAAACTCGTCCTCCTATCTGACTCTGATCGCAGCTTCTCGTATCTCTCTAAGTCGTTTTCGTTCGTTTGAAGCTGCATAAGCAAGAAAAATACGCTGCGTAAAACTTTTTCGCGAAAAATATGTCTTTCCCTTAATCTTAAAAGACCCTTAGGTAAGCACATATACGACGGCAACAATCTCGCATTATAGAAGCGAAAAACCGTTTCGCATTTACATAAGATTCGTTTTCTGGTAACGACTCTGCTCAAGTAGACGATGAAATACGAAAGATATATATTTTTCGCCGCTGTACCTCCACTGTCAGCTGAAAAGTATACCTTCGGAAAGTGACGTAGCGAAAATAGATGACGGCGTATACCTCTTAAGGGAAAGCTTATTCATTATCCAATGTATTTTCCAAATGCACCGGAAAGGTACTATTCCAGGAAATGATGACTGCGCCATTCGATTTTCGCCCTCCTTTTTAGTAAATATGCCTTCTAATAGCAATATTTTCCCTCGAAGTTTTCTTCAAAAACATGCGGGATGTTTAAGAATGTCAGCAGAAAATTTCCTCAAACATACTAGTACTCATTCGCACTACTCTTTTTAAGCGTAACGCATTTTTCATAACAAGATTCCGGTTATTCTTTTAAAAGTTTTTTCCGGTTAGTTTTTTATTTTTAAATCCGAATATATGTATAAAAAGAACAACTGTTAATCTTAGACGCCCTGGCATGATCTACTGTGTTCCTAAATCAAACAAAGAGATTTTTCACAAATGTTTTTTCTACTTAGCACCCAAACACTACAATAGTTTGCCAATTGATGTTCAAATAATACCTAAAATTACTTTATTCAAGAAAAAACTTAAGCATTTTTTATTTAATTCAGAAATTTTAGTTATTCTTTGAACTTATTGCTCTTCATATAATTTAATACAAATGCTTTATTTATAATTCATTGGACTTCTTCAATATAGTCAATATGGTTTTTTTTTCTACTTCGGGCTTATATTTATATTTATATTGCAATCGACACCATTGCCGGTCCTCATAATTGTAATTATTTATTTTATATCTCATTTTCTTGTAATTAATTATTTTCTATGTATCTTGTATTCTTCATTATTTGTATTAACTAAATAGATTTATAACGCACTCTTAAGGGATGTAAATCCCCGAAGTGTACAATTATGTTTTCTCTTCTTTTGTTTTTTGGTCCTGTATATATATGTAAATGAATAAAAATGAATAAATGAAAAAAAAAAAGAATTTAGCGATGTAAGGAAGGCAAAGAGATGGTGGCTACCTTCACTATCTCCATACACAAAGGGACAAAAAACAAGGACAGTTATGTTTTGGTCCCCTTTTTGCAGAAATTTTAAAGTAATCAAAAGAAGTTCCGAGGTACCTCCTTCAACTAAATTTTTTAAAACTAATCTCATCCTCTCAATCAACACAATGCATTCTCACACAATGCATACAGAATGCATTCTCTTATCTATATCTAATGTCGTTGTTGTCGTGTATGACATAGTGCACAAATTGCAAACACAAAGAAAAAAATACGGAATACAAATAAAGAAACACAAATCTCAATCTATATCTACTAATTATATTCAACAACCTTCCTCTTCACACTTTTACAAAAAAACAACTTCTTTATCCTAGCCCCAAACAACCCACTCAAAGCTAAAAACCATATTTCACCTCTTCACCCTTCCAAACCCACACCCCATCAACTCCCCAAAAACACAAAGTCACCCCTCAACAACCTACTCCAAAAACAACATCAACAACAACAACACACGTCTCCAGCAAAGTTATTTAATTCCGTTTCCCCTCCAACACAACAGCGACATCCAACTTCCGATAAAGCTCTCACAAGGCAAACGCGGAGCATTAGCATAAAGGGAAAACTTAGGGATAAAAAATAACGCGCTGCGTTTTAATGTGGAAAAGAGGGTTAAATGCATGCTTTGGCACGAGAGAGAACACCGGG
Source organism: Tetragnatha montana (assembly GCA_963680715.1). Lineage (NCBI taxonomy): Eukaryota > Metazoa > Arthropoda > Arachnida > Araneae > Tetragnathidae > Tetragnatha > Tetragnatha montana. The sequence continues at coordinate 1,718,756 of OY796681.1, forward strand.
AACCGGGTCTTCCTTCCCATGCGGAAGCGTCCTCATCAGCTTCCACAAAGCCAGGAAACCATCGTGCAGCTTTTGTGCTGTCTGAATTCGCACCCCATTCGTTAGGGGGTGGGAGGGGGCGAGGGCTTTGGTTTTGTTTGTTGCAGCTTCGTTGATGGGGTGGGTTGTTTATGCGGTGCTAGGAGGAAGTCTAATGTGTTCAGTGCTGTGATCTGGGACTGCGGTCCCTTGACAAAGGACCAAGAAATGCAAATGCTTTAATTTGGGCAGAAGTCTCCCAAAATACATTTTATATATTTATATTTTTTATACAATATATTATAAATAATATATATGAATAAAACCATGTCTTTTAATATCCTTAACCATTCCTATACTCGACAGCAACGTTTCCTGAACCCAGTATGTCACAAATGCGGAAGGAGAAATCGGTAAACACAGGCTTGCTAGGAGGAGTTTCAATAAACAAATCGTGATAAAAAGATACTATATTATATATGTTACGGGCAATGTGATAAATCCGGGCATTATTAATAATGCCCGGGCAATGTGAAAAATTCAGTGCTCAGTGGAATTTATGAATGAAATTTATCACTTTGCCCGCCTCCACTTCGGGCATTATTAATTATGCCCGATTAATCACTTTGCCCATATATAAATATAAATATATATATATATATATATATATATATATATATATATATATATATGTCGTAGACAGATCGTGAAATCAGACATTTCGTGAACTGTCTAGACATTTCACGAACTGCAGCCAGATCATGTAATGGTCGATCAGTTATACGAAGTGGCTAAAATTTTTAGACAGTTCATGAAATGCAATTGAGCCTTAGACATATCGTGTAATGTTTCAGAATTACATGATATGTCTAAATTTTTTAGACAGTTCATGAAATGTCTAATAGCTGTTTTGCCGATCGTGTAATATCTAGGAGTAATTTATTACTGAAAAGGAATAAATAAAGAAATAGATAGATATTAGTTAAAGCAGCCAATTTTATTTATTTGTGAATAAAATTTCATTATTCACTTATTTACAAAATTGCAAGTATAAAATCTTTCGTCTTTTTTATTTATTTACTTGATCTTTCGTAAACTTGAGTGACATCAACTGTTACACAACGTTAGCTTTCTTGCACGCATATCTTTTTGTAGTGCAAAAAAATAATTGTTAATATAATTAATATTAAAGCACATAGCGATATAAAAGCACATAGTAATTTTAACTTACGATTTATTTATTCCTGCCTTGATTTCAACAATCATTAAGCCGATCTGATTTTTATTAAATGTTTTTAGCTGGTTTTTCAGCATAGTAATTGTCTAGACTGGCATAAAAATTATCTCTGTGGTTATAACTTGAAGTACTGCACTCACTGTCCATTATGTTGAATGCTAAACGTTTATCACAGTACAGTTGCAATGAAGTGAAAAATGAAATTTTATTCGTAAATAAATCAAATTGGCTGCTTTAACTAATATCTTATCTTTTTTTTTAGTTTATTCCTTTTCAATAATCAATTACTCCTAGATATTACACGATCGGCAAAACAGCTATTAGCAATTTCATGAACTGTCTAAAAAATTTAGACACATCATGTAATTCTGGAACATTACACGATCTGTCTAAGGCTCAATTGCATTTCATGAACTGTCTAAAAATTTTAGCCACTTCGTATAACTGATCGACCATTACACGATCTGGCTGCAGTTCATGAAATGCCTAGGCAGTTCACGAAATGTCTAATTTCACGATCTGTCTACGACATATATAAATGGGTTTAACAAAATAATCATATTTTTAAATAATTGACGTTTTTCATTTCACTCAAAATTCAGACACCGAGATGGGAACTACTTTCTTAGTGACGTCATAGGGTCAACTAACGTTGCTGTCTAGTATAGTAGTGTATTAATGGGCCCATTTCGTAATGAAGGAATCCTTTATCATGAGATAAAAAAAATAGTTTTCCTGAGTTTCATTTTCATAGGATCAATGTCTTTGTAGGGGACCTTGAATTGAAAAGTAACTGAATCAAACAATTATAGATAAATGCTGATAACATAATATAAATATATTAAGATTAGTAACTGACAATATGCTTTTTTTGGTTAACTTTAACATTCGATCTAGTTCGAATTTTTGGAACTTGATCTGTTCTCTGGGGAATTTTTCATACAATATTCCTTAAATGGTTTGCGATGTTATGTTCTAATATAAACTTTACCTATTAAATATACTTACCTAAAAAGTTTAAAATTATCTGAAATAATTTTTGTAAATATTTAAAAATTGACTAGCAAGTCAAAACAAAACGGGATATTTTTTTAATCACACATTTTATAAAATTAATAATCAAAAATTTCTAAAGATTGGGATTTAAAAAGTATTTCCATATTGAAAATAACCATTTTATTTATCACTATAAAACATTTTTGTCAGAAAATACATTTTTATTTAAAAAAAACGTAGAATAAATACCGTAAAATCTAATTAAAATAATTTATTTTTCTAAAATAAATATATAAATTAAATTTTAAAACATTATTATCTCACAATTTCCCTTTTTAATATCTATTATCTGCATAGAAAAAACTTAGTAATGTTAAAATTAATTTAACTTTTTTCATCTACTACAAAGTAAACAACTATTGCTTACACTTCTTGCATTCTCAAATAAAATTTATTCTATTCTTGCAACGTTTGTACATTAACAGTAGTTAATTCTCCTTGATTATAGTATCCGTTATAGATCACCTAATTAGATTTTCGTATTTTTATTCTGCAACATTTATACAAATCATTTCCATGAAAAATACAATAATTCTTCCGAAAGAAATTTTATTATGTTAGAAATCGTAACAATGAATTTCCTTTCATATAAATTCGTGACAGATCCATTATATTTCAAAAAATTGTTTTATGGTAAAGTATTCCTTGAAACGAAGAAAATTCATGTTTTTCTAACAGCGAGCCAACCTCTGTAGTGCATTTTGCTTCTAACCCACCTTGCTTCTCCTCTAGAGTTATAGCACAATATTTTACGAGTTAGCGAGGCCCATAAATACAAGGTATAATTAAGTTAAAACTCTTACAGCTATATTTCAAATTGCTGTTTGCTTAGTACCAAATAAATTTTCTCCTAACGTCTCGTATGATACTAAAATTTAACGACAGAGTCCACGAATAATGCTAGGATATGCAAATGTATCCATTTATGTAACACATTTTTGTTCAAACATACACAATACAACTTTAACTTGAAACCATTACTACTTTAATTATGGCCGTGGGTTTATTCAAGTTGAGGACTTAAATGTCGCTTTTAAGTATTGTTGAAGTAAAATTTCAGATAGTTGATAGTTTAGAATTTGAATGATTCCAAAAGGGACGATCTTTGGATAAGTGTATTCCCAAGAGATACTTTAGAAAACAAACATAATTAAAATTACAGAAATACGAGTATTTTCCTCAAAAATGTTTCCTTCAATAAAAATGGTTGAATATGCAAGGGAAGTTCTATTAATTTAACTTAAGGAGAATTTTCATTCTATTTAACTTATAAGTTATATTTGAAAATGGGGTTAAATATAGTTGGAGTATTATAGAGTTTTATCACATTTCCCAATACAAATATTTAATTCCAAGTATGCTATCAAATAAACATACAACCATATTTAATTTATGTGGTTATATCTTTTTTAACTTTTGAAACATATAGTATTTCAAAATGACAACACGAATATATGTTTTGTATAAATTCGTAAAACACATTATTTTAAACATTTAATTATTACCTACCTTAAATACATATTACCCCATGCATCGAAAAAATCAATAAATGATCTATAAAAAAAATCTTACAACTTTCCCTAATTAAAATCCATCTCATCGACATGGCGACTAAAAACTTACAAAATTATCAGAATTGCATCCATTCTCCATGAGCATTTCAAACATATCGAAGTAATTTCAAATATATTTATCTGCATTTCAAAAACATTAATAGATTTTAATGGAAGACAAATCAAAACATTTAAATTGGAAGCCAGAGTAAAAGTACCCTTAAAAAATAAGTTTACAACTAAAAAAAAGACGCGAGAAGAAAATGGCCGCATTAAAACCACTCGCAAACATGTCGATAGGAACATTCATTCCTCTTTTTTACTGCTGCCATTCAACAAAAAAAAAGCGTTCCGAAATAAAATGATATGGGTTTCTTCCCATAATTCGCTCAACTCCGAAAGCACTGCGATTTCATCCAATGGGAAGGTTTCAATTTGCATCCATCACTTTCGCCGTCTGTTTTATGTTTTCCGAAATGATGGAGGAGACAAGAAGTTAGATATACGGCACTGGGAATTGTCGTTTTCTACAGGTATATGTTTTGGGCAAGTGACAAATGTTAAATAAAGAAAATTCCACCGCAGCGTTTTCTAGGGGCCGATATCTGTGCGCGGAATCCTTTCGTTCTCCAAACTATGAGATAAGGATGTTTTTAAGAAGAATGTTTGCCTTTCTTGCGTTTTTTTACTTGGAAAATGGAGATAAGCATGAAGATTCTCTACCTAAACTTTTTTAAAAAGTTTTAGGTATTCCAATACATCATCTCGCATTGATTCCGAATATTACACATATAATCCAAGTGTTTTTTAGAAGAGATAACGTAGATGGAGAGGAGATTGCAATGCACATAGACACATACTACTCTATTATAATTTAAATGACATATAAAATTACATATACTTAAACGAAATCTCACGCAAATTTTCAGTATCGAACCATAACTCCAAAAATATTTTTTCATTACTGAAGTCAAAAAGCGTCTCGCTCGGTTTGTTTTTACTTGCAATAAACTCTCGAAAAATCCTTACAAACTGATCTGTGTCCTTTTATTTAACATTTTATGGATATATCTACTTACACATTCGGTCTATTAAAAATATATTAATATTGTTGATTTAGATTAGTAATTAGAATTTCTTTTGTCTTTAAAACCCTGTGATTAACTTTATTGTTTAGCATAAGATGCCAGAAATGTTATTAATTATTTTCTTACACATCAGACATTTTGTTTAACTATTTTTATTTCAAAATTACTTCAAGGAAACTTCTCCAATTTATAACGATGTATTCTAAATCAAAAAAGGATTCGATAAAATAAGTGCTTAGAAATTATGGAAGTGTCTATTTGGACGGCAAAAACGGCAGTTGGCGCATGCGCTGTAGGTCTCGCGGTTAGGTAGCAGTCCCGGCGCTTAGTGTGATCTCCAATCAGAACCGTTGCCGTGTAAATAAGAGTAAAGTTTAGTTGTATATTTGCCGGCCAAATAGACAGTGCCTAGAAATTATACTTATTTTTATTTCGAACACAACTATTCTGAATAAATCGAAAACAACCACCTAAGTTAACGACACGTGTGTCACCAAAGGCCAAACTTCCCCCTTACTTCATTTACTAAATTTCCCAAATAAATCACCAACTTCGCCACTCTTCCTCCAACAACTTCAGTGCACTAACAAAATATCCATAAAGCGATAATGCAGTGCATATCACTGGGCCCAGGAGCTAGTCTTTCATAGGTAATGAAAAGATATTGCTTGTTTGCCCCGGGCTCCTTCCAGTTGGAGAGTTATTAATAGTGCAACAACACCCCAGTCAATGTCACTCATTAAGTAGATCGCCATTAATCCTGGCTTATACAAACCCTTGTGTCTAGATAGAGTCAGGCAGGGCTATAATATGACAAATCGTAATGGCTATTAAGTAATTATGATACTTTATTAATCAAAATATACAGAAGAATTTTCGGGAATAATTAATCAAGATAGCGCGTGCGGTAGGTGCGGTTGAAAGGATGGAGTATGCACCTCTTGGTATTAATATTCGTGTGTACTAACACTTTCTTGACAAGTTTAAGCGTTCGAGAAATATTTGTCAAATTCGTGTAATAATCAACGTATTTTACTATGGAGATAAAGATTTATTGTGTTCGCGTTATATTTCCATGAATCATAGATTCAATAGAATCGTAGAGGTTTAAAAGGTCCAATTAGCTGTCTAAACTTATAGTTTTTAGTACTTGGGTACATATCAAATATTAGATAATATAGATATCTTCTCCTATGGTGCTGTATTGATTAACTCAATTTCCCAAATTTATAGGAAAAATAAACTAGTAGCTTTCTACGGAAGGAGCAATGACAAAACTGGTCATAGCAGTAGCATCTCATCTCGGTTCTAAGGTAATTTTTCTCTCTCAACCGCTTACTTTAGTATCACGTTATGTTTCAGTGCGCTTTAGAAGACGATGTATGAATGCACACTATATTTTGTTTGTGTGATAATATTTTTCGTAATTGAAAAACTTTTTACCGAAATAAAGGAATAAATTAATATTGTTCAGAAAATTAAGAAAAAAAACCCTGACATGTTTCAATGAAAATGAACATAAAATTTCAACGAATTTTTTTATCTAACTCATATTATTTTCAGAGAAGTGTTCACTCACAGTGTGTATTCATCGAAAAACGATACAAGGTTTCACCCAATCTACCTATGAGGAAAACAATCCCAATGCAATGGGTGTTAGGGTTTATCCAGATAATAAATGTTTATATGTCTTTCTCTAGAGATGCGTGACTGCTTCAGCCCTGGAAAAATTCTCTTCGAATTCTTTTGTCGTGACTTAGGCTAAAACACCCACACAAAAGCGTCAGACTGAAACATAAAAGTGGTTACGTGTTTCTACCAAAATTTCAGACATCTCTATTACTATATAAGCATCAGGTGTGCCTAGCTGATTTACACGTCTGCATAACATCATGTTTTATTTCAATAAAACTATAATAATTTTTAAATATAGGAAATATCACTTCTTCATCAAATATCTATAGATGAATAGTTTGAGTTTCCTTACGACTTTAGGAGCTACATTTATTTAAAAGATGGATAGAATATAGTTTCGATAAAAATCTATCCCGATTCAAACTTGTTATACCACAAGTTATTCCAACTTAAATAAACTTGTTAAGGAATTCATTGGGATCATTTTAACCCTACCAAACTTTGGATGCCCAAGATTCACATTAAATCCTACAGAAAAATTTCATTGGTTACGATCGATAGATTTAAAGCATAGCTAAAGAATCGATGGAAACAATTACAGAATAAATTTCAATCTTTATAACAAGAAATATTTAGTTCTTCGTGTATTACTTCAACATTGTGTTTAATTTAGGAAATACATAAAGGTCTTCATTAGCCTTTGAAAGAAATCGAAAGATCTTATTATAGTTTTCAGATTTATTATCATCTTCTGCGTAAGGCAGCGTAGGATTCTGGAAATCGATTAAGCTGAATAATTAAGTCGTTTTGACTGATGAACTCTCAACATTATCGCTAATAGAGTTTCACTGTTAATAATGCATCCACTGATCTCCATGCGTAAGAATTTCCAGATAAAGTGATCGTCAACTCAAATACTCTCAACTTTCAAGAAGCTCTCGTTCAATACCGATTATCTTTAATGCATAGTTTCTCATTTTCCCAGTGTTTGTCATTTTTCAACTGTATGTGGGTCCAAATCACCTATTGTATAAAGTACTTTATTTCCATTAAATTTGTGATTTATAGTTCGATTTAAATACATATAATTCGATATTGTTTTTAAGTAATTAATTTATTTCTAGATTTAATTTAAATTAGAAACAATATTAATAAAACAATTTTCGTGCATACTTTCATATTAAAAATTTTAAGATTGAATTATCTAAAAAACCCTAACAAATGTTATACAGTTTTAAGTTTTAAACACACAGTTTTAAGTTTTAAAGGCACATTTTTACAATGAAACTTAAAGTTTTTTGTGAAGTTATTTGTTTAGGATTTTCCACAAAGTGTTAACTAAATTATTAATATTAAAAATTACAACCTTAAACTGACATGTCAGTTTATTATTCCATTAAAAATTTCAAACATTATTTTACTGTATAAATTAACTTTATAAATATATCAAAGTAATATATTTTGTCCATCTACATATTTTATCCCGAATGAAAAATACATCATATTCTTAAAACTCTGAATTAAATATCCCTACAATAAAAGAAATTCTTCTTTCATTAGTTGAATGTCTGCAAGTAAAAGAAATTAAAGTGGTTTAGAAATCGGTAATCTAAAGTAGATCAATAAGTGAAATTTATTTCTCAATTACGCCGTGATGGGTTCAGTAATTACCGAGTTGAATCCAGCTATTATTTAAGCTATATTGGTTTCGTCTCAGAACTATTAATTCTTAAGGAAGTATTGTTAAAATTAAAAGAATTTTTTATTATCTTCCCAATTAAATATTTATTCTTTGGCATTAAAATATTTGCTTAATTAGAGTATTTAACGAAATACTGGCTCGAGATGTCTTATCATTAGAATACGGAGAAGCTAATTGTAATTCCAGAGATATATTTTTAGCCGAACCTTTTACCGAGCAATAAATATTAACACAAATTAAACGTTTTGGCAAAAAAAATCTTTGGTTATTTCATTATTTTAATTCTTTAAAGTACATTGTATCAAATTTGTTTCTTTAAGTAAGTTTAAGATAAATATATTAAAAATATAAATATTTTACTTTAAATCAATATAAATTCTCGAAACTATTTCAATAGGTTATTTTTTTTAAATATAAGTAGGTAGTACATTATGTATGAGAAAAGGAGCATTTTCACCATTACCGCTGGTAATGGTGAAAATACTCCTTTTCTCATTTCAGTGTCATGAAGGAGGTATGTGACCACAAAAGAGCAAAAAACTTAAAGCCAGATGTATCTATAAACGATCTTTTTAGCATACCTCCTACTAACCAATCCTTTAATTGAGCTGCTCAGGATGAAAGTGGTAAATGTCGAAAAATACAAAATTTGAGATAAGTGTGGCTTTGGATTTCTTTTCAGGTTCTATACCTACTGTGGTAGTCGCCTGAGTCAAAAGCTCAAGGAAAGCTAAAAAAATGCCTTCTCCATAGGAACAACACAGGTGCCGTTAGAGAAAACCTCCAATTATACTCAAAATTACGTTCAGTGGACTTATACCATTTTCATTCTAACCAGTTCAATTGTATTGCAATAAAACCTTTGATAAACTGCGATTCAAATTTAAGGATTACTGCCATTCAATCGCAGTATATTTTAACCCCATGCATTCTTGAAAATATACACCGTTCTATTTTTCTTCAAAACGTTATACATTAGCAATCCTTTCACAAAACACCTCTCCCACGCAGAAAATAAGTAAAACTGACAGACAAAAATTAAATACCCCTTCTCCCTACAAAAAAATATCCACTTCCATTGTACCTACACCCTACATCTCATTTTAATTTCTTTGAGCACCCGAAAAGAACAGAGCTCCTCCTTCTCCAACAGTTATCAACCAAGTCATTAAAATTTCACCCCAGCAAAAAAAAAAGCCGTCCCCGAAATTTCTTCTTCCTCGGATCAAAAAAAGCAAAAGAGATCCAGCGACTTAATTACCCGTACATAATGCCCAATGTCTCGCGAGCGCACAGCCTTCAATCAGGTCTCGTCCCCGGTCCCCTTCCATATTCCTCACGTGGTTCCTCAACCATTCGTCATTTCCCTTTTCATGTCTGCTCCGAGATCCATCACCATCACTCTGCCCTCCCCCTCCTCCTCTCATCTTTGGATCCTGTCCTCTGGAGCGTTCATCGGGGAATGAAAAATGCACTGATCCCCCTTCCCGGGGATTTTTATTCCAGGGCCGCGACGATTGTCGGGGGTGGGGGTGGGGGTAGAAAAAAAAACTGCTGAGGGGAGATGGACGAGAGATGTGGACTTGCGGCCAGATGGGGAATTCCGGTTTTAAATGGGGGGATGATATCAGTGATCATTCCTTTTCTTGAGCTCCTTGCTGTCTTTCTTTTTATTCAACATGTGGATTGGAGTTTATTGTGTGGTGTTTACATGGAAGACAATAGCGGTGTTTTTGGTGCTGGCTTAAACCTAGGGGGGTTAAGTCATGGTCATCAGGACACTTACGGCCGTATTCACTGCATCCGAGTGAACATCAGACTCATTCAACACTAGTATTACGCGAGGTCGTGATAGCACCGTGTCAGCAGTGGATCCGTATTCATAGTACTCGGATCAAGTGAGTCCGATGCTGGCCTTGGCGATTGCTTGGCGAAGGTGTTTCGCGCTGAAAAGGTCTTCTCTGATTGGCTAGAGAGAATCACATCACTCGTAACTAGTTTGTTTAGTAAATAAAAACACATGGCAATGCCTTACGCTGGCCGATCAACTGAAATAAAAATACTGCTATGTTTAATACAATCGTATAACTATTATATATCAAATTAAATTAATTGCTGAGTGTATGTAACTTGATGATACATTTATAAACTGGCTTATACCAATACATTTAACTAGTAATTTGTACTTTTACTGAGGTGTTAAAAATTATTAAACTCAAAGGCAAAAACCTTAATCAACGTGTTTCTATCGTTTATGATGAACAATTTATTTTGCTAACTATCATCGAGTAAGGAATTTTGGGATATTATTCTGGGAATTGAATTGATTTTACATGTGCTCATGTGCTATCATAATTTTAATCAGTGAATTGTAGGGTTTTCTTTCTCCCTATTCCTTATATGTATGAGTCCTTTGCAACATTTTAATTTTGCATTATTTGAGATCAAATTAAAAATAAGGACATTCTAATTTATTGATAGATACTAGATTAATATGAATAAATTGAAATGAAAACCTATGCAGTAAAAATGGCTCAAAACAAACTATGAAGAGAAAAGTGAGTGGCAAAAAGAAGCAACGAGCAAAATCAGCTGCTCTCTTGGAGCGAAAAAAACAAAAACATTGATGTAGAAAATAATTAAATAATGAAAGGTGCTCTATGAAGAATAAATTTATAAAAACGATGGTTTTTTGTTACATAAGTTTATATTAGGTACCTGACCTATATAAATTAGCATTGATTATAATCTCAAATTCTAAAACACAAAAGCAGTATAAAGTAAGTCTCAAGAGATTTTGCAAAGCTGTTCTATGGTAAACCTGCACAAATTTTTGAAACTCAATTGAACAATAAATATTAAAACTATCTAAGATACTATTATTATTACTACCTATCAATTTAAAATTTCTCCCAACCCTTCCTTGATGTGAATAATAAATTCTGAAGCTATTAAATGAAGCTAGATTGTTTAAAAAAAAGGTTTTTTTTCCTTAGGATATTGACTATAATAAAAGTTATTTAATGATTTACAGTTATAAAGGCCCATACTTTAATAACACTACTAAATACTAAAACAGTAGTACCTATTATTTTTGCATCATGTATTTATGAAATAAAATTTAAAATACTTAAAATGGTCACTCAATCTTCCCTTTATTTTTTTATTCTTGAAAAAAAAAATATGAATAATTAAAAATGAAAAAAATACTTATTAAAGCTATGATAGTATATCCCAATAGTAATGGCTAATAAAATCATTAAAATGCCATTTCAACTTTATACATAAGAAAAAAATACAGAGAAAAAAAAACCAACATTCTTTATGAAACAAAAGAAAGAAAACAGTTCTGCCAGAACACATTAAACTTCCATGCAAAAAATAAGACATTTTGAAAAATAATTCAGTTTCTTTTGAATCAAAAATTATATTCTGATTTGAAGAAAGTAATTAAAACTCTGAAAAATATTACCACTGTAAGCTACCATAATATACATTTACAAACTCATAAACAACATTAATTAAAGTGGATTTTTTATTCAATAAAATGTAAATTGAGCAACTTTTTGAACATAAAAAGGAACAATTCTTGTATACATAATAAGAAATGTATAATAAGAAATACATAGAAATTATTACATTACTAATACAGTAAAATATTTTGTTTCACAATTTAAAAAGAAAATTAAAACTATATCAATAATTTTCAAATGAATTTTCAAGGCACAAATAAGCAGCTGTTCAAAAGCAACTGTTTCTGAGGTCAATACCTGTAATAAAAAGAAAAATCTAAACCCTCAAATATGTAATATCGAGATTAAAATTGATTTTAAAAAATTATCAATTAAATATATTTGTTCTTCATGAAAAAGACAATATACATTAAATAAATGTTTTGCTTTTAAACCTCCAACAAAACAGTTCATTACTTAATTAAAATCACAGAATACAGAGAATTATAATTATAAATGAGTGTTCTTAAATAAACAAATGCTTTTTGGATTTCAGAAATTCAATTCCTTATGTAATATTAATTATTGTATTTAGGTAGACAACTTTTTAATTAAAAATATAGCATAATAGAATTCACTAAAATCAAAAGTTCGCCTGAGAACATAATATAAGGATATTGAATAAAAAGTTTAAAATTGATTCAAAACATAACGTTTAACAAGAGGAAAATAAATATTATAGATAGGAGTTAATGACATCGCGTTTCATTTTAATACACAATCTATTTTGTAGTTCGCTCATAGCCATGTTTACATTGTAGTATCAAGTAGTGTAGTATGCATGAACATTGAGCAAGTACCAGATAGACATTTTTATTGGTTATATTTATACAGAACCTACCTCTCTATTCTTCATTCCATCATAGAAATCATTTCTCGACAAGGATCTGCTCAATCGGAAGCCTAATTATCCGGATCGGATGTTACAATTTCTCAGTCGAAATGGTCGGGCGGCATCCATTTTATTTGAAGCTTTCTCGTCTCCGTGGAGAAGTAGCGACTGCGCATGCGTCGATACCGAGTCAGAGTTTGACACCTCCAGCTTCGAGGTGCTATCGTTAGGACGATTATAAGCTCTGATTCGGATGCTGTGAATACGGTTTTTGGACTTAACACTTCGTCGCCAAGGTGATAACTCTGATGCTGATGGCTGTGAATACGGCAGTTAGACTTGTAAGGCTTGTAAGAAGCTCAAAATTGCGACGTGTGAGAGTAGTTCTGACGTTATTTTTGATCGCTCTTCGACCACAACTCAACTTTAATGTGAATTAAATTAAATTTTGTACCCCAAGAAGCAAAAGATCATATGACTTTGTTTCTCAAGGAGAGAAGAAAAATTAAATTTTATATTTTATTCGAATTTTTGTAGTTATAAAAGTTTTAAATTAATAAAATTAATTTGATTCAATAATGATTTGGAATTTCGTAATAAAACCTATAGTTTTTCTTCTCTCCTGGAGAAACTAAGAGTTAGGATTTTTTGGTTTTGAGCTTGAAACTAATACAACTATCGAGGCATTTCAAAAAAATATTAGCAGGGTGATTTTCCATTAGATGCCTCGAAAGTTCCATTAGAATAAATTTAAGTAAATTTCTTACTAAAACAACACATGTTTTTTAATAGATTAAAAATAATTTGAAAAACAAAGTAAATTATTATTTTGAAAATAATACTTTCTTTGAAACTTTTAAAATTAAAGAACAAAAACAATATAATCTCGATATCAATTCCATATGGAATAATTTGTGAAATTATTCCTTTGAACACAACCAAACAGAACACACTATTACTTTCAAAATACATATTTTACCAGGTAACATCCAAATTCAGCTTTTTTAGCCCCCTTCGTCACAATATTCACACCAATAAAAGTTGCCGCTTATATACAGACACCCTAACGCCATACAAAGCCCGCATAAAGACCATTGTCATATCGGAAACAAAAAAATGAGGCCCTTCTTTTGAATAAATATCATCGGAAGGTCTTTATTTGTCGTCTGCGCTCGTGATTACCTGTCATCCGAAAGATACAGAAGCTCCCCCCGCCTTTATGCCTGCCACCCACTGGAAGAATTTTGGATCCGGTCCAAGGTTGCTGGGGAATGGCTAAATATTGCCAAATTTTGTTGAGATATGTTTGCCAATTTTTCTCGCTCGTTTTTTAGGAAAATAAATTTTGAAAGTTTGAAATATTACCTATTACTCTGATATTATGTTGTTATTTTTCCGGGACGTATAGCTCTTGAATTGTTAAAACTTGGGGAAATGCAATTTGTAGAGTGCCCTTTCCATATCTTTATTCTGTTTAAAACTACTTTAGGCAATGAGAACAATCTTATTTTGTGTTAAATTTAATTTTCAAATTGAAAATTTAAAGATAATTTTCCTTTTTATCGGAATAAGCGTATTAAGCTTAAGGATCAGATTCCCTTAATCATTGAGAAATAAAGCACTGCAATATTGTATCATATATCAATATAATAAACTGTACCAATATTTGTACCATTAAGTACTAACCGATAGACTTAAACATACGTATACACATTACACAAGGGGAGCCATGGTAGATTTTGTTCTTTTACCATGTTATAAAATCAATATTTATCATGCACATTTTTCTTTAAACTAAGAAAAAGAGTATTAAATATTTTCAAGGTTCGTTGGTGATATTGCATATAAATAAACCAACTTTTAAGGTTTTTCTAAGTAACGGTTAAAATATAGAATGATAGTTTAAAACGATAGAAATAATAAGAAATCAAATGTTCTTTACTTTAAACAAATCAATATAATGTGCTTAAATACGATTAATTTTAATTAATTAATTAATTGCGAGTAATTTTTTAATAGAGTGAGTAAATAAAACTTCCTAAAACCTGTTTTGAGAGAAAAAACTAAAACTCGTTTTTGTACTTGGTGCTAAGGTAGCATCTATATCAATATTTTCTGCTTTTTTTATAAATAAAAGTAATAAATAGTTGTAGATTTGAAAAACATACCTACTCACTATATTACTCTAAAACAAATATTTGGTTTTGACAATTTGTTTACATTTACGGAAGATGTAAACTCCATAAACTATATCGTTTTACAATATTAAAAACACAAAAATAAAATACCTTTAAAACATTTTGAATAACATTTTAATGACAACTTTTAAAACGCAAAAATATCAAGCCCGATAACCCCTACAATATTTTGAAACTATAATATTATGGATTAATAACTTCTGATAACTTCTGAACGAACTACAGTAACAAAACCACAACACAACTGCCTGAAATTTAGAATAGTCAGTCAGATACTATACAAAGTCCATGTATGTTTTGGAACAGGGATAGATAATGAGATCCTTTGAATGTTCTACTTATTTTGAGGTTAAGACTGATTGCATATGCTTGAATAAACTTGAGGGTTCTGAGTGTAATACATTGCTATTATTTAGTTCACTAAGAATAATATATGACTCCATCTGTACCTTCTTGAATTATTATTTTCTGAATTATGAATTAAAGTAAAAATTAAATGTTCACAGTTTTATTGCATATTTTATATGAAATTAATATATATATTATTTTGTTTAATTTCTTATGTAAAGATGCTTTCAAACAACCGGACAATTAATTTTATTCAAATACATATTTTAATGTATAATTAATGCAAATTAATCTATGAATTTATTAAAAGATTAAAAACATACAAACTAAACAAGATTTAAGTAACAATAAACTATCCTTAAGATGTTATTTCAGGACCATTAACTCATGTATAAGAAATTTTATAATTTTTATAAAGAGAAAAATACTTAATTAAAAAATGAAGTACTACTGTTAATCGACTAAAATACATTAAATTTCAAATTATTAAAGCAATAATACTAGACTTTAAATGAAACACTGTTATTGGAATAAAAGGCATTAATTATATTATAAAATTATTAAAACAATTGTCTGAAAATAAATTAGTAACTTTAAGTAATTGAAATGTGTGTAAAAAGAAAACCCACTTTTTTCCCCAAGATTCATTAACCATTTTATCAAAATGTAACAAGATTGCTACAGTTGTTGCAGTTGAAGATAATTATAGTTTCTAAAAATATCTTCCAACCACTTGTACATAATTAGTTGCAAATAAAGCATTACATAGACAGTATTCAAACGGAATTTTGACTCAATTAAAATATTTTCCTCCGCATGTTTTACATTGATAAATAAGTCTACTTCAAAGCCCATTAGACCCAAAAGCTTAATAACCCGTGAACTTAAAATAAAAAAATCATAAACGCTTACGAAAGAAACACTCAAAATCATAACCGTGAAACTTGGTAATGACCCCCTACTCCACCAGCGGCAGAAATCGGTTCTAGACATGTTCCCTTATACTATTCCCTTACTCGAGAGTTCTGTTGTCTAGACATTATCACGATCAATCTTCAATCTCCCAAGAAATATGTCCCTCCTCTTATCCGAAGAGCGTCTCTCACATCCCAACTCCTTTCCGCCTGCATTTGAGAAATCATCTTAGAATTACCTGTGAAATGGCTCTTTTTGCTTTTGATTTCCGCTTCTTTTGCGCTGCAGGAAACTTGTTAAGAGATGGTTATTGCTCCGAGCGCCGCCTAAATCCCGTCCTTTTACAAGGGCCAGAATGGGTTATCGTGATGGGTTATCTCGGGAGATAGGAATTTAATTAACTGTCTTGTCACTGTGTAAATGTCATCGGTATGTGCGAGTCTCTTTTGTAGTAGCGGCTATTACCGATGTTGGTTTTGGTTACCTTGTTACGGTGGATTATTACTGTTAGGTTTAGAGTACAGTGTAATTGAATTGCACGTAAGGGTAGGTGATACCGATCACATTTTAAATCTTCTTTTAAATGTAGAGACACATTTAATGTGCGGATATTTTGTAGAGCCGGGCCTTTTACGCCCGACACACAATTTCCTCTATTATGTGTAGTAAATTAAATTTTTATAAGATAGAAAGTAAATAACTTAGATATTTATGTGTCGATGATGCTTTAGAAATAAATTTAATAGAGGTAATTTATAAAAGGAATAAATATAAGCCTTAAAAACTACTCACAAATATATATTTTTTAGGAACCCATAATTTATTACTAATTTTATGTAAAAGTATACAAAAGGTTTATTTTTTAAAACCAAATTAATATCAATGATAGACTTGACAGACTCAAAAGAGAAAACGGTTTCACGGGCCGATATTTTAAGTTCAAATTCGATGAAACAAAATTGCTTTTCTCGAAAAAATAAGGTGACCATATGCTTGCAATTTTAAGTGGTTATTGAAAACAATATTAAGATAATCTAAAATCAACCATTTATATCAAAAATAAAGTTCCTCTGAATGTTTGCCTAAAGCCTAAACGTTTTGGTCTCGCAGGCTCGGCTCGCGGCCTCGTAGGTTAATTATTGCACTTCATATAATTTTTAATTAATTTTTTTTACATTGACCATGCAACTCAAAACTTATTTAAACTTTACTCCAAATGGTGAAATTTGCTTGCAAATTGATTTTCTGAAAATTGATACGTGAGTATGAAGATTTTCCGTACTATTTAATTAGAAAATCAAGTGAACAACTCATTTTCCTTGGTATAAAATCATCAAAACTGCTGCTTAATACCCCGTTAAAATTCAAAACCATCAGGGTTTAAATAAATAAATGGTTGGATGTTATTTGAATCCACAACCATCGCATGCTCTACTTGATGCGTAAAAAATCCTGAAACTGAATTTTAAATAACGTTCAATCATTATGCTTTTAAATAAATAACATGAAGTATTTAGCATTTCGACAACACGTACTAGAAAAACATACTTTTGCAAAAGCAGATACTTAGAATGAAGCGTAATCTCCGTTTCACTTCGTGAATAAGTATCAAAACTGATGGAAAACTTTTTCCCCGAGCATAATCTCCCTCTCTGCAGTCTCATCCTTTTAGAATTTCATCATGTATGCATTATGTGGGATTTTCTCCCCAAAGCACGAAATAGATTTTTAAGACTTTTTTTCTACATAATAGTAGGTTTTTAGACAGTTGAGTGGTTCTCGGTAGGGGATTTTCTATGGTCAAGAGTTTTGGAAAAGTATATTCAATATATTCCTTCGGTCATAACATCGAATATTTTAAGCAGGAGTTCTTTCCCAATCTGTTTGGGCCTGTGTAGTACGCTGAGGTGAATACTGTGCACCTTTTAAATCTCGGGAGATTTTTTTTTTCAGAAATATTTTTCATTCCTTTTTTAGTTTTTCAATATGACTGAGAAGCAAATTTTTCATTTTGACCTAAAGTAAGGATTTCTTACAGCGCAGATTTCCTTGCTATACCTGTAAGTTAAAATGGGTAGTAAATATTTTTGAGATCTGTTTGTAGTTTTAACTATCAAAGAGTAAAATAATTTCATTAAGAAAACATACATCGAGAAGTTCACTTAAAGATCGTACAGGTTTGAATTTTTTCATTTCGAGTGTTTCTGAAATTGAAGTTGGATTTTTTCACTCATTTCAGTAATTGTTTTTTCTCCCGTCAATAATTATAGGTAACCTTTTTTAAAAGCACTTTTTGTTTATTAAGCTGGTATTAAACTTCTGACTGAATTACAAGAACTATTTGCATGTGTTACATCTCATGCAGATTGATTGATATTTATATATTTATTTTTATACGATGTTCAACGTATTCTTTCCGTATGCCATAACATCTCTCTGATATGATTTAAAACTTAATGTCATGCCCAATTTATGTTCGCAATAAATAAATTCCATGTATGAAAGTCAAAATTGTTTTACATATGCAACAGTTTAGCAGTTGCTTTTGATGTCCTATTTCCTTTAGTGTTGTAGTATTAGGTCTTTAATTTAAGTAGCTTGCCTTTATGTAAATAATAATTTGAATATTGAACAAAATTTCCTAACGCTATATTGCTTAAGTATTCCTTTTAAATACATTATTTGAACAAGAAGTTCATAACTTAGAACTAGGTAGTGATTAGGGAAAAATCTACATCAACGAATTTCCATCGGTTTTATTTGAAAAGAAAAGCTTTAATTTTATCTCCAAATAAATACAGTCGAAACTTTTTAAAATTAACTACAAATAACAAAATAATGAAGAAATTAATTACAAAAATAAGATTAAAATTATTTGCTGCATAGTGAAAAAATAGGAATTTAGAGGATCATGATTTCAAAAGATCCATTCAAAGACCTCCTGTATAATTTTGAATTAGATTTTTCAAACTCTTAGTATTTAGGCCATCTAGTTTAAAAATAATGCTGGACACTAAAACTCAGGCAAAAAATATATACCTATTTGTAGTATGTGGGAAAATATTTTTCACACAAATGTTTTGGAAGGTAACTTCTTTTTTCCAATTTTCTAAGCTAGAAAGAATGAAAGAAGCGAAAAGTAAAACTAATTCTCTGAGTATTTTTTCACCTAATTTTCCAGCTCTACTCATTTAAGAGACAGCTATTGATTTTTCCCATTTCTTATCAGTGACTTAAAGAATTCTATTAAGGAATCTTAAGATGTGTAATAGAATTTGGACTGGAAAGCAACTATCAATAGAAGATTCTTTTTTAATCTTACCATAGCTTGCGAAGGAAAATAGCGCAGAAAATAACACTAAGTGTGATGAAAAGTTGAGTTCAAAGTAAATTTTCAGGGAATGCAATTTTTGTAGTTGTTTGAGCCATTGGATTTTCTGGCTTTCAAACATTTTTTGTTACAGGGTTTCTCGATTTAGATTTTGTTAAAGACTTCATTTCTTTTAAGTACGGGTTAAAAAAACCTTACATTCGAAGGTAAAGCTTTGATAATCTTTACATTGTTTAAGCGTGGGTATAAATGTTCTTTCTTTGAGCCTTGTTGTATGCATCGTCTTTCAATCTTTTGTAACGATTATGAAGCCTTTAGCTCGGTGGAATATAAAAAAAATCTTTACAGTCTTGATCATCTTAAATCTTAAGAAATTTATTTTAGTGAATAGTTTCATTTAAAAATAGTGGTCAATATTTGCAGCACGGAATCTGGTCATCAACCTATTGATTCAAGAAACTAAATGAAAAAGGTTTTTTCTAACGCTTTTGCATAAGAATTTAGAGGCTTTATCCCTGTATAGAATTTGAATAAAATAATGAATTCACTGTGCAGAAATCTAGAAATAAACTTTATTCTACTCTTGTTTATTGATTTATTATTTAAAATAAGAATAAAGATTTATTCGAGCAAATAAGTATTAATGATTTAATATTCCCACAAGATTAAATTACAAAAATGGCTTGTTCAAACACAAATAACTATTTTTAATAACATGTTGATACTGACACCAAAGTCAACAATTTATTGAACAGATAGAAAATAAAAACACTGTATACATAGTGGGTTTGCTTTGTAATTTTGTAATAAGTATTTTTTTGCAATCAAAGGGAATAATGCTAGCAACTGTGTTCTTTCAAACGCCGGTTTGGATAAATTTGGATAAATGCGTTTCGAACCATTTATTAAATCTGTGTTTTTTGCGACTGTTAATTGAAAATGAGAAGGATGAACGCAAAGAACAAAAACCATTGTAGTAATAAAAACAATCCTATCACTAGATTACTATGAAAAAATGTAACTACATCTCACAAAACACACTATCTAACAACAATCGAAAATCCAACCGACCGCACAGTACAACCAACAAATTAAAACCAACAATACCACACACATCCAAGAAAAAAAAACAATAACTACCCACTAACGAGCCCGGGCACTACCGAGAAATCTACAGCGAACTTCCTCAGCTGTAAATGCTTTGTTAATAAATAGCAGGCACACACGCGAAGCTCTATCGACATTGCTTAAAGCATTTTTAATATGCTAGTGTGAGCAGCAAAAATGAGCAGGTTCCGAGGCAAGATTGCCGGAATCTTTCCGATAGTTTCACACTGCGTGCGTTTGATGCAACGCGAAATACAATTCTTTTGTACTTCATCGATATTCAATACGCGGGCTGGGGAGATGTATGGTTTATCAGGGTGCCCTCCCCCAGTTATAATATGCATTCATGGTATGTGATTCTAACAAACGATCAAAATCGCCGATAACAATTTATTAAGATAGTCAATTTATCCACGGGGGAGTTTTAATGAAAGTGACAAGAGGGGGGGGGGGGTAAAAATGTTGCCGTCGATGAGAGAGTTTAGTATTTTGTTGGTTGTTGTTTTTTTAAGTTGGAGTTGACACACCTGAGTACTGGGATGATTGCTGAGGGTTAATGTGGGTATAATGTCATCTTAATTAAAATGTCTTGATCTGGTAATTATACGGACTAAGAAATGAGAGTTAGTTAAATTTATTTCGATATTTATTTTAGAGAGTAAATTTGTTTTGGCAAAGAGCACGAGGCTTTTTCTTACGAAAACTCTCATTTTTAATATTAATGGGTGGAACCCCGATTGCTTCTCTTGAGGTTACCTTTAATAACATCTCCAATTTTAAAAACGATGTGATGTTATTTTCTAAGATATATTACTTTTCTTTTGCATTTTAGCTTCAGAAACCTCGCAGATTTGTTTTTGTTAGGTATCTTTCTGATAGATCAGACTTTCTGACTTTTATTCTAATTCTAATAACTCAAATGTTACTTTAAAACTTTTCTTATTCTTTTTAAAAATATTTTTAGTATTTGTGAAAATGGAAAACTGAATTTGCATTCCTACTTACGAATAAAATATTTATATACGCTTTAAAATAGGAATTCTAGGTATAGGTAATATATATTTTTTTTTTCAAAAAAAAAATTCTACATCTTCTTTAATGATAAATTTATTCGCTTAATTGTATTTATAGGTTTGCAGAATTTTCAGAATATGTATTAGTTTTTTTATGTATAAAGCTCTTTAACTTCTATTATTTCTCAACATTTTATCAGTGACAGTTTAGAAAAAAAAATTGCAACAAGCCTTATAAAGAGATAATATTTTTGAATTCTAAAAGTGATCGGAAAAAAATATTCAGACATCTGACTACGCAAATCCCTCTCTAAAACAGTAAAGTAATCCTACTATTAAATAAAAAAATGTAATTCGGAATACCATGAATCATGGAAATTCGTGGAATGATTTCTACCACCATGAAACGTAACGTGGGTGTATAAAGATCAAGAAGGAATAAGGATTTAAAGTATATATTTTTTCTGATTTCTGGGAACAGATGATAGTTTTAAAATGCTATAAATAAGTATTAAATGTCGAATTTTGGCTTAATTTGGTGCTTAAATTGATATAGTACGATATAATCAGTTAATGTATAAAACAGTCGGAAAAAATCGCTCAATGAAAACAAATTTATTCAATGGGTAAAGCTCTATTTTTGTTTTTTGATCGGTTTTTACTGTCCGATTGTATTTTTTCGCGATACATGTTTAAGTACGAAGTTAAAATAATTTTAACTTATGAAATAAAATTAATGAGGCCTCCCTGAAACTAAATAAGCTAAAAATGTATATATTTATCAAAATCGCATTTGAAAAGTTCCTTCATAAGGGAAATTAGATAATTTTGTATCCTTCTTTAAATATTTTGAAAATTCAATATCAGTTTGAAAAATACACCTGAAAATGTGTTTAGGAGAGAATATTAAAAAAAATGTGATCTTTTTTTATCAGATGAAAAGTTTTTACGTTAGCGACCTCAATTTTACAGTACAACCATTCAAATAACAAAAATATACACTAATACTAAGCAAACTTATCACTGGGTATTTTTATAAGACACCGAAATTTTCAAAATTATGTACCGGGGACTAATACATTTTGATGATAGCATTTTTCAATCGTGTAAAATATTACCATAAGTCAATCAGGAATCAACGAATGTTAAAAATAGTTTAAGCAGGAGGGCATGTTAATCTTGAAAATATATATGCCCAAATAAAGCATTTAAGAGAAAAAACGGACATATAGGGGCAAAATAACCAATTTCAAATTGAATCTTTACTTACCCGAGATATGACCAGAAATATAAATGTAGAGCTCCTTCCATTTTAAACAACTGAACAAAAATGTGTATACTAGTATAAGGAAGAAATTTTATAGGTTGCCAGTTATGACATTTTCAGTAATTGGCTAAAAAGAAAATGAGGAATGTTTTTTGTTAGTCAGAATAAAGTAGTACTAAGTTAAAATTATAGCTTGAATTAAAATTGTTATTCTTCGCTTCTTTATTCAGTCATCTTTTCACTTTCAATATATTTTTCTTCCAATTGTGGATTTAAGAAATCCGTTCCATCAACTGAAACATGTATTTCCTTGAATTCCCTTTTTCACACTGACAGGGAAATAGATTTATCTAATTCCACAATGTAACTGTACTGTTATCCTATTTCCTCTCACAGTTTCAGTTGTAAAAGTAAATCCATATTCCCAAAATCGATTTTAGATGCATGGAATCGATATATCGTAAAAAGCTTTCCCCGTTTTTTATTCTAGTCTATTGATTGCAGTCCCTCGTCTTACACCCTTGAAAAGGAAGGGAAAAAAATAACACAAAACGTTGTATTTCTATATATACAGTAGTAGAATTCGGTGGAAAACTTAGAGCATGAAACAGACAGCTTGTGAAACGAGAAAAGCTATGCCTATTGATTCACCGGTCTGCACTCGTATTTTCTCTGCGTTACAGTCTACGAAATTCTCTATACACTGAAAAAGGAACTCTCTTATGTAGGGGGTTTTTTGTCCTATTTATTCTCACGGCATAAAATCAAGGTAGGAATAAAAAAATAGGTCTTCAAATACATTCTTTTGCTTTTGTTGACTAGAATCCTGGATGGGAAAAAATTATACAATGCCTGAATAAAATGCATGGATTCTTGAATATGATATCTGAAATTCCGGATTCCGTGATTCAAATGTAAAAGTATGTTTTTAGATGGGTTTCGATATGTAGTATACATGACTTGTCCCTGAATTTTCATCAAAAACTTAAATTTCAGTACATATTTTACTTATGTGTCACTTGTAAGATTTCTATGAAATGAATAGGAAATTTTTACATATATAAATAAATTTTATGAAGGATTATCAAAGTTTTCTTTAAAAAAAATGTTTATTTTTTAAACATGTAGCAGTGTTGCATCTCGCCGTAAATAATAATAATAATTTTAACATTGAATTTACATATTAATTTACCAATTTATTTTATTGGCAGTTTAGTGAGTTATTACACAAGTGTTTATAAAAGCATTTATTTCAGCACACATGAAAGACTTCAAATAAATACTTATTCGTTTTAGTTATAGAATAATAAAACATGCTTATTTAATTATAATGTTTTGGTAGTCAAGTATGTCTTTACGCTTTCAATTTCTTAAATCAGCTGAAACAAATACAAATAATACGGTTACAAGTACAAAG
Organism: Tetragnatha montana; assembly: GCA_963680715.1. Taxonomy (NCBI): domain Eukaryota; kingdom Metazoa; phylum Arthropoda; class Arachnida; order Araneae; family Tetragnathidae; genus Tetragnatha; species Tetragnatha montana. The sequence continues at coordinate 1,742,985 of OY796681.1, forward strand.
TAAAGACTTTCAAAATTGCAGACAGCTAAAGGTAAATACAATTATTGTTACATCATTAATGTTTCAAAACTTTACACTAATTCCATTTCAGTAACTGAAAAATCGACTTGAATGGTTTTTTTTTTTTCAAGAATCTTTTCCACAACATTTTTAACTTGAAAGCACATTTATCCTTCTTCTTTTCTTTCTGTCCAGAAAGCTGTTTTGAAAGTTGTGCGATTTTTCCGTCCAAGGCGTTTCTTGAACACCAAATTCCAAAACAACCGGCGATGAAAAAAAAAGTGATTTAATTTCGTTTTTCCTGTTACGGAAATAATTTATACCTCGGGAAAAGTTTTTAAAAAAGAGGCAAGAAACACAATTCCTGAATAAAGTACGAATCTTCATAGATAGGCCCGAATAAAACATCAAGCATTCCACTTAAACTTGAAATATTCATTCCGTTTTTCAATAAAGGCCAGAGAAGCTGAATTAGATGAAAGTGAAATGGCGAAAAATAATAAAAAAAATCGCAAAAAAAAAACTTCTGAAAAGGGAAACAATTCAAAAATCGCTTAACCTTTTTTTATGCCGCTGCGCGCCATTTTCATTAGCCGAGGTTCTTTTTTTTCTCCCAACTTTCGTTTATTTAAAACAAAAACTGGTGAGAAAGCAGGAAATGTCATTAGCTTGTTCTGAAATATCTTCTCTTTTCGCAACGGACGTTGGCAACAACGAAACAAATACAAATCCTTTAAGTGTTTATTGAATTGGAGAGAGCTGCATGCTCTATCGCCATTGCTGCATTTTTTTTTATCCCTTCCTCTTTTAACGAGGAGTGTCGATAAAATATTGTGATTAGGGTGAAAATTATCTCGTTTTGTTCTTGTGCCAGAGGACTTTCTCTCTTTCTGCCCATCTACTTACTTAATGAAAGTTGCATAAGAGGGTTCACTGATGTGTATCATCTGTTTTTCCGTTAACCGTCAATTGCGTTAGGGACAGTGGATAGTTATCAGTAGCAATGAATATGGAATGCGATTGGCTGTTAATTTTTATCCTCTGGTCATATAACTCTCGGGGTGCACTGGATGATAAATATTGATTGCGGACGCATTTTGAAAATGGTGCAGGAGTCAGCTGTAAAACTTTATGGGCTTCGTTATCGTTCATTCTGTAAATGCTTCTAATAAGTCAACTTATGGTCTGACAATTTTCAGATTTTTTGCAGTTGGTGCCTCTTTAAAAGATGTTACCACGTTTGCAAACTGTATTAACTTAATGAGAATGAAGTGAAAAGGCAACTCAAATGTATAGAGATTATGAAGTGGTTTTTAAATAACTAAATTAATGAATGATAAATTATATGTATATTCAAATTGATTGATTTGGCATCTCAACAACAGTAATATTTAAATTATATTTGAAATTGTAGACATAAATTTTGAATCTGATATATTTTTTCTTTAGTACAAAAGGTGTGAAGAAGTTTTGATACCACACTTTTTATTAATATTTTAGTCTTATATGAACAAAAAACATTTCTAACAGGGAAGAAGAGATTATAATTTCTAGATTATAATTAGTTTGAATACTGAAATGTACTTGATTTAAAAGTGGATTTGATGTATTTTAAGAAATTAATACATTTTTACTTTGTTTGAAACTGTTGCTGTTATCCAGACTGTTTAAATGTTGGGAGACAAGTTTTAACTCTATCAAACATATTCATTGTAACCCGAATCTTATTGATACTTTCCTAAAGAATCCAGTCAATTACATGAAGATAAAATTATATTTCTCAAAGAATAGGCATAGGAATAATAAGGAATAATAATAGGAATAATAATTACATATAGGAATAATAAGACAGTAATTTTAACAGGCAAAATACAAACCAATGACTTTTCATATAGTTACAAATAAAAACACTTGAAACACATTAAAAAAGGTTTCAAAGAACTTTGTTAAAGCTTGTTTGTCTGTTGGTTAAAGCTTGTCAGAAACTTTATTAAAAAATGTATAACTAGAGGAAAGAAACTCGACAAAGTAAAACCGAATCAATAGTACTATCTCAACACAATTCAAATCATCGAAAAATAAGAAAACAGATACACACTACTACAGAGAACATTGCACCACTTCTTTTACAGCGGCGAAAATGAAGCATCAACTCATTCTTTCATCACATTAATACGTTTTCCAATAAAGGCCGAGTAGCTATTCGACCGTCGTCGCACCTCGGGCACATCACTCGTCCCATTGATTAAACTTTTTAACCTCGTCTACAACAAGGGGATTCGCGTGCCACGACGCAATTTTTGGCACCGAGAAGCCCGAAGCACGCAACCGAAGCCATACGATGATGAGTCCACAAAAGATAATGCAAAATGGTTTGGGCGATAAAAAAGAGAGCAGGTCTCTCACGCTCGGCTTTTGTTGAAGCTGAGATGCTCGCTTGTGTTGAGGTGGTTTCTTACTGCTCTTTATTTTATTATTATTATTTGGGTGCATGTGCTGGGAAGGGTGAATACGTGTCACTCGCAAATTTGTGAGCTCGAGTTTTTGTTTTTTGGTTAGGTTAGGCTTGCGTCCATTGTTTGTTTTCGTTACGTCCTTTCGTCGAAATGCGTGCAGTTCTGAAAGTGTTATGTTGTTAGACAATTGACTTATAAAGGTTGCTGCGATTGCTGATGGAGTTAAATAGTTTTCAGGAGAGAAAAACTGTGTTTGTTCAAAACATTGTTTAAAGCGGTACTTAATTACAAATGTTCGTTTATAAAATTGGTAGAACTTTCATAACAATTAATTAACTACTTGTATAATTTTTTTAACAGGAACTAATTTAAAGAAATAAGTTTTGCATAAAACGAGCATAGTGAAACAATACTTTAAAGTTTGAATAAACCATGGAACAAAGTTTTAAGTAGTCCATGTAAAAATTATGTTTGTGTTTGTCTTACTTGATGAAGGCTTTATGTGGATTATTGAGATCAAGCACACAAGCCAGAGAATATAGGTACGTGACCAATCCATCCATCCATGCATCCACACATGGCCATTCTAAAACCGGGCTATTTTTTTGCCTCCTCACTTTTTTAACAAATTAGCAAACTTACTACATAAATTCCTTAATTATACTAATACTTTACAAAACTTTTTTACCTAACAAAACTTTGCTTTTTAAGTTTTTTTCATGTTTTGGAAATTATAGCAAAATAGGTGGTTCTATATTATTTTATTGCCATTTTCAATAGATGATACAATTATCGCTGTCTATGACTATATTGACTATATTAACGAAAATATATTGGAAACTAATCCCACTGGGCTATTTTATGGTTAACAAAAGAAACAGAAGCAGAACTAAAACAAAAAAAGACAAAATAAAAGAAGAGAAGCCAAGTATATAAGACCGTGTGATATACAGAGGGAAGGACAACAGCTATAAAAATGCTTCCAATTCCAAGCCGATCCCATGCAATGGTTTTAATACGATCCTTTCGGACTTTACGGTCCATTCTTACAAAGAATGGTGAACTGATCCAACCTCGTTTAATAGCGTTCAGTTGTAAAAAAGTGAGCCTGGAAGTCGAGGCACGCTCTTCCCGTTTTTCCTTAATGTTATTTTGAGTTAACATCGAGAGGATACTTCCTTTTCCTCAAGGTCTCATGGTCTATTGATGGCTGGGAATTGGTAGCATTCGGAGGAGCAATTGCGTTCTGGTACTAGATAGGTTGAAACACTAAAGTGTTGATTCTTATAGTAAAACATGGAAATATTTTTAGTTGCTTAGTATAGATAAGATAAATATAAAACAGCAAGTAGGTACATCGTACTTATACCACACATAAACGTTGTTAAATTAATTTTACTACCAATAATCAGCATTTTGTATGACTGTATGTCATATTTTAGTACGTTTCATGTAGTTTATTGAATAATATAAAAGCAGATGGCGTAGTGTCAAAATTGATATTATTTATATATTTTTGAATTTCTCAATACAATAATTTAATAAATAATTTAATACAATAACTTAATAATTTTAAAAATTGTAAATAAACCTTTTTACATAGGACTCGACATTTCAATTTACTATAAGTTATAAGAACAATGTACAATATTAAGTCGAGATGTAATGAGATTAAGATGTACTATGAAATAAAAATACCTACTCAGTTATGTCCAAAAATACTAAGATCAAAAAATGATATAATTTTAAAAGGATTTGCTGCCGGATAATTTACATTTCTAAGATTTAGATCTCTAATAAGACCACGTTTTATACTTCATTGGACAATCGTTCGAGCGTTGCTTTTGTTATTCGGCATTGTAAATAACGCTTTAAAACATCCAGTTCTCCTTAATAACATTTAATACTACATTTCTTTCGAAAAAGCAATAAGAGTAGCTGTTGATTTAACACATCAACTACTATTTCTTTGGAACAATACAAAGTTAACATGTAATTGTTTTATAAAATGTGTTTAAAAGTCAATATGCCTATTAGGGGGATTTGAAACATTCTACTCTATTTAAGCGTGCAATTTAGTTTCAGTGAAAACTATTGAAAGTGTTTTAGAAGATGATTTACAATGAAATACATCAGATGTTTTTGTATGATTCATAGGGAATATGTTGAAGATTTCCTGAATGGAAGCTCTAAGCCTCAAAGCATACCTCATGCATAAAATTTAAATTCGAAACACAAACGACCCAGAACTCCATAGCCAAAAAAAAAAAAAAGACAATGATACACAGTCTCCGCAACCGTAAGGCTCTCCCCATACTTTATCACTGCACGAGACAAGGCATGTACTTTACGGGATCCCCTCGGAAATAAAAGCGAACTCAAATGCGGTTAAAAACAAATCCTATTGAAATATTAGGCAAATTCTTTTATGCGCCGAGACTCTTCTGGAAAAGCGGTTCCATTTCAAGCACCCACAGCAAGATTAAAGTGGTCCTAAAACGAAGTTGAATACCCAGAACAAGAGCATAAAGAAAACTGTATCGAAAACCGCACAAAGGTGGATCGTAGCCCCATGCATCAATGCATTGTGGATGATACATTCCCGGCTACGTGTTGCTCCTGCTCTACATTTTGTGTTCGCACTATTTGCGTTTTATACCCGCCTGAATACTTGCTTGAGAAGCCATAAAGCGATGTGTGCTTGCGCTGTATTTTATTGCGTATTGATGTGAAGAGGCTTTTAAAAGGATTACTTCCCCCTCTTTCTTGTGATTATTCTAGGGAATTTTTTCTTGGAAATATGTCGAAGGAGAAGAGTTTCATATTTGATGTCGTTTTTATGGCGTGTAGGGTGATATTTTGTGTGTTGTTCATGACCCATGACAATTTGAATATGAGTTGGACGATGCCACTTGTAATCTTGAGAAAGATAAAACTGTATTTCTAAAGGTTTTAATACCGAAGAAATAGTTTCTTAAATCATACTTAAACAATAAAGTCCGTACCTAATTCGTAATAATGTATAGTGTCTTTTAAAAACCTTACTTTAACACGACTTAGCTGTGATTCTTTTTTAAATCGCTTTGAATGAAATACTATAAAATGTGAATGAAACATTTATTGATAGTATTTTTTGGATATTTTATATTTTCCTCAATCTAAGTACATAATTTAAAACACCAATTACTACATTATAGTTGTAAGCATTGATTGACTTTATAAAAATAACAGTCATGCTTTTGTTTATGGAGTGGTCAATATGTCACTAAATATGCTTCCTAGCACACACAGTCTTTTATTATAACGGCAGAAGAAAAATTAATCACGCCATAATTTAAAAATTAGTACAACACATTATGCGAATGCTGTTTCGTAATAATGTAATCCATACACGAGCAACAAACTTTAAAAATACGGCTCCCCACAAACTCAAACACCTCTCCACTTTAGAGCGATTTAAATCTCCTTACGTGTTGTTTCCACAACATCTCGTTAACGCTTTATTCGAGTAAAGCAAATTAAAAATTAAGAGCGGCTACGAAAGGAAACCCTTACTTTGGGCTCAAACTCCCAGATTCTCATTAACTGAGCTTGCATAATTCAAATTTAGTAATTAAATACTCTTTAAAGGATGCGGAAGGAGTAGTGAAATGCGCATCAGTCCAAAGTGCAACACAAGCTTTATGCGATTGGATTGGGACTGCGCTTCCGTTTAAGGTTCTAGAATTTAAGACTGCTCTCGCGAATGCTTAATATTCTGTATATTATTAACAGTTTAATTAAACCGTGGAATCGTTTTATTTTTCAACCTATATACATGGTTAGCTGTGTATTTGGAATCTCTCGGGAGCAATTTTGTGTTATTAGGTAATTGAAATGGTTAAGTATTAAATGGAATAAAATGTTTTAGATTTATTACACTAAGTTTTACTGTACTACGTAGTTTTATGTTTAATCTAATTTTGGTAAATAATATCTGTCTGATGTGTGAGTAGTTTGCAATAATTTAATTCCGATTTTTACATGGGATATTGGAAATATAGGTATCCCAAATTTTACTTGTCAATATTCCTAAGGCAGTTTTTTAGATTTTTGATTAAAATACTTATTTATTTGAAAATTTATTTTCTTACATAAATGCAGTTTTACTCTTTTAATTCCAGCCGCCCCATATTTTCCATTGGATTCAATGGTAATCTTGGTCGCCTTAGGTTTGAAAGGGTTAAGATGCTTTATAATTTATTTTCTTTTTACTTGCATCCCACATATTCGGTTAATTTGAAAAACCTAGATGATCTGTTTTTAAATGCGATTTTATTTCTTTTTTTTTCAAGATTTATTGTTCTATTAAAGATTACTCGAAAATGTAATTTATTTTTTCATTAACCATATAAGCATTACGAAGGTGCACTGACGTAAGTTGCAAAAGAGTATTAATGTATAAATTTCTTAAAATATTTCAATGGATTCTCGTAAATACGTGCTTTGTGTGAGCAAATTACTCAAAATAATTTTTTACACAAAAAATACTATATTTTTCTATTTTCTTGAAAAAAGGAAATATTTCTCAACTTTTCCAGCTCAATAATCATTTTAGAGCATTTAAAATAATGACTACACCCTTAATGATAAAAGGTATTTTTATTTCAATTTTACCTTAAATTAAAATAAAAATATTTTGGGTTAGAAAAAAATCCTTTTAAAAATTCATAAACCAAAAAAAAAAAAATGAATGAAACCCTTAATTACCGCTTCATAAAAACCAAGACTTCATAACCATCCCTCAGTTTTTCAGCACCCATAATGAGATCCGCATTTTTCCCCCAGAATTTCTAATTCCCCATTTAATAGTTCAAAGACATTAAACCGAAATCTACTAGAATAAAAACCCATCCCCACAATACGAATAATAAAAACTAATGAAATTTGTAATATCCTCTCTCTCTCCCAAAACCAGAAAAGTAAAGGCTTATTAATAAAAACACCGATGATAGAAAAACGGTCCTCATGACCCCGCATTTTACGATCCTAACTGCATAAATTTCGGCCTCCCTATAACCCACTCCTGGAAAGCCGCACGAGGAGTCGAAAATTTAATATCTCGCCCTCGCATTGAAAAGCGAATGCAATTATTCCGTAATTTGCAGCGAGGCTCTCGGTAATTTACAACTAGATACAATCTACACAGCTAAGCCGTTTCTCTTTTGGAAGAGAAAAAGAGCCAGCAGGCGGCGTTGTGTTGCACAGAAGACTTTTTAAAGGGGGTGTCTCTGGGTGGGGGTTCGATAAGGCCCTGAAATGTAATTACCTGGCCTGCTCTGTACGGGAAGGGGAGAAATTCGAGTTTAGTTTAAGACCTCCAGTGCTTTTGAAGGAGGGGAGAATATTTTTAACGTTATGGGCTTTGCTCTTTTATCTCCTTGAAGAAAGAAGAATTACCGGGGACATATTTGAATGCTTAATACTCCCGCTCTTTTAAAAATGAGAGATATGAACTTATGAAAACTTTTATTATTATTATTATTATTATTATGTGATCCAGCAAAACAATCGATGGGATGGGTCGTTGTTCTTTTTTTTCTTCTTCATCGTCTGGGGAGCATGTGTGTGGAATGGTTTGGCGTTAGGTTTTATTAATAAAATTCGTCTTAAGAGGGGATGGATAGGTTATGAATTGAATTGAGCTGTTCTGAGAAGAAAAAAAATATGAGAAGTAATTAAGGGAGGGAATTTGAATTTTGCGGTGGAAAATCCTATAAATTTTCATCGGTTCGTGTGATGCTGGCATTTAAATGGCCTTAAAGCTAACATATTTCGATAAAATAACCAGAAATTTAAATAATGATATACGTTTTTATGGAATATGTTTAACTTATTTTTTTTCCAAGATGGTCCAGGAAAATAATGACACTACTATTTTAATAATATAATAGCAATTTTTAAGAACAATCAAGGAATTATGTCATCTTTGAATGAAATTTATGCAAGTAGAAGTTTTAGAAGTTATGAATCTTTACATATTCCAACTCAGACGTCTTATTGAATTTATGTGCGACAAAAACTAATTTTAATTTCAAGTATTCGTGCACTCTTCTCAGTAAACATTTTATCATGAAAGTTTACGAAAGTTAAGTTATGAAAGTTTATTATTTAACTAACTAGGGGGCCTGCCCCCTGCTCGCTATCGCTCACCAACCCCCGGAACTACTTCGCAGTTCTTTTTAGATCGCTTCGCGATCTCAGCGAGCAAAGCTCGCTTGTTCCATCTTACCAATCACCCCGCTGGTCGGCTTAATTAATGCTCCTTTACAACCGAAACTACTTATCACTCTTGCTGATAAATAATTTAATCCAAATCAACCAGAAAAAAACTATTGCTGAAATATTACTTTCCTAACTTAAATCTATAATAATAAAAGAGCTTTACCACTCACTCATCAACGCACAGCAAAATCTACCGGGGCTAAGGACTCGAAACTTGGTAGGGTCAAAGACCTTATGGTGTATACGCGCACTAAGAAGGGATTTTTCGAAATATCTTTTTTCTGACCCACAGGGGGGTTTGGAGAGTTTTCGACGTTTTTGAGCCCAGCGGCGTCCAAAATGACCCCAGATCTTTGTTATTTCGCAGGAAGGTACCTAGCAACAATTTCTAGAAAGGCATTTTTCAGATTTTGGATATTCGAATTTTAAGAGGTCTGAATATTCCAAAAACCCGTTTTTGCTGAGCATAAACCAAGTTTTATATTTTCGAAGAAAACAATACCGAGAAATCGATATTACGGATTGAACTGTTGGTAATACCTTCTTGAGAGAATTTCAAAGAAAGTAATTTCTGGATTTTTCGATATTCCATTCTGGAGGGGGTGCACAGGGGTTTGAATATTCACTCCCGTTTTTAGTTTTTGGATCCTAGCACCCACATTATTAATGTGATTGTTATGAAATTTTAGCATGTTGTTCCTCACACAACCAGGAAGGTTTGCGAAAAAGAATTTTCTGAATCAAAACCTTCCAAGGAGCATTTTTTGTCCCTTTTCTAAATTCTTATGCTTAGCCTTCAATGTTAAATTTATTGCGGTTATTGCTCTTTCCAGGACACGCAAAACCTCTATTGTTGGAAATATTTATTTTGAAATGTTTTATAACAGGTAAATTTTTAAAAAATATGATAAAGAAACAATTTTTAATGATTAACTATTTTTTTTATGATAACCAAAAACCGTTCCACTGAAAAATTTTATTCTTTTTTCTATTTAATCAAACTTAATTAAGTATTTCCAGCAAAGTTCAAATTAAACAATTTTTTATCAGAGGCATTTTCAGTGTCGATTCAAATTATGTTTACTATGTTTGAAATTTCTTTCAATGAATGAGTTGGTGATAAATCAGCAAAGGGGGGTTCAGGGGGTTTCCCCCTGATTTTAAAAAAAAATTATCGTTATTAAAAAATGGTTATAAACACTAATTCTAAACCGGTTTTTTAAGATCTTAAAAAAGTATAAAAGTATGTAGTATATTTAATTGTTTTGTATTTTATAAAAATTTAGCGGGATGAGGGGAAAATAAGTTTTATCTATAAACATTGCTGTTCAATAATATATCTTTATTGTGAGCGAAGGCGAAGAAATTTGCCTTAAATATAAATTTATACCAATTGCAGAAATGGATGGAGGGAGAAAAGGACAAAAGAGAAAAAAAATAATGGGGTTCAGAAGGTCCCCTGACTTTTTTTCTATTTTGAAAAATTACTCTTTAAAACGGGGATGGGGATTTCACACATTAAACCTAAACAGGTGGTATTTTTAAAGGGTTTTTTTACATCTTAACGAAGTGGTATGACATCAAAAAAGAATCCTAGCGGGAAGACTGTTGACTTAATTGCATCTAAACGATAATTCTTATTTATTTTAACACACAGTTTGATAAGCCTTTTATCCCCCGAGCAACGGCGGGCATATCAGCTAGTTGAAAATAAAAGAAATCACACATAGTGAGCTATCGCTCACCAACCCTCTGAACTGCTTCGCAGTTCTTCTCAGATCGCTTCGCGATCTTAGCGAGCAGAGCTCGCTTGTTCATCTCAACAATCCAGCAGAAGCCTTTTCTCCGAATAATTTAATTGAAATGTTAAAAAAATATTCAGCAAGTCTACTAATAACCATCAACCACTTTGTAGAAAAAAGCATTGTTGAAAATAAAAGAAATCAGACTCATCAATAAAACGCGCATAAAACTCGTCTGTTTCTCTAGTGAACGGCGAGAAAGAGAAGAAAAAATTGAAACTTTGAATCTTAATAATTCTAAAACTAATTAGAATTTTTGAAAAAACAAAAAGCCAATATTTTTATAAAAATTATTTCTATGTGTCTTTAAAATATTATAGTTCTACTGTGATTAGTTTTGCTTTTATAACGAAAAAACAGAAAAATCTTCAAAATTTTCGAAACTTTAAAACTTAATTACTCCAAAACTAATTCGAAATTCGAAAAAAGGGCGACGTGGTGCAAAACTGCACATCTAAGAGTATATGTCTGCAAAAAATCATATTTCTGCTGCTAATAGATTTTGCTGGGGGCGAACTCGCAGCAGAAAAAAATAATTTTCGACTTTGACATTAAATAACTCTAGAACTAATTATCTCATCTATTAGCTTTTAGAACGAAAACGATCCTCATACACTTGAATAGAAATGTTTAAAATTTCACAAATTTCTGTGGAATAGTTTTTGCGTAGTGAGAGTTCAAAGTGTTCAAAAATAAAATTTTCAAAAGCAGCGGCAGCGGCGGCGGCGGCCGCGGTCACTGTTACTTTTTTTTAATATAGAGAGATTTTACATTAAATTAAATTTTCTTAATTTTTAAACATTGTTAGTTTCAGATATAACCTAACATTTTTTTGGTGTATTGAGAGATTGAAATAAATATGAGTTAAAAATTCCAAAATATATAAAAGCCTTATAAACCCAGTAAGAATAAAAATAAATACAATACTATTAGCTTCAAAAATAATTTAACTAATTCTACATTGTGCTTATCTTCTTTAGAAATTAATCTGAGGCCTTAAACTTTCAGTTTAGAACACAAGAACAATGTTCCAGTGGCAAAGTTATCTCTCTATATTAAAAAAAAGTAACAGTGACCGCCGCGGCCGCCGCCGCCGCCGCCGCTGCTTTTGAAAATTTTATTTTTGAACACTTTGAACTCTCACTACGCAAAAACTATTCCACGGAAATTTGTGAAATTTTAAATATTTCTATTCAAATGTATGAGGATCGTTTTCGTTCTAAAAGCTAATAGATGAGATAATTAGTTCTAGAGTTATTGAATGTCAAAGTCGAAAATTATTTTTTTCTGCTGCGAGTTCGCCCCCAGCAAAATCTATTAGCAGCAGAAATATGATTTTTTGCAGACACATACTCTTAGATGTGCAGTTTTGCACCACGTCGCCCTTTTTTCGAATTTCGAATTAGTTTTGGAGTTATTAAGTTTTAAAGTTTCGAAAATTTTGACGATTTTTCTGTTTTTTCGTTATAAAAGCAAAACTAATCACAGTAGAACTATGATATTTTAAAGACACATAGAAATAACTTTTATAAAAATATTGGCTTTTTGTTTTTTCGAAAATTCTAATTAGTTTTAAAATTATTAAGATTCAAAGTTTCAATTTTTTCTTCTCTTTCTCGCCGTTCACTAGAGAAACAGACGAGTTTTATGCGTGTTTTATTGATGAGTCTGATTTCTTTTATTTTCAACAATGCGTTTTTCTACAAAGTGGTTGATGGTTATTAGTAGACTTGCTGAATATTTTTTTAACATTTCAATTAAATTATTCCGAGAAAAGGCTTCTGCTGGATTGTTGAGATGAACAAGCGAGCTCTGCTCGCTAAGATCGCGAAGCGATCTGAGAAGAACTGCGAAGCAGTTAAGAGGGTTGGTGAGCGATAGCTCACTATGTGTGATTTCTTTTATTTTCAATTTAAGTTAGGAAAGTAATATTTCAGCAATAGTTTTTTTCGGGATGATTTGGATTAAATTATTTATCAGCAAGAGTGATAAGTAGTTTCGGTTGTAAAGGAGCATTAATTAAGCCGACCAGCGGGGTGATTGGTAAGATGGAACAAGCGAGCTTTGCTCGCTGAGATCGCGAAGCGATCTAAAAAGAACTGCGAAGTAGTTCCGGGGGTTGGTGAGCGATAGCGAGCAGGGGGCAGGCCCCCTAGTGTTTAAAAAAAATGAAATAGAAGAAGTTAAAGAACTATTGAAAAGTTAATCTTATATGTTAAGTACGGTAAGAATTTCTAACCTGAATAAATGAGTGCCAGGAATAATTTTTATCAAACTAAATCACTGATTATTTATATCTTTAAGAAGCTAGATAATATGTTCATACCCAACTTCATTAACTATTTCAATTCATTGAAACAAAAAAAATAATAGCAAACATCACCATAACGTGCTTCAATTTACTTCTGTACCAAAAATCAGTAAAAAAAGCCTCGTTAAATTAATCCAACCCAAACTTAATTACCAGTCCTCACTGTTTGTAATTCGGAGCAATAACCTCTGATTAATCCCAGACCGTGCATGCAAACAGATCCCGTAATATCCGGCGTCTAAACACGTTCAGTCCGCTCCCAACTAGGCTAGAAGTGTTTTGCTGCGCTCCGTTTATCTGCTGAGTTAGAATCGATTTGGCAGACTTCCCTAAACCCCCGTGCCGAGTTTAAAGCTTTGTGTGCTTAGGGCCTCCGAGATGACCCGGGCCGAGACACCGAGTCTTTTCGAGGAAGAAATATGTGAGTGGATCCCCCACTACTCTGTTCAAAAGAGTCTGAAGCAGTTTCTGCGTTGGGAAGTTTTGGTATGAAGAGGATTGTGTATGCTAAATTGACCGAATGCAAGAGGGGTATGAATGTCATCTGGAGTTGGGTGGAAATGCATGTAGTTTGTTGTCGTAAAGTTCTTTGAGAAGTCTTTCGAACTACATTTGTGAAGACAGCATTTTTTGAAGCTACATCTGTGAAACGCAATTATAATTATTTGAAACACTAAACTTGTTTAATATACATACTGTAACATATTTTAATGCTAAACGGTCCAATGTATATTATAACAAGGTATAAAAATAATACAAAGCGAGAAGACAATGGAAACAAGGATAAATACAATTCATTGTGGCATACAATGAAAAAAATAACTGTAAAATAATACACCTAATAGTGACACACACACTCATAAACATTATTTGAAACTCGTTTAATATTCACAAAACTTGTCTTATTTACATTATACAGAAGCTGGATTACAGAATATGAATTACCACAATTCCTTTGTAGTTAATGTAGTTCAGCCGCATTAAAAACTCTTTGAGTTTATTTAATTGTAAGACGGTTTAGAGATTTATCTAGACATAAATTCGCAAAATTTAATCATTGATTCACTTTACAAAGTCTTACTTCACTGAATTCTTTTCATTGAGAAATATTTTGTCAAGTAAATATGCTATTTGCTTTAGAATTTGTTAAAAATCTGCTTTGAATATGTCTTATTTTAAGTTAATTGAAGATTTCAATACTAAGTGATACTAGAAATGTTTGTTAAACATTATATCCGTTTGATTTACCACTTGTATCTATACTTTAAACAACTTTAAGGACATTTTAAGTACTTTAGGTGTCCGATAAAATAACAATAACGTAGTAAGAGTATTGAACTTTTCAATCATATTTCTTTGAAATAAATTAATCAGTTATTTTTTTAATAGATAACTAATAAGATAAACATGGAAAATACGATAAAATATTCAAATCTAAACATGCATAGTAAACCTTAAGAAATGCAATCACAATCCTTCATTTAAAATTAGTACTTGCATATAAAAACAGTAGAACTCAAGGAGGTCCTTTATTGACTTTTACAAGAACATACAGGCAAAAAAAAAAAAAAGGTTTTTTCAATCATTCATTTCCCTCTTCTTCGCAAACCCACTTTTTCCCCGACCCCCATCTTCACCCACTCCTTCCCTAGCCCATTTAACACTCCCCCCTAGGACATCTGCCCCGGGCCCTAACTCAATTCCCCTTTTATTTCACAACCCCTAAATTAAATCACTCGCAATTTACCGTCACTGTTGTCTTTTCCTCGCACAAGCCCGAACAACCCCCGAAATTACAAGCTTCTCTCCCGACCTTAATCGTATGCACTCCCACCAACCGTATAATGTGAGTCAAGTGTGCCCAGTAAAAGTGAGAAAGGGTAGCTTGGCATATAAGGAAGGGGGGAGTTGCACCCTACCTTGGCGATGAATTTTTTTTTGAAGTGTTGGAGAGACAGACGCATCTCGCCAAATGAAGTTAAGTTCGGCAACCTCTATTTATTTCAGGATATTGTTTATTTGGTTTTAATCAGGGTTCTGCCTTGCTATTAGAGGTAGAGGATTGATGTGTGTAGTTTGTCTGACTGGAAAAGAAACAGGATTTTGTCTGGTAGTCTTCCTTCGATTTTAATTTTTTCCTAGTTGACAGGTTTCTCAAAAATGTTTTACACACTATCTTCTACTACTAACGTGTTCGGAAAAGGTTTATTCTAAGACCTTTCCAATAAGAAATTTTTATGAATCTCTATACAAATATTTCCTTTAATCTTCTTGGAGAATTTATCTGATATACAAAGTGTATTTGTTACGATGAATGTGTGATGCGGGGATTATGTATGATTCCCTGATAAATCGCATTCAATATAACATATACAATATAATTTAGAGTGATTTATTCAAATTCTATAAATGGATAAATTTAGAAAACAAATATTATCAATATTTTCGATACGAATTAAAATCCGATAAAACGCGAATAAAGGACGTTACATACTGCCTTCCGGTATTTTCAATGAATTTATGACTATTAAATAGTTTTACGTACCGTTTTTAACGAAATGATAAGGTTTTTAAATGTCAAATATAAGATGAAACACTTGAACAAGTTTTAAAAAATATAATGTAATAAATTGATATTAAGGTAAATTTAAATTACTAATTACATATGTGGTGTTTTTAATTAAAATATTATGTTTTAAAATTCACTCTCTATTATTTGACAGTAAAATAATTTCAAAAGTAAAGTGGACACTTCCCTAACATACTTATTTACCGATTCAAATTTTTAAATTCATAACTAAACTATGAACTTTAACACTGAAAAATTCAATGGATTTCAAATGTTTAAATAAATAAGCAACACTGGCGACATTTAGAACATCGCCAAAGCAGGGGGATGGAACTACACCCTCATCCCTTCAAGATAAATATCCCTCTCAAAAATTTCCCCACTTCCCCTCCTCCACTTTTTTTATTCCCTTTCAGAACAGGAGCTCTTTAGCAGGCGGGGTCATATGTCCCCTCGACGGGCCCTTCCCATTTCGGGTACCATCGCTATTATGAGATTCCCGGGGATTTTTTACGGTGTCGCTCACAACAATGTGCCCCACGTGCCGCGGACGCGTGTGAAAAATGGATTACTCCTGTAGCACTCTTTGTAGAGCAGTGAGTCAGAGCGCGCTAAACGCTCATCATCCCTTGTTTGGAGTAATAATCTCGCCATAAATTATCTTGAGGGGTATAATATAGATTAAGAAGAACTAATTGGATGTAGGGGGGAGTGTACTTTTGCATTTGAGAAGGGGGCTTTCGCGTAATGAAAAGTTTCAGGGGTTTTTTCTAGGTTAAGAGTAGGAAATTTATGGTTATTTCGGTCCCTGGATAGTTAGACGAAGCTATTTGTTATGTAGGGTTGTCTTGTGTGAGGGTTTAGGTTCGTGCGGATAATGGCTCATTATTTTGTCTGGATTGTGTTTTAATGCCGTTAGTTATTTCACGGATGTCGAGATTAATGTCCGAGGGGAAAGAGGGTTTAAAGGCTTTGTCGTACATTTAGTTATGGTTCTCTGTCCTAATTGCAGTCCAAGTGATCTAAGTAGTTAGTTGTTTGAAATATTACATAGTTATAGTATAATTCTACAATTAGATAAACTTTAATGATTCATATTTTGACAAATGTCCATACAATTTGTTGTGTTAACTGTAAATACTTCATGACCCTTCCAAATTCAATATTTGCATTTAAGTTTTGGTTGTAAGATTTCTGGTTTTACCGTATTTCTGTACACTGAAAAATCCTGCATGTTTCAGAAATAAATACTGTCAGGTATAGTGCTGTCCTTTAAAAACAACCCACTGTCCAAATTGTACCCTAAAAACAACCCATTGAGATTTTTTAATTAAATAATTAAAATAATTTTACCATCTCATATACCCTGTCTTTCTATACCCTTTAGAGTGTCAGGGGAGTAAAAACTGGTCAAAGAACGGTTTATTTACTTAATTTTTAAACTAGCTGAGAAAATGTAGATTTTTGGCAAAAAATGTGCTTCAGATGTACAGATTTTGATGTTGTAAAAATGTATATATGTTATAAAGACTTTAAAGGAATTTTCACGTCCATTACTATGAGAATAAAATATTAAAATTTTGGGTCTGTCCGCCAACTAGAGTCCTTACTGTAGTCTTTGAAACCAGGGGTTAAAAAAACCCAATGGGAGCTAAAAACAACCCATTGTTTCCTTTTCTATAAATCACAAAATAAATAAAAAATTATGAAAAATATTTAATATTACCCATGATATACTACTAATTATGCAAATATAATGCTTGTTTCAGTGATTCTCGGATTTTTTTTACTATTTTTAATAAAAACTCACTGATACCAAAAAAATACCCATTTTCCATGCAAAGATAGCACTTTACTAGAATTTCACTTGAAAATGAATTATGGAGAGTTAATAATTGGGGTTAAAATAAAATATAAGTGCCAATTATCCTGTTTTAGCTTTTTTTTATAAAAACTGTAAAGTTTTTGCATTTAAAAAGTCATTTTTAAAACCCGAAAAAAAAATGCAACAGTAAAATAGCTATTATCGTTGTGTTTTGAAGACGAACTCTTGAGGAGAAAATCACATCATAATTTTAATTTTAGAAATAATTATTAATAAATTTGGTTTTAACTATCTTAAGTATTCCCTTTTCTATAAAAAAACCCTTTTAACCATATTTTTGTCTTAATTTTTGAGAATTTTCAAGCATGGTTTTTTTTTAGGGTACATGGTTTTTTTTAGGAAACAGTGTTTTTTTTTTTTTCAAATTCTTACTTAATTGGCTGCCAATTTGTAATGGATAGTTGGAATTAAAAATGCTTAGCACTAAAATGTTAGGGAGGATGAGCCGCTAGTACAGTTTTTTGTTCGATTTAATTATCCTTTTTATTAAGCTTTTAATGAAGAAAATATGAAGCAGTGAGCTGTTTTTAAAGGACAGCACTATATGCTACCAGATAAACCCTGTAATTTGTACAGAGAAATCCTGTAGTACTGTATACTATATTATCGCATTGCATGCAGAGGCAACGGCGGTCAATATTTCTTCGCACGATTTATACAATCCTTTTCCAAATTTTAAGATATTTGTACAGTTTTTTATCTTCAAAGTATATATGAGTTGACAAAACATTAAACAATTCACGATTTTATAAAGGAATAGTATTGGTGGCTTAGTTTCCGATAACTAGCGCTAACTCTAATAATAATAAGAAAGCTTAAATAGTATAAAATTACGATTAAAATAATTTTATTTAATATTTTCCTTCATTTATACTGTTGCATTACTTAAAAAAGCAAGACGGACTTAAACTTTTAAATTATTCCGTATTCCCTTATTATGTTTTACATCGTTATTGAATATGTTATCCCCAAACCTTATTTGCCACGAATCATTATCCTTCAGGATGTACGACGAAATCCCTAACGAAACCTACATCACTGCACCCCAACCCCCAATTTATATCCCCTTTAATAGATCGCTTACTTTAGGCCCTACCTAATGAAAAAAAAAAGTCCCGGGCAACCCAACCCAGCCCTTAAATTGCTTTAACGGCAGGGCCACCGAAGAAGCAAATTGGAAGCCGCTGACTTCATTTCTTTCGGCTGGATTAGAGTAAAACCAGGGATTATGTCAGACATTTAGAGGGGCTCTGTGACTCACGGACGATTTGCCGGTCCCTCGTGATTGGCTCCATCCTTCACGCTTGTCCGCGGCATGTGTTGCGACACCAGCTAACGGGGTTTTGAGTACCAAGCCGACTCTAACTGCCCGTGACGCCCGGGATGTGTCAGCAGTTTCAGGGGATTCCCTTGCCCCCCCTTGTGATGTTGGGCGCTCTTGGGTGGAGGATTTTTTTTAGAGAATTTCGATTGAATCTGGAGATGAAATGGATGGGTGGAGCGTTTAGTTGAGATTAATATGAAACGGATTGGGATGGTTTGATGAAACTGTGTCGTTTATGGTAAAGATTTATTTAGTAATAAATCTTTGTTCAAATTTTGAAGGGATTTTTAAGTTTTGAGCATGTAGTACCTCAAATTCTCTTATGAAGTTACGATTTACTAGTCAATATGAATTGTAAAGGGAGACCAATATAGTTTTGATTTTTGAGAGGTTAGATCACAAGAAGAGGGGGGATACATACTATAAACTCGACAGCAACGTTACTCGAACCCAGTACGTCACAAATGCGGAATGAGAAATCGGTAAACACAAAGCCTGTTGGGTTGTTAGGAGGAGTTTCGGTACCCAAATCGTGATTGAAAAGCACTATAAATACATGGGTTTAACAAAATAATCATATTTTTAAATTGACGTTATTTATTTAACTCAAAATTCAGACACCGTGATGGGATCTACTTTGTTTATTAGTGACGTCGTAGAGTCAACTTAAGTTGCTGTCTAGTGTAACACAATAAACTATCAGCAGTAGTGATGTCATGATCAACTGTTGTTGCTGCTTATAAAGCCTTGGATAAAGAATAATGGAAAAGTCTAATATCTTAAATTTAGCAGAAAATCCAGCATATTTCTTCAGATCTTCTATTAGCTTCAGATCTTGGAGAAGGATGCGTAAACTGAATTTTATGTGAATGTTTGTTTTGTAAAGAATGATCAAGAAACTTTTTTCATTTCGAATGACGTCCACTAGAATTGTATCAACAAGAAATTTAAATACATTTTTATTTTAAAGGCTTTAATGTTAAATTAAAAGATGAAATAATACGAAATATGTATAATAAACGTGACTGACTGATTATTCATTATTCTTTAAACATTAGTTTTTCTTTAATTGCTATAAAAGAGGTAGGACATATGTTTAATTGTGGTATTTAAACAATAAAATATTAGTTATTATCAAACAAATAAAACCATAATTAAATACTGCTAAAAATGCAATTTTATTAATAAACTAGCTGATATGCCCGGCCTTGCACGGGTGGAGTGTATCAATTTATTAAAATTTTCTCAAGTTACATGCCTAATTTTCTGTAACCATAATTACCAATCATCCTGGTAGTTTTTCATTTCCCGGTGTTCCCAGTATTTTTTCATATCCCGGTGCCTTTTTCATCTTGGTGTCCCCGGTGCCTTTTCATCTCGGTGTTCCCGGTGCATTTTCATCATCGTGCTCCCTGTGCCTTTTCCCTCCCGGTTCCAACTGTGTAAATCTAACCTAACCATCCAGTTCCGGTGTTGCACATTTAATTACGACAGTTACCCAATTATCCATTCTAAGTGAAAAAAAAACCATTAAAATTATTACAGACTTTTGAAATCCCAAAATTTGTAAATACCCCCTGTTTAAATTGAAAAAAAAAATCCCGTTAAACTACACCAAAGAAACAAATTATAAGGATAAATAACAAATTGATCTAGTGTTTCGATCATCAACTTTCTAAAAAAACTGCATGACGTAATCTTTACTTTAACCAGTCTATTCTTAAAACTTTCTATTTCAACTTAAAGTTTCATGGAAAATAATGAAGTTTTTAATAAGAAAATACTGTTATAAAGTTTTTTTATAAGGGCCGTTTTTAATTTTTTAAATTATTAATAACCTTTTTAAAACATTTAAAACAATTCTAGCCAAGTTTTATCTTTAAATACTTGGTTTTATGTTTAAAATTGTTTTTGTTGTATTATTTGCAACAATGCGAGTTAAACAGATCTTCTTTAGTGGAGAAGTAAGGCGATTTTTACAAAAAGGCCTTATAGGGGATGAAGGGGTGGTTTTAGAAATTTGGAAATGATGTCATTGTCTTTCCCCCGTCCCCATACGTATGTGTACCAAGTTTGGTTCGATTCGGACGGGTAGTTTTGGAGAAATTGAGCCAAATCTGTTCCGGACAAACCCAGGAACCCAGGCAGGAACCCAGGGACACCTTCATTATATATAGAGAGATTTACCTAAAACATCAATCTAATTGAATGAATTTAACTAAAACGTATGTAGATGATGACATGACAAAAAACCCAAATGAATATTAATAATCTTAAGTTAGATGTTTTAATTTTTAAACGATATTTTTTCACAAAAAATTCTCTTGAGAAACACAGAAAATCCATCGATTAATTCCTCAGCTTACCATATCTATCCTGCCTGCATCTGACAATGAATAATGATCTATGACAAATTGATGAAAATAAAAAACAGGCAAACAAAATATCCCGACTGATTGACCTACATTCCTTCACTAGAAGCCAAAATCTTTAAGTTACGCTACGGTTCTACCTCTACAGCAATGTGAGAGAATGGATTAGCTAAATCTAAAAAGAATACCTTTCGTTCCATCATTGCTTGTTACTGTTACAGAAGTAGGAATTGCCTTTCACAAGTAATGATCAATGTGTCTGCATCAAAAATGTTTCCTATTACCAGATTCTTTCACTTAACCTTTAATTTAGGTAGCGTCATTGAATGTTGATTTATTGAGATTCGATTCAAGAATAGAATGAATTTTGTTTAGTATGTATCTCCAATTAATTCCTTTGGTTGTAAATTTTATTCATTAATAAATATCATGAAATAATAAATATAAATATATTAAAGTAATATATATATATATATAGGGAGATATAAATGCCAGCTTTTCTATTATAATTTAGTTCAATAAAAATAATTTAATGCATGCGAGTGACGGTTAGTAAAAAGTTGTTTTATTTTCCTTTGTTATGCTTTAAAAATTGGTTTCAAGTAAATTTACTTTCAGCTTAAACCACATTTAGTATATAATTTATACAAAAGTTCAAGCAAAATATATTTTCTATAGTTAAATTATCATTTTTTATAGAAACACTTATAGTACAGAATTGAGTGCAAACTTCAGAATCTATAATGAAGAGACATTTCAAAGTATAAAAAAACCATCTTTGCATAATGCGAATAAAAACCCAAAACAGAATATTTATCAAAATAACGGAAAAACATTAGACCATGAATTTTACATATTTCATAAAAGTTTTACGAAAAAAACCCTAAATTCTCTAAAATGTAGGGAAAACTCTAATAATATGAATAAATTGTCGTTTTATAGGTCAATATGATGTAACAAGTTTTTTCGGCCAATTGGAGTTATGCATCAACGCAATAATTATATTCAACTTTTGACACCTGATCGCCTGAAATAAACGGCTATGAAAAAACCCTTCCTTTACAAGACTGCAACACAACGTTTCTTGACTCTATGACGTCACTACGCGGAAGGGAAAAACTGAGTAAACAGAAAACCATGTTGGGTTGCTTGGGGGCAGTTTTGGTACGCAAATCGTGATAAAAAGACGCTACTATTTACACATGAGTTTAACCACGGCTTACTAGATACTTATACAGGCTAGCCGAGTACGGAAATCATTGCAAATCCAGATGGCATTATTGGACAAACTGGCAAAGCATATCCACAGTGTTGAAGGCGGTGGGTGATATAGGTAGGTCTTGTAGCGCTCCAAGCGGGAAAAGTTGTCAAATGGTTTTCATTGTTTAAAACTCGGCTAACCTGTATAAGTATCTAGTGAGCCGTGGTTTAACAAACTAATCATATTTCTATATTGAAGTTCTTAATTTCACTCAAAATTCAGACATCGCGCTGGTAAGTACTTTCTTTGTTTGCTCTCAGCTTCTGTTTCCCTAGCTGCCAAGTAGCGTTGCAGTCTAGTGTATAACTTTGTTATCGCTCCATCCGTGGAGAAACATGTTAGAGGGAGAACATTCACTTTTATTTCTCTCTCAATCAAACAAAACCAAATAATAATACAACCCCAAATGAATCAAAAAACAAAACAACGCATCAACATCCCTCACACCAAACAAAACCACTTTCAAAAAGGTTACCTAAACCAGAAAAAAAAAGAGCTCTTATTACCCCTTACACACTAAGCTCCCCATTTTATCTCCTTACAGCTTTCCCCCCCCCCACCGAAGATTAGAAGTCCAATTAATAAGCCCACCACACCTACGCGCACTGATTGGACTAGAGGTCACAAATTGATTTATTAGGGCGAATCAGAAAGGATAAGACGGCCCGATACTGTCCGCATCCCCCTCCCGGTGACGTCTAATACCACTAAGCGTTCCGTCCCTTTGTCCCATTTCCCGGGCTCTGACAGCTAGTTCTGCCGCTGTGTCAAAGCCATGGCCTAGTCTTTTGTTGGTAGTCTTCTTCTTAGTCTTCTTCTTTTCCTACATGAGATGGAGTAATTACGTTATTAGTAAAGGGATTTCTCTTGTTCGGACGGTGCAATGTTGCATAAGTGACTTATTCCGGTTTTGGGGGTGATGTTGTTTTTTGTGTGATTAGGTGTCGTGTTTATTATGGCTTTTCTTGTCGGTGCTGCTGTGGATTTGTTTATTAATTAGTGACAATGTTTATTCATGTCGGTATTATGAGTGTTTTAGAGATAAAAAAATAGATTAGACATATTTAGAAGCATAAATATTTGTGACATATTTTTTATGATCTATTTTATTAATCAGTCACTCTCTTAAACTTTGTTCCCTTTCTTTTTTTTTAAATAGTTAAATCTTATATTTTAGGACATAGAGTGTTTTCAGGTGACGTCACTACCGGTTATTTTCTTTTAACTATGTACCTTCTGTAGGGCTTTTAACTGTTTCTAAGGCCGTTTTTTATCTGTTGCTAAGGCGGTTTTTAGGTATGGGATCACGTGATTGCAAATGCTCCAATAGAAGAATTCCACGGCTAGTCATTTTCTGTAACTGTTAACCTTCTGTAGGGCAAAAAACTGTAATTTTCTGTTGCTAAGGCCGTTGTTAAGTCCGAGTCATGTGATTGAAAATGCTCTATTCTAACTGTAAAATTCAATAAATTGTTTAATAATTATTTTCCAGCCTGCTTAGTTAATATTGAAAAAATACTGGTTATGATTAAAACAATAACCAATTAATCTGTTTAACCGTAGCTAATCCACAAGTCACAAAAAACTATTTCTATGCAAAAGTTTGTCTTTATGTTCTATATTTTTAAGTCTTATACTTTTTCTCTAGACTATTGTAAGTAGTTTTTCTACTTTTCAAAGCAAGGCTTTCAGACGTCATTATTTCAAAATCCTTTATTACGAAGTCCATTCACTAATCCCTAAGGAGACATAGCATGACATAGAACTTCTGCTATAATTTTTGTTTTTACCTCAAAGTATTTCTTTTTATCACATTTGTCTAGCTGGTCGTTAAATATTATAGCGAAAAGAAGTGTAAAGGGGCCCACAGACGAGCAACTTGGTCGTCAACCGGGTTGTCAATTTGAGCAAGTTTTCAACCAAGTTGGCCGTCTGTGGGGAAGTTAATGATTGAAGTTCAGGTTGATGATCTGATCGTCAACTTGGTGGGCGGAGCTTAATCGGAACATGTTACTATTAGGAAAATGAAAAAAACTAAGCATTAAAAATTAAAATAATATAATTCTAGCTTGAGAGAATAATTAAATAAAATATAATTTTGCATTTAAAGTATCAAAATGTATTAATTTGTTACAATCTGATTAATTTTTTCTTCATTGTTTACATTCTGGTTGACGACCAGGTTGGCCGTCTGTGGGAAAAGCATCAACCTGGTTGGCAACCGGGTTGACGACCAAGTTGCTCGTCTGTGGGCCCCTTAACGGTACCAATACAGATAATTTTGAACTATAGACTCGAGAGTTTGAGCTTAGAGTTGAGAAAAATTGAGAGAATTGATAGAAAGGCTATAAAATTGAGAAAGCCTGAGCTTGAACAATTTACTAAATTTACTGTTTATTGCCTTGCTAATCAATGTACAAAACAAAGAAAAGCTTTATTCTTAATTAAACAAAATAAAAATCACAAAGAAAACAAAAAAAAAATGAATGCACACTCTAACCAGACGTGGTGTGTAAATTATACGCAGGATGTATAATTTGAAAACATTTTTTCTCCCTGCGTTCGTAATTGGACCACTCATTTCTAATTTCATCACCCCTTGTAAATATAATACACACACGATTCATAATTCTTGAAAAATCAGTGAAAAATTGCACAGAGTAATTTTTACCAGTTTCCATCTTCATATGAGTATTGAGCAATCAAAGGAGAAATGAGACATTTATTCAGCTCATTACTCTCATGTGGATTCTCTCGACAAAAATTTCAACTTTCTTTGCTGTGCGTATTCTTAACCACTCTAATCTAATTTAATTATCTTACAAGGAAACGTTCTCTAGGGTGAACTCACAGAATTGGACGAAAATTTTACAGGACGAAAATTTTTTAATATGACTCAAAACATCTTCTGTAAAAAAATTAGCTGCTAAATTACAGTAGAAAATCTGTAAAAAATTATTAAAAATTATCATATTTAACGCCAAATGTAACCCTACTAGGCGAGGATGCTTCCTTTGGCTCTGTGCCAAAAAATTCTAGAATAAACTGGCCGCGTTTTCTCTGAAGTAGTTTATATGAGCGAATAAAAAAAAAGGTTCATCAAATGCAAAAAAGGATAAAAATGAATTAAAGGAGGAAAATTAAATTAAAGGAAAGGAAATTAATTAAAAACTGTTGTTTTAATGGATATTCTGAAGTACTTTTAACAAAATATCTCAATTTCACGTTAAATACAAATTTAACCATCCCATCTGATTCCATCTGATAGAAAATTCGCCAAGTCGCCAAGTGGTGTTAACTGAATGTGGTTGGCATCTCAGAACCCAATTTTCAAAGTTAAATTACTCCTTTCCTAATGAAATTTAGCAGCTAATTTTTTCACAGTAGTTTTTTTAGCCATCTTCTTATGCCTGTAAAATTTTCATCCAATTCTGTGAGTTCACCCTGAGAACGTTTCCTTGTTAGCCACTCTAATTCTCTTAATCGTTCATAAATTTCTCTAAAATTCACTTGAATTAAATTCTAACAATGTTATCATGCTGATTCCCAATGATCTCACTCTCTCATCTCCCCAATACTCTCACAGTACTAAATAATTCTTCATTTACAAAAAAAGTTAATCACAGAATAATTTAGACTGAAACAAAACAAATATTTAGCCCGATAAATAAAATACGAAATGGATGAAATTTATAATGACAGTCTTACAAAAATTAGCTGAAAATACACGTACTGGTATGATCACAGTTGCATCCACTTACAATGTTTCCAACAAGGGAAAAAACCGCTGCATACCCGCCTTTCCCCTACAGTGTGCTTTTGAAAAATAGTTCCAGACTACCTGTGTTCTGCTTACATTTGAAATACAATAATATCTTACTATTATTCAACTAAAAAATTATTTCCTTTAAAATGCTGCTTCTGATGTGTCATATTTAACCTAAGAATTCTTTAGTTTCAAAATATTGGATTTCTTGGTGAAATATATAAAGGGATTCTTAGAATTTGTTTGCTATGACTTAACAGGACGATGAACCATTTCGTAAAGTAAAACATAGTTACTTTTATTTGATATATGATTCATTCATTCTATTTCAAACAGTAGGAATCAATAAAATTATTACCGATATCTTTTTCAGTACTAACTATCACATTTTGTTATTGTTTATTCTATTCAATAAGATCTTTATCTTAACAATATCTCAAAGATGTTATTGAGAAAAATTTACTGTTTAATGGGAGATAGCTTGCTTCAGAGATACTTAAGTAATATACTACTCATTTTTGTTGGTGCTGAAATGTACTAAATCTTTAAAAAAATCATATCAATAAATACATACTCTACATGGCGGGTATTTTGTAACAATTACTAACAATACTCTTCACTTTTAGAAACACTGTCTTGGTCTTGGCATAGAATTACCTAATTTGGTCCTTGTGCCATAAAAACCCAACCAACCATTATTTGAAAGAAATTGTTTAAGATCTCTTGAGAAAAATAAATCTTAGAAAAAATGACATATAAAGATGAATAAACTAAATTACATTCAAAATTTTCTTCACGGTTCAAGGCTTTACTTAGTGAAAGCTATCAATGAACAAATGAAGTAGTATAAATAACATATCTTTTAAAATATTTAAATAAATACAGGTAGTGAAATACTCCTTAATGTTTTATGCTTAATGCTGGGTCCTAAACTGATTTTTTTTCAGTTGCATTTCATTCATTTGTGCATCATGAATATAATTGGTTTTAATGGTATTTACCCCCTAGCCGCATGATCTAACCCTATTTAACTGTATAATTTCAATATAATCCATCAATACTCCATCTTATCTAATTCAGCCATCACCATAATGAAACCTCGCTTGATTTCTAGATGAAATCAAACGGCAAAGCCCACCTCAGAAATCAAACTGTCATTTCGGAACCCTCATCCAATTCGAATTTGCTGGAAAGGGTCATTTGAACCCTTCCTCACTTTCCACCTCACAGGAAATTAAAATGCAAGCATCTACAACTCCGAAAATAATGGGTCAATTTACGTCAGAGTTTCCAACGGGCAGATTTAGAGTCGGGTATGAATTCTCTGGCCCCACTTTCGCCCGGTTGCCCCTCTCTCTCCTCGGCGGCGCACCCGGGCGTATAACAGAGCCGCCATTAGAGAGTTTATTGGTGTATAAATAACTTTGGGAAGTTAAATGAAATTCCTGCCCACTGAATGCCCTATTAGTATCAATTTATCTGGGAAAAGTTTATTTATTGGGCGGGGTATAAATTTTAATCTGTTGGAATCTCATGGTTGTGGGGACCTTGATGTGGTGGATTAAATTATCGGGACCCAAGTACACGAATGACGTCATTCATGACGTCAAAATCAGGTCATATTTTTTCATATGACGTCAATTGGGAAAAAATCACGTCAACTATGACGTCTTTTTTGAGTCACAAAAAATGACGTCAATTTAACACGACATTTAGACGTTATTTTTACGTCACCTAGAATGACCAAATTTTAATGAATGGTGATAATTTGGTCATTTTTACGTCACTTGGAATGACGTGAATTGTATGACGTCATAAATGTGGTCATTATTACGTCACTCTAAGTGACGTAATTTTAAACACGTCATGAATTTGGTAATTTTTGCGTCATATAAAATGACGTGATATTTAATACGTCATAAATTTGGTCATTTTCACGTCACTCTAAGTGACGTAATTTTAAACACGTCATGAATTTGGTCATTTTTGCGTCATTTAAAATGACGTGATATTTAATGCGTCATAAATTTGGTCATTTTCACGTCATTTTAAATGACGTGATTTTCAAACAAACCTTAAATATGGTAGTTTTTTTGTCACTTAAATGACGTGATTTGTAAGACGTCCTAATTTGGTCATTTTCACGTCACTTTAAATTATGTGGTTTTTAAACACGTGAAAAATTTGGTCATTTTTTCGTCACTGTAAATGACGTGATTTTTAAACACGTCATAAAGTAGGTAATTTTTAGTCACCTTAAATGCGCATGCGTTTTAGTGCTATTGCTATTCAGTGAGGATTCACGCATTCTCGGCGTCATGTTTTAACTTGAACAAAGACAATTGAAGCCAAGGTTGGCAGAGTTGGACCCCAATAGGTTTTTTCAAAACAAACATTTGAAAAAACCCACTTTTTGAACACATTTTTGGGTTCTTTCAAGAAAAATCATAATTTTGCCCAATTTTCAAAAGTAAACAAGTAGTTAATGAAAGTAGATTAATGAAATAATGTATCTAAAATTGCAGTTGCCAATTAGTGAACCTCTAATGTAGTCCACCCAGCTTTGAAAAAAACTCAACTAGTTTTTAAACAACCCATGAAGATTTGAAAAAAAACCACTTAATTCTTAAAAAGCCCAGGAGCTTTGAAAAACTTAAATTTTAAATATTCCACAGAGCTTTGAAAAATACCCACCTTATATTTTAAACAGTCTACAGAGCTTGGAAAACCCAACTAATTTTTAAATTTTAAACAACCCATGGAGTTTTGAAAAAAAAAACTAATTTTTGACGACACGTGTCAATATTCAAACGGATGTTTCTTCCTTTCTAATTGAGGCACATACTTGAAATTTTAAAATGTTGTAATAACAGTGAATCTACCTAGTCTATTTAATTTTCCGGGTCCGGGGACAATTAGGGGGTCGCATACAAATTAAAAACCGTTCAATATAGAAAAAAGGCAGTAAAATTTCACACGCCACTTTAATGCGATACCCTGTTCGAAGCGTCTCTTTGAGTTGCACAACATACTAAAATATCATCGAAATCGGTATGCAGGTTTTTGATATGGAATTGTTTTCAAGTATTAAAATACACCGGATGTGCAAGTAATTAGGCTAATTAAGGAACTTCCCATTGAGCTAGGACCATGAAATTTTAATATGTTGTTCATGGTGTGAATCATAACAATCTATTAAATTTTCAGGGTCCAATTTCAATTAGGGGGCCGTACACATAATAAATACCGTAATAAACTTGAGTAATTTATAAATCCATAACTAATTCATCAATTCTTAAATGCGATACACAGTTTTGTTCGTCTAAAGGTCTACTACAACATCTTAAAATCTTAAATATATATCTCCATATTTGGGCAAAATTTAAAGTAAAATGAAAATTCTTTGAACCTAAATTACAAGCGCAATATGTATATATTCTCCTTAAAATTTCCAATTCCTGGAACCATTTTTTATAAGCTTTCTAAATATGTAAAGCATTAAAATCTAACTTAAAAAGTAAACAAACCAAGAACTCAAATCTGGGAAATATTTCATAGTCATTCGCGTCAAGGACCAGTACGCTCCATTCTGCTTTCAAAAATTCTCAATTACGTCATAATCACCATGGAAACCCGTAATTCTGGAAAAACTTTGCCATAACAGTCCTTTACTCATAAGTAAAATCAAAAAAAAATTTTAAATAATATTTATAGATTTATTAGGCAAAAAGTGGACTTGTCTTTTTTAACGACCCTATATATTTTTTAATAAGTCTAATAACTTATACTAAATTATAAAGATTATAGTCATGAAAATCGGATATGACATGCATCTCGATGTATATTTTAAGAATCAATCACCTTTTAAACCATTATTTAAAAATAAACCGATTTATTTAAGAATTATCGGCATTTTTCGGTAAAACGCCGGACATAATAGAATCCGTTTAATTAGAATTCCGTTAGAATTTTAATTTTTAAAGAGCCCAAGGAGCTTTGAAAAAGCCCAAATAATTTTTAAAAAATCCTTTTCACAAAAAAAAATCCTCCCTTAACCTTAAAAATATCAAGTAAAATTTGAAAAACCAACTTATTCCATATCCGTGTGTTTTTTCAGGGTTTTATTTTTAAAATCCGAAAAAAACCAACCCACTTGGTTAAAAAAAAACGGGCTTTTTCGAACCCTGATTGAAGCACGATGGCTGACGGACTATTGTGCTTGGACTCACCTTTTTCCCTAAAAAACACTTATTTTCTAAAATTTTGGTGCATTATTTATTAGCATCGCTCACCGATAGATGGCTGTACTACTGAAGTATGTTTGTTGCAGTGCTGCAGATGCAGACTGCAGGACAATGTGCTCTTCGCTAAGTAAGTAATTTTTATGTTATATAAAATAACTTCTGTCAATATATTTTTAACTGTCAATACTTTATCTTTTTAAATAATTTGCACCAGGATATATTAATTTTACGACTGTATGTGATTGAGACGCCGAAACAGATCGTGTAATACAAAGACGCGGCAAAGCAACGGCTTTACAAAATGGCGTAGTAAACTATCCTTGGATGCTGTGCTTGGAATTGTTTTTTATTTCTCCTAAGAGTGAAAGTCCTTGTAATTAGTTAATAATGACTGAACTGAATTTTGCGGATTTTAATTCTCGTATTAAATATTATTTATTTAAAAAATCTATTCTAAATTTACTCTAGTATTAATTAAGTTTTGTATTTTCTGAAAGTATATTTTAAATTTCTACTGTAGGAAAGCTGACTCAAATTGAAGACCTGAAGACGATCTGAAGGTGAAAGGAAGATGTCCTCACACCAGTACCCTCCTTTGTGCAACCCACTGCAAGAAAAATAATTTGGAAGTAAGTAATATATTTTCTTAATTTTTGAAACATAATTTGTATTCTTAACCCCAACCTTTTCTATCTTATATGATAATATATTGAACAGTTAAAAAATACTTTATTAAATTTTACTCAAATATCTAAAGTAGTATCTTGGAAAAAATAGTTAATGGAAATACTATATATTTGGGGAATTAGTATTCAATTTATACTGTCAGGAAAAGAAAAATTTTATGCACTGCAGAGAGGATACATACAGAAATTCCCCCTAAACATAAAATATTTCCATTTTAATTCAATATATTTATTTGAAAATCAAGCATTTAGAATTCATTAAGTAAAGCCCTATTATGTTGCAGTTTTAATAGTATTTAGAGGTCTCTGAGCTTAAAAGTTCAATCTTTACAATATTTTTCCCTCTAACGGATCCTTTTTATGCTCCTCTGTTATTATTTTACCATGTTAACAAATTTTAAAGTATCACTTAACTAGAAACCTGTTTTCTTAAAAATATGGGACTGGCTGATAGAACTCAATTCAACACTGATTTTTAACTTGAAAAGTTAATTATATATTTTCAAAATTTTGAAAACCTTTTAACCTTAAAACCTTTTAAGAGAAGTCTAGACAGAATCCCCTATATTTAATTCTAAAATATATATTCTTTTGTAAATGATCAATTATGAAAAAATATTTTGAAATTAATTGAATCCACAGGAAATTGAATGTATTGGGATGTTTTCCTCTCTGGGTTTGATGTACAAGTTGTAAAATAAAAAAGTAGTTTTCTGGCCTTTTGTGTTAAATGTTAGTTTTATTCCTCATGATTTTATATTGATTTCAGGTTGCAAAAGGAACTCTGACAAAGATGTAGAAGAAGATGAGGAAGACACATGGATTTTTTGAGGCTTCTGAAGATTTTTGTGTAAAAGGATGAATTGTAAGTAGCAAATATTATTTAAATAATTTTAAAATCAATGTTTTGAAAAACAAAAAAAAATAATGTTAAGAAACTGTGTTCTTAAAATGAAAAAGCAAACAATAAAGACATAATAATAAAAATTTTCCAGAAAAAGTAAACGAAATGGGTGAATTTTTCTTTGAAATGGACTGAAAGTGATCTAGAACTGTAATAATTTTTTTTTATTAAAATCGTATTTTATGTTACAAATGTTTTTTGTGAGTACTGCATGAAAATAACCCCCTTTTTATTGTGGTGGGGTGGACCCCCTTTTTATTGTGGGGCTCATTGTTGCTCCCACAATTAAATTATTTGTTACGATGAGGTTCAAATCCTTCCTTTTAATTTCCCGAAAAGCTAATTTAACCTCTAATACACATTCATGTAATTTATTATTGTAACAAAATAGTTGGTGACCAAACCCCACACAAATGAAGCTAGAGTCCTATAGGGGGCATGGAAAAATTAATAGATGAGGTGGGTTGCTTTAGATTTTGTTTATTATAAAAAGAGTGGGTCTTTATATTCAAAAGTTTGAGAACCCCTGTATTAGGATAGGATGTTTTCCTCTCTGGGTTTGACTCACAAGTTGTAAAATAAAAAAGTAGTTTTTTGGCTTTTTCTGTTAAAAGTTAGTTTTATTCCTGATCATTTTATATATATTTCAGGTTTATAATGCAAAAAGAACTACAAAAATGTGGAAGAAGATGAGAATATATTTGACAGATGTGGATAAAGTTTGGAGGGAAAGAAACTTGGTCCCTATCAGAATTTACTGAAATGAATTATTTACTATTTTTAAGAATTTACTGAATTGTAAACAACTGTGTCCAGTTGTGATGATGCTGGAATGAAGATTTTGGTTTAAAAGGATAAATTGTAAGTAGGCAATATTTTTTTTAATAATTTTAAGACCAATGTTTTGAAAAACAAGCAATAATAAGAATCTTTGTTCTTAAAATGGAAAAGCAGAAGTTAAGAACATATTTATAAAAATTTGCTAGAAAAAGAGTAAGCGAAATGGGTGAATTTTCCTTTAAAATGGACTGTAAGTTATCAAATCAAGAACTGTAAATAAAACATTTTTTATTAAAATCGTTTGATTAAACATATATTTGAAGATGAAAAATTATTACTTGATGTTAGAAATGTTTTTTGTGAGTACTACTTTGTTTTGTAAATCTATTCCTTGCATTTTTATTATAGTATGCAAATTTTATTATTTTTATAAACGAATTTCCAATAGCCAATGCTATTCTTACCTATTATTTATTATTATTTTATTTGTGAAAACATTATTTAATGTAAAATTCGTGCTTTTTGAGAGGTATTTAATTTATTCTAACTAAATTAAAACTACACTTATCTTGTAATTACTGTTGACTTTCCAATCAAGTCTGTATCCCTTTCCCTTATTGTATTTTCTTCAATTTATTGATAAATATTTTAAATGAAGCCATAAACATTTTGCAGTTTTTCAAAGTTTAAAAAACATTTTCTTAGTAGTAAAATCTGAATCAATATTGGTTGGAAATGTAATATTGAAATATGCTTTAATTAAAACTTTAACATAGCATGGTTTGGAAATGCATGCAATCTCTAAAAAAATAATTTTAAAAAATATGATTAATTGTTTAACTTTCACGGGCTATTGAATCTGGTTGCATTCAGATTTCAGAATATTAACAATGGTCTGAGAAAAGGAAAAAAAAAATCTCTCCCATGTTAAATTTTATTGTGGAATTATAATGTTGGCAAAATTCCTCAAGGAAGTCAAAACCCTTCAATTTGTGTACTACGAAAATTATACTGATAATTCTTTAAAAGGAAAAATTTTTTATTTGTATTGACGAAGAAATCACTAAAATTTGTTGTATGTGGCTGGTTTTTCTTATTCAAATTCTATAATATTGTAACTTATTATGTATATTTTTAATTTGCCTTATATTTTGTATACATCCCTTCAACTGGCCCTTGGGATACCAGAAATGCTGTTTTTGTCTAGTTTGTGAAAATCTCTGTTCAATAAACTTATTTTTGTTTTACTACTTGCATTTAATGTGTTGAAATAAATATTTCCTATTTTCTTCCAATCTTTTTCACCTAAGAAATTTTTTTTCCCTTTTTTGGAATAATTAATATTTTTGAATAGATATTAATTTTGTGGGAAAAACTTAATCTTAATTTCATAATAGAATTATTTTATTTATGCTGTTAATATTGTATGTCTTTAGAGAAAAAGAAATGGCTCACATTAACTGAAAACAGTCTCTTTCAAATAAAGAATTGTAGTAATTTAGATTTTTTAGAAAATATTATTTCTTGATTGAATAATCATATGTTGTGAATTATTAGTGATAGAATGACATGTTTCGTTTGTCTTAGCCACTGGTTAGTCATGAATTATTAAAATATGCTAACCTTAATTCAAATAAAATCCATTTTATAGATATATTTTGGCAATTCTATAAAATGGATTTTATTTGAATTAAAGTTAGCATATTTTAACTATTCATGACTAACCAGTGGCTAGGACCAAAGAAACATGTCATTCTATCACTAATAATTCACGACATACAATTACGTGAAAATCACGTCCTTTAACCACGTATAAAGAACGTCATTAAATCACGTGATAATCACGTAAATTTGATCACGTCCAAGTTGACGTCACATATGTCGTCAAATTCACGTCATTTATGACGTCGAAAATGACGACGAAAGGTTGGACATTCGACGCAAAACATGACGTGTCACGTCAAAGTTAACGTCACATATGTCGTCAAATTCACGTCATTCATGACGTCGAAAGGTTGGACATTCGACGCGAAACATGACGTCACTTTTAAGGCATAAAATCACGTCAAAGTTCATGTCACATATGTCGTTAAATTCACGTCATTTATGACGTCGAAAATGACGACGAAAGATTGGACATTAGACGCAAAACATGACGTCAATTTTAAGGCATATTGTGACGAAAAAATGACGTCATAAATCACGTCATTCGTCTACTTGGGGAGGGTGCTTAGCGAGTTTCCCGAAAATCCCGTTTTAAAAAGTTTAATGCTTCTGTAAACACCTTTTTATTTATTTAGCGATCAGTGTTCGTTGGAAAATAGGATGTAATAAAATAATGTGATGTAAATTTTTACCTAGAAAATTGCAATGAAGAAATTACAAAAAAATATATATTTGCTACTTTTGTTTTACGTTCTAGGAATCTATGGGAAAATCTCCATAAAATATTGAGAAAATAATGTCTGGGGAGGACTAAATTAGTTAAGTCGACTCCGCTTAATGTGATCACGTTTAATGTTATCAATCGGATAATATTAACGACATTAACTTTAATAACGATCACTCCCATTTACATTAACCAAAAATTCATCGTTTTATGTGATCAGTCTGTCGTTTAATGTAATCAAAATTTGGTGAAATCTCTAAAAACTCACTTTTTCCTGTTGGAAGGCCAATTTTTAATACATAAACATACAAAATGTTTCATTAATGTAGTAGTGCTATATGATCCGCTACTATATTTTCTTTAAGAATGTTTAAGTTGCAAAATACATACTAGAATATCGTCTTAAATGCTTCAAGTAAGACTACACTACACAGTCGTTATTTCAATGCAAACATTCGAGTTCACTGTTTGCCACTTTTCATTATAGAACCGCTTATTATTATCAATTGGATATTGTTATCATTCTGATCTCGGACAAATATGATCACATTAAGTAGAGTCGGCCATTTTAATGTAAAATTAAATTACAAACCAACCTGATTGTCTTCATTAATCACTGCTTTATAATACATTATTTTTTTCCTTATTAAAGTATACCTATATATTACCTATATTTTAAGAAATATTTTTATAAATTTGGCACCACTCATTATACCACAGTAATATTTGAACATCATAAGATAAAATAAAGTAACAAATTAGATATTTCTCAAGAGAGTAAACTTTTTTGTACCTATGGTTGTTTTTAATACTTAGAAATGATTTATTACTTTCACCCAATTCCATTAATAACTGCGTTTTTTGTTTCTTAATCATAATTTCGTTTTTAATTGAAATAAACGTCGTTAAAAAATAACAAGACTGCGGTAAAAAAAAACCTATCAAATTTTTTTAGCTTCCCCAATACAGATAATAAGTCTTATCTCCTTGAAATTGCATACGAATATGTTAGTATATATTTTTTTACCATAGAAAGTAATACTTGCTTGATTGAGCTGAATGAATAAGGATCTTGTGATTGTTTTTAATAATCCAATCATCCTGAGGAAGGAAAAAAAACTTGCTCATAAACCGAAAATCAATAAGAAAAAATATGGTAATCGCAGATTTTTTTTTGTTATTCAGTATTGTGACTTCGAAACACTAAGAATGAAAATAGTATACTTATATAAGTATTCAGATTTTCGGGGCTTAAGAGTCCTAATAATTAATTTTAAAAGTGTGTAATTTTGGTATTTGATTATTTTTGTATTTTATCTATTTTTTAGAATTTTTTCAGCGTTATTAAGTAGTTTTGTGTTTTTTTAATTATATAAAGACACATTTAAACAAAAAATTAAAAAAAAAAAACTTGCACATTTGTGAACTTTTTTTAGGCCTAGAAAAGTGCTATTTTCACATGCTAATATCCCCGTGAATATTCACTATTTATTCATGCAATTTTTTCCAGTGAGTTTTTCAAAATATTGGCAACAATATTCGTAGTAAAATTTTCGCTCTATTTCATTTAGTTTTTCAATTTTTTTTTTCAATTTTTTTATTACACACCATTAAACATTTTTATTTACACCACGACTCCACTGTACCCACGGCATTGTACCCAACTTTGAGTGTTCTATGTAGTCCTTGGTTAATCCTACATTAATTACAATTTTAAATGCTGTTAAATACTTAACTATAGTATGATTATTGGTTGAATTCACACATTTTAGAATTAATTTTTAATGTAAATATTTCCCAGCATGATACCAACTTATGTAAGTTATGTGTTTGAACCTTATAAGGAACATATTATAAGGCGTTCACATATTTTGATCCAATCCGTAAACGTTTACCCTCTTTTTCCGGTAAGTTGTTCGAATCAGTTATTGTTATTTGATTTCACTAAACGTGCTTTGTAACCGAGTGCTCGATCTCGCTGCCAGAGACGATCTTTCATTAAAATAAATGAGCCGTTTAGATTGAACTCGAAAGCAATACATTGTTTCTCAGGAAGCACCTATCGATATTTATTATCGGATAGATTCTTTTTCAAGGTATTGAAGAGGAGATTATTTTGGTGATTTTTTATCTTAAAATATTCTGTTGTTTGTTTTATTATATAGGGATTGCTTTTTTTTTGGAAGAGAATCTATGATATTGACGTTGGTTTGAACAGAAATAAAGTGGCTTCGTGGTGATTCAAATTCAAAGGGATTTGATTATATTTTATGAGTATTACTTTTTGCAATTCATCAAAATATTGATTGTGAATTGTCTTTTTGTATTTTTTTGAAGGGATGTAATTATTTTCCCAAGTTGTTTCCGTTACCATTATGAAACAAAAACTGAAAAATCTTTTATTTTCAATATTTTGAATGGTAAGAGAAAGGAATTTTGTAGTTAGTACATTCCTTCATTTCTACAGACACTCACGGTAAAAGCAATGCTTTTGTGATAACATTTAGTAAAATGGATTTTGTAGTTAACTCTCCGTCGGTCGCAACTGCAACTTTTGGCGCACCCCGCACATCTTTGTTTCCCTTTCCCGTATTAGAGGGGGAAGAAGTCTGAAATTTCTTGTAGCTTACTATCTTTACCGGATGTATGGCCCCAGACAGTTAATTGGATTCGCGGGCTATGTCTGGACTGGTTTTTAACACAATTATACGATCAGTATACTTTTGGAGCATTGCGACCGGAGACGTTGCACTCCATAAATGTACGTAATATTATTTACGCTACGTAATTTATTTATTTTATAGCTGATTTTATGATGAATTGCGGTTGAACCTACACTTACAATAGAGTTTTCTTCCATATATTCCAGGATTTGGGTTATTTTGGTAGGGTATAGGCAAAATAGTTTTCTGCGAAAGTATGGATTCTATTTCGGCAATTAGAGTATTTACGGAGGGTCATAAGGGACATTATTTCAGCATATTTCATTTTTCTTTAAATTAAAGGATGTTTTAAATCAGTGCTTTTCAACCTTTCAATACTGGCGACCCAATTTTTTAATAGTAAATTTCATCGCGCCCCCCTTTTATACAGTAACAACGTATGTAAAGCAATAATAATATATTTTGAGCTAAAACTGGGGGTCTGGGGGTCCTCCCCCGGAATTGTTTTTAATATATTAGAGTGTTAAAAGCGATTCTAGCTATTTCTTGAGGATTCTCGGGGATACATAGCATTATGGCTATTTTTTACATTTTTTCTCAATAATTAAAAATAAATTGCATATTTTTTATGTCTGAATAACATTTTGGATATCTATTACTACTTTTAAGACACCATCATTTAAATTCAAGGGTAGAAAACTGTGATTCCTTTAATTGCGCCTTTTGGAGCATTGCGACCGGACGCGTCAGTAAAGTATTGTGACCGACGGAGGGTTAAATAAAAAACTAATTTTGTAGCTTCATTTCCTCTTCTTCAAAAAGCAATACTTTTTGTAGAAAACAGAGAATGATTCTTGCTGTATTTAAAAAAATGTACCAAATTAGTAGATGAAATAAGAAATAGAGAACAAGAAGACTATTGCAGTAGCAGCAGAAAATATTTGTGCAAATAATGATAAAAAGTAAATTGAACGTAGTTTTTTTCTACATTAAAAAGTTTAAAAACATAAAACGTAGCGTCGGAGATTTCTGGATGTTTTTTGTTTGTGCTTAAAAGCGAAAACAACATATGATATCGGTATTTATACATTATAAGAAAGAATGGGGGACCATAGAAAAAATACCCAAACAAGCTAGCAAGCTTCAAATACAGTCAACACCAAAGTTAACACAATTGAAAAGTGCCTTTTACCAAAATTTATTTAATTGAAAAGTACCTTTTCTCATAATTTGTTTAATTCAAATAATTCATTTAAACCTTATTGAATGAGACCAAATTCGCTAATTGGTGGAAAATGAAACAAACCTCGTATTAATTAATAATTTTGAATTTGTGGTGCCTCTCGGAGGTTGATCATGTTTCAACGTATTGTAACATTTGTGGCAACACCACTTTCACCTTGCTTTTCTCCTGTTATAAAAGCCCGGCACTAGACTCCTAGAGTATTCGTTTTTATCAAGGCTGATTTTTAAGGTTTTTACTAATAAATTTGTTGTTTAAAATTTTGGTTTTTCTCTTAACCGAACACGCACTAGCGCCATCTAGTATTAATAGTTTCACCTCCTTTCTAAATAAAAAAAAGCATCTTTCTTCTGAAAAAACTTAAACCTACCAACTACTATGAAACGCAATAAAAATGTACTAACGACAAAATTTCCACTTGACCATGACAAAAAAATATTTAAATAAACCACAACATATCCAAAACTCCTTCAACATCTGAGATTACCACTCGCCATAACCTAATTGAAACATCATCTCCAGATCCTCTTCAAACTTCCACCCCCTTCAAAGTCCAAATCATAACCCGGAAAAATAACAATAAAGTCCCATATCTGAGTCCCTCTCCTCCACTACCCGATATCCAAGACAAAGTCTCTTAATCAATAAATCAAATGGAGTGAGTAAACGTGGCCATTTGACTTAGGCCCCTTCTCCTCTCAACGGCCGTTTAGTGCGATGAGTCCTCCACGGATGGATCGAAAGAGGGTCCGATCCCCAAGACTCTTAATTTGGTTACGGGTTCCTCCTTCCCTTTTAGCCGCTTCCATCTGATTGATTTTGGAAGCGGCTCATTCGTAGAGGAGAAAATAAGGACATGAAACAGTAGTTAGCGGATAACGTCCGATGGGGGTCGCTTTTATCGGGGAGGCCTTTGGGGAGGTCGCTCGGGAAGGATGTGTTGTTGTTTTGGGTTGAGATGTTTGAATGTGGGCAACAGTGGAGTTTCATCGGTGTATGTTAAGGTGTATATATTTATAGGGATTTCTGACATGGGGGGAATTATGGGGATTATTGAAAAATTTCTATGAGCAGTTCTGTTTATGAAATGAAATTTTAAATTAACAGTTATACCTCCTAAATTATATAAGTTTTCAGCTAAAACTGTGACTGTAATCATGTATTTGATAAATACTTGGCTAAAGTATGCATATACAAATTCAATAAAAGGTGTTAATACATTTTTTTTACAAAACTTCTAGTTACTGACTTTTAAAACTGTTTAAAACTGTTAAAAACAAAACGTGCTTTGTGTTATATATGTGTCATTTAAAAAAAATTGTGGTTGATGTGTAAACGTTTAGAGAAACATACATAATTATCTACATATGTAGCATTTTTATTATTTATGTTTATTGAGAATTTTTCCATTTAAAAAAAATCAAAACTACATCTTTAGTTTTAAATTATAAGCGAGTGTGTTTAATTTAAACAACACTGAAAAAGAGAAAAATAATTGAAATGTCTAGAGGTTTTAAAAACTATATTTTTATTTGTTAAATATTAATTTAAAATTATTGAATTTAAAACATATTTTGACCTTTCTTTATCACATATTTCATTCTATTAAACACTCTTTAAAGAAACTATATCAAGGACCAAGACTACCAAAATATCTGATTCAGGGATTATTTTAGCATTAATTCTGAATATTGAACTTAGTATCAGTTACAGTGTAGTACCAATTTAATCCTAATCTATGTTGAAAGTAGAAATACAAAATTAAGTTTGTAGATGGTTCAGGACTAAAAGTTGGTAGGATTAAAAAAAATGTGTTATTTCTAACAATCGTCTGTTCAGAAAAACATAATTACATTCATCTTACTCTGCTCTGTAATCCTTTGGAAAATTTTAAAGGACACCTTGTATTTCCATTTCAAAAGTGGTCTAATTTTTCAGTAATTCTAAAAGTAAAATATAGAAGAAAAATCTAGTTTAATTTAAGAACTTGCAAACTATTTTCTGCTCCTTGTCAACATTATTATAACTAAGGAAAACGTAGATAGATTTTCTGTAAAAATGATTTATATATATATATACTATTTTTAGTTCTAAAAACATTCAAATGTCAGTCAGTGATTAAAAATTTTAATTTAATAAAATAAAACTTAAAAAAGCCTTTGCAATCCTCTATTACTCACCAACGCGCTTTTAGCCAGCCTAAAACTAATCCCCAGCACCCTCAAAACTTCCCACTCAGCACTTTAGCCCTCCCACGCCCCAAACTTTCCCCTCCGTCCCAACTTTCTCTGCAGGACGCCAAATCAATGCGCTGGGGGAACATAATTTGGTTAAGTTGCCCTTTCCGACGCCCGTCTAATTGATTCTTTGTCCACCCCGGGGGGGAGGGGGGCAAGGACCCCTCCGTAATTTTAATTTGACCGAGGGACGACGGATTGATTCATTGGAGGGATGGGCAATAT
Source organism: Tetragnatha montana (assembly GCA_963680715.1). Lineage (NCBI taxonomy): Eukaryota > Metazoa > Arthropoda > Arachnida > Araneae > Tetragnathidae > Tetragnatha > Tetragnatha montana. The sequence continues at coordinate 1,784,366 of OY796681.1, forward strand.
CAGCCCGGGCGGCAGTCTGAGTTTTGGAGGGTGGCAGGAAAAGTAGACTTTGGGTGGTAAATAAGGTTATTGTGGATGGGATAGGGACGTTTTAAGGAAGTAATTGGATTAATGTTCGTTCCTGTGAATTCGTGATACCATAAGCAGGTGGTGATAATTTGGTTATTGGATTTATTCAATTTAAATATTTTTAATGGACTAAAATTAGGATTAGTTTTAAGGAAAAGAAAATGGGTGGGGTGAAAAATATAACCCTCCACTTGCTAATTAAAAATATTTTATGTATCGTTACGGTATGGGGAGTTAGTTATATGGCTGGAATTATTTCGTAGAATGCACAGCCAGTTTTGAACATTCTAAACAGCTTATAACTTTAAAACACTGAAACATAAGCCGCTTTAACTGTAATCTACATAGGGGTTACTGTAAAGTAGAGACCTGGGGGCCTACCACGAGCCTCTCGACAAAAATAACGACACCCTTACTTCTTCCGTGTCGAGAACGCTGAAGAAGCAAGCAAGTTGTCGACACCACACTGTCGCGGAAGGTTATCCATAGGAAATAGCATTAGTGATCTCAAGTGAGGTCGAGAGTATGGGCTCACTTAACAAGAGGGTCTACCATCAGACTGTCGGGAAGTTTTTAACTGTCGTTAAGTGGTATCGAGAAAGTGAAAAACTCAACGACACCTCAAGAGGTGTCTATATCTTGTTAACGACACGAGAACAAGCTCTTTTATACGCTATAAATTATGTGAATTGTTTACCCTGTTATCATTGCACGTTTTTTGAGATAGTTAAAGGTATTTTTAAAGTAAAATTGGCTTGCATTACATCTTTTTTTTTAAATTATCGACTTAAAAATCGGGCCGGTTTTATGTACTAAAAATTAAAGTCGATTTGTGTGTTTTATTTATTAAGAGAATTGAGGATTACTCATACGTTTTTTTTTTTTCAGATAATATATAAACAATCGTGCATCCAAAAAGCAGCTTTAAAATGATTATCTGATTTAAAAAATTTTAATCAGAAATAATCACCGTGGTGATGGGAAAAAATTTTGTTCTTTATCCAAAACTTATTTTTTTGCGATTAAAAAATTGTAATCAATTGATAACAAAAAATTCCTGAATTTAAGTTTGTCCTCCGTTATATGTTCGTAAAGGTATTCGTTTTAAGCGTCTTAATCTTATTACGATCATCCCTTGTTTAGAGTGGCGAGAATTTTGCTCATGAAAAAACGAGTTCCTTCCCTTGCGTTGGTGATCATTTCAAATTACGCCAGTGTAACTTAACTCCCCGCCTATTTCTGACGTACAAGATGACGAAAACTTTTTACACCAATCAAAAGCGTTATTTCTTCTCGACACCTATACTCTCGAACTCAGTTGCAATCGGTAAAAGCTTGCATTTGTCGACATTCAAAAACTACATCGTCGTGGTAGGCCATCGAGAATTTGATCTTGATTTTTCAGAATTCCCGACACCATCGTGCTGCCATCTATAAATCGAAGGATGAAATCCACATGAAATCACTTCTGTGGTTATTCTACCTCCAGACTCTTTTTACTGTATTAATATAAACTTGAACCTTGTAAAAATATATTTTAAAAATGAAAGAAAAAATATTCCATCATAAATAAGTACCCAATGACGTGTATTTTTATGAATAGAATTTTCATCTATTTCATACAAAGCAAATAATGGCGGCGATTTGGGCTATTTGCAATGGAAGATCTGATGACTACGCAGAGAAAACATAGTTCCTACGCAAAATAAAAATATTGTTTCATCTATAGGTTGAAAAGTAATTCCTAAGAGCGCTTTTTAATGTACAATAGCTATTAATTTGAAAATAATGCTACAGCCCTCGATAAGAGGTGTCGTAGAGCTTTTTCGCCTCTCTGTCGTTTTCTCCTCTTGGTTTCTCCTCTCATGGTAGGACCTGTAGTTAAGTTTGAGGCGCATCACGTGACTGTCGATAATTTCGGCAATATTAACGATAACGACACGCTGGTGGTAGAGCCCCTGGACTTTATTAATACTTTAGTAGATTTATATTCATGAAATTATTAAGAAATTAATTTATAGTATTGCAAATTATTACTTTAATTTCAAAACAATTAGAAACTAGGACTGGGCGATATTGAAATTTTGATATCGCGATATATCGTCGATCAAATATCGGTATTTCACGATATATCGATATTTCGTCAAAATATCGATATATCGTGAAATATCGATATATCGTCGAAATATCGTCAATTTCGATATATCGTCTATTTCGGTATATCGTCGATATATCGTCAATTTCGATATATCGTCTATTTCGGTATATCGTCGATATATCGTCAATTTCGATTTATCGTCTATTTCGGTATATCTTCGAAATATCGTCAATTTCGATATATCGTGGAAATATCGTCATATCGTCAATGCTGTGGGGGCTCCATGTTCCTCCATGGGGGCTCAAACCAAACGCCTTGGGACGTGCAACATTTTGGTCTTAAGAACTGGTCAAGATCTCTTGACCAGTGGTCAATCCATTTTTTCTCGCTATATGTAACCTTTCTGACCATCTGTTTCAGTCTCGTGGTTGTTTTGGGGTTCCCTGATCTTTGGAAACCCCATTTGACCACTGGTCAAGATAGCTAAAATTCATTACAAAATAAATGTTGGAGTTGCTAACTGATATTTTGTAATCTCTATTGTTATGACATGTGTCTTTGGTTACGACTGATGTTTTTCTGAACTTTAATTTTTTTGAATTTTTGAGAATTTTTGGCTGACCCCTTTTTGAGAATATCCGAAAGTAAATCCGCGCTTTAGAAGATTAGGCGGGAAAGACCTATGAAATTCAGGGGAGTTCCATGGTCTCAACAAACTATTGTCATGTCTCACTTTTATGATGGATGGCTAATAAAATGTAGTGCACATACTTAAAAAATTATAGGGATTTTATATTCTTAGGATCCTTAACTTCAAGTAAACATAAATTATTTAGAAATTCTAATTAATATTTCAAGGATTAAAAAAGATTGCAAAAATGAGAATTTCGTTAAACGAGCTGCCAGGATAGGAAGTACGAAAATTTCTGAGGGGGCATTATTATTACGTATTTAATAATAAAAATACTTAATCTAAAACAAAATTTATGCTGTAAATATTTGTATTTTAATGGTTAATCAGTGTTTTGCATAATTAATGAGGCGATTGATTTGGATTTGAAAAGTATATGTATCTTTTCAACTGTTTTGATGATCGAAACGCCAGTCTTCTTAAGCAATGTAGTATTTGCTGTTGGATGATTTGATTAAAATTATTTATCCTACTTGAAAAATTATACTGTACTTATGTTCTTACAGCCTTTATTTTCAAATATGTCTAAAAAAAGTTAGGACTTGCATAACAAATTTCGACGATTAATTAAGATTGCTAAAACGTAAATTCAGTTCAGAAGCTCTTCATTTCGAAAAAGGGGAATCCCCGCCGCCGCCATTGCTGAACTTCTTCGTGTATGCCAGCAGGGGAGTTCCTTTTTCGAAATTGAATTTACGTTTCAGCAATCCTAATTCATCTTCGAAATTTCTCATGAAAGTCGAAACTTTTTTACGGAAAATTGAATATAAGGGTCGTAACAACATAAGTACAGTATAATTTTTCAAGTAGGATTAAAAATGTTAAGCAAATCATTTTTTTATAAAGAACAGCAAATACAACGCCATAACTAAAGATCTGCGTTTAAATCCTCTTAAGTTGTTGAGAAGCGACTTTTCAAATCCTAATCAATCGGCTAATTAATTATGTAAAACCCAGATTAAACATTAAAGCATAAAACTATACTGCATACATTTTATACAAGATCAAGTATTTTTTTGTTACTAAAAATATTTAATTAGTAAAAATGCCTTCTCATAAACCTAATAGCTTGTTTACCGAAATTCTCATTTTCGCAATCTTTTTTAATCGTCGAAATTTTTAATAGAATTTCTGAATATTCTAGGTTTACTTGAAGCTAAGGACCGTAAGTATATAAAATCCGAATTATTTTTTAATTATGTGCTCTATAAACTTTGCAGTTAGTGTTGGGCGAGAAATTGGCTTTCAGAGAACAAAGACGAGTTATCGAAAACATCCCGATGTTTCCAATCATCGTGAGAACCACGATATATCGAAATTATCGATATTCACGATATATCGATATATGACCACTGGTCAAGACCAAAATGATGCACGTCCAAGGCGTTTGGTTTGAGCCCCCACTTGACCTACTTCAATGCCAAAGCATAGAAGTAGTAAAAACTTGATCGGATTGACCAATGGTCAACCGGAACAAAAGAGACATGTTATAAGAATAGGGAATTCAAAATATCAATTAGCAACTCCAACATTTATTTAATAATGAATTTTAACCATATAGAGCAATCTTGACCAGTGGTCAAGCAACACGAAACCTAATTAGAAAGCCCATATTTATAATTAGAGACCAAAGTGAGTCGGGCAAACGCTCCGTTATGGAGAACATCACGATATATCGAAGTCGACGATGTATCGAGAAATATCGCCATTCACGATAAATCGAAGGCGACGGTAAATCGGGACATATCGATAAAGACGATATATCGTGAGTAGACGATATATCGTGAGTAGACGATATATCGTGAGTAGACGATATATCGTGAGTAGACGATATATCGTGAATAGACGATATATCGAAAAAATACCGAAATGACGATATATCGAAAAAATATCGATATGACGATATATCGAAAAAATACCGAAATGACGATATATCGAAAAAATATCGATATGACGATATATCGAAAAAATATCGATTTCAATATCGATATATCGATATTGGATTGATATCGATATTTTTCGATATATCGATATATCGCCCAGTCCTATTAGAAACTAATGAGTATTGGATACATCATTTAATCAAATTGGAACATTCTAAATTCCTAACTAATTCTAAGAATCCCTTTGAAGTATAGAATAACCAGGGCTCAGTTGGGAGACAGAATGCACCGGAAGTGTACCCTGGTACCTCTTTCTTTCTTTGGAAAAATTACAATATTGTAATTGAATTCGTATTACTTAGTTCGTAGTGAGTAAACTTGGCGAAAAGCTGTAGTGAAAATCACTTTTCTTTATATTTTTATTCGTTTTCTAAAGAAATGTGTACGGTAACGATACCGTTCCAGAGACTTTTTTAGTTGTTTGTGATGCAGAAAAAGGTCCCCTCTAAGTCCGGTCAGCCAGCCTGAGAACAATGCTTTCGGTCTATTATAAAAAACAATTTGATAATTCAATACGTTTTTCGAAGAAATAAATTTATCAGTACATTGAATGATTGTTTAACAAAGAACTTCAACGGAATTGGCGTTTTTCATTGTTTCATAGAAAATATTTTAGTTACAAAAAATACGTGCTTTATATCCCTACGTTTTATGTATTTTTTTCCGGGGAAAGTACTCAAGTTTCTGAGTATTGAGCTTTAGAAGCCTTAGGTAATGTTTATGAGGCCAAAAAATATGGAATACCACTAATTCCGGCATCTCTCTTTCTAGAAATCGAGCCCAAACAAAATATAATAACACTAGTAATGATCTTTAAAAAAATCTTCTTATCCCTATCACTAAGAGAAGCTCGTTGAATGCTTAAACAAAGCCCTTTTGTGCCCATGAATTTCACGTTAAAAGCTTCTGAATCAAAAACAAATACTCTGATACATTGTTTCAACCTGAGACTTGATATATAGCTCGGATGTGCAATATCCGCTCTTAGACTCTACCAGTAATCCACTATAGCTGCTACACACTGACAGGAGAGGGAAATAACCTAGGTCTAAGCATTTATTGACCCCTTGCCAAATGGACAGTCTATAAATCTAAATGAAATAAATGTCTATGAATCTAGTCAAATACGCAAGATAATTAATGTAGTTACGGTTATAGAAAATAAATAATTTGTGTGTAAAGTACATTATTATCATTCATTATTCATTCTATTACTATTCATAATTTAAATGTTATTTGCAAAGCACTTGTAAGATTTTAGGGAAATAATTTTCTTTTACGGCTACAAAAGTTATTTTCCAATTATTGATATTGTACATACATAATTTTTTTTATTAATGTAGAAAAAGTATTAGGTAATTATGGAAAATAAAAAGTTTCAATTCTAAATAAATTAAATTTAAAAATCGTTTTTAAAAATTCAAGTCATGTAATCAATATGATTAATCACTTTTTGGTGGAACCAGGTGTAATAAGTGACTTCTATATTGCATTAATTACCTAGCAAATAATCTAAACGTATATTTGGAAGGTTTTAATCAGATTTATTGTTTAAAAATAAGGTATTTAAAATTTAAAGTGTGATTCCTTTTCCATACCTGAAATGAAAAAAAATACAATATCATCCAAAGAACTAAAATAAGAGTTATTCTTCGTAGTTATACCTGAACATTTTTTTCAGACACATTATTTTTATTTAAAATGAAATAAATAGCGAACTACACAAATGTATTTTTTGTAGCATATTCTAATAACTTTTCATAAAACTCAGAAATCAAATCAACTCCAACTTAACTAATACATTTCTAGCTTAAAAAACACCCTCAAACTTTAAAAAACTAATCTAAACTATTTAATTTGTTTAAAAAATATGATTTCAATCAATGAAAATCATAATTAAAAGAACTAAAATTTTTCCCTTTCTGTATAACAAGGTTTGGTTTTTAACAATTAATCCATACTAATAAAGCAACTGATATTACAGTCTTCTAAATCCTTATAGATATAATCATAAAAATTTCGCTGGCTTCACTCTAATTAGAAAATGAATTGATAAATATTGCCTCATACATCTTCTTAAGCACCTCGATAAATATACGAGCCATTGAAGCAGCATATGGGCGTTGTGCAACCTTAATAAGTACTTTCATTTCACAAAAACTAAAAATGAGAAATATCTAATCAATAAAATTTCCTCTGGGATTTAAGTAGCGATGCTAATTTGCCTAAACTTCCATTTATTTTTATTGTGAGCGTATACCAAATTACGCTTTCCGCTGATTCTATCCTGGTGCACGGAACAGAAAAATTATAATTCATTATCTACTCCTTTTTTATCTACATCTCTTTGATTTGAAAATGATTAGATGAATTCTCTCCATGTAGATTTTTTTATTGTTAAGCTTGGATAATTTGTAGGTAACAATAGCGTTTTGATTATCATGAACACAAAAGGGCAGACCAAGTGGAGTATTATGAACACGAAAGATGAATGTAGAAAAAAGTACGATTTATGGAGCTAATTTAAAAAGTTTATGCATATAGTAAGTCTGGCCTTTCATGAGGAGATATGTAGTTATATATATTCTTGGTGCTTTTAGTTGATAGTTGATCTAGCTACACTTTTAAATGTAGAGGTAAGTACATATTTAATCACAATTTTTCAATGTATCACCATTTTGTTTTATTCTGGGGGATTTTAAAAAGGTTTTGAAATTTCCATTTTTGAATGTCCATAAAAGTTTATATTTAAACTAACATGAAAAATTTTTGATAATGAGTTTATATTTAATTTGTAATATTTTCAATTCTTTTTTCATAATAAAAGCAGTATTTTCATGTCTAAGTTTATAATGAATTATGTAATAACATTCTATGTAATTTTCTTGCTGTTAAAATAATTTTTAAATTTCATTCATTAGTTTTAAAATTTCAAAGGAATGAAAAATATCTAACCGATAAATATATACATCAAACTGTTCCCGAAAACGTGCTTCTTTTAAAATTTTATTTTTTTCTAGATACACGATAAAAAATGGACTCACAGTTTCTCAATGGCCATTTCCAAATAATTTTTTTAGCTCTAGAGCCTTAAAGGATTAGGCGAAACAAGAGAAACGCATAAGCCCAATAGTGACAAACTGAGCAAGTAAAAGGAAGTGAGTGATTGTGTGAACTAACTATCAGTATTACTTTGTTTGAAAGTCCTGATAAAAGCTATCTCCTATTTGTCTAACGGAATGCGATTTGTAAATTCTATTTAGGATTAAAGAAGACGTGTTATCGGACGTTAAATTATGTGATTGCAGAGAGTATCTTGATCCTTTTATTTTTGATGGAAATACAATTAAGATATTTTATCAATTAAGATGATTGCAATTAAGATTAACACTAACATGGAATGAAATGATGAAATTTGATAATAGATTAAGACTAAATATTTAATTTATAGAAGTCTGGTTGAAAATACTGTTTTATGGAGAATAAATATAATTTATACTATGAAAGAATATGCTTTAATGTAATAGGAAGAAGCTTAATACCTATAATTAATTCATTGTTAAAGCAGAAACGCATACTTACTCTTATTCAAGAGCCACTAAACCAAGTGCACTTTTATAATTTAAAATGAAGCTAATTGCATTTTTAAAATGACCTATTCATGAACATACTATATTTAAAAAAAAAATACTAATTAATATTATAACAAATTATTTAAAAGCATTATAAATGTAATGCGTAAAGTTAACATCCAAAAAGTTGACTTTGCGTTGTACTCTCAATGTTTTCGTCCTATTTGTAAAATTATAAAGGTATATGTTTTTATCTAGCTATAAAATGAGGTATTTGCATGAGTGAGGGATTTACTTAATTTTTTGACACGTTATGGTTTAAAACTCCCAAATTTCTGATTTTTAAGTTAAAAATGTGTTTTAAATAATTTAAACTCAATTTATTTTTTTCCCAAAACACCAGAAAGGTCACGTGATCAGAAAACGGACTTTTGTTGTATGTGACATCACAACGCACGAAAACCATTGTGTTTAACTGTTTTCACGGGATCCGAAAACGGATATATATTGGATGTGACGTAACAGCGCACAATTTGTGATTCAGAAGTGTTTTCGCGCCCAACAAAAGAACGAAATTTCAAAAATTTATATCTCAGAATCTAGGCTACGAAAATACTTGATGTAAACATTATTTTTCATGTTTTTTCTCTACTATTTCAATAAAATTTAATCTCAAAACGTGAAAATACCTCATTGATTGTTTTTAATCCAAAGTAATTTATTAATACGACTCCAAGAAGCATTTCTATACTTAAGTATGAACAATCGATATTTTAAATGTTAATAGGTTTTTAAATGTAGTGATTTTTATAGATCAACTTGTTATTTTAGGTTGTGAACTTTTTGCAAGCACATGAAGCATAAGGTACCTAAATAAATGACACCAGCAGTTTCAAGGTTACGCACGAAAATACAATATCACAGATCAAAAGCCCTGAAATAGAATAACAAAGCCGTAGAAAGGCGCATAAGCTCTTCAGCTAGAAAGGGTATCTGCTAATCTATTTACAGTTATCAATTCCAGCCCTACCGATTCCCTAATTTAATCGATAGAGGTCGTTGTATCTTCCCTCCTACGGAAAGATGAAAGGGTATCATCACCATTAGGGCTCTGGAGAAAGTTAAGTGGACTTCAATGGATGGAATTCGAATCTTAGAAACGATGAGCTACCCCCTTTTTGTATCCAGTTTGCTCAAAACAGCCTTCTAAATCTATAAGAAACTTTCATTTAACTTCGGTTTAAAATCTTGTTGATTATTTATTTCCAGTCAGGCAATGAAATTGCTATGGCTAACATATAATTATATGGTTTATTTTACTTGTATTGTTTTGTGTTATTTTTATCTTCATTCTACGTCGTCGCTTTTTTTGTCGTTTGCGTAAAAATTTACAGAAGTATTTAACAGGTACTTGGAAAAATACTTTTAAAATACTTCAACACATCATTTTATTGTTTTTATTTACAGCTATAAATGTATAGAAATCAAAATTTAAGAGATAATATTTTTAAAGGATAGCTACTTATATTTTATTTAATCGAAAACATTTGTTTCTCATTTAATTCTCATTTTAAAATAGGTACTCATTAAAAATAAAACTCATAAAAAGAAGCAATGTAATTTAAAAATCATGCGTTCAATGTTAAAAGTATTATTTAAATTTGTTCTAATAATCATGGGATTATATTTTTTCGCATGGAAAAATAAGTAATTATAAAAGCTTTGAAAATTGTTATCAATAAATAAAGCACTACTACATTCATCAGTATATGTGTGTGTGTGTTTTCTCAGAAAATAGAGTGGGGAATCAAATAGTTTGTTTTATTAATTTAAATTTAGTCATTCAAATTGCCATTCTAATTAACTTATTGTTAATAAATATTAATAATATTATAGTAATTGAAACTGTTTTCAAATTTTATTTGGTTTTTAGACTATGATATAAAGTAACAAATTATCAAATACTCTTAAATTTTAAATAAATTAATAATTTTTAAAATAGTTTTATAAATATGTAGGAAAAGGAATTAGATAAAATTTTCGACACGATTCCTCTACATTTTACAACAGCATCAACCACTTTCCAAGTCTAGACAGTTCCCAGCTGTTACTGATATTCCAGACAAACATTTTTTATTTGTAACTCTAGTTAGTATTCAGACTAACACTACACTAAACACTCTATATCGAAATATATAAAGTTGTCAACGTTCTCTTTTTAAAGTATTAATAAAATATCTACGACTTCGACACACGTAATACTTAAAGTGCAGTTTGGATGTACGAAATAAATTTTGGTGTATTAAAATTAATGTGTAGGTACTCCATTTTTGATTTTTGGAAACTTTAAAGGAAATCGATACTTGGTTGGATGTTGACGCTTATATAACTCACCAAACGCCGTAATTCAACACCAAAATATAGTATAGGTTAAGTGTTAAATCATATCAAAAGCTGTAAACATATCCAATGATATAAAACTCTTGAACTATTGAACTCTTGAACTTGAACTATTGAACAAATTGAACAATTTTTCAGACATATTTAAAAACTATCAAATTATTCATTTACAAAAAAATTCTAAAATTTAAATATTTTTATGGTTTTTATAATAACACAAATTATAAAATACCATATCCATGCATATTCGCATAAGTATTTTTTAATTTGATAAAAAGTTAATCCTGTTAATATTTAAATCCTGTTAAGATTTAAGAAGTAAAGTTGAAATTTATCCTCACGTCTATTGTATGAATAAATTACTTTTTCTGTACTGTATTACTGTATGAATAGATATATTTTAAGGTATGAGCATGCTTGATTTATCATAAAAGAATTGCATAAAAAAGAGTAAAGCTGAAGAAATATTTTAAAACCTAATTTTAATTGGGAATAATAGCTAGCCTCATTTTGAAGATTGTATTAAAATTAAACATATTATTTTGTAAAAGTATTACTTTTAAATATTTTTATCATAATTTTGTTTATTGATGTTAAACAGACGATATTTATCATGCAAGTAAAAACTATAATATGAAAGTTGGATCCAAAACAAATGTTTTAATTTTATTTGGTTAAGTTTAAGCATTTTAAAAAGTGTTTAAATATTTAATACTAAACCATTATACGCTTGTATAGATGAATTTAAAATAAACGTAATTGACCTTGGTTCCAAAAAAGTTGAACATAAAAATTGAATAAATACCATTACCTCTGGAAATAAGGTTTATCAAATATTTGTTAAACTTTTCAAAATTCATTTGTTTTATTCAGGAAGTAGAATCATATATAGATGAATGCAGTGTAAACAGAAATTTTAAATCCCCAAAAAATAAACGTTATGAGCTGAAGTGATTAGAACATTTTTTTTTTAGTTTTCAAAGAGGTTTTCTATAAACAGTTTCATGAGGTAAACACTTTTTATTCATTGTATATTTTAATAGCTTCCTCCAGCTGTGCTTAATGATGCAGAAATCAATACGTTTCAGGAAACGATAAAAATGTCATCAGGGAATGAAAACAATTGGTATTGAAACAAGCAATGAAACAGTTCGTATCGTCTTTCCCTGCAATTCTATCTCATTGTGGTAGAAAAAAATGTTTAGCATTCAAACAATCATTGTTTTTTTTTTTTTTGCAGTTCATGATTGCGAAGAAATATTTATACAAAATAATTATTAACTGATGAAAACGTTTAATGACTTTTAATGGTAAATTATTAATACTCTTAAACTGAATACGAGCTATTAAAACCGTGATTGTAAATAAATAATAAAATATGTGAAATTTTATGAAGTTTAGTTTATAATCACAAAAAAAAACTTAAACTATAAAATTACACTTGTTTTTAAATATGTCTTGCTTCTACTGATAAACATTTTTAAATTCCGTATAAAAAAAAATAAAGTTCTATTGGGAATTTTCAAAAACCTTTTTCACTTTAATCATAATTGATAGAGTGTAACTATTCTACCCCACATCATTCTCGTCTGCATTTAATCAAAATATTTTTCTACCAAAATTTTATTCAGTGCTTTTGAACGGTAGCTAGACTCTTGAATAGATGGAGTTTTTATAAAAATAACCTCTTGTATTTTACTTACCATTAGTACAAATCGTTATAGTCTTATTTTAATTTAGATTCATTTCAAAGTAAAAACGACTCAACAGACTTATTTAAATTTTCGGATTTAAAAGCAACACAAAAACCCTAACAAAATAAATTTGAAAAAAAAAAAATAAAAGAAGTAAACATTAAAAATACTTATTGAATGGAGTTGTTATTTTGTATCTATATCTAAACATTAAAAAATTCAAGCATTGCCCTTAACCCTTTCAATCCTAAGGCGCTTGAGATTTATTTAGGATTCAATAGAACATTTGGGGCGGCTAGGTCTGAAATATTAAAAGCTGATGTCAGTAAGAACAAGTATTCCTGGAAAACACTTTCTTTATCAAATCTGTTTATTTATATTCCCAAGAAACGGTCTTTTAAAACCTTTAAAGTGTTAATTTTCCAAGAAATTTCTTCTTTCATACAATACTGACGGTTTCTAAGAACATTCCCTCATGGAGTAAAAAAACTACCTTCTTCTAGATTGTTGTCAGGGTTGCACTGCTGAAATGACATCGCCTTCTCTCTGGCAACTTGCAGCCTCGCTCAGTTTTTGTTGCTTTACTTATTATCGATGCGTCTTATTTGTTGTTATTATTAAGGCTAAGTATTACCTTATGGTTAATACTTAGAAGCTTAAATGCTTAGATAAGTACCTCATTAAACTATATGTTTTGACTGACAGGTTGCATTGACAGTTTTTTCTCCTCTGTTGACTGCTGATATTTAACATGAAGGTTATAAATTATAAAAGCACATAAAAAGAATTAAAGGAAAACAATTTTTGTTAACTATTATATCAATCAAATCAAATTCTTCCCAGGCCTAGTGGCCTATCAGGCGGTGCCCATCTCCTTTTCATTAGCCTTTGGGTCTGGAGTGCTAATTACTTAGCTTGCGTCCAGGTCGAGTGTCTAGCCCTACGCTGGACCCCCAGTTGATTCCCCAAGAGAGCTTGGTGCTCATTTTATCGACCCAGGAGGGATGAAGGGCTGAGTTGACCCATTAACTATTATATTAATTTCCTAAAAAATGAACTTAAAATCACATTAAAGTAGAAAGTTGCTTGAACCGTTTCGTTAGTTTTCTAGTCTGATTTTAGATTTCATTATTTTCCTAAATCTACTCATCGAAGATTCTTCATTCCAAACTGATGATAAAGTACAAGATGTATTATCCAGAAAAGAACCACGGTTGCCATGGAAGCACAACCGTTATTTTTTATCTTGAGCGGTAACTATACCCTCGACAATTTTTATCACAAAATGTTTGCGCATAGTTACTGCGGAAGTCTGTCTTGTGTCTTATGAGCTGAAATTGGATATATTACACCGGGTAAAGAAAAACCTCAAAGACGCACCGTGTTATTGTTGGTGCATTAAGTTTATTGCATGATAGTAACGACTTTTCAAAATTTATTGAAGGTAGATTTCAAAATGAACAAAAACAAGATGGATGGCTTAGTAAAATGAGAAAAGAAATCTTAGTATTTTAGGAAAGAAATATTTTGAATAAGAAAGAATGAAATTGTTTTTGTGGAAGGAAACTCGCCAAAAACTTATTTGGTAAAGTATAATATTCACTAAAATTCCTTATTTTTATTTGACGGTAAATGTTTTTGGGAAATAAATAAACACTGCTGATGAACATTAACTCAAAAAAGCTTAAATTTAAAAACACTGAAGGTCTCAAGGCGAAATTGTTTTCATTAAGAATCATTAAAATTTTCTGTTATAAAAAAGTAATAATTTTGAAAACATCTAAAGATCACATGACAAAATGGTTTTCATTTAGAGTTATAGAAATTTTCTGCTATAAATTAGTTTTTTCAAAACTTGCTAGCACGATATTCAATCTTATCCAAAAAAAAAAAAAAATATACTACATTTTATTCTTGAATAGATTATAAGATCTTTTATAACTAAGATAAATAATCTCTTTTAACTTATCATTAAACTTGTTGTTTTTATATACATTTTATAATATCTATGTTTCTGGAAATTGAGAAAAATAACTTAATACGATTTTTCTGAATAAATGCGTAGTAAACAAAAAAAATAAATCCATCTCCATTCTGAATCCATTAACAGTTATTCACTTCAACTGATTAGAAAGACATTAAATTCAAACTTTTTTTTCTACAAATGATTAATTAATCACACTAGTTTCCACACCAAAAAGATCTCCCTTGGATGGATTTTATCTCGAAACTGAGTCTTGTTAACGCGAAAAATATTAAGTTTAAAACCCAGTGATGAACCAGGACTTTATTGCTGTCTCCGGTTCTGACTAGATTATAAAGTAGACCGTAAGGAAACGTCCGTTAAAGAATCCATTATTCCTAAATTTATCACGACAGCACGTGGTTCTGACACCTTCGAAAAGTGAGCCTGAATTTGCTCATTTCGGAAGACGCTGAAAATTTATTTCGAAGAGCTCTCAAGTTCTATTACTTTTGGTTTATGTTTAGGAAAACGGGATTACGTAGGGGTTTTTTTTTGCACTTTCAGTTTTTTTTTTCATTTGATAAAGTGTTGTTTGTTTTGTATGGATGATTTTTTTGGAAGAGTTTTCAATGTTTTTGAAAAGGGGATTTCACTGTGGGGCCATTAATTTGTAATTGGGATGGACATCTTGAAATAATACAAATATACATACAAAAATATTAGTTTATTGTAAATAATTTATGTATGATTCCTTAACGCATTTTTATAGTACATTTTTTCTAGAGAAAACAATTTTCTTATACTGATATAAATTATGAATCATTGCATGGTTGTTTTTATCTTATTTTTCTAATATTGAAAGCTTAATAAAATACTTAAATTCCAGTCAAACAGTTTCAAGGAAAACTTGATTAGGAAATAAAAGACCAGATTATGTTTATTTATGGCAAAAAAATCAACTCAATACTTCTACTGTAAATATTATTATTGTCTGGAAGAACATTTTTAGATTTTAAAATAACATCAAAAAATGTCTTCAATTATTTTCTGTTAACCTTTCTTTAACCTTTGTTTGATTATCTAGTCGTTAGCAATGTCTAAGAGTGTTTAGTGAAAAAAAAAATGGGTTACTTGAAACATATGTAGTAAACCTTTCTATTAATAATAAAAAAATAATTACCCTCCAACTCGTATAGAGGCTTCTACAAAAAATATGAAAATTAACTTTTGAAATGTTAAAATAAACCTTCAAACTTTAAAATAACTCTATTATTATAAACAGTAAGTAAACAAAAATATTTGCAATGATGCAGATTAAAAAATTATGCATATTAACATTTTGCTCTACTACACAAGTATAAATAATGCACATGAAAAGAATTTGTAAAACTAATAAATTATGCTATAAAATATTTTTTTAAATGTTAAAATTGTAATTTAAGTCAGACATACCAAATTTTCAAACAGCCTGTCAGGAGCACTCAAATAAGACTTTAATTCACAATGAAACTGAAAATTAAATATTTTTTTTACTTTTGTTTCTGATACTTTTATTTGACTGCTTTTATTACTTTTGCTTTACTGATACAGAACAAATCATTCTTAACTTTTATGTTATGTTTTAAAGTTAATCATTGTTAACTTTTGAAATGTTTAAAAAATGTATTTAAATAATCACATTTAAAACTATCAAACTGAAATAAACCTTTTACCCAGCAATGTATGATGCCGAATGGGTTAATTTAGCCACTGATAATACACCATCTATTACTCGTATGTTTCTCCTTCATATAATATATATCCCAAGAGTAACTCCCCAAGGCGGGGCAAAAAGATATCGGCTTATTTTCTCCTCAATAGAGACCAGAGGCTAAAATCAATCGATGGACACAGGCGGGTGGAGAGGTCATACGGCACTAACGCATTTCCGGTCTTTCCTTGACCTTGTGCCACCCCCATTACTCCCCTATTTTTCTCCCTCCCCCCTCCTCTTGCGCTTCCTCTACAGGGTGATCTCCGCCGATGATTGTCGCATGCTCGATTGAATTACGCATGCGCTAAGTGGACACAGCTGGACAGGTCACGGTTTTGGGAGCAGTGGTCGGATGCTTTGATCTGCAATCAGATGCTGGGGAGGAGGGGACCCGGTTTGTAGGAAATTGAAGAGGAGTATTGGATTGGGGAAAAGTGAAGATTAAACAGAGTTGAGATTTTGTTAGGTTATGCTATGAGTAGAATTTGAGTTTAAAGTTTTTTTTTGCCATTGAATTGTATAGTTGGATTTTTCGTAAGAACATAGAAGGAATGTTTATGATTTTCTAACAAATTCAATTATGTCAATTAGCATATATTACAGGAAAGTAGAACAGAAATGTACAACGTCAAATATACTAATATGGGAAAGGCGGTCAGTGTTATAAAATCCTGCGAATTTGAAAAATCGGAAGTTAAGCAAATTTCAATCGATGAAACTTTACAATTTTATTTCGATACATGCTTTAAGCTACGAATTCATACATTACACTCTTTTAGTTAACAACACTTACATAAATCGTTTTAAGCTAATAAAATTTCCCTTTATTACATTTTTTTAGAATTTGAAATAATTTTAAATTTTAAGTACTTACAATTATCATGTTTCTTCTTTATTCCATAAACATAGTGGTCAAGATCATGAATTCTGTGTTTTGAATAGTTTTTGATACTTAATTTTTACACACTTTTTATGTCTTATTTAATGGGGAGAATCAAAAGGAAACTGGATAGAGAGTAATTTGTAAACATGCTTTGAATATTAACGGCTGTATTCTCCGCTAGCCTAACCGGCAGTCAAACTTCTGATTGGTAGTTAAAGAAGAAAAAAAACTAGTTTTCCTCTAATCAGAGGTTTGACTCCCGGTTAACTGCCGGTCAGGTTGGCGGTGAGTACCGCCGTTAATAAAAACTCCACACAGCTTTACACCAGTTTACCCTGAACTCTGTCAACTAAACCCTCACAATCACTTTAACCAGTAAATATATCCCCCAAAAAATACCCACACTTCGTTTCTCGATACCATTCCCTAATGCAGCCAAACTGCCTATCCGACAGAAAACCCAGGAAGACGGCACTTTTTCAAAAAAAAAAAATAGTAGAAAAGCACTCTCTCCATTGTAATAAATGCCCCGGTCGGCGAGCAGCAGGGGGACATAAATAAATGAAAATAAAAAAATTCCAAAACAAAAACGGGAAACAGGCAGAATCAAAAGTAACTTTCCAGGATGATGAAGGCCAACGGCTATCAAAGTGATTTATAGCGCTTTCTGGATACCGGTGAAGGAATGCCGGTCCCGGTTTGGAGACACCTATCAATTTATTGGCCAGAACGGAAGTCGTATTGGGTTAAAGGCCGGGCTTAAATGCAAGCAGATAAAACCGAGGTTTTTGTCCCTCGGTCTGGGGGACTCATCGGAATGAAATTCTGTTGTTCGAATTAGGCGGTAATGGGAGGTGGAACTGCAGCGGAAATGGGGTGGTGATTGCAGTGGAAGGGTTGAGGGATGCCGTTGGGTTTAATTTTGGCTCGTTTATGGCTTGGTATTTGCTGGTAGGTTTCGTCGTTTGTTTGATGATGTTAGGCCAAATTGAAGCGTTCTTTGATTTTTATCTAATTGGATGTTGTCTGCTTAGACGGGTTTAGGATTTTAAGACGAATGCACCCTAATACTATATTGATCAAAATGGTAAATAAAAATAGGCAGTCAATGCACAAATAATCTTACCCATGTCTAGGCTTATTAATATACTAAAACTGGGGTACTTTTTAATACAAGAATGATCCTTTGGATACAGGATTCTAAGAAGTTTTATTGTATTGTATATTTTAAATCCTGATTTAAAATTTACCGCAAAATTTTTGAACGAGGCATTTAAAACCATCTTCAGGCGAATTTATTTTAAGTTTTAAACATCGTGGATTTTTTTAAAATTTTGGTTTCATACTTTTTTTCAAAAAACTGTTGGTGTCTGAAGGAACATATAATAATTAATAGTATTGAGTTCCATTAGAAAAATTCTGCTATTATTAAAAACAGTGATTCGTTTTTAAATTGGTATGGATTGACTTTACGAAGGTTGTTTTCTTTTTCAATTTCACAATCCTTATAAAATAAAATCATTATTCAAACATTCATACACCAAGAAAAGAAAAGAGAACAACGACCATAAGAAATAGAATATAATACCCAAAGGAACCAAAGCTCGTCCATAAGTAGACATATTTCCATGAAGTGTAAGGATAAGATTTATATTATAGGTACAGTAATAATATTTTTTAGAATACAAAACTACGTTATTTTATTTAATTAGATATTTATTATAATAGAAATGTAATATACTGCTTACCCGGATTTTTTTTCCAGAGTATTATACTTATTATTTTTTCAATGCTAAAATAAGAATATATTTAAAGTTTTGGATCTTAGGAGTCACAATGATATTTCATTAAAAATCATTTAAACAGAAACACAAAACATTTGAAGTTGGCAGCCACTGCTTCCCACAATGTTGAAAAAAGGCGGCTCTTTGAATGAAACAAATTCACATCTGTGACTCATGACATTCATGAAAGAAAATATTCCTTTGTCACTTTGAAAATTCAAAGCTCCAACAAAAGGATCCGCCAATGTGGCGCAGCTAAAATTTGACGAAGGGAGGATTCAAAGCATTGTCACATCAAGAGAAGAATACAATTTCAGAAATGCAGGCTCTGTGTCTTCTAAAAAAACGAATAAAAAACAGGGATAACATAGGATTTGCCCCAATTTGTTTTGGAACCTTGTGGCTCATTCTTGGATTGATCCATTCGTTTTAAAACTCTACTAAAAAGAAAATCCCTTTTCCTTTAGCAATGTTTTATGAATACAATCCTGTGGGTGTGTATAGTTAATTTTTTAAGACTATGTTCTTTCTGTTTAAATGCCTCAACGTGGGGTTTGAATGGAATTTTTTGAATTTTTTTCTAAATCTTTCAAAAGTTTATTGAGAGTATATAAATACATATTGAATTTGTGAATAAATAACACATTTTAACAATATTATAACTCTAAATAAATCATTACTCTGTTAACGTTAATGGCTTTAAAAATTACGAGCAATCCTGGCAAGAAAGGAAAAACGTTTAAATACGAAGGCTTTTAATACAACTGGAATAAATCGGATAAAAACTGTCCAGGCTCATAAGCTGTAGTCTATGGTTAAAATTGAAATTAAAACCAGACATTTTGTATATTTCTTCGGTACACATTTAATACTGATTATGAACACTTGAAGACGACTTGATCAACGATAGGCTGATGATGTCTATCGAAAAAAAAGGCAATTAGTTTTAATTTAAATTTCAACGCCTAAAATATAAAAGACCAATACGTTATTTCTTATAGATCTACCTCCTTTGGTGCACCTCAGGCAACATCTTAGAACGGAAAAATAATATTCTTCTAAGGGAAGCGATCTTCTTTTAATCATACAATTAAAAATAAAAAAAATTGTTTTTTTACTAAGTTCATTGCAATAGGATCATAAGCTACCTCTTTTTTACTAAGGAATTAGCTAATTTGAATTATTACCAAATGCAATAAGTGTTGAAACTACTACTTATATGTATGAAGTAAAATATATCAAGTTCATTGTAAAATCCAAGTCACCTGTTTGGAAAATTGGGTTTCAAAACTACAAAATCAATTGTAGAGAACGACTTCAAAACAATTCCCAAACACTAATGGATTCTACAAGAGTAATAACACAACTAGACTTAAACATATAAAAGTTAATACTTCACTAGACTTAGGTCTGCACCATTTCTTTAAGAATGAAACTGCATTGGTGTAACTAAACATTAAAACATTTTCAAAATATTCTCAAAGGAGACGAATACGAGAATCCTTCGCAACTGGATATGATGGTCTTGTTTTATCAGTGATCTACTTTGAACTAGAATCCATAAGGAAAATTGAATTTCAAAGGTTCTCGTTTGCAAACAAACGCAGGACTTTCAATGAGCTTTCTTATCGTAGAATGGCTATGCCATTACCGATATTTACCCATATGTTCTAACAGCCTGGAATCCGTTTTAGCAAGCTTAGAAAATATAGAAATTTGTTTGCCTTAGATTTCTGTTTCGTTTGTAAATGTTGTTTCGAAAGAGTTTAAACACACGGCCCTGATGTTTATGGATTGAATTACGAAACCGAAATCTTCCCTTTCAAGTTGAAGCTTTTAGATTTAAAGAGATTAATAATATTATTTATGTATGTATTCTGATTGAAACTTCTGAACATTTCATTGCTTTATCAAACGACGTTCTTTACCTAACATTTGAAAAATATTCTACCTGATATACATACTTTTTATGTGGAGTACATTTTTTTGCAAAAATACTTTCTGTCATCATCAGAGTAGATTGGTTGATGAATATTTCATTATTTCATTTCAAATAAATGTTTTCAAAAATACATTCATTTATTATTTTTAAATACCTAGTCTCTCAATTCTAAAAACGTTTTTTGGAAAAATGTTTTCAATTACTGATCCATATAACACATTCTTGCTATCAAACTGTTCCGATTCTTTTAAGGATATGCAAAAAGCCATTAGATTTTCTAAACAAATTCTAAATTTTAAAATATTTCTTTCTTTAGATTACGGATAAGGTCGCAGTTGCAAAGCAAGTACTGCCAAATAACTTATTATGCAACCAATCACAACGACTAATTGACGCCATATTTTATGATGAAATAACTTAATTTTTTGCTTTAAAAATGTTCTTTAAAATACTTTCCAAAAGAAATATATATTTCAAAGACTAATAAAAGTGTTATAGAAACTTTCAAAGATACTATTTAATTCTAGAATTTCACACATTTGGGGATTTTAGTCTGATAACCAAAATCAATTGTTTGTAAATATTGAGTATCTTGTAAGCTTCGCCTCTCATTATTTTCAAAGGCTTAAAAGATATTGGTTAAAAATTATGGATTGAAACAAAAATATCAATGGTAAAACACTGGTGTATTAACGAGTTACTAGGAATAATATAAAATTTAAAAGATTCATTGGTGTACGTTTTTTTAGAATGTTGATTAAGAATAGTTATTATTAAACTTACTGGATATTTTTAAGGCAAGCATTTTGAAAATTATCGATAAGTTTGAAAAAAAAAATATTTTAACATTTAAGAGGGTGTTATTCATGGAGATTCACTGTGACGTATTTTTGGAAAGTTGGTTTACGTTTATGCTGCTTATTGTTTGTATGAATGCTTTATAAAGTGAGTAATTCACTAATTCACTGATGTGCAGGGTTTTGTGAGGATTGCGAAGCGATCCGAAAGGTCCTTCGTAAGTGATCCGTAAGGGACCTTCGTAAGTTCCGTAGTGATCAGGGGGCAATTCCTCCCTAGTTATAAAAATAAATAGGATCAAGATACAGGATTTCAAAGTATTGATAAAAATTTATATTTTAATTAGTATTTAAACCTTACCTTTCAATGTAAATATTTTTAACAAAATGGAATGTATACATTTTTTTTAAATTAAAAATTTGATATCACTTAATATATTCATATTAGTAATTCTCTCCCAAGTTAAAATTTCTTACACTTGAAAAAATATGTAATCAGATGTCTTACACAATATTTTTTTAAGAATAAATGATAATATATTATTGGCGGTATCGGTAAAAATGTGTATAGTATAAATTTCTTCAACTATCAGGCCTAGTTAAATTAATTTCCTTCCGAAAATGGAAGTGATTGAACACCTGTCATGGGGCAGAACTATACGTGATTAATGATATTTGGAAGTGCCCCAGATTAATGGTGATCTGTTGCTTTGGGTATCACTTGGATAAACAAGCCGATGTGTTCTACGATTTTAGATACATGGGAATGAATGGTTTTGGATAACGTTCTTGATTAGACAACGTAATATTTAAAAGCTGCAGGAAAATCCATACAACAAAAGCGAAGTAGCTGTTTAAATATTAAAAATTCTACCTAAGCCAACGTAATAAATTTTGAATGCATTTAAAAATATATGTGATGTTTGTTTCAATAATTATTTGAAGATTATAATAATTTGATACAATGATATGATTTATTTGTGCGATTTAAGTCAACATAATGTAAGAACGCGACCTAATTAGTTAAATCTGAATAACTATTTATACAATTTAAAATATTTAAAACTAAAACTTTTTTTGACAGTACCAAAATATGTCATGTTTATTTTAAAGTTGAACTTAAAAGGATTTTTATTAGTTTAAGTACGCAACTAATAAAATAGTTAGAGCGTTATCCTATCCATAAATTATAAACATTATTTTAATTTTACTTTAAAGTTTAAATTAACTAAATTATGATATAATTGAGCTGGAATAAGAAAATAATTAAGAAACACCACATTAGTATTCTATCCTTTACTGTATCTACACATTTACTATTTTACTGAATTTTTTAACCACTTATAATTTGCATGTGTATTGGTTTTAAACTAGAAACATTTTATCAAAAATCTGCCAGACAAAATATTTACCTAAGTACTTGGATTTGAGGTTCTGATGGCAATTTATAATGCAGACATGAAAAAGGTCATCCCCGGTCGTTGCATCAAAATGCTTTCCCTTTGTATTGTTAAAAGACTTTCCCGGTATAATCTGCATAGATCATCAGTGGAAATAGTTTAAACCATCAATTCAAATGGAATGTTGAGTTTCTTTCCTATTCAGTTCAAAAACTTTCTCTCGGCATTTTTTTGTTCCGAAACTTTAGTAAAAAAGTACTACAAAGCATAAAAGTATTTTTGAAAAAATTTGTGAAGGAGAGAGAATGTTTAAAGGTAAGTTTTAGTAGTCTTATTCTTAAATGTTTACACGTAAAATATTTGTGTACTTTCCTATTTTAACTGATGATCAGTGATTATTTGAATTATTTTTTATTCAGGAAAATATGAATGCAATTATAAAATTTTAATTCCTTTTCAAATTATTAAATGTAAAAAAAATAACAATTATAATATGTTTTTGAGAAAATTCATCTTCTGTATTTAATCTCTCTATATATAATGAAGGTGTCCCTGGGTTCCTGGGTTCCTGCCTGCCTGGGTTTGTCCGGAACAGATTTGGCTCAATTTCTCCAAAACTACCCGTCCGAATCGAACCAAACTTGGTACACATACGTATGGGGACGGGGGAAAGACAATGACATCATTTCCAAACTTCTAAAACCACCCCTTCACCCCCTTTTAGGCCTTTTTGTAAAAATCGCCTTACTTCTCCACTAAAGAAGATCTGTTTAACTCGCATTGTTGCAAATAATACAACAAAAACAATTTTAAACATAAAACAAAGTATTTAAAGATAAAACTTGGCTAAAATTGTTTTAAAAAGGTTATTAATAATTTAAAAAATTAAAAACGGCCCTTATAAAAAACTTTATAACAGTATTTTCTTATTAAAAACTTCATTTTCCATGAAACTTTAAGTTGAAATAGAAAGTTTTAAGAATTAGACTGGTTAAAGTAAAGATTACAT
This sequence comes from Tetragnatha montana, assembly GCA_963680715.1. NCBI lineage: Eukaryota > Metazoa > Arthropoda > Arachnida > Araneae > Tetragnathidae > Tetragnatha > Tetragnatha montana. Next base: position 1,808,367 of record OY796681.1, read on the forward strand.
CATGCAGTTTTTTTAGAAAGTTGATGATAGAAACACTAGATCAATTTGTTATTTAACCTTATAATTTGTTTCTTTGGTGTAGTTTAACGGGATTTTTTTTTTCAATTTAAACAGGGGGTATTTACAAATTTTGGGATTTCAAAAGTCTGTAATAATTTTAATGGATTTTTTTTCACTTAGAATGGATAAATGGGTAACTGTCGTAATTAAATGTGCAACACCGGAACTGGATGGTTAGGTTAGATTTACACAGTTGGAACCGGGAGGGAAAAGGCACAGGGAGCACGGTGATGAAAATGCACCGGGAACACCGAGATGAAAAGGCACCGGGGACACCAAGATGAAAAAGGCACCGGGATATGAAAAAATACTGGGAACACCGGGATATGAAAAACTACCAGGATGATTGGTAATTATGGTTACAGAAAATTAGGCATGTAACTTGAGAAAATTTTAATAAATTGATACACTCCACCCGTGCAAGGCCGGGCATATCAGCTAGTATTAAATAAGATTGATGCATTATTGAAATTAATGTTAATTTCTTAGGACAACACACGTATTTAAGTACACAATATTTTTTAAAAAATGTACACAATTTTCAATCTAAGAATTACAAACTTAGTTTTGGGTGGTTAAATTACCTGATGTTAGATCATGCTATAATTTACCTTTTTAAAAACCTAGAACACCCGAGATGTTATGCTGTGGAGAATATGGGGATGTTAAGAAATAAGTGGTTAAAAACAAGCATTGTATATTCAGATTACTTTGAAATTATTTGAAATACCTGAGTAGTTTAAACTAGTAACGTATCCAACATACCCAGATATTTTCGGTCAAATAATAAATTAGGCTGAGTGTGAAATACCATGCAAGTCTATTGCATTTTAGATAATGCAATTCTTAGTCACCGCCAGAAAATAACATATTACACGGGTTTTCATTTCATATTACATTGTTATTTTTTACTAGATAAACAGATCTAGAGTTACATTTGTGACTCTTATAGCATTTCTCATTCCAACCCGCATTTGAGTATTTTTTACATACACCTTTCTCTCTTAAATCTTTCACTATAAATATAATATTACTATCTGGAATGCTCTATTTATATAGCTGTCAAATATTATATACACTGGTGCAATCGCCATATCGTATTTGAACAAATGAAATTGCATCTTTCTTATTCTTTAAAGTATCATCCACAAAACACAGAAACAAAGCCAATGTATGGAAATTTCGTAACCCGGGCTCGTATGTTCGATATAAGACATCCATATACATCCTTAGCGGAGACAGCTCCACATGTGCTCGCGGTGTATAATTCACATCACAGAATCCCATGTTGCGACGAACCCTACGAAGATTCCCCAACTGATGACTGCGTATTTCAACCCCAGCATTCATGGGTGCAATCATTTTCGCATTTCAGACACGACTGCGAAATTTCGAGACGGATACTTCTTTCGGAGGCTTCTTTCTTCAGTTTCCGTTTCTTTTTATTCTCCACATTATAACGTTGTAGAAGTGGAAGAAATGAAAGAAAAGTAGGAATCTGGTACGTGACATGGTACTGTAGTATTCTTGAGGGGTTTCTTCACTTTTAGGTTCATTCTTTTTAGGGGAGTTTATTTTTTCTTATTTTGGTTTGATCTTGCATCATAAGTACGAGGATAACGTTCATAATATCTAAAGTTAGAATAACATATTTGAATTTTTTAGCATTAAATTGACTTTTTTTTTAAATATACTAGTAATATGACAGTAAAATACATCAAATATATAAGTGTTCCAAGAGAAAATATTCCTCAAAAGAATTATCGGATATAAGGTGTTTTCATATCAGGTTTTACCCAAAAAAATTTTAAATGTTTAATTTAAGAATACAAAAAAAACTATTTAAAATATGTAACTATTTTATTATTTATTTATTTATTTAACTATTATATATTTAAAGTATAAAATATTTATTATATACGACAGTTAACTTACCATGAAAGAAAAACCAGACAAAAATTTTATTGAAATGAAATCAATATTCGAAATATTTTTCTTTCTACTTGAGTTTAAGAAAGAATACCATAACTCACTAAAGAAAATTCTAAAGAAACAAACATTGTGCTAGAAGAAATTAATTAATGCCTGTTATCCAATCATAATACAACATTAGAATTGAACGATCAAAAACAATAATTTAAATGTTATTATGAAATAAATAGTGTTTTTAGAAAGATGCTAAGGATTTTATGTATTCGATTTTTTTACAAACTTGACGTGAATTCTGCGCTTTTTTAAAAGTTACATTAGTTCAAAGTGTTCAAAAGAAATATATTTAAAAACTGTAATGAATGTATTTTTTTTTCTTTCATACTAATGAAGATTGTATAATATTATAAAAATCCTTTATAGTTTTACTGTATTCGAAACCTTAAGAAATCACCAACTTTTTTTCAGCAAAACAAAAATTTAAATTAAATGAATAATTATCCCCTTCCATTAATTTTAATTTTGACCTAACTGGCATAATACTAAATCAACAGTTAACAAGGAATTAAAATAAACACTCAGCTCAAACATTTTCCCCACTCACACTTCCTTATAAAAAATCCCTCCTCGAAAAAAACCAACCTATTTTTATATTTTCCACAAGTCTGAGTCTGCCTGCTTGCTTTCCGTCCGCAGTAATTTTTCCACGGACGTAATTCCTCTCTTCCATTGTTTCTGGAGGAAGCGGGGTCACTCGCTTTTTTTAACACAGCGGGGCACTGACTAGATCAGCGAATCTTAAACTTTGTTAGATCATGGTCGTCTCCCTCCAATTTGTTCTTCCTTCCCCGCACGGTGTCCCTTTTCCTTTATTCCGCCGGAGAAGAAGGAAAAAAACTGGAGAAGAAGAGGAGTTATCCGCTTTATTTCTATCGGGTTCTTTCTGTGTGTGATTTGATGCTTCTTCAGCAAGAAACTCTTGCGTGGAGTTTTATGGAATTGGATAAACATTATGCTGAGGGCACTTGGGTGTTTTTCTTCTGCGCCGTTTCTCCCGATAATGAAAACGAAATGGGAATGGGGGAGGGGGTTTGTTTTTAAGGGATGGTGGGGGTTTATTGGTCAGGGTGTTCCGTTAATCAACGCTGTTTTATGCAAGGGAATAAAGTGGGATTTCAGGAGATCCTAACACTGCATTTGGAATCCAGTGTTAAATTTGGAAGGAGCGTTTTTTTTTTTCGAAATCCAATAGAAAAATAAATTGTTTGATTTAAAAATTGATTATCTGGCTGTTCTCTGAAATAAAAACAAGGATATGTTTAGTCTTTGGACATTCTCGAGGAACGGATGGTTTTATAATAATACTTAAACGCCATTTTTTAAGATTTAACCTATTCTCTAAAACTATGATTGACCATTTTTCACTAAGAGGTCACTTCATCATTATTAATGCATTTTTTTTTACGATTCAACGTATTCTCGAAAACCATGATCGACCATTATTTTCTAAGAGGTCATTTTCATCATGATTGATGCAGATTTGTTTCTTTTACATCAAGTTAATTCCCCCATAATTCACTGTACTTAAAAATATCACTATCAAACAATCTAAAATGTGAAGCAAACCCTTGTCAAATTGCAGCGTATAAATTTGACATCATTAAGTTGTTTTTTTCTCAAACGAAAAAGATTCTGATGAAATAAGGGAGTTGCGTATCGGTTATTTTGAAGCTTGTAAACGGTCGTATTCACCAATAACCTGTCCAAAGATGGTCCACCAGTCAAACTTGAACTCATTAGTGGAAGAAGAAAAGCTAGTTTTACGCCAATCACAGATTTAACTCCCCGTTAACCTTCCATAAGGTTAGCGGTTAATACGGCCGTAAGAGAGTTGGTTTACAAATACTATGAAAAAGGTTTGTATATGCATTGTTTTTTTTTTTTTTTAATTTTAAGAAATGATAGAGTCATATGCATTGTATAGTAGATACCCCATTTGTTTACAATCTTTTTCAATCATTTCTTTCTTCCAAAATGTTAAAATACAAATCCCTTTACAGAATTAATTAATTCGCTGTATTCATCCCTTCACTTCAATCATCATCATCTCAACACACATAAAAAAATACATTAGTGTCCTGCATAATTAATACATCTCCGAAACACTAAAATCCATCCCTCCCCGCTCGAAATCAGACACTGGAATCTCCCCTCCCGGGCGGAAAATTGAACCCAATCATTCCCGAAATATTGCAACGGCATAAAAATGAGCCAGGAGAAAATGATTCCTATCGCCAGATAACAAAAAAAAAAACGAACACCCAACTAACAAGAAAGAAGGGGAAGCGGCACATAGAGAACACATTCGAAGGGGAATAATGACTCTGTCATTATGGCAAAACGACGTTTAGCGCGAGGGCTCGAATTTAGGAGCGGCCATATTTTTTCGAGGTCCAATCGATGCCTCTTTAAAATTTGGCAGCGATAAATTCCGGACAGTAGCGCTAATGGCCGATGCCGTGTGCAGATAGGCAACAGGGCCCCCCGGCACCAAATGAAGGAATTTATGGCTTAAGAAACGGCCGCCTGCTGTAAAAAGCGGTATTTCTCTGTGGGAGGTGTAAAATAACGTTTGATGTGCTGGGCTTATCAGTGTTGGGTAGGATGTTGTATGCAGATGAGTTGGCGGAGGATCTTTTATCTGCGTGGGCTTTGAGAGAATAGTGTTGTCTTGAGTGTAGGAAGGGTTTCAGATGCTATTGTAGAGACTGGTGGTACAGCGAGCTAATTTCAATGTAAAGGTTTTAGAGTTAGTTCGTTATCGCTGCAAGCGCTTCAATTGTACACTGTAAATTTGTGAAACGCTTTTGCGAAACTATATAAACACACTAATGAAAACTTCTGCTCTACAATTTTGTTGTGTGAGTGTGAGAAAAATATAGTTTTGTAAAAATTATTCTGAAAATTATAGAGAAGTAGAAACTGTGTTCTTACAGTGATAATTTAAGAACTTAAGAACAAATTAATTTAAATAATTAATTTAAGAACAAATTTAAGAACTTCAAATTCTGAACTTATTTAAAAAAACTATATTTAGAAGGCATTTCTAATACTTTTCAAATATATTCATAACACTCAAAACACAATAAAGTGTTGACGTGTTCTACTTGACAACACAACTAAAGTGTTGTTAATGTGAAAACAAATAATTGTTATTAATGTGTTAGTGTTGTGCTTATTTTCGTGTGTAGTGTTAGAAGAGTATTCAAAGATGCATTTTTTTACATTGACATGAGTTGGAAAGGAACTTCTTGAGTTGTTATCCATCATTGATGCTAATTTTGTACAACAAGCAGAATTATTTATTTTTCAGGCCTGTTTACTTTCAGAGTTATATTGCAAATACATATTCAGCATATGTCATATCTTTAAAGAAAACACACTATTATAAAAAAGATCATTCACAAAGTAAAATTATCCATTAGAAATTCTAAAGAAAAGGTATTTTATTCGTTTATTTCGCTAAAATTTATTCCTATCGATCCTTAAAGATTGTCCATTATAACTCAGGCTAGTTTTGCTTATTTTGTGCAAAATAACTTTGATGTGACAAGGTGTAAAATTCTGTAGTCACTACAGTCCTTCTATAGCCATTTATAATTCTATTGTCACAGAATAGAATAAAATAGAAACTATAAAGTGACACTTTAGAGCTAATAATTGAAAGTGTGTCGGGGATATCCTAACTATTTGACATTTCTTTTGTTTTTAAATCATAGTTTTTAATAAAATTACATGAATTCTTAGTATATTTTAATTACTCTTCAAAACTCCAAGTTCATTCGATAGATTATCTTAAAATAAGTATTTTTACTAACACATATTCTGATCATATATCATGGATTTCTGCTATCTGATCTCAAGCTCATAAAATAGAAGCCTTAATGGGAAACATCACTATACGATTTAAAAAAAAAAACGCAAAAAAAAACTGTCATACAAATAAAAATATTTTATTAAGTGTTCATTTTCCTACACCTAACTCAATTTTTAAAAAGCAGTGTGAGGTTACTAAAAATCTATTTTATCAAGATGCAGATAACATTGTATTCAGGGCTTAAATTTAAGTCACATCCTAGCAGGGTTGTTACGTTTAAAACACTTTGTTTAAAACACTTGTTTTAAACATGTTTAAAACAAAGCAAAAAAAACATTGTTTAAAACACATGTACTTTTTTAATAATTCTTTTTTCTATGAACAGATGGCATTAGAATATAAAACTTAGTATTTACTTTCAACTGTTTTATTTGATTTTTATCTAGAAAGTTATTTAATAAAAAATACAAATAAAATTGTTTAAAAATCATATTTTTTATAATTGACCTGTTCTTTATGTTTTATTTTAATATTTTAAACGAACAATGCTGCTAATGTCGTCAAAATACCCAATGAACTGAAAAGCACTGAAATGAATATGAATATAATAACTTATAAATGTTTAGCTCTTATCTTAAACCTTTTAGCAAATTATATTTACATTTCTAATGTTAAAGCAAAGCTGAAGTTGTTGACATAGTATCATATTTCCAAAACAATCATTTTACTTCAGCCAAGCTCAAAGAAACAGGTGCTAAAAAGCTCAAGATGCCATTTGATGCCAGGGATAGCTTTGTTAATCCATTTTCAATTTTAAAAACTTAATTTAATTTTTTAAAATCCTGGAAGTTTTTTTAGAATTTCTGTGTCGTGGGTAAAAAAAACAAATAAAACGTTTTAAACAAAAAAAAACACGTTTAAAACAAATAAAACACGTTTTTTGTATTTTTTAGAAAAAAAACATGTTTTTTTCCAACCCTGCATCCTAGTCTCTGAATAACATGCCTAAGGCAATAGAATTCAAACTAATCTCACAAACTCAAAAACAACACTTCCTCCCACACATAAACAAAATCTGTTAAAACCACTCAAAAATTATTATTCCCAACAACTTTAAATTTTGCACCCCATCCAAACACCTACCCACGCTCTCACCTCTTCGGCATATACCCGCGCTCTATAATTACTCTATGCATTAACTGGCACGTTGTCTGTTTTATTGACCTCCCTTCCCGAATACTGAAGCAGCTCTAATCAATGGGACCGGCATGCTCGCTCTTGCGGTTTCGACCGAAAACCCGTGGATATTTCATTAGAGAGGGGTTTTGGGGGGAAATCTTTTTGATGAATGATCCTCCGTTTTGAAACAAGTATAAGAGCTTCGAGTTAATGGAATGCCCTAGTTTTAGACAAAGGTGGGTTTTATAAATCTGGAATAATTTGTTTTCTGTCTGATTGGGGGATTTTTGGAGAGGAGTTTATAATGTGTGGAAAATGAAAATATAGGATTGGGTGTAATATCGAATTGTGGGTAAAGTCCAGTTATGTTCATTTTACCGACCAATTATCTTTATAATGAACTAGAAAAAATACATATTAAAATAATATTTAAAAAGCTTTGAAGTTAAAGCGGGTGTTCTTTTAAATATAGACTTGGACAGAACAGGCATGATTAAGTTTTTCCTAACACACATTATTTTGCACATTCAACATCTTCCTTTATAAAAATACTATTTATTCAATAAATAATAATAAACTTGAAAACTTGTTTAAAAAGTATGCATTATTCCCCATGTACACGGCAGAAGATTATATTAAACTAATATTAAATGTTTACTTAAAATCATTCAAACTTGATTGTAGTTTAATCTTTACAAAATTCTGCCCGAACTGGGTATTTTCTTTTCCTTCACTGAATGCTTGTCATGCAAAGGGTTTCTTGTATTTCTGATATTTGGTAAAAAGTCTTTGTGTGCGAAACTTCCCATTCGATGAAAGGTACTGCCAGCAAAAGAATCAATTCAGTGATGTGGATTAAGGTGAGATGTATGAAACATACCTGGTTTTTATATAACTGTTCGTTTTCAAATGATTTTAATAAAAAAATAATTCATTACTGAGAGGGAATCAAATATGAAACACATACTATAAGAACTTTTAGCTTGAAATCATCTAAATCCAGTGAATATGTCATGATTTGTAAGGCTAGGATAAGTAAACATATGCATATATTTTTTCTGCTATGCAATCATTGAAAAAAAAAATGTCGATTTAATTTCGAAATCCATCTGCAAAAAATAAAAAAAAAAAGACTAGATAAAATTCTCCACCTACCCACACCCAGTGAAGTGATTGTTTTGATAAATAGCCGTCTTCTTCGAAACAAACATTAAAATCTCGGAAGCCCCCCGGAAGGCACTTACTTCAAACAACAACGCAGAGCGATGCAATAAATTCCCTCCCCCCACTTCTTTCACAAGTGGAGAAAAGGGGATTAAAATGATCACTTTAACTCGGATAACAGCATTGGAGGCTCGGAGGTGTTAAATGCACCGTAAAACTTGACAAGGTTTTAGAGGGACAGTAATTTCACGAGAGGCTTCTTTTTAGGAAATGGATCCACCCCGCTTTCTAGGAAGTCTTTCTAGGAAGTCGCTCCTTCCTAGAAGCTTCCTAGATTTTGATAATGGCTGGGAGTTTCGAGAGACCCGGTTTTCGGGATATGGAGAGAGAAAGGGGGACATTCCGTGCTAATGAGACGTGGTTTAGAATGTCTTTGGCTTCTTTAAGTGGGCGAAATGCTTATTTTCTGAGGGGGTGGATTGCTTTTGTTTTGGGGGAGTTTGATTCTGCTCGTTTGGAGGGGTTCGTTAGCTCAGTGAGTTAAGAGGGGGGAGGGTTATTGTTTGGTCGTAAATTTGGGGGGGGGGGTTATGAGAGTAATTAAATGCGGAAGTAGGTAATGATATTAATTGGAGTGATTTGGATAAACGGGGAATAGTTTATCAATGTGGGATTTTATGGGAAACCCCTAATATGGGGTTCACGGAATGAAATAGTTCCCAACCCCCTAAAAAATTAATTTATTCCTAAGAGTTTGTCCTTAAAATAAGACAATAGACATACTTTTAAAAATATTTTTTTTTTTTTGAAGTTGACCCAAAGTGAATTTTTCCCACTTGTTAAAAAATTGTGTTTTTACCCCTAATCTGACAAAAACAAAACACTCATATAATGTGTATCTGATTATAAATAACAAATAAAAAAGTGTAATGAGAAAACAACTTTTTAAAATGAACTGATGTTTTTTACTTATTTTTACTTTTCTAATACCTAGTTTTTAAATCTTTTATGCCTGCTTTATTTATTTTTCTTAATATCAGATAATTCAAACTCAGTAAAATAACACAAAATATTAAAAAAATCCCTCGTTCAAATTTCAAGTTTTACAAAAAAAAAATTAAAAACGTTCATAAAAATAATGGCACGAGGCACGAATGGAGACTTGTTTATTCCTCACAAACTTATTTTAAATAATTGTTTAAAAAATACCTTTAAAAAAGTGTATAAAAAGGGATTAGAAATTCTGGGACATGAAAAAAACTTAACACGGTGATTTATTTATCCAATTAAAGTTAAGTTTACCTTAAGTTATTTATTTTGAACATTTTATAAGTTTGGAAACGCGTATCTCGCTTTCTAAATACATGTTAATTACAATCTAATTGAACTTTTCAGTAACAAAAGCCACTTCACACAATCTACGAATTAGAAATGATCATTTTTTTACAGTGAAAAATCATCAGAAACTGTTTATTTGAGATTTAGGTCGGTCATTTTGCCTTATTTGTTTCAATTTCATTAATATTATTGTATGATACCCAAATTTCTTAAAAACAATTACACATTGGAAGCGTCTACTTTTGGCAAACAAAAGATCACCTTATACAATGGATGGAGACCCCTGGTTTAAAAAAAGCCATTAATTATTAAAAGAGATTTTCGTCAGTTCCAATAAGAAAAATTCAATTCTAAATTTACTCTGAATCAAATTATAAACTGTTAAAAATTTAAAACAGTGTATCGTTTTATTTGGTTTTTATTCCTTAAAACTTCTACAAACACGTTAACATAATTAAGTGCGATTAGGTGAAAGTGATGATACATTATACTTAATCTTACTTAAAGTGACTAGCACATTAGTTAATTAGCTAATAAATATCAAACTATTTTATTCATATTATTTAAGTCCCTAATTTATACGGCATGTAGTAAAATGATGGAAAGGTATATAATAATTTTACAGTCTATTAAATATGACTATTTTTAAGGAGGAGTACTGCAGCTATTAAGTTATTAACCATCATCAAAATATTGCAATAGAAATAAAAATGATCGAAATTTTAAAAATGTTAAAAGGTTTTTATTAAGTTAAATATTTAATTACATAGATTAATACAGTCGACTCCGCTAAATATGTAATCACTTTTGCTCAAGAGTAGAATGATAACAATGTCCGACTGATAATAATACAATTGATTTGACACTAGATAGTATGAAACAGTGTAACTCGAGTGTTTGCCTTAAATCACAACTAGTATGTAGTACTAATTGAATTATACGATTACGATTAACGATTACTAAGAAATATTATAGATAGAAATATATAGAGCATTTTCAATCACATTACTCGGACCTAACAACAGCCTTAGCAACAGAAGAGTTACATTTTTTTGCCCTACAGAGGTTAACAGTTACAGAAAATGACTAGCCGTGGAATTCTTCTATTGAAGCATTTGCAATCACGTGATCCCATCCCTAAAAACCGCCTTAGCAACAGATAAACAACGGCCTTAGCAACAGTTAAAAGCCCTACAAGATACACAGTTAAAAGAAAATAACCGGTTGTGACGTCACCTGAAAACACTCTATAGATTAATATGAACGATTACCTAGTATGTATTTTGCAACTTTTACATTTTGCAACTTTTACAACAAATGCAACTTTTACATTTGAGAGTGCTACATGTAACACTAATAAATTAATGACTCCTTTTGTTTGATTATGCATTAAAATTGGCTTTCAAGTGGAGAAAAAGAAGGAGGTTTTGTATTATTTCATGTAGTGGACAAAGTTTCATCGATAGGTTTTACAATTAATCATTTCAAGGAAATAAACACTTGCTAACTGTATTCTATTCCAACCAACCGAAATATTTGTCTTTAGTTATTCTTCTGGACTCTTTCTAGTTGCGGTGCTTCGCTTAAGAAAATAGCCGTCGGCGAATTTTCCAGACTGGTCCTGTTACATTTTCTGCCAACACAATTTTCGTAGGACGAGTTAAATTTACTTAGCAAACCAAAAGTTACGCTTGGCTTATAATTAAAATAACATTTATCTGCTCTCCGGTGTAAGTTGAGGAATTCCAAGTTGCTGAGGAGGGTATAGAGCCGACTGATTTATTCCTCTTTAATTTTGGAACGGGGTGACAGGTTGCGACATTATCTTTTGCGAATTTCGCCTGGAGTGTAGTGAGTTATTCTGGTATTTTTCTGCAGAATAAATTATTGCAGCTGGTTTGTTGCCGTATTTAAACATGTATTTTTAAGCCTTAATATATGTTTCATTATTATCCCGCAAATTTGAAAACTGAATTTAATTTCAGCATGTTTGATTTTTTTTACAATTGGTTATGTTGATCTTAGTTGAAATGTTTTGGTATAAGGTGTATTAGGATACTTTATTTATATATTGAAAAAATGCGATCTTATTAATTTAATTTGTTTAGGTTTATCATAATTAAAAGATATATGTTTTATTGATATGAAAATACATAAGTTTATTAGTTTGTAAGAAAATATTTAAAATATGTTAATTTAATCTTTTTTCCTTTAAATATTTTCTAGATTGTCAACATATGGATCGCATTAATTTACTAGATTTATTTATACAGTTTTTTGTTTTAAAATTCCGTTATTCTGTAAAAACTGTAACCTATACTGAATACTGATGTTCATGTTTTCAACCATATCGAAAATGTACCTTTTACACGGCATAACATACCTTATACATGGCATGTTAAACGACGACATTTAAGCTTAAAAAACGTAATTAAAAAACTATAATTTTGTAATAACACCATATGACGAAAGGTTTATATCTTTAATTTTGTAAAAAAAATATATGCATCTCTTAACCAAGAATATAAACATAATCCCGACGAAACACTCCCATCTAAAAAACTAATTTAATGAGAAAAACTTTATTATGTCTTTGATATAAAATACACGTTTATCATCTTTTATTTATTTACTAACCGAATTATATCCCTTAAATATATTCTGGTTATTGAAGAACACAAAACATACGATATATACTTAACAAAAATCATTAAAGTACTCCTAATTCAAGTTTAAGGAACGTGGAAACCGATTTTTATTTTGCGCAAAACCCTAATGGAAGTTACACGCATTTACATCCTCCCTTACATAAAATAAGAAATCCCTGAAAGATCGTGCAAAGGAAAATTAACAGGCTCCCAAAGCATTAATCTAAAGACAAACCTTGGATCCACAGTTAATGTTTATTTCAACACGGAGGGAAATTTGTCAAAGTTGCCCAGCTTCGATAAATTATCCGTGACTTTTAAGACAATTAGGGTTTCTAAAAGTAGTGCCCATTATTAATTCACGTCTATAATGCCCCGAATTTTGTGCTGTGTGTCCTAGGACTCCATAGGTAGTACAGTAAATTGATATTAATGAGAATTTATTAGGGATTAATAGAGTTGGCCGTGAGTTTGGACCGCACTTTGGGAAGAGGGGAGCTACGAAAATACTGAAAATGGTGAAAGGGGATTAAAATCCTCCCTGACACCGAAAAATACATAATAGTTTGTTTCAAAATTAAAAATAACTCTCTAGGGGCTCTGATATTTATATGTTTATATGCTTCTGGTTTTCTGTGAACTTTTAATTGTTTTACTAGAATTATTTATAAAATAATAATAGTTTGTGGATAGTTTGTAGTTTTAAATTCCTTTTGCCTACACTAATCTAGAGGTTGATACATTTATTAGTAACTTCCCTAATGCTCTAATTGAACAACCAAAACGTATCAGTAACTTTCATTTCAACTCTTTAAAAACACAAATAAACTTTCTAAAGATCATATAGCTATATGACAATATATGTTTAAATTAAATGGTAGTTTTATTGATATTCAGCGTTATGTTCGTACTCTCAAGAACCATTAATTACTTAAGATAAAACACATTTTTAAGTGTTTAAATATTTTTAAAGGAGATATAAGTACAAGAAAAAATACTAATGATCTTAGAGCGAACTTAGTTCATTCATTGAGAAAAAAAATCCCCTCAGGGCGTTAAAACCTTCACTGAGGGTTCTTTTGATTCGTTTTACAAATATAAATTCAGCAGAAATTAAAACAAAGCGCGTTTAAATAATTTCTTAATGTTGTAATATTTCGAGAAAAAAAAGCTCTTTATTTCTATTCAAGCTTTTGTTTTACAAGTGAGAATTTGACATCGCCTGAAAACCCAATTTTTTTTTACTTTGAACAAACAATAGTTTTACGTTTAGTTATTTACTTTATTTTTATAGTTCAACTTCGTATTTGAACCACAAATTAAAGCTATAAGTGAATAAAGAACTTTTTTCAAATCTTCAAAAAACCCATTTAAATAAATATATGACAAAGGTGCTGCCCAATTGTGAAATTTCAACACGTTCTCTTTAAAGCTGATACCAATTAAATTATTTTTCTTTCAAACCAATTGCCATGTTAAAAGTTACTCTTAAAGTGAAAAATAGAACTCATATGCTTAGAATGGTTTTCATTGAGAGATTTTATCAATGGATTGCTAGTTTGTGAAGTAAAATACTTTTCTCGTGTATATTTTACTCATCCAATCCCTTGTCTAATGCTTGGATTGTTACTACAATAATATTGTAGCAAATGAGGTCTACATTTTAGGAATTTACACAATGACTGAAAAACCTAATAATGTAATTTAATTTGAAAACTAAATCAATGTGTACCTAAACGAATACAGTCAGTTATTTTGGGAGTATACATATCATTGTGCTTTTGATTAATAATAATTAATCAAAAATATTAAAAATTATTAAATAATTAAAATATTAAATAATTTTGATAATAATTAATATTATCCCAAATTTTAGAATATAAAGCGTTACCCGAGCAAGATAATTTTTTCTTAATAGAAGTTTTTAGTTTCCGATCTAAACGTAATGGAATGGTTACATTGGCTACATTTTGTGTAAAAGCATAAGGTAATTATAAAATTAAAATGGGAATCCATATATATATAATAGAGGTGTGGCTGCCTGCCTGGGTTCCTGGGTTCCTGGGTGCCTGGGTTCCTGGGTGTGTACGGATCAGCTTTGGCGCAATTTCTCCTAGACTACCAGTCCGAATCAAACCAAACTTGGTACACATACGTATCGGGACGGGGGAAAAGCAATGGAACCAGTTTCAAATTTCTAAAACCTCCCCTTCACCCCCTTTTTAGGCCTTTTTGTAAAAATCTCCTTACTTCTCCACTAAAGAAGATCTGTTTAACTCGCATTGTTGCAAATAATACAACAAAAACAATTTTACACGTAAAACAAAGTATTTAAAGATAAAACCGGACTAAAATTGTTTTAAAAAGGTTATTAATAATTTAAAAAATTAAAAACGGTCCTTATAAAAAACTTTATGACAGTATTTTCTTATTTAAGACTTAATTTTCCATGAAACTTTAAGTTGAAACAGAAAGTTTTAAGAATTAGACTGGTTAAAGTAATAATGAAAGTAAAGTTTGCAGGTTTTTTTTAGAAAGTTGATGATAGCAACACTAGATCAATGGACTCTAACCGTCTGACGTCACACGGAACCAACACGTGACCTACTGAGCTTGCGATTGGTTACCACAGATACTACACTAGTAGATCTACTAGTGTAGTATCTGTGGTAACCAATTGCAAGCTCAGTTGTAGGTGTAGGTCACGTGTTGGTTCCGTGAAGTCTCGAACCAGATAGGCGGTTAGAGTCCATTGTTATTTAACATTATAATTTGTTTCTCTGGGGTAGTTTAGCGGGATTTTTTTTCAATTTAAACAGGCGGTATTTAAAAATTTAGGGATTTCAAATGTCTGTAATAATTTTAATTGATTTTTTTCACTTAGATTGATAATTTGGTAACTGTCGTAATAAAATGTGCAACATCGGAACTGGATGGATTAGGTTAGATTTACACAGTTGGAACCGGGAGGGAAAAGGCACCGGGAACACCGGGATATGAAAAAATACCAGGAACACCGGGATATAGAAAAATACCGGGAACACCGGGATATGAGAAAATACCTGGAACACCGGGATATGAAAAAATACCGGGAATACCGGGATTATTGGGAATTACGGTTACAGAAAATTAGACATGTAACTTGAGAAAACTTTAAAAAAATAAATTGATACACTCCACCCGTGCAAGGCCGGGCATATCAGCTAGTTTTAAATAAAAAAAAACACTAGTCAGAGTAACTTGACATTTTACATGAGGATTATTGAAGGAGAGAACAAAAAATTGATTTAAGAAATAATTAATTATCTCAAATATCATGATAGCAGTAGATGAAAATACTTAAATAAATAATTGTAGCACAAAAACGTTTTAACTTGGTGATGTCATAAATATGTCATCCCTTTATCTCCTCTTTGTACACTGTGTGAAATATACTGAAACTCCCTAAATGTGTTTAACGTTATTTGTGAATGGTCCCTTAGCTGTTTTTAAAATATTCATTGAAATAACGTTGAAGTCTTTAAAAAGTTTCACCGTTCCAACAGTTATAAATTCATTTTACTTGGGAAATTCTCAAGAAAAGTGTAAACTTTTGTATCTTTTAAAATTATAGAAATAGTTTTAGAACGGATAATTAGTAAATAACTTCTGAGAGAAAGTATTTTAGATTTTTTAATAATTGAAACCTAAGGTTACTTTGAGTGTTCTTTAGTTCATTACCCTTCATTATTATTTACAAATCGCCTTGTTTAAAAGATCCCCGGAGAGCGTTTGAAAATCATCACACAGTTGATGAGCAAAGGGTCCCTCAAAAACCTGATTATTCATAAGCAGTTTTTTTCAAATCACTGCAATCCCGTTTAATAACGATCGGAAAGCAAACAGAAAAGGATATTGCAAGAGGTTTATACCCTCGACTTCGCAAAGAACAAGCTGTATTAATTTACCGATGGCATCTTCCCGTCTTTTTGTTCGCAAGGATGATTAGGGTTAAACAAAAGCGGATTCGGTCGTCGAGGTTTCGTCCAAATCATATGCAAATCGAGTTGCAAGTATCCTGACTATTGCCGGCCTTATTATTTCTCCTTCTCTCGGCATAACTGGGGCGAAATTCTTTCCTGGTAGCAGCTCATAATGAAGTTTTGCTGAATGAAAATACGTGGGCAAGGCGGCATTTTTTCTCTTATCTATCCCGAAGATTTTAATAGAAATGACTGGGGATGAATGCCATAAAATGGTAATTGGCATGATGTGAAATGCTAAACCCAATTATAGCATTTACAGCCGCCGACTCTATATGAGGAAAGCTGGATTCTTTGGGAGCAAAGAATTATTCATTTCTAACAAAGAAATCAAAGAAAAGGGAGATGATATTTTGATCTTTCCAGAGATGATTACCGGGTATAATTGGATTTCGAGACGCGTATTTCTGAAATATGAATTCAAGAATTCAGATGGAATTTGTTGATAAGGGATAGAATATCTTTTGTGATAAGTGAAATGTATAAAGGTTTAAAGGAAACTTTCCTCGTTTCGTAAGATAGTTAAACTTCTTTGGGTAGAAATTGATTTATTTCCCCTCTTGAGGGGCGGGCACGGAATATATTTTTTAATCTTCTTTTAAATTTGACAGTGATGAATCGAAACCTTGATAAAGACGAGAGTGTTTTGGGGTGTTTTTGAAACGATGTGCTTGACAACAATGGGTGGTGGGATTTAAACATAATATTTACCTTAAATGTTTATATTCTGTTTGGACTATTGAAAAGACGGTTTTATCTATACTTAAATCCTTTTGTAGAAATATGGTTCAGTGTATTTAAACTATAATTTCAATACTCCCATTTTATAACCAATGTGTTTTCAAATGCTTTCAATTTTTTACCACACATTTTCTGATTCTAGAAATATATGTACCATGTAACACTTGGCAGACCATAAGAGTCTGCTACTTCTTGTTAGCCCATAACCGGATTTCGTTCCTTTTTTAAAGAATTTGTCCGAGGGTTTTTACGATCTAACATTTTCAAATAAATAAAATGAAAACGTTCTAAATAAATGATTATTAAAAAAAATCAGTGTTCATCAAATCACACAAGGAACATTTAAACTATCTTATATTTGTTATTTATAATTTGGCACAAGATATCATATTGAAATTATCTCTGAAAACTTAATGTTACGGCTTTGTTCTGTGGAATATCCTGCCGTCCATAGTGATACAGTTCATTTTTCTAAATTACTAATCTTGATTCTAAATCGTTAAATAACTTTCAGTAATAAAAATTGTAGAAAAATGTAGATAATAATTTAATAAATTATCAAGAAAAGTAAAATTTTGTATGATTGACCTCTATTAAAGCAATAAAGTCCCCCCTAATTATAGGATGTTGCAAAAAAAAGAAGGAAAAAAAAGAAAAGGCAAACATTTCGTAAAAACGATAGAAAATATCGTTTTATATGCAAAATGAATTAGTTAATATATAATCAAGTTTATATATTTGTGAAGAAAGTGGTAAAATGATTGCTTTAAATTAAATTCAAGTATATGTCCATCTGCCTGAATAATTTAAATTACGCAGCTATCAATTTTCCTTTTCAGTTATTTTATCACAAAATTACCGGTAAAAATCCTTTTTGGAACGAAAATAAGAATTATTTAACTTTGTATTGAGAAAAAAAAACACCTGGGGGTTTGAATTACCGCCTTTCTGGAAACAGATGGTCATATATATCAAGAAATTAAGAAACAGATTAATGAACACATGAATGGGCCAAAATCAGCTTTCAAAGAAAACGCAAGTGAAAAAAGATGGAGAAACTCTGGTGTAGATGATTGAAATACTTCAAAGGCAATGGTTGAAAAGTAAATGCATAATTAACGTTTGAAATAGCCCTCGAATGATTTCAAGAACGAAGGACAAAGGGAGGGAAGAAATTCAATATTGACAAAATGGTTCTTTTGCCTCATTTTTTGAATACATACCCTTGAAGTAACATTTTTATCCGAACCTTCGATCTTTTAAAAGATTACAAAGTGGTATATTTCAAAAGTAGTTTTTAATCAAAACTTCAAGGCTTTTGAGATTTTACTTTTTTCTTCAGAAGTTAACGTAACATTAATTTTATATTTCTAGTTGAATTAAGAACTATCAATTACTTTAATTCAAAATAGTTTTAGATTATTTTCAATTAGAGCTCAAATTTTAATGAGCATGAAATTAATTTTATAGTTGTATGATTATTTCGAAAACATTAATTTTACTTTTTTGGTTTTAAATACACAATTGAGGTTTTCTTTGTAAAGAAAACCAAATGTAGCTAAAGAAACCAGAAATTAAATGCTAACTCATAAAAATAGTCTTTTGAAAAATGGTAATTTTGTGACTAGTATGCACCGGATTAATTTTAAATTAAAATACAATTAATCTCTATTTCGGTTTTAAAGATATAATTATGTAATGAATTTTTACTATTTTTGCTATTGCGATTAAGTCTAGTTTTTTTTTCTTATCTTCATTAAAATGGTTATTTCGAACTATATATATACTTTTATTAATTTGTTTTACAAACCAGTGAATTTAAATTCCCCCCTACATTGCTTCAGAGCAATAAAGAAATCAATTATTAGTGAACTTTTCTCATTATTCAATCGTTGAATAAAATTGTTAAGAGGTATAAATAAATCTTTAACAGAAAGTTTTAAATTTACAATATTTAAACAGTAAATAGCATGCCTATTGGTGATAGAAGAGAAGCTAGTCAATACAATAACTACTACACAGAAAAATAGATGGACTGCAATCTTTGATTAGAAAAAGTAAGAAATGTCATCATGTGCCATCGTTATTTTCGCCGTGCGATGCATCTAAGATTATAAAAATCTTAATAAGAATATTAATGTTTTATATAGAGTTAAAGCCGATTACAATACCTATAAGTTTTAAATAATAAAATAAAAACGTTTATAAACGACTAGTAAGTAATTAAAATTTTCTTAAATTACCAAGTACTCATTTAATTTCAGTTCTTCATGCTTTAGTAAAAAAGGAATAAAACAGGGGTGTTTAAAACTCAAACAGTGAACAAAACTCACCACCATGGCGAGTAATTGAATGTTTGACAACCTACATTTGTTTTTTTTTTTTTTCACTACGGTCATACATGACAATGAGGCCAATTTCAGAGGTGAAGTGACTTCCATTCCAAATTTTAATTAATCAACCTCTCGAAATCATCATCATCATCACACCTCGCTCGTTACGTTGATCGATTCCAATGCAAAGCTGCAGCGGCTAATCCCTCCCCTCCATCTATCCATCTACTTCCCGCACCGTGTTAATAACATCCGGCACTGTTTTGATCCGGAGCTGATTATACCGTTGCCACTCTCTCCGCACTAAATGACATCGGTGTAAAACTACGCTACCTGGAGGCCCTCCTAATGCACAAGCCGTTAAACTCTGGAGGCGCGAGCGTGTATATGAGAAAACTTGGGACCAAGTGGTGATTTTGCAGAGAGTGAGGGGAGCGATAGCTTATAATCGCGCCACTCGCTCATAATCGAATCCGAGCCTTGTTTAATGGAGTTAATTTTACAAAGGCTGTCAGCGCATTTATGAAGGGAGGTGTGAAGAGGGGGGGGGAGTAAATATTGGGGTGGTTTTAATGCGATAAATATTGGTCTAGGGTGACAAAGGAGATGTTATTATAAATACTTTGGGAAATATCACTGGGGGGTTGGAATTTTGTGTTGGAAGTTCCTTAAGCGAATGTAGGAAATTTCATGTACAAAATTCCATAGGCGTAAGGCGTGTCTAACTCATTTGAAGAGCGGTTAATTTAATTTGACTATGTAGATTAAATTAATATTATAAATTTCTGAAAACGAATCACTCTATCTAATTTAATGTGATTTCAATTTAATTTCATAGTTTCTTCTTAATTTAAATATTTAATTTATTTTATTTATGTTGAGTTAATATTAATGTAAGAAATGTTTTTAAAAATCTAAAGTAACTTATAATTGCATAAAAACCATTAAAATACTATTTTTAAGCGAAAATTTAGTCCTTAGGAAATTAATTGTATCCTCTTTTTTCCGAATTTTTTTTATTTGATTTAGCGATGAAAATTTCTAAAAGCTTCATATAAAATGTAATAAATACTTTTTTGAAATTTATATATCTTTGATTCCGAAGATAAAACTTTTTATTGCTTGAAGTATTTTATTAAGATTTAAATATGGGGAAAAATAAAATTTTAAAAACTGAAGAATTGGTGTTTTTAAGTTGAGCGTGCTTTTGCTCAGAAGCATCTATCTATCACGTTAGTTACGCACTAAGTTTAGTTTTTTCTTTATTTTGTTGAACCGTTTAAACTTTTAATTAAACCATTGTGATAAAACAAATTATCATCAAACTTTGAATCAAATAAATGGTTCAAAGGAATTATACCAGACCGCGTAGTAGGCACTTCCCAATAAAACATCTACCCATTTGCGAAGAAAATTCCATAGAAATTGCTTCCGTGGGGAATCATTCGCATCTCAACTCTGAAAGTAATAGATAGTTCTATTTATATCCCACTTTGTTAAAGGAGCATACGATTGATGCAGATGGACAGATGTGATTGATTCTGCTAGATGGTTACTTCATAAGTAGACTAACTAAGTGAGAAAGCTTAGCTTGTGATAACTGAATATGTATAGAGTATATAGAAAATATGTATTTATTTTCCTTTCTTGTATAACACTGATGGAAACAGGGAACTAATTTTAACCCAAATATCTTAAATTTCATCCTTTTATCTAAAATGAGAAATACCTATATATTACATCATTTCATTTTCTACAAAAATTCAAGTAAATTTCTAGGATTACTTTTCTTTTACACCAAGTCGTTTTAAATCATCAAAACATTAAGTAAGCATCGTTTCAATCTCTCGTTTAAAAAACATGTTTATTGTAATGAAATAGGATGTTTTCAAATATTTTATTTTGTATAATAAAAATGGCGCAATATCTGACATATCCTGTGATTTGTGCCTATCCATAAATAAACCATTTCAAAAGAGTATAATAAATTTTGCTTGGAATTATTAGGTAGTCATACTAAAAAATAACAATAGGCGAATTCGAATATTTTATGAATGACACTATAATAAACAGTTACTTTCAGTATAAAGATATCCCATTGAAAATCAACTATTAAGATTTATGCATTAATATGATATTCAACAAAGATTTTCATAGAAAGCCACACATAGAAGTATTTCTATAAAAAATTCATTTTAAGTGAACGACCTAGCCACTCTCGTTTTAATTCAGAATGTTAACTTTCCCCATTCACTTTTATTTAACTTGAAATTTCACTGGAAGTAGTATTTAGTTCCATATTTTGACTTCATAATATCATACTGTGTATTCAAAGCGAGGAAATTTCAGGCACTTCTAAGAACCCATTCGGCTGTGCGTCTGGAATTACTCAAACTATGCATTGGTAATCCGGCATATTCCTTTATTTCTTTTAGGAAAATATTCAACTCTGGAGAATCGAGCTAAGAATACTTATCAGAAGAAAGTTTAATCATGAGATGCAGTAAGACTTTACTACAAATATCTGTGCGTACTTTGTTTCCCATTAATATTTAAATTCAATTTCAAAGGCAGGAGTAAAACTGATTCATATCTATTTGCGTTCCTTAAATTTTACTTCGAGTAAAAGCTTTCTAAAACTAATACCAGTATGTTTGAACGATGTGAGTTTTGGATAAACATTCTCTGAAGTTTCGAAACTTATCAATAGGATATATAAGTTATAGTTAGGGAAAGTAATTTGTACATGGTTAATCTCGGTCATCAGAGAATTGTGGTTGTAAGCAAATGCTGAATCTAGTGTAGAAATTATAAACCTCTACATTCATAAAGTTATTTATTAATTTCAAATAGTTTATTCTAAAAATCGTGGATGATTTGTTATGTTCCATGCATTCTGATACAATGTTAGGATAAGAATAATCTGTAACTTTATTATTATTTTCAATCTGCAGCGTAATATTATTGCTGTTTATAGACGGTTAAATTTTATGTCACCTTTGTTAGTTTTTCAGAGTCACTTTGTGAAGAAGTCACTAAGGTGCTGGGCTGATAGCAATTCATTTACATTGTAGATAAATTAAGTGAACATTTCTTCAAAAAATCAATTAATACTATAACGAAAAAATATTTAAATATTCATTTGTTTTGCCATTCTAAGACAGAAACATAAATCTAATTAATACCACCGATGTATTTATCAATGAAAAACTACAGAAATACCTTTGGAAATACTTTAAATATTATTCAGAAAAGAATAATTAATTTTTAACCTACAGGCATCCATCGATTTTAAGATTCATTTATAATTTGACTTAATTGGATCTCTTTAAGTAATCATTAGGAACTGTGATAATTGTGAACTGACTTCAGAAACTCCGTTAATTGAAAGTAATTTTCTAAATTTTTAAACACAAACACTACTTTCTAGTACCATATAATTTGATGCTTAATTAGTTTCATTAGTATAATAATTAAATTTAATTGAGGATGGAATCAGAGTTTAGTTTAGTTGTTGAACATTTTAAAATGGCTTGAGCCTGTTAGTGTTTGAATAATTAGAACCTTTTATAGTGTAATTGTTCTTTAAGAGCATTTAGGTTTATAAACGCTTAGGTTTTAATCTTCTATTCTAACATTTAGAATATGCATTTGTAATAAATAACTAATAAATAATAAAATTATAATTTGTAACGGAAAATAAATTCTTCTTATTTGAGTACAGTGGCGAAAAGTTTCAATTGCCCAAAGGTGAAACGTTTTCACTGTACTAAGGCGATATTTCCTTTAATTTTGCTATTTACTTGATGTTACACTTGATTCTTCCTGCATTCTACAACTCTATACTATACTTTACACTTGATATTCTTTACTTTTTTTTTATCAATAATAGATATTTCGCAAAAACTTCCACAAAACTATGAACCCAAATATAACGCGCCCTCCCAAATGCACCCAAAAAAAGAAATTTCCATAACAAATGTTCACATTACCGCACATTATTCTGAGGAATGACCCAATCACAACCCCCATCGCAGCCGTACAACTCCCGGCTAAAGACCGAAAAGGGGATTATTTCGAAGTGGGGAGTGGCAACGCAGCCGGTTCCAGAGAGTCCCAATGTCATCTTAATCGTTTGCACATTTTGGAGGAGGGGGAACGAACTGAAAAGCCTTATTTAAGAACTCAAGCTCCCCCGTTCTGCTTGAGTTATGAAGTGTTCAGCAGCAGAGTTCATTGTTATCAAGTCACACTGTTAAAAGAGGGGGGATAACTTAGTATCGCGATTTGGGTGAAAAAAAGAGTGATTTATCGCTCTGTACCCCCCTCGTTTTGATCCTTGTTTGTGAGGGGTGGTATTAAGACAATGTTCTTTGTTCTGCTTTGAGTGTGAAAGAGGAAGAGGGGTTACTTGTAAACGAACTTTCTCAATTCGGATAGTAAGTTCTAAAATAATAATGAAACTAAAAAAGAAAACCCAAGTTTTTAAGTAATTGGGAAAATTTGTATTTTAACCATGAAATTTTAACTGGAAATTTTGATATTTCTTTAGAAAAACCGAGAATTAATTTAAAAAGTGTATATTCATATAAAAAATAATCACAGTTATAAAAGTCGTTGAATTTACAGAATTTCAACTTGACCAAATGTATAAAAAGACCTTTAAATTTAAAATGTATTTTTGCTAAATGTGTATCTTGAATGTTAAAAATAATTACTTTCTTTAGACAGTTAAAACTATGAAATGAAAATAAATAAGTCATAGTCAGTTTAATGAAGGTGCAATGGGATTATACAATATATATTTACCTGATGTAAAGTTAAAATACAAATGTAAATTTAAAAACTATTTGAGTATAAATTCAACTCTCTTTAAATACATATTTACATTAAGAATATTAACCTAAAAGTAATCTAAGAGGCTCTATATCTCTAAAAAGCAACCTAGAAATACATACCTACGCTTCAAAATTAGGATTCTTTGAACATTATTATATTTTTCTAGAATATTAAACCGTTCATTACTTCTCAAAAATTACAACATCTCCATATAAAACTGTCTTTAAATATATTATGTTACGGGCAATGTGATAAATCCGGGAATTATTAATAATTCCCGCTTATTTCGGGCAAAGTGATAAATACTCATTGATAAATAAATCCCATTGAATTTATCACATTGCCCGGCATTATTAACTAACATCATTAACGGACTTTGGGCATTATTAATTATTACCAGTTCTTTGCCGTAACCGTGCATTACCTTTACCCGTAACATGTGCATATTTGCTTATGAGCTTACGAATCTAAGTAGTCTTCCTTTAATTTCCTGCACGATAAATAGGAATAGGCTCACATATAGTCAACTTCAAATATCTAGTTTGTCGCACAGTTCACTCGTCCATGAGGATCTCCACTAAGGCAGAAAGAAATCGACCCTCCTTTATATATTGGAGGAATGCATTGAAAAACAAATTCCCCCCTAACATCAAAAGCGAGAATTCTCCAGACTAATGAAAAATACAGAACACATCATGAATACTTCTTTTTGCATCTGCGCTATATTTTTCAGCCGGTATAGTATCTGGCAAAGGCACCCGAAGACAGAACCCTGCTAGTGTCTAGGATTCGTATCCATGTCATTTGACCTAGAAAGATTACCTAATATATTCAGATGGAAGGTAGTGGGATGTACGATATCTTTCAGAGAAGATACTGAAGTTATTTTAATAAAAGAACTAGAGTATGCTGCTTGTAAATTTGTTTATAGCTAAAAAGTAATCAATTCATAGTATGCAGTACATTTTTATTTACTGAATTTGCATGAAAAGTAAACCTTTGGTTTTCAAATGCTACTACTTTTCAAGCTTCACAAGAATTTTTTCTATAAGTATAATTTGAAGTTACGTAAATGGAAGGGTAGTTTTGTGATCGACAACTAAAATTGCATATATTTATTCAAATGAAAATTCATTCATTTATGATATTTTTTCTATGTTTATTTATATGCTTACGATAATGCAGGTGTATTTATTATTCTCAGAGTGTTGTGTATGTAAAATAACATTTATCTAAACATCATAAAATATAGGTACTAGTAGGATAAATATTAAGTATTTAAGTTGCTTGCACCGAAAAGTTTAGTGACTGTATTATTGTCATTTTAAAAAATTTAAACCACATTCTCAATACTTAAGTTTTAATTTTTCAGTTTTTTAGCGTTAATTGTAGTAATTGAACATGTTCGAAGATATTTTTACTTCCTAAAGTATGTCAAAGATAACTTAATTTACGCGTAGTAAATGGTCATGTAAATATTTTCAATTTTATAAACTTCACTTCATCAGAACAAGAAGCATCCAAGTCTTATGATATTAAACCTAAAAAATGCAAACGTCTATGTATCTTAGTGACATTAACGTTTTCCTGGAATTTCCTATCCCTCATTATTTGGTAGGGATAGTTGATGAGACACTAAGGATTCATCTTCTACACATAGAGGAGAATTCACTCCACACCTTTAGAAAATGCAGCTGGTTTCGTTTTCAGTTCAGCTGTCTGGAAGGCCCAGTCTTGGAAAATGATTCAATATATATGCGAAATGGGATATTGGAATACGATATATGAAGTAATATTTTATGTATTCGGCTAATGGTTCACGGACATTGGATTTTAAAGTTGAAATCTGCTTACATACTGTGGTCGGTCGCCTTAAAGCTTAAATTTATTTTGGGCTCCCATTTGAGTCATGTTGGAATTTAAATATGATGCTTAATGATAGCGTTTGAAATATAGACCACGGTTTTAGTGACAGGATTGGGAGTTAATGGTTTGTAAGATGCAAGGAGCGGTGTTAGAACTTTTAACTAGAGCTTAACATTTATTGTAAACTAAATGAGATCTCACCCTTCAATGAACTGTTTAGTACGTAGATACAGAAATATGTTTGAAGTTATCCTATTTTTGCATACATTCATTTTTACAGTGTTTGTACAATAGTGTGTCATTCATATTGATCGTTCGTTTCCCTTTAACAAAATGTAATGGATTTATAACAATACATTAAAAAAACTATGAAGTCCATGTCAGTTTCATAGAATTTACAGTTTTGGACAAACAGCATTTAAAAAAAACATTTAAAATGTTTAACCAAAAAAAAATCAAGAAAACTACATTTTGTCCACTCAATTAATGAGGGATTCTGTAAAAATTTTAAAACATTACACAAAGTAAAACATGAATTAAATTATGTAAGATACTGAAAAATAACACTACGACGCATTCTTGACTTTTTTTTTCATTAGGTACTATATATGTTTTATTTCTAAACTTTTACTAAGATACTCGCTTTTCAAACACAAGAAAACTTTATTTTTGCTTCATTTATTGCATAGAATAACAATATAAGTATGGTGTAACTGCTTTCAGCATTTTTCTCTGGAGTTGTCATACCTATAATAAGAAAAAGGTATTAACATTTTTTTTACAATTTGGAGAGAAATAATTTTTAAGATTAGATTAGGAACATAAATCAAATAAAGTAACAGTCATAGTACTATTTCAGTTCGAGCCAAATTCATTGCCCTTAGTATTTAAATAATCATTCATTAAATACTAATGTTTTGAATATGCTCGAATGATAACAAACATAGTTTTAAAGATATAATAATACATTATACATTGCATTTACATTCTTAAAGAGGTCTATTGGACCTTTAATATACACCGATACAATAGATGAGTGAAAATTTTGTGATCCTTTTCAACATAATTTTGTTAAAGCACAGGGTTGTTTCAAAACAAGTTACCATGTTTGAACATAACTTTGTTAAAAGTATGTGGAGTGGAGTTATAATAATGCTGAGGTTCGCATTGGCAAATGTCGAATTCATTGGCATTGGATGTAGACTGGAAGTTATTGAGTATTAATCACATTCAAATACTAAAAACTGCAGTTTGTAAAATATTCCTTATGGTGATATCACCTCTTGAGTATACCCTCCTAAAAATAAGAAGAAAGCAAAATTCGCTTTTATTTTGCTTTTTTGTGTTAACTTTTATAAAACTAATCTTATTTAAAATGAGATAGATCTACAAAAATAAATCAAATGTAAATCCTATCGAATTCTTCAATGCATATATATACGAAAGAAAGATTCAATAAATATTTACTTTTCACTTAACAAAAGTATTTCTTCTGTAAATTTTAAATCCTCTCTCACTCATGGCCTGTTTACACTCAAAATAAAGTTGTACCTTCAACTTAAAGTAATTGAAAAAAGTTTTCCGAAGTTGTTTCTCTATCCCTTGCTAAGAAAACAACTTGAAAAACGGCACCAAGAAATTATGTTAACTTGATTTGAATATTTGATTCCGAATCTTCTTAGGAACTTTTCAAAACATTCATATTTTTAGAATAATATCTTAGAACACTCATACATAGAACGCATAAAGCATATTCTGGTATATTCTAGAATAAATTGCGATGTAGTGTGTAGTATGTAGATATTCTGCTCAAAAATAAGTTTTACACATTTAGTAACACTATTCTACTATCCTTTGATTAGTGAAAATAATGTCAATACAGATTATTAAATATTGAAAATTATTAAAATCCTAATCCAATCTAATCCACTCTATTTAATCACCAGAGGCATGATAAAGTAAATTTATTTATAGTTACATTTGATAATGAGATGAAATTCATATTGTTTTATTTTACCTTTAACAGTGAAAACCTCATTGTACGAAAAAAAAATTATTATTAAAAGCTATTCTTAGAAGTATGCGAAAAGCGTAAACGTTTTCTTACTTTTTTACATCAAGTGTTTTATTTTTTCTGAATTTCAAAAATATATGAAAAAAGCACTGATAATAAACTACACATTTCATCATTGGATCCTTCCATTCCAAATCAAACAAAAATTCTCAATTATCAATCAGACCATCTCAGATTTTCTCGAAACTTTCAGAATTGTTCTCTCTTGTGTCATTCATAAGAAAATGTTTTTATTATTCAATTTTTTTAGCATTTTTTTTTTTTTTTTGAAAATTCGAAGAAAATCAAATCTTTTACTCTTTAATCATATAACTCCAGTTCTATTTGTTCGAGAAAAATTCATCACCCCTTGTTTACTTTAAACTTTACATTAAATTAAGTGTTGTACAGTTATACTTAAAACAAGGGGTGATAGATTTTTCTTGGACAAATAGAACTGGAGTGATATAAGATTAAATAGCCAAAAATTGGATTTTCTTCCTTTAAAAAAATAAAAAATGCCAAGAAAATTGAATAATAAAAACATTTTTCTCATGTATATTATAGGAGAGAACATTTCCTTAAAGTTTTATTGAAATGAGGGCCAGGTTGAGTGCCTAGTTGATTTGACCTGGAATGACCCTGTCGCCTTAACATTTAGTGAATAAAAAATTAAAATTAAATAGAGGGAAGGTAAAAAAAAAACATTTAAATAAAACATAAGTTTTTATTTAAAAGGCTTGGGTTTACTTTCAAACACTTCCCGATGTGGAAAAAAAACAACAATAAATCACGCGATCCAAAACAAACCCTCTAAAAACAAGCACGCCTTTTTTACTAATCTCCCTTCCATTCCCTTTTGAAACCCCGTACATCAAATCACTCCAAATTACCCATTCCCTCCCAGCACAAACGGGGCCACCAGCTAATCCTTCTGGATCGCGGCTCGAACAAGGGGGGGGGGAGAGAGGGAATAATTCCCAGCTAAAAGTGTCGCAGGTGGTCCTCTCGAAATAATACAAACAAGACACTCCAAGACGAAGCATTTAAGCATCCCCCATTCAGAAAACTTAATATGGACCGAAGTGCCTTCCCCGGCTTTCTGCTAAAGGAAGACGTAATTAAGGAAAGGCAATTCAATTCAGGAGTAAGAGTAAAATGGAGATAACGATGTCTTGCTTCGATCCAGGGGGCAGTCGGAAAGGACCTGGATTTCCATGCAGGTGGAGATAGAGGGTGTTGCAGTGTTCTGCCGGGATGATTGATGGTTGACGGAATGGCCCTGATTCTTTGGGAGTTGTTGTTTTAAGGGGCTTTGTCTCTCTCTGTAATTGATTGGGAATAATGAAGAGGTTCGGGTGTATCGAGATGAGGTTTATCTTGCCCGTATTGGGATTTATGTAGTCAGTTTAGGGAATTTTTGTTAAATTTTATCTTTTCTCTGTAAGTAGGTAAAAAAATGTTGTTTTTGAAACTTCAATGATACTGTTGTATCCAGCAAACTACGTTAACGCTAGCGAATTATATTTCAATTAATTGGAATTTACTAAGGAAATAAAAATAAACCCTTATTTTGAGCCCCAGTGTAAAGTTTTTAAGTAATTGTTTGTATTGTGGCCGGACGCTTTTTGTATATATGTTTTTGTTTATTCGATATTTCGGTCAATGTAACTAAATGTAACTTTACTCTTTAATCCTTTTTTTAAAGGTTAATGAGTTTTTTTCAACTAAAGAGATTTTTTTATGCAAACTGTCGTGGTTCACTAAACTATAATACCTATAGTTGAGTTTAATTAAGAAGGGTATTTACGTAGTATTTTAAATGGAACCTCTGTTTCTTGTTAATTTATTCATTTTGGTAAAACAATCTGCTGTGTTTTTCACAAAACCGTTTTAAAGGACCTGTTGAAAGTTAGGGGAGTAAGATCATTAGTTTTTGAAAGATTAACTTTTACAAATCTTTAAATTTGCTTAAACATAGGGTTTTGTTTAGTGTGTTTTCATACTAGTTTTCAATTGTTTTTTTTGTTACTAAATACATGGAATTTTTTAAAAGTCCAATTACTTACCAAATATTTTCAGAACTCTAAACGCACTTTTTGAGGAGATTTTTTTTATTCAAATACCTCGGCACTTAAACCTCGATTCCAACTTTTTGGGAAAGTTGGTATTTCCGAGAGCTCAATGTCGTGAAAGATTTGAAACGGTTGCCAGCCCATTGCACAAACATCTGTGACCTAGGAAAACTTCGAATCATCTAAAGCGCAGCATAGAAGAGCGAAGTAAAAGGGGGTATTTGGAGAAATGCTCCTGCAATTGAAAATTCAACAACGGCATTACGAGCTTTATTTGGCACTTTAGAACGCCATTTTCTTACTGCGTGTGCCAATCTGCTGTGCAAAAGCTATTGGAATGTTAGTAGAACTACTCAAATATTGTGAAATGGACCTCAATGTAGAACAAATTCTTGGTAAAAATTGTACGGTAGGAACTTAAAATTAAAAAAAAATGAAAATAATTTATTAAGATTGTTTGTGATGAGTCTTGTAATATTTCGGAAGAAAAACTTCAGTCCTAATTCTTATAGATTTACTTTGGGAAGGAAAAATCCTGATGATGACGATTTCATTTAGTATTCCGAAAGGTTTTTAAAGTAATAATATTGCCCATTTAAACATGAATTTTGTTCAGATTATCTTAGATAAATAATGGATAAAATTATATAGTTACATTTATACAAATAAATGAAACATTATACTATATGAGCTAATGTTTTACTAGCATTTTATAAATTCATAAAGCATTCTTGTTTAGACAGAACATGTTTTTAGGGTTTACCTTTTCAGTTTTGGCTGCCCCAAACTATGTATAAGATTTTATGGAAATCTCGGGTGGTCTAAAATTGAAAGGGATAAAAATGCCCTCAAACACTAATTTTAACTTACATTATTTATTAACTTTTATTTGGCTGCGTTGAAAAAATATTAATAATTGAACAATGAACATCATTAATCAAAATAGTTTATAAAAAACCTACTGAAACTCAGCTTGTAATATTTTGATGAAATTAAAGCATGCCGATTGAAACAGTTGCTTAAAACCACTGAAACCATGCTCATAATGTTAATTGTATAGCAATATTTTAAAATTAACAAAAATTATGTTTAATTCTAAGAACTTATAAAACCTCTTATGATCTTGGTCCTTTTGATAATAAATGAGTTATTTGGATGTACCTAATTAAAATATTTTTCGAAAGAAATGTTTTTTTCAATAACTATTCTTCAGAAAGATGGAAATAAAAAACTTCCAATATAAGGTAGTAAACAATAAAAATTAATGTAGTGCATTTTTTGTATGATTTTATCTATTAGATTACAAAATAACATTCTAACATATTCTCCTGAAGTGAGCAATTTTGCAAGCATTATGTGTTGGCCGATTAGTATTCCAGGAATTATCTTTCCGCAACACAGCTTCCATTTATTCATGAGACAAGGTGAGTAATTGCATCCTCATAAACAATGATGCATGTGCATAACCACCAATACAAAAGGGCCATTGTTTTTACGATCATATATGCGGATGATGCTGGTATCGGGAATGAAATATACGGTATCCTGCATTGTTTATCCTGGCTTTAAGAGTTAGTCTCTCACAAAGTACAAAAACATATATTAAATCACTCCGTAATTGCTTATAGTCATCATTAATTCAATCTTTGGTTGAAAGGCTATTATACAATTTCAGGCAAATAACTAGTGTAAGCATGCATACTTTATGTTTTAGTGGAAGGGGGGTATAACGTCTATGGCAATAATTTTAGGTAATAATTTAGCATGTTAGACTTTAATTTGCAGTACCGCTGCCAAATATTTTCCATAAATATCACATCCATTACTTTTTGTAGTAATTAGATTCAAGATTTATTTTTAAGATTATTTTTTTAATTATATGCTGCGCTTAGAATTTTTTGGAATACTTATATGATTTTCTTGATTTAATGGAAATCCTCATTGATAGTGAAAATATGATTTTTGAACAATAAAAATCAACAGCTTAATTTTGAATCATATTTATGTTCTCAATAAATAAAATAAAAATCTTAAAATTTAAGTTAGGCTGTAAATCTAATAGGGAAAAAACAGTTGGTACAAAAGAATAGCAGCTTTAAGTAAGGGTAATAGAGAGAGTATAAAACATTTGACAGTCATAAACAAAAACACTTATTCCTGATATTTTAAAATTTGTCGAATTCCACAGTTTACATAAATGTTATACTATGCATTCTATATTTCTATATACTATTTCTTCTTTCTACATAAAACAAGAAATTATATAAAAATCCATATTTACTTCACATATGTATGAGTTAATATTCAAAATTTAGTAACATTAAAAAATATTAGGTTTATGTATATTAAACGATTTAAAAACGTGAGGGAAGTATACATTGCAATTTTTTTCGAATAAATAACATTGTCGGAATTATTTTTCTCGGAAGATACTTAATTAAGCTAATTAGCATCGCATTCGAGCTCTGAATCACTGTCACACGAAGGCACAAAACATGAGCTGTTAGGTCTCTTAATTAGTTGCGACAGAACATTTCCAGTTAAGAAAAGAATGTATTAAGCGAATGAACAAAATATTTTTTGTTCGACCTAATCTATAAAGTCCCTTTATTCTATTCAATTAACTACCTCTCAAAAGCCGTTAGTTTCTGAGAATCTCTTAGAGCTTAATACTTTAGACGTAGTTTTCTTTAGATTTCTCTAAGATTCTATAAATCTCCAATTTGGATAATAGGCCTAGAAAAATATTGCGTATAAAATGCCTAATAAATAAGTTTTTAATTACTCAAGTAATATTATACTAATTTTGAAATACCAGATGTTTATTGCTTTAATTAGCAGGAGGGTTTCTTTCATATATTGTTTCTAAATTACTGCCAGACGAAAACATTATTTCTTTCACTATCATCCAGGTTTTTTAACGCCAAAAAATATTTTCAATTTATTCCAATTTTTAATTCAAATTTATTTACAAAAAAATCACTACAAAATACATACACAGAAACAGACATGAAAGTATCATACAAAAGAAAAAAAAAGAAAGAAATTGATTGTTAAATTCCCAATGAAGATAATTTTTAATAATTTTGAATACTACAAAAAAAAAGATATCATCTGACTGATTGTAATATTTCTGAAAAGTTAATTATGAAAGAAATGCTTTTTAAAGAAAAGGATATTTGATTATGTTTGAATTTCTCAAGAGATAATTTATTAAAAAACACGAATTAGAGGTTTCGGAAGTGCTTTTTATATCTATCTTTACAGGGGGTAGGTATTAGGTAGTAGTTTTGTAACCTGTATTCTTTGATATTTTTTGCATGGAAAAATCTTCATGCTAAAAACACCCATTCTTCTTTCATCCATACATATATTTGTATTACAGATAAAAACGACTTCTTTCTACACCGTTAGGGAGGGACACGTGCGTTGATGGAACGATGAACACGGCACCGCAATGTTGGAGATATTTGGTCTAATATTTTGAATTTTTGTAAGTATATGGACGGACACAGATTCTATGCAGTTTCACCAAGGACCTAGAACTCCCCGATGACCAGTTCCTTTTAAATTGCGTGGGCATCTCATAATTGTGTGTCAAAAAGAGAAAAGAGTTGACTTTCAAATCAAAACACCAGTCTGCAAAAAATAACTTTTTGAATGTAACTGTGGGTGATTCTTATGTAAAATGACTTCCGGAAATTGAAAATGACCCTTGCCCCCCCCCTCCCTCCCATTTCGGAGAATCGCTCTTCTCCTTTTTTTTACACTCTTGGTAATTATGGATAACTAATCAAATCATAACTATGGATTTGATTTTGAGAGTTAAATAGCCTAATTTTTATCCCTCATATTTCTTCTTAGAGGTCAGGGAAATTGAGATATCTAGAACATGAAGATTTGTAGCAAGAATAAACTATTAAACTAAACTCCAGTGATACAACTATTAATAATTCACAAAAATTTAAGACAAACTATACTTAAACGGTTTTGAATCTGAACATCATTCAATATGTAAGTACTGGAATTAAAAAGTTTATTATTCCTTGACTAATTATAAGATGTAAATATTTAACTTTTTTCAGGGAATAATCTACTCGGCCCGCCATATTATGTTGCCAACGACACCCAAGCTTGTCAAACGCTTGATATTTCCACAGACTGATGTTGATATTTTTACTCTTTACACAGGAAAATCCGTCAACATTTTTAAGTTTAGGTGACGGCTGTATGAACATCCTATTTACCCAGACAGCACACATATCGAAGATTAGTTCCCCTTTCCTCACATTAATTCAAAGTATGTATGTATATTTCTTGTCACAGTAATGTAAATTCCACTAAATTTGATTAAGCTGCGTGAGTTAGTTGGGCTAAATATTAATTTATAACAGAAATTAAACCAACTGTTAATAAAAAGACCACTTTTTTAAGTGATTTTACATTATGGAGGGTATAAAAGTGAACAAGGAAATCTTCATGTAAATTTTACTTTTAGTCTAAAAGGTCGCAGTCCAATGATAGTTAAATTCTACATTTTGTTCTTTATAGTTGAGGATAAAACGAATAAATTAAAACCCGCAAATTAAATTTCTAATGTATGGTTTCCTCATTTGAATAGAATTAATGAATGATTGAATTCTAGGTAATTTGGCTTTGAAATTGGATAACACAAACATAAATTTAGATTTAAATGCATTAAAGAGGATGAAAATAAAGACTTTTTCGAAAACAAATCCCAATTCTTTAAAAAGGATAAGTTTATTTTTCGACTTTCAAGTATTTTAAAATTTATTTTTTTATAAATTATTGATTATTTTAACGATTCTTTATTAATGACTTCTTATCTTGAATGAAATTGATAATTGATAGGAAATTGTCGTAAAAAATTCGTTTCTTTGGGGGTTACTTTGTTTTAAAAAAAAAACGTATGAATTCAAATTGCTATTGATAAATGGATCTATACTCCATTATTGTTTTTCCTTGTAAGAGTATTTTTTCCGTTTATTTCGTTGCCTTGTTTAAAATTCCATGCATTTTAAATTTTGTGATACCCAAAACAATGCTCCGTAGCATTTGGCTCGTAAGAAATTTTCCAGTTTCAATAACTACGCATCACTTAAAATTTCTGTCGATATCCCCCCCAGGCAAACTGGTTTAGCATAATTTTGTTGAAAACATAATAATAATAAAGGCAGAACAGTTTAAAGTTCGCCATCCTGTTCAATGTTTAAAAAAATCCCGAACAAAAAATTCCCTACTGATTTTTCCGTGTACTTGATGTGTTTGGTGTTCTAGTTTCATTGCGAGACATTATTTTTAAAATAACCCTAATTAATTAAAGCGTAATATTATACGAAGTTACATTTTTTATGCTTAGTCTCACCTATCATATTTCTCACTTAATTAATTTTAAACTATTTAGTTCTTATTATACAAAGAAAAGTGAGTAAATTTAGTATAAAAAAGTTCAGTTTCAATGAAAACATCAAAAAACTACTCATTTATATGAGTCATTTTGTGAACATAAAATCTGGAACTTAGGGAAACCTTTAGGGGAGAACTAAATAGTTTAAAACTAACTAAAGTTGTAAATATGATAGAAAAAGACTAAGGAAAAAATAATCTAACTTAACTTTTATATTTTTTTTAAAGAACTTTTAAAAATCGAGGGTTTTTTTCAGTAAAACATTTTTGAAACATACTTTTATTGTGGCCGTGAAATGGTCCTTTTAATGATTTAAGAAGTTATTCAATTTTAAGATTGTTCAAAAACGTAAATGAATTAAATCGAAACGAAACAACCAACCAGAAGAGAAAATGCAGCCAGACACTTTTGGAATTTCTACACTTTTTATATGAACATTAAACCTATCTAACTGTATTTGTTTGCAAATGATTAAAGAATAACACCGTTGTTTTAGTAAATTATAGAATTAGTTCGTTATTTGTTTTAGAAATAAATATTTTCACTTAAACACCCTGTATTAGAGGCAGTTTGATTCAGGTCCGGAAATTTCTCCGAATATATACTATATAATTTATAAGTAAAGCATGAATGTTACTGTCAATCGATACCTACACGAGATATATTTTATTTGTTTTAAACTATCCCCCAGCGTTCTATTTTCTGATATACGAGTGATACTGTTTAATCTAACTACTTTTTGTTACATTCAATAACAAAATGCACCATACATCTCAAAAGGTGCAATAAGCCCTCAAAAAGTGTTTTCAGATTCACTACACCAAGAGCAAGTTGTTTGAATAAGGCTTCTTTTTCTCGCTACACATGTTTATACTATTTCTCTTCGGAAAGATTCTTCAGCTAATATGTTGGGCAAATATGCGACGCTACCTAATACCCTTTAACTCCAATTTCTTACAGCCGTAAAACGGGGGAATGAAAAATAAATGAGATGTCGGGACGGTATTTCCGTTATTTATTGTATCCGGGAGGTAGTCAAACGCATCGTACCGCAGCGCAGCAGGTAATTTATTACATTTGGCGCTCTTAGCTAGCATTTATTACACCCGAAAAGATCGAGAGTCCATCATTTTTGCTGGATATTGAAAGGAGCATTTATTGTGAATCTTCCTGCCCTCTCGAATTTTTGACGTGAGAAATTTCGCAGCTGCATTTGTCACCCGGTTTTGAAGTGGCCCACTGACTTCTTTCAAATACGTACTTGGACGGATTCTAGGGCGAAAAGAGTTAAGAATGGCTAAGCCAGTCGTTTTTCAGCTGTGACCAGACTCTTTAACTATATTGAAAAGAAAGAACCTCGGTGAAAAATCATTTTTTATTTCTCCGTACGGAATTTCAAAAAGAATTTTTTACCAAGTTCTAGTTTTGCTGAACACGATTTGAAAAAGGTAGATGAAGGAAATACGTAAAAATTTGTAAATCTTAGACTTAAATTTTGGTATTCAAAAGGGTTTTTTTATTTTTCCTTACTTATAATTACTAAAACGCTTTCCCATTTCCTGTCATAATGCATTAAAATATGTAATCCTTGGATAAAATCAGCATTAAATTCAAAAAGTTTAGAAAATAACACTATTTACAGAAAAAAAAATATTCGTCGATATTTAGATATTTAGGTAGTAGGAAGGCATTATTATCAGTCACTACGTTTATAGCTAAAGAACATTTTTAGCCATGTACATTTAGGTGCATGATCTTTCAACTTGCCCATTTTTACGTGATAATTAGATAAATTAAAATATCATAATTATTTAAATATAATCTAACCCAAGTAGTATCAACTTTCACATCGCTGTTATTTTGTGCAAATTTAAAGTAACAAAATTTATAAACACGAAACTATATAAAATAGGCACTTTAAAGGTTAACTGCCTCTACTATGTAAAAAATTTTTACTTGGAGCTTTTCAAACGCTGATTAAATCTCTGAAATTTTGAATATGTGTGCAGGAATGTGTATGAACCTTCTGATATAAAAAAGGGTTGAGTTGTGGTGAGTTGATGAGTGGGGATGAGCCACCTTTATAATATGATAATTAGCTTTGCATAAATTCTATCCTTAGAAGAAATGGTTGCTGCATAAAATCAATGATCCTAACAAAAAAGTTGTTAAGTTGAGAGTATGCTTAAAATATCCCTGCATTTATTCCATACGTAATTAAATGTCTAAGTACTACATATATACATAATGTATCAACTGTAAATAAACGTACTCTAAAATGATTTAATTACAACAAATCAACAACCTCATATCTATGCAAGTTTTAAGTTTTATACTCTGAAATAAACATAATGTTACAAAGTATGGACTCCTAATTCATTCAAAACATTTTCGTCATTTAGAGTAAAACAAGCAATGTTTAATTTATTGTACACGTGTCGCTACTTTCATTTAAAGACCGTATTAAACGTTGATGGATCACCATACGACTTCTAAATAAAACTAAAATTAATTAATAAATTTCCGAAAGTGTGTCAACATAATCGAAAGAAGGCCGAAGCACAAATCACCACACGAACTTAATGGCGTCATTTGAGCCGAGCTATATACGGTCTAATGCTTCTCAAGAATAACAACAACTCGAGAAATCGAACGATTTCTCCAAGTGCGGAATCATCGACGTAATTTGAAAGCATTAATATCTCCTAACGACTCCCTTTGATATCCTTAATTAAACATTCAATCGCTTTTCAAGAAAGCGTTGCACTACTGATGACGGCGAGAGCAGAGCGGCGAACAAACAACCGATTTGGACACGCGTGTTGAGACACGTTGTTTTCGATTGTGGCCTTTGTCTCAGACTTATCGATAAGTTATTATCTCCCTTTTGCTAGGTGGAGGATCCCAAATTACGTGCTTTAAAACGAGTGGGAGGAAAAGGGAAGATTCATTCTTCGCCGGTCGGAAGAGGGGGAGAACTAATTTTTCAGGCATTGTCCTTGGGAAAACAACGGGCTGGAAAATAACAATAATAACACGGCGATGCCGTTAAGCGATTGCACTTAAAAATATTCCGGCAATTATTTTATTTTGAGCTGATCAATTACTGGGACGGCCTAAACCGTTTGTCATCAGCTTTCGCGTGTCCTTTTGCTAAGGACCCCGGTGACAATTAAGTCGCATTGTTAATTAAAACGCGGTGAGTGCGCTTAAGGGGTCATATTCAAATTGCGTTTCGGGTTTTGTCAGAGAGATAATTTGTTTTGCAGTCGGCGCTTTGTGTTTGACAAAGCGCTCGCAGGGCGCCGAGTCCCTTGTTTCAGCTGTGAATCAAATTGGAGTAATTACTCTGCTTTATTATAACTTAACAGCCCCCATGCGGCTTCTAACGAAAAGGGAAAGGACTGTGTGGTAGTTGGTATGATGTTTAAAGGCGTTAGTCGTCATATTTTTTAAAAAATTATTATCAAAACGTTTTTAGTAGATTGGGAAATAAATTCTGCAGACTAATTACTTCACTAATTGGCTCAGTCACTAATTCAGACTAATTCACTAATTCAGACTAATTGGAAAATAAATTAGCAATTTGATTTCTAGCTTTCTTTTGAAATTAGCAATATTTTTGAATTAAAAAAAGTTTGTAAAATAATTCAGGTTATAATAATGATTTTCTATATGGAACTGGAATACCAAAAGTTGAAACACTTGAATTATTATAAAAGGTAAAGCAGTTCAATATAGCAGTATGTGCTAAATCATAATATAAAAGGATTAAATTAACTTGTAAAATGAAGGTCTTAACCCACCATAGTAGTTCAGAAAGGTAGTTCACCATAGTAGTTTCATTCAAGTATTTTCTTCTATTCTTCATCAAAGTATTCATTTTAGAATTATAATAATGATGTTTAGTTACTCAAACCGGAAAAATTTCTGGCGACATAAATAATTATCCCTACAGCCTTATTTATGAATTTGCTCGAAGCTTTTTCTCTTTTTAACATAGCGCGCAAAATGTGTTAATTGCAGTTTTTTCTGTTTACTTTTTTGAACATAATACCTACATTAAATATCCCACAGGGAGTCAAAAATACTTAATGACACCAATTCTATATTTTAATTCTGGAAAATATATTTTTTAATGACAAATATCAGAGTTTGATTTGGTGTTTTGTGTGAATAATGTTAGTAATCATCTATTAAATGATCTTTAGTTTTTAAGTAAATATTTTTTTTTTGCTTGTGAAACGACTTGTGGAAACTTTCATTTCAAACAAAAAATGTTAAAAAAAAAACTGAACAAAGTTTAATTTATTTACAAAAACATAGAAGACATCTTTGTTATGAAAATGTTCAGTTAGATATACCATTGAAAGGTTTTATATTTACACGGAAGTGTTTTATCATTTGTATATAAATTATGCAGACAGTATCAATATTCCTTTTATTAGCTGAAATTTTAAGGAAACTTGATTACATGAAAAAAAAAAACATGATTTTCTGAGCATAGGAAAGGCTATCGATAGGGAATTTGGTTTCTATTTCATTTATGTTCTTATTAATTTCGATTATATTTAAAATAATAATTTAAAATTACATCAACAACATAAATACCTTAATAAATAAAAAAAAAACATGAAATTGACAATGTAAAGTTTTACAGGTCAAAGGCTAAAGGTTTTTTTAAAAAAAATTGCTGAACCTCAAAATAATACCCAGCCATAAAAAATAACGTATTCTTTCGAATGGAAGAAGTCTAATTTACTATGGATAAATTATGTTTTAACGCGTCGAAGATATCTTTTAGTACCTAATTCAAACTTAATAAACATTAAGATAAAAACTTTAACAGCTCACTACCCCTTTACAAGACGCATAACCTTAAACACAGACATTTAAAGGTTATGCGTCTTGTGATCTTGTCTTG
Source organism: Tetragnatha montana (assembly GCA_963680715.1). NCBI lineage: Eukaryota > Metazoa > Arthropoda > Arachnida > Araneae > Tetragnathidae > Tetragnatha > Tetragnatha montana. Next base: position 1,848,843 of record OY796681.1, read on the forward strand.
GAAATATTATCAGTAATAATAAATATCTAATTTTTGTTAGCTGGGAATTCCAGATAGTTTTGTAGAATATCTACCTAATACTAGACTGAAAACTAATCTGGAGGAGAGGATTAAACTAGTGTGCCTGCATATCAAGGTGCATCCCCATTGTCATTGCAATCTCGTTAGCTGTGGATCCTCAATCCAATTTACTCAAACGCCTCATTGTAGAGTGGAGTAGCTGATTCGATACATATAGTATACTAGCTGTTACGACCCGGCAAAGCCGGGTCTTACAGCTAGGCTAGCCTTTTATGCGAGCTTCGCTCGTTACTACTTCAAGTTCCTATTAATTATACATTAAATAAGAAGTTTAACTTTAATAATTTATTATTGTTGAATTAGAAACCAACTTCCCTAAAAGTAACTTTTTAACCTTTATTAAGTAAACCAACTTTCTTGAAAGATATTTATTTAAAAGCTATAGAGTATTTTCAATCACATGACTCTGCCTAACAACGGCCTTAGCAACGTTGTTTATTCGCCAAGTGACGTCATGTGCGAATGCTGCTATTGGATACTTCTATGTCCCGCCCCTAACAACAGCCTTAGCAACGTTGATTTTGTCCTCCAAGTGACGTCATGTGCGAATGCTCTATTATATTATTTTAAAATTTTAATTACTTTTATTTATTTATTTTTCTGATTATTGCGAGATGGCATCGAGTCAGTGAGTGACGTGGGCTTTTATATTTTTCTGATGATTATGATTATTATTGCGAGATGGCATCATAGTGTGCGAGCGTTCCAGAATCAGTGAGTGACGTGGGCTTTTATATGAGAGATGTTTGAAACCTCTATGTAGTCGCTTACTGCTGGCGGAGACATGTATCTTTTTATATCGAGGAATTATATTAAAACACAAATTGTACGACGTTGAATTATTAATATAATGAACATTTATTCTTTATTGTGTACAATTCTAAGGCTTTTAATAACCTAGTGCACTGAGATTTCTGTTAAATTATATAAAAATTTGGAAGTGGTAAAATCTGAAAATGTTAATGGAATTAAACGTTAAAAACCGCCACCAAACACGTCTCATAATATAACAACAAGAATTATGTATCAGTAGGTACTATTTTATAATTTAACTCTAATACTCATTGCTGATTACAATCTACGTGATTGCGTAAAAAGAATAATATGTTTAGGATACATTGTATTTGCTATCACTCGGGAATTTTCTTCAGTCAGCTGAAATTCATTTCAAATGAAAAATTAATTCAGCAATTTAAACTGCAACAAACATTAGATGAAAATCATCAATTTTTATTTCCGTTTAATCTACCTGCTCTCTCGGGAATCATCAAATCGAATTAACAACTGACGCAAATTAAAAAAAGAAAACGAGTAGTCTCACGGTAATTTTGCTTTACATCTTACATCCTCCCATGATTCTTCCTTTATCGGTGCTTTCCGCGTAATTTGGAAGCTCTCGTTGCCATTTATACTTTCAAAAGTGTTAATCGAAATACACTTCTTGTTTTGGCATCGCCTTGGAGCCATTTTCATTCTCGCTGGCAATTAAAGAAAAGAACGAGGATGATTATAATAAAAAAAAAACTTTCGAGCCAAGCACTCGACATTGCGTGCGTAACATTCTTTTCTCCTGGATAGTAATGAAGAAAAAACCATTCTGTGGAAAGCGTAGATATGCCGGAAAATGTGACAAATCTTCGATGATTACTGTAATTACAGCTGCCGTATAAGTAAAGATTAAAGAGTTTTAACTACCAATATAGCGTCGCTGTTCCATTCCCTGCGGGCTCCCTTTTTTGATTAAAATATTTAATATTGTTGTTTCCCATTGAGTACATGATATTGCTTTTTCTTTCTTTGTTATCTCTAATCTAATCTTAAGTCCTAGTGATTGAGAAAAGGAAGAATAGCTATGTGTTTTTTAATTTAATTAAATGTAAGAACCATCTCGAATGATTCCATTTCTTTGTTTATTTTGTGTAACAGAAAAAAATGGAGTTCGTTAGTGGCCGTTGAAAAAAAAATAATGTTGCATTTCTGTCCTGATCGTTGTAGTTATTACAATAGGAAAAATCGTGATGCTTTTTACTATGAATTTCTTTAATCCATTACAAGTTGCGTCGTTGGAGTGTATTGAAAGAACACATTACATTGGTTTGTTTTCCTCAAGAGTAAGAATGAAATTGCAATTAATTGATGGCAGCTCAGTAAAAATACCGTAATGTTTGGTAGTTAGTAATACATTTATACTAATAAGTAACATTTAGTTTATGCTCCCTTGATAATCAATACAAATGATTGTTTTTAGATTAATGTCTGGTATAGTGCATTAAGTCTGGTAATATTTGTACAATTTACTTTATCTTATTCTCCATTACAAAAAGTAGTGAGTTATGGTATAACACGTTAAGTAAAACCTTTGAATTTTACTTTAGGGGAAATTTAAAAATCTATTAGTTCAGCATTATAAACTTTATTAGAAAATTTATTTCGGGATGGCTTGACTGGATCTTATTATAAGCCTAACGTTTTTCCAAATTGCTGAACTCTGTGATTTCTTCAAAAGTTTTATCTTTATTTGAGAAATCCAAGTATAGTTTAAGTGTATGAAATTAATCAAAAACTTAAGTAATTATATCAACGATAGAATTTACATTTTAATTGTGGTATAATATTCAGAAACAAATGCCTTGATACTTTTGGAATTTCATCTCTGATTAATAATAATTTTGTTACATTATGCGCATATAATATCCAGATGTATTTATTTTTAACTTACTTAACTTACGAGTGCATTATATAACTTTGATGACAAACTATTGAAATGTTTTTTTTTATATCACGCAACTATTTAAAAGCTTTCAGTATTGCAAAAAATGCTCTAATATTTTGAGGATTATAACTAAATTATATTCTTCTGATGTATAACTTATTTTACAGAGAAAAAATAAAATTGTACTAAATTTGTAATAAATTCTTGTTCACTATAAGCATATAATTTAATTATTAAAGTGAATTAAAATATACCTACTAATTTTAGGGACCTCACATACTTTTAAATCTTGATTTATCTTTATATAAGGTGCACCAGTTTTAAAGATAATTCTAGTTAAGTTGAAGTTACATTTTTTTTTTTACATTACTACGTTACATTACTACGTTTCATTTTTATCATCCAGTTGAAATTTAATAAATTATTTTAATTAGCGATTAAAATTTTACCAACGTAATAAAGTTTATCATATTGTTTAATTTATAAATACTAGATACAAATATGCAGATATATTGAATGATATTCGATTTCCAGAACTAAATTTTGAATAGAAACAAACTATCTAAACTAGCAACATTTTATTTACCAAATGGGGGTTGTTATCCTATGCAGAACATCTCATAAAACCCCATTTGTTACACTTTCTAGGTAGATATTTTACCAACACAAACAATGACATTTCGGAAATCTAATTCAAACCAAAAAACAGTCCGTACTGTGGTTAGAAAAAGCATCGAAAGTTTGGGGGACTCAAGCCATTGTTATTATGAGTCTATATTGGAAGATATTAAAGTATCGTGGAGGGGGATTTCCGATCGTCTTTGGTTATCGCTCTGGAACTTTTCTATTTTATTCCAGATTTGGAAGGAAGCAGGGGGGGGGCGAGGGAGGGGTTTGCTCTGTGGAATGGAATTCTTTTCACTGAAATGTGACCAGATGCTATCGTGATTCAAAGTAATGGAAAAAAAGAATGGGGTGTGGATCCAAACTGCGATTCGTCATTCAGAAGATCCAGTTATATTGGAGATAAAAACAAAAGTTAATTTTAACGAATTACAAACATTTTTAAAAAAGTATTACTGACACGCTGAGTTACGTTCAAAAATAATGTTTGTATATTTTCCACTTTTTTTGTACACAAATTGTGCAGAAATTGTATTAAGTAAAATTTCATAACTATTAAACGATCATCATGAAGTATATTATTTAATACATTATTATTAAAATAGAAATGCCCTCTCTAAAATCAAAGAAATACACTAATTAGTAATTAGTAAATGTTTGAGACGATGATGTACAATAAATAAAAAGGAAAAACTTCATAGAAAGACGGATTGTTTATGTGTAATTCACCATGGTGTAAAGGTAAAACAATCATAAAATGTCATTCAAACAATGTAGCTATTTTCATTCTTAAATTTAAGATTAAATTTCATTTGGAACAATATTAGCCCAAGTTTGGTTAGATAATATATATGTTACGGGCAATGTGATAAATCCGGGCATTATTAATAATGCCCGGGCAATGTGATAAATTCAGTGGAATTTATAAATGAAATTTATCACTTTGCCCGCCTCCACTTCGGGCATTATTAATAATGCCCGATAATTAATTTCATTATACTTAAACTATAGAAATGTATATCGAAGAAATGGAATTTTGACGAACAATTGCTATGAATAAAGTTTAATTAACTATCAGTTTCTTCTAGACAAACTATATTAAAAAGTGTAGTATCGCAGCTTTGTTTTGATAAAATGATACTATGTTAGTTTGATAAGTTATTTCCTTATAAAATGTTTTTCATTCATTATATTTTACTGTCACTAGAAATTAAAAACAAGCATTCGAAGGATTTTAATTTGAAGAATATTTTAGTTTCAATAAAAAGTAATATTTAACCCGAGAGGACCGCCACTCTCCATCCTGTTATGAAATAAACATCCTGTACAAAAACTTAAACAAAAAAAATATCATTTTAAGATGTTTAAGAAACATTTATAAAAATCATTATTTATTAAAGGAAAAAAGTATTGGATTTGCAAGTACTGATGCAAATGTTCGATGTCGTTTTTGCAAATTGTGAAAAAAAAAGTATATTAAAAAATTAATAGGTAATAACTGTAGAAGATGAGGAAAAATCTTTAGATACTTTGACAATTCATAAAACGGGGGAAAATAATTGAATCAAGAAACGGTTTGGCGGTTTTAGCATCAGTCTGTGAGGAGAATTTTTTTAAGGCAACAAAAAAAAATAATTCATAAAAATGTTAGTAGATGGCACCAGCATAGTTTACGGAGATGCATATTCGATTCCGAATAAGACCAAATTCAAAAACGCTTCCTTGTGCTGTATCTGTGGGAGTCAACGAAACCGAAATCGAATTTTCTGAAATCGAACACTTACAAGAAACGATACATCCTATTTTGGATGCGGTATCTGTTCATCTGGTATCTGATGCCATCCATTAACATCTATATGAACTATAATTTTGTATGGTCTTAAAAGATGTTTGCAACCATAGCAAACCGTTTTTAATTTGATTATTTTCTGCATTTTACATATTTTCAAAATGTCTACGGACGTTTCACTCATCCTGCGCAAGATACCAATATGAAACGCAATCTCACTGTACCCGAGCCAAACATTTGCTTAATCAAAGTCCCAAAATCCCAAAATCGAATTTGTGAATGCTCCCTCAGAAGCCTGCCGAAAATATTGTCCCTCCGGACCGCAAGTCAAATAGAAAGAGCGAGATAACTGACCGCCTTCTTATTCTTTCTGCCACCGGGGTTCTCCACACACACACAATGAGAAATATAGATATCTCGCGCCGATATTACGGCGACCCCCATAATTTAAATTCCATATCGCGGCGGCACGCACACGCATTCGACGTGGCACTTTAATGTTTATTTATTCGTTCCATCGAACATCCCCTCGGTGTCCGGGGCTGGGAGATAATGGAACAAAGGGGATGTGCCCAGAGAGTGCGTTTGAAATGTGGGAATGGAGAATTTTCGGGAGGATGAAGAATTTTTCGGGGGTCAGTAACCTCTTTTTCCCTATCGTATGTTTAGTTTGGTGTCTGGAATTTGTTCGGCCTTTCCCGATATTGGTATGTTAAAAATACCAAATGTACATTTCATAATTATAACCGGGGAGACCGAAGTTCATTGGAATTTAGAGCTGATTGGCATTCTGTCTTCATTTTCTGCCACAAGGAAGATATAACACTGCAATTTCTGTAGCCATTAATAAAAGAACTGGTAATTTTATTTGTTCGTGTAAAAACTTAAAGAGGGGAAAAATTACAATTAAACGTTTAAGAGGTCATATTTTTACTAAAATTATGTTTGTTTTTTTTAATGAGAATAGTTTACCTGAAGAGATTTATTTGAGAATGAAGGAATCAAAAGTCGGCATTTCTAACACAACAATAATTTTGCGGCACTTAACGATTTAATAAAAATTAAAATAAATGCATGGATATCATTTCGTTGAATTTTCCAGTCACTGTGCGTTTTAAAAAAACATTTCGCCAAAAAATGTATAGGTAATATATCACTTATTCTGTTACATAAAAAGATATATGATAAATACTTATATTATTCTTCCCTTTAAATTTATAATATAATTATTTGATAAAATAGGAAAATAAATAATCAGTTAACAGTTTTTTCCCAAATTAATCTAATGATGTAGTTTTTACATGCATAGTAGCAGTTAGTTAAACATCTGTGTTTAAATCTCTATATCTTTTACTTACTAAATATTTAACCATTACTTTTGAATGTATGTAGTCATAATTCATATTTAGTAGGTGGCAGACGTCATATTTCATGCATCGTCGTTCTTTTACTCAAGTCTAAGAAAGAACGACGCAAAAACCAAATTTAACTACATGATGAACAACCGGAAGTCTTCACAGAAAGCACTTGAAAATGTTTTTCTGACTTAAGCAAAAAAAAAATGATTGAATAGAAAAACGTTAAAAAGACAGTCGAAGTTTAAGTTTATGTTTTGCTTATCTCATCATAAATGCGTAATTTAGCTCAAATAGTTTTACATCTTGGCACATCATCAATCAATCTCTCAACAAAAACATTCGAAAAAAAAATTAAAGTTTTACCAAAATATTTTCTTGAAAGTTTTCCAACATCAATATTTTTTAACCTGTTAGTTTTTCAAAATGCACTTTTTTACGAAACAATTTCTTAATGCATTGATATAAGCATGAAAGTAAAGCTCTTGGGCTTATCATATGGGATTTTGGTCACTTATCAAGATTTTGTTTTATTCATTATAATAACGGTGTAATAAATATCATTTTTACTAATGCTACGAAATCTTGATTTTATATTGATTCTTCTAATTATTTTGATGATGCCTAAAATTAACAAAATATTACGTAATGTTTATCCCGTAATATATTTAGCTTATCACCCCAAATTTATTATTTTTATTTAATTTCACCATTTTCTAAATTATGACACATGCTCCATGCTGATTATTATTAGAAATTGGAAATCATTGTCCTTATACTTTATTATCCATTTTTTATTATTATTAATATAATTAAATAAAGCACTGGCAAATATTTACTAAACAAACAACCATCTTTATATATTTTTTTAATTAACCCAATCAACACGATTCGCGTGACATATAAATACATGTTTTCCCATAAAAACAAACTTTGTTTCAGAATTTCGTAAAATGAAGAACGGAATTAAAAACTTAACAAGATCCACACAAATGAAACTAAACTATAACACTGCAATAAAAAGAAGTACGAAATTAAATTTCGGCCTAAAACACACTGTGTTTGATGAAAATAAAACGCACTTGTCTCCTAAATCTCGGTGGAACCTTCACTTTGTTTTATCTCATTCATTCTATTTTGTAGCGCCATCTGGTGCGAGAGGAGAAATAAAAAACCCTGCTCAGTTTTCCAGAGTAATTAATTTTTATTTTGGGAACCTCTCTCACTCTCTGCTTTGCTTCCCCACAAAATATTTTTGTAGCCGCAGCAAAGAGTAATAACAAAACAAACAAAACCGTGGAACTGAAATATATAATACCTAATAAGAGTTACTAATTAAAATTTATTTGGTAAATAATTAGCAACAGAAAAATGCGGATTCATAATACAATGCTGAATTTTCATAGTTTGTTTTCCCTTGAGCATAAAAGAAAAGTTTTTCTTTGTTTTTAACCTAATGTTTAGATAATCATCTCGTTTCTTATCCCCCTGTGTATAATTAACGATATTTATCTACATAATTAAAAGAAATCTTTATCAGGAAAATATCTTATTGCATGGAAAAATAGTCATCTAGTCTTATATGTGACATAAATGTTTCTAATTTAAGGGATACCTAAGCAGTTTTAAAACACAATTTCGATTTTTTAGTCATGTTATTAATGTGTTGTTGTATTGCGCTTTTAATTTTTAAGTAAATAAACTAAGTTGTGAAGTTTCATTGTTAGTTTTTGTGTTGGATGTTGTAACATTTTCTAGTGGATTGTTGAACAGAAAGACAAAACAAGTTTTTAAGTAAGAATCAAATAATTAAGACTTGAAAATTTTTTTATTATTTTATGCAGCACGGCAGAAGTGTAAAACTAAGTAGTAGATTAGTAGATGATATCTATAATTCAAATTTAAACAGTGATATTAATTTTTAATATTAATAATGCCCATTTCCAAGTATCTTTTACATAATACAATTATATTTCGTGCATTACTTTTCTTTAAAATTCCCCAGCATTTAAAAATATAAATAAAAATCACATACCTACCTATTAAACAACGAAATCTAATACGAGCATGTTTTATTTTTCAGAAATCCTCGACATTTTCTGTGTAAACAAATAGAACGAAAACATGGAACAAGAAGAACTAATTCAAAACAATTAAAACTGTTTCATTTCTGCTAATTCAACTATCCCGGGGTCCAATAATTTATTTGTCATTAAAAAACGCTTAAACTGGAAAGCACAGAAAGTAATGGCTTCAACCAGACTTTAAAAGAGTAAAATTCCCCTGCCGGGGATTCTTAACTCCCCTTTAAACTTTTAAAGAGGCAATAAAACTAAAACTTCCTCCCCCAAGAACTGAAAGAATAAATTGATTAGACATAAAGATTTCTGAGTCTTGTAAACACCATTTAATGAATAAAAAAAAGTTCAAATTAACAAAAAAAAAAATAGAGAGAGAATGTGAAATTTTACAAACAATTTACCCTAGTTTGGTAATTATTCTAGATTTCGAGGGATTTCTTGGGGTCTTTTTATTTCACGTCGACGATTCTTCAAAGAAGGCAATCTAAAAATTTAATTCAGTTAATGGTACTTTAGAGCATTTTAAAACATCGCATTGATTCAGTAATTAATAACGAGGCCCGCACAAACTCTATATATAGAGTCACCATTAATCAGAATTCTATTCAGTTTATCCGCTTTTGAAAAGTTAAACAGCTGTTAACGACAAAAGGAGGGGGATAACGATCAGCTTTAAGTTTTGGCTTGTTTCGATATTTTTCTTTGGGCGATCCGTTTATTTTTGACGTACAGGTATCATTTACTATCGAGATAAATATGGATGCGAGGTTTTTTCACTTTCCACGACTGATTTTATCTCTGCGTTCGTTTTATCTCCGGTTCTCTAACTATCAGTTTGTCTTTTATGAGAGTTATGATCGTTAGTGTTTTATTTTTTATTTTATGTTATTTTTTGTATCTTGACGGGAATTACTAAGTATTTGATGATAGTGATAAATGGAAGAGATGCATTAGTGTTGAAAAGGAAGATGATACATTTCGTCATAATTTGTTCTGAGTTTGTAAGCTGTTTTTTACAAATTGAATCTATGGAATTTCTACATAAATTATTCTTAGTTATTTCTGTTTACAAATTTTCTGTATGACATGTATGGATGGATACAAAGTAGATAGGAAAAAGCTGGTTCACACATTCCTTCAGTAATCATAGAGTAATATTTTATTTTATTTTGTATATGGAATACATTTAACTTGATTTATGTACTGGAAAGGGAATAAAAAGTTTTATGTGTATATTTTTTTATCAGTAATAGGTTTAAAAAATTATATCTATCTGTTATGACACATGATATCCGCCGTTACCTCTAATTAAAAAATGTTTCAAATTCCTGTAAGTTTTCTATGTTACGTGAAAAATTAGGAAAACAACAAATCGATATCCAAAGTTAAATACGAATAATATTTCTTCTAAAATAAAATGTTATTTAAATTTTAAAAATTCATACAATTCATACAATCATAAAATTCATTCTTGCATAAAAACTAAATGATACTAATACCTAGAATAGTAAAATAATTTGTGACACATAAAAATTTTTTTAAGATACAAAGAAATATTAGAAATCTTCCAAAAGAAAATTTTAAAAAACGGAATTTTGAAACCATTTTATTAACTAGAAACTAATCCCCGTATACATCAATCCAAAAAAAAGGTTGAAAAATTATTTATACAATTCCAGTTACATAAGAAATACATACGACTTACTATCATTTCTCTAAAAACGCGTGTAAAATGCTTATTAACCTTTTCTAAATGCTTTAGATAAATTGCAAATAGGAAAAAGATTCCAAATCCCATCTCAACAGAATCTGATAGATAATCCATTCAAAAAGAAGCGTGAGCAGCAATAAATGAAGCCTTAATCACATTCCCTTCCTTTCAAAAACATTCGCGGTTAGATCAACCGCCAGTCAATTAATTTCAATCAAACCCCCGCAAACGCATTTACTGCAGTTCCACGCTCTGCCACTCTCTTTACCTTTCCATCGGGAAAAGATTCGCTGCAGTTCCCATGATGCATCACTCCTCGGAATCCCTTAAAATGGTCAATGATGCCTTCTGAATACGGAGACCATCAGTCTTAATAAATCAATCGCCGAGATGCAAGTAGTGACAGCCTACATAACTCCCCTGAGAGTGAGAGAAGGTTTTCAGATGGACTGCCGTGCATCGGGTAAATCTTCGAGAGAAGAAAATGATTTATTTGTTATGCATCCGGGATGTGGGATTCGGGAGAGACTGGATCCCACTTATAATATTAAAGCGCGCGCCCGCTTATTCGCTCAGCAGTGACAGAGATGTTTCCTGTTGGTAGTGGGAAGGAGGGAAGAAGTGCGGTGCGAATAATTAATGCGGTGGTAATATAAAAAATCTGAGTTTGTTTGAACGGGGCTAATTTGTGATGTTCAATCATGGTGGTGTAGCGTGGGCTTTCCCGTGTTGCGTTTAGGGGGATGATGCATGTTGGGTGTTTTTGCGGGGATTGCTTGAGATGAAGGAGTAAGATTTTTTTGGTGAAGTATGGTATTTTGTTTTACTGAAAAGATTTTGGTTTTGTTTTGTGGCGAAGCGGTGAATAACAATAAACTCTTGCATGAGAAATCATGTTAATTTCTTATGTAAATAAAGAAAGAATATTTTTATTTTAAGTAATTAAATTGTATGATAAATTTAGGTCTGGGAAAAACTATCTAATAGAATATATTTCCTTTTTTTATGAAAGGAAAAATACAAAGCATGAACTTCCTTCTAAAAGACAGGTTTTTTCGTTCTAGTCTTTGAGTAAATTTTTGAATTAATTTAGTAGAAAATAAATAATATTTTTGCTTTCATCAAAAGTCTATGAAAACTTAAGTTTGATAAAAATGGCCATACTAAGAAATACCATTCTTATAGATAGTTTATATCATTTAAAAATTATTGATGAATATATTTGTTGTACTCATTGATAGTAGTCTCTATCAATAATCAGCTGAAATCCATCAGATAGTTATAATATATCACTTTAGAGATAGTTTATACCAGAAACATATTACTATCAAATTTAAAAATGATTCATTTCAAACTCATGGCAAAATATAAGAATTATTTTTAAAAGTTTGAGCCATTTAGTGTAAAAATTGAAAGTTACAAGCTCCTTCACAAATAATTTTTTAACAAATTCATTTATAATGCAATTATTTTGAATGTTCACTAATAGTTTGCAAAATAGAACTCTGCGGCTAATTTTCTTGCATGTAGTGCCAAAAGCTTTAATATCTGTTCTCTTTGCTATACCCGTACTCTTGTCATTTACTGACAACCAAGGACACGGTTATTAAAACTCGAGGCTTTATTGACAAGATGGTGATCCCCCTGCAAGTCTGAAAAGGGTTTTATTGACACCTTTGGGTAAGCGCCAACGTCATTTCTGTGGGTGAGGTCATTCGCACCCTTTAATCAATATATTTTCGAACTAACGTTACTTGAATTTGTTCGTGTAGCACTCCATTCCCTAAATTCACACAAGAAAACGATAATAGTTTGGAAAAAGAGTTAAACTAACCGTATCTTTATTAACTTTTCTGTGCTTGGAATACAAAATTTTCTTTACGACGCCAAATGAGCTCGTTTTGCGTTTAACATTTTTCATTTCCTTATTTTATGGTGGTGTTCCAGTCGTGTAATTGAATTCGGTGTTATATTTCTTTTTGTTAGAACGGGACGTGAAAGTTTTCCATAGGATTATTTTCTGACAGCTGACAGGATTCCAGTTTCAAAGAGTTTTTATTATAAGTGTTTTGTATTTGATAAAGTAAATTAAATCAATAAAATAATTCCATATGAAATGAATAAATCCGTATAGAAAACATACTTTCCCATTTGTTACCATTTTTTACAATTTAAACTTATCTAAAACACCAAATCAAAAACTGCATTTTTTTTTTTTACTTTATTCATTACACAGTTCCATAGGTCAAAAATTCGAAATTATGGCAAAAAAATGAAAACTTATCGATTAAAACATATAGTTATATTGATGGCACCAATAAAAGTAAAAGTAACTAATATATGGTGACCAAACCCGTCTGGCGATTTTTAACAGATCAGATAAAGAAATTTTGCCCTGCTTCTGAATTAAACAGACGGATATTAAGAACTATTATGATTATAACAAATAATATAAAACTATATGATTTCTAAATAATACTGAATGAAAATTGGAACCATCAAGAAATTTAAAGTTTCTAAACTTTTGAAATATATATCAATAATTATTTGTTTGAAAACCATGCCATCGTATTGCCCTATGATTTAATGCTGAAACAAACATTATTATAATTATGTTTTCAATGGCCAGAAAAGTGGATGGCCCAAACCGAACTAAAGTTTTTTCCCCTTGATATACTATATTACAAAAGCATGATAAAAACTTTTTCAGTAACAAATTACTTCAGATTTCCATGCTCATTATTCATATCCAATCTTATATTAATCTTCAACAATGTATCGCACTCTTATTTCTCCCTTCCCGTACATATCAATGCATCTCCACGCCATTACTGATTTTACCCACGGGTGCAGTTAACAGGACCTTATTACCAAGTACTCCCAGATGTGCTCCCAGTGCCCCCTGGCATCCGGCCATCTTTTAACAGCTGCTAACTAACCCCTCTCTGATTGAAAACAGTGGCTTAAGAGGAAGTTGGTCCTGTTGCCAAGGTGGTGAAGGGTCATCGAGCTTAATGGCACCTTTGTTAACATGGGGATTAATTTGTAGTTTCGTGCCAATCGTATCAGGATAAAGCCATATGACATTAAGTTACATGATGTGATTTAGCTTTTATCCATTCGCAAATACACAGCTCTGGCACGCACCCGTACATGTTTTTTTAATTCTCTTCAAGAAAATCGCCGTTTTAAATAACGTTTTGTCATCTAAGATTTCTGATTACCTTGACTTTGTACAATAGATTCCCACAATCATGAAATTTTTACAGTTTTCTTTTCAGTTACTGTTTTATTTTTTACAGTTCTATATTCTATACAGGGAACTGGAAGACTTAAGCTGTTTGGACAACGGTATATGGTTAGCTTACAGGAGAAATGCACTTTTTTGGAGAATCTTTTGAAAGTTGTAGTACGATTCCAACAAAAAAGGATAAATTCAAAAATCTTGCCAAGCTGAAAAGTAATGAATGTGTTGGAAAATTTCACGGTGCAAAAGAAAACGGCGGTATTGCAAAATTTGGAGTATCTCGTACAGAGTAGTTGAGCAGTAATACATCCTTTATCTTAGATACATAATATAGATCATATAATCTTAGATCATATAATCACAGAAATAGTGCCTTTCTCCTTGTAAACCGACTACATGTTTTTTTATTGTCATTGTTTGGACGAAATCACAGAGTTTTTAACCCTTATTACTTATGTGAGAGTCAGCATATTAAATTTTTATAGATTTTATGTTTTTTTTTAAATATTTAAAAATTAGAATGTTTTAAAATTTGGTAAAAAGTATTTTGATGGCATAGTAAAATTTGAACGTGTTTTCACTCATTTAACATGTTAGAATTAGAATTTAGAATTTAAAAATTAAAATTAAAAAAATCAATAAAACATACAAAGATAGAAACAAGAAAATAGTACAAATCGTACATAAACACAAAAATATAACACACTAAATCAACAATAAAATTATGTAGTACCAAAAGAGCCAGAGGCTCGTCCTTGATACCCAAAAAGCTAGCTAATTACCTATGGTGGCAAAAGCTGTGCTTAAGTTATATAAAAGTTGAAGTACACAAATATACAGAGAAGCGGAAGAAACAAGAACATTTTAGATGACTGCTTTACTCTTAAACCAAAACTATATCCAGTAATCAGCTTTAATATTTTTTGACAGTTTTGCATCGTATCAGCATTTTGAAAATATCAGTATGTTTGCTTAAAGTCTATAAAATGGAAACAATGCAGTTGGAAAACACGCAGTTACCACTATATGCATATGAATGGTTTTGAAACACCTTTATACATCATTAGCAGGAATGTGAGACTTGATTTTTTTTTTTTTTGACGTTAACATTTTTAACCTATTCAAAAATGCAAAGGCAGCAAAAAATTAAAAGTCCCAATTACTTTTTGAAGGTTCTTTTATAAAGTCCTTTATGGTCATGAGACACGCTATGTGTCAATTTATTGCACAAAACGTGCATATTAGTTCTTAGAATGCTGAGCTAAGTAGAATGGATAGCTAAAAATCGATGAATCCTTGGAAATATGCTTCAGTAAGGAATACTTAATGAATAGTAATACTGAATAGTAAGGAATACTTTGTGATATTTTATTAAATAAACTTCATTACTTTAAAAAATTGAGTTGTGTGGTTATTCTAGATAATTTTATGGCATGTTTTCTCGTATATTTTTTCAACTGAAATAAAACACTTTAAACATTAAAATATGATGCATTATTATTAGAATCAAAACAATGAAATTGCTTTCCATATCTATAATAATTACTTTTGAATGCAAATACATTAAAATTTAAAATAAATTGGAAAAATTTCAACAATTATTAGAATTTTCTCAGCAATTTTCCAACGATGAGCTTTGTTATAATTACGCTCGTTATCACCTTATTATGTTAAAACAAATATTAAAACTCATAAGTAGATATATGAAACGAAAACAGAAACAAAATACCAATCCTAATCTGAGTTAATCAAAGAGGCACAGCTGTGAAAATAATTAGATAGTTTATAAGTTCAGGTATTCTCTTAAATTATAATTTTTAAAAAAAGGTATTTAATATCGGAAACTCAAAGAACATTTTCAATTAACTCGTTTTAGTAATATGAGTAACTTTGCAAAAAAAAAAAAACCCTTGGCTTATAAATGTCAAAAACAAACTAAAGGTTTCAATATCACTGTATTTCTTTTAGGGAAAACTTACATCTTACATTTTTAAGCTTTTCAGATAACCAGTTGAAGACAATTTAAAAACTTTAAACACATATCTGAAACACTCTAGTAGTATATCATATATAGTGTGCTCTAAAAGTATGCTTTTTATTTACATTTATTTTTGAAAAGATTTGTGAATTACATATTGTTTGTAAAATGCATTATTTACATTATGATACAAGAAAATTAAAAAAATATTGCATGGAAAAAACTGAGTTTGGTAACAAAATACAATCTCTTCAGTTGTTCATATATATAAACCCTCATTACAGAAATATCAAAACAATTATTATTTATTTTATACAACAGAGATATTCGAGGAAAACATATATTCCTATTATGCATTGCAGATTTTAAGGGAAACTTTGTCCATAAATTTTAGGAACGCACTTCTTTGCATTTCTAAACACACACAGCATATTTAATCAGAATCAATTCGAATTTCCTGAGCCGAAAATTCAATGTTTATAGCTTCGATACGATTTCGAAAATTCAAATTCCTTAGAGGATTTCCCTCCGGTAGACATGTTAGGCCTAAACGGTACGTTCTTTCTGTTGGGAATAGATTTTGCAGACTTCGATGCAGTCTTTGCTATATTCAAGTCGTTCGTCTTGAAAATAACTTCGAAAAGACATTTTCTGGAACACAATTTGAGCAGCATACTACAAATCGGTTTTCTTGCTCATGGAAAAGAAATATTTCTTGAATATATATAAAGAATAAGGAAAAAGTGAAGATTATACTATTGTATTAAAAATACTTGTACTGTGTTTTATTTCGAATGATAATAATAATATTTTTATTACTTTAATTGCATACTTTCTTTAGGTAAAAATATAGAATTTTCAATGAAATTCCACTAAAAAGTATGAATTTTAGTTCATGTTTAGTTTACAAATTGCATGATATCACACCTTTTAAAGTAAATGATGATTTTACTTCTGAAAACAATAATTTATTTTTTACATAAAGTATCAATTGAAATAATGTCAAGTTTTTCTTAAAGTTTTGTTTTTCACAAGGCATTTTATTTTGTCGTTAGTGACTCTAACTCGAAATCCCATGGTATAAAATTGTACTAAATTATATTTAATGGAATGGAATAAAAGAACAATGATTAATTATTTGTTTCTTGGGTATAGTTAAAATTAAAATTAAGACTTTATATGAATAGTATGGAATTAATAATAGCCTCTATTAGTAATAGCTTGTAAGACGAAATTCGCTACTATCAAACCCTCACTAATTGCCAAATGAGTTTAAAACTTCTCGGATGCTGTTTCAGAAATTAAATTTGCTGAAATTCAATGGAACTAGCTCCGAAATGAATAAGTTCCGTGACTTTGCCATCAATAATGAATGACGAGTTCTGCAGAGCGCAAACATTGTTTGAAATTTAGGTACCCTAAATTCCCCAGACCAGAGCGAGGTGCTATAAATACGTGATGTTTCCATCCTCCCACGTGAAACACCGTTCTGACAAATGCACATTGCGAAGCTCGGGCGTTAAACCATCAATTACTAATTCACTCTACAACGCGCGCGTGGCCCACAACAGAACCGCATTAAGTTGTTCAATGAATATGTTCCTCTAATCTTGTTAAATCAGTCTATTATCAGAGTTTCGTAATTCAATGTCCTTTGCTGCCAATAAATGAATGCGCGTGCTTGAATGGGAACGCATCTGTCTCTTTAAATAACAGTGAGCGGGTAGGTAGCCACTGTTTAGTAATTAGAGTTATTTTCTTGTGACTACAATCAAATGTTTGAAATTGGTTCACTTTTATTTTTATCAATTAGTTATGTAATTTTTATTTAGATAGTATATTTTTGCCGAAATATCTTTAGATTTTCCTCACTTTTTATCTATTAAAATTGAAAAAAAAATTTCCTCAAATTTAAGGTGTTTTAAGTTACAACTCGAGTTAATTAAATCGATTAAAATGTCAACAATTGTTATGATATTTTCAATCTTATAAATGCCTGCATTTATAATCGTGAATATAGATTCCGTAAAAATTTAAAACAGCATCTAAGTCTTAAATAATTATTTTTCACCTTTTTCGCCATTTTAATCATAGTCTGTAGTTTCAGTAAGCTTTTATAAAAAAATACGTCAATTCTTTAAAAACAGCTTGTGAATTGTGTCCTTAATTTATCATTTGAAAACTGCTAATTCATTTTCTTTCTTTTTTTCTGCAGCTTTCCTTACTTTACTAATTGCTTCCCAAGTCACATGTCATTAAGAATAACATTTCTTAAAATGAAAAAAAAAAAAACCAAAAAGGATTAAAGAAATGCTAATATAGATTTCTAACTTAGTATACTTATCAAACTTAATTATAGTACAATTCATAGTTCGACCAATACAAATTACATACTAAACATTTCGTGAAATAATGACATTAACCCTGTCTGTAAAGACAAAGCTCATTCGCCCTATCGGATATTACAGAAAAGGAAAGGAGTTTAGAGAAAACATTCACAAAACATAAAGCCTCTTCATTTCTACTCAATTTATAAATACTCACGCATAAAGAAAAATATTTAAATGACTAAATAACAAAGTATTACAATAAAATATTTATCCATTTTTGTAATTGTACTTTATTTCAATCCTAAAAACTATCCGACGAACCTACAGAAATTGCTTTGCCCTTTTAGACTTTTATAAACTGCTTCCATTTTCTAATTAGCGTATTTCAATTTTCTCGACCTGGTATTTTTACATTTATCTGTATATTCTTGAATCAAAAGCATCCAACTTAATTTTTTTATACTATTCATATAAAGTACCTACTGAAATTTTTTAATTAGATAATAAATAAGCTAATTTACTAGGGAGCTTTCTCAGGAGCCGCACCCCCTTTGCCTTAAATCCTGTACGCTTTGCGGATGGAGCTTGGATATTCCAAGTGGCATAAGAAACAACAACAACAACACTAGATATGTTTGGCAAAATTGAGATAATGATTATTTTAGTGTAATATAACTTAACTTTAAGCAATTTTTATATATTTTTTTAATTTATCACGCATACCTCATCGATTGTTTTTAACGCTTTTGCGTTATAAACCTGTCAGTAAATATCAAAGAAGTAACGAAAGGATAGTATTAAAATTAACGTTGAAATAAATCCTTTCACATCTTATTTTTACTTTAATACTAAATAAAATTTTTAATTAATTTAATCCAGATTGTAAAAATTGACCTTTTCTTGAAAAAGACGTTTTTTTATGGAAACTCTATTATACTAATTAAAAAGCTTTTACTCTGAACTAATTATAAAATTATTCTTCTACGTTACAAAAAACTTCCTTTTAGTCCATTTTTTTTCCTTTTAGAACAAATTCCTTTCGAATAATTAGCTGATCCTATATTGATTTCCACTACATTACCAAATTACTTCATCGATTTCTAGAAATTATGAAAATGTAACAATCGTGACAAACTAAATTCTATGAATAAAACACCATTGAGAATCTAAAAGCTTATTTGAGCACAATGGATTCCACTCCAGTGACATATTATTTCCATATCATTTCAACACTTTCAACTCACGGAACACCAAACCAAACAAAAAAAAAACGAAACCAACCTCCAGAAAAATCATAACTTGACAGGCGTGGCGAGTGACGAAACGGAAAAGCCCGCGTGCCAAACGATAACAGAAAGTAAAAAAGAGAGAGAGAGCGAAAGCAGCAAGCAAACAACCAAAACAAACTTGTGCTGTCAAAAACCGCGCCCCGCCGGAGTCACGTGACCAAAATAGTACGTGTGAGCGAGAGAAGGAGCGAAAACCACGTTGGTTCATCACAACATCATCCTGCGGTGTACGGACGGGCGGCCGTTAAAAAGTTGTCTCCAACGTCGAAAGTTTGTGTGTTCGCCACATGAAACTTTTTCTTCGGTACCGCTGCTGTCACTTGTTTTCTGACCCAGTTCGCAGGAACTTTTTGCTGCCGGCAGAAAGTCGGATCTTCTCCTAGGGTTCAGTCAGTCAGCTCTCTCTGTTGGTTTTTGTTTCCCCATGTGTTCCAGGAATAACAAAGATGATGGATTAGATTGTGATTGAAAAGGATTTTTTTGTGTGTGAAGATTGTGAATTTGAGTACTGTTCCTAGAAAAATTCATTCTCGTGGACATGACATTGGTTATGGAGTTTTTAGTGGATTATTACTCCCTTCCCTGGAACTGGAAATTGAGATGCTATCTCACGTCACGAGTTCTTGTGGGATTGTGGTTGCTGATGTCACATACAACAGGTACGTAACAACGATAATGTGTGTGTAAAAACCAAAAAAATTACATAACTGAACTTTTCAATCACTCTCAACAAAGCCATAAAACTACACATATTATTTTGTACACATAATTAGTGTTTGCAACATTCAGTAGAGTGCGTTAGTTTGTCACTCTTGTCAAAATTGCATGACGAACAAATTGTTTAACTGAGCTATACAAACTAACGGAATTGGAACTAATATATAACATTTGGATTCTCGACATGATAATAGTCGCATCCATTCGCATATTTATATTAATGAGTTGTAGCTAATAATTATTGTAAAATATTTAACGAGTCAGAGAGGAATACTCAGACATAATAACGAGTTACAATCCCATTCATTTTAAAAGGAAGTATTTTATGATTCGATGGAGTTTCTATTCACTAAAAGATGCGATATGAGTGAAAGACCGAATGAATATTAACTTTAAACAGTGGATACTACTCTTTTTTTATTCCCATTTTTAAAGTTATTTTAGCGTTTTTATGAATTGGTTTTCAGTTTTCATTAAAATATTAAAAGGAATAAACTCGCCTTGTTTATGACATCGAATTTTACTTTCATACAAAGAAATAAAAATGAACTTTAAACTTTTCGTAGAATTTTTAGTAAAAACAACGTAAAGTCGGCCATAAGGACGTGGACGTTAAAACATAGTTGAATAAGTAAATTCTATTAGAATAGCAAATTAGTTTCGAGTATTATTTTCCTTTAGAAGTAGTTTAGTAAAATACTACTACTTTTATAGGTAAACAAAATTTACAACTACTTACATCCTCTTAGAAATACTATCGAAACTGCACAGCCCAGAATCCAATTAAATTTGTCTGTTTTAAAGAATATGGACAAACCTCCCATTCCCTATTTATTTATACTACAATAGAAAACGAAAAAAACCCTCCAAAACTTCTTTCAGATTTCTCTAGCACCTGAGCAGACAGTTGCATCGATTTTCATCGTCTGGGTAGAGGGACCCTAAAGGCGTAATTCTGAGTTAGTGTAGAGAAATTTGAATGGAATAATTTTTTCTCCTTGCCTCAATGCAAAAGCAAACGATATTTTGAACAGCATCATTGTGATCACGTGTTTGACATTTTAAACGATTTCATTTTTTTCACTTTTGAATGAGTAATTTTTATCTACGCATCATGTGTTTCCTTTTTGTAAAATAAGATAATTTGATCTATCATGCGCTATTTTCGTAAAATCGACTGTGTTGTCTATCACGGGTATTTTTATTTTGCAATAAATTTAATGGTTGTGAATTGAAATTTTCTCAAAAAATATATGCAATTATATTTTTCACTGATATGATTATGATTACTATTAGTTTCAAATCTAGAATTAGTATTTGAAAATATGTAAATTCATTCACCTGCTCAACAGGCACTCGGAGAAAACATAAAAAATACATTACAAACAACAAAAATACATCACAGACAACAAAAGTACATTAAAAGTCAACAATTAAAAACACAAGTTAAATATACATAAATATTAGAGTCACAATGTCCGGCAGAATCAAAATTAAAATGTTTAATCAAAGAATATTTTTCTAAAATTCTGAGTCATAAAAATATTTAGTCTAAAATACCATAAAATTCAACATGTCTGATCAATATGACTCTGACTATGTAAAATCATTAAATCTAAAAACTTATAGATAAAAAGTTAATTCCATTAAAATAACCCAAAACAGCTTTAAAAACTAAATTATTTCAAGGTGATAATGACAAATAACTACAGTCGATCCCGCTTAAAATGATCACGGTAATGTTTTCAATCGGATAATGTTATCGATACTGAATGGTTCCGATCACTCCTATTTGAAGTAACGCAAAATGTATCGTTTTATGTGTTTATATCGTTTAATGTTATCAAAATTTGGTGAATTCTCCGAAAAACCTCCTTTTTCCCGTTTGAGGCCACTTTTGATACATAAATATACAAAATGAGCCATTAATTAAGTAGTGTTATATGATCCTCTAATAGTTTTAATTAAAAATGTTTTAAATATCAAAATACATATTTGAAAATCACTTTAAGACGACATAGTCGTGATTTCAGTACAAACACTTTCGTTACAGTATTTGCCTCATTTTAGTATAAAACCGCTTATTATTATCAACCGGGTAGTTATTATTTTGATCTTGGACAAATGTGATCACATTAAGCGGAGTCGATTGTAATTGCATTTAATACCATTAATTTTAAACACAGGTAAAAGTATATTCCATTAGACCCCAAGACCTTTTCCACAAAAGCAAAATTAAGCATTTCATTATAAATCCACGTAACCCACCTTGAGTTTTTCGACCGTAATTAAATATGGCTTCAAAGAGCCGCTCAAAGGCATTAAGCCAAGGTGTGCGAGCACAGCCCTTAATTACGGAGAACTTTGTCCTGGCCGACCGACAGCATCCCCTCGATCTGATGCCAATCCAGCATTTCCTGAATTCTATATATATTCGCGCGTTTCCGTTCGATTATTCGGAAAGGGGTTGTCTGGTGGTGTCCGTCGAACCACTCAAATCTGAGGTCGGGGTTGTCAGATTCGTGTGATGGGGTTGACCTTGTGTAGTGGTATTGATGGTGGTTTGATTGGGTTTGGGTGGACGTTGTGTGTGGCGTTTGCGTTAATTTTACGGCGAATTTAATTTGTGAAACGATGATTGGTGTTTCTTGGTAGTTTAAAATTTAGAAAACCAACCAAGGTGTTTAGTTTTGTGTAGTTCTTAAAGCTGAGAATGTGTGTGTATGTGTGTGTGGCGCTGGTCGTATACAAAGTTATACAAAACCTATTTTTTCTGTGAAGAGAACTGACAATTTCCAGTCTTAATTTTTTTCTTTTGATATACATATTATATTGAGAATTAGAATAGTGAAAGTGTGAATTGTTACGTAGTAGTAAATGTACCAAGTTAAAGAAATAAAATTCAACTGATAAATAATGAGTATTTTAGAATTTATCTCAATATTATTTTTATCAATCCATCAGAAGAATTTACTGCAAAAAATTATTTTTTTACACCCCTGTTATCGACTCTAAAATATTATGATATTGAATTTCCCCAATTATTATTCGAATTATTTTTGACATCACATGTTCAACCCCTAATACTCTATATTATGAAATAAAAAAACACACTTTTATAGTAAATTAAAGTCAAGGTAATAAGAGTTTTGTTTAAATTTTTTTGAAGCATTTTTTTTTCAATATGTATTGCCAACAAATGTTTCTGGTTGTTTCTTAAGCTTATATTTACCGAAGATTCCAGATTGCCATCTTAAAAATACGATTTCCTATGTCTTTACTACTTTTAATTTAAAATGGTGTCGGAACGGATATTTTTACTTCTCTCATGCAAAATATTTCTCTAAAATACTATAGAAAGTTTGCTTTAGATAACTTGAACATTTCGTAATTAGAAATTTGGATTTTCCAAAGAATCTGCTATGGCTAATTATGTCAAATAAAGCCACGTTTAGACAGGTTTTACTTCCATTGTATTTTCATTTATTAATTATTCCTGAGGTATAAGACTGTAGTCTCTAATTAATATTGGAATATTTCCGAAATAACAGTTCAACATATCGTTTTTAGTAATTATGTCCTTGTGCCTAACATCAAATATGTGTATTGCTGGAAATTAACATACTTGTTCGGTTTAAAATGTATCATTTTGCTGACTTATTGATCAGAAAACGCACGGTACCTCCGTACCATGCCCTGTAAACAAAATTCCAGCAAGTACAAAAACCTCTTTCATCCAGAAGCCACGAAAACGAATACGAGAACGAATGTCAGAAGGTAATTAGCATATCACCGAAAAACAAAACCTCCTCCCCGGTCATTACCAAACTTTTTTTCCCTCAGAAGCTAACTTGCATTCCTGGTGCATGCTTCGCTCAGTCACTCTATCGTTTGGCACACGCCGCATTCATAAATAGCGCCCGCCGTCTCTCTTCACAAACGCGAAAGGGCCCATTTACATACGGCCTTCAACTTGCGGCAGCGGAAGTCTTCCGCCGGCCTTCGGTACTCATCATAAGCAATTAAGAAAATGGGATTAGGTTTTTCTCCCTTCTCTAACTTCATTTCAAATCCTCCTGCTGTCGGTAGATTCAATTCTCTCCGTTCCCTTTATACGTCTAGGAGTTCTCAGACCGGCTGATTCTGGTGAACAATTCGCCCCTATTCGATTATGATGGAGGATTTGTAAGAAAATTGTCTACAACTACATCCGTCGGTATTTGTCTGGTAACAATAACGGAATATAGATTTGTCTGTAGAGGTTTTTAAAATATCATGGATGCTTCATATGGTGAGGGTACATTAGATTCCCAATTAACAGGGATTGGAAATTTCCTTGTAGGGGATGAATCATTCATTTAAGTTTCGAAATTTCAAAAGGGAGCATGGAATTATCTTCAAAAAGTAAACTAAAAATTGGGTCTAACTTCTATCATTGTATTCTTTTGAGAATTGAAAAGTTAACAACATTTTTTTTTGTGATTGACTAATTGAAAATTTAAGTAAAATGGAAATAATGTTTGTCAATCTCTAAATGTTTATGTATCACTAAAATATTAATATCCTAATAATTTTAAAATAATCATTCTTTCAATATTCCTCGTATAAATTTGCATAAATTCCATTATCCGTGACGATGTTATTCCCGTTCATGAGTGTACACTGCATAGATACTGAAACTGAATTATAATAAGAACATTCATTTGTATACAGACCTTAAATATGTATATTTGAATAAATTAAATGCAACAAAATTAGGGATACAAAGGTAAATATAATCGGACTGTGAACAAAAGCTTAGCTTCTAATAGAAAGTGAGAATAATAATGATTTTATTAAGTTATCCTTTAACTCTTGCTATTCTAAAGAGCTAAGGTGTTGTGTGCTCCAAATGTAATTAAACCAAAGTAGTAATATAAAACAGGTGTTGGCTGGTTTATACATATTTAGAAATACGACACTTGAAAATAGCCACCACAAGGAGACCATAAAATTACAATTAAATTTATAAATACATTTTCATGCAAAATAACTGTGATAACATTTGAGTATAAATAACCATAACTGCATAAATATATTTTGACAATAGATTTCATAGTAAGGTAATGCAATGTAAATTTTATATGACATATGATATAATACAGTAGAACCTTGATAAGACCACCCCTAATGGGACCAAGGAAATACGGTCGTTTTAACGGAAGGACGTTATAACGAATAAAATTAGCACAATGATAATAAAATAGGTACTTTTAATAACGGTCTTCGTAACTCTGGGGTCGCTATATTAGAGGGTAGTTGGAGGTTCTATCGTATAAACATACTTTGCATTATAACCCAGCTCATTCCTAGTTAAAAGAGCTTCAGTGATCGAAAATGTAGTACTCAGTTGCGAATAGTAAATAGAAGAAGTTTTTCCAATTCACACAAGAGTAAATTTTGAAAGAAAAAAAATCACAATTATCTCCTTGTTCGAAAACGCTTTATTTTTCCACCCAACCCTTCCTAAAAAAATAAACAATCTTTTCCCTTACCCTCTTCCATCAAACTTTAATAAATTTTAGATTTGTTGACTTTGATAAAATCGAAAAATCAAGCCCAAAAACAATAATAAAAAAAAACCCTCCGTCCCTCGGAGGCCCTCGGGCAATCTCCTAATGCAGCTTAAAGGTAGGGAATCCTGCGATGATAAATATTTATCAGAATAACTCCACTCGCCGAATACGATTTCTTTTATTACAACTTCTGATTTGTAAAGGAGGGAATGCGCGTATCCTTTGTGCTTTCTGAATGCATGGATGTCACTCGTACTCTGCTGCAATGTATTATTCAGTTACATTTTAGGCTTTTTGGACCTCTTTTATATGGAAGTTGGCACACGTTCAATTACTCGAAAAAAAAAGTTATTTCCTTCGTTCCTTACGACCTTTTCAGATTTATCACATAAAACATATGGGATTATTTTACCTTGTATGGTAAGTGTTTAGGACGATTCATAGCGCTTTTTCCGTGCTGCTATCTTTTTATTCCCGTATACTTTTCCTGCTTGCAAACCTGTACATGGTTTCAATAGTAGGATTCTATAGGCCCAGCGTTCTATTCAATCAGAAGAAATGGCTATCTACAAAAGTGAGGTGTTAAAAAATATTAAATACATTGATTTGGTTGGTATATATTTATTACCTAAATAAAAATATTCCCTTCTGTAAATTGGGAAATGTAGATATACACTGAAGTAAACATAGTTTGAAATTCCTTGAAATGTAAATTTTCAGTTTTAATGGGATGGTTAAATATTTATATCCATTTTGTGTATACCTAATTTCTAATATGTTCAAGTTTTTTTTATGTTTTCCATGACTGATTCTTCACAAGTGCAGATTTTCCTTAACACACATTTTTATTTCTGCAAATAGTAAAAAAAAAGTTTTAAACCAAAGGCGTTTTAAATTTGTGATTGTATTTTTTTTCTACTTCGAGAAAACAAAATAAAAATGAACGTATTATTGATGATGTCACACTTTATTTCCTCTTTCAACCCCCTTGACGTCATGTGCCTCATTTTACAATAAAGCCTTGTAAGCAACATTTTCAAAATTAATAAACAAATTTAAAAAATGTTGTTTGCTACTTTTGATGATTGAGTGTGTGTTGTAACAATTAAACCCTTTTTCACTCTTGTCTAAAAACGAAACAGTTTGTTAATCCTCCCTCTCCTCCAAGCATGACATCATTTATGGTCAGTAATGAAGTAATAGAAAACTTTCATATTGCGGTTTTAGAATGGTAGTAAACATCTTTTAAATTGGATTGCCTTTTTATAGTTAAATAACTGATAAACAGTAGGATTGTTTTCATCAAAATCTAGAGCAACTATTTCTTGCGGTTAAATCTTATCTCATTTCTAATTTAACATATTTATTACTTGACTTGGAATCAAGCTTTAACGGAAAACCACTTCAAAGAAGTACAGTTAGATACAGTGCAGTTAGCAAAATAAATCCCATCACAAATGCTTGAAAGCTTTAAATCAGGTTTTTAAACTTGGGAGAATTTTTATAAGGATTTTCAATTACCCTCTTCTAATATCTAACTATGGGAATTTAATATCTTATTTTAAAATATAAGTTATTCTCAATCCTTCATGGTGCATTCCCAGGAAATATATCTTTGTAAAATTCCTTGTTGTAAAAACCATTAGAATAAATTTGTTAAAAAAGTGCCTACTCTGTAACAGCTTAGATTGTTTTTCTAAACTATAAATTAATAAACCGAGCCATTCCACATGTGTTACGACACGTTCTATTTTAGAACTACAATTTCATAATTTCTGTTACTTAGCTTTTAAATCTTTACTTTGTTAAGGCTGTTGACTTCTGATGATGTAAACCAATGAAATTAATTTCATTAGTTTTACTGAAGCAATTAATTACCCTCCAAATACATCTCAATACAAACCAGCATCTTTTTCTAAAACCCACGTTCTCTCTTCACCCCTACATTATCTCTCCCCTTCGCTTCGAACGGTGACGAAAGGAACCTATCACAAAAATCCGTAAAATTCCTAAAAACGCATAAACAAAGCACTAAAACCTTTCATACGGCCCAAAACGCACATCATAAAAGCTCTCGAACAAAAACAACAATCTATATATCCCAAGGTAAGATAAAAACGAACTGCCGATATCAACACACCCTCTATCCCGATTTTAAATCAGCACTCCCCCATAAAAAAAATCGACTCTCTGGAGTACGATGGCATAAACCTCTATTACTATCCCGGGTGAGTTATAAGGCATCTGCAGTTCATCAATTCGCTGGTGCACAAAGGCCTGTCCCCCACCTGCTATTACACCACCACTTGTGGTCCTTTTCATGGGCTATTGTCAAGGAGCAGATGACTCATGATTTTCCATTGTTATCAAATGAGGAGCGCTTTTCGATGGGACTTCATTTTTTACCCTTTTCCTTTGGAGAATTCGAGGAAGAGGAATTTGCGGGTTAAACTGTTGATCGTGGAGGATGGACTCTGAAGTTAGACTTTATAGGTTTTCTGAAGAGTTAACTTGGTTTAAAAGTATGAATGTGTGTATGATTTTGATTTGTGTGTTGATTTGTGATTTTTACTATACCTTTAAATTGATTGTATTGAATACAAATATAGACTACAAAAAGGCAAGGTTTTATATAAAAACAATAACTTTAATTTTGATAAACAAAATGTAAGCACGAATTATATCTCCTTTTTTAAAGTGAATGTATTTTTTACAAGCGTGTGGCTTGTGTTGCCATATCTCGCTACAATTATAATGTCTACAATAATAATAATAAATAATGTCTAGAATCGGGCTTGTGTTGCCACCTCTCGCTACAATAAGAATGTCTACAATAATAAATAATGTCTACACAATACATTGAAAAACCTGTTTTTTAGAAAACCGAATATACACTGAATAACTAATGGATTTTTTTTCGTTGTATACCCGCCAAATTTTTACGGGAAATTAAAGACCATATTTAGAATACAAAACAATCATTGAAAAAATATAAGTATACAGGGTGTCCAGTCGTAAGGCTTATCACGGCCTTTATTCCTAAACGCCTGGAGCTACTTCCATAAACGTGGTGTCTACCCCTAGTATAAAGCCTAGGCGCTTGGCAATGAAACCACTTTTAGCGCCCCCTAGCGGCAAGTTTTGGAGTTAGCGTGCCTATCTTAAAAACTATTAGAGATATGAGAAAAATGTCAATGACAAAGTTGTAGAGCATTGTCTATTTTATACAAAAATACACCTTTTACACAAAAATGATAAGAATAGAACCTGAAAAAAATGTGTTTATTAACCACGTTTTCGTACACATAGCCCAACTTGTTGAAAAAAGACGCATCATTGAAAAAGTCATTGTTGCGTTTCCTGGGGCTAAATATGAAAAACTCGGAAAAACACCCTGCATTTTTGGGGGTTCTATTCTTGTAATTTTTGTGTACAAGGTGTCTTTTTGTATAAAATAGACAATGCTCTACAACTTTGTCACTGACATTTTTCTCGTATCTATAATAGTTTTTAAGATAGGCACGCTAACTCCAAAACTTGCCTCTAGGGGGCGTTAAAAGCGGTTTCATTGGCAAGCGCCGTTTTACTAGGGGTAGATAGACACCACGTGTATGGAAATAGCTCCAGGCGTTCAGGAGTAAAGGCAGTGATAAGCCTTACGACTGGGCACCCTGTATATTCAAAAATATTTTACAGCTAAAATACTCGTAAGTTGATGGGCTGATTCCCTTTATCAAATTTATGAAATTTCAGTTTAAAAAATATATTCGTAAAAATCACTTTAATAAATAATTAAATTTTATCCCTGCCTAGTTCACAGCACAAAAGTGAAAAATAGAAAGGTCAAGATAAATAAAATTAAGAACTATTGTGAAACTGAGTCATTAAGGCAGTATCCATGTAATAAGTGAATATTAGACTAGTCAAATATTTTCTAGATAAAAAAGGTAAAAATACTTTGAATTAAAATATATTTATTTAACTTAGTTTACAGCACAAATAATAAAATAGAAAGAAAAAAAAGAAAAATTAATTTAATTTGAAATTAAATAAAAAATATACAATGAATGGACATCTATTTTGCCGAATTAATGGGGCTCTATCTGCCTACAGGGGGTTAGTTATTTTTCCTTTCCCCCTTTCATTTGTTGAGCAAAGCGTATGGAGTTTTTTCGGAGCACAAAAAGTCAATTTGTAATTTTTTTGGACTTAACTCATTTTTTTCTATCACCCTGAAGAATTTAATTACTGTGTGTTCGTTTGTTTAAAATATGTTAAAACAAATAAGAATGTTTTAATAATATATTAATGTCATGCAATGAATCTAATTTGGAAACTTCAGTTGCAATTATGAGAGTTGTCCCTGTGTTGACTTAAGATGTTACAATAGTATTTTTAGGTATTAGTATATTATTTTCAATCAAATTAAAATGGCAATAGAAAATTTGATAAAGTGTTATACTTTAACGCACTGATCCTATTATTATATTTAACTTGAAAACTCTTTAATTTTTTTCAATTATGGTGGTAATGGTAACTAGACAAGGAACTATAGGACAAGGACAAGATACATGAAACCATGTACCGCAATAAGCAAGGGGTTTGCCCCAGCTGTCTCACAAGAAAATCTCAAGACTTTTTAGAATGTATTAAGAAGTCAAAAAGAGAGGACTGCTGTCCACAATTATGAGTTAGGTTCGGGAATCAAACTTGGTCATACTATCGATGAATATCTAGGTAACAGAAAAAAAAATAATTTGTTAAAAGCTATTCCAATAATATCTATTTTATTCTAAATTTACTCCGCGTAAAAAACCCTAACAAACATGCCTGCCTGTACTTAAAACATACGAAACTGAATAAATCCTAAACAACGAAGATTTAAAATTTGTTTTTCAAATTTAAGATTTCCCTTTATAAATATTTAGCCCATGCATAATTTGTTTTACTTTTAGAAAACAAGTTGGAAAGAATTTTAAGTGAATTATTTATAAATAAGAACCCCTTATAGGTTTTGATTTGAAATATTCAGTTTTCATCATCTTTCACGTCTCCTCTTAACGTCTTCTAAACGATTACATTTTCACAAGCTTTGGAAAGAAGCGTTTTTCCGTCCCGGGATCTTTATGGACTCCCTCTCTTAAAACTTTAATGAATAATAATAATTAAATAACCATTACTCCTCTTTGTAAAAAAATCCCCGGTTGCAATTACTGGCTCTTAAAAAAAGCCAAGTATAAAATCATCGATTTATGCCCTTCATAAAATCGACCGTGTAACGGCATCGGTACCTTAAGTGACATTTTAACTCTTTTTACTGCCCAGAAAACACCCGAAAATATTGCAAATTATCTGCTTGTTGTAAAAAAGCAATCAAGCGTGCACTCTTTGCACCTTCCGCGAGGGTTCCCGTGACGTCATTCCTCCATTCATTTCACTTCCTAAGGGTCACGGTCGGATTTTAAGCACTTAAAGACCGTGCAAAAAATCGCCTCCCTTCTACTTCATATGAAGAGGATATCTCGTATATCATCATCATCATTAAATGGCTTTTTTTTCCTCTAACGGGGCTTTAAAAAAAAAGTAGACTTTATGTATAAAAAAAACTAATAAAAAGCTTCAAATGTATTTTTGTTGGAGAGGAATTTTCAGGGTTTCATTTTTAAAGTGAAAGTGACAAAAAAATTTGAAAGAATATCACTTTTGGGTTTTTTTTTATGTGGAGATAGATATTGCACTAAGAAAAACTCCCTGGGAATGTGATGATTTACTTTCTTTGTCCTAATGGAATCCCTGATAATAGCGTAAAAAAACTAGTCTAAAAAATATAATCTTATCTTTAACATGGAAAAGGATGGGCCTCGATAATATTTTATCTTTATCAGTTTAAAGAGTAATTTTTTATCCTCCTAACTATACTTAAAGCTGCTATCATCTCCCAGTAAATACTTCAGTATGGGGTTGTTAACATTGGAGGTCTCGATAGAATTCTCTAACTAATGTGATATTTACATAAGTGTGTAACAGCAGTCGCTTAATGTGCCGGATCAAATAAATGCGGAATGGTTTATTTGCAGTTTTCATGAAGGTCTTTAAATTTATTGGGCGCTTTTATATGCAGATGAATTGCTGTTTACTTCAAACTCCTTGAGAGCTGCTTTTATGAGTTTTTCAAGAGGAATTTCTCTTTTTATGTATTTGTTTAAAAACTGTTCTGAGATATAAGTAAAAAATACCTTTTCATTTTGTTTTTGTTAAGATGGTTTTTATCTCAGTTGAGTGAAAAATAGCACGTTTGAAAAACACTCACTAATTTATTTATGAGAATATGTGTTACTTTCATGTATGTTTTTTTCTTGATTTAAATTCTTGTTCTCGTGCATATTTTTACGTTCATTAACCATAAAAATATTTTTTCTTAAAAATCAGCGTGAAAAATTTAATTTACATATCTGTAATTGTTAATGTTTTACTATAAGGCTGATCGCGCACGCGCGACTTTTGTCACGGTGAAGGCTGGGCGCGCACGAGTGACTGTCACGGCGACCAGGATTACTAGTATCAAAAATATCACTAGAAAACAATGGATCTCTATGAAGAAATTCTTGGCAATCGGCCAAGTGTCACGTCGCCTAGTGCGCGCACTCGACCAATACTTGAACTTGTTTCAATAGCCAAGGCAACAATTTTGTCTTTGTCACCGTGACAAAAGTCGCTCGTGCGCGATCAGCCTTACAAACATTTTTGAGCATACCATTTTCCCTTCAAATTTTCAAAATCACGAGTTTTTCAACAATTAATGATAATAGTTTGGTAATATTTTTATGTGATATAGAAAATAACTTCTCGACTTTTACTGGTGTGAATAACCCTAGAACTCGAAGAAAATTTTTTTTTAAAACATTTGCAATTTAGTTATGTATAATCCTTTCTATCAGCACTCATCTTATTAATACGAGTTCCACATTATGTCTTCAATTGCATTATTAATAACCACTAAAGGGCAATAAAAGATCAACTGCGTAGATATCGCGTAGCCTCGGGTTCAAAAGCTTAAAGAACAAATGAATCCGAGAAATTTATCGCGACAACCCAATCTACCATTGCCTCAGCAAAAACTATAAAAAGAACGCATCACAAAAGTAACGTTTAGAACTCCTAGCTCCGAGCTCTTTAGAAGGTCTAAGATAAAGAAAAGCGGGGAGAGGTTATCTAATTTTTAAGGTAACTAAACATGTTTTGTTTCCAGAAATCCCGAGTTATTTTTCTAAAAAAAAAAAAAGAGCAAGTCAAGATTCGTTCCCATGAGAGATTATGGTAGAGGGTGATATTCTTTTTGAGTTCTTGAACCGAGGGAAAGGGACGATCAAGCTCCGGGCTACGAAAATAGTCCTTGGCATTATTTTCTGGGCACATTAGCAGTGTGGTGTTTTTTTGACAAAGCGATACAAATGCCGTGGTGGGATGGGATATCACGTTATTGGCAGAGTCACAACTTGTGATTTAACAACGGTTTACACTTTGAAGAAGGCTGTGAACCTTAAATTTTGCTAGTCAATAGTCAGTTTTAGTGAACCTTTTTATTGGAAAAATATTTGTTTAGTGAAAGAAAATTTAATAAATATGCAAACACAATCGAAACAAAATTAATAAATTTATTTATATTTTCCAAAGGTTTTTGCAATAAAGAACTGTATTATTGTATTTTTAGCTGAATAGATATTTAAATACATAAAAATAATCTATTGTAAAAAATAATTTCTTCAAATAACGGAAATTAACACGTAGCACTGTTGCCAATAAATTTTTGTAATTTGAGGATATTTCCGGGTTTTTTTCTGTCAAAGGAGCAATATTTTCCGTTATTTGAAGAAACTGCAGAATACTTTAAGCTTAAGTTATAGGAGATAGTCTTTACCTATAACAATGGATATAGCAAAACTAATTTTATAGAACTGAATGACGTCTTAGGCGTACCAAGCTAATAGAAGTTTGGCTCCGTAAATTTATACTATATTTTATTACAATCTTGAAAAAAAAACTATGGCTTAAAGAAATACATGCTTTTTAGGTATATGCAAATTACCTTATTTTGTTCATACTGTAACTAAACTTATTCATCACCGGAATAAAACTATAATTTTTAATAGTAGTGTAACAAAATATTTTATATTTTTATTAAATGCTCTGAGATTTAGTAATCCATTGAATATGCAAAATGTATTGTTAAAAGGGGTGCATTAGATTGGGTGTAGTTATTATTATTTTACAAAGACGTTGAATTTTTCTATCTGTAAAATTTACAATTGTAATTTATAATAATGCAATTTAAAGTTTTTTTTTGTTATTTAATTTGTGAAAGTATTTTAAAAAGAGGTGGAGTATTTTTTTTTATTGTTTAGTTAGAAATTTTGAACTTTTGATAAAAATAAACTTTTGAATTTAAAATTTTCATCCAATAACATACATATATGAAGTTTTTAAAAAGTTTATTTATATAAATTATTTTAAAAAATACCATTATGATCAGTAGTTTTTTTACAGTCTTTTTAAATCAACACTTTAATTAAAATCATCCTGCATATTTGTTCAATTTTGAAAAAAAAATAATAACAAAAAAGGTATTTTTGAAGGGACTCTATTATAGCCAAATTTGCTAAGGGGACATCCATAACTTACGTGAGGTGTTTTTCCCTCCCTTGGTGAGATTTAGTGAGATTTTGCTGGACCCCCCTTCCCCCCCAAGTGAGATTTTCTCAACCACTAGTTTTGTTTTATCGGCATAAAAATTACCATCCAGATCGCAAAATTTTGATACAAAATTGATGATATTTCAACATCAATCCTACAATTGACAACTGTTTTTAAACAAAAAAACAAAATTGATTGAAATATGTATTAATTTTTCTATAGTTTTTTGTTTGATTTAGATTAGTTGTAAACCATAGCGCAATTTAAAATAAATGTTTTTTAATTATTTAGAATTTCTATTCACATTAAAACAAAATCAATAACAATATAAAATGTAGACTTCATAAATAACTTATTTGGTCAAAGGTTTGCCGTACATTTCATCCACCTGATTAAAATCTAACGACGCCAAACAGTAAATTTGGCTTCCCAGCCGACTTCGTTACCGCATATTCATTAGCACAGTGTCATAACTCAGCGCCTAACAGGTGTAACGGTTCCAGAATCCTTCACCCACCCTGCTACCCCTCAAAACATTCCCCATCCGTTCCATTCGAATGACCCGACTCAAAGGGCGGGCAAAAAAAAGAATAATCTATATTTAAAAAAAAACACCTTCACTCATAAAAATGCCATTCTGACATCCATCCCCCCTCACGTCGTCAACTTCAGCAGATACGTCATATTTCCACCGCAGAACTATCAGTCTCCCGCTGTACAAAGCCTTTCCTTACGGTGTACGGGTACGGTCTTAAACGAAGCAAGAATAAAACGCGTGTTTCTTCGCCAAAAAAACGTCGGCGAGCGCATACTTGGACCGTTTCCAGTCTTTAATGTCACGACAGTTGGATAGAAGAAAATACACTTTCGCTCTCTGCGTATCGATTATTCCGAGCGCGAGAGAGTGCGTGACGATTGGAGACAAATTAGCACCTAGGGCCGAGGGACTTTTGGTGGAGATTGTTGTGATTGGTTTTTTATTGTTTTCGTGTTTGATCTCGCATTCGAAAATATATTTATTTGTTCTCGAAGGACGTGTTCTAATCATTCCTTGGCACGTGGAGAGGTGAATGTTGAAATTTGGTTGTGCGTATTCAATGTAGAAAAAATAACTGTGTTGATGGATATGAAAAGTCGAACCCCTTTTGTGTGAACCCCTTTTGTGTGAATTACTAATATATATTTTGCGACTAACGATATGGGGCCGTTTAAATATTACATAAGCACCTAAAGGAGGTTGCTGTTTGCTTATCTTGGCAGGTAAAGTGTGGACTGGAGCGAATAATGCTTAGGTAACAAATTGAAAACGCTTTATTTTCAAAGATATAAATACAGAAACTTAATTTATTACAAAACAATTGACTAAATTAATTTTTATAATGCAGTGTATAGATAGTATTCCAATTTTTTTAAAGTAGATGTTTTTTTATTAAGTTTTTAAATTTTAGATTATGTTTTTACCGTCAAACTTTTTGTAGTAAAATGGTGTACTTTTGGCCTCACATTCTGCTTACTTTTACATGCCACGTCTGATGAAAGTATACTTTTTACTTTTTAACATATTTTCGAGCCAACACTTCCATAAGGTTGATTTGTGAGTCAATAAACTTACGTTACTAAAGTTTTGAGTCTAGCTTTCAAATTCTCGATTTTATAGACCAAAATAATTTTATCGTCCTCTTACCCTCTAAATAGACATGGGGTTTTCCAAACTTAAGTATCTTGAAGATTTATAGCATTTTATACTAAAACTATCTTCTATAATTTTATTAAATATATCATTATCAAAATCGTATGTAATTATTTATTTATCAGTTAATGACTTATTTCTTAGAAATAAGCATACTCTACTTAATAACTATAATTTACTCATACCGAATTCCAGGGATACGTTTAATTAAATTCATGCAGTTAAAACATAATGAATATAATTCTCAATTACTACCTTAAACCTTATATTCATTAAAAATAAAGTCTGTAACATACTCTATAACAACTCGTCTATAATTTATCCAGCAACTTTACAACGAGCTTTTAACAACTTCTATAACTACTTATGAATTTCCAGAGAAATACTGCATTATGGTTTACCATTTACACCCTAAGTCCCCTCTCTGGAGAAAAATGACCCCCACAACATTTCGGTAGTAATAAATAGGTTTCATTAGTTAAAGTTCTCCCTTAAACTCACTTAGACTTCTCTAAGCACTTTCCTGTTACTTATAACCGCGGTAGCAATGTTCTAAAGGAACTGTTTTAAGCACTAGTATTCCCTTTTGAATAATGAGTTCGTCATTAAGCGTGGTATAGCGCTCTACCCAGAAACAAAAAAGGCCGCTTAAAGCCAGTGCCTGCGGACTCATATCCGGTGTGATTTAAAGGTCTGCATCGCATCACCATTAGCAATTTATTCACTGTAAGAATGGTTTGGAAAATGCATTATGCCAAGTTCTTCTTCTGAAACATTCTATCATACAAATGTATAGTTAATTCACATTTATTGTATTGAAAAAAAAATGCAACAAATATCTATACTGTATCTATTTTGCATGTAATAATTGTTATATCGCCGTAATATATTTCAAAATCTAATCTCGATTATATAAGGATTGTGTTGGGGGATCTGGAGCGCCCAAACAGCCCTCCTTAACAATTATTTAAAGATTTTAATGCTATGAACCGAGTGGCGTGTGATTTTAATTTATTTAATTTATCGGATCATATTACTGCAATTAACTTATTTTATGAGCCACTGATTTGGTATGGAAAATAATTAACTATTCATTGGGTTTTTTTGCTTTCTGCATGAAGGAGGTCAATCTTTTTATGGCAGCAGGGTCTCTTTTGATATTCGTGAGTCACTCCTTTTCGGTGTCTAAGGTGGGTATCTGGATATGGTTTTCCCTGGGGATATGATATAATTTCAATATAAATTTTTAACTAACTGATTTTTTTCAGATAAAAAAAATTACCATTAGATTTATTTGTTTAGTCTAAATTAATCCGTGAAATATTATTGTAAGGAAATAAACTTAGCTCATTTAAATCACCAAATGTGACAAAAAAAATGTGTCAGATACAGTAATGCGATAAAATTTAAAAGTTTTTTTTAATGCATCATATTTACATATTGGATTTCAAAAACCTATGTAATAGACAAGGGCGTTCCTCTTCCTTTTTCTGTTACTTCCGTTTCAAATTGTAGAAAAATAGATGCAAATAACTAAAACAATTCACATGATACAGCTAAAATAAAATAAATGAACCACATGAAAATGGAAATAAATAAGGTACAATTTACAAAACATAACTAGCTTTTAGAGATCAGATCAGGCATACTTTAAACTTTTCAGGCAGGTTTATATGAATTATATTTCAGTATTAATATTTAAAGAACATAAATATAAACATAAAAAGTAAGAACTGAAATATATCGACGGTCATAAAATATTTTCTGTCATAGCTTAGCTTAAAAAAAGACTAGATCTTTTTTCTTAATATTTCTCTTAAAATTAATTGACAAGAAACCACCAGGGAACAAAGAGGATATTTTTTAAACGTCGACTTCCTTTAAATCAAGCCTAAATCGATTTACTTCCAATAACCTAATGGCATCAACAAAAAAGTCACCCTTAAAGTAATTCCCTTTATATTTATAGTGAACCCTCCGTGAAAAAGTGCGTCTAGCTCCAAGTTTTTACGCCCCTCCATAGAGTACTTCAAAAATCCAGTCAAGAGATTAATCTTCCCTTCGTAGAGCGAGCATAGAGCACGATCTCTGCATACCCAATGAACTAAAGAGGTTTTCTCCCCAGAATACCATACCCTTTAACCCCGCCCTGTGACTTCATTTGAGGGGATATTCAATTTTCTCACTCAGCGAGATCACAGACGCCGCTTAATGAAGGCGAAGGCGATTTTCTGTGACGAGTGTTTCACCTTTGTCACGTTTCTCTTATCTCCCAATTAAAACAATGGGGGTATTGTCTTTGAATTTGCTTAAGGATCGTTGGATTCGGAAGGGTTTGATCTCTTTTTTTTAAAATTGCGACTTTGAAAGATATCTAGAAGATTAATTCAAAGAATATATCCCTGAAGAAATACTTTTATCTGCGTAAGTTAAGATGACGCATCAAAATTTCTAGCCATACTAATCTTTCTTTTTCTACTATCAAACGCATGTGTTTTGTTAATATTAAATTTGTTTCTTGATAGAGAAATATGCAACTTTTATGCACTTTTTATGTTATGAAACTAAGAACGTTGTTTTCAATTATTTGTGAATTTGTTTTTATATTTTGAGAACATGTTAAACATAAACGAATTTCTTATTAACTTTAAGTACAATTTCAAAATGGAAATAAAAAGTATTGTTAAATTAAATATTAATGTAGTCTAAGAAATATTTTAAAAAATTAGAAGATATTTACTAATAAATTACCTTTAACCATCTAATCTAAGGCAATATCTTCCTACTTAAACATCATCCATATAAATAACTGTTAGTACGAACTGGAATTTAAATACGAGTCAAATTTGATTAAGGGGAAAATTTACTTCCCCTACTTAATGCCTTAAAGCATATCGACATAAAGAGTAGTGAATATCAAGAAATATATAACCTAACTCCTGCTATTACCATACTTAGATATTTTGACATATTAATAACCTTAAAAAGTTAGATATTTATTAATTCTTTTAAAAATGCCGAGAAACATTCAAGTAAGTGACATATTTAATTAAGTTCTTGATATGATTCGTTATATTATTCGTTATTTTTCCCAAAATTTTACGGAGTAGCATCAAATATACCCTGCAGGGATTAAAATGCACGACCTTGGGGAGAAACCTTTTCCCCAGATTTTCTAGTTCACGAAATTGAAGAGGTATTTGATATTCGGATCGTGTTTATGAGGTTCATGAAAAAACTCCTAGCAACGGAGTAAAATTGTAACAACAAAAACCCAGAATGAATTTTAAAGGATTGTTTTGGATTGAAATCGAACAAGAGTTTTTATAACCTACATTTTTTTTTCTCTAAAACAATAGATTAAAATGTGCCTTAGTTATTAAAAGTTTTAAGTATTTAAAAAAGGATAAAAACAGTTTATTAGAAAAATACAACCGTACACGGTTGAGATTGATACATAGCATTGGTATTAGAGAAAATTCTTTGTGTGTATGTTCGTTTTTATATTTTTTAGAGTTAATAGTTTTGTATTAATGTTTTAATTATTTTTAATCTGTAATGCATAATAATCGTGGTTCTAAAAGAAACTTAAATTATACCGTTACGCTCGTAACTTTATGTTCTTATGTATGTGTTGGAATCACAATGGGGAAAAATATATACTATAACTATCTCAGATACGCGTATCGAAGTACCCGTTGCTTAAACTTAAATAAACCGAGTATTAACAATATCAAAATTTATCATAATAAAAGTGCATGCGAATGTGTTTGTGGCGTGGGGGACAGTACTTCACATCCGGGGCTTCGATCCATAGGTACCCGCTGGGTAGAGCGATGAAAACTGTAAAAATACCACCAAGATGACATGTCTCAATGAAATCTTACAAGTACAAGAAAGTTGTCAGAAAAAAATATAATAGTAATAAATTGGAAATTATTTAATTTAGTTTTAGAATATTTCTTTACCTTACATAAAATATGATAAAATAAATTAACGACTTCAATGGATAGTTAAATAAATAAACTGTTTCCAACTCAACGTATAGTTACAACGACAAACCCATGGTCATGTTTACTAGATATAAACAACTGATCATTTCACACTCCGGGTAAGACATACATTATCGAAAACATTAAAAGTTGCCTACATACACCTTTTAGATGGAGAGACTGGCAACATTTTACGAGTAGTGCGTTCTCTTCTCACATCGCATTGTCCTTCACGTAGTTCCCAACTCCTGAAAGGAATTTCGCCTTTCGTAACATTCCCTGTGCGATTCTTTACAAAATCCTGCCTCCGAATACACGTTCCATAAACAACAATGCTTACTTAGAGGCAGATCCATTGTGTTATCTACCATTTACTCTCGGAAAATATACTGTATAGACAATAATTCATGTTCCCCGAGGTAGATACTTTCATTTCCCTTTGGTAAGCCGAGATCTCAGCAAGTTTATAGATAGAGATAGGTAAGAAAATATCACTCCAGGTTACGGAAATAAAATTACTTTCTTTATTTAATAAAACCACAATAAGATTCACTTAAAATAGTATGAAACGAAGCCCCGTTTTTTTTTCTAATTAAAATATTCACTTATAGTCCGACCGCCAAGAGAAAAACTTTTGACGTCGTAAGATATTGTGACAATTGTTATGGAAACGGGTTATTCCACCCAATTTTAGGGGTGATGGTAATTCCTAAACGCTAAAAAGCCGTTTTGTGTCATATCTAGGTGACTATCAATTTAACTTATTTTCAAAGTTTTGTTTTTCTGTCAAAGTTTTTCTCGTTGGACTATAGTCCAAAAACGTTTTTATTATTTAAAGATATGCCAAAATTATTTTCATGTGAAAAACTTTTAACCGGACTAATATGTGTTTTAAGTATGGGAAACTTTTTTCAAAAACCCTGTATTATACTATAATACCAATACATGTTTTTCATATTGTACAATGTACAATTTCCCACTATACTTATATCATAAAACAATAAATTTGCTCATACTTTCTAATATTAATACATAATTTCATTAAAACATAGAAACAGGAGTCTTTTTATGAGTAGTGTTTTGGTAATTTCCCTCCATATCCGAGATAATGAGTATAAGATAAATACACATGAAAACTACACAAAGGAAAACTAAATTTCATTAATAATTTTTATCTTCAGGGAAGAGATCCAAAATATCCGTTAACACTGCCTAATGTGGGCACATTCTTATTCCATGCTAAATACATGGAATGTTCAATGTAGTTAAACACTAGAACGTTATTAGTTTTACGAAACGTTAAGTCCGCTCTCAACTAATGAGGATTTAATACAGATCCTTATCTTGATTTCTGAATGACAATTAAATTTCGGAATGTGACACAACAATGCTTTGTCGCATTAGTAATTGTAGTTCTCATTCACACAAGATTAGACTCTTCCTTGTTTGAAATTACAGGTATTTATCTCTCTAATGTGCAAGTGTAGCGAAGTGTAGTGTTCAATAGTTCAAGTGTAAACAGTGTTTACACTCGAATATGTAATATGTTAACTAAACCTACATATTTGTTTTTAGACACATCATAAACTTTTGTTAGCAATTCCTAAGTATGTAACTACATTTCAATTCTTGGAGAGATTTTGTAATTTCAATGTCTATATGTGACGGGCAGTGTGATAAATCCGGGCATTATTAATAATGCCAGCGTATTTCGGGCAAAGTGTTAAATAGTCATTGAATTTATCACATTGCCCGTAACATATATTTTTTAAAGATTGAACACAGTTAAAGTTTAATGTAGATAAATATGTTTTTTTGTTCATCATTTTAGATATCACGATGTTTTAGTTTTTAAAGCTCTTTCCGAAATATACAAACAGTAAATATTTCGATTGTAAAAAATGCAGTTTCAATTCAACACAAACTTATAGATCTCAAAGTTGCTGATAGAACGCATTGTAAGTATAAATGTATTTCAGTTTGAATTAAAAAACATATAGTAACGAAAAGAACTCTGATGATATATCAATCACCAATCATAGATGAAACCGTGATGTAAGGACTGTAAAAATTATAATTCTAAAAATAATATACCTAAAAAGTTATAATAAATCTGTATTAAAAGCTTTCAATACTTTTTTTTAATCTTATTTACTAAATTTGTTAAAATTATGTTACATAATCCCTAAATAGTATGCTTAATTATTCAAAAGATTTCACAAAGTATTTTATCAGCGATAAGATACTTCAAATATCCTAACTAATTATATTTTTAGAAAATTCTGCGATGATTTCCGCTGAAATAAAAATTGTATCAAAAACACGGACACAATGCATACTTGATTTTTCTTAAAGCTATACAAGACAACATCATCTATCCAACATACTTACAAGATAAGTGTAATTAGTTAGTCATTTATTACAGATAACGTTCGACCAAAAATAATTAACTCAATAATGCCATTCAGCTAATGAATATCTCGAGTAACTATTCTTTAACTTTGATGTAAATAGTTCTTATAAGGAGATAATTACTAGTTAATATGTTCTCTTTCACCCGTCGAAGAATTTTAGCTATCGGGACCAACATTAATTCTTCTTTTATAAGTGCGTTTGATGGAATTGTTCGTCATGTTTTAACGCTTAAAAGAATTTATATAATTAGTTTTTTTTATGAACATATAAGTTAACTCAAGCAGTCACACATGCGAAGTTGGGAATTTCCTTGCAAACATAAACGCTTTATCCTTTACTCTTTTAGCCCTGGCTGCCCAAATTTTCTTTAGGATTTTAAGGAAATCTCGAAGGTTTGTAACTGGAGTGGTTAAACTGTCCCTAACTCCCTAGAATAGTAACTACCGAAAAATAAAGCCCTCCTTGCTGTGCAATAACCAATATTCAGTTTCCCCTAGCTAATGCTAAATTAACTATAACCATCACTTTACTAGTAGACTTGTCATTAGTTGCTGTCAAACAAAACGTATCCACAAAGGAATCGTACAACAATTCTTAGAAACAGGAAGCCTTCCACTAGTTAATTAATAACCTCACAAACATATCCACAACCTAATAAACGATACTCAGAACCCTATCCAATTACACATTGCTAACATTCATCAAACGTCCTTTAACCAATTCTTCTCCATCAATAACAACATGTCTTCTTACAGGTAATTCAATAGTGACATAACTCCGCTGTTAGCAACCCGTGCACAGGGAACGCCTTTTCGAAGATTCCCCTCAGAAATCCCAGGAAAGTCACCAGGAAGGACTTATTATTAATAACGAAAGCCCGCTCGCTCCAGTATTAAATATTCAGTCGGGTGTCAGGATTTCTCCAGACGTTCCGTGTCTGAGTGGAAGGAACCCCGGGAGGCCGGAGGAGAGTGTTATCGTCGTTGAGTCAATTCCCGTTACCCCGGGAGTTGCACGGGGCAAAACAGAATGCCCTTCCATATTAAGCATATGCAAAACAGAGGGAAATGAGGAAATACATAAACACAGCTGGTTTCTGGAGGAGTTTCTCTCGCCTCCCACATTTCGAATCGGAAAGTCTTTGAGACCCCGGGTTTACCTTGACAGCGGTCTCGAGGATTTAATTTGGAATGTTTGAGGATCTTCTGAGGGTGTAGCTAAGTTTGCTTTGAAAATATTTAGAGGTTTTTTTTACTTATGGGTTTTGGATGAGGTTTACTGACTGTCAATGTTTGTCGAAAGGCTTTAGTGTCCGTGGGAGAGGGTAGATATGTTCTGTGAAAATGTTGAACAAAATATCATAAGTTCAATGATGTCAGGTTCAGTGGATTGGGTTGAGTTAAGTGAGACAATGAGATGAAAATTATGTTTTGTCAATTTTTAGTCTACTGGAATTGCAGCTTTTAGTGGAACTGTCACCATCGATTTTCTAAAATTTAGACTTTTTATAAACTTATGACCGTCTCTCTACTTAGTGTTACTTCCTACTCTCAACATTTCTTTCACAAACATACTCATGCACTTTTCCCTTTATGATTTAAATAGTTTTC
Organism: Tetragnatha montana; assembly: GCA_963680715.1. Lineage (NCBI taxonomy): Eukaryota > Metazoa > Arthropoda > Arachnida > Araneae > Tetragnathidae > Tetragnatha > Tetragnatha montana. Next base: position 1,892,711 of record OY796681.1, read on the forward strand.
CAAAGGGAAAACGAGTAAATGTGGTTTTATGTTGTTCATTTTAGATTATAATTATGGGTATGACTGAAAATATATAAAAATTAATTAATTAATTTAATTAATTAATATTTAATAACGATTATCAATATTGGACAAGAATGGCAATTAATTTTATTATTTTTAATATTTTAATGTTTTGATAGAGGCTATTACATTTAGTATAGAGGCTATAAGAATTTAGTTACACTTTTTATGTTATGGCAAATTATATCCTTCAGGCTTAAATAATGGTTATTATGCTTGATAAAAAAAGTTGCATTAATTAAGGTTAATAAATAAATTCTTTCCTTCTAAACAAATAAATACCTCGCTGGAAAGATTAATGAATAGTTTAGCTTAAAATCCTTGTTATTACATTCAAATAATGTCTTAACGAACCATAAAACTAATAGAATGACAAAAAAAAAGTTTGTTTAACTACCTTCCGTTTTGTTTCACGTCAATTCCCTTCAATTGTTTTATAATTTATTTCCAGCTTCTGTTTTTGGATATTTCTTTAAGTAGTAATTTTTCATCGGCCATTTTCTCCCGAAATTCCTCCCCAATTTTTTCCCCCCAGCAAAAATGAATAATTTGCATCCACTTGCGGTCCTAACCCTTTTTCTAGCCCGGAGACTGTTAATTTAAGTCATCTCTTCATCATAAATGCATTTATGCAGCCAATATTCAACAAAGCGTCGAAAAGAACTAATCAGAACATTCTTCTCTTTAAGTGCTCGAATGAATATGGAAATCCGTGTGTCCCTCGAGTTCGGCAGGAACCCGGAAAAGAAAGAGGTTGCAACAATAACAGGGCCCTTTCAAAACCTTCTTTCTTGCAATTGGAAAGTTTTCCTTCCCTTTCCTCCTCAGAGCAAAAATCTTAAGACGGTGTAAACAAACAAAAACGAAACGTCCCTCCCTCTCTCTTTTGGAAGAGTAATTCTACTTAAACGCAGGGAAAACTCCGAAGGGAATAAAATCCAATCAAGTCAGGACGGGAAGAAACTTCGCTCGAATTCAACTGAACCAAAAACGCTTACAGCTCCTAGCGGGTAAATTAGGCATTTTGTTAATTAATCTCCAGCTTCATTAGCTGGTGAAACGTTTTCTTATTTCCATTGATTGCAGCTGTCTAGTTAAGGTTTTGGTTGAGGGAAGAACAGGGATTTTTTTTTCTCAGCGGGATATCCCTCCAAACCTTTTCCTCCGCAAATAATGGTATGGATGGGGAAAGAGTTTTCATTTTGAAGTTCCCGGTGATTTTAAAAATAAACGGAAAGGCGAAATGCCTCCGAGGTAACTGTTTCATTTCTATCTTGGTGAAGTGGGGGCGGAAAAAGTGTCTGTCCTTCCGGATTTATTAAAGGGTCGGGAGACTGACAATAAAATGAATTAAGGTGCATTGGCGATTTCTTTGGGAACTCGTGGTAAAAATTGGAGTTGTGATTAAAAGTGTTCTTTTTTAATGGAAATGTGTTCATATTTTCATCCAATTCGATGTTTGCCTAGAGCAATATTACTCTTTTAAAAGCGTCATTTCTCGTATTTACATAACGGTTTTCCAGGGTTCTATGTTTATGTAGATATTGTTTTTGTTATTCTAGTCAATCAGGAATTGATGTTTTCTTATTACTTTACTCGTCTGTAAAAATTAGTAAACTGTTTTTAGGTGAGAACCTAATTTAAATTTTGATGAGTCGAAATTGAGTGCAAATAATGTTTTCTCATCAACATAACTAACTATATTGGACTTTCTTTGCCTTCTCAAAACGTGTATTTATATTTATTTTGTGTGAAGAAACCAATAAGAGTTGATTTTTAGTGGAATAATTTTATTCTTATTCGATTTACTCATGCATGAAAGTTTATACAATATTTTTCAACCATATTTACTAATGGCAATAACTTTCTTTCTAACCATTGTTAGGACATTCAACGTATATCATCTAACTCTAACTGTAACCGATAAAATACGATATTAATATATTTTAGTGTTTATAATTTAGAACTACTGGAAAGAAGAACCGGTTTCCAACCTCTTAAAGTGTCAGGACTATCATACCGTTGAAATTCTAGTTCTTTTCTAGTTAAAAATCTAGTTTGAATCAAAAACCAATACAACATCCACAGACATATACCCTCACCAGAGATTATCAATATAAGTTGAATCTTCCATATTTATGCTCAGTGGTGTCCCTAAAGGTTGAATTTTTCCAAAGAACTTATTCAGTTTCTCTGGACTTTCGGGGGGAAATATGGCTGCCTCTGACAGTTTCCGATGCAATGTACTTTCCCAGCAGTTTCTGGAAAACTTTCCCACCGGATCACTCATGGCTCTTCTTTGAAACAGTCCCTCAAGACTTCCCCATGCTCGTGAGTTTTTCCCTCAGGAGAGAAACTGTTTCCATGCATTTGATGACGTCACGTTTACCGCTGGTTTCGAGGCATACTACCAGACGAATAGTCTGGAAATTGTTGAGGTGAAATGAAGTGAAAGGAGGAACAAAAGGAGTGGTGGATGATTGAGCCAGGCACGAAATGTGGCTGCGGTGAAAGAAACTCTTTTGGCAGAATGGGGCGAGAACATAAGTTTTCCCTCGGCTAGAGGTTTCTTCGAGGTGTTTCAAGAAGTTCTAGCGTTAGAACGAGGTGGTAGATTTATTTTTTAAAATATATTCTGAGTTATAGTTACTTAACAAGTGTTTGTTTAATTACACTTTACGCATAATGAGCTTTCTGAAATAATTTCCCCAGTTCCTTTTCAAAAAGCTTCATTTAAGTCTTACCCATATGTAATGTGTAACAGTAAAATAATAGTAGTAATAAACAGTAGTAACTGTGTAATAAACAGTAAAAATAAAGGTTTTGACTATCACAGCCGCCCTCGAAGCTATTCGAGAAAATAGTTTGCAGCATTGAATTTGATGTTCTTATTCATCAAGTTTTTACTCGTGATATTAAATTTTAATTAATATAAAATGAGGAATTTTTGCATTTGTTTGATATTTATTTTCAGAATACATCACAATAGGGAATAATTCTTTGTTTCTAAACAGTGGGAATGTTTCTGAGAGCTCACATGGGAAATTATTTTAATTAAACACGGTTGGTAATTTTATTAAAATAAAACGAGTTTACTATGTTATTTTTCCCAGTTAAAACCAAACCACTTTTATGAGCTTTAAGAAACTAATGAATTATTTAATATCAAAAAAATTACTTATTTATAAATAAAGTGATTGTTTTGTAAGTGTATTTAGTAAATTACACAAACATATTTTAGAAGTCCCCCCCCATGAATAGTTGTTCCCATAATCCATCATTCTTAAAATGTACGAAACTATAAATAAAGGAAAACCAGACATTAGTGTGTGCGTAAATAAATAATTTCTCACATAAAAATAAATACAACTAAAAGTCTTTTAGTTAGATGCAAAATACATTTATGCACATTCCCGTTCTTGATACATTTTGAAACCTCACGGTTGAAATAAATTTTTATAATTTACTCTCACTAAGTCATTTTTTCCCACTGAACATAAGACTATTAAATAAAGGAGAAATGCAACAAAGAATTTAATTATGTTTCATACTTACAAGAACCAGCTCTAACTAATTACGAAACCCATAACCCCAGAAGCAGAGCTTAAATTATTTCACACGTAGCACATGCTCCATATCGCAAATTAAATAACAATAAAATTATCCTCAAAGCAAAGATGAAACACCTTTTATTTTAACTGGGAAAAAAAGCTACAGAATAATAATAAAGAATTCACCTACAGTTTTTACTGCCTTTAGAAAAACTAAAATCCCGCCATTTTTTCGCAATGGCACGGTATAAATTTTTTCTCCTGACTGCTTGCCAACGCAGTGTTATACCGCTGTGTGATGTACCGTGATTGTGTGTTTATGAGGTCATAAATTAGATCTCACGCTTCGCACGCTAGAAGAACCTCTTCCGTGAGCGCAGCAATTGAAAAATAAATTTCCAGTGGGTGAAATATTTTCACCTTTTTTTCTCTCCACTTCAGGTTCCTTTGTCGCGGATTCATTTTTAAGAAGAACAAAAGATATAATTACTCATTTAGAGTCATAAATAATTGGACTTATTTCGGATAATAAGTAGAGGTACAGGAGGGAAAAAATGTTTTTTCGCGAAGGCATCGTGCGTAAGGGAAAGATCGCGTTTGAAAAACGGTCGTTTTCTTTGTAAGACTATTCGCCATTGTTGTTATTCTAATTACAGATGATAAATACTGCCATCGTGCTTTTCCAGACCGCGCTATGGTTTTTGGTAATCTTGAATCTTATTTTTTTTGTTCTTAACCCCATTATATCTACCCTCATGCATGCGAGGAATTTGTCTTTGTTTGTAGGCAATATCTAAAGATGACCATCACATAATTAACTATGATGGGTTCATAGAAATAAACATGGTATTTGAGACTTTCATAAATTATGTTGAATTGAATTTATTTACGTTAAATCCATAGTTTATGTTGCAATAAGGGAAGGAATATCATTTCACAAATCACTGTTACTTTGAGTATACATCCATATACATATGCTACGGGCAAAGTGATAAATCCAGGCATTATTAATAATGTCCACGTATTTCAGATAATATGATAAATACTCATTGATAAATGTCATTGAATTTCTCTTATTGCCCTCTTTAACTTCGGGCATTATTAATAATGCCTGGTTTATCACTTTGCCCGTGACTTATAATTATTTGATCCGTATATTTGAGTATAGATTACCATAAATTTGTGGTTATTGTAAAAAATATTAGGTTGTTAAATTAATTTGTACTTAATAATACTTAAAAAGATAATAAGACATTCAGATAATAAAAGTTATTTACTGCGATAAAAAGAAAACAACCAAATCATTCTTGACATTAATTAATTTGAAAAATATTTTAATACATTACTTAGAAACAACAGTATCTTAATCTTTTTTCTCCAAATTATAACAACTCTAAATATTAGAACAATTGTAACATTTGGTGCAATGTTCATAATTTTAAATACTCATATATTTCCTTCTGTAATTTTGTGTGACGCACTGAAATAAAATAACTTTTTACGTTTAATGTTATCCAGTAATTTTAAAACTCTTTCCATTTTCTCCATTGCATTATCTTTTTCTTTCCCATTTCTCAAATGGAACATTACAAACGTTCCCATAGGTCAAAGAATTAAGTCATTAATTATTTCAAGCACTCTCATAAGCGTATTATAGCTTCACAATTTTTCGATAGAGGTAATTTTATTCGAATATTTTTCCTTCCAAAATCACCTCAGGTAGCAGCATAAATGTGTTCAAAAAACTTATTTTTCAAGCAATGCATGCATAATTAATATAATTCAGTTAACATTCTGCAAGCATTTACACTAATTATGTTTTAATAATCAATCAGAAACCAGCTGCTCTTCGCAAAATTTTCCAGACTTGCACTGAATATTTTATCAAAAGAAGGAAATTTTTATAACGATAAGCGTGCATGATTCTTGGAAATGATTATTTTCAGGTTTGTTAGTAATATTATGAAAAAAAAAATACTCCAGAAATTTTAGTTGAAAATATGTTTTATACTTCTTTATATTAAGACTTTTTTTTCCAGGATGCGTAAAATTTCCTTTACTCGAACGATTTTTTAAATAAGATAAATTATATAAAATTACTTTCATTAAAAATATGAGCAAGTTTTACATTTTACTTGTATTTATTTATTTTAGCTAATAGGTTTACATTTTTAAAAAATACTATTTTCAATGAGTTCTCAAGCATTCTGTTCTGAATTTAATGATTTTATAGTAAATTTTAAAGAATATTCACAAAACGAAAAAAACTAATGAATATGTTGAATTATTGAAAGATATAGTAACTACTACATTTTTACTTTTCATAATTATACTTACTTTTGTTCCCTTAAGATTAGCATATTTACCTCTATAAAAATCTAATCTTTTAAAAACATGATCAAAATCAATATTGGAAAATAATGCTTTTTAGTTGCTTACCTATTACATGTTATTTGATTTTCTTGATCTTTAGATAGTGATTTTTATGTTTAAATTGTTTTAATAATTGTAACGATGATATATAGAAATTATCATTACAAATTAATCTAGCAAATCAAAGTAAAAATAAGTACCTTTACTTTGACTGACTATTTTTTCATATAAAATAAGACACGGAAAAGGGCACTATTTGAAATAAAATTCATTAGACTCTTGTCTTTCTAACTGAAAGCACTTAAAAGCTGGCTTGTAAAATATTTTCCTGACACATGAAAAGATTTTTGACTAAAATTGTGTGGAAAATAATTTCATATCCAGTTCTTAAATTTCGAAAGTTCTCGACTCATCTTTTGTGTGCAGTTATACACAAAGGAGACTGTAAAACTATTTCTGGATTTTGGCGTTGTTCTATTTATACCTATTTCTATAGAAAAATATCATTAGATTCTTAATTCCAAATTCACAAACCGTGTCTTGCTCTTCAATGGAATGTTGTGGAGGGAATATATAGTAGGTAATTTAAATGATAAACACGAATAAAAATATTCTATGTTCACTCAAAATATCTCAGAAATATGGAATATTTAAAATTTTCTTTTGGTAATTTAAATGAGTTTCGGGAAGTACTCAGTAAGGCGAAGCTTGTTTTTGATTCATGAATTACAATTAATGAATTTTTAACTCAGAAGATTTCTGGAAGACCCACATATTTATAAAGTGTTCTCAAACAGTTTCCAGCGAATGGTAAGACCCTATTCTTTGGCTGAATTATCAGTTTTGCACTTTTAACTCATCACATCACACGGTTTGACACAATCTTCATTTCGATGAATATTATGGTTAGGGTAGCTGACATACTGCTGTACCTTATGCAATGAATATTTTCACTCAAATATGTTTTGTATATCGGGGGAAAATAACTTTTTGTGATTCACTTGTTGTCATTACGTCCTAGACCTTTAACGGTGGATTTCAGCATGGCCACCTAGACTCATAAGGCCAGAGAAGCTCGAAATCATGACGTGAAATAGTAGGCAAGACGTCATAGCTTTTTTGGACTACAGCGCAACTCCAGTCTGAAATCTTGTACCTTGAGCTGTTGAAAAGTGACGTCTTGCCTACTATTTTGCGTCACGATTTCGAGCTTCTATGAGTCCAGATGACCATGATTTCAGTCCCTCATTCCTATCATAAATAAGTATGCCTATGTTACTTCAAATCTCTTTATCATTTTTGACGATATAGTTCTGAAACACCCAGTACTACATCTTCTTCTGCCAAGTCAGCCATTACTTATCAATTCATTTTTGAATAAATTCTTGATCAAATCAACTTTCACATTAATCAAGGGCATTACCACGGCCATTACCCGCACCAGATTCCATCAGCGAGAAATACCCGAAGTGCGAACAGACCCTAAAAGTCAACGAAACCCTTTAATAACCGTAACGAACGCTCTCTCCACTACCCCGACTCCATTACACAGCTCAGCGAACCCGACTTCTGCGAAAAACAAGCAACAACAGCGAGACTGGGGGAAGAAGAAGCAAGAATAATAAAAAAAAGCACAGAAATCGGAAGCTCCATTCCTATCAAACGCTCATTTCGTCCATTTTGTGGGGCTCTAGCGGAATTCGTATCACGTAAATCCATTTTAGAGATTAATGCGCTCCGGCAAGAATCAGGACCTGGTCACGTGTGCGCTGTGCCGTCTCCCCATTGGACAAGGGGACAGGGATGTGTGCGAGGGTTTTGCAATTAGGGAGATGGTTCAACCTGTATGCAAATGGCAGCCACTTGGGGTTCTGAACCGTGTTCATTAGCGGACTGGTGTTATTGATGCTCAACGGGATTTAGGAAACCAAGTGTTTTCGGAGAAAAATTAGGAATGGCTGTGTTTCTTTGTTGGCCATTTATGTTTCGAGTTTTTTTTTTTTACTCTCGTGTCTCACGTTTTACTATAGCTTGGAAATGAATAAGGCGTGTTAAGCGAATGGAATACCAAAAAGTGTTTGAAGGAAAATAACCAAAACTGATTCTTCAAGTTTTTAGATTACATGGAATTTTTCCCAGTGTAACTCTCAAGGATATTATATTTTTAAAATATTTTAAAGTAGTATATTTTTTACATAATTAAAAAATCAACGCAGTTGATTCATTTTAAGGAAATTTACTTATTTAATTTTTTTAACTAATAAAATGCTACGTTTAAATATATCTATCTCAAGCCCATACAGAATATGATCAAACTTTATAAATTAGTTACTTCCATGGATTGGAAAAACATACTATATTTCTTTCACGCTATTTTAAATAAATCATAATTTTAGTCTGAGATAGGTAGTTCCTAGTTTTTAAAAAAATACCCCTTATGAGAAAAAAAATTCCTTATAAAATACCTTTCCTCCTTTTATAAAGTTGTCATTACTTATAGTAATTTGTTTCCCTTCTAAAATTGTAATGGATTGCATAAAAAATTCCTAACTTTACATGTATTGTTACATAAGATTTTCATTAATATTTATTACTACTATTTGTATGAAAAAATTTCTATTTTGAAAATTTTAAATATTGTTATTCCTTACGTAACCTGTGATTGAAAATGCAGTTTACGCACACACTAAATAGTAAAGCAATACACAAAATTTACTTCTCCAACTATCGGTAACTCTCCCCTCAAAAAAAATATCACGAAATCTCTCAAATAACCCCAAAAAGTTTAACGGAAAAACTACGTAAAGCATCACCTTGAAAAAAAAAGTACAAAAATCCAATTGCAAAAACGGAGAAGCATCATTGTTTAATCAAGCGTCAAGCTGAATCTTCGTTCAAAAAATGTACCGAGAAAAATCCAGAGAAACTCTTCTTGCTTTCAGAATTCAATATTCTATCAGCTTGAATCCCTCCAAGCGAGATGAAAAATTTTAAATACACACTCGCCCTCTTACTTTTCCCAGAATTTACTTACTTTTCCTTATTATTTCCCTCGTATTTGCGAAGAGAGAAGCCTTCTGGAAGTGAATGTAGTTCTTCATTCCCGTCTGCACTTTCTTAGCGATAATACGCGGGCTACAAAATGCATGTGTACATAAGTGCGCGTATTTTCTTCGACTGAAGCTGTTGCCATTCGAGTAGTAGTAAAAAAAAAAGCGAGCTCAAACGTTTACCAAACGCTTTTATTCCTTCAAAATATGACCTGGCTCGTGCTTCTTCATCTTCCATTTGGAAATGCATTGAGCATTTCCAACTGGAGAACTCTCAAGATTCCAAGCGATTGGTCTTTGGAAATTTTACTAGATGTAGTAAAGAAAACTATTTTATATGTTTTGAGGCGGTAAATAGGAATTCCATACTGTAGAAATTTTGAGATGTGTAAGGTTTTGCAATCTTTTCTGTGCAAGATTTTAAATTTCGAAAGATTTCACGATGTAATTCGATACTAAACTATTAACTATTATAATAAAAAGAACTAATAATAAAAATAACTATTATACTATAACTTTAATAAAATATAAAAATAACTATTATACTATAACTATAATAAAGTATAAAAATAACTATCTATACTTTTAACAATATTGAATTTCGTATTTTTTTATTATTTCCGTAATAGGTAATTTCTATAATTTCAATTATACTTATTTATTAATAAAAAGAATATTTTAAATTAATTATATTATTCTCTATTAAGAAAAGAATTATTATAACGAACAAAATTTATACTTATTTACTTTAAAAAGAGATGCATTTTTGTATGTTGAAATGTGCATTAATTGATACTTGAAATTTAATAAAACTCACTATTAATTTAAACTTCAAAAGCCAATTAAGGGATCTTAGAAGTAAATTATATAAGGTGCAATTCGGTTGTAAACTTTTTAAATACTATGTGAATTAAACTGTTCATTATTTATCTATTAATATAAATATATGAATTTCGTTGTAATTTTATAAAAAATAATCTTTATTTATTCATAAAATTAATTTTCTTTTAACTTAATGCATATATTATGAACAGTCCTTAGAAATAAATGCTAATAGCTTAATAAAAAGTAAAAGCTTGATAGTTCGAATGCAATTTTCTTAACAGTATTAACAATTTAAAACTTCATTAAATATTATTTTCCGAAAGGATTTCACTGCGTAATATTAAATATTTAGGATGCATAATGTAACTATTTCAAACCAATTAAGCAACTATTTTCTTTCACAAATTATCAAAATTTTCAGCTGATCATTTTGAAAGACATAGGTAAAACTGCAGAGTTAAAAGTAATTTTATACTTTTTTTTAAACAGTTATTGATTTTCAAGTTAACTTTATATTTGAAGTTATCATTAATTAATATTAAACATAAAATATGCGTAGAGAGTAAAAGCTTAAGCTTCCCTTTCAATATCACTATAAACAACTTTGAAACAGGTTTGATGAAAACATTACTTTTTAATGAGATGAATCAGCTTTTCTATCTTCTATCGTTCATGAATAATTTTCATCTCTAACAATCCGATATTATTACATTTCAATTTGGTTTCTAATATATTGATGAGAAAGTTTCAAGCAACTGAATAAATGAAAAAGCGAAAGTCATCATGATGATACAAGGAAAACAAAGGTGTCAATTTTCAAGAGCACTCATGGTGAAGGGGATTATCATAATTCGTACATTTTCTTTCTAAATAAATCTATTGAAATTTTCAAAAAGGTTGGACTATTTTTATTCTAATTTTTATTCACGTTTATGCGTCTTATTTTTTTCTGCTAAATTTTCCAATGGATCTAAGACTGCCGTGATTAAACCGAACACTCCCGAGTTCCGATCAACTCCGATAGAACATCAGATTTGTAATATGGGAGCAATTAAAAAATGGTGATTAAAAAAAGCCCTGTTCCTGATATGTTTCTTCTGAATAGTTGAAAACTGGTACTTTTATCATACTGTTGATAATATTGTATATTACTTTGACGCAACTTAACTTTAAAATACTATATGGAAGAACCGATGGGTTTTAGTGAAAGGAGCTTTCAGGCAAAGCGGGTAGGTATCCGCAATGGGAAATAGCATAAAAATAATTTTTTATGAAAGTGAGGTACAACTTACGTAATGTAAATATTACTTATTCATAATTGAATATGAATGCGTTAGTTTCGTATTTTCATAGCAACATACAACTTTAATTTCATTATTGAAAGTGTCCAAAGGTAGACAACCAATGGAGCACCTTTGGACAATTGAAAAGGTTTATTACATTTGTCATTATGAATCCCCTCAAAGATATAATTGGTCGAAAAAAAATTATTTGATGCGCGCCCAAAGAGTATTTACTCTCTGAACTGAGTCTAAAAAAAATATAGTTTTAAAAAATTAGAAAGTATTTTAATGAAAAGTGTTCTAAGGTGCCCCACTCTCTCCTACTGTATTATTTGAATAGTTATTTTTTTATTTCTTTTATTTACTGATTTTAAGAATTAGTTTCTTAACTTAAATGGTTTTTTTTGTGTGGCAATATGTATGAATAACATTTCAGAAGTACTTAAGTAAGAAATTTCTCTTTTCTTTTTTTTTTGTTCATATTTAAGTACTACTTAATAATGTGCTAATTAAAACGTATACCTTTTGTCGTGGATTGTATTGTTTTATCAGAACTCTTTCCTTTATTTTTTTTCGAATGGAATAATACAAAAGTTAAATTGCGAAAATAAAAGTAATGGTTAATGTTCTTTGTTTCCTTCTATTGTAGGGGATTCAATGGCTTTTTTAAATCAACCTTTAACATTTGGTCATTGAATAAAAATTTTAGTTTTTTTTTTTTACTAAACATAATCTCCCTTTTATTTCAGACGAATATTTTTAGAGAAAAGAAATTTCTTTAAAAGATACGAAAATTTAAAGGCAATTTAAGTATTTGCAGTAAATAAAAGTAAGATATTGAGCATAGTTTAAACTTTCAATTAAGTCTGATTTTTTTACCTAATGTATGCAGTATATCGTTTAGTATTTTTTTATCTATAATTATCTTCCATTAAATACATAGAAAATCGATAGATGTTAATACATTTTGGGACAGACACGTTGAAAATAGTGAAGTTAAATTAGTATATATTTGTTTATATAGCTGTCGGAAGATCGTTAATAGCTTAATTGTTAATTTTATGAGAATATGAATTCATGGAAATACATACTTTATTTAAGTCTGACATAAAACCTTAACAACCTTTAAATGCTAATAAAATGCGTCATGAAAACGTTAGGAAATTAGTAAAAACGTTATACTAGTAAAAGTAAAATTGTAATAAGTGTAATGCAGTTATTAAAAAGTATAAATAATCGAAATCAATTATTAAATCGTTGCACACTAAGGGTTAAAATTGTAACTCAAAAACTAATAGTACGTAAAAAAACTATTAATTACAGAGAAAATGATTTTTTTATGCGAAGTATTTACTTTCTTCAACGGTCTTCGTTCCCCCCCCCCCCCATCATAAACTCACTCACATTTAATTGATAAATACATATTAGAAAAATAAATTTATTTACGAATATTAAATTAATTACTAAGATTTTCAAAACGTAATTTCTCAAATGTTTAAGTTGAAACACCTTGTTTATTGTAACAAAAAAACATGTTTACCAATTCAGATACGCTTTCATCTGATTAAATTATTATAATTTGTTTTCAAATTATGAAAGTTTAATATTCTTCCTTTAATTTTCCCTTTCTAAGGCTTTTTTATACTAATTTTATTTTAAAAGAGCTATTATAAGTAAATTTAATACGAATAATTTATAGATCAACAACCAAATTACTTCAAATGATGTTTAGTAAAAAATTTCTCCCAAATGATTTTTTTCTATTCTTTAAGCATCTAATTTAGCACACACAATAAGTTTTCTTATTTGTGATAAAATGCTATAAAGATATTAATGTTCTTAAATAAAACTCAATCCTTTTAACTGAAATTAATGGATATTTTGAAATTTGGGCTTTAATGATTCGTGTTGAATTTTTCTTGTTATTCATTTTTTTAAACTTCTTATTGGATAGGTCAGTAAACTTCTCGGAACATAATTATGCCAAATACTAAAATACTACACCGAGATGCCCCCAACCCCTGATAGAATCTTGTTACATATATTTTTCAAATTTGATTTGTATAAATTTAATAAATATATTACTTTACATATTAACACAGTTTTTTATGTATACTTAATTTACCGAGAAGAGTTATTAAATCATTAATTTTTTAGTATATCTTTTTTTTATATATCTTTAAGTACATATTAAGCATACAATGCATCATAAAAACCCCTTCATTTAGTTTACACAAATGATATACAAAAATAAAAATACTAGAAGAAACATAATATATAACAAAAAGAAAAAAAATAGATACATGAGTTAAAAAAGGAGACGATGAAACGAAAATATTTTTTAAATAATATTGTTTTACTCTTGGAAAAGTTCTTCACGATGCTCATTTTGTCATTTAGAATAAGAAATTCCGAGTATTTAAGTAATCTGATATATTTTTACATTAGTATCCAGGTAAAGTAATTGTATTTATTATTTGTTTAATTATTCTCATATAGCTGTTTATACAGCAGCAAAGTAAAAGAAAGGACAATAATTATTTTTACCTTCAAAAATGTGCATTGTATGTTTTAAATACCCTTCCAGACAAGCTTTCGAATGCAAGTCATGCTTTCACACTTACCACCCATAAAAAAATGACAGCAAAAATCCACCCAAAAATCCCCAACACTTCCAACTTTTCTAAATGTATTAGGAACCCCTTGACTTTCCACTACAAATAGACAAGCGAAGCATGAAAAAAAGACGACTTTTGAGAACAGAAAAGTGTAAATTACGTCCCCTCTCGGACCCCTTAACTATCTATTGGGCCAATGAACAGAATCGGAGGGAGGAAGTTCGAAAATCCCTCCCGACGATTTTTATTCCGGGTCGGGTAGCAGAACGTTGCCGGAATATATACAGGTCGACATTAAACCCTCTGGAAGGGAAAATAGAGATTGGGACTTGGGGATAAATGAGATTTTATCGAAGCCATGTCGGGAGAAAAAGGGAAGGCTCTGCTGTGTTTCTTTTTACTCCCTTCCTGAAATGATTGGGAATAATAAAAACGAATGGGGAGGGCGGAAATAGAACTTTCTATATAACAGTTTAGATTCAGTGAGGTGTTCAGGTGCCAAGTGGGATGAAAAAATAAGGGATGGGGGATTTCTCGACCGGAGATTATGAGGGTGGAATTCTGATGCGTTTTCGCAACACTGGTGCTCCGTCCGCGCTGTTGTTGTTGTACATTGGGCTAATAATGAGGATGCTATTGCCAGGTGCGAGAGGGTGAAATGAATTTGGATTGTTTTTCAGGTGTTTACTTTTTTTTTTTGGTTGAGGGACTGTTCAAGCGTGAAGTTGGTTGGTTTAATTGATTGGTGTTTAAGATAGGTGGTTTCTTTTACCTTGAAGTAATCAGGATGTGTAAACACTTTTAAAAGTGAAGTTGAACGGTTGTATTTCATGAAACGAAGATAAATACTTTTAACGCTTATAATATTTATACTGAATACTTATAAGTACCACTTATACTATACTTATAATACTTATTTTAGCAAGAATTTTTATATTTTTCTTCCGTACTGAATCAATGAGGACTGCATGATAGAGGTATCCGATAAATTAATGACAAAATTTAATATTTGTTATTGGGTTAGTACTCGTAACACCTGTTCTAAAAATATAGAAACGGTAAAGTTAAAAGATAAATTAGAAGAAAAAGTTTATTGTTTTTCAGGTAATAAGCCTACTAACAAAAGTGGTACATCTTTTAAAACATACAAAAACAATACATAACATACAAACAAAAACATACAAAAAAAATCAACTTCTAAAGACAGACTTTCGAACAAAAACCAGTTCAGTCTTTGGCATATTTAATAAAATTTGCTATTAAAAAGATAAATTATATCTACTGTGTATAGGTAATGTGTAAAAAATAATGAATAATAAATATGAAATGATAGATAGTGAATCACTTACACTACAAATGATGCATGTTTTACATGCCTTGAGTTTAAAGTATTGGGGAACATGTCTATTGGAATGTTTTCTATCCATTAGTTGGAAAAAAATTCTAATAAGGTTTTGGTATAAATGTAAATTGCTTATTTTTATTATTTTGCCTATAAGTTAGCTAAGTAAGTAAGTGAAAGTAAGTAAGTAAGTAAAAGCTAAGTAAGTGATTATTTCCAATCAAATATATGTATTGACTTTTGTTTTTTTCTCTTTAGGTACGTATTTCTTAGTTTGCGTGAAACCATTTAGGATTCAACTGATTTAAATTGACTTATGTAAGTAAGAAAACATTTCATTTTAAGTATTGAATACTATAAGGAATTTCGTAAAATGAATCCATTTTTGTTTTAAAATTTCATGTTTCCATTATTTCCCGCTGTTTATACTATTTTTGCCTTTAAAAAGGAAAATTCCTGAAAAAGGTACATATAGTAATTGTTTTATTGTTACAAACATTAATTTTAAAAGAACTACTGTAATAATTGAAAAAAAAATTGGTAACAAAATTAATAATCAGTAATAGACTATAAATCGGTATTTTTCTCCTAAAAATACAATTAATAGAAACACAAACATAAACCACCTAACCATCGTTTTATAAAAGTAAATTACACATATTATGACAATTTTTATAAATATTTCCAAATACTTATGTGTTAAGTTGTTGGGGAAAAGCATAGTTCATATTTTGTAAAAATTTACAATTTACAGATACACAACATATCACTATAAAACTTACAGCTTTTGTACGCATTTTGTATGTATGGAGTACTTCTCGGGAATATGTTAAGTGCCTTATTCTTTAGACTTGTTAGATGTTGATATGACGAATGTCTTCTACTGGGTTTCAGTAAAAAAGAAATGTATGTAAACGTTCCCCATAATTTATCACTCCAGACACTTTTCAGGAAGTGGAACTGAAAGGCTTATTTTAAACTCTTTCGTTTCAAAAATAAGCGCTCTAATTTGCGTGGAAATCCTAATTCTACATCGGGCGATAAGAGAGAGTCCCTTATGCAGATAGTGTCATGAGCAAATTTATGACGTGATTATTATTTTTGTTCCAACAGATTTAGCCTCCACTAATATTTTAAGTAGGGTTGTTAAAGAAAAAAATTTGAAAGCATGCCATGGAACGGAATTATATCGTTTTGGAGTTCATTCATTTTTGAATGTTCTGGAATACCTTTGTTATTGTCCAAGTATAGCTGGACTAGATATCACATTTAACATATAATGAGATAGTTGGCCTGATTTTTTATCGTCAACAACGCGTATAATTTCTAAAATATACATAGATAAAATAGTCTTTATTTTAAAAGATTATACATATATATTTCATAGAAATATCTGAAAATGAATATATTACTGAATATTACGGATTTTTATAAAATTAATAATTGGATATAAATTTAGCCACTTTTCTATATTTTTCTTAAAACCATAAAAACATCTCAATAATAGCTCATAAGTCAAAATTTTATAGAACTATCGCAAAATCAATGTAAAATAAGGTAGCTAACCCAATGAATATATACTTTCTGGAATATAGATCGCAAAATTATATTGATGCATGCAAAAATAGTAATTTGATAATATTCAAATGTTTTGATTCCAAATATTATGGAATTTTAAGGTTTAGATGTATAAGGATATTGTACAAACATTTTAAAACAAAATAAGGTTTTATTGGTTGAGAAGATACCAAAACGAGAAAATGAGAAATATTGTATTTATGAGTCATACGAAATCAAAACACAAAAAACAAACAAAACCTTGAAATGTTTAATATTTATCCGTCATTCAATGCATCATCACATGCGTGTTTATTATTCTTTTAAATTAGTGATACATAATCTGCGTGGCTATATATTTTTAATTTAGTCGGAATTTAACTTCTCTGTGCATCACACAGTAAGTAAAAATAAAGTATCTAATGTTCAAAATTGTTTTTTGGAATACCTAAGTGTGTGCATTTTTTCTAATCTCACCACATATTTTTATCAGCAAAGAAAAAATAAACTGTTTACACACAACTTATAAAACCGGTAATTATCCCTCTCCTTAATGTCACATCCATTTGGCTCTAACTTCCAGCAGTAGGCAAATCTCCAATGAATAACAAGTGTCCTTTGCCAGATTATGAATTACGACGCAAAAGCCCAATTTGCATTATTATCATATCACCGAACTAGTTGAATCGAGACTTTACATTCTATTCTTAATGCGTTCAAGGTTTCTTACGGTCTTCCCAGAGTTTTCGACACGAGTTCGCAGCGCGTTCTCCCGAGTGAAAAAAAATGAAGATGAGTCAAAACCTGGCATGTTTTATCATTGTCTGGCGCCAAGAAAGCAGAATAAAAACACTGGGAATCGAGGGTCTTTTTTTTATTTACTTGTGTGCTATTTTTTTGCTACGAGGACTAACTCGCTGCGTGTTTGTGGAGCGTCTATATATAAAATGCGGATTGAAAAGTAAGCTACCCCTCGCGTTTACGGGAGGTCGTTTACATTGTTGGTGCGGAAACAATGGTTATCAAGTTCCACTTTGTCCTTGTGATTCAATAAAAAAAAATGATTCTTTCTCAGAGTTAGTTCTTCGATAACTTTTCTACTATATTAAGAAAAATGAAGTTTTTCTATTTTCTGGTTATTCATTCTTATTATACAACAATTGGATGCAACAAAAGGGGTAAACTCAGCAGCTTTACATTGTTGCTGCAAACACCTCAATTATTTCTTTTAATTTCCTCGCTTTCATAAAAATATCTCAGATTTTTCGGAAATATACTAAAGTTTCTGATTCTTAATTATTTTTCTAGAGGGTTTTAATGGCTTTTATGTACTCAAATGTTTAGCTACTGTGGTGTCTTGAATTAAAATCAGTTTGGAGGGTATATCCTGTCTTATTTATCGTTTACCGAGGCGTAGTGTAGAGATGGTTGTTGCCATACATTTTTTTCTTAGATCCATGTGTGATAATTATTTACCAATAATTAAGTAATAAATTATGTATAGAGTTAAATTTAACTTAAGTTTTCAAAGTTTCTGAATTGTATGGTAAATAAGTATTAGGAATATTTTGGTATCGATGAACTGGACAGGCTACCACGTTTCAGTAATTTGATTTTGGTTAGTGACAACACAAAGTGATTAACAATATTACATTTTATTAAAAAAATCAACCAATCAATTTAAAACTTATGTACCAAAACTTTACTAATCACACTTCTTTACCATCAACTAACAATTTTATAACCAAAATCCATACTAACTAAAAGGTGGTAAGTTGCATGCTACATCAATGTGGGTATTATTTGAATGAACAAAATAAAAAATTTACACTCACAAATGGAATATAGTACTATGTTTTTTCTGTTTCTTATTTCATAATCTCAATATCTCTAAGGGATCCGAAAAAAAATTCGAGATAGCAAGTTTTTTGAAATAAGACATATATAAACACTTAGAAACTTATAGAAACACTTAATATTTCAAGGATAAAAACATTTTTTTTCGAGATATATGGGCTTTTGAGGTATCAAAATTCAAGATAAGGCGGGTATGCTGTAATTGATACACTACCTTTTAAACCTTATCTATCTAAACCTCTATCATTTACCCCTTTCTCATTTCTTCTCTTTGTCACACAGCTGCTGCCACCGAAAGATCTCGTATTTTCTTATTAACCAGTCGCAGCACATCCGTTGCGAGATGCAAACAGAAAAACAAACACCGGGGGATCCCACCCTCAGATGCGTATCTATTCCTGAGAGCCCATTCGAGTAAATCACGAGAAAATCCGCATCTGGAACGCGCTATTTCTGAGTTTTGAGCGGGAAAAAATAATTGACAGCGCTTTTTTTTTAATGGCGCAGTCATCCGTTTTCCTAGGTACACGGCTTTTGCTGGTTGGTTGTCTTCTTTTGTAGCAACATGAGCGTGATGAACTTTTTTTTTTTATCTCGAAGATGGAGAGTCGGATGTTTGCTTGTGTGTTATGTTGTTGCTGTTGCTGACTAATTGAATTTTAATTGGTGAAAAAGTGTGATTAATTTGCGGGTGTTTTTTTTTAAAGATGCGGGTTTGATTTGGTTACATAGCTTGACAAGAACGATTTTTTTTCTTAGTTGTCTTTGTTCGTTAATTTTAAAAATAAACAATGTCTTTAAAACTGTGTGAACAACAACGAATAATTAAGAAATACTTTTCCATTGCAAAATGATCGTGATTTTTATACATTACGGCAAAATCAGGGAACTAAGGAGTGTCATTTTGGTGGTATAGGTTAAACAAATTTAGATAAAAATGTTTATAATTATTATTATTAATATATTAATGATTGAGATAATTAGTTTATTATTTTTCCATAGCTAATTTCTTTGCGTTTGAGTGGTTTAATGTTTGATCTCGATATTATGTTTCTTTAATTACAATTAAAAAAATCAACGAAAAAAAATCGTATGAAATAATATTTAATTTAAATATTTTATTGTTTTTCAATTCATAAAAATACATGTTTGTACCAATGTCGTGAAGTAATGCAATATAACATGATTCAAATGGTTTTAAATAAATCATTCCATCTAGTCTATAATTGTTTGCATCAAATGTTGTTAGAAAATATGCTTCAGGGTAACCAATTCGGAAATATAAAGACAAAAGGTATAATGTAATGAATGTAAGTGGATACATTGATTAAAAATTGTATTTTTATCAAACTGTCAGTAATCTCAAAATAGAACAAATCATTTTAAATTCTCATTGGTTTAAAAAGCAATTAAACAAATTTAATGTATATCATCAGTGTTATTTAGATTAAGATATTTTTAATTATCAAAGCTTTTTTAAATAGTTTTTCCATCAAATGTTAAATTATTTATAGAACTAAGTAAGAACTAATCGTTTTCATTACAAATCTTATCGTATCCAGCTATCTCAGCTTAGCATTGAACCATTTCCAACTCTGGGTTGACTTATTTTATTCGGATAATGAATCGTAACTGACACATGTTCACTTCTTGCTTTAATGGTGTATTCTATAATATATTTAATGTTCTCTTCTTATCTACAAGTTACCGTTATTTATCTTTGCTCTTAACCATTGAGATAAACAAGTTTCTAAATTGCTTATTTAATCATGTTTCCTTGGTTCAAATGAACTTTGATAGCTCTTCGGGAAGGATAGTTTTTGGCTCGTATCCCGAAAAGATTTCCTTTCATGTTTTCTATGTATTTTCATTTAAGTAGTGAATATTTAAATGCTGAAAATGAGTTATAAGATTTATGTAATTCTGAACTTTGAATTAAAACTGGTTTGTTTAATTGAGTTACGTAAATATTTCAAAATTGTAATTAACTTTAATTGATATTATGTAACACACACGAGTGTTAATGCGTGGTGATGTATATTTGTGTTGATTTTTGAATGTTTAAAACTATATTTTACAGTGAAAAGTCGAAAATATCAATTGTAAGTTTTAAAAAAAGAAATGAGGAATTTAATTCATTTATTTTCCTTTGAAATTTAAACGCCATTCTTATCTGCCACATAAGTCATATTTTTAGAAGATTTCTATGAAAAGTACTATCTTATTAAATCCAAATGTTTTATGGTAAGAGAACAGCATGTTTATAGGGCCCTACTAAAATCATATCTTAAATTTAAAATTTATTTAAAATTTCAGTTTTTTATTTGTCTTACACATTTTATATATATTTAGTAGTGAATGTGCGTAATTTGCATAGATTATAAGAACCATTTGCATCTGTTTCCATGTGTAATTACCTAAATAGAATGCTACTAAGAATATTTCTTAATTTTTTAATGTTTCTCTCCTTTTTATTACTGATAATAGATTAATTTTTTATTTGAAAATTCCTTCTTCTGCCAGTTTAATATACCCCCTAAAACCCCTATCCCCCTAAACTTAAATCCCCTTGAAATAAATTGCTCTATATACGCCACCAATATAAAATATTTATTTAATAGCATCACTAAAACTTTTCATGTTATTGCTCTTACTATTACCTAACGTTTCATGTGTGCCCAATTAATTCGTACGAGTCCCTACTTTACTAAAACAAATACCCCACCATCTAACCCCAATCCCGGCCGGCGACCACTTCTTAATCAAAGCGGCCTCTAAACCTCCCCCAACTAGGCGTGCGTTGGAAATAGATCACTGACAGCATCTGCGAGGACCGTAATTACCGCAAAGGCTTTGATGCCTCGGCTGTCAACAAATCCTTTAGGGAAATATTTATAACGGATGGCTTTCGGGAGGGGAATAATTCCCTACGAAGTGTTTACCCAAAACCTTTTCCCCCTGAAAGCTTTGTGTTCCCTACTTAGGGCACGAATGGTGCTTTTTTTTCTCTGCATTTCGGGAAAGGATAATGCAGTTTATAGGATATAGTGTTGTTTGTTGTTTTATTCCCGGAAAGATGGGTAAATAGTAATGGAGAGGGAAAAGATATGAATGGTATAAGTATGATATGTATCATTTGTTTGGGGACTGTTGCTCAACTGATAGAAAAAGTTGGGATTCGAGGTTAGGTTCATCGTTGTTTTATCTAAAATAAATGTAAAAATACTGTAATTTCCTTAAATGATATAATTTGTAATTCAATTGCCTATATTTTTGGGAAGAAGCCTCGCCGATTAAAATTTATAATGAATTCATTTTTATCATTCTCCAAAAAACACCATTGATAGTGATGGATATAGTAAAGATTTTTTCTCTTAAACGTAATTCATCTCTGTAACCGAATATATGAACAATTTAATATTACCGGAGATTTTGATAATCGTAAAATTTGCCAGTTAGAATCTTAATTTTTCTGATCCGAAAATGTTTGATTTCTAGGGTGAAATTTAAATAAATATATCGTATAGGAAAATACAGTTTTTTATGATAAAAATTGTAATTTTTCAAAATATTATCCTTATTTTTTGTTTTCTCAATATCAAACAAGACAGGTTAGTAAAAAAGTAAAATTTTTATTTTTATTCAAAATACTGAATAGTTAACTTTCTATTGTAATTTCATATTCTCATAAGACCTCATTATTTCCAATGTGTCCTAAATATTTTTAATTTGGACAAAATATTAAGTTACTGCGCTTTTCAATTATGTTAAGACATAATTTATCTCTTTTAAGATAATACAGTATGGTTACTTCATATAATTAAAAGAGGCATGTTTTAAAAGTCAATGTAAACAGGAAATATATTTCTCTAGAATAATTTAATTACACATTATTTTCTTAGGAAAAGTTCAAGAATGAAGCTTAAATCATATTCAGCGGATCCTTCACTAAATTATTTATTTTTCTCCCCAGGAAAAAATTTTGTATTCAAAACATGCTTTGGATATTTTTTGTTTCAAAAATGTTGCAACAGTAGGTTTTATCTCCATTTAAGGTTTTGTATTTCTATTATTACAAATACTTACATTGAGAAAATATTCTTTGAAGAAATGAAGCAGACAAAGCTAAGAGATAAACATTTACTAGGTTTTTTGCTGGCTGTTTATTTCTGTGTTCATTTCTTTAAAAAATGCAGTTTCAAAGAATATATTTTGAACAAATAAACTGAAAAGAAAATATACGTTTAGAACTGAAAGAGTAAAATATCCTAATCTCAGTTTACGTTTAAAAGTAAATTTTTTTTAACCGACTTGAGTTTTTATAGCTCTAAGTTTAAACTATTTAGGAGGTTCAGATTCGCTTTTACAAAGAAAATGTGCAGATTTTTTTTTCTGTATCAAGTACTCCAGAACATTCATTCTCAAATTGTAAACAGCGATTCTAGCAAGAAGGTCGTTGTAAAAAGAATCTCGAACTCAACAGAAAGTATGGAGACTGCGATTACACATAGATTTTTTTTTTGAATGAGACCTAATTACTTAATGTATTTAAGTGTAATATTTGAATTATTTTTGGCCAATACAGAGGAAAGTTTAGCATAGAAATATACTTTCTCACCCTGCATAAAAACAGCATTTCAAGCATATCCTACATTTTTGCTCTAGGCTTAGAAAAGCAAGTTTTTTTTTGTTAAGTTAAATTCCTAAACTTTATTTTAAAAAAAGTTAAAAGTTTACTTGCTTTTAACTAATTGAACAAGTTTTTTAAAAAGTGTATCTTAGCATACACCAGCGATATCTCGGGTTCAATCAAGGGTGAAATTTTTTAACTCGGGGTTATCCACAGAATATTTGTTAAAAACCTGTGCGTTGTCGTGTGTGAGATATTTTAAGGTATTTGCTTTTTATTGCAGAAAAATTAATTCATTACTGATTTTTCGCTGTAGTAATCTCCACAATTTTGATAATAAGATCATAAAAACACATTGCGTTGATGGTTATGAGTTTATAGTATTAAGGGAGTAACTGTAGGTTTCGACCTACGAAACATAAATTGGATTGTTTAAGTAAATATAAAACGGTGATGTGTTACACAGACACACATTCTCGAAGCTATTCAACAACAGAAATAAAGAGAAAACTCTTACTGAAAATTCGATATCGTCGACCTATTGAATTTCTCACGCGTGGAATTTCTAAGCCTTTTCAAACAGGCTCTTAAATATTTAAGGAAACTTCTTCGGCATTAAGTACAGGATCCTCTCTTGAAAGAGCCTCCCCAAGAAGTCGTTAAGGCTCTTCTTCCGTAGCCTCGCCGCGGGAGGCATTGCGGTTAACCGCTGTTCAATATCAAGGTTTATCTAAAAGCGCCACCTAGCGCCACCGCCATCTTCCCATTCAGGCGGAGGCATAAGTTTCCACCTAATTGTAGCTTACGGTACAATGGCCGGGTGGGGAAAAGAAAGCGTCAGCAAGTCCACGGACAAAACAACGGCGTGAAAAAAACCTGGATGGGAGGGACCGAAAATAAGATGATGCCATTAACCGGGAGAAAAAAAAAACTTTCGGGAAGAGATGTGGCAGCGTTTATAGCTTCGGAGAAAAACCGCAGGAAGCGTTTTAAAAGTGATTTAGCAAAGTTTTCCCTTGTTTGCTATTGGCCAGCGTCAATTCCAAAGGAGGATACTTTGTTGGAGGTTGGTCCTATTCTTTGGGAAGAGTAGTTGAATCTTTATTGTTTTGCGGTTATCTTTGATGATTCGAAACATATACAAAGTTATTAATCTCTAGTACTGGTTTCTATTTGTTAAGCTTCAGATGTTATTTTTACTCAGACTTTAGTTTAAAGACTATTGATATTGCAATAGCAGACCTTATTACAAAATGATGTTGGGAGTATTAATTCAATTTAATATCGTTTTGGTACAGTGAAATATGGGTACTTTCGCATTAGCCCGACGACGCGTCGACCCGCCAACAGGAGCGATATAGGTTGTCAAATATGGCAAACCCTGCCACACTACGGTGAACACTTTGGCAAAATTTTGCCAAGTTGGCGAAAATGGTCGAGGGGCTAATGCGAAAGTACAGAAATATGATTGGGTATTATACACATTTTTTCTCTAACTAAACTTTTATACATTTTGAAACTGCAGTTTTAAAATAAGTCAGAAGAAAATATATTAATTTTCATTAAGCTCTGAAGTCAGACGATCTTATTGACCGAATAGTTTGTGCTTAGAATCCTTGAGAAACGAAATCAATCCTTAACTAACACCATGCCTCATAAATAACATTCCAAAGAATAGTTTTCCAAATTAAAATTTATCGTTTTATAGCTCAAATAATAAATTAGAAATGTATATCCCTTTTTGAAGTTTCAAGGAATAGAAATTGATTTATCACACCATTTCAAAACTAAGCAACAACTAATCTTTAAAAAAACCTTCAATAATACCAGCCTTCTATTATTACTCCACAGGGTTTTTATTTGTTCTCAACCCCTTCAAGAAGAAGACCGAAAGGAATCAATTCGGAAAAAACCGATAGATATCCATTCCAACACAGAAAGTATCTAAACAATTTTTTGTCTGAAAAAACACTAGAGATTCCGACCGAAGCTGGCTTTTGGAGGGGCGTGTACCCCGTCTGAGAAACCATTAGAGGGAGGAAAGGGTTCAATTTCCGGTAAGAGTATTATAGCCAGAGCGCACGCTTTCGTATTAGGAGTCGGTCTGCTTTGAACAGTAAAAAAAACAACAACTAAGGAGAAGAAAAGCCATGAAATCTTAGCAGCCACCATGAACAAGAAGTATGCCAGTTTCCGGGTAATTGTGTTTAATGGGCCCAAAAGTATATATACTCACTATTGAGGAGTCTAAAAACACTAGGAAAATGAGGTTTTTTATTTCGAGTTTGCTGTAGTTCTGAGCTATGCAATTTTTCCGAGTGTGTGCGTGTATGAGGTATTTGGTTATTTGCGTTGCCATTGATGATTAACGATTGTGATGTGAATTTGTATTTGTAACTCCCACGCGGTTGTGAATAGTGGAAGGGCGTATCGTGAGTAATATTCTGTTTCTCGTAATGTTTTCTTCGAATTCAGTAGCGTTTTTATGAATAAAATACTATCCGCTTATTATTGAGTTCTTTTACGTTTCTTTAAGATTCCAATTAACGAAGCGTATTTCTTCATTATGAAAGGGGATTTTACTTTTTTGATTTTCATACTCTACTAAAAAATAAAATATACAGAAAAGAACGACCAACAAAAAATTAATTTATTCAAATAATAATACTTAGCGATACATAATAAATTATGATGTTTGAACAATAATCACAAGTATTTAAAAGCATAAAAAAGTATTATTTTGAAAACTAATATGAATGCACCCTCAAACAATGTTTACATCAATAGATAAAATAATTCATTGAAAACACTTTTATTATCTTGGATTTCAACATGTTTTGCTAATTATCTACTTATCAATGAACTACCATCTATTCATAAACAAAATCCTTTTCAGGAAGATATATTTCTCTCCTTCAACATTAAAGCCTATGCCCCGCTAAGGAGCTCAATAATCCCCTCCACAAACAAAACAAACCTTTAACAAAACACATAACGCCCTCATAAATCTATATTTCACTCGTACCTCTATTCCCCCAAAACGCAAATAAATAACTACATAAAACTCACCACCATCACTCTGGCGTACAAATTATACGATAGCTAACACAGAAAACCTCATTCCTATATTACCCATCCAACTCAATACCGAAACCACTTATTTATTTATTCAGCTCCCTTTGTACCGGTACATAATAGTAATCCTTTAAAAACCTCCCTCGAGAGAAAAAGGGGAGGATATAGATAACGGAATTCCGTCTCAACCGATAGAGGCAGTTGCAATCGGGTTTTACGGGAGCTCAACTCTCGGTCTCGCTTTGCAATCCGCAAACGGTCATTTGTATTTATTTTGCGCTACTCCAGAGCCTCAAATAATAAATAAATAAGGGCTAGGAATCGGACGGGAACGATAAAAAAATAAAAAACAAGAAGCGAGGAGGTGGGCTGGAATCAAAATAAATAAATGAGTGGAAAATGTGGATCCGAAATTTGCTCACGTATCGGTTTGCCCTCAAATTTACGAGGCTTTGTTCTTGTTGGTTGCGTGAGTTTTTTCAGAAGTTTCCCGTCTATAAACCTCTTACGTGTACAAGTCTTGAACTTCGGAACGCTAATGGTAAAAGCGTGGTTCGGCCGAACTCCTTAAATTTATTAACGACGGCAATTAGCTTTTACTGGTTTAAACTAGTTGACTTTTTGTTTTGCTGGAAGTTGAATTGCTGTATTCTGTTTTGTACTCTGTGTAATTCGTGTGTTTGGTGTTGTTTAAGCGGAAGCATTTAATTTATAAATGTGTCTTTTTTAGGTTCTGAATGGTTGCATGTAAACTTAGAGTTTTTCCATTTATTTAAAACTGTAGTTACCGATATAAATTGCAAGTCTTACTTCTATGACCATACATAAAGGTACCAGATAGATTTGTTTTCTAATATTCCTATTTATGTCTTTAAATAATTTCAAATTACATTTATTTATAAATATTAATTAAAATGGTAATATTATGTTTCACTTGGAAGGGCTAGGGCCCCTTAGTGAGCAATATTTTTATTTGTATTGTTTTTCTTTGTTAATAAATTATTATTATTATTATTATTATTATTATTATTATTATTATTATTATTATTATTATTATTATTATTATTATTATTATTATAAATATGCAGTTTAAATCAATGCAATTTTAAGGGTAACATCTGATAACCTGTCTTAAATTCTCAAAATGAACTTATGGTCACCAAATCAGCAATTTAAAACAATTGAAAAAAAAAAAAGAATGAATTTGAATTTAACTAATTAAATAATAGGTAAAAATTTAAACAATCAAAAATGGAATCGCCGCCTCTAATTGGCAGAATCCTACTTAAGACGCACACTTGTATCGCATTCTTTCGTTAGCCGGGGAAGATTTAAATAACAATTTTGTGAAAATTAAAAACTTAACTTTTTTAGTTAGACTCTTATCATTAACTTCAAATAAATTTCCCAAGAAAAAGGCTCTATAAACCATAACGACAAGAAAACGTGTTAACAAACTATCTAAAAACTATTACTAACATACTTAAAAACACAAACCATCCCTTTAAAGAGCATTATTCTAAAAATAAAATACTTTGATAATAATAATCAATGAAATGAAAATTAAATTTAGAATGAATTTTTCATATGATACGCCTCCGAGTTTTTACTAAGACCATCAGCCGCATGCCTTTCTTTGACAGCCAGCGCTCAAAAACAAAAAAATAACCATCGTAAACATACGGAGGCTCAACAAAATCCTAATTTAAAACACACAAAAGGCTCATTTATTAAGTGCTTAGGCAAAATATTCATCATTTCGCCGTAAAAAGTGAAATGAAGTAGTAATTGCTAATAAAGCAATTTTTATGAAAACAACATTAGTCTGAAAATCCATTTTTATAGCTCACCGATATTCATTTTTATCTATAATAGTAATTTTCTTTCACGAAAATCTTGTTTGGATGAGAGTGATCTTTTTCTTTTGATATACATCACTTTCTAATTTACTTTTAATTTTCTTGTTTCATTATGTCTTGAATTTCAGCTGTTGTAAGCAAAAAATAATTTTCTTAATTAGTTTTGTTATCATGTTTTAGCAGTTCTTGCAGTAATCCGAGACTTTTTGTCTTGGGGAATATATTTATTCTTTTTTTTTGGGGGGGGGGGAGAACATGGCGGACTTCTCTTTCCAGCATTTTTACCAGCTGAAATCTAATTAAATATGGGGGAAATATAATTGACAGGGTTTTTTTTTTCACTTTTCTTAAAACAACTTAAACAAAAATAATTAAAACTAACTAATGCGAATATCTGTTGTATGTATTTTACATTTAAGAGAACGAGGAATAATTTTTCAGAACTTGGATTTGTTGGGGTTTTTTTAATTTTTGGGTAATTGAATATACTACCATACAGCATATAGTATACGTTTTTAGAGTATTGAAAATAATCTTTTTATTTTTAACAAATTACGACAAATAATTAGTATTTATTTAAGCTATATCACGACACAAAAATCTTTTAGTTCCTAATTTTCTTACATTACACAAGTAATCACTAATTATATAATTAAAATTTTCTATTTGGTGTTTTTTACCCATATTACTCGTTAACGTAAAAATTGCGTCACATTAGGAAATTCCCATGATTCTTACTATGTTTTGATTCTACAAAAAGACGTGATGAAATGTATTTAAATGGCAGTAAATAATTAAATAATTATCATTATAATATTTTTACACAGATAATTATTTCAGGCTAACACTCTTTGTTTTTAATAAAGTATTTCGTGTTAAACTGCAAATAAGTGTATAAATATTTTTATATACTAATTTAGCCTATATATAAAAAGTTCCATTTCTCTGCAATGGTCTTTTTGATTATGATGACGCATCGTTGGCAAGGCAAAGAGGTAAAAGATGTGTCCTGTCCTTTATAATGTCTATTCTCAAATTTGTTTCAAAATTGATTGGAATTTTTAAATCTGATTTAGAATTTTCGATCAAAACATCATACATACACATTATTTTGCTTCTGTAAATTTTAGCATTATTTTAGCATTATAATTATAATTATTATACAATTCTGGATAGCAACAGTTTTCAGACATATTCACAGAACACCTCACAACACAATAAAATGTTATTCAGTTCTCTTAACAACACAAAGCAAAGAGTTGTTATTTTGAGGACAATAAAAAGTTTTCTTAAATATGTTGTGTTAACATTTTCAGCTTGACCCTTTTGGTCCTGACCGCCTCTATAGGATTCAATGACAGTCTCGGGCGGTCTAGAACATAAGGGATGTAAAAGGGACCTACCCACGACACTTCCTACATTAGGAAACCTCCCCCGTGCATCCTTCCTCAGCGAAGGAGAAAACTCAGAATCGATAGAAGACTTGGGTCTGTAGATAAACAGGCAGCTGGCCCAGATAATCGATTCAGTGTCGATCAATTAAAACTCGAGTTTTCTCTTCAAATGACTCGGGCCCTTCCTTTCTTTTTTCCGCTGACACTTCTTTCAGGGCAGATGAAAAGGAGGAGAAAAGATGGTCCTCCCCGCTCGAAATCGATTTTTTTTTTCTGCTCCTCCTGGATCACAAAGGAAAAGTTTCCCTTAACTTAAGAATCGCGTTAAGGCGTTTTAAAGGATGAGTTCTATTTTTGAGTTAAGTGTCGCGAAAGTGAAAGTTTCCGAGATGGTGGCTTTGAGTTTTGGTGACATTGTTTTCCGGGGTTAATCAAAAGACGCTATTCGGATCGCTTCTTTGTATCGAGTGCGTGAATCGGTTTTCTTTTGTATCGAGTGAAAGGGGTAAGATTCAGAAAGTTTGATTCACTAAAAGGTGGTTGGATAAAATGTTTGAATTGATGAAATGTTTTGATTATGAGGGGAGAAAATTGAAAAACGAAAAAAAAAAATCATATTTAAAAAAAAATAACATATTTTGATATATTTTTTTTGTATGAATAGCCTATTTTTATAAACTGGACACTATTTTCTAATTCCTAAATTGTTTAGAGAATAAAATTCACCTTGATATTATCCAGTCATCTCTATTTGTATTCTCTACTTTACTAATTGTTACATCGTTGCATTTTTGAAAAGCCACATCAGCATCCTTCAACTTTAAGTTAAAATATAATTTATATTTTTAAGAAAAAAAAGCGGGGACTACATGAGCGACCTTGGTCTTTGAACCTTCCAACTCCAGTATTATCAAAGTCACTGGTTGAGGCTCTGAGCAAAGCTGTTGTAGAACTTGTGACTGAAAATCACAATCAGTTGAGTGGCTTACCCTATTGGAAAAATTTTCCCAGTGTTCCATAAACCAGTATCAAATCATACTGGATCCAGTATCATCTATACTGGTTCCAGTATCATTTATACTGGATCCAGTATAAATGATACTGGAACCAGTATAGATGATACTGGATCCAGTATGATTTGATACTGGTTTATGGAACACTGGGAAAATTTTTCCAATAGGGTAGTATGATTCTTAGCCCTATGTTTCCCCAAGCAAACTTGGTCCTTATTTTATCGACCCCAGGGGGATGGTAGTCTGAGTCCGCCTTGCCCAACAACCACATCGCCAGTGGGATTCATTACATTTAAACATTTATACATAAGATTTCTCATGAAATTGATACCAAAGTACCATGACGAGGGAATACGAATGCTAAGAGAGTATTCATATTTAAACCTTCAGAATGTAAGGTATAAAAATCGAGAATTTCATATTGTAAAACGCGCTATGAGAGTTCTTATTATCTTCATCAAACTTATATTGACGTCAAACATGATTCAAGTTGCGGAATTCTATAAACAATTTTACTTTTTGCTTGTATATAATTCTAAATACCTTAAGGATGCTGAAACGAGAACAATTTAGGCTCACATTAAACCACCTTAAACTATTCTGAAATGTTATTTCGAAGTACTGATGAATGCCAAAAATACTAATCTCTACTGAAAGCATTATTTCATGGCATTACGTTGAAGGTTTATCTTTGAGTGCATCCATTCATAAATCTATTTATATTACATCCGGCAAACATGTTTACTCCCTCAAGAAGTTATATAAATCACTCCATAACCGTCCAGTGAAACCTTCTCTATAAACATCTCTTAACAGCAGACACATGTTTTCTCAATAAACCAACAAAGCGCGAGCATCAACAAATCGATAAGCACATTAAGCAATTCAAAAAGTCAAAGAAAACACTTTATCCACTCCAGCAAGTGTTTATTTACGTTATTTTCTCGTTACCCAGGGACCACCCTTTCGAAAACATAAACTCCGGTTTCTTCTCCATCTCTTGACGTAAGTAGATATCCATACGTCTCCACTCGAGACGCTGTATGACACAATTTAATCATCAGCGCGCATCGCAAAATATGAAGAAGGAGAAGAGGATATAATCCGTTGTCAGAAATATCGTTTTGGAGAGAGGAAACCAGAGTGGATGCGTCTAGCCTTACGAAACCCGAGGAAAAATGACATATATATTTGTATCGCGTTACAAATAGCCCTCTGCAAGTGACACTAAGTACTCGGTACAACGCTGCTTTGTGTCCGACACAACTTTTTCCGCGCCGCCTTCCGTCTTCCTCAAGCCTTGACAAGGGGTGGGAAAGCGGTAGAAGTCGGTCTGGTGGCTTTTAAATGGGATTCCGAGGGATTTCGTGTTCTTTTATTTCATCTTGCTATATTGTTCAGATTTCGTGTTTTTCTTTCGCAAACAGGCCGTTTGCCTTTCGGAAGCTCGTGTATGACTTTTTTTCCTGTCCTAATCCTTCCTCCCTTCTCAGCAATCCTCCTGTTGATCTATTGAGAGATGCAGTGCCTTTGTGGCAATTCCTTATGGGGCTTTTAACGTAGTTATTATCTTAAGAAATAAAGAAGTTTATGTGTGGGAATGAGGAATGAGACCTTTTTTTAGAGAAAACTATGCTAGACAGTTGACACCCTCGTATAAACGTGTGATATTTCTCAAGCCGTTTGTCATATGTTGTTAATTTTTTTACCAGCCAGTTGCATGAAATTTATTAATTTGTTTAACCTTATTCCTCGCATAGTAGTACTTATCGTTTAAAAATCCGTGTAAACACCTAGTAATAATTTGCTTGTAAATGTATACTTAAAATTGTCCATCACCTTGTTTGTTGCGAAAATATTTATAATGTAAGAATACTTGTAAGACATTTTTGGAAATTGATATAAATGTATTTTTATTTAAATTGGTTCTTTTATTTAAAATAGTACTGACTGGATACAACTCACCAAAAAGACAAAATAATAATTTTTATACATTTATGTTTCTACTAACTTATGTTTTTACAACAAATAAATAAAATCAATGCATCTAAATTTACTCGTAAAAATCATAAATACAGTCTATATGAGTGTTTAAAATTTATCACACATTATCAACTATTTCAAATTTATCGACATTTAATACATAACTAAATTATTTAATTAGTAAAAAAAACTTCAAAACCGCAGCTCACTGGTATACATCTCCTTGTACTATAAACTACTCAAGGAATTCACAATTGCAATTAAGGCAAGGACTTAATCTAAAAAATGATCTCTACCTTATCACTACCTCAACCATTACCGAAAAATCACATTACCGCTCCGATTAAACCATCGAAGAACTTTAAAAACCAATTTATTATACTAAAAGAATCCCACAAGAGTCAAAACCAGCAGTCACCATCCGTCCTTCCAACGAACCACAGCAGGAGACGTATGTGACGCAAGTCATCGCAAACTGATTCCAAGTCACATTAATTACTCATCTAGTCCCCAGATGAGTGGGATAATCACCGTCCTCGGCCCTTGCTTTCTCTGTGAGAGACACTTGCTCGTTTACTCAATTAGCTGATTGTCAAGAGCCTTTCCTTTCTGGCGGTAGTTAGCGAGTGTTAGAGGAAGATTTTGCATAAGCAATTGTAATGAATTAATTAAACTTATTAACGTGATCTTTTGAAATGACGGAGTTGTCTTCCGTTCAACAGGTTGTCTTCGATATTTTGTGGGTGTTTTTGGCGGTGTTTTAATCCTTTCTGCCGTACTAATGGATGCGCGGTAGTTGATGAGAATTTTGAAGATTTCTTAATTAGGTGACGGGAAATTTGGTGTTCGTTTGGGCATTGAGTTTAGATATTGGAATTATTATATTCTGTTAGATTTTTAGTATTTTTATATTTTGAATTTTATCCTCACTTAGCATATGGTATAGCATGCAAACAAGAACTGGTAATTCGTGGTGTACTACTAAAACATAATTTAGATTTTTCGCTAAAATAATTTACAGATATTTTAGAGCTGCTCTTTCATATTAGATGTTGGTTGGGGTTTTTTTTACAGGTTTGTGCTTTTTCATGTTAGATGTTTCTGAGTAATACAAGATTAAAATATGATAATCTATCAAACTTCATACCAAATTTTTATTTTTAGTGAATATTGTATCACACACTTGTTATTAGATATAAATGGATTAGAAAAATGTGTTACCAGTTAATTAAATAGTTATAATTATGATATATTAATTATATCTTAGGTAATTATTCCGTAAGAAATAATAACAGGTATAAATAAGTTACGTAATTTTAATAAATTGCATTTTGTTTTCAATGGGATGGACTTATATAAATTAGGTTTGTACACTATATGGTACTAGGCAAATGTTAGAAAAAACTAGACATCATAAATAGTATATTACTATATTACATAATAGGAAATCGCAATGAAAATTTAATTATGATATTAAAAATCATTCATAATTTTTAACAAGAAAGTAAATTAGTTTTTTCAAGTTCTAAAACTGTAATAGGTAGGCAATTAAAGTTTATTTTATCATAACTTTATTTTCTTATTGTATTTTGCTTGCAATTTAATTTATATAACCAGACAAAGAAAAAAAGGTAATTTATTTGGAGGATATAAAATAGAATGTATTATGAGTCTAAATAACTAGTTCATCTATGTGATTTACGGAATTTTATCTTTCTGTAAGTAAATATATATGAGACATGAATAAAATAATTCTACTTATTACTCAAGTAAATATAGGGAAGCTGTTTCAAATGTTATGTGTTTCAGACATATTGATGAACTCAATTTCATATTGTTCATTTCATTTTCTTTCAAACGGTAAAGGAAAATCAAATGAATAGTTTCTAGTTTAAGGCAATCTTTAGGGAAATGGGAAAAGTTTATTACTGCTTTGGTTATATATCCAAATGGAATAACTATTCTAAAATCCTTCTCAGTTTCATTGGAACCTTCTATTCATGCATAAAGGGTTACGTTATAATAGTGTTGTGTTTATAGGAAAAAGTGGAATCTAATAGAGTTTGAAATAAAAGCACAAATACTGATAAATTCCTATACGGATTCCAGTATCTAAATGTATTACATAAGTATCATTTCACGTAATGACAGATCTTATTTATAATTTAAAAATATTATCTATAGTATCTTGAAAATGTATTAATAAATCAGATATCTAATTACTATTATCATACAGATTTTTAAGTAATTTCAAATACTAAATCAATTGAATCATAAGGTGGATGAAAAACATATCCATGTTTATCAATGCATCCATCGAATCAAATTTTGTCGAAGATTTTGAACGAAGATCAATACCTAAAAGTACTACCTACGATTAATTACTTTACTTAGTCATGTTATGTTTCCTAAAAGTTTAATGGATATCTTACAACACATAACATTTTTTTTGTTTTTGAGTATTTCATACCTAAAAGTAATATTTACCTAGTTATCTGTATTGCGAATTTCCATTACATTGCATTTTAAGTATTTAATTAATTTTAAGTATTTAATACCTGAAAGTTATTTGATTCCTAAAAGTGTGATGAATTTCATACCACACATTAACTTTCATTTAGAATATGTCATACCTAAAAGTATACTTCTTCTTAATTCCTTTCAATTTCATAAACCATTAACTTTCATTTTGAGTATGTCTTACCTAAAGTACTCTTCACCTAGTTATTTGATTCCTAAAAAAAAATTATGATATTCATACCACGCGTTAACTTTCATTTTAAAAGTATTCCATACCTAAAACTACTCTTAACCTAGTTATTCGGAGTGTGAATTTCATGGAATATTTAACTTCCTTCCCCTGAAACCTTGCGTGAACGATTATAACGCCCCTCTTAATAACAGCAATCCGAAACCAAACCAACTAATGCTCACTCGGAAGAAACTAAGCAGCAATTATTCCTTCCACCCATTGTCTTCGCGAAAGCAATTACCATCCCTTTCACCGGCACAAAGAATTCTAATATTACCTCTCCCGCCTCGAATGACACAACCGCAATGATTTCAACCCCATCACTCAATATAC
Source organism: Tetragnatha montana (assembly GCA_963680715.1). NCBI lineage: Eukaryota > Metazoa > Arthropoda > Arachnida > Araneae > Tetragnathidae > Tetragnatha > Tetragnatha montana. The sequence goes on from OY796681.1 coordinate 1,928,269, forward strand.
CAGATTGCAGAAGGAGCGGGTTTACACGCAGCAAACGCAGCGACGCGGCCGAGGGGAAAACGGTAGAAAATTCACTATCATCCTCCCCATCGATGTAGAATATGGTTCTTCCATTGGTGCTTGAAGCAATGACGTAGTACAGTCCACTCCGCTTAATATGATCACTTTTGTCCAAGAGTAGAATGATGACAATATTCGATTGGTAATAATAAGGGATTTGATTCTAGATAGTTTCAAACAGCGTAACTAGAGTGTTTTGCATTAAAATCACAACTATGTATGTATAATTGAAGTATTTAAAACGATTACCTAGTATGTATTTTGCAACGTTTACAATCTTAAAGAAAAATATGAGAGTGGAACATATAACACTAATAAGTTAATGACTCGTTTGTATGACTATGTATTAAAATTGGCCTTCGAACGGGAAAAAAGGAGGGTTTCAGAGGATTTCACCAGATTTCGATAACATTAAGCGATATATTGATCACATAAAGTGATACATTTTGCGTTAAGTTTAATAGAAGTGATCGGGACTGGTTAATTTTGATAACATTATCCGATTGATAAGGGGACATCCATAAATTACGTGAGGTCAAAAAGGGGGGGGGAGGGGTTTGGAAAAATCTCACCAAATCTCACCAAGGGGGAGGGGGGGGTTGATTAAAATATCACGTCAACTTTTTAAGTTAGAAATTATACGATTTTCTTTGTTTTTTAAGTATGAGAAAGGAAAATCATTTCTATAAAGTTGTAGGTAAATCTCACGTGGGGGGAGGGGGGGGGTCCAGCAAAATCTCACTAAATCTCACCAAGGGGGAGGGGGGGTCCAGATTTTGGAAAAAACACCTCACGTAATTTATGGATGTCCCCTAACGTTTACCGTGATCACAATAAGCGGATTCGACAGTAGTTACGTCATCATCTGTATGAAATTTTCGACCGTTTGTTACGATCGCGTTGCTCAAGTTGCTGCATATAAATCCCTCCATAGATAACGACAAGGCGGAACCACTTTGTTAGGCAAGGGGTAGAATTAGCGGAAAGCCTCTCCCCTGTTTCAAAGCTCATCAAACTTTCACACATCGCTTGATTTATGCTTTCTCTGAGCCGACCGTTATCTTCGGCTTCCATAAATAAGTAAGGAGGCTAACGGTGGCTAAATCAAGTCCACTCTGTAGTTGTTGGTCTTGAAGAGCTTTTTTTTCCTTTCTGGCGGATGGTGAAATAATACTACAGAGATCGGTTCTGGCTAGAGAGGTTTGTGCGGTTGAATATTTGATGTTCTGGAAAGTGAATTTAAATGCATGATGAAGCGTGTGGGGGTAAATTGGTGAGGTGTCTGAGTCTTCCATCATGATCAGTCACTTTTTGGGTGACTTTAATGTATGGCGTTTCAACCAAAAGTGAGAGAAGGTTGAATTTTTTTAGTCTGTTTTATTACCTAACTCTGGAATAGTTATTATTTAGATTAAAATGCGTTGCTTAACTGGAGTTTTTAATCATATGTATGAGTCATCGAACAAAAGGGTCCTTAACACCCCTGATTCCAAATAAGAGACCAAACTCTTTTAAAAATAAAAGTTATATTTTTCCGGAAAAATGCATTTTATTTCCCTATAAAAATATATAGAAATGGGGAAAATTGACTCCTTAATATTTTTAATTTCCTAAGTAAAATTTGTATTTTTATTTACACTCATATCGAAAATTTAAGGATATTTTGACTTTTTGGGAATTTTTTAAACATGAAACCCATCATAAATAGGTATTCCATGGTCTTAAAATCATGCATGGAATTCAGAAATATCACATCCTTCAAAAATAAAAGGGAATATTTTTGTTAAATAGTGGCTCTCACATAGACGTTTTTGCTACCGTTCCAAATGTGAATGGAATGAATTAACAATGGAAGGCCTATGTACGCCCTTAATTTTTACCCTATTTGGGTAATTTGATTGCGGGCCACATATTCACCCTCTTAGATGATGCTATGACATGAATTTCATTGATAAGGAACAAAAATGTGTGTCAAAATTTCCAAAAAGTCAAAATATCCTTAATTTTTGGACATGAGGGAATTTGCATACTTTAAAGTACTGTCAACTATTAAAACAATTCAAATTGAAATACTTATTTTTCTTATAATCAGACTGTATTGGTATTCTTATAAACTTTCTTTTCCCACACCAATTAGAACCACTTTCATTCTGAAAACTTGGATAATCTTCCACATTTTCCAAGCAAATATTGACATTGCAAGAAATACAAAATATATGTCACATCAAAGAGGTTTAATTACTTCCTTATCTTCAAATGGCAGCTCGTAAAATTGGGGCTGTAAAGTAACGAGAAAGGATCGAATACCCCAGAGTAGATTGTTCAACATTGAGTCTTAATGTAGCGCCAAGGGTTCTGGGTCTGACTTTTAATACATTCGAGACACCATTTGGAATGATTGGGAAAATCGGCTCGTTGCAAGAAAAAGGAAGGATCGTAGATAAAGGGTTTTATGAAGTGTAAAATTGTTTTCTTCTATTGATCGACACTTTAACACCCTGACGTTTATGCAAAAAAGTATTAAACCGAAACTGAACTACATTTTAGATACTATTTTATTAGGAAGATAAGAAAGTAAAAAAAAAATAATTGAAATTTAAATTTAAGTTTGTGTACTGCAACTTTCTGTTGAATTTATGTTCTTAGCGAATGGACATTGTTAAATCTTAGTACCTATTGCAGTTTTTGTGCTAAAATAATTGTACTCAATTTAGACAACATGTTCTCCTTTTTATAAAATTACATGCTATCAATTTGCTGGTTAATGTAACATGTATATAAAATATATAACTTTTTTAAACTTTTTATTATAGATAATTTTTTATATCAGCGTCGTAAAATTTTACATTAGATTATTAAATAAAACATTAGGCCGTATGTACTTTTATGAGTTTCGTTACCAATATTGAAATGGTCATTTCAGAATTGAATGAAAACGTTTGTCCGTTGCTTGCAATAAACGTCTTTTACTATGTTGAAATACCCGAAACTAGTTTTATGTTGCCATATTTCATGTCAAAATTTATCGATTCTCCAATAGTTCACCTATAATCCAACCTCTCCAAACCATTCTACTTAAATACTTCCCGATGAAAAGAAAATCGTTTTATGTCCTCAAAAAGGAACAAAAACAACCCAGAGAACAACCCCTTCGTAAATCCTCGTTTCACGTTCTGTAGCACAGAAGGGGGGTAAGAATCCCCCTTTGTATAAGCTCATAAAACGGTAATACAGCATTGCCACGCACTTGAACTTGACTACAACTCACACACAAACGATAACTTTAAGCCAGTGGTTGTCTGGAATACAAAAAACACTAACCATAAAATCGCCCGGGGCACTTCAAAATTCACTACAAGGCCTCAAACATAAATAGGGGGCGCTGTGCAGCACTAATATGTAATCCACTTTTGATTTCGACATGAAATATTCACGATGTTGCAATCCATCGAACTTAATGCTCCACATAACGACTTCCCCCCATATATCTATATCCTACCCCTCCTCAACCCCTTGGGGTATAGAAAAATCCATGTAATTGTATCATCGGCAGAACTCTCCAATTCACATTCGAGGGGGTGGGGTCAAAAGAGAATGGGTGGAACGTGAAGAATAAAAGAACTCAGAAAGCTCTTTGTCATATCTCCACCCCCTCACTTTATTTTGAGGGCCTCCCCCCCCCCTTCAAAAAGGTTCTAGAATTCTCTGGGACTCACTGCCCCGAGCTGATCTGTATTCTCGGCCATAGTTTATATATATGGAACAAAACACATATCACGCTCGCGGAGGAACTTCATCTCATATTCGAATCCGGAGAGATTCGCTTCGATTTTATATTTTTTTTTTATTATTGTTATTCACGTTCGGTTTACTTTGCTTTTGTTCTTTGTTGATGTTGTTGAGAAGAGTGGAAGGATCTTTTTTTTTTGTTTTTACTAGTTCTTCTACCCTTTTGTTTTCGAGGATTGTGTGAGGAAGGAGGAGGTGAAGTTTTGAAATTTAAATAAGGGCGGTCTTCGGGGGATTGTAATGTGCGGACCAATCAGTTTTAAATCGCCTGTGTTTTGTTGTGAGGTGAAAGAAGAGGACGAAGAGTTTGGGTTTTAAAATAGTAATTTTTATTCCGATTACACTCTTAAAAATTGTTCAGAAAAATTTTCACTGACATATTTATTTATCTTTATCGAACATAATGCCATTATTAATACATAAAACTTCGTTGTTAGTACCTAATTAATTTTAGAAATAATAATTTTAATACCTTAAATGAATTCTCTGACTATTTTGGTTACTTATATTGTTGTTACACGCAGCATACATACCAATCCAACTAAATCCAACAAAATACCACACAAAATAAATCCAATGGTATCCAAAAATTTTATTAACATTCATATTTTGTATGTGTGCGTACTTTTTGTTTTTAGTATGTATACTAAAACTTTTAATTGTTTCATTTTATTCTACTTTTTCAATGAAAAATGTTTTATTTAGATACATGAGGGGACTTGACTTCTTTCTCTTTCAATCATATTAATTCGTGCATATTTTTATGTTGTTACATCTGAAACAATAATGACTGAGAGACACATTTAAAAGGGGATCTAGAGCATGTCATTGAAATTCTACTTTTAGTTAAGATACGAGAGTTTTAGTTGGTTAAAATATATCAGAGAGTAGCACCATAAAATAGTTCTAAATCTACTTCAAAATTAAAAAGACGCTATTGTGACAGGAAATCGCTTTCCATTGTTTCTTAGATTGCACGTTTTCATTCCTAAAACTTTTAATTTGGTTTAGATGGTATATTTGGCATTATTCAAACATTAACATAAGCAAATTTATGAAAAACAAGCATACATAACATCCCAATCGCAAATTTGCATGTGGCTGATGAAACCCCACCATAAACAAATTCCAAGGTTCAATGCCCGAATTTCTCCAACCACCCTCCAACAGCTCACACACCGTTCAATTCATCCCTTCAACCCCCAATTGACTCCAACCACCCCCATCACACCTGCTCCCAATCTCGGACCCCTCAACTCATTCAAAATCACCAACAACCCACCATCGCCCATGATCACCCATGAGCACGAAGACGGTCACGGCCAATCGAATACCCCCACCAACCTCCAGGCCAATCCGTAACTCACACCAACCATCCCAAAAGGCACTCATCCAGCCTCACTGCACCCTGGGGAACTCCGATAGCCTTTTTGGAGGCCCCCTCCAATCAACAATCGCTGAAGACTCCCCCCAAAAGGCCCGAAAACCCCTCAGGGGATGCGAGGCCCCTTCTTTGACTCGCCCCGTGCCCCCTTTCTTTGTAAATATATGTACATGGGGGGCTTTCCGTGATGAAAACTTAATTAAGTAGCGTATTTCATCCGCCGCCGATTTGTGTAGCCTTAGGGGAAGTGATTCACTAGGGTTTTCGGCGTGAGATGTGTATACACAAGTGGTTCAGGGCTTTTAATTTAGTGGTACAGCTTAAGGTGGGTTCTTTGGAGGGGGATGGCAAATATTGGTTAATATATCGGATTTTATGTGATAGTAGTGCGTTGGTGGAGGCAAATATTTGGCGATTTCGTTATTGTATCGTAAGTAGGCGATGAAGAATGGTCGTAGTAAGAATTTTTGAATATGCTGTTTTGTTTGATTAGTTTGCCTAGGGTTACAGATATTTTTCTTAAGTATTCAATAGCCTTCGTTTTCATAATATATGTGTGTGTGGGTTTACCCTATTTTTATATCACGGTGTTATTTTCTTATTTTCTGTCTGTCCTTCAAAATAACTGTACTTTAGATGGTTGGTTATTAAAAGCAGTTCAAGGAAGAATCAATTCACATATTTTTAGGAGTGGCAATTAAAATTACTATAATAAAAATATAGGTACAGTTAGATAAAGTAATAGTACAAAATAAATAAATTACACTTTCAATTGCCCGTTTAAAGATTTTTCTAGTAAAATAAACTATTTAAACTCATAGTTATGAAAATTAAATACATTTAGATTACTTTAGGCACCTTGCTTCAATATGTTATAAATAATGTTAATGGAAGGTTGTATCATTATAGAATATAGTAAATATACGCATTTAATGTATTTCAGAAATTTTCAGATTAGCATACCTACTGTAATGAGTTTTCTTTCATAATCTCAACAGAACCCAGTAGTATGCAAATGAATACAAAGCTCAAAACTTCCGATTGGATAGCACAGTGCGTTACTATACTTACAAATAGAATGGGAATGACACTGCTAAAATGCGCCTGGAGTAGTGGTCGTTAACAATGAACTTACCTAACAGAGAATCAGTAATACTGGGCCATAGCTTGGCGTCACTCCAAATCAGTTCCTGTACTGAGTGGCTCTCAAACACATTATGCAAATTCAGAGTACATTCATTCTAGTAATACCATTCAGTTGCATAAAATATGGAATAGTCGGTTAGCTGTACATTTTCATCCAAATAACTGTACTTTGCATGAGAAAATAGGAATTACATACGTTTGGATTACAAATAAACTGTTATACGAAATAACCTACCTAAATTACAACACTTTTGATTGGTACAATACAAATTAAAATGGAAAAAAATCCTATAAGAGAAATTAGAGAAAGAAATTAAACAGAAATAGCTTAAACTTATTTTGAGTTATGAATTTTATAGCTTCGTTTGCTAAAATGACAGAAAATATTAAAATTAAAAAATGCGTTCTTATTTTCTTCATTTTTCAATTGGTTATGACATTTTAGTAACAAGTGCTTGTTATTGTTTTATTAAAAGTTAGTTAGTTTTAGAGTAAATCCAAAATCTTTAAAATTGTATAGTCAAATTCGTCTATTGGGAATGCGCATTAAAATCGCAAATAAATTAGCTTGGTTATCCATCTTCTTCCTACTAAAGCCAATAATTTTGTTTTATCTTATTTTAAAACAATAAAATACTAAAAATAAAGACATTTGCATTCAAAATAAATTTAAAAAATCCAGGATGCTATTTCCATTTAAGCAATTACTACTATATTTAAATATAATTTTATTTCAAGTAAGAAAAACAGTATTTTGATTTTGAAAAGTTGAAAAGATGGATTTCCACGTCCACAAAAATTAAAATGGAATGTGTGCTATAAACATGTTGAATGACTATTTCGATCATAAGACTATTTCAAAACGCCGTACAGTTCACAATGGAACCATAGTCACACAAATTGTATTGCAAAAAATAAGTATTACCAGACGAAAATGTAATCAAATAGATCCGCTGTTTATACTTACCCTTGCATGAAAGATAAAAACAATGCAGTTCCTAAAAGAAGAAGCTTCGCGTATATTTATCCGGTACACAAAGTTTCAATGCGCGTATATAATTAAAAACTAAATAAAAACTTCTTCAATACTTGTATAAAACCCTACGGACCATAATTAAATCAAAATTTGATAGGCAATTCCGTTATATTCACGCGGGAAGCACAAAATTAATTTCCCCAACCGTACCCCCGCAAGATCCCTCCCATAACGTTACAGAACCTGACAGTCACAGCAGGGAGGGTTAACATTAATTGAATTTCTTCTGTTCTTTTTTTTTTCATTAATTTTTCCCTTCAGTGGAAATTGAATTAAGTCATTCAGCGTTTGGGGAGAAAAAATGTAATGGAATAATGTGTAGGATGCGTAAGGAAAAAACGAGGGTGGGAGTAGGTTTTTTTTTAAAGCTTGTTTAGCTTATCTTGTGTTTAAATTTATTTTTGAAACTCGTAAGAGCTGGGAAAAAACCTCCCTTAGTTCAAAATTGCACCCTCTGAGTCCCAGAGAGGGTTTGTGTATGATGATAGTATTTTTCTGAATGTTTAAAAGCTTCCTATTTTTATTTTATCTAAGTATTAAAATTTTCCCAAAAGTTTTGAGATTATACTCAACGTCATGTTAGAACACGATTTCGATTTAAAGTGAGTTCCTGGAATTCTTTATGTTGAAATAAGCTTTCATTAGAAATAATTGATTAATTAAGAGCATGAAATAAATTTAAAATTATTTTGTGTTTGTTAGGATTAGCAAACATTTAATTAAGGAAAAATAAGAAGATTTGCGTATTAAGCAGAATGAAAATTATTTAAAATTATTAAAGTTGTGTAAATGTATGTTAATGCTATAGTTTTTCGAAAAAAACATATTTTTGTATTTAAAATTATACTCACCATAATATTTTTTAATAGTAAAATAGAAGTCCATAATTAGATTATTTTTGATGAATATCCAAATCCTTTATTTATTATATAAAAATAGAAGTCCCTGAAAATTAAGTCCCTGTTATTAGATGATTTTTGTTGAATATTTAAATTTAGTATGTGGGCATGTTAAATGGTTGATTTTCGAAATGGCTGTAAGCTACCTAAAATAAATTTTATAAATACAAGTAATAACTTTGTGTTGTACAAACAACTTACAAAGGATATAACATATATCATAACTAGATACTTAATATACTAATAGCAGCCGAAATATTAAGGGGAAATCTGTCATTCTGGGGGAAAAGTACTCACTTGGTTTGAATGGAAAATCTGTCATTCTGGGGGAAAAGTACTCACTTGGTTTGAATGGAAAATCAGTCATTCAAAGGGAAAAGTACTCACTTGGTTTGAAGGGAAAATCAGTCATTCAAAGGGAAAAGTACTCACTTGGTTTGAAGGGAAAATCAGTCATTCAAAGGGAAAAGTACTCACTTGGTTTGAATGGAAAATCATTCATTCAAAGGGAAAAGTACTCACTTGGTTTGAAGGGAAAATCAGTCATTCAAAGGGAAAAATACTCACTTGGTTTGAAGGGAAAATCAGTCATTCAAAGGGAAAAATACTCACTTGGTTTGAAGGGAAAATCAGTCATTCAAAGGGAAAAATACTCACTTGATTTGAGTGGTAATTTCGGGCAATACAATTGTCACTCCCTGTCGTCAACTAAAAGAATCTCCAAACGCCTATAATAAGTTACTACATCTCTTCCGTTTTCCCTACCAGAAGGGGATCCGACCAAACAATTTATCTCTCGCCCAGTCAAAACATGGCTGTTCATAAAAGGACCGGTGGTCGCATCAATTATTCAACAATCCCAACCTGATGCTCGGATATAATTGGATCAACAGAACGCATGTTTTGGATTAGGGAGGAATCAAATTTCGACATCTCGGCTTAAGCGCCATAAGCCCATGATTAAAATGAATGATTAGAATTGGATAGATTCTGTTGTCAACCTGTAATCCGGCTAATATGGGCCTGGGAAGTAGTTATTCGGCGATTAATCCTTGAACTAGCTGTTATTAGAGAGAGAGAGAGAAGTCTGATTAGGATGTTACATCTGAGGAAACAAGAGAAGGGATCTTATTCAGCCAATGAGTACAACAGGAGTTGTGAAGCATCGGGGTGCATGAATCAGCTTATAGTTAGAGTGGTTAAGGTTTATAGATAGTAGCAATATGCTTATTAATCCGTTTTCGGAAATTTCTAAATTTAGAGCAAGATAATTCCAGTGTTTGGGGTCAGCGTAGAGATTCCACTTTACTTTGAAAGTAAAATGTTGAATATCAAGGCGAACAATGTTTATAGCTATGCAATATTCAATACAAGCGATTTCCCCCATTGAGTTTTCATCCGAATTACATAAATGGAAATTAGTTATTACTATACGAGCATAGATAACTTATAAGTTCATTGTAATTGCATCTTTTGCAAGTACGAATGCATAATACGCAAATATTTGCATTTTATAAAATAAAAAGAAACTACTAATGGCACTAAAAAAGAGTATGTAGTTATGAAATTTTTAAAATAAAAATTTTTCACTTATATTTTGTCCTTCCTGGACGGCAGGAATAAATAGCTTACCCCCTTATAGGGTTTCAGCTTCCCCCCGTCATAGCCTATTTAGTTTATTATTATGTTTCACATTTCATAATAATTTCGAATTATTTTTGTGTAGTTTGAATCAACAACTTAAAAAAATTTTAATTTAATTTTAATTAATTTTTAATTTTTTCTTAATTTTTTTTATTTTTTATTTTATTCAAATATTTTAATTCAATCGTATCGCCTCTCCGAAGAAGAACGATGTAACTGCAATTGAGGGAATTACTACTGTCGGTGTGGAAATACTTCTAGATAGGTTGCCAAGTCACCAAGGTCATATTGGAGAATTTTAACGTGATTGTTTCGACTTGGAAACCAATCTAGAAGTCCTTCCACCGACAGTAGTAATTCTCTCAATTGCAGTTGCACTTCTTCCTTCGAAGAGGCGATATTTTAGGAATAGTGAAAAATGGACACCACAATGAACATCACATAATTAATTTTAACAATCATAATTACTGATTAAGAATGTCAAACATATTTCACGTCAGTTATTTTCTTTATGTGTAAAATTTTAAACTTTTACGCTTTTACAAAAAAAAATGGTTTAAATAAAATACAGGACACATTCTAATCCTCTTAACACTTAAAAATCCTAAAGCATAGATACAGACATGAATTAACACGAATAAGTCATCCATGATGATTTGGGAACATTCTCTAATAACTCAACCGCCCTGATTAACATATATCCCAAACACAAGGGCAATGACTTACTCATGATTACCACAAGGGTAATATACGCTACCCAATATTTCACAGCAAACGCCTCTATCCACAGTCATCCTGAATCACCCGAACCACATTGTCATCCCCAACCTTTTACAACTCTGACATAAACCGCGTCGCAGCAGAAACCTTTATTGAACCCCACATCATCTTATCTCCTCGACCACCACAAACCAGCGACATCTCATTACATTTATAAATATCGGGGACCGCAACCTCCTCAAGCTCAGAGCTTGTGCCGTGAATAATATCGTTAATATCTACTAATAGATTCCAGTGTATCATCAGGTTATTGTAATGAATGGAAGCAAGGACAGTTGCGGCCAATTAAACGGTTATGTGCGGCCGGGTTTTAAATGACGGATGCCGTAATTAAAACTGGGCTTTCGTTTAACTTGATTAGATTCGGTCGTGGTTGGGAGGGCTTTGGGAATGTGTTTAGTGTCATTGGGTTATGGATGGATTGGAGGATAAATAGGGTGTGAATGATTGTTTTATTTGGCGAGATGAACGATTGAGTCGGTTAGGAATATATCGGTCTGCTCTACTATTCGGCGCTGTCCGTTTTGGCGCAGGACGATTCGGCGGGAGAAATAAAATGAAAGAGAATAAAATTTCTTGACTTTCTTTCTAGAAGAAACGAGATGGAAACGATACGGAAACGGTGAAAAATCTCTTGTAAACGTGAAAACGGGCACTCGGAAGTGTCCATTTCCGTAATAGCTCCACTAAAGGCTTCACCTGTCGCAAAGGCGTGCAAGTAAGTATAAACTGTTAATACAAATTTGTGCAAACACTAGATACCCATTACTTTCGTTATATCGAATAGTCTGAGAATTTGTTTTGTTAATTAATAGTTGTTCTAGATTTTTCGGAATTATTTAACGGACCACAAAAAGTGTAAAAGCAATCCGCATACGGTTCGAATCTCAGAACAATATGGCGGACCTCTCTAGTTTGAAATCTTTCGTGTCTAGAGCTTTTTTACCGTTTCCGCCCCGTTCTCGTTTCTTCTACGTGTTTTAGTTTCTGAATACAACCCTTATGTGCAACGACTGGAGCGATACGACCACCACAACTGGTCGAAACTTCCCCATATATTCCTTACAAATGATGACGTAACTACTAAGTCATAGCACTAAGTTAGAAACTTTGGAAGTAGACTATGAGGAAAACAAAATCTCTACATAAAAGTATATATGCTTTCACACATTTATTGATTTCCAAAATATTATTAATGCTTTTTATTACCACCTTCCTCCGATGAAACTACATATGTAGTTTATTAATATATATTAATGAAAAAAAAACTACATGAAAGTCCGTTTCTGCTAATAACATCGAACATCTACATACCTCTTGAAACATATTAATATTAAAGGCTCATGCGAATATAAAAGTATCTTTATATATTTCATGTACAGTACAAATAAAAATGGAAACGATATTAAAGCAACATGTAATTTGTCTTTAATTAAATTTTCGCACAAATTGAATAAGGGAAAAACAAAACTTTTTTCTCCCATCTAAATAGGAATCAAGTTGTTATTTTCCTTATTTATGTATGGATTCCCTACGAGAATAACGTATGCACCACTTTTCTGCTGAGTAAAAGAAAGATGATGGCGCCATTGATTTTTAGTATTCGCAACATTTTCTTCGCTTCATTAAGAAATTTAATTATGAAAGCAGTATGTATCAAATAATGAGCTGCTGCTTCGGAGTTAATATTTTTGTTTTCCCCTTTCCGTCTCTCTTTTAGACTCAAAATATTGTTTTTAATCATCTTCATATTTTATCTTCGCTCCTCTCTATCTTTCATCATTTTGGTTTATTGTTTTTATAGCATCTAGAGACAAATCAGAAGTACAAAGCTCCTTTGTATAAAAGCTGATTACTTTCTTTAATCCTATGTCATTTCAATATAATTTAGAACAAATGGTTAAAATTAAAATATTCATTCCTTTAGTTTTTCTGATCTTAAATGTAGTTCAATATTCTAATAAGAATATAATTAAATCATAATAATTGAACTGAAAGTATTCATTAAATTTCCCGAAAATAATATTACCTTAACACTGAAGGTTAATGCAATTTTTCTAACTAAAATAATTACATCATTTACCGCTATCTAAAATTAAATTTTCAGCCAAAATCTTCCTTTTTAGAATATAATTTTTACTTTTACCTACATACCAAAAATAACATACGTATTTTCCACTTTTTTGTATAAGGGCGAGCGCGCACGGGCGACTTTTGACGGTGACAAAGACAAAAACAACGTTGCTAAGGCTGTTGTTAGGGGCGGGCCATAGAAGTATCCAATAGCAGCATTCGCACATGACATCACTGGAGGATAAAAACAACGTTGCTAAGGCCGTTGTTAGGTAAAGTCATGTGATTGAAAATGCTCTATTGTTTTCTAATGATATTTTTGATACTAGTAATCCTGGTCGCCGTGACTTTAGTCACTCGTGCGCGCCCAGCCTAAGCTATCTTTGCATTTCTTATTTGGTGTTCATTTGTCTAATAACGTGCCATTAGAAATAGTTTATTATACTTCTTGATCCTTTTCTTTTAAATATAATCTATCGAAAATATTAAAGAAACGTTAATTTAAAATAAAACATTGAGTTTCTAATAAAATATTTTACCTTAATTAGTACTGAATGTCTGTTCTTTGGATGATAATTATACAAGAATAAAAATATACATTTCAACTGGTTTTTTAATACTTTTACTAAATTACAACAAAGAAGGTTTTCCAGAAGAAAAAGTATAAATAATGCTTGTTGATTTTAAGAAAATATTTGGAATTCTATATATCCAGAAATAAAGCCATAAAAAGTAACTATAAGTATAAATCTATTTAACAAGATGTCATAGTTTGTTTTATAAAGTGAGCAAGTGCAATAAGCTGAGTTTTGTGAGGATTGCAAAGCGATCCTAAAGGTCCTGTGTAAGCAGTTAACAGAAATTGGTGAGCGATATCGAGCAAGGGGCGATAGCACCCTAGTGCTATAAAAAACAATCGAGTTGTTTCAAATAATGTTCTGCTTTACAACACAACTTCAAAAAATAGTTCTGGATGGTCTTTTCTATGTTTCTTTCCCTCCACATCCTTAAAAAAGCAAAAAGACAGGACGGCAAATACGTTTCTACTGATGAAGTGTTGTAGCATAGCCCACCACTGAAACATGTAACTTGGAAGAAATATGAATAACATTTGAATAGAAAAAAAGCATGAGCGCTGCAGGATATAATATTACTCAGAGGCAAGAAAAATAGAAAGTATGGGATGAAATATCGGTAAACATACGCTGCGCAGTTCTAGATTTCGTATTTCCTAGGAAAAATGTGGCCAATACTTACCGAGCGAGAAAGATTCAGAGACATGTGGCTTGATATTCCCGAAAAATTCGAAATAGCGTTTTCCTTTTTCTTTTTTTTTTCTGAAATTGCACGCAGTTGAAAAGTGGAACAGATATTTTTGTCAGTTTTTCGAGGCTTCATCCACTTGATTCTTGAAATAGCAGAACCCTTTTGGTGACTGTCTTTTAGATATAAATGTGTTGAGTTCTAGGTTTCGGCTAGACATTATTTTGTGTTGAATAGATATAATTGGAAAATGGTTTTTAGTGTTTTTAAGGTTTATTCTGCCTTTTAAAAAATGTTATTTTGGAAAACCATTGAAGGGTATGAAACATTTTATTGACTTAATATGTCCTTGTATTTCTATAAATTCTTCCATCAACAAGTTTTGTGTAAAACATAAATGTTTATTTCATTTTAATATACTGAGTTCATATTAGTTTTTTTTTAAAGGAGCAGTAACCTTTTTCAATTTTTCAATAAAAATATAAGGAGTCGGGTTAACGTAAAGAATTAGCAATCTGGAGACATAAATCTGTTAAGATTAGGGGACATTGTCTTTAAAAATGTATTATCGTTTATATGAATTTATTAACTTCCTGTGATACTAGGAATGTTTATTATAAAAAATCGAAAAAGTGTGTTCTTATTTGAAATAAATGTTATTTATCTTAATAATAGAGCTAACGTGCTGAGCTTGTGCATGATTTCGAAGCCGGGCTTTCGGGGATCGAATTCCCTCTGCTTCAGCATGAATATTGTGTGTAGAGAGAGATGAATGTTGCTCCTCTATAAAAAGGGATGTGCATGCGATTGTGTGTGTGGCGTGGACAACAGTACCTCACCTCTGCGGCATCAGTCTCTGGCCACAGACTTCTGGGAAAAGCAAAGGAAGTACACTGATATTGGTGCATCTCTGAGGCTATAACCTCGATCGTTTATATGTTCTTCCCTGGCAAAAAATATTGATAAAAGGTACATCTAGTTTTCCGAAAAGGGTTTGAAAGTCCCTATTTTTTGGTTAACAAATTTAATTTGAGAGGTTGTACTTACCCGTAAAAGTTATTTTCAAAAGATACAGACCAATAATTCGTCACCTTAGTGACTTTCGACCAGTCGCCAATCAAAACCATTTTAATAGAAACAAATAAGACTATCTGTTTCGACTCAATTGAGAAGCTCGTTTGATTGGTTTTGATCTTTCCAGTTCGGTGATGTCGGTGCTTACGAACCAATCAAATGAGCTTCTCCACACACAATTCCGACTATTCCAAAATCAGACCAGAAGAAAGCTTTGTTTGATTCTAAGACAACAAAAGATGTGCTTGATGTGGCCACCTGCTTCCCTAATCAACCTTTAATAACGCCAATAACATAATCAGAACTGGAAAACTAAGCTGTGTGATTTTCGGAGATAGTTGTTTTTGATTCTAAGGTGACAAATTGAACTTAGACAACTACCACATGGACACAAAGGATCTAAAAACATAATTTCATACACCAGCTAATCTCAAATTTGCGTTACTGGACTTGAGCCACTATTCCTCTTATCCGAAGATACCTCGGGAGAACCTGATTTATCCCAAACGCCACAAACCGATTAGACAACCGGAAAATCCCTCAGGGACTACCTGACTCAGTCTATCCATATCCCCTGTGGTGTCCATATTTCAGAATTCAAAGTCCAATGTGACTCACTCAATGGGGCGACACCTGGGGCCGGTCGGCATTTTATTAGCGGTGACCGCTTGTTAGCGGGATGGGTGTGGCCTCGTGCGGAGGTTTATTGTTGTGGTCCATTGCGCCCCTTGATGCTAATGGCTGGTGATGGGGCCGAAGCCACGGGTGATTTACGGGGGCAGTTATTAGAAATTTGTATTAGTGCGAAAGCGTGTTTTTTGAAGGGGGTGGTTGGCTCTGTGTGACTCGGCGTGGTCAATTTTTTTTGTAAGTTGGTATGATTGGATGGGGAGTACTTTAGAGTTTTGTTTTATGTTCAGTTTATGGCTTTGCGGGGAAAAAGACCTGGCCGGGTGGTTAGCGTTGGTCGTGTGGTGCAATTTATGAAGGGTCGTAATGCAGCTAATTTTGGAGTCTGGGTTTCAGATAATTTTTTCAGTTAATTAGATGCAGTTTTTATTTTTTTTTTTGGAAATAAGAAACCATAATCTTCAGTGAATTACTATTATAAAGAGTAGAGCAATAATTATTATTTAAATTGATATTTTCTAATGTATTTAATATTATATTTATCTAAATTTTTTTATTTAATTAATCTATAATCAACAATTTTCATAGGAATATTCCAATTAGAAATTACATACTGCAACAGTAAATAGGATTATGAAAAATACCAAAAGGAAAATCCTAAATTTGTCTCTGATAAGCTAATAAAGGAGTCCAATTAATACACATTTAGAAATGCAGTTTGGTAAAAATCTCCCAATACGGTATTAAATTACAATTCCTCAACATATTTATTAAGTCACATCGTAGTTTATTAATTTTAAATATGCTTTTTATATTCGCTAAATGTTTATTTCTGAAAATTCAATATAAACCTAGCTTATTCACTGAACTTAACAGGAAGATTCAGCATTATGCCGCTTTCTTTCAAGAGCAAAACGCTTCTTCCTCTGGCACATGTACTCTCCATTCTTTTTCTCCTTCAAATCTGGGTTATTACCGCCGTCTGTATGTAAACAAACCAACGTCAAGTCCACCCCTTTCTCCAAGACATACCCAAACACATCTAGAAATAACTCCGAAACACCCTAAAAAAAGAATCATCTCTAACACACAAACATAAAAAAAAATTCCTAGTCGGCAAGATTAAAACACAAAAAAATTGGCAGCTGCAATCTGCGAGCCGTATCCTTCATTTTCGGCCGTGCGATGACACCTGAAATCCCCGTTGTTGTGACGCAGATCCCTTGATTCATAGGTGGGTGGGGTGCAGTGACGGTGACGTCATTTTCTTGACAGGTATATTGGTCCCGTTTTGCTGCTCGTTAACGCTGGATGCGGACATCGTGGCGCTTTTTACGCTGATTCATTGGTTTTTGGCTTTTAGTCACAGTTGTTTCTATTGTTTATGAACTGGATTTGCATGCGTAATTGGATTCGTGCCGGGTTACACTTGTTTCAAATGATAAGAGGGCTCAGAGACTGACTGGCAATACTATGTCGACTTGTAAATTTAGATGACATTGGAATTCCTATAATGATATCGAAGAACTCATTCATTGAAATATCAATGTGTTATTCTTTATTGCATATATTTAATTTCTGTATATTTCTGGTAAGGAATTGATATCCACGAAGGAAAAGTGCCTTGATCTTAACTGTATGATAAAACAATATTTTATTAATTTATTTTTTGAGAATTTAAATAACAGTAAAGTTACTCCCTTCTTTTTGTGTTTTTTGATATGTGTTCCATTTATTCAAAATAATTATTTCTAAATCGACTCTGATATGACACATTTATTTTTTTACTAAATAACACGCTATAGTGAAAAATCCTCAGAAGGAATGTCTGTTATGATTATAAATTTTTCAAGTATTTTCTTTTAGTAAATAAAGTAGTAGTTAGTAAGATCGGTTATAAATCTGCTGAAAATATTTTTTATATTATTATATATTATTTAATTTTAAAATTTTGACAAAATTATTTTATGTAAACTGCTAAATGAAATACATAATTTTATCCATTTTTTCAAATACGAAGTAACAGAAATTTATGTAGATTTCTCAATTATATAAAGCCCATGCAACTTAAAAATATACTCCTGAAGTACAAAATGACTGATAAAAGTCTTAGAGAAGACAAACTTACGTGTTGCTATAACCCATAACTCCCTATCTAAATAAAACCCTTCAAATATTCCAAATCCAATTCCATCCCTCGACTGTGTGTAGGTGGTGTTATTCTCTCTATAGAAATTGAGAAAACATTAAACAGAGTGAGATACTATTCACGAATCCTCGTTAGTATTTACAAGACACATAATTTTTCTTCCTTAATTGATCTTGCTCTCCTTATTTCCCAAAAATAGCGAACATACGTGATCCAGAAGCCTCCGTCTTGCTTCGGCATCCTTCTAGGCGACACTACAGGAAGCCGAAAATGGAACTGATATTAAATATTTAACGTTCCCGTTACATTTCGAATCACGTAAATGTATTTGCACTCGCGATTCAGAAAGAAAAGCATCTATGTCCTACTAGGCATCGCGTGTGACGAGATATTAGGTGGGAGAGGACTGCACTTGACGAAGAAAAAAAAAAATAAGTTGACATTGGCTGACATCTGAATTAACCCGCTTTCTCCTCTCCATTCTTTGTTCTCTCTCGCTTCAGTATGAGACGTTCATTTAGAATTCTGTTGCATTAAATATGTGTCTGGTGGAGTTAGTTTGCAGTTTGAGGAAGGAAAAAGTACAGTATGGTGGAGAGTCGTAAAAATTATTCCTCGGAAAAAAAGCGGCTTTTCTGGAGTCAATTTCAAGTTTCGTAATAAAGGTGTGCTTTTTTTTTTAGCCTCGTGTTCTGATGCCAAACGAATCCAAGGCCCAAAATAGTTTTTTTTATTCCATTTACCTAATTTGGGGCCTTATTAAAATTAATAAAGAAGCTAAAAGCTAATATATTTTACATATTTAATTCATTAATCCCTCCGATATATGAAAAAGTTCATTAGTGTGAAATACCCCACTAAAATAAACATGAGAGAACTTTAAGTTATATATTCTCATTAATTAGTTTTATTTTTTTTTAGCTGGATGAATTATTCACATAATTACTTTTTATATATACAATCTGTTAGTTGGAGCTTTATGAATGTGTATCATCCATATAATGTTCAATAGATTTACATTTTAAAAAAAGCAATTTTTTCTATTTTTAACTTTAACAGCTTCGTTTTTAAATATGACTATAAATAATTTGATAGTAAGAATTCTAAAATGTAGGAAATATCGCCAGTTTTTAATGAAGTACCTAAAAATTTTTATCTTTTAAATGGGAAAGTTTTAAAGCAGTTATAAATATTCATTTAAAAGTTGAATATAATTCATTCTTATTTCATGAATTGATACAAAAAGAAATATAGTAAATGCATTTCATTTTAATTAGTATTTGGTTATTTTTGGAAATCTCTTGACAATCTAAGAAAGTCACTCTATGTATTTTATATATTCCTAGTTTGTTTCTTTTAACATTTCAAAGGTGAAGGATATTATTGATAAACTGAATCTTTTGACGGTTAATTTTTTTAATATCTAAATTCCGTTTAAACATGGTCATTTACTAAACTCCCCCCACTTTTCTCTTTTATTTATTTTTTATTTCCGAGTATAGAGCTCTTTAGAGCAAGGAAACTGGTTAATTAAAAATTTATAGACTTCTCAACATAAATAAAAGCACTTAATTGTTTATTTTGGTTGAATTTTGTAACATTCAAATCATCTCAGCAATATACAAATATAAATATAGTCGATCAACTACAGGCTAAACTCCCAGCAAGGTTGATCCAGTCTATTCAATTCAACCCACCCGATTTCCAGTATTCGTCTACTTTTCTTTTAAACTCGTCCATCCGACTTGAGTTAACTATCGATTCAGGTAATGCATTCCATTTATCCACTACTCTATCAAAAAAATAATGCTTCCTACAATCCCGATTAAAACTAATCCCGACTAAATATGTTTGTATAATGTATATTAAAGGCAGTTATTCAAATAAAAATTCTAATAATATGGATAACAATATTACTATAAATCATTCCATGCAAAAAAAATGTTAGGTAGGTAGGTTTAACAGAATTATCCATATATATATAATAGAGGTGTGGCTGCCTGCCTGGGTTCCTGGGTGTGTACGGATCAGCTTTGGCGCAATTTCTCCTAGACTACCAGTCCGAATCAAACCAAACTTGGTACACATACGTATCCGGACGGGGAAAAGCAATGGAACCAGTTTCAAATTTCTAAAACCTCCCCTTCACCCCCTTTTTAGGCCTTTTTGTAAAAATCTCCTTACTTCTCCACTAAAGAAGATCTGTTTAACTCGCATTGTTGCAAATAATACAACAAAAACAATTTTACACGTAAAACAAAGTATTTAAAGATAAAACCGGACTAAAATTGTTTTAAAAAGGTTATAAATAATTTAAAAAATTAAAAATGGTCCTTATAAAAAACTTTATGACAGTATTTTCTTATTTAAGACTTAATTTTCCATGAAACTTTAAGTTGAAACAGAAAGTTTTAAGAATTAGACTGGTTAAAGTAATAATGAAAGTAAAGTTTGCAGGTTTTTTTTAGAAAGTTGATGATAGCAACACTAGATCAATTGTTATTTAACCTTATAATTTGTTTCTCTGGGGTAGTTTAACGGGATTTTTTTTCAATTTAAACAGGCGGTATTTAAAAATTTAGGGATTTCAAATGTCTGTAATAATTTTAATTGATTTTTTTCACTTAGATTGATAATTTGGTAACTGTCGTAATAAAATGTGCAACACCGGAACTGGATGGATTAGGTTAGATTTACACAGTTGGAACCGGGAGGGAAAAGGCACCGGGAACACCGGGATATGAAAAAATATCAGGAACACCGGGATATTGAAAAATACCGGGAACACCGGGATATGAGAAAATACCTGGAACACCGGGATATGAAAAAATACCGGGAATACCGGGATTATTGGGAATTACGGTTACAGAAAATTAGACATGTAACTTGAGAAAACTTTAAAAATATAAATTGATACACTCCACCCGTGCAAGGCCGGGCATATCAGCTAGTTATTTATAAAGTTGGCTACCTATAAATGGTATACCTTGTAGTCTACTCTACAAGCTACGTCACTCTAACAACATATGAAACTCGTTACCTCTTACATGCCTTTTAAATTCAGTGATAACAAACTACCACATTTTTTTTCTGTGTCCTCTAAAAAAATCCAAATACTTTGGCCTCTAAAACTTATTTTAAAAAGTATAACTAAATATAAGTCATAATTTTAAATGTTCCGCATTAATCCATTCTAGAAAATTATTAAAAGTTATGAAACTTATCGTATTTAAATATAAACTTTTTTTATTTACTTATTAAAAAATATTATTTTGAAATGTTTATAACTTATTTTGATACCTACTATAGAGGTATAGTGGCATTTCTCAAACTTAGTTATTTGTAATTAATTTTAACCCTGAGCAATGATATTTTCTAAAATTTCAAATATCAACCAAAACCCTCTACAAAGTCAACCCATTTAAACCCGTTACTTTTTTTTTTAACATCGGTCGGGCCATTCCATCCCTAGTTGATAAACACTAGGATCGGTCTTCATCCGAAGAAGACGATCCATCAAGGAACAATCGAAAGACAAATGGCGTTCTCCAGCGACCAAATCGCCCCCTCTGTCTCCAGAAACAAGTCGCACTTTTTCTATTAATCTGAGTTGTGCGACAAACCGATTCCACTCAGATAAACGACCTGATGTGACATCTCGCGACTCACTCGCCGCATTATCCTTTCGTCATTTCTCAAATCAATCGCCATTAGGTGCTGGGGAATTAATGGACCCTGTTGCGCTACTGCAGTGCTTTATATGATGGTGAAAGGGGTTTAAATATGAGTGAGGTGGGGTTTCGAGTTGGATGTATAGAGTCTTTCTTCCAGAGTGTGTTCGTTACTCGTCAATTGGTGGGGTGAAAGTACCATCAGTTATAAGTCTTTTATTTCACAATGTGCTGTGTAATATTTTTTTTAAAAATACATTCATGTTCGAATTGTTGCCTGTTTTTGACTTTTATGTTCTTCTGTGAAAATTTAGTGTTGTGCTGATGCCCATGTTCGTTTATTTTTTCTGATTGAATTGATGAGTTCCCTGTATTAAAATAGTACATAACTTTCTTGCCAACATTTTCACTTACCATTTCTGTCACAAACTACAACTGTTGACCTTTTGTTTGCATCCAATTGTTTAATAGGTACAATTTTCTTAAAAATTTTAAAAACAGAGTCTTTTGTGTTACTGGCAAACTTTGATATTTGTAGTTATCTTTTTGAAATTCAAAAAAATAATGGATAGGTTTTTTGACATATCAAAATTCTAAACTTTAAAAACCTTCCTTTTTAAAACACTTAAATTTATGTTTTCTGGATGTGAAAAAATCATCAGAAAAAGTGCTATAAAGCTAAACTCCAAACAATTACGACAGCGTAGATAACAGAGCATTAAAAACAATAAAAATTGTACTGGTAAAACAGGAACCTTGGAACGGATTTTATAGATACAACGTCTCGTAAGAATGTTCCTTATCAATGATTCATCTGAGACCCCAGATGTATCAATGATGTATCTGAGACCCCATATTGAAAATATTGTTTCATATTAATTTTTTTTCGTGTTATATTTTCTAGTGTATAGTTAGAAACTAAAACTTCAAACGAATACTATATTGATAAATTCCAAATATTAATTTTCATAAAACTCTCGTGGGGCTAATCTATATAACTCTAAAACACTTACAGGCGGATGTTTTATTCTACATATGCAAAACAGGGATGTTTTTCAATCCAATTTCTTAAAGACTTAAAAGAGAATTCATTAGTTTTAGTATATTGTGAAATAAATGAGAATTTTCTAGTTTAAAAAGTATGTAAATCTTTTATTAGAAATCAAAGAGACTTTGGAATAGTTTAAGAATAGTTAAAAATGAAAAGAAAAACAGAATCAAGTGTTAAACATTAAATTCCTGGAAAAATCACTTTTGTCTGGATCAATAAATATTCAAAAGGATATATCTCTTTTGAATCCTAAGAAAGTCCTTGAGTTACGTTGCTTTTACTTATGGTAAAACAAATATCAAAAGACATTCTGTGCTTAGCACTTGACTGTCATTTTATTGGCATTCCGTTTCTATTTTTCTTAAACATCAATAAACAAAAATGAACCGTTATTTCGCCATGAAATGTTCTTTCGTATAAAACTTCTTTGATTGAAATAACAGAAAAGTGTTTAAACATTTAACTAAGGACACTTGAAACAAAATTTTTTTAGGTTAGATATAAAAAATGTGAAATGGGATTAATTATGAAAATGTTAAAAGTAGAGAAAGAGCGAACATTCTTTTTACCCCAGAAAATGATAATTAATATTGCAGCGGTGATTATTTTAAGTGTTATTTCAGAAAAAAAAGATGAAAAGTAAACTAAATGACTTTAAATGTACTTTTTTCCTCATTTCTATCCAGTGTTTAGTTTTAATTCCATTTAAAAATTACTCTTACTCATCTCCCGTTTCAATGGCACCTTTGAGAGCCCGATTACCATTCTACTTTCAAAAATAATAGTTCTTAACAGTCATTTAAAAGCAATTCTTAAAATCGGTAATCAGCGTCACTTATGGTTTCCGAAATCGTTATTACTACCTTCGAAAATGTTCTTTTTTTTCAACCATCAGACCTCTTACAGAAACTCAAGAAAAAAAAATCCAAGAGGGACTCAAAAATAGCTAATTATCTCTCAAGTGTTCAAAACCGTGTTCAAAAGGAAAGCGAGCCTAAAGAAATGAAGCTAGACGCGGGATATGGGAGAATTACCTTCAAGATTAAGTTAAGTTGGGCGAAACGCTTTTGCACTGCGTACGTCCGTCAAATTAACAATAAGCCTTAAGGAAAAAAAGCCGACTAAACTCTCAGAGTGTTTTAAAGGTATGCACTGTTTTAGAAGCGGTTAATCTAATACCATGGTAAAAGTTTCAGATTCGTAATGTGTATCTTGCTTATTAAAGCGTTAAAAAGGTGTCTGAGAACTACCCGAAGCGAGTTTTAAGTTCGTATGCTTTTAGATCTACGAAAAGCACTTAAGGAATATAAGGGGTAATTATTAGAGTATGTTGGAGTTTCAACGCATCAAGTCACACATAGGCTCTTTCGTTAATGTTTTGCAAATTCTTAGTCTCTCTGTCTCTTTTTTATGTACAAAATTTTGCTTGCCGTTGGAGCATGAATAAAGGATGATGCTTGGAAAGCATTTAAATGGCCTCTGGGGGAAAACTCCAGGCGCTTTCATCTCGAATTTGGAAAATAAATGGGGATCCTAACTGAAAATTAATTGATTCTAATTAAATAAGTAACGTAGGTTCCTTCAAAAAAAGCCAGAAACTTGGAGTCTCGTTTCTTTTGGTGATGGTTTAAACCCTTTTAGAGTGAAATGAGGGTATTTCGTGTCGTGTGAAACAGCTAGATTTTCTAAGACGAATTGACAACACGAAACTTTATATTTA
This sequence comes from Tetragnatha montana, assembly GCA_963680715.1. Classification (NCBI taxonomy): domain Eukaryota; kingdom Metazoa; phylum Arthropoda; class Arachnida; order Araneae; family Tetragnathidae; genus Tetragnatha; species Tetragnatha montana. Next base: position 1,952,638 of record OY796681.1, read on the forward strand.
TTCACGGACGTATTATTTTACTGTTATATCTCCTTTGAAATGTCTGAAGCAATCTGTAAGCAATTTTAATTAAAACGCGCGTTAAAATTTATTGTCTTTAGCATATGTTTTAAAATATTTTAAAAATTACTATTCTTACACTAAGGATGATAAAACAATAAATATATTTCTGTATTTTTTTCTTTTATTACTGAGTACATACTATAAATGTCATACTAAGTTTAGTAAGTTTCTTGCTTTAGATTTAAAACGCTTTTCAGACAGCACCATCACAGTAAAAATACTTATATATTCACTAAAATTAATTTTACAGTTATATATAATGTAAATTTTTAAACACTAAGTTCCTTGACATTTTATTTAAAACTATTCCCTATTTTCTCTTTTTGTTTTACTTAATTCTCTCACATTCTAGGTAATTGGTAAAATACCCTCATGGTTTGTTAGATTATAGTGGTATTTACTTTATATAGTATGTTTTGTTATCATAAAAAACATCTACGATTATAAAGTAAATCTGTAAAAAAATAAGTGTTTAAAAGACCTTTTAAATATATATTATTGTTAACCTTAACATATATTTTAATTTTAAAGTTGACAAATATAAAAATGTTTATACGTATAATCTTCAAAAAATAAAAAGTCGTTTGAATTAAACACAAACTTTTAATTTAATTAAACAAAAATAAGTATATTAAAACAAGTATTTAACATAATATTAATTACGTAATACTAATGACATAAAAATAACATAATAGCTTTTATATTTTAAACATCCGATGAATGTGATTTTAATTACTTGAAATTATATTTTTAACATGCATTGTTTGTTTAGGTCTCTGGAAAATACTCTTTCTGTGAGGCCTACAAAATGACAAATAACAATTGTTTGGAATAATGTTTTTTCCTTAAATGAGGCATGATGCCTTATATCATGAAAATTAATGGCATAGAATCTAATTTGCAGTACTAGCAATATAATTTGTGACAAGTTTTATGTTAAAAATAATGCACATTTGTACTTACAAAAAGTAAGGAAAAAATTTCAAAGGAATGAAATGAAAAATTCTGTGCTCCCTAATCTTTTTTATTTAGAAATTTTTAGTCAGGCATACTAAGGATAAAATGTTAAAAATAAATTTCACTGGGATAAGTATACGTATCGCAACAAACAAAAGCTAAGAGATTTCCATACTACTGGCTTTCAAAACAGGACTCTTCCTTTTCTATGTGGGAGTATAGTTCATGTATATTTAAATTATCTTTTTAGAGTGCACTCTGGAGAAACAAATAGGCTCTTCATTTCCATTTTTATTCCACTTCAGTTGAAAAATACTATAAGAGATATTTGATAAAATAGATCATTCTAATATCTATTTATAAAGTTACTAAAAATAGTTTACATTAAGAAAATTTGTGAATTTCATACTTTATACCAAATAAAAATATCTGTAGCTAATACAATTTAGAAAGCGTGCAATCATGCGAAGAAGATATCTCCTGATTACTCATTTGAATGTTTGAAAAACAAATATATTTTTACTATGTATCTCTTATTTTGTCTAAACTATTTGTATACTTTTAACACTAACTATTTTTGTCGGTGTCTTTCTGGCTTTTATGAAGAATTATTTCCTAAAATATTATTTTTGAGAAGGGGTTTCTTATGACAATATAATTTTAACTTTAAATACATTTTCTTTTTTATAATAACATACAGTTCTAAAATGTATTTTTTGGAAAATGGTAATTAATATTATTTGTGATATTATTGATATAAAATTATACTTAATGAGGTATTTGCATAAGTGAGGGATTTGTTTAGTTTTACACTTTTTTGATACGTTACAGTACTCTCAAATTTTTTTCTCAATTTTTAAGTTCAAAATGGTGTTTTAAATTATTTTAAATTCAATTTTGTTTTTGCCAAAACACTAGTAAAGTCATGTGATCAAAAAACGGGATTTGTCGTCACAGCGCACTCGAAACTAATGTGTTTCCTGTTTTTCAATGATCGGACGGGATTCTATTGGATACGTCAAAGCGCATATAAACAACAGTGTTTCTCGCACCAAAACGTAAAACGAAATTTCAAAAATGTCTATCCCAGAAACCAGGCTACTTATCTACTATTTTAATAAAATTTAACCTCTAAACGTGAAAATACTTCATTCTAATACACAACACAGTCAAACGAATAAGTAATGAATAGGAGAGTACAAACTGAATAAAAAATATTTTCCAAAACCTCTATTAGAAATTCTGAATGTATTCTAATAATCTAACAAGTCCTTTTTTTTTCCTTTCTTTTAACAACCGTTCAGACGCGTAACATTCGAAACGCGTCTCTTCATTTTGCCCGACATCTTAGCGGAAAGACATTTCACAGAAACTTGAGCCCTGTACACAATGGTATCCTTCAGAAACCCTCTTGTCTCCGCAAATAGGAAGAAACCCCTTAATTCTTTCCCTGCCGCAGTTTGCTTGCTTTGGACCGCTTGCTTCGTTTGTACTGGTACACGCAGAGAGTTCGGCAAATCCTGCGGTTTGTTTGCCCACTCTCTGATGGAGACTCTCGGATGGGTATAGTCTTACGTCGTATGTGCCCTGATGCGTTTGATACCTGTGAAAGGTTTTGAGTTGATGATTCAATATCCTGATTATTTCTCTGTGGTAACTGGAATGAAATACTAGTTTCTAATATCATCTTAGCTTTAAAATCATGTGAAAGGTGATACAGAATTGAAGACTATAGACTTCAAAAACGAGCTAAGTGCCAAAAAGTAAATTTCCCGTAATTCATCATTTTAAATTTGATTCTCCATAGAAATACACTTATTAAGTCATCTTTCAGGCCGTTTTTGACCTACTAATCATGGTCGTGGCACTCAGCTGGATTTATAGAGTGTTGGTGATAGTACTTAGATTGGTTTTTCGAGTCTAACTGATTTTTTTAAGTTTTGGTACTTAGCTCGTTTTTAAAGTCCAGTCTTCAATTGAACCCAGTGCTTCCTATTTGTCTCAAATGTCTCTCAGAAATGTTGTTAGCAAATTTTGGTTTGCCATCGTATGATTTAACTCTGTGAATGGTTGGTTTACCTAGGCACAATTTATATGATGCCAAAATCGGTGTTCAAGTAAGGGAATGACAATGAATAAAAGTTGTCTTCTTGCTACATAGAAATGAAAATATTCGATAATTGATGGGTTTTTTTTTTTAGAAAAATATGCCTCAACTGTTGGTTTTGCAGCAAACGCCTTGTTTTCCGAATCTATTTATGTGAAATAGTCTCTATTCTATTATGATAATCTCTTTATGTGAATAGTTATTTTTATATTTTAAATGTTATAATTTTAAAAAAAAGAAAAGGATATTCTTCGGTTCAGTGTCCCCTCAAGCTTTAGTTTCTTGCCAGTAGATTAAAAACTTAATAGCGTTTTAGTTTATATTGAAGTAGTTGAGAGCAATTGGACTGAGGTCTAAATTATGAAAATATGATCGGTTTTAAAGTTTCCAAAACTGTGGCATAATTCTATTAAAATAAAGTCAAATATTAATACAAAGTTTAGAATTTATGGTTTTTGCAAAATAGAGCTTATATTTTGCACCAACTTCTATTTTTTTAACAATCAACTGCCATATTTATTACTTACTTAACCTTTTAAACGCCGCAATTCAAATTTCAAATTTAAGGTTCTGATTTTTGGCTTAAATGGCTTGTTTCATCATTACTAAAACCAATCTTGACATTTTTTGGCAGAAAAAAAATCCTAAGTAGGATTTTCAGGATGTTCCCATTTGGGAACATCGGCGTTTGGAGTGAAGTTTTTAGGGGGATTTCCAAAAGGCATATATTTCAAAATTAATTCAAGTAAAACTACTGAAATAGGTTTCTACTCAATAATTTTGAACATTTTTATCATATTGGACTGTTTCCTCATATTTAATTCCCATAGTTGGACTATTGGGTAAAATTTTAAAGATTTTCATAAGAAAAAATTTACATATTTATTACATGCGTGACACTTTTCCGTACATTTTTACTGCACAATGGGTAATTTTTCGGTATAAAAAATACGAAACAATGTTCCCATGCGTTTCAAAGCTAAGCAGTTATCTTTCTGGGTAAAAAATTAGGTTTAATTACTGTTCTATCTGGATATCTAGCATAAAATCCATGAATTGCATTCAAATTTAATTAGCTTTCAAAAGTGATAATCATAACTATCTCCATTGATTTGTTAAAGCTGCGTTTCTCATGGCTCATGGAAGATTCTAAACTAAACAACATATCTCTTACATCTCCAACTTACGTTAGAAAAGTGTTTTTAGATGTACAAACTTTTCAATATTTTCAAAATTCTGCAAATTTATACCTAAAATTTCTATGTAAAAAAGATAACTTGAACAAAATAAGTACCCAAGTCCTCAGAAGTACTCCAAATATGCCCTTTACATAACTCATAATAATAATTACTGCAAATTAATCGGTCAGGGAGTTAGAAAAATATTCAAAAATAGGAATCTGCTATAAAGATTTGGCACTTATTCCTCCATAAATCAGGAGAAAAAAATTAAATTATAGATTTAGAAATTTAAAACATCATGATTAACCTGTTTAAATCCTTTGAGACGGAAAAGATTAAAAAAATTAAGGATAATAAGAAATAGCTTGAATTTTTACATGTTATGAAAATCCCCTCAAAAACTATACCCCAAACGCCGATGTTCCCATTTGGGAACATATACGTTGAATTGGTAATTACCCTCCAAAATTGGAATATGGAGCTATTCTTCCAAGCCAATTGAAAAGATGTGTACTTAAGCTACCTAAACACAGCATAATTATTTAAAACTAAATTTATTTAAATTTATCATAAATTGAAACTTGTGCAACTTTTGGAAGAGCCAAATATCTGTTATTTTGATATAAATTCCACAAAAAGGATTAAATTGCACGGTAAAAATTTTTGCATGTAAAATAACCTCATATCTTTGAGTTTCTTACTACCAAGTATCAAATTCCTGCATGAAAAATTTAGTGGTGAAAAAATTCCCTAAAGTGATGTTCCCATTTGGGAACATCGGCAGGTAAAAGGTTAATTATATTTATTATTCTTTAAAACACCTAAAATGAGTAAAATTGTTTTCTTTATTCAATTCCAAGTTTGTAAAAATTGTTTTTCATCTTAGAATGATCTTTATTATCGTACTTTGTGCACTTACCGTAAATTTTACTCTTTAATAATGGTGATTTAAATGCGTTGAACTTTTATTTTATCAAAGGTGATTAAGAGATTTAAAATGCTTTTAAATTATTAAAAATAAATCTAGCACACTAGTTATAATCCATTTTATGTTCTGTTTGACTTGGCTTCAAATTTTCTCTTTAAGTATTAGTGAGGAAGTAGTCGATATCCCCTTACATAATTATTTGAAGAATCAGAACATTTTTGATGGAGATACCTGTTAAGATCAAAAGAAACCTTTAAGCGTTAGTTTCTTTGAAGTAAAAACTTTTGTAGCTTTTATGTCATTCACCTTTTATCGAATTCAGATTTTTCAGTTACAAGGAATGAAGGAAATAGTTTTTCAGAATATACCTTACTTTTGAAGTAGGGAACTACTCTTTAACAGATAATCTACAAAGGTGTTGGATGATTTTGGTACTTAAAAACTTAGTTTTAACTGAACTACATGAAAGATGATCTTTACTAGTTTGTTCTTTATTTCGAAGGTACTTCGGTGTGATTAGAAAGAAATTTGTTGGAAAAAAAAATGAAAGATTTTAATTTCGCTTCTACAAAACCTTTCCCCAATTATGCATGCATGATTAAACTCAAAGCTTCTTAAAAGTTCAATGCAGTTACTTTTCAGATCTTCGAAATACCACCTTAATTGCCCGACGTTGAAAAAGCTCGTTTTGGAAGGCAGTTAAAATTTACATAAAACTTGAAGAACGTTAAAGAGAATATTTTTTCAAAAGTAACACTCTCAAGTACTATTCCCACAATGCTGCTAAGAAACTCAAGGGTTAAAATAAAAAGCACTTTATTGAAAAAAGAGCGCTGGCCACCAACAATAAAGAGCAGCGTAAAAACTAGACTTCTCAAACATAAAGCATTTTCTATGAGCAGTATCTTTTTCATGCAGCTATTTTCCCAACGTATCTTTGTGAACATTACGCAATTTTACGCGCCCGTCCCTTTTTCTTATAAGCGTTTTTAATCATTTCCTTCCGCTGAGCCCAGAACGTTCTAGAATAGCTCTTGAGTGAGAAAGGGGGGGGGGAGAGATCTCGAATAATAATGATAATAATAATAAAAGACGGGAGAAATGGTTGGTGCTATTTTAAAGAATTTGCAACGGGCTTCTCTGATCTCTTTTCTCCCTGAATTTAAGTTGTTTCTCTCAAAAGTGAAAAGGCGTTTGCTGGGATCTTTCTTTTCGTTTTTCCTTTTTGTTGTGAGGCACTATAAACTCTCCTTTTTAATAAAAAGTCCCTTTCGCAGTGTGGACTTTCCTATCCCCCTAATATGCTTAAAACTTTTCGGGCCCTAGGGTGGTGTTCTACTTTCTGTAGTTTAAAAGCGGTGTAGTTTTTTGTTTGTGAAACGAAAATGATTACGCTTTTATTGGGTAACGTGTAGTTTTTGTTGGAGTTAACTTTTACGCTTTGGGATATTCCCTGTTTGAATCTTGGCAATCGCGGATCATGAAAGTAGAGGATTTGTATTTTTAATTCATGTATGTATGTATTCTTTTTGCTATAGGAAAACTTTTTCACTTATAGAAATTATGTGTATGCTTTGAGGAGATTGTAAAACTTAAACCATTAAGCAATTGTATAAATATTAGTATTACAATTTTTTATTTTCTAAAATAGTTTTAAACTTATTAAAATATTGTAAATATTTTGTTGTTTCTCTGAAAGCGTTTTCTATTCTATTCTCTTCAGAAAAAAAAAACGGAGTTCATATAAGAAAAATAACTATGAAATATTGTAAAAGTTATACACTGGTTTTGCATAATAAACATGATTTATGCTAGTTTCTTTAATTTTGTAGCACCTGTTCCCATAAATATCTGAAAAAAATATCGTAAAGCAGAATAAAAATTTTCTTTCAACTCACGTTTCTAAACTTAGATTGCAGATTTTCCTTTTCTTACTATTTAAGCTCAATTCACGAGTATTTACAATGCTTTATTGATAAAACAATTTATCTTTTGTCTCCCTCTATCTTTCTTAGATGATGTTTTGATAAATTGGAAGTTTGATGTGATATGTAAATTAATGGAGGTAGTTTTACTTTTGTTTTACTTTTACTAAGCACAAGCTGCCACCCTGAAAGTTCATGTCTGGAATAAGTCCCGTTTAAACCGGATACTGCGCTATCAAGGCTTATTTTCGATTCCTACATGAAGAACGCAACAGTGTACCGATCGACCAATAGGAGTGTGCTTTAGCTCCTCCTCCTTCAAAAAAAAGAGACCACAAACCACAACAAGAACACGCTTTTGGTTTATGCTTTTTTGTTTGTTCAAATACCTATTTTTTTGTTATTATGATGGAGAATGAAATGGAGTTCTCTTCAGATACAAATTTCATTGAAAAAAGAAGATTTGGTAAAAGTAAGACTTAAAGTTAAAGATAAATATGAATTTATGGTGTGGCTAAAGGTATAATATGATGATTACTTCTGAAGTTTTTATCATTCATTTTTAAAGTGAATTCATCATTTGAGTAGATTGAGATAATTCAGAGTAGGGTTTTTTTTGAGATTTTTTAAATAAGTTATTACACAAAATTTTTCCTAATTTAAAAATAAGATAATATTTTTTCCTATACATGCTTGTCTCTGCATTTAGAGATGCTCAGCTAGGCATGTAGGAAGCAAATTAGATGTAAATTAAAAGAAATCATGAACATATTTTAAATATAGGGGAGAGATGGGTACCTGAAACATATTTTAGTAAATTATTTTTCTATTCAATGATATTACTTATTCAAACACACCTAATGTATATATTAAATAAAACTAATTCAAATAAGTTCCTGACTTTCATGAAATGTTCCTGTTCAAGTGACTGATTAGTTGATTGTTTGGCAAGTTTTATTTCTTATCAACATTTTGGTAAGGGATTTAATATTGATTTGATACTTAAACAAATCTTAATTGTAAAGCTAACATCACAGATTTTTCTTTGTGTTACTTTTGTGTTCTTTCAGTTTATTCGGTTCAATTCCCTTAACGTTCCCGCTGAATATTGCAAAGCTTTTTTGTATGCTATACATACAGATATCAAAAAATTATACTGATATTTATTGATAAACAGAATAGTTTATTGATTTCACTAAACATTTTAACCTATGAGTTTGAAATTAGTAATATTTCAACTTTTTGGTGCTCAAAAGAACATTACAGTATTTAGTAGGGTCGTAAATGGAATTGAATCCCGTTTATTCATATCTAACTCTCAAATTCTTATCTTTGCATGAATATATAACTAAGAAACTAACATGGCATTGATTAAAAATAAATGAAGCACAAATGTCCACGGTATCTTAAGAAGGATCTTTATTAAATTAACAAGTCATGTTTTTTACCCATAAGCCCAATAATTCATAAAATTAAAAACAATCAAGACATCTCAAGTTTTATAAAATGTAGGGTTAGACTTCAGTATGTCCTGCCAAATATTGCCAAGCTGTTTTAAAATTTAAGTATTAGAAAGATCTCAATTCAAAGCTAATCAATTAAAATATCTACAATTATATCAATGAAAGTCAAAAAAGGTAGAAACATTCGAATATTTTTCATCTAAAATGTTTCACTGTTAATGTTAAAACATAAAACAGTTAAAAGCTTCCTGCTTCCTGCTAGTTAAGATATTTACATTTATGCCATCATATAAAATACTTACAGTTAATAACTTTCAGCAGAAAACAAAGTTTTAGTTCCCATTTTCTATTTAAACATTTTAATCACAAAAAACACAGTTTATTGTTTACAACTTTACATATCGTCTATAAGAACTGCAGTAAACCTTTAGAGAGAATTCTCGCATCAGTAATTTATTCAACTAAGATGTAATTAACACCCGTAGTCTTTACTGCGACAATCCCTGAGCTGCATATTAACATTAATATATTATTTTGAGTATACTTTTTACTGTTTATAGCGCTCAATAGTGTGATCCACAATGTAAACAAAAGTCTCGACTTCGAATAGACTCTCGTTTCCTCGCGGCGGCTTTGCCCTGTAGATGTAGTGAAGGGAGGAGCTAAAACGAGTAAACAAGCAATCCTATTGGTCGATCGGTACACTGCTGCGTTCTTCATGTGGGAATCGAAAATAAGCGCTATCAAGCGCATGGATCAAATCTTGAATCTTATGCTACACTAAACACGAGTCTGTTAATAAGAGTAATCTAACTGATAAAATCGGCAAGATGCTCCCCCCCGTCTGATGATAGCGAGCTGGTTTCCTTACAATAGCTTAAATGAACTGATTGTTCATTAAGTAGCATTTTAATACTATAACTAATTCCACCACTTTTACAACTATTCTCACGTCATAAACTCACTCAACTGTACTCTAAGGAGTACAGTTAGCAACTAGAACGGAGTAACTAGAACTAACATTGCGTGGTTTTGTGAATAATTTTGGTTTTATGGTCATTTTGTTCTTAGCTAGATGTTCTGTTGTGTAAAATAAAATTTAGGTGTTTGCTGCAACAATGAGTTAACTCCACTAGAATGAATATTTGTAAAGCCTTTACTTTTCTAATCGTATACTTTGTTTTGTGGTAAAAAATGGTGACCATAGTCACCAACCCAGTTGTAGATTACCGTAAAATAGCTCTAAGGCTGAGCGCGCACGAGTGACTAAAGTCACGGCGACCAGAAAACAACGGATCTCTATGAAGAAATTCTTGGCAATCGACCAAGAGTCACGTAGAGTCGCGTCGCCTAGTGCGCGCACTCTAACTTGTTTCAATAGCCATGGCGACAATTTTGTCTTTGTCACCGTGACAAAAGTCGCTCGTGCGCGCTAAGCCTAACTTGACGATTAAAGTTTGCTTCCGCCAAGGTAGCGCATTTTGATGTGGATTCTGATTTTGGAGTTAACTCCTTACTGCAGTAAACACCTCAGTTATAATTCACCTGTGAAATTACCTTTGTTTTCAGTACCTACTATAGTCTGTGTAAATAAAATGGACTCAACCCGTCTGACGTCACACAGAACCAACACGTGACCTACTGAGCTTGCAATTGGTTACCACAGATACTACTAGTAGAGTTGTAGTGACGTATGGTGGTATTGAGATATGATTTGATAGTGAGAGTTTGTTTACCACCGTCACCTGACTTTTATAGTCTCGAACCAGATATAGGCGGTTAGAGTCCATTGGCGGTTCACTACTAGTCATTTCCCGCTAGTCACAATGCATTTCTAATGCATTGCCAGGTCGTTGCCATGGTGAAGAGCTGTCAATTTTATTTACACAGACTATAAGAGACAAATTAATGGCTATGAAATACAAGAAATTTTATAACACTTCTTTAAACTTAATTTGAAATCACAGAAATTTCTGAAAGGCCCTGTTACACGCAGTTAAACTTCAAATCCAAAACCACGGTCAACCACACACCATCAGAATCCACGCAAAGGGCTCTCCGGAAGAAAACTGTTTACCTCCAAAATTTTTATCTCCGGAAAAGTCCTCAACATACCGGATGTCCCTATTCGGTTTATTACTCACCAACTCCCGCGAACGTACACACGAGAGGATCGTTTAGCAAAAATAGCCTCGCCACTTGACGCGAAGGGATGAAGCTGGAATGCGCGTGTCACAGATAGAAGAAGGCCGCTAAAATATTCAGCTCTTGCTCTTCCGTCTTTTTTTTTTTTGCTTTTCGAACTCTTTGAACGATTGATGGTTGCTTCGGAGTTGACAGGGTCGGGATTTGCTTATCTTGTTTGCAGGGATGGATAGATGGATGGATGAGGCAGAGCTGATTTGTTAAGAGATTGGGCGGTGTTTTTTATTTAGGAGAGTTTCGCACGATGAGGGTGGGGAAATGTAAACATGTTAGTTGTTATTCTCTTTGAAAGATGCGTGAGTGGATGTATTGCTTCCTCTTTAAGTAGAGACCCTATATATAGAGAGACTGGACAACGGCTCACCGGTATTATCGGTATTTCCGCCATTTTAGTTACAACTTTCCTATACTTTAACATTACGAAATGTTGAAAATCGTGGAAAATGCTGTTAAAAGTTTTGAAAAATACCAAAAGAAGAGTTAAAATGTAAACAAATAAGTTATTAAAAATTTATTTGTTTACTTTCTTTTATAAATATTGCCAAATAAATTCAAAAAACTAAATATTTTATTGTTTAACTGGTTGGCGACTTTATTGGCATCCGCCGTTGGCTACCAAGACTAGTGAACCATCTATTTGGATAAGAAATTAAAAACCAAGTAATACAACTAGGAATTGAGACTAGTTTCCTGGCTACTAGTCCATAACATTTCTCCTTGAAAAGAGCGATAGCGTGCCAAATGTTGCCTGTGGCAACCCAACAATCATTCACACTCACTTTGATTTTTTAAAATGCTTTTTCTAAGATAAAAATAATTAATAACAAAAAAAAGAACATCAATTCGTGTTCGGAATGAATTGTTGAAATTTTTGATATAGTTTTCGCTTTGATTTTTGTGCACTAATAAGAGTTTTAGGCGGATGAATTAGCATTACAGTCTATGGAGATCCTTGCATTTTGTAACTAAAATGGAGGCGAAAAGTTCATTGTCCAGTCTCTCTATATATAGGGTCTCTATCTTTAAGGGATGAAGGGTTTTTGAAGCTCAACTATCCTTACCTAAGTTGATCGAGAGCTATTTTATATTCACTCTCCTTCAGTTGGGATGAGAAACAGTTTTTCCTCTTGTTGTTGTACTCAATAGGCTATATTTCGTTTTGATAATAAGGAAATACACTTTATTTATTGTAAGAATCGTAAATCTTTGCATTCATGTTTTAAAGCTTATGAATCACGGCCGTATTCACTACTAACCTAATCTAAGGTTAACCTGTGGAATCAAAACTTCTAATCGAGCATTTTTAATCACATGATTCGGACTTAACAACGGCCTTAGCAACGTTGTTTTTGTCCGCCAGTAACGTCATGTGCGAATGCTCTATTGAGGTGTTTGCTGTAACAATGAGTTAACTCCACTGTAATTAATATTTGTAAAGTCGTTTCTTTTTTTATCTTATACTAGCTGATATGCCCGGCCTTGCACGGGTGGAGTGTATCAATTTATTAAAATTTTCTCAAGTTACATGCCTAATTTTCTGTAACCATAATTACCAATCATCCTGGTAGTTTTTCATATCCCGGTGTTCCCAGTATTTTTTCATATCCCGGTGCCTTTTTCATCTTGGTGTCCCCGGTGCCTTTTCATCTCGGTGTTCCCGGTGCATTTTCATCACCGTGCTCCCTGTGCCTTTTCCCTCCCGGTTCCAACTGTGTAAATCTAACCTAACCATCCAGTTCCGGTGTTGCACATTAAATTACGACAGTTACCCAATTATCCATTCTAAGTGAAAAAAATCCATTAAAATTATTACAGACTTTTGAAATCCCAAAATTTGTAAATACCCCCTGTTTAAATTGAAAAAAAAATCCCGTTAAACTACACCAAAGAAACAAATTATAAGGTTAAATAACAAATTGATCTAGTGTTTCTATCATCAACTTTCTAAAAAAACTGCATGATGTAATCTTTACTTTAACCAATCTAATTCTTAAAACTTTCTATTTCAACTTAAAGTTTCATGGAAAATGAAGTTTTTAATAAGAAAATACTGTTATAAAGTTTTTTATAAGGGCCGTTTTTAATTTTTTAAATTATTAATAACCTTTTTAAAACATTTAAAACAATTTTAGCCAAGTTTTATCTTTAAATACTTTGTTTTATGTTTAAAATTGTTTTTGTTGTATTATTTGCAACAATGCGAGTTAAACAGATCTTCTTTAGTGGAGAAGTAAGGCGATTTTTTCAAAAAGGCCTAAAAGGGGGTGAAGGGGTGGTTTTAGAAATTTGGAAATGATGTCATTGTCTTTCCCCCGTCCCCATACGTATGTGTACCAAGTTTGGTTCGATTCGGACAGGTAGTTTTGGAGAAATTGAGCCAAATCTGTTCCGGACAAACCCAGGAACCCAGGCAGGAACCCAGGAACCCAGGCAGGAACCCAGGGACACCTTCATTATATATAGAGAGATTTTGGTTTGCGGTAAAAAAAAATGGTGACCATAGTCTCCCACCCAGTTGCATATTGCCGTAAAATACCACTAACTTGGCGACTAAGGCTTGGTGCTGACAAAAAGTAGTGTCTTTTGATATGAATTCTGATTTTGGAGTTAACTCCTTGTAGCAGTGGTAGTTGAAAAAAAAACGGAAACAAGTTTTATTCCAATCATATTTGTCGAAAAAGCTTGATTCCAGGTTAACCTTAGGTCAAATTCGTGGTGAATACAGTTGTTAAAAATTAATAATATAGAAATTTTTATATACTTTTCCATAGTTCAGGGAGTTTTTACAATTATTACAACTGCTTGGTTTTGAAATTAATAATTCATATAAAAATAAGCGTCGTTTTTATTACAAGGTTATGAAACATTTAAATGTATTTTTAAAGAAATAACTTGTCCTTTTATAGTTAAAGTGCATGTTAAAAATAATAAATATAATTGTCGTTTATTCTAAAATGCGTGTGATGTAACACAATCAACAATGTTATGCATTCACAATAAAAAACCGTACAAAATATCATTACTTACTATTTCTATTTGTATTAAATTTCATGTACTTTCGTCAAAAATTTATTCAGATTCCTAATAAAAACCTTTTTCTGTCTTCAGACTTCCAAAAACTTGTAATATTTTCAAGTTACAATACTAAGGAAATATTATTTTCTGGGAACTTAACTGATTTACTGTGTGTTTTATAACGTATTTCGTTAGGTAACTTATTTCTTTGAGAATATTCGTGAAATTCGATAGCCGCCATTTCCTAGTGAAAAAGTAACAAATTGTTTCAACAACATTAATTTCAAGAAAAATAGGTTCTTTAAACTCAACTGATATTTTACAACTGAAATATGACTTGCTAAAACTTAATGTTTAAAAAATAATAAAATTTTAGCAATTTACTTCTAAGAAAAATCACATCACTGAAGAAAATGGGCTTAAAATGAATGATGAATAATTTTCTGAGAATTCATTTCAAAAGAATCAAATTTTTCACTTGTACATAAAGTGGGTAAAATAAGGAAATGGAAGAAGCAGCTATTAAGAATAGTACTTTTGAGTTTCCTTGTAAAAATATTTACATAGTGATCAAAATATTCATATTTTTTAGAACCACACAGTATACCTTTTATTTTTCGTAGAATTTGAAGTTTTGAATTTTTGAAACTTTTTACTTTTGTGTCCTATTTTAAATTTTACAAAACAACGTTTATATAATTTATTTTAAAAAAAGCGCATAATTGCAAAACCTCAGAAGATGGTACAAAAAAACTTACATATTTTAGCAAAGAAATTTTGGTAATTGTCATTAGAAATTCCCTAAATAACCATATCTAAATTCAGACAATTCTTGGGATTGTGCTTAATTCTCTTGAAATGGTATTCTCAAAAGCACCACCATTAAATAAAAAAAACAACAAGTTTTTGATAAAACTGTTATGAAAAAAGTAGAAAAATTCGTCTCTTTAAGCGTACATTTTTTTCCGTGACTTTTCACGGATTAATTCCGAAATTTAGAAGACGGAATTTTAACGTGAAATTTTTCACGAACTCATCCAGTGTATTTTTACTCCTAACACAAAATATAAAATTTTCATATTCAGACTTAATAAGTGGTTTTTATCAGGGTTAGTTACTTACGGCAAAAAACTTTTAAAATAGTTTAAAAGTGAATAAAAATTTTAAATATTCTTAATTCAGAGAAATTAAAATCCACAGAACAGCTTTCTTCTAACTTGCACGTCCACCGAGATACAATATTTTTTTTATATATATAATTAAGATCATTAAAAAATGTATTCATCCATATTAAGAGCTAAATAAACATTTTCAGATCATCTGAAAACCATAAAAGCAATCTAAACCCTCAGCATTACTTTTCCTTCCTTTACTTTTGACTATGATTTTACTTAAAATATTTTGTACAAACCTAGTAGTCAAGACACTGGAAATCAAATCCAAAGGTCCCGTGTTCTGATGCAACCAACAGCAATAATTATTAGATTTTAATTTTTTTAAGCTCATTTAAATTATATGATGCAAAAAAGTACGGATTTTTCTTCAAATGACTGGAAAAGCAAAGATGACGTTTCCTCAAATGATGTAAATTACTCGCTGAACAACTCTGCCGGGCAATTTCCGCTTCAGAAAAAAAATATTACAGCGAATATTTTAAGTTATTTTCATAGTTGAAAGTGTCAGTTGTATTATATGAAATTAACTCTAACATATGTTATTGTCTCTACCAACAGTATACCGCTTAAAACACAAAAACTTCATAAAATCTTTGTAAATATTTCTTTCAATGTGCAAGTAGCCCTTCATTGCCTAAATTGTTATTACAATGTGAATAAATATATTGATTCTTATAACAATTAGAAACATATAATACCAATTTACCAACTAATTTAAGGTATGAAACTCTTTTGTTGACTTGTTTGACGGAAGGTTTTAAATAACATTTATTTCAATTAGGTTTAACGTTTTTGAGTGTCTAGAGTTAAATATATATACAGATAAATTTCGAATTTCACACTGTTTAAAACACACTTGGAAAGAAAAACTCTCAAATTCAGTAGTCGCTACAATAAAGTTAAAGTTCAGTGTTGATACGATAAAAATCTCAAATTTTTTACTCCTTTGTATTAAAAATATTTCCTTCTCGGGTAGTACACACCCTCTACAACTTCTTGTTCCATTTATAGCCCACAACATCGCAAAAGTTGGTCCAAAAAGTAAACACATCCGGATCGATATCGCGTTGCATCTCCTCTTAAATATACTCTAAGAATATGTTTAACAAAAAAAAAATATCTTATCCATCTCGAAAATAAACAGGACACAATAACCTCAACTTCCAAAAAAAAAAAGAGATATTCCCAAAGATATCGCTTCACAAAAAAAAAGTATAAAATAAAAAAAAATGCTCCTCACATTTGTCAACGATCCCTCGAGCCCCAGCATCCCTGACTGATTGACGCCCGACGCAAAATTGATACTCAGTCCAGTCCTTTCCACTGTAAAAAGCAATCTCCCAGAGGCTCCGGCGACAATTCGCGATAACTTACTGTTGCGGCCAACTTCTTGAAGAAGAGTTCGCCGCTACGCCCCGTATATAAACACACTTGTGAAGTCAGTTTGCGACTTCGGGTCTCGAGTGGGTTCCTTCGGAGCAACACTCGGTGGTCGTTATCTGAGTTTTTGAAGGAGCGGGTTGTTCCCAGAAAGTGCAAAAGCGATGACATCTCACTCCATGTTCGAGTAATAGCGATTTTTGATTTGGCGGCGGAAATAATAAATGCCAGAAATGTAGATTTTTTTTCTTCCGTCTCGTTTGCTGGAGTTGTTGATTAGAGTATGTAGGGAGTGAAAAGTTCGGGTTCCTCCAATGTTGTTAAAGTTGATGTAAAACGATTTTGAAATACGATTTAGTTGTCTAATAAAAACTATTCAGAAATCATAATAGGAGAATCTGATTCATGTATATTTTTGTATGCAGTTAAAGGAGCATGTCTTTATTTTTAGAGGCACTTAAGTTGTGCGAATAGTAAATTTAGAAATAAAATACAATATGTATAAAAACAAATTATGTTCATATTTTTAAACACCATAAACGAGCTTAAACGTTTATGACGTATGATGTAAATTATTAACTTTTAACTATTTTAAAATTGTTATTTATTTAAAACTTTTAAAATTGTTATTTATTAACTATTGTACAATTGTTATTTATTTAACTATTTTACAACATATGTTATTATATAATTTAATTATATGATTCTCTTTTAATTGGTATTTTGTGATGGTACCTTTTTTTTTCTAAAGCTGAAAGGGCTGGTAATGTATTTTTTTGTATCAAATGATGAATTTGTGAAGGTATATACTAGCTTAAAAAAAGGCAGTAATTTTGCCCTGTAATAGTACTAAAAATTAGTAACTTTGTATTATCTATTTAAATAAGAATTATAAACCTGTTCATTTGAAGTTAATATGTAGTAGACCACTGCATGATGTTCTTAATAGCTATAGTAAAACACACTATACTAAAATCACATTAAATTCTAATTGTAGGTTTGACCTACTCAAATACCATGACTCGTAATCAAAAATTCTACTGTTTATGAAATTCATCATGTCCATCCATTGCAAACTTTGCCTGAAATAAAAATATTAAGTCGTTCGTTTTAAAAATTGACAAATTATGATTATTTAGAAACCCAATTCCCTCACCTGTGATTAGAAACATTCCAGGGCAGTAAATACATGAGTTAACCTCATACTCTACATCCATTCCTTAATTACATATGATATTAAGGTAATAGACACTGTCAAAATAACTTTTAGGTGAAATTGTTTTGGCTACACCAAATATATCCCTGTAACACAATTACCCTAAGTAACACGTTTCCGCTTGGTATATCCGTTTAAAACCACGGCGTTCCTTCTCGCACACGTGAAAACATCATTAGTGTTATTTCCCGAAACAAAAATAAGAGTAATCTTTAGGGAAACATGCAATTTGCTTTATGCGAAATTGCAGTGATATTACTACTCCCAGAGACGTAACGGTGATGGATCATTTTAGCTAATGACGAGCCATGCTGACAATTTGGTGTTTTAAACCTTTTTTTGCGAGTCAAAACATTCTCCGAGGCTTATGGAGCTTAAATGTGTGGCACCAGCGATTTGTAAAAATAATAATGGTAACCATATGGGGAGAACGGGGCAAGAAATGGGAATTCTTTTGACATAGTTCTATGAAAGTAACTCATTCCTTGAATCGGTTCGTGTTTTTTGAGGAATAAGATTTTATTTTGGTAGCAAATAGCTTCAATTCTGGGCCCTGATAAAATTCACCTCTGGCTCTATGGAAGTGAAATAATAAGACTTCTTTTCGGTGAAATAGAGAAATCGTTTTAGTTCAGCTTCAGATATTTTGATCAACATTTTTCGGAAATTCCCCTCAAAGTAGTTTTTCAAAACATACAGGCACTTTCTTGTTTAAATTTCAGGTGTATTTTTTTTATAAAAATACTTCTCCTAGCTCTTTTGAATTGAATTTACAATTATGGCTCAATCTACCCGTAAAAAGTCAATATATTTAAAGGGGTCTTTTGGAAATAGAAACGACTGGTTTTATTTCCAAAATCGTCTATTGGTTATAAATATCCCAATTATTTCTGTCGGTTTCAATAAAACTTATAATGTGTTACTTTCAAAAATAAGAATTTAATATATTGAATCTTATTAAACAAAATTTAAGCACCTGCTCTTTTAAGCAGAGAAGAAACGAAAATTCATCCGGCATCTTGGAGGTTTAATGAAAATGGTTATATTTGAAGCAGGGGTTTTAAAAAACCCTTATAGTAATAAATTAATTGTTATTCTTTTAACTTGGGTGTTTATCGTGTATTATCCGTACTTAAAAACTTATTTTTACAATCATATGATTTTATAACGATAAGTTGTGGATAAAATGGCATAAAAATATGGGTATTTAATTATAACTGCATCTTCAATTTATTTATTCATCAAATCAAACTATGTTTGAAATGTCACTAATATAAAAACTCTGATACCACAAGAAGAGATAGATACAAGATAGATAAAGAACATCGATCAGAGTTGTAACAATATTGGTCATTATTGAAAACATCCATAAATTGTGGACATTTTGCGGGATTTTTAATAATTACCAAAAAGAAGTTTAAAACATTCTAAATAACACTTCAATGGAAATAACTTGAATATATATATATATATATATATATATATATATATATATATATAATTAAGGCAAAATAATTTTTTATAATTAAAACAATCACATAAATGGGCCAGAAACAAAACTTGCAGCAAATTATTAATAAAGTCCACCATACCTCTGTCACTTCATCAGGGGTACCAAACAGAAGCACGGTGGACGGGTCGTTTTCTGTTAGTTGTTGGAAAGTATTATAAGAAAGTATTATAGTAAGTTATATACTTTCCAATATATATACATATATACATATATACAACAACACATATATATATATATATATATTCATATACCTCATCCTTTCTTTCAGGAGTCTCCTCGAAACAGATCACCCCAGCGAAACCGCCGCTGAAGCCGATCCTCCCGAAGCCCTCTTACGTCTTCTCCAAATACACGGGGATGTCGCTGGTCCCCCCAGCCCACCTGCTGGACGGCACGCAGTTCGTGGTGGAGCCGGTGTCCACTCGCAACGTCACCACTCAGGTGGGGCAGACGACCTACCTGCACTGCATCGTCGATAAGCTCGAAGACAAAACGGTGGGTGGCCTGCAACGTCAGGTAATCCAGCATGTTCCCGAGGAGCAGCTTCTGCATTTATTCTCTCTTCCATCACTAATGTCCTCACCCAACTCCTTGTTTTGTTATTGGCCTAGTATATAGGCTGGGTAGGTTGTAGGATTGTTGCGTTGTAGGCAAAGGTGTGCTTCGCGAGCTTTTTTTAGCGTAGGGATGATGCACAGCTTACTAGATACTATACAGGCTAGCCGAGTTTTAAATAATAAAAACCATTTGACAACTTTTCCCGCTTGGATCGCCACAAGTCCTACCTGTACCGACCAACCAATAGGATAACACACTGACAAATAAGGAAACATAAAGACGTGTTTTCGTGACGTAAACTTCTGATAGAGTGTTTTCAGGTGACGTCACAACCGGTTATTTTCTTTTAACTGTGTATCTTCTGTAGGGCTTTTAACTGTTGCTAAGGCCGTTGTTTATCTGTTGCTAAGGCGGTTTTTAGGTATGGGATCACGTGATTGCAAATGCTCCAATAGAAGAATTCCACGGCTAGTCATTTTCTGTAACTGTTAACCTCTGTAGGGCAAAAAACTGTAACATTTTAGTTGCTAAGGCCGTTGTTAGGTCCGAGTCATGTGATTGAAAATGCTCTATTGTTGGCCTTTAGTGGCTGAGTTTAATTTTTGAGCCATTAAGCCCCGCCTTCAACTCTGTGGATTTGCTTTGCCAGTTTGTCAGCTATATTGCCATCTGGATTTTTAATGATTTCCGTAGCTTGGCTAGCCTGTATAGTATCTAGTAAGCCGTGGATGATGTATCAATAATATCCAGTTATATGCATCGTCGATAAGCTCGAAGATGAAACTGTGGTTGACGTGTAACGTCAGGTAGTCCAGCATGTTCCCGAGGAGCTGCTCTTAATACATTCATTCTTGCTATTGTCCTCACCTAACTTCTGTTAACGTTGTAGGTTGTAGGATTGTTGCGCTATAGGCAAAGGTGTGCTTCGTGAGCTTTGTATTTGGCGTAGATATAACGCAAATATGTGTGATGTCCAGTGAAAATGATCCTTTCGAAAATGTGGGTTTATGTACGAATCTGCACGAATCTCCATCGTTGATAATCTAAAAAAAAAAAACGGTATGTGGCCAAACACGTGAGGTAATTCATTAACATGGTCCCGAGGAGCCTTGTAGGCTGTAGGTTGTAGTATTGCTGTGCTGTAGTCAAATGTGTGCTTTGTGAGCTTATTAATTAGCGTTGGAATGATGCTTCGATTTTGTCTGTAATTTTTTTTTGTGAACACGTAAACACACTTGCTTTACATATGTCTAAACTACCAGAAATTTTTTTAATTTTCTCACAGTCATATCTGATCAAATTTTTATCATCATAAAAAAACTTCTGAAATAAAAAAGCATTGTACTACATTACCTCAATATTAAAAATAAACACTCATAATCTATGGGAACTAGTTTATTTATATTTGAGAATTCTGGATGCACATTTATTATGCTTTTCACTTCATTCATATCATTTCTTTCAATTCTTCTGAGCTGAATTTGTAATCACAAAATATACAAACGTTTTTATTATTCCCTCAGTTTCTTTCAACTAATCTTGTTAAAAATAAACCCATGACAAAATGTTTAACCGTAATGTTTAAGGCAGTAAACGATTACCCAGTTACTTCAAATTGAACCAGCATTTCTACTGCAATTTTATTCGTATAAACCGCAAAAAAATTGAAACATTCAGTGTCCCGTCGTTTGAGGTATCTAATCATGTTAAAGAATAAAAAAACACCAATACTAAACAAAGAACTTTCGAACAAGAAATAAAATACTTCGGATAACAACTAATTATCGAGATTCCAAACACATTGTAACAATGCACCAGACGGGTGTTTTTAATAACGCTAAGCTCCAATTCATAAAGCGATAAACACCCATTTATTAATGCACAGACCATACAGAAAAATAGATAAGAACTCCCCCGAGTTAAGCTCAGTGTTGTTTATGTTTTAGTTTATAAAACTCATGAATCAAGATTACCCCCATCCGAGAGACAGAAATGCACTAAACTTCTTTTAGTTATAGGGGAGTTCTTATATTTTATGCATTGTGATTCTGATACCATCAAGTTTATTACTAAGTTTTCTGGCGAGTGGAGGAGAATTCATAGTGAGCATATAAAGGATTCTTAATGTGTTTGTTGTGGTAGCACGTTATTTAGTGGGAGTTATATTTGAAATAAAATAAATACAAATATCATTAGTCTAGCAGCTGCATACTTTTGTATTTCATTCAAATGGTACAGGTTACCAGTGCTGTGTTTTTCCAAATGTAAAAAATTACTTAAAATGTCCTTTATTAACTGCCCTTTATATTTACAACATTGAAAATTTTTAAAGGAATATGTAATACACGTATATGATCAGTTTAAAAGAGTTGTAAACTATCTTATCTTATTTATTAGAATATTTTTCGACTTCTAATTTTCACTCAAACAATATTGACCCTAAACCAGTGGTTCCCAACTGAGAGAAGTTCACGGACCACTAAGTTTAAAATTGGAACCTTCACGGACCACCCCTTTATAGCTTAAAATCCTACATCCTGACAAAATTTCAATATAAAAGTTTATTTTCCCTAATTAAGCATGTAAATTTATATAATGATCTGAATTATAATTATATTCTAAGACAATTTTAATTATATCTCACAGTTAAGAATTTTTGTTATGATATAGTTACATTTTCGGGACCTACAAAAATGTAGCTGAGGGTTTTTTTTTCCCAGAGCTCTTAATTTCACTAATGGTACACAAAAGTATTGTTAATAATAAGTGGTTATTATCCCCACAAATTACTCAGCTAAGAGTCATCGTCACGGATATCTTTTCTCTTTTCATCTTTTCTCGTTCAATTGGCTCAAATTTGTATTTATTGAATTTTTTTGTGTTTCATCGGGTCCCTTCACGGACAACTTCCGAGACTCTCACGGACTACCGGTTGGGTACCACTGCCCTAAACCAATTAAACTGAAATGTGCATGAGAGTAAACCCGCAAGAGAGCCAAGAATTTCCATTTTCACAACCTCAAACCCTGGTCAACATGACGCCAACACTTATCATCAAAACCACATGTGCGAACTTAAGACTTGAGGAGGATTACAGGAATCCCCCCCCCTCTCACACTGCGCATTAACGAACTGTGGTTCATTAATCGTCACTGTGTCTGTTAAGACTTAATTCCATTGGAGGGCGAGGGCAGCCCCAATTTAGAAGAACATCCCCGTTCCTGGAAGAGGCACAGTGATCCCGAGCAGGAAGCCAGGTCCGTTTCATCTGTCTCTATTACTGGTAATTGGAAGGAATACTAGAAGGCCGTTTGTGGTTTTCGGATGTCTTTGGGTCCACTGTTTCTTGGCTACACTTTTCTGAGAGAAAAAAAAAAAACTTGGTTTTTAAGACACGTTAGGGAAGGAAATTTTTAATGTGTGGTCAATTCCATTATCTGTTCCGTGAAAAGAAAGTCGATATTTTACACTTCCAATATTCCTGACCCTATGACGTCACTAACAAACAACCAGTGTGATGTCTAAATTTTGAGTGAAATAAAGAATGTCAATTTTAAAAAAATTATTATTTTGTTAAACCTATGCGTCTATTTTCCCGATTTGCGTACTGAAACTCCTCTTAGCAACCCAACAGGCTTTCTGTTTACGTGGTAAAAATTGAATGTTTTATTCTCATAGAAATGGTTTAACATAAAAACACGGGGGAAATGCTTAAAAGTCTTAATAACATACAGTTTTACAACATCAAAATCTATAAAATTAAAGCATATTTTTTGCCGAAAATCGACATTATCTGCTTATTTAAGAAAATTAAACAGTTCTTTCATTTGTTTTTACATTTTTGCCACTCTAAATGGCATAGAAAGACAGAGTATATGAGAAGTTAAACTTATTTCAATTATATGATTAAAAAATCTCTAAGTTGTTTTTAGGAAACATGTTGATGTTTTTTTAAAAGAACAGTTCTATAATGGGACAGATAACGGAATTGAACCTTAATACATATGTTACTGATTTATTATCGGCATATCAGTTTTAGATCAAACACAACCTTATGCTGATTAAACGCTATTGATATTTTAAAGTTATTTCAACTACCAGAAAATAAATATATCAAGAAATTGTTTTTATAAACAAGATTTTGTAATGATTTTTATGATGAATTAGATTGCATTAATTAAGTATACGAGTTTAATAAAAAAATTAGGGCTTTAAATACCATTTAAAATCCATTCGTAAAAAAATTACTAAGAAAGCAAATCAATGCAATACGTTTATACAAGAATATAAGCTTATTAACGCTTGAAAGAAAATGGAATAATAAGAATCGTTATTTAATTCAAATTTAATTTGTGTTTTGAAGGAAATGCTGATTACATTTAATGCGTATTAATGCATTAAATTCATTTTAATCAATGCATACTTTATGATTTTAAAAATTAACAAAATACTTTTCTGGTACAAAAGATTGTTCCGCTAAAAGACAAATATTCTATGGGGATATCTCCAGGCGTTCAGCAGTTAAAGCTATATACCATATCACTAGACACTCTGTATAAACTAAGAAATTATAAAGCCAACATTACTTCAAAACAACGATGTAAAAAAAACGAGCTGGCACGAAACCGCAAGTTACTCAGATGACTTTTAATTGGTCTCATCATATCTGGGTGCGGTTAAGTGATAAGATCTAGTTGGGCTACAAATGGAACTAATGTAAAATGTGGTTTTGAGATGTGTTTCGTTACAATACATCGTGTTTCATTCTGGGAGCAGTTATTCTGGTGATGAGAAGACTGATGGAGCTATAACCGCAAGTTTATTGTTTATGTAATTGTATAGGACATTTCAGTATCCCGGAGTCTGAGGTCAAGGTTCTGAGATGAGTTAGTCCATTTGAGAATCATTGAGTAGGAGAAATGCATAATGAAAAAGGAAGCCTTGTGGGAAACTTATTTTTTTACTTACTTTTCCTTATTCTGCTTGTGTGGTCTGTCTTACAAGTTTATTAAAGAGGTAATACGTGATTTTATTAATACCTATTTAATGTTTTTTTTTTTATTTTAGATTATTTTGTTTTTATGGTGACAAAGAATTGTTAATGAATAAATACAACTTTACTTTTGTTTCAGTGTTAGATATTTTTTAAATTATAAATATCTGTAATATTTTGCATATTTTTCTAAAATAAAACAGATAACATTATCATTTGTAGAATTTTCAAACACCTACTATTACAGTAATGATTATGATGATGATAATAATAATAATAATAATAATAATAATAATAATAATAATAATAATAATAATAATAATAATAATAATAATAATAATAATAATAATAATAATAATAATAATAATAATTAAATAATAATATTAATAATAATAAATAATAAACATTTATTAAAATATTTAATTTAAAGCAGAAAAGAGATGTTTTATTGATTTCGATTACTAGAATTGAAACACCATTCTAGGAAAAGTTTGCTATAATTTGATTTCTTATTAAGAAGACATATCTATACATCTGTTTATATTTTCTTTGATGTAAGACAAACAGCCCACAATCCTACAAATTTTATAATAATTTAACAATGCAGTATCATTTAACATTTGAAAAAGTGGGAAAAAAATATATTCCATTGAAACTCTTGGATCTTCCTTATCCAAGAGAAATATGCTCAAGACCAATCTCTCCCAAACAATGCAAACTGCTATAAAAGAGGAAGATATCCTAAGGAAGCTTTTTATATTTATACATATCCTCTTCGCTCTCTCTTCTCTTTAGCCACAGGGAGAATGGAGGAAAACCGTGGGAGTAGAGAAAACGAAAGAGAAGGTAAACAATATACAGGATATCCTTTGCCAAGGTCGTAAAGCGCACGAGGAGGGGGCTAAGTTTTACACATCGGGGAGGGCAATACGGTTCAAAAACAATCAAGCTGTCAGGAGAAGCAGCATCGGAGCAGTGAAAAACAAAAACGAAGGTGAAAAGAAAGAGAAAAAAGCTGAGAATGGGTCTAGTAGTGTGACGTAGGTGAGACGGAATGTTCCGTGCCTTCCGACAGAAATAGCTTCGTTTTTACTGCCAGGTTCCCTGGGAAGAGAGGAAAAATATAATAGTTGACTGACCCGAACTGTTCCGGAGGTAATTTTGGAACTCAGCACCTGAGATTATTTCGATTTGTGACGCTTTTTTTTAAGGGGGAGAGGGGGAGGCTTTTGTTTTGCTCTGTGGAGTTTTGGGTTTTTATTGAATTCGCGCGGATGGGAGGCGTTAAAAAAATTTTTAACGGTTGTCTCAGGTGTAACGGGAATTTCCGACTCTATTGGGTTTTCGTAATTGTGTGTTCAGTTTTGGGAGTAGTTTTTTTTTCTTCTTTTGAGAGTTTAGGTAAAGTTGTGGAGATACTTTGTTTGGAGATTAGACAGCTGAAGTTATTTGTTTTCAGAAAAGAGTTACCTTGGTTCGGTTCAAATTATTTGATATAACTTGTTTTTTAAATAGTTAAACTAGTGATTCTTGGCGTGATATGTGTTTGAAATATTAAACTACAGTATAATTGAATTTGAACACGTTTTAGTGATGAGTTTAATAAGTAATACGTGGTTTAGCAAATATACTAAATAATAAGCTATGATGCAAAATCCGGAGAAATTTCGAAGTAACATTTCTTTCTTACAATATGATGTGTTTGTCACCTCTTCAAAAGCTGGCATTATACTTGTATGTATTTATTTTTATGCATCATGTAAAAAAGTCCAATCACAATACTCTGTTATCAAAAACCTACTTAAATTAACTACTATAGAATTATTTTTTAATATTTATGTAACTTACTTGTAATCAACCACGCCATCCCACTTGTTATTTCAGGACTACAAATTCTATGCTCGTTCCCATCTGCATCTGACTTCTTTTTGAATGTGTTCTTACCACATAAATTCTAAGATAAAGAAGTGTATGTTTCTAACTGCTAGAATATAAAGCTCCATCATAAATCATTATTAAAATGGGAAGTGTCATACATAAGCTTATTTTTAGAAGAACCAAAATTGTGTCAGCCTTGTGGAGATAACACAATTTCTTCCAGGGAAGTAACCACATATTTCATTCGAATTCTTGGTCGTCTGTAAAATGCAAAAAAAAAAAAAAATCAAATAGGTTCAAGCTGCATGAATTCTTATTCCCGAATAAAATCCCCCATGGATTCCAATATTTCTCTCTCCGAATGTAAATAAGTTTGATCCGAAAAAGTATTACGTTTATCATCTGTGTACAAAGGTATCATCCACGCTCTAAATCCTTCAATCTCCAAATACAAACACTCAAATGATCAATCTTCCACCATCTTATAAAGAACCTATAGAAACATAAAGAAATCTTAAAAAAAAAAACTAGTACGCGTTTCGGACAAACCAATAAAGGTGCAAGGGAAAACATTTTTTATCGACGATAATCAATCATATGTGAGTGAAGTACTATATGAAACAGTATGGACCAGCGGTGAAAACGATCATATTATCGAAAACCAATCACTTTTAAGAGCTACAGCTCAGTTAGATTTTTTTCTGTTTGGGCTTCAGTCTAATTTGACCATTTCTTTGAACAAAGCTTTGTTACTTACTACCGCTTGGACGATTGATTAGACACTATACACAGTTGGACAAGAAGATAAAGGAAAAATCTCTTTTCCGAGACAATTTAGAAGGGTGGAGAGAATTGCATTTCTATTCTAAGGTAGATCCGTATTTGGGTTCGTGCAGTTAGCTGTTCTCCAAACGAAAACCACACGTACCGATTAACAAAAACCAAATTATAATTTCATGACATTTATATTTCACATTAATTTTAAATACTTAAATATTAATTAGGTCTCTAGAATTTAGGAATTGAGCTCAAAATAAAGTGTATTCTCATATATTTTTATTTTGACTTAATTTTTCAAACATTAATATTTTTTTTCTTACTATGGTTTTTAAAATTATGTTATCAAACTTTTCTTATAAATGCTTATGAATATTTTATTCTTTAACATTCGAAAAAATTCCAAGTTAGAAGAGTTACTTAAATTTACTTTACTTTTATTTATATTTCCTAAAAGCTGCCACACACGCTTTCTGGTATCTAGGGTAACTAATATTCTTAGGTTACATATATAAAAACAAAATTATCAATTTAATTTGTTATTTTTTTTTAAATGGGTAGGGTGCTTATTATCTACAATTTGGTATAAATACCTTAGTAGTGTGGAAATATGATTCAATATATCCTACAAGTTCAGAAATCTTATTTTATTTGATTTTGGAACTAATTCAAGCAGGATGTTTATATACCACTTGTATTCGGTCTTCCTAAAAAAGACACTTTAACAAAAATAACAATTTAATGCCGCATTTTCTTCCAAAGCTCTTATCCGACTTTAAAGCACTGACGTCCAAAATCCATTCCCAGTAGTGGATTTATCATCCACTTTCTACACCTAAATATAACATTCCTGGAACTCAACTCCATCCCATTGTATATAGTACACCGAAATCGCCTCGAGTGTGTTTTACGCTAATGCAATCTGAAGGACCCCTATTTTATCGCCACCTCGAACAACGAAACTCGCCACCCCCTCTCGAAAAAAAAATACCCCAAAACAAAGTCGAAAAAAAAGAACACCCCCAGGAATAATTTATCGGCTGCATTCCTTTTGCGGCATTGGAAGGGAGAGAGGCAATCTTCGGCCAATCACATTTCTCTGTCCTCTGTAGCAAGAAGGTATGTCGCGATAGCATCCGTTTGGTGGCAGACCCCAGAAGTCCAAATAAAAGTGCCCTCTTTCAAAGGAAACAAAGGGCATAAAAATACTGGAGGAGTTCCATTTACCGGATACAAGGTTCGGGTGTCGGCATTCTTTTAGGCTCCTTCTTCTGCGAAAGTGGTTCGAATGAGGCTCCGGATCTGTTTTCGGTTGGAGAGAATAAAAGGGTAAGAAGTCAAAAGCGCAGCGCTTATACTGGAGTAGTATCGTTATTTCCTTGAAATGTATTATACTCAGTTGGGTATGTGGAGTGTACGTTGGAATTCAGCTGTTTGATTCATACCAGAGTTGGGGATGTCTTCTGGTGTACTTCCAAATATCTGATTGTTGACCTACATCCAGGTTGACACACACTTTATTTAGAGTAAAAAGAGTTAGTATTGTTATAAACTTAGATTAATCATTAAAAGTTTCTTAATATGCAATTTGAAAGGTTTCTAATTGTTTTACAATTAATACTGTTCAAGATAACCGTCCTCCTATGCAGAATTAAAAAGATGAACTTGAATAAAAGTTAAAAAGTAACCAAACTAATAATTTTAGTTACTTAATGATTATCTTGATATGATTTTGTGGGGAAAAAAGAGTTCAATCGTCAAAGAGAAGAAAAAAACACAAACGAGGACATAAAATGAAAGCGATGCAATAAAAGGGCATTTCGTATCTTGAAATCAGGGTGAATTCAGTTATGGCATGCTACACCACAATCAATGATAATAACTGAAATAGTAATGCCTAGTTGTTGACTAGTAAAAAATTTCACTTCCTGATTCCTGAGGAAATAACAAATGCAAGACAAGGGGATGCTCTTCTGATCTGGCAGCATTAGCTCTTAGGAAGTAGTACACCAGTAAAAGCTTAAGGAACCGATTCCTCCTATAAACAGATCCATCTCCTCCCCAAACCAGTTCAATGTTTCAAGAACCGAACGGGCACCGCAAACACAAAGTAGCAGAGCAGTCCATCACCGAGAAGCGTTTCATCCCATTGCCGCCCAATTGGCAACGATCGCAAAAGTACTTCAATAAATATCCATTAGCAAACAACTCCGTTAATCCCCATTAAACCAGATTAGCCCCAGAGGAAAGGCTCCCGTAATCTCTGGTGCACTCAAGGCATTCGCATGGACTTCTTAACGATGTTTTGGGTCGCAGAGAAATAAATTCATTTAGGTGTAATTTCGAGGGATATCAGTGCGCGGATTTCTTTCGCCGTAATCCGATCAGTTTGCGGGAGTCGTTTCGGGCTAAATGGAGCTTCGACACTTTTCAAATTTAGGGTTTTAGCCGGTTTAATGACGTGCATTTGTTACTCTGCCCCCGATGGACACTTCTTTGAAGTAGAGTCACATCCGAACTCAACATCGAGGGGATGAATGTTTTAGAATTTGGAGAATTGCATTCCCCAGCACTGTTCATTTTTTATTTAATCCTTTTGGAAAAAAACTATCTGATACTTTTTACGATTATGTTTTTTATACATATGTCCTTATTTACACCTAATTGTCCCCATGATGTCTTGGAGCAAATATTTTTAATATTTACCCCATCTCCTTTTTTAGTTTCTCTATTCAGCTATAATTAAGTTAAGATATAACTATTATTTACGTTGCTATTAGTCGAAAGACCGTTCATAAGGTTTGATTTCCCAAAATGTTTGATAGAGGACCCCGAAACCCTTTTAAGATGTATTTCTTTAGATTGTTTTGGTATCATGTTTGTTCTAATACATGCAAACATTAATTAATATACATATATTATTCATTAGTTCAGACATAATTAAGCCCTAGGGTTTCTTTGAGATTTATTTATCTTTTTAGAGAATATTTCATCACTATTTTAGGTTTGACTACAAAATTTAATGGTTTTGAATTGATAGAATTTTTTACGCGAGAAGATTAAATTAAACATTTTAGATGCTCACAACCTGATTTTTAACTCCATTTTTTTCAAACGATAAGATAAAAATTCAATATTACTGGGAAAAAATCAATTACAGTAATTCTGAGAAATGTTTTCTCCTATAAAAATGTATCCTTTAAATAGCTTTGATAAAGTGTGAAGAACAAAATATAAATCAGCAAAAAAAAAGGAAAATGACATGACAAGACTAAATTATTTCGAAGAAATCCAAAGCTCTTTTAGCGGTACAAAATTCCTAGAAATGTCCTAAAAACATCCTTACAATGTTTCCACACACAATAGTTTTCTCCTGTAAAGATTACTTTGACAGTCCTTAAGCTGTCGAGAGAACCTCTCTCTCTCTATATAAAAAAAAACCTCTAGAATTCTGCGAAAAGGAGAAAACAATGTGTATCCCCAACACATGTCCTTAATAACCATAGAAACTGGTAAAAGAACATCTGTAGAATCATTGGACCCATTCACAAATAATTCATCCGTCAAAGACAGATGGTGACATAAAAGCCTTTGTAGAGTCACATCAATCCAAATGCTTTGACTAGCTTGGTGCAGACATTCTTATCCCACGGCTCGGCTTTTTTTTCCTGCTTGTAAATGTCTGTTTTTGTGTTTGGAATTTCTGAAAAAAAAAGATAATAAAAGAAAATGGATGGCTCTACCTTTTTGGAAGTAGACGAAAAAAGCGATACGTACAGTGTGTGTGCTTGTATTTCTGCAGTTTATCATTTTTTTTTCGTGTGACTGCAAGGTTGTGTTTATTCTGGGAAAAAGAGTGCCTTATAATGTATTGTCCATGAAGTAATAAACCATTGAGGGTATGGACAGTACAACCATTTCCCCTTGTCGTAAAGTTTGAAAATACATCGACTTCCTTGAAAACTTCGATTCCAGTTTTTTTGTGACATGCAATTATATACAATGAAAACGCTCTTCACAAAAATAAATAAAATTATAAACATATTTAAGAACACGTTTTTTGTCATCAAACTAACAATAGTTTAGTTGTGTTGTTTAGTAGAACATTTAAACACCATTTAAACATCAAACTATGTGCTGTGGTAGTGTTCTGAATACGTATAAAATTGTTAGAAAATTGTTCTATCCAGAAATGTGTGCTAAAAATGGTGTTGCAAAATGTGTTTAGAATCTGAAAGTGTTCTAAATTTGAATTGAAACTAAATATTTAAAAATAATATGATATTTGAATTGATTACCTGTTACAAAGCATGTACTTTGTAACCGAATTTGAATTCATTTCCAACAGTAATTAGGTGTGTGTAATTTATTGCTTTTGTAGTGTATATTCTTTTTTAAACGAAAATTTCGTATGTAATACATAGTATATAGAATATTTTGGTATCCTAAAATGCAGCAAACATACTCCGTTAAAAGTCTTGCATGTTATTCTGAATGTTTCCACAAACATGCACCTAAATTACTAAAAACTTAAATGGTTTGTTTAAGCTCCTCAGCCCTTGTTTCCTTTTACTTCAACCTACTTTTACTACATCAGTAAAACAACACGATGTAGTGCTCACAATCCATCAAATGACTCCATTAATACACGTTAATCTACCTCATTTATGTAATTATAGATTTTCAAAAAATAATTACTTGACATGCTTATTTTCTTTTATTTCAGGTGTCATGGATTAGATTGAAAGATTTCCACTTGTTAACTGTAGGACTTTATACATATACCAGTGACACCCGCTTTCAAACTATCTACAATGAATATTCAACTGATTGGACTCTCCAAATTAAGTATCCTCAACTTTCAGATGAAGGTCTATACGAATGCCAAGTTAGTTCAGACCCTCCTGTTAGTCACTACGTGTTCCTTAAAGTGATAGGTAAGTTTCATAAAAAATACTCAATCCTACTTAACATCCCACTTAACTTTTTGTCAGTTATGCTTGAAAAATCTTGCAAAAGTTAAGTTTCCATTTTACTGAGAAGTGTCTTGTCTAGACTGTAGCTGTTAGAAAAATAATGAGTGCAATTAAAGGAATTATATTGTAAACGAAGTGTGTTTGATTGCATAATTTTATGGGAATGGCCAATTATTTCATTATCTTCTCCTAATTGCGATAGATGATTAGCAATTTTGCTTACAAAGAACACAACATGGTATCATCCATCCACATGGTATTATCCATGGTATCATCCATTGATTTAGTAGTTTAAAAATTTCTAAATAATAGTTCGATGGATATGCTGGGGTGCATTTTCAATATCTTATTTAATTCTTTTTGTAAGAGCTATTGAAAGATAAAATGAGATATGCAGGAAGGTGATTAAAAAGTATGTATCACGGCTTTTATTTTGGCTTTCTCTTACAGCTAGCTGTATTAACCACTCTTGACCAAAGGTTAACTTAGAATCAAGCTGGAATTAAGCTTTTTCTACAACTCTGATTGGCTTAAAACTTGCTTCCCTTTCTCCACTACCAATTGATTTATCTAAGGTTCTCAACCTTTCTAACCTTATCTAAGGTTCATTCCAAGAAGTTAACCTTAGATAAGGATCGTGGTTAATAGGTCCGTTAACGTCATAAAAGCAAGGTTTACCTTTTTTAAAGTGACTGTTAACAGTCACTTTAAAAAAGGTAAACCTTGCTTTTATGACGTTTTGAATCCAATGAGATGTGGTTTAGACGTTTAGAGAACTCATAGCGACGAAATAAGAAAATAAAAAAGTTAAATAAAAAACTAATAGGGATTGAACATTTTAAGCAATATTTTAATGAAATCACCAAAAAAATATCAATGAAAATGGTTCACATTCGAGGAGATATTAGCGGTAAAATTTTGCACTTCTTTGTATCTTGAAAAGGGACCACGAGTATCGTGTGAGTTTCCCACGACCTGCTCAATGAATATATATTCCCAAGTTCCACTTATTTTTTTATTAAAATTCCCTTTCAGTGCCTAAGACGAAGATCCTCGGGGGCAGCAACTTCTACGTGAGCGTGGGGAGCGAGATCAACCTGACGTGCGTGATCACGGACTCCCCTGAGCCGCCCGCCTTCGTCTTCTGGTACCACGACTCCCGGATGATCAACTTCGATCCGGGCCGCATCAACATCGTCCTGCAGAAGGCCGGCAACAACACGGCCATCAGCAGGCTCAGGATCAAGAACGCCGAGCCCGCGGACTCCGGGAACTACTCCTGCAGCCCCTCAAATGCCGACGTCACCAGCATTTTCGTGCACGTGCTGAAAGGTAACCAAGTGATGGAATAATCACGAGGGACCTTGAGAATACATCCTGTAAACAGTGCATGAAAATTTATATCAGTTTTATAAATAAATCAGAAAATTAAAAATTTGAAGGAAAAATAATTTAATATTTTTTTAAAATTTCATTTCGAATTAGAAATTTATTTTAGCCGTTCCATTTCATTCAATGCTCTAGAAACTTCATGTGAATATTTTTACACTGATCAAAGAAACAACCATTACCTCTAATACGATTATAAATAAACAAGTAGTAATACTTACAAAGGGCTTTAAATTAGTAACAAGCGACATTTTATAAAATAGTATATTTTTATACTTTTGTGGGGTTTTGTGGTTTCTGAACATTAAAAATAAATTCAATCGTTTGTCATACTTAATTAGTTATAACTTCTATGCATAAATTAAAAATTTTTAAGTTTATTTCAAGCATTAGGAACATTTTAACATAAAGGAATAAGAATATTAAACAAAAAATTTAATTTTGAAGTTGCAATAGAGTTAATTTATTAATTTTAAGTATTTATGTAAAAAATCTTGGATTACTCAAGAGAACTACTTTCGATTTTAGTGACTGTTTTGTTCTTGAAAGTTTATTTAATACGATTGTTCGCCCTATTTTGGAATACAACTGTGTCATTTGGAATCCTGTAACGAAATCTCTGATCATTTCAATAGAAAAAGTGCATAAAAAATTTCTTCGTTTTATTAACTTAAAGACAGTTAGTACTCCTATACATAGTTTCCCTTTAGAGAATAGAAGGCATATATCCTTATTTAAATTTTTTTACAATATATTTCACAATAACATCGGACTGTTCTTTAATTCTTCATGAATTCAGTTTAATTGTTCCACAATACAATATTAGAAATAAAACAACTTTCCTTGTTCCTCTTCTCTCAAAAAATTACTTAAAACAACAACCTTTAATACAATTTATAAAACTTGTCAATAGTCTTCACAACTCTGATATTTTTTTTTGATAGTTTCTCAAAGATAAAAAGTGACCTAGATAGTTACCATGCCTTTTTTGTTCCAAGAAATTTTTCCTCTCTTTGACGTACTTAAATTCAGTTTTGTTTTTGTTGTATTGATTTTTTCTAATTTTATATTGCTCCTTCTATTTTATATGGTATTTGTATCTTAGATTAACTTATTCCATATGTAGTCTGTGTTTTGTCATTGTTTTCCCATGTAATTGGATTTTGTGTCTGTTTGGGTGAAATAAATAAATAAATAAATAAATTTTCACTCAAAATTATATATTTTTTTACTATATTTTAAACTGAAAAAGGGATTTAAAGGTCCCTGGTCGGTCCAAGCTTATGACTTGTCCCATTTTTCCAACTTTTCAAGGGACCAAAACACACTACTTGTTTACTCTAATTAGTGTTAACTTAAGTTTTGCTCTTAAATTTGAAAAGCTCAATAATTCCTTGTTCGTCTTTTAAGCGATGAAGTTCATTGACGCCACCCCCAAAAATAAAATTTTAGTATGGTAGTCACACTTCTGTAATAGCACTTAGCGAACCCTAACTTTTATAATCTCAATTCTAAGGAATGTCAAAATGTTTTCATTTGTTCATTGCAGGGGAGAAGCATGCTGCTGTGCAGAACGACGCAGCTTCGACATCCCGTTCGGCTCATTTCGCTTCATCGGTTGACACGCTGGTTGTGTTCCAAAGCGTCCTCTTCCTCACCCTGGCCGCTCTGAGAGCGAGGTGACAGACTGAGACAGCCCTAGAGAGCCTGACCGAAGGACTCTTTCAACTGTAAGCATGACTTCTTAATGACTGCTTATACAAAGTTAAACCCAAAGCGTGTTTGGAAGTTTCCATAAGGCTATATAATGATTCATAATCAAGGGTCATTGTGGAACGTTAACGCTTTCCAATTTATTGATTTATGTTCATAACCTTGCATGAAGACCGAGCTTGCTTGGGAACTAAACACTGGGGGTCTTGCGTTAGACTGACCACCTAACCGAGACATATGCCTTGCACCCCAGGACCCCACGGTTAAGAGAACGAAGATGGGCTTCGTAGGCCTTGCCCACTAGGGCTGTTGCGCCAATGAGTTTAGTTTAGTTTAGTTCATAACCTATATAGCCTGGCAGATGAATAGGTGTCTTTCAGGACGAGTGACAATCGCAAACTTTAAAAACGGACGAAACTGTATAGACTGTAGTAACTGTTGTAGAACGTATTACGTATTTCAATTTAACATTAATTTATGATATAGCCTGGCAGAATAATAGGTTTCCTCCAAGGTGAGTGAAAATCGTAAACTTTAAAAATGAACAAAACTTCATTGCCAAAAACCAAAGCAACAAATAAGTAGTTCGTTGGGTATTTTCATCCTTGCTACAAATTGTATGATGTTTACACATAGATGACTGACGATATAGAAAGGGGACATCCATAAATTACGTGAGGTCAAAAAGGGGGGGAGGGGTTTGGGAAAATCTCACCATATCTCACCAAGGGGGGAGGGGGGTCGATTAAAATCTCACGTCAACTTTTTAACTTTTTTTGTCCCCAAATGACTGATAGATGATGAATATTGATTATTTAAATAATGGTTGAAGTAGTACCTACTGTAACTTTTTCAGCTACTACTTCATATATACTCAGATACCAATGTTTAAGATGTGGGAGTCAGTGGTTTGGAATGAAACTAAAAAAGGGTCTATTGTTAATTTACGTGTTTCAGCATTTTTAGTTTAGATTACTTTTCAAATCTGTTTTAAAGACTTCTTTTGTGAATCCAGAAACTTCAATTTATTTAAAATTCATTGTTGTAAAGTGTAAGAAAAATAACATTCTATTTGAGTATGTAACTTGAGTGCATTCACAAAATTTTTTGTAACTCAACAATTGACTCCATCTAACTCATTTAACAATCACATTTGTCCCTCTTTTATCTTTAACACAGCCATTTATTTGAGGTTTTTTTTCCAAGGTTCCATTCAATTATTTTTAAATCCTTTGAGACGTTTTTATAACAGACAATTGAATATTCTAACCGATTCGCTTTGGGAATAATGGTTTGTAAAAAAAAAGACACAAAAAAAATCTGCCGATGGGATTTATCCTGCTCTTTATGGACTTGTGTTACTATTATGGAATAATCGAATATTTTAGGATCATTTTAAAGTCTGAAGACATTATTTAATAGGATTTATTTATTTTTATTGATGCGAATTAAATATTTATTAATAATATTCTTAATTTAAAACATAACATTATATAGAGTAATGAAAATATACATACTAATTGATTTTGTAATAGGTTTAACGTAGGGGCTTTTATCATGTGTAGGCGTAAATCATCAGATCAATACAAAACTTTCATTATTTATGAGTTGCAATTACAGTTACACAATCTCCCCGAATGTAATAATCACAGCTTAAGGTTTTAATTTTACTTAGAAGATGACGACTTAAGGAGATTACATATAGTAAATTAATGAGAAATGCTAACATTATAAGCATATTTGAAATTAACTATTTTGGAAGAATAATGCTCTTAAGTTATAAGTGATAAATTTAACCTATTATGTGTCAGAATTAATCTTACATTGAAAAATACTGTTATTTTTTCATAAAACAACAAAAAAATCTCTAACCAAAATAAAGACGGATAATAAACTGTTATAATAGACATGGTTAAAACTGTTGGTTAAAATATTTAATAGATTTGATTAGTTTTTAAAAGTGATCTTTACACTAAAAAACACAATTTTATCCATGTCATACTTAAAGTAATTCACATTCAAAAAATTTTCGTACATTTATAATTCATATTTATTCAAAGTACTCGTATTATCATGTAAGCAGTATATTTCCCTAATGCATGAAGGAACTTCTTAAGTCCAGAAAGAATGCAAATATTTTTAAGGAACTCTTCCAAAAAAATGTGTCTCTATGGTTATACCTTCTGGAAGCAAATTCGTAGCTTACAACTTGAAATAAGTATATTCTTATCAATAATATTATATAGATATAATATTTTACGTATAGCCCCGAGAAAACTCCATGTATAGATTTCGATACAACTACTGAAATAACCTATATATTTTTTAAAGTTCCGAATTCTCATATTATTCAACTGTATATTCAAGTACTACTATAATTTCTCATCACAGGACAACATTGCATGTAAAACATGTTTATTCAAGAAAATATTTCTTCTCGGATAAAATATTTCTCAACCTCCGAAAATATTCCACGCATGACCCGAAACCGATTAAATTGGTTTCCCTTCTCATTCCTTGCGTCCAGAAATCGTGAACCAAAAAAACTCTTCGGAACTGTTATGCCTCCCGTTCTATATTGCATGGCCTTCGTACAGTGCCTTTATTGCTTTCCAGAGTAGATACATGCATCGTTTCCGATAAAAATGGCTTGTAATGCCTTGCATTTGTCTGTCGCTGGTGTGCCTCTGACAGCTGTTGGAAGGGCTCTGAGCCCCTGGAACACTATCGCTTCTTAGGTAGTTACAGCGGTTCTTAGCGTTTCCTGATAGCAGGTCATTTCCAAAAGCTGTTAGTGGTGGTGGTGGTGGGATTTTTGCGGTCTTCATAACTAAGCAGCTGGATAGGACAAGAAACGTGGTAATTCTTGGGTCAAGGGATTTGGATTAGGCTCCTGTGTCTCATCAAATACGAGGGAATGTATCTGTAGGCTGGTGTATGGTCTTAAAAAACAGTACTATTATATAGGGAAGTTGAAAAGATTTGGTGTTAACATGAATAAACTATTGAAATTGGTTTTTTTACCTGGTGAGCTGAAGGGTGAATTAAACTGCATAATATAGTTCCAACATTTAATGAAGAAATATTTTGTTTTACTTACCAGTTGAGTATTTTTAATACTTAATTAAAAATAATGGAGGTAACAAATAATTAAAGTGTATAGTACTATATAAATACAATGAATGATGTGGTATAACTAGCCATTTGCTATATGAAGTGAGTTTAATTCCAACTGGGGTTTTACCGAACGAGCAACAAAGATTTGATTTAAATTTTGAGTATTTTTTTTTTTTTTTTTTGAACAAACAGTTTTTCAATATTTGAACAGTCTGATGTGTATTTGTCGTTATATTGCGTTAAAATGAATAGGACTAAAATGTAAGTTAAGTACAAGGATAATGGGGTATAATGAACCATATCATATTGGCCATTAATATCCCATTAGTTTGAACTAAAAAACTGTGTGACTATGTACATACAATTTTTAAGTTTATCACTGGAGAAACCTTTTTTTTCTTTCTTTGAACTTTAAAGTTAAGGAGAGGTGCAATCAATATCTCTCTTATCTTTAAAATTCATCAAGTAGCTGTACTGGTTTCGAAAATAAATTTAGTTTATTTGCATATTATTAACGGATAGAAGACAGTCATCAAATATTTTCCATCATTTACAGGTTTAGTTAAATTCACATTAATTGTTTTTTGTTAAGATAAGATAATTTTTTTTGTGACTCCCACTATTATAAAGTTACTAAAAGTATCCGATTTAAGGAGTCAATTAGATGTAATTTACCACTTGGAACACCCACGAATTCATTCTGATGTTCAAGATAAAGATCACAAAAAAAAACCAACAGATATATAAATTCTTGACATACAACGAGAAAAACGAGCTACACACTAAGAGAAATTAATCCTTAACCAGCTCCTTAAAAAGACATCAGGACTCAAGAACGCCGGCAATCTCTTCACACTAAAGAAAACAATATCATCCTCCGCAATCTGCACTTTTTTGCTCCCTAATAAAACAATCTCCCAAAAGTCTCGAATTACGACAAGCAATTAGGCAACACTAATGAAAAAGTAGACGGAATGAAGAATGATTGAACAAAAGGAGGCTAAAATTGAGTGGAAGGAAAAAAAATATGATAACTTAATACCCTCGCTAATTCAAATTTAAGACCACCACCGCTGGGTGTTTGAAGTGTGGCGATTTACTCGTTAAACGGCCTCACAAAACCTTAGAGCTCATTGGATCAATGGATTTTTTTCTTCCTTCGGGAATCCAAACAGAGTTGGGCATTGATCTGAAGCCCCTCACTCTGCTCTAGAGCTGTGTAATTTGAAGCCCTAAGCGGCCCCAGAGAGGCAATATATCAAAATCCCAGTCAGAAAAGATGTTGTAAAGTGGCACTTCGACAGAAACCCAGCTTGAGGCGATGCTTTTTTCTTGAGCTATCATGTGCTGGAGCGGAGTTTTTTTTTATGAGGGTCTCCGGGGTAGTTCTTCACCCTTTATTTCCCTCTCTAACTCTTTTAGAGTGATCTCTTCAAGTTGGAGAAGAGAAACTGAGGCGTATGGAGGAAATTATGTCATTGTGTGTTCTCGGGCTTTTTGAGGCTTGCTAAGTGACAATTTTTTGGCGAGGGGTGAAAGAAGTTTGACGTTTATAGCTGAGGTTTTGGCGGCTGTTATTTTGAAGCCGTCTGTTTTTACGTAAACTTTTCAGGTTCTGAAAACTAAAAGATTTATTATTAAGTTTTTATGAAATTTTGTAAGTTTTTTATTGAGTGAGAACTTCACTTCCTTACGTGAGGTTACGTTTCAAAACGCCAAGTTTGGGCTTTTATTATAAATCAATCTTTTATAGGAACTTGTACTATCAACAGGGCAGATTTAGTGATGCCTGAGGATGCATGCACTATAACTTATTGTAGTATGTTGCATGGTTACTTTAGACGGGAAACCAAAGATAGTAAAAGGGCTGGATCTACTGGTAGGGGATATTGAGTTGTACCTCCTTTTAGAATAAAACCCCTTGCCAGATTTCAAAAAAAAATGTCTTGTCAACATCTCCAACTCTGTAAAAGTATGAAAACATTGTTGTGAATATTTTTGGGATATTAACCCCCAGACATAGGTTTATTATGTTAGGTGAAGGACCAAAAATTATATTAATAATAATAATGTCTCAACTCATAAATTTTAATTTTTTTTAATAAAACAAGCACTTATTTTATTAAGTTAACACAGAATAGGTTATAATATATAGAAACATCCAAAAAAAGCAAATAAATGTAACAAAAATTAAATGTGTTATCCAGGAGTCGAAGCAAAAAATAAAATAAAATCAGAAAACATGAAAGATTGCAAGAGAATCACTGTAGGATGAGCTTCAGTGTAATGTGTACTACTATAGTATAAAAATAATAGAGGTTCGTTTCTTGGAAATGAAAGAAAACTTTCATGTTGTATACTGTTGCTAATTTGAAAGAGGGATCCCCTAAGATTATTTGCTATCAAATGTATTTTCAATAAAGATGATCTAACTTGAAAATTAATAGCAGATCCATTATTTCAAAAAGAAATCTATAAAATTTCCCAATTCCGGAGAAATTTTATTCATTCCCTCGATATCTATTAGAAGATGAGTTTAATCCCACAATCAGCCCCTTTCTAATTCCCTACCCGCAAAATAATCTCTTCTCAAGGGATCTGTATCCCCCATTGTCTTACCTTTCACAGCAGCACACTGGGCCTTTCTGAAAGAGTTCTTTCTTCACCACGACACTCTATTATGCACTTCGCTACATTATTCAGAATCTTAACTTTTCGAATATTAATGAATTCAACCAATTGACTATTGTTTGACTTTGCGGAGCAGTTATTAAGGCCGGAGAAAAATTGTAATAATTTGCATTTTTGCTCCCTTGGGAAAATAATTACTCGGGACGCTGAAAGGGGGGGGTGATCATCCCCGTGTTTTTCAAGCAGGGGGTTGTTTGTTCCGAGGAGGTTAATTATGCATTCAAGACGGATGCATTGATGCCACCGAAAGAAAACAAAATTATTCTTTCAGGGTAGACCACAGCAACGTTGAAAGAGACGTGCAATGAATAATTTTCTGTTCTCAAACATTGTACTTGGATAAAAGGAGGGAGTGGGGTCTGGTTACAAAGCACTTAGGTAAAAATTTCAATTTTCAGATTAATTTTTGGTTACTTTGTTTGTTGCTCGGGGAAAGGATTTTAGTGAACATCCTACGTGTGTATGGTAAAAAGTGTTTATACGTAAATCTTATCTTCACTATATCACTGTAGTTTTCTAAAAGTGGTTTATAAAAAGTTTAATATTTGTTGCTAGTAAAAGAAATTATAAGGCAGATCATAAAATATTTCGAAAAAATCTATTACATTTGATAAGTGTTATGCAAATAAGATTATTAAATAAAACAAATGAAATAATGATCAACTTTTGATTTATTAAATACAGTATTCTAATTAATTAATTATGCATGTATGGTAGTTCATAAAGAA
The DNA here is from genome assembly GCA_963680715.1 of Tetragnatha montana. NCBI lineage: Eukaryota > Metazoa > Arthropoda > Arachnida > Araneae > Tetragnathidae > Tetragnatha > Tetragnatha montana. The sequence goes on from OY796681.1 coordinate 1,994,586, forward strand.
CTTCCTGAACAAGCTACTATGTTTGATAAAAGTTGCGCAATTAATAGAAAGAATGTTAATAAATAATATATTTTTGATTGATTAAGCGACCTCTTATAATTAATAACTTTTGTATACTTTTCATTAACATGCTTTTTTTGCATCCAATTAATAGAAGATCTAAAAATATAAACTAAACTATGATCTATGTTTACTTTTCAAACAATCAGTAAAGCTAACAAAGTTTTTTTTTCCTTTTACAGGTTGGAGCCATCCTACTGTAAATTGTGCGAGTATTTTTGTCTCATGTGCATCTTTTGTTTTCGTATACCATTGTTTTATCTGTACAAACACTCTCAGGAATGGTGAGTACATATATTTTATTCTTCTCTCATTGCACAAAAGTTACATAATGCCTGCTTATGAGCAACAATTGTATTTATTTGCAAAATAAATTCGAAAACACGTTGATATGTTTTTTCTTTTACCATTCTGAATGCTTTTTTACAGCATACAATGTAAAATAAAAGATAAATGCCGGTTCCCAATGTGTTTTTGAGCATGCAATATTTTGTATCGGATATCAATTATTGAGGGATCATATTTTAATAGTTATATATTACACATATTTTGTAATTGTTTAGAAAGCCTATCTACGGTTCCGAAAACCTCAAAATTTTTAAAAACTTAGAACCCGTCATATCATTATGAAACTTTGTAGCAATAATTATAAAGGTATTGACTTCATTTTATGGCAAAAATTCAAAATCAAAATTGCGACCAAATTTGGTACTTTTAATAAAGCCACTTATAATATTAGGATATTATTAAGAGGATACGATATATTATAGCATCTTAATATTCTTCTGATCATCTTTATTATAAGTGAAAATGTTTAAATATATGAGTAATATATGAATATACGAATAATATATATGAATATGCGAATATCTTTAAATTATTAGTGCAACAATGTGATGATTGCAAAATTATTTAATAATGTAAATGTATTTTAGGAACGTAGTGAGTCAGTTAATAGTATGTATAGTTTAAAATTCTAAACTGCTCATATTTAAGCAATTCCGCAAAATAACTATTTATGAATAAATGCAGTCTAAGAAAACTTTAGAACCATTAAAATTTGTTTGTGAAAATATGCACCTGAAACTTAGTTTCAAAATTTTGAAATTTACATTTTAGACTGGAAATGTTGAAACTAAAAGAAAGTATCCTTTTCTTTTGAAAATAAGGGTGTAATAAATTATATTTTAGTTACGTTTTTGATTACTCAAATTTCATTTTAGACTTTTGATTAAATTTTCAATAACATATTTTTTATATTTTATAGATTGTTTTGTGATCAGTGAACTGTATTTACCCTTCTGGAACTCTTTCTGGATTTCCTCGGAAATTGGAGTTGGATGTTTGACTACAATTTACCTCTTATGTGTTTACCACCATTTGTAAAACATCATTTTTACGTAACCGTATTTGCATAAAGACTTTCTCATTTATAATCGTCATAGAATTTCATTTCATAGGTATATTATTTATTGTATCATTTTTTATCATAAGAAATTAAACATGTGAGGTCATGTAAAAGTTGTTTAATCCCAAAAAAGTGGGAAACATATTAGAAATGATTAAATATGTTTTCAGTTTTGTAATTTTTGAAAGATCTGATGTGAAGATAAATATTTAATGCTTCCGTTTTTAATTTATAGCAAGTTTTTTTCATTGAAATAAAACTTTTTAAAATGGTTCATAATTTTAAAACTCGTATAGGTTAGGTTAATTTAGCACTTTTCAAATGGGAAAAATAATTATTTTGAAACTCTTAGAGGAATGAAATCAATGCAAAAAAAAATAATAATATACTTTTTCGTAAAGTGCGAAAATAGAAAAAAATTATGAACTGAGCGTATAATGTGTTGCACTTTTCTTAACAGATGTCATTATAATTTATTTTTTAATTTATATGTACTATATTTATAAAACTGAGTAATTTTAAAATATTGAATTATTATTATTTGTACTGAATATTTTCAAAACATTTTTAAAAGCATATTTAGATTTTTTAAGTTATTAAATAATAATTCTTAAAAATATATTCTTACAGGTTGTATGTTACATATCACATATTTCTTGAGCTCATGTATGTATGTAAGGTCTTTCATAGGTATTACTTGAGATGAGTTATAACTCATAAGCCCCTAGATTCCTTTAAAAGTGAAAAACGCTCCTATTTTTACCAAAACTGGTTATCTTGATATAAAAATTGTACTGATGTATCTCTGATCTTTACATAACACAATAAACACAAGAAGAAATCAGCATAAAAAAAACATACTTTTTTTAATGTTGGAAGACGGGAAAAAAATATGATTTTTGAAAGTTAAAAAACCCCTTAAAAAATTCCTCATAATATTAATTATTATTTCAATTCTTACAGATAACATTGTTCATATGTTAAATTTGTATTAAAACGGTGTTATAATGAATTTACTATGAAAAACAAAAAACATCCTTTAGCATCCCTCTTCCGGGACGTTTTCAGAAGTAAAAATTTAAATTTTAATCTGCTTTTCTTTGTTTACTCTTCCCAGTTGTTTTGAAGCCATTTCATGTTTTAAAAAATAATTACGGGAAATTATAATTCAAGCGTTAATGGGTTTACAATTTTGTTTCATTTCGTCATCTCTTTTCGAAATGTATTCATGAAATAACTTTGTTTTACGACGTCAAAATTTATTTCAGGAAATATTGGGACTGATGTTTTTAAAGTGAATAATTACTCAAATTTAAATTGGATGCATTTTGGTGCTTTTATTCAGTTCCTATAATTTCATCATTTTATCGGCCTTAACCTTACTAAAACATCGCGTATGCACGTTTCATTTTTCATATGTAATCAAAGTGGAGTGCTGTTTTTATTAATAAGTTATAATCATGAGTTTAATATGGCTTTAAGCGTTTATTAGTTATAACGTTTTTAAAAAAATTGACAACCTATATTAAAAAATATTTATTAATTAATTCGTTAATTAAAATAATGTATTCTTTACATATCACTACTTATATCAACCTGATTTTACTGTTGTTTTACATATTAAATAGACTATCCATCTGACTCATAGTGAACACATAAATTTTGGATACTCGATAGAAAACTGAAATTATACTATCAATACGTTAAATTTTCATTTTCTCTATTCAAGATAAACCTATTATAAAGTAGAAAACCCTTTAACATTGTTGTAATAAATTCGGAATTGTATTCCTGATTTCCTCTGAATATCGTGGATCTCAGGCAAAGTCTTGGAGCTAATGTAATAATTTTAATTGCTTGATTAGTTTAACTGTGTTCTATCTCCTTCGGTTGGTAAATCGAATCAATTTAACGTATCCGAAGGAAGGGAGCACGAAATTGTCTTCTAATCCAAATGGGCATTGTCATTATTTTGTACATTTTATTTTGTTTATCGTTGAACGAATGCCTGAGTCTAATTAACTATGATACAGAAAAATTGCATATTTGTTACTTATCATTGCGTTTGAAATCATTGAAAGTCTAGCAATAATTACTGTAAAGAAAATGAGGAATGGAAGGAAAGCAATACATATTTGAGCATATCAGTTGTTTTTTGTACAAAGTGTAGTCATAACTTGAATGCAATACGTCCACTTTCTTAGCAATCTTAAAAACAAATGATCCTGAATGTTGTGGTTTTCATATTTTGAAATGTGTCATACTAGTGTATATTTATTAGGAAAATGCATAAATGTTACTTCATTTTTTCAACATTGATTCTCATTTATTTATTGTAAATGTAATAAACTTTTTTTTTGAAAACGGGAATTTTGTTTTTCATTGAACGTCAATTCATTTATTTGTTTTTATTTCAAAAGAAAGTAATTTTTGACTTGTCTGTTTTGAAGCTTACAATCCTACGGTTTTTTTTTTAAAATGCAGGCCAAATCTTTCAGAAACAGAATTCTATATATTTTATCAGTCGTTCTACCAAAAGTGTACGTTTTAAAACAATAATGAAACATGTATGTTTCCACAACTCTAACGCTGCACTAGGAACATGCATGACATCATAATATCCCCAACCGTCCTCTTTAATATATCCCATCTTCTTATCTAGGATGTAAGACAAGTGAATGACATTTATTCATCCTTTAAAAACAATTTTGTGCAAAATAAACTGCCTTTACATAGATTAAATTTAGTTCTTTGTAAGACGTGAGGATTCCCACTCCAAGAAAGATTGACTGAATAGATCCTTGTCTTTAAAAAATATACTAGAAAACTTAAGAGTAAAGAAGAGTATTTCATGATATCTAGATTGAGTGGCCAAATCCGAAAATCTGTCTGACTGAATAAATTATTCCCTTTCCTGTTACTGAATTTTTAAAACACACCCCATTCCCTTGATAGATTTCTCCCATACAACTGCCTTAATCTAAAAATACATTGAGAGGCATGGCACCGAAAACTCGAAAAAAGACATAACTCACTTTTTCGCCCCGATAAAAATCTCCTTTTCTCTGTTTTTATCCTTACTTGATAAAAGAGACAATACCTACCCTTGTCTCCCAACAAATCAAACATTTACGTAGATAGATACACATCGCCTTAGGGGGGAGAAGCCAGAGAAAGAAACATCAGAAGGGAATCCTATCCCTTTCAAAAGGTCTTCAATGGATCCTGCCCATTTGAAACAGCCTCTGCAAAGCATCCCTTTGAAGGAGACTATAGAACAGTAGCATATTCAGTCACGTGCCTCTGATCGCGATATCTACATGTCCGCTAAAGGGCAAGTGGGGGAGGATAAAGGGGCCATCCCATGAAAAAAATAACATACATGCAATGAAACACGTGGCTTCGAGGCGTACGGATACAGAATCCGATACCATGTTCTAGTCACGGATTGGTGAACAGAGACAAGCGATTAGTGGAATAGCAAATGCGCAAGAAAGTAGTTCGAGGAGCGGTGATTTTTGCAGTGAATGACGTGACGGGAATGTACTTTTTTGGGGGGGAGGGTGTGCAGTGGAATCTATTCCGAATGACTGGGAATGAAGAAAAGAGATCAGATTTATATTGTTTCTTGTCTTCACTCCTTTTGCTATCATTATATTAATGGTTTTTATGTTAGGAAACAATGATTTTACACGGGAACGAATTTTTGATTGTAACATAATTAGAATTACGTGTAGAAAAGATTACATGAAAATGAAAAAGGAGATGTTTTATATAATTTTTTCATACTGATATCTCTATCGAAGTATTGGAATTAAAAGAGCCCTTGTATATATCTTTTCCAATTATTCTTTCCGCACCAGAAACCAAACAGAGCTAAATAAGCCTATCAGCTATGTCTTCAGAGTGTGGGTGCCCCCCAAAACCAGACTGAATTACTATTGCTAGAGAAATACGTATTCAAGGTGAGAGCATAGAAACTAATTATAAATGCTTAAAATATGTAAATTTAAAATGTAATATAACTTCAAGTTATACAATTTGACTTAACTTTGTCATAATGCAATTGAAGATTGAAATGACAAAACGTAGCTTAAGCCCCATTCACACTGTTTCACTTTGATCTTCATTTTCGAGGAATCATCGAAAGTGAAAGGCGTAAACTGTCGTTTCTTCTCGAAGTGAACATCAAAAATGAAAGATGAACCGAGAAAAAAACCCACTGGACCATTCACCGATGAACTCATCCACTGTGTTCTTACGCTTAACATAAATCGTAAACTTATCATAATAAGACCCTAGAAGTATTTTTTCATTGTTAAAGTGTTGTTATTAAAGAAAAAATAGTTTTACAATTATGTAAAAGTGAATTAAAATTTAAAATATTCTTAAATCACATCAATTAAAATCCGCAGAACAGCTGTCTTCTAACGTGTATATCCGCCGAGATAGAAAATTTATTTATAACTAAGATCATTAAAAAATACATTCTCTAAAACAATTTATTTAAATGTTTTGTAAATCCATATATACAACTAAGAAAACAGTTTTAGATATTCTTAAAACCTTAAAAGTAATCTAAACTGTTGGCACTACTTTTCCTTTAATTCTTTGACAAAGTTTTTATATTAAAACTTTCAAAGTACCGTCATAATTAATCTAGCATGGTGGTCAAGACATCGGCAATCAGATCCAAAGGTTGCGCGATCGAGTCCAACAAAAGAATTTTTTTTTTCAATTCTTTGAGAGCATTGAAATTTTTTTTTGTGTGTAGTAGAAAATTATTCTTTGAATTTTACAAATATTTCTAGAGAAATAAGACAAAAAATAACTTTTTTACGTATTTTTCTGAGAATTAAACTACCTCAAATAAAATATTCGCATCAAAATATTGCATCAAATATAGAATAAATTCCAATTTAAAATAAATTTATTGAAAAGATTTTCCATTTAAATTAAAGTTATAATAATAATAGATCATTATATCAGCTAACAAAATAAAATAAAAGTAAAATTATTTATTTGTTTTTAAAAAATCGTTTGGTTTCATAAAATAAAGAGGTCTCAATTTATCGATACTGCTGCTATCAGGAGTAAGATAATTTGAAGGGTAATTTAAACGATTTAAACCCATGTTTAAACCGACCATTATTTTCAGCAGGTTTTAGCAGGCCTGTTTTAATTTTAATTCGAAATTTTTCCAATTTTAATTCGAAATTTTTCCTGATCACCTTTAAATAAATAGAAGGACACGCATATGATCTCCAATAACTCTTTTAATTCTTTAATTTAACCTTGGAATACAACATTTATATCTTAATTGCATAAAAATATTATTGCTTCAATTATACATCTTAAAACTAATCTCTTAAACTGATATGTTCATATTTTAAACAACCGATGAAGTTGAACGAGTATGATTTGAGTGAAACTGAAAAAAAAGCTGTTCATTGAATGAGTGATTCACAGGACTGAATCACCAGGATGAACAGTGAAAGTGAAACAGTGTGAATGAGCCTTTATCTATCAACTGTAATTTCAACTCAATCTTCTATTTGATACATTTTAACTCCCATTTCAAAAAATTAGAAAAAATATCCTCAACAAAAAGGATACAAACATGTAGCCCTTCCTGCTCGTGGCTAAAAAAAAAGAGTGCAATGGGAATTTTTTTTTAAATACGATAAAAGCAACTACTTTTTTTCATTCTATCGGAATAATATTTACTAAATTATTGTTTTATTTTGTTTTTTATAAATTAACCAGGCTTTTCCCTATAGCACATATGTCAAGACAAATTCAACTCAACTCTCATAAATACATCTTTCTAGAAGTTATTTTCAAGAAAGTAGGTATCAATAAATTGTCGGTCGATGTGCACATATTTGTAGAAATTATATTATAGAAGTTATCGAGATTTATAATGAAAACCAATAGTAACGAGTGTCATTCAATAATTAAAGGTTGGAATTAGGATATTCTATTAATCAACCAAATATTAAATTTCATTTAAATCTTAACATAAGGGAAGACTTTTATAAAGTTATGGATGGATGTAAATTTACTTAGTTCATATTAATAATATTTTAAATTTGCTTTTTTTCTATTGTAAAGATTATTTTTAGAATTAAGAACTTCTCAATAAAATATCATCAAAGAAAATACGAATCCAATTAGACTTAACTTTTAATAATTTATGACACATTTATGAATAATTATTAAGAATAATAACATTTTATTATTAAATTCAATGTTTTAAGTATATTTAATATGATGCTTTATCATTGTGAAGACTTTCTAAACAAATTCTTACAGAAGTAAAATATTTTTGTAATAGGTATCACACATCTTTTTTAAGTGATAGAAATTTAGAGAGCAGTTGAAACGATCCCAAACCCCAACCCTTTGAAGTCCTTTGTGTGTCTTAATTGTACGTCAACATTTTTTTTTATTTTGGTTTATCTAATCCTTACTTTCCAAGGTAAATGTAGTAATGAATTTTATTATTCACAAGACTGCTATTTATAAGAAAATACCAATATTTTTTAAATATTTTATTTTTCCTCATAAAATATACTTCTTACAAAATAATAACAAATGGAATAAATAAAATTTCAATTTTTCACGCTCTTATGCAACACCTCCCATAAGTTGACACATTCGAAAACTCCAGAATATCACATCTGACATTCTATGAGGGAACAATCAAAATTTCGAGTCAGACAAAAGTTTCCAGACGTGCGACTCAATGATTTTCCAATGCAGGAGGAAAACCGTTGACATTTCGTGGAGAGAGAGAAGAGAAAAATATAAGGTACGGGAAATTCCTTTAAAATAAATCAATAACTTGGAGTTGGAGCTGTCGAGTTATTGTGAAAGGTTTTGAAAATTTAACTTTTCCGTTTATTTCTATGCCAGTTCAGGAGCCGAGTTCACAGATGTCAAACTGAGTTAAGAAAGGTCTGGGTTTTTCATGGAATGGGTTGTAGTTTTCCACAGGGTATTCTATATAGTCAAACCAACTCGACAGAAATAGCACGGTGGTAACAAATAAAAAGTACTATATTTCCACAGTTTCACTATAGCCGATATTGTAATGTTGGTTGTTGAACAGTGCTAAACGTTTATTTCCTAGGCCACAGGGATATCAGTTGAAATGTCTACTATAACTGAATAATACATTGTGTCTAAGTTTTATTTTCTACTTAAAAAAGTTAAACAAAACTTTCATGATTACATAAAATGTTTATAATTTCAGTAAACTTGAAAAGAAATATTGTTCCTCTTAAGTAGACATTTTTAGGGATGCTATTGAAGGCTAACTAATTTTTATGTTAACTGAATTTACCACACTAAAAAAAGTCTAAAATACATACAAGGTGATTAAATTAAAATTTTTATTTTAAAAAGCTGTAATTACAGAACCACATGTCAAAACATTTCACCTGAATATTCTTAAAGAAAATGACATTATTTGAAAAGACACTGGCGCCTAGAAGGAACTAGTAACAATTTGCAACACCTGCGTCAAAAACGTCTCCTATAGGTCAATTTTTGTTCTGTTTTTTCTTGCGCCATAAACTTCCCCCTGCAGGAGTAGTCAGGTGAAACTCAAGTCATTCCAGCCAACGATTGTCTTTTTACAGTGTTTTAAAATTAAACCTTAAATTATAATCGCTCTGTATATTCAAATACATCTTTAAATCAAATATTTAAAATTTTTTACTTGTGTTTTTTTTCTACTAACCGTCTCATGTGATTTCATAAATTATATTTACATTAAGAGAAATAAAATATATAATCATTACTGTAACTAAGCCTTCTCCCCTCAGAAAATGTTCCCAATCCCAATTAGCTCAGGAGGAGGAAGGTTCTTTTCTGCACGGGCAGCCGACCGTCTTCCCCACAAAAAGATTCCATCTTTTTCAAGGGTATCGTATATCACCCCAAATACAAACTTGCAGAACACAAAACCGTGAGAAGCAGTTCTTTTCTAGCTCCTCTTTCCCCCCTCCGCTCTTTATTATCCCTGCTGCGTTTTCTGGAGGGTGTTGGGAGTTATTATTGGTATCTTCTCAATCATCTCTGGAACGAATAGGCTGAAGTCTTAACGAACTGAGCACCCCCTCCCTAGCGGTTGTTACGACATGTGTTGCTGCTGTGACTACCGGGGAGGACTAAAAAAAGATGATTTTTGAAGGGGAGGGAGGGGGCTTTTGAAATTCCGCATATGAGACCTTTCAGCAATTGGCGTTTTTTTTTCTTGGTTGGCGAGGTTATGAGGTACGGGGTTGCTATAATGTAATGGCAGCACAATGGATGGGTTACCAGATTGGAGGGAAATCTCTGAAGAAAAGGGAGATGGAGTAAGAAATAACGTTAGAGTGTAAAGAGAAAAATAGCTGTAACGACGGAGCACTGTCTCCCGCTAATGCTGGAAGTAATTTGTGGTGATAGAACGTTAAACTGGTAGGACCGAGAGCGTCAAACGTTGACAATGATGACGACTGGAGGTAATGATGAGGCAGTGGGAGGTTGAAAGACTGCGTTTCCTGTGTTTATAGATTAGGAGATCATGTGACACCACAAACGCTTCCTGGGGTGCACTTAAGAAGATGATAGTGTTGCGCCATTAGATGATTCATGCAGTGTGACTTTGTCGAATTATCTTATAATAACTTGTATTGTCGTAAATAATGTAGAGCATTCATAATATAATAGTAATATGGTATTATTTATTTGGTGAAGTTTGAGTTGTTCAGGTGGTACTGTCCGTCTAGCCACGGCTTACTAGATACTATACAGGCTAGCCGAGTACGGAAATCATTAAAAATCCAGATGGCAATACTGGACAAACTGGCAAAGTGCCCACAGTGTTGAAGGCGGTGGGTGATATAGGTAGGACTTGTGGCGATCCAAGCGGGAAAAGTTGTCAAATGGTTTTCATAGAGCATTTTCAATCACATGACTCGGACCTAACAACGGCCTTAGCAACAGAAATGTTACAGTTTTTTGCCCTACAGAGGTTAACAGTTACAGAAAATAACTAGCTGTGGAATTCTTCTATTGGGGCATTTGCAATCACGTGATGCCATACCTAAAAACCGTCTTAGCAACAGATAAACAACGGCCTTAGCAACAGTTAAAAGCCGTACAGAAGATACACAGTTAAAAGAAAATAACCGGCTGTGACGTCACCTGAAAACACTCTATTGTTTAAAACTCGGCTAGACTGTATAGTATCTAGTAAGCCGTGGTCTATCACAAGATGAGCTCTCGTTTATATTTCTTACATCCATTCATTAAGTATTGTTTCTATAGCAACCCTCAAAACCAGGCAACTAGTCCAGAGCTCATCTTGTGATAGACAGACAGCAGCTAGATTTTAGTTTTAGGATTGATTGTCAGATACCTTGAAAATCGCTTGAAATTTGTTCTGTGAAATTCTTAAGTTTATGAAGTATGATGATTCAGGATTAGTGATTAGGGAAGTCAAACTCAGTTCTAAGGGACTACAATGCATTCGTTCCCGTGATTTTATTTATTATTTTGTTAAGTAATGTGAAGGCCATTTACACATTTAAGTGCACGATTAAATTTATTTTTATGGGTAACACTTCATATTCTAAAAGTTATCACAAAAGAAAATTATGGACTCATTTTAAACCAACTTAAATATGACTGGAATTAAACCCTAAAAATAAATTACCAATCGAATTTACCTTACATTCCAAGCCTAGGAGTTTGTATCCCTTTTTTTATGATATCTCCCCTCACTTTATAGCTCCTTAGGAATGCGATTATTTAGTTCATAGAATTTTAAAGAAAGATATTTTTGAAAATCTACCAGAAAACGCATTTGTTTAAGTGTGCTTTTAAAATTTTATAAACTACTAGCTGATATGCCCGGCCTTGCACGGGTGGAGTGTATCAATTTATTAAAATTTTCTCAAGTTACATGCCTAATTTTCTGTAACCATAATTACCAATCATCCTGGTAGTTTTTCATATCCCGGTGTTCCCAGTACTTTTTCATATCCCGGTGTTCCCAGTATTTTTTCATATCCCGGTGCCTTTTTCATCTTGGTGTCCCCGGTGCCTTTTCATCTCGGTGTTCCCGGTGCATTTTCATCACCGTGCTCCCTGTGCCTTTTCCCTCCCGGTTCCAACTGTGTAAATCTAACCTAACCATCCAGTTCCGGTGTTGCACATTTAATTACGACAGTTACCCAATTATCCATTCTAAGTGAAAAAAATCCATTAAAATTATTATAGACTTTTGAAATCCCAAAATTTGTAAATACCCCCTGTTTAAATTGAAAAAAAAAAATCCCGTTAAACTACACCATAGAAACAAATTATAAGGTTAAATAACAAATTGATCTAGTGTTTCTATCATCAACTTTCTAAAAAAACTGCATGATGTAATCTTTACTTTAACCAGTCTAATTCTTAAAACTTTCTATTTCAACTTAAAGTTTCATGGAAAATGAAGTTTTTAATAAGAAAATACTGTTATAAAGTTTTTTATAAGGGCCGTTTTTAATTTTTTAAATTATTAATAACCTTTTTAAAACATTTAAAACAATTTTAGCCAAGTTTTATCTTTAAATACTTTGTTTTATGTTTAAAATTGTTTTTGTTGTATTATTTGCAACAATGCGAGTTAAACAGATCTTCTTTAGCAGAGAAGTAAGGTGAATTTTACAAAAAGGCCTTATAGGGGATGAAGGGGTGGTTTTAGAAATTTGGAAATGATGTCATTGTCTTTCCCCCGTCCCCATACGTATGTGTACCAAGTTTGGTTCGATTCGGACGGGTAGTTTTGGAGAAATTGAGCCAAATCTGTTCCGGACAAACCCAGGAACCCAGGCAGGAACCCAGGAACCCAGGAACCCAGGCAGGAACCCAGGGACACCTTCATTATATATAGAGAGATGTGACATTGGAAAAAATGCTTAATTTTCTCATTTATGCCCCAAGGTTAAAATGCACTACTTTAAAATTTGTTTTCAAAATAGAGTATTTAGACCGTAAAATATGTGTACTAAAATATCTACACCCACGAAATAACTAGAATTTCCTGAAAATGAGACTCCTAAAGCATAAAAATTTCAATGAATATTCAATGAACTTAATATTTAAAACGCATTTATTGCATTACATGAAGCTAATCCAAAAATATTATTTTTCTTTATGTTTATATTTGCGGTAGCATTAGTATTAAACTTAAGTTTAGTAATAATTTAAATATTTTGGGATAACTAAAAGCCTTTAAAAGGAGCTTTTTTTTCAATTCCACAAAATATATAAATGTTGAATGAAAATATATTCTTCCTCCGAGTTAAAGAACCTAATAAGCGAAACACAAATAATTAAATCGCAATTTTTATAGATTTTCTAGTTTTGATAAATCTTGGCTCGCGAGTGGTACACTAGGGAACAATTAATTTATTTTGAGTACGGTTTTTTATTTTTGCTTTCACAGACTTATTTTTAAGCTGCACTTAGTTCCCCCCTCCCCTGAACTAAGTAAAGAAAGCTCCAGAGATACTGATATAAAATATTAAAAATTATATTCTTACATTGTCATTAAAATTAAATTCTAGAGATATTAATAACTTTCTATGAAAGTGTTTTAATCTATCTAAACGATTTCTGAAGAATTTTTAACATTGCCTTTGTGATTCAGTTCAGTTAACAATACATTTGAAAATATGTTTCAATTCCTAACAGTCCCGTTAAATCCCGTCACAAGTTGTTTCCACGACAAAAATAAGAAATATTGTCTAAAAGATCAAACTACCCGATAAAAACCTACAGTTATATCAATAACATGAAAATTTGGCGATATTTTAATATTTGGCGTCCAAAGCAGCTTAGTGATATTTATAACGGGACAGTTAACGGAATTGAACCGAAATTTGTGTTATCAATAGGAAGTTAAAATATAAAAATAAAATTAAAGAACATTCAATCATCAGAAAATACTTGAACATTTTAAATTTATAATGGATGTAAAAACAATTTTATTGAGTGTGAATATAAACACAATCGAATCAAACTCGGATGTAATGACAACTTGGTTTAGCGAGGAACTCGGGATAATATGAATTTAATGGACAATTCCCGCATTTTTTATTTTTATTATTTTATTCGATAGAGAGACCCAAAGAAGAATATACCCGTATTTTTTTTTATTATTATAGGATAGGCTATTATAGGAACTCAAATTTACAAAACATTACAATACAAAATCTTTTTATTTTCTATTTTAAATGACATCATACACTATTTTACACAATAAAAAAACAAGTAAAAAATACTAAAGTGATATTGGTTCAATTCCGTTACTCACTGCTCCGTTATTTACTGCTCAGGGGTCAACGCAGTCACCCAAGGAAATATGGAAATTAAATTAATTATGGAATTAAATATAATGGAAATATATTTAAGAGAAATATGATGAATCCATCATGCAAGGGTATTCAATAAAATTAGCCAGGACTTAATGTGAAAAAAATGAAGCGAACAGCATTGACCTAAATGAATATTATTGACCTAAATGAATATTAACGCTAAAGCACCTTATGAAATTATGTCAAAATTTTTCGTTCCCACATCCTGCTGTAAACCCCGCTCCCATGTGACACCTAATCAAAATGATAATCCGGATTTTCTCAGCGATAAGCAGCCTGCAAAGCCTCACAAACGCTCTTTTTATCCTCACCCGAACCCATTAAACCTCAAGAGGTCAAGCATGTGCTCACCCCTTTAATTAGGCACAAAAAGCGACCTCAAACGATCGAGAAAAATTATTCCACGACGTTCCCTCATTATCTTTTTTTCCTTCCTTCGGCTTCCCGTCTTCCGCGAAGTAAATTCCCTTCAGGTTCTCATCATAGTTAGGGGCCCCTTCAAGGGGACCCGCTCTCAAATTACTTCTCCATTTTTTTTATCAAGTGTTCCGGGTTCCCCCCTTTGATGTTATTAACTTCGGTTATTAACCCTCCCCTCCTCAAATCGTTATAAAAGTTTATCCCTGGAAGAGTAAATAGGCGGGGATATGTAATTTCATGCTGTTTTCGCGAAGTTCTAAAGAAGATGAATTGATGCTTAGGCATTTTTATAAGTGTCTAGAAAGGAGTACTGATAGGATCAGGTTTCCTATGAAATTAAGACCTTAGGAGGAATTCCACTCAATCTTGTGAAATTTTTCCAAAGCTTGACTATTTAGGCTTGTAGCTGATCTACTTTATTACATAGAAAAGCTTTAGTAATAGATTGCTTGAAATGGATGAATGATTTTAAAAATTATCTTCAGTTGACTATAATTTGGATTCGAATAATACATTCTCCGATTTCAGGTTATTGTTCCACTCACTTAATAAGATAATTTGTTTCGGTGTTTCTGACGGTAATCAAAGAAATCAAATTTTTAGAAAAATTATTAAATTAAAATCAACATAATTTTTTAGGTTTTATTATAATAAGAGTCATAATTATAATAAGAATGTTTGAATAGGTAGTGTTTTTTGTTTCTTCAACTCTATAGTCATGTTAGAAAACGACACCTTTATGAATGCAACAGTATTTTATATGTTATCAAATGTTTTCTCATTGAATTATTAAAAAGGTTTTATGCAAATGATTACATTCATAATTTCCATCAAAGTTAAGCTAGCTTAATTTATTTACATTTAATATCTATCAGCTACAAATAAAAATAACTTTTATACAAAGAGAAGACAGGACAACATTAACTACACAAGTTTCGCAAAACGTTTCCCTTATCTAGGTTACCTTAGAGATCCAAGAACTGAACTACACCATTCTGTTCATAAATAAGTTCAATTGAAGAGACGAGTTTTTACCTGAGGTGCAGTTTTATCTTGTTTGGCAATTTCATTTTTAACTGCAGTTAATAACATACTACCGACCTTTGAAAGGCTGAAAGATTGTTTACCACTTTACTCTAAAAATCCAGTCATTAGAGGTATTTAGAATCAAATTAAGTGTTTTTATCACGTTATCGTGAACTATAACACGTTATCTTCCAAACTGTAAATACAACCAGCTACCAAGGTAGAATACTAATGAATATAAAGCTTAGTTCCAAACATACAGTTTTATAAAGATCCATTATATTTATTCTGTAATTAACCTTTATTATCATTAAAAGAATTAAAATAATTCTTAAGCCATATAATCAGAGAAAAAATGAACTGATACTATCAATGAGTCAATAACTCATTTGTTCTTTTTACTTATATTCCTTTCTTAATTTAAAAATATATGTGAAGAAAATAATTTAAAAATAATGAAGAAGGATTTCTAAACACAATGATTTTTATGGAAATATAATCCTTGTTATTAGAAATAACAACGTATATGATGTACAAATGAAGTATGGGAAACCGAGAACCGTGGATGCACATAATCAATATTCATTTTGTGCAAAAAACTATATATCCCTGAAATCATCATTAAAAGTTAAAAATTGTTTTCTAAACAGAGAAAAATGTTCCGAGAGAATAATCAGAATATATTAAAATTATATTATATTCCTTCAGAAATAAAGCAGAATATGTCCACTGAGTTAATAAAACACTTGATTGAATTTATTGGTCGTAGTTTATGCACTTCTGTTTTTGGCTGTACCATACAGTACACACTGTAAAAAAATCTTCTTTCTTACACTAAATTTTCCATTGTATTTTGACGAAAATTTTTCGCATGCCTAGAAAACGTGCGTTTTCCTCTTCCACAAAAGTAATTTATATTAAAATTATTTAATAAATTATCCACTAAAAGAATAAATTTTAATTTACGAGTCATGAAATCGAGTGACATGACTCGAGATTCTTTAATAGAGCATTTTCAATCACATGACTCGGCCTAACAACGGCCTTAGCAACGTTGTTTTTGTCCTCCAAGTGACGTCATGTGCGAATGCTCTATTAAAACGAAGCCTTTCTTCCATTAGCTGGGTGTGTAATATGTTTTCCGGTGGTTATTTAGGTCTATAAAATTAGTTATAATTATATTTATTGCTAAAAAGGCAGCCTCCTGTAACTAATCTATAAGAAATTTGAAAAGTATTCAAATGACGAAAATTTTCTCTCATTTGACAGGAAAAAGAAAACATACATTTCCTCAAAGCACAGAAATTAATCGGCAACAGGGCTGTAAGTTAATTTCCGATATTTGAAGAAATAATTTTCTTACAGTGCAGAGCTACTAAGGGTGTCCCAAAAAAGACTGACACATTACATTTTAAAAATCAATAACTCGAAAACTAAAAAAGATAAAAATACGCGCTTTTTTGCATCCTACTCTAAAGACCAAATAATTTTATGACACAAGTTTTCGTAAATCATAGTTCAAAAATCCCCCGACAGGTGGCAGCACTATTTTATATTATCTCCTATGGGGAGATTGATACTTTTATACATTATCGGGGGATTTGAGAACACTGATTTACGAAAATTTGTGTCATAAAATTCTTTGGTCTTCAGTGTAGGATGCAAAAAACCGCGTATTTTTATCTTCTTTAGTTTTTTAATTAAAATTTTTAAAAATGTGTCAGTCTTTTTTGGGACACCCGTAGACAAAAATAAATTTCTTCTCATATTAGGCAAAACTGTCCCACCCAATATTCGGTCCTTCCACCCAGAGAAAGAGGTCCGAAAGCGAAAGTAGCAAGTCCCAGAGAGAGAAGCCCGGCAATAAATAAAGCAACAGCAGCAGACACGCCATAAAGAAAAATGTGCCTAAAGTCTTCCGTTTCCGTAAAAGAGGGGAGAGCACCGGTAAATCGATATACACTTATCGGTAAAAAGATTTATTGGCATTCCTCCCCTTCTCTTTCAGAGACATACTTCGATAACTTGGAGGACCTCTTTAATCAGGTACAGAAGGGGAACTTGCGCGAAAGAGAATAACATTTAAAGATCTTTTAGGGTTTCGGAAAGCCACTCGGATGGGAACAAAGTGAATGTGTGTGCCCACGGGTTTCCGGGGAAAAAGTGCCCCCGGGTAACTCATCTTTCTCCTTCTCTTTTTGAGGTATTAGATTTGTGTTCTTTGGAGGGTGGAATGAGCTTAAATTTAAATGTAAACGAATTTATTGCGTTAGGGCGAAGAAGAAATGATTAGGTCTCCGTTTGGAGAAGGTGGGGGTTGTTGTTTTTATCGTGCTGGAGGGTTTCTTTGAGGAGTTGTTGAGGATTGCTTATGCGAAAGAGAATTGAATTTAAATTTTGTTTGGGAAAAATCCTTTTAGCTAGGTCTTATTATTTAGTACAGTTTATATAAAAGGAGAATTTTTAATACATGTTACAGGAATTATAGTTATTCATTCCAGACTAAAACTATGACTCAAAATATATTGAGGTTTTTTTTCTTTTTAACTTTCCAAGCTTTATCGCATTAGGAAATTATATTGTGTTTTGTCTGGCACTTTTTATATGACAATATCAAAAAACTTGATACCTTAAAAATAATATCGCGTAATAAATTTAACTGTGGTCCGTCATGGCGCGGTTTACCACGGGTCCAGGTGTCTGGAGACTATTTCCCTCCCCTTCAGAGCAATGGCAAAATTGTGGAGGTGGCGATAGATGGTGGTGACATCTATCATCCGAGGCTTAAGTCGGACTCCTGCCATTTCATGGGCCTCACTTTCTCAGGAGCTGCACCCCCTTTGCCTTAAATCCTGTACGCTTTGCGGAAAGAGCTTGGATATTCCAAGTGGCATAAGAAACAACATAAGTTTAATAAATAAATAAATATATATTTTTCTACAGTATTTAACGCAAATTTTATTATTGAAAAGCTAAGATATACTGAGAAATTGAATAGTGCCAAACCGATAAATTGGTTTGTTCTGTGTTTATTGAATAACGTTAATATTTTATCGATTTGTTATTATATGATAAAACAAGGAAAACATTAATATTTAGTAGATATAGACGAAATTGGTACATTAAGAAATCGGATAAGTTATGAAGGAATGATTAAAGGTATCTAACGGTTGTATTCACCACTAACTTGACCCAAGGGGTTAACCTGGAATCAAGGTTTTTAAACTACTCTGATTGACTTGAAACGAGATTCCCTTTTTAACTACCAATTACAAATTTTAATCCTAAGTTAACCTTTGGTTAGGTAAGTGACGAATACGGCCGTAAGAATATTTGAGTATTGCTTTTAACACCGTATTTAATAACTGAAACTACTCTTTTCACAAACATCTATTCCACCCATCCCTAATTTTTAAAAGGCTATTATGACGCATACAAATTCCTCTTATCTGAAACGCCATTACATTAGATTGCATCCCATACTGTCCAAGCATGTTTCCAATGCGTCACCCTGATGATGATCAATGCTTTCATATCGGAGGAATACTTCACCGCGGATTCAAGAGAGTGATGAAGGGGTGTTAGTAATCTCGGGGAATGTGTACCCTCGCCCCCTCCTCCCCCTACAGGGTGACAGCGAACATCGTTGTAATGGCTGGTGTGCGGCAGTGTTTCGCGTGATTTATTATGGGGTGGCAGGAGCTGCTACAAAGCTCGTGTGATATCCCTTTAGGAAAAGTTGAAATTAGAGTAATAAAGAAGGGTTGATGTTACATATCTGGAGTGATATGTGATGTTAAGTGTATACAAGATGAAGGAAAAGGCCGTTGATATTTTAAAATTTCATAAAATCTAGAAAAAAAAACGAATTAGAAAGCAGCCTTTCATGTCGTCATCAGTTGGTCACGGTCACGGTATGTTTTAAGACCATACAAGAACTGAATTTTGTTCACCCTGAATTACTTCTAAAAATATAGTAATAGTAATTGTAATTGTAATAGTAATAGTAATGTTCGGCACTAGTTAACTAGAACTAGTTGCAACTAGTAGTTAACTACTGATCAACTAGTAGTTGAACTACTTTTGGTTTAAACTAGTTCAACTATTAGTTGAACTACTTTTTTTAATAACTACTAGTTGAACTACTTTTTTTAATAACAACTAGTTGAAACTACTTTCAAAATTTCAACTACTTTCAAAAAAATTCTTATTAAAATTTTTATCAAAATATAGAAAAAATTGAACTGTAACAAATTTAATTAAGATGGTAGAGTGTCAAAATACCATAACCAGAATTAAAGGCCCTTTTTTAGCGTTTTTTGTGATATAGATAAGAAAGATGTATTACAATTTGGGCAAAAAATAGGTTATGAAATTAAATAGACTAGTTAACTAGTTGTAACTAGTCCCAGGAAAAAATAGTTAACTACTAGTTGTAACTAGATTTTCCCAGACTAGTTAGTAGTTGGTAGTTAACTATTTTTTGACCACTAGTTGCCTAACCCTAAGTAATAGTAACTGTAACTGTAACAGTAACTGTAATAGTAATTCTAATTGTAATAGTAATTGTAATAGTAATTGCAATAGAAATTGTAATAGTAATAGTTATTGTAATAGTTATTGTAATTGTAATTGTAATTGTAATTGTAATAGTAATAGCAATAGTAATTGTAGTAATAATAGTAATAGTAATAGTAATATTTATCAACAAATGGGAAGAGACACATAAAACAAATGCAAATAAAAAATATATAATACGCCCTGGGGAAACGAATGATCCCATTCTGGCGTAACAGAAATTAATACATTAAAAATACAATGGAAAATAACAGAAAGATAAGAAAAAAGAAAAACACTACAAAAACACACATACATATAAAAAAATCACGCATCACGTTTTATAATTTTGACTCTTAAATCTGTAATTCTGAGTATATATTACTTATTCAAAAATTCTCTCTCACAATAAGTAGGTACTACACAACTATGATAAAAAAAATTGTGTATATTTTCCCCAAAGCACTGGTTCATTACTGGCACTGGCATAAAAGCAATTTGATGCAATATGTTGACGGAAAAGATTTTTACCTTTCATCAAACTTACCCGAATGTCTTGATATAATTTTTAAATTCCCAAACTAAACTCACAGTAATTAAAATAAAAACTAATTGTTCATTAATTAATGAATTAATGTACATTTCAAACTAAATACACGTTAATTATTAATGGTCTTAACTGACACACATGCATAATATCCTATGGTCCATAATGTGACTGCAGTGTGAATGTGCATAATGCGTAGATAAATCAATTATATACCTATAAGGTTAAACTTCATTCTCATCATCGTCATATTTTATTATCAAAATGGAAAAAAAAAACTTAAAATGAATACTAATAAATAAGCATATGATATGCCAAGGCGAAACAAAAATCCAGTTCTGGCGTAATAGAAATTAAAATATTATAAATTAAAATTTGAAAAAATAAACTTGAATTAAATCTTTGATTTCAAATTAATCACAACATTAAAAGGGTTAATATTTCTCTTTCAAAAAGAGAAGCATCTTTAGATTTAATAATAATATCCCTTGTACTTGGGAATGAATGAAAAATTAAAACTACAAACTGATATATTTTCTTTTCTACATTGCATATAGAAATACAAATTAAAAAACCAAAATTATTTTAGTAAAATCCCAAATTATATTTTTAATTCAATATTTTATTATATGTTCCTAATACTTAAGTACATTTATGTACAATTTTCTTCATAAATTATATAAAGCGTCTTTAAAGATGCTGCAG
Source organism: Tetragnatha montana (assembly GCA_963680715.1). Classification (NCBI taxonomy): domain Eukaryota; kingdom Metazoa; phylum Arthropoda; class Arachnida; order Araneae; family Tetragnathidae; genus Tetragnatha; species Tetragnatha montana. The sequence goes on from OY796681.1 coordinate 2,015,728, forward strand.
ATTTGAAAGATAGTGCAATGCATATCTAGATAATGAGGAGTAAAATTTTGTGTAATTATCTTTAATGCCATAGGTAATGGGTTTTAAGATCAATTTATTTCAGAACTTACAAGAAGGTATATTATTCAATCGTGAAGGATATCTAATTTGTACATTACATTTCATTGAAAGAAATTAAGCGTCTTTTTAAGAATTCAGCGACCTCTTAAGATTAATCACGTTGGAACTGATAAATTCTTCTAGAGGTTTTCTAGAGTAAATAGCAGGCATTTTAAAAATAAAACATTTTCGAAAGAATTTTAATGAGATAGTGCTGATATAAATTAGTTTCATGTGCCTACTTTATACACTAATAGTTCAAAAAATTGAGTTTTTATAACTTTTCTTAGTATTTTTCTCTGATCTTCACATAAAACTTTAAACTTCTATCAAATACTTTAAATTATAATGAGGTTTCTCTGTAGAATCCTGGTAACGAGGTTCGAGTGTTTTAAAATTACATTTTAGTTTAATTTTGATAATTGCCTTCTAGGTTCTTATAAGAAAAGTACTTCTACCAAAAGGAAAAGAAATTATCTTTGATGAAATCCTGTTTAAATAGTAATTTAAGTAAACCTTCGTACTTGTAAAATTTTTTCAGGAGAACTAAATATTCTTTCGCTCCTACTTTTTATTTCAAATAAAACCCTTATTTACCCTAAACTCGGTTCAAAACAACAAACTCAATAAACAAACCATATTATAATAAGAATATACTAAATAAGTAATGTGACATATAATTATTAAATTGGAATAAATCATTTCAATATTAATAAGTGTAAAGTAATTTCAAATTTAAGATATTTTGTTTCCAATAGATATTGCTCTTAAAAGCATTGTTTTGGAATAAAACATGAACATTATGCATCTGTAGTGGAGTATTTTAATACCATTTTTAACTAAATATTTAGATGGATACGTTTTATTTCACAAAAAAATATTTTTTTACAAGTACAGCTTCAAAAACAGTCAAACTGATCCTAGATTTTTAAAGTTGAAGAGATAAAAGGGTATGGGACTAGTAAAATTCAAATATTGCACAAGTCTTCAAATATTGATTTCTTAACGATACGTGGCTTAAAACAGAAGTACATTGAATGAGAAAATACAAAAAATACTTTAAGATACCAGTGATCTCATTCTTTTTTCGCTTTATCAAGCGTATCATATACTTCGAACCAAAGCCGTATTACCCAAGTCATTTCATCAATTCCACTAATTGTATCCTCTTTCGCTTCAATTACATTCCCCCCAAAAATTAATCCACTTAGCTAATCTCAACTCAAAAAAGAAGTTATCACAAATAAAAAAAAACAATGCCTGGCACATCATCCTTCTCATTACGTCTTAAGATCCAGGAACCAGAAATGCAGGCAGAGACAAACAACCAGCAGAGAACCTAAGCACTACTAGCATCTCCATCTGCACAATAACGCAACGGAAAATAAAAAAAAAGGGGGAAATGAAATAATTGAACAACCCGAACAGAAAAAATGCAAGTTCACCTCATTAACAGAATCACGTGCTTTCAACCCTCCCCGTCCCTGTTCTTTTACAGCAGCATCCGAAAACAAATTAGATTAGAGTCTGAATCAATTCATTTATTTAATGTTATCTCACGCTTTCGGACCCATTCAACCCCGCTTTTGGGAAAGGGGGATCTGAGGTTTTTTTCTCTCTCTCTGAAAGGCATTTTGCCCTGATAATGCAGCGGACACGAGAAAACAGGCAGCGCATAATTGTTTCCTGCCGATGATTGTGTGGGTGTGGAAAAATTTCGATAATTTTATTTGTTTTTCGGGGATTTTTCGCTGTTTTTTTTTCTACGTAGGTCTGAATAATGACTTTGGTGTCGAAAAGGAAGTTGGGATGAAGTGTGTGCGAAAAAAAAAAAGTGAAATGTCGATGGGGTGAGTGAAGTTCATTCACGCGATAGTTCGTTATTGATTTTAAGAAGGGTGGTCTCGAAAGTTCTTAAAGTAGTAAATTATTCTTGTCTGCGTAATTTGTATTATAATCCGTCAAAGAATTTTAAAAGTCATTAAGTTTAATTTTCATCTATTTGAACGTTTTAAACATTGCTTTTTCAGAAAGAAACTCGTTGAGGCATTACTTTATTGATGTTATTACTTGAGAATCATGAACTTCCTTAATTTGTTTAAAACTCCAGTAAGTATTGGTTTCATATTTATTAACGCAATCCTTTACCCAAGAAAAATTATGAAATTCACAATACGATTGTATAATCATTAATATTGTGCGATATTCAAGTGGAAATGTATAACACTAACTTTTCTGATTTGATGAAAGCTTAACAAACAAATAATGAATTTTGTTAAATTCAATTTAACTTGAAAGGAATCTTAATTCACTGTGGAATTTCTGGATGCATGCAAAAAAAATATAATAATAGAAGAAGTGAAGATAAGCATTGAATAATGCATTTTATTTATTACAAACCATGACGACTCATTCAAATTTTTTTTTACATAATTAAAGAATTTAAAACTTCTTTGAGAAAACTTTTTAAACTGTTAAGAGAAATTTTCAATCCATTAAACGTAACACAGTCATTAAAACACATTAACATAACACATTTGACATAAAACATACATAAAACACATTTGTATGATCCTCTCACAGACGCCAAAAGTATAAAGATGGAACTTCATGCTTATTCACGCAGAGAAATAATCTAAAAAAAGCAAAATGTTTGAAATAATAGCTATGTATCATTCTCTAAAGGATAATTTAATGATGATAATATAAAGTGTTATAAAATTTATCATGACGTTTGGCAAGATGAAAATAAAAGAAATGAATAAATTTCAACTAAAAAAAAATTCAACTAAAAGTTGATTTTTTTTAAAAAAACATAAACATTTAATACATATACTCATTGAAACATAAATATTTAAAAAAAGTACTTCGGGCTTAAGAATTTTAATTAAGATTTTAAAATATTTATGGAATAACGAAAGAAAGTTCCATTATTTGAAAATTAAATGAGAAAAAAACACGTTTTATAAGTCTGCAAATTTTTCTACCATTGATTTATGAAGTAAAATTAATCAACCCAATTGAGGCTCTTGGATAGCAACAAGGAGTTAACTCCAATATAAAACAGTTGCAGTTAGTCCTTTATTGCTGCAAATACCTCAATTATTGTTGGAGGCTATTCAAAGTCCTGCGAGTTTGATTTGATTTAAATTTGACAACACTATCACAATACGGAGAAACAATCTTGTTTCTTAAAAATAACAACATATTATTTTATTAGTTTTGTTCAATTTTAGTCAAAAACAGCTGAAGAACTCGTTTTAAAAGTTTATGTTCTCATCAACCGCATATATAGTGCTTACATCTTCTATGCTTGTAACATAACCAGGTCTAAAAGGATCTTATGTAATGAAAATGCGACTCCTTAGAAAGTGTAAGGAGGGAAATATTTACATAAGCGAGTATACACAATACGAATACCCTACCATCCATAATTATTCGCACAGTTGGATCAACCCAGATATGAAATATTTCATATATAGGGAGCAGAGCCTTGCTTCAGTCATTACACCCCAGCCACGTCGTCCTTCTTCTTCTTTTTATATTAACCCCACATTTTGAGTCGGGCTTTGCCTTAATCTTCCATACACAAGCCCGCACCGTGTGATCATCCCTTCCGTCAAAAGAGGGACGGAAGAAAAAAAATAGAACTGACCGGTACACGATCCTGCAATAAATAAAACATGAACGGGACGGTGGACATTGTCATTGAGATTAAGTGGTGTCACAGCGGGTCGTGCGAGCTCCGATGCTCTTTACTACGCAGTTAGGTCGGGACATGCAGCGTCCTTCGACCAATAGGAAATGAGAAGACCTGGTCACGTGTCGTGTTCGTCCTTATTTTTGTGCTGGGGGATCAGTAGGCAAATGTGTGTCATAACACGAATATCCATTTAGGGGAATTCATATTGCATTTGATCTCGGTGGTGCTAAAGAAATGGGAATGATCCTTCCTTAAGCTTGTGATGGTGAAGACGCCTAGTGAATCATGAGACGGTTTCTATTGTATCATCAACCGTTATTTGTCTTAAAATAAAACAAAGTACGTATGTTTTCCTTGATATAAAAGCACAATTCCATCGAGATTCTATGCAATAGTAGAATCATTAGAGGATGAGGAATTTCACAAAATACCATTAAACACCATTTTTATGACCCTTCCTCTACCCATTTTACAAATTGTCACATTTCAGTGACCTTCATCCCCCATCGGGATGTTAAATTTTTGAATATCCAATTAATCCAAATTTGTCCTTCTTCAAATGTTATAATAATATTTCCATTTGCACTACTAAGCATTTTTGTTGTTGTTATCGTATGTCACTTGGAAGCTTTAAGGAATTAAGGCAAAGGAATACTACTCCTGTGAAAGAGAGAGAAACAGGAGTTATACTTTTCCCTCGTCCATTTCCACTCCCACAAATTAACCATGTGCCCTAAGGGGGGAAGTCCAAAATGACCTGGACCCATGGTCAATCAATGACTACATAACCTACCATATGACTTTCGAGCCCACATATTTATGTAGTACACACAGTTGTAAATATTTATCTTTGTTAATTCGAAACCAGAACAGTAGAAGGAGAATAAATTCTTAGGGGAATTTCATCCAGGATTTTTCTTGTCCATAAGAATTTAAAAGTAACTGAAAAGAATATATGTTAGGCATAAATAAGAGCGTCGGTATTATCCGTTATAAAAGGGCAGACTACCAGGAGATTTCAGAAAAGAAAAACTATATAATTCATTGTTATAACTAAAATTTAATATACAAATTTTTTTTAAATGACTTATAAAAAGTTGATTATGACCAAAACAAGTGTGTCTTCCACGTCCCCTATGGGATCGAGGCCTGTGAACAAGAGCAATCGGACGATAGGATATAAATTTTAATGCAAAAGGTAGTTGAAGCCAAAAGATAAAAGATTTTCGTTTACGATAATATAAGCAAATTTGTGGACAGAATTTGTTCAATTTCAGGTTAAGATTTATATCAATTTTTATGTTTAGTTTATATTAATTACCTAGTGGCTTTAAATTCAGAATTACTTTAACAACATTTACAAATTTACTATGAATTCAACACTTTAAGAACTAAAAAGTATGTTAAATGTGGAATTTGTCTGAAAAAATTAGTATGTATGTGTAAGCTACAATAGGGACCCATTCATAAATCTTGTACTCGTTTATTCTGCTATGTAATTGGATATGTGTCTGTTTGGCAGTAAATAAAATAAAATAAAATATACAATCACAATGGAATTTAAGGTACTAATAATTGTATCAAAACAGTGTCTCAATTTATTTTTAGGAGATGTCTACTACGAAAACAGGCCATAAAGATTTCAGAATACACACAACTAAGTCAAAGTAACGAATTAAACCCCACAATGTGGATATTTTCTTCATTTTTAATATTCCACGCCATCAAATTGACATAGAAACAAATGTAAATAATTTTATGCGAAATAAAAGAAGTTAAGAACTAAATCCAGGTCAGAAGAATTCAAAACATAAATATATTATATTTTAGCATAAATCGCACGAAATCTTTTCTGTAAAAAGAACACCAGTGAAACGTGAGAAAAGGTACTTGGAACCCGAAACAAAAACATCTCGAAATATAAGTATACACACACACCTTGCAAATCCCCAACTCAACTTCATTTAAATCGAACGCCCGACTGAACATAATTCATTAATCATTCTCTTCAGAGAAAATTCTTTCACAGTATAATACCTAAGATTACAAGTATACGAAACGGGGAATTTCGACAGACCTACATCTCCAATTTCAGCTGGAAAAAAAAACTGGTGACAACCATTAGGAGGAAAAGCGAGCGTTTGTCGTTGTTCGACTTTTCCATCCACAAAAGCCGTTTTAATCTCCCCGCGAATAATTGCTCTCTTCCCTTTAAAGGCCTACTTTAATGCGACTTTAATGAGACTGGCGCGTGTTTGCTGAATTTTGCATAAACCCGAATGGAATTTGGCGAGGAATTCAATTACGAAATGGATGGCGGAGTGTGATATGCTGGGGGCGGACAATCACCTGCGGATGGGACGTTTAAGACTTTCGAAATGGAAGCTGCGTGATGCGGGATCGTTACCAAGAAATGTGATTGTAGTGTTCAAACCGCATTGCTCAAAATTGGTCAAAATTTGTTAAATAAGAAAATTAAGGCGGAGCGAAAAATACAAAATCCTCGGCTTAAGGTTAATATTTAATGCTAACGATTGGCTTAAAACTTGTGTTTCCCTTTTTCAACTATTAATTAGAAGTTTGTATTCCAGGTTCACATTAGTTACACTCGACAGAAACGTTTCTTGAACCCAGTACGTCACAAATGCAGAAGGAGAAATCGGTAAACACGAAGCCTGTTGGGTTGTTAGAAGGGGTTTCGTTACGCAAATCGTGATTGAAAAGCACTATATACACTTAAGTTTAACAAAATAATCATATTTTTAAATTGACGTTCTTCATTTCACTCAAAATTCAGACACCGCGATAGGAACTACTTTGTTTGGTAGTGACGTCGTAGGGTCAACTCAAGTTGCTGTCTAGTATAGTGGTGAATACGGCCATAAGACAGTGATTCAAAATTTAGGGTACGTGGATAATTTTCAGGTGGTCCGCGTGCGAAATACTTCTTTTTGGGTAAAAGAATACGTAATATTTTTGAAACTTACGTAGTAAAGGATGTGTGGGAGAAACGTAAAAATAATCTCGTAAAATAATCTTAACATAAAACAAATTTTAACAAATACTTTTACTAAACAAACTCCTTTAGCCAGCCAAGTCCCCCCTTTTCTTTTTCTTTTTTTCATCTTGCTTTTGTATATGTGTATATAAATATATTTTTTTTCTTTTGTTTTGTTATAAGTTAAAAACTCATAAACCTGGAAATCTGTGAACTCATGGACGAGCTGTGGCTCCTTTGGGATGTATTTACAATTGTCTTTTTTCTTTTTTTCTTTTTTAATTATGTGTAAACTATTGTGATTCTTCTTTAAATTTTGTAATTTGTAATTGTAATCTAATAGGGTAGATGGAGCTAAAAAGTCGAACATTCGAGGTTTTTTCAAAATTTCCAACTGACGGGAATTAATAACTTAATAATTTTATGTGTCGCCCACTATCATTTGAATATTTTACTGAAACTACCCTAAGAGAAATCGTAAACTATTGGAAATAATTTCTGCGACAACGTGGGGCAAAAGTTTAAAACACAAGAAACAATCTCTTAAAAAAATCTAAGAAATAATTATTTAAATATTTTGCAATGAATGAGGTGAGAGATATAGTAGTATATTCAGAAAAAAATTTCCTGAATCAGTCAAAAGTGTAAAAAATAAATAAAAATTTGAACGCATAGTAAAGTATAGGCAGCGAAAAAAAAATTGATTTACATCTAATTTTACTTATATTATTATAGAAACTGCATGAAACAAAAAAAAAATTCTAAATAGATAAATATAATAGCATTTCCTTTCCAATATATAAAACAAAGATATGAAAAAAAATTAAAGAACTTCAAAACATAGAAAATCCTCCATTTCCCTATTAATTTGAAGAATATCTCTCTACTGTCTAATTTAAACAAGAGCACAACTAAACTTATTAGGTGAAGTAATTACTGATTGAAGTGCGTATTACTACTACGTAAATCAATTTATGGCAATTTTAACAATACCCAATGCACCATTCCATCGATCCCTCGCACATCTTAGGGAATAATTTAACCCAGAATAAAATCAACTGATCAACACTCGTTAGCAGTAGCAGAGCACCGGCATTTTTATTAGTGAAACAGTCGCTAATTGAATACATTGTTAACATTAACGCGAACACCCCGAGTGTTCCCAATAAAGCTATAAATAGAAACACAGAAATAATGAAAGGACAAGCAAACACACTCGAGTACACACAGTATACGGAGCTGGGGTGAGTTTACATGGGTGGTTATAAACGCCGCGCGATCGTAGCGAAGTGTGTATACAAAATTTCTATAGTAGCGCTTAGAAGCGAAACATTTGGGTCTAACCATATGCATGCATCAAAAGAAAGAAGATGTTATAGTGATTTTAAAAGTTATGGAATCCCCGCTGGAGCAGTGGTAAGATGCTTGCGGTAGTTCCTGGGTTTTATCCCCAGGAATTATTTATTAAAATTTAAAAAAAAACAGCAAAAATTAAGTCCACAAGCATGCACATAGTATCAAAATGTTTCATAAATAAGCTCTTGTCAAAATTTCCTATTTATTTTGACTTAGATACAACGTCAGTGGTTTCCACAACCCGAAGAAGTCTACAGACTCAGACTCAAATATCATAATTTATGGACCGCCCCTTACCTTACCCACCTTTACCAAACTTGCCACTTAAAAGCCTTTACCATGAAAACAATCAAAAGTGATTAACTCATCAACCATATATAAGAGTTAATTTTTTAAAATTGATGGTTTCGTAATGTAGCTAAAAATACTGTATAGTAATTATATCACCCCTGTTTAGGAAGTGGCAGTTTCTGCAAGTATTTAAATTTTTATTTTTCAACCCTACAAATTTAGCAGTTCAGTTTGGGCAGTTTTAAATTGATCACACTGCCAGCTTAGAGGATAAGACCCTTAGTCACTTTAGGGCGAATCATTTGAAAGTGGTAGAACGATGCCAAAGAGCACTTCAAAATGTATCAAAGCCAAGCTGAAAAGTGATAGGTTGGTTTTTTAAATTTTCTTTGCGCGAAACGATCGGATATTGCTAAATTTGACGTAATCTCGAACAGAGTAGTTTAGCCAGAAGTTACTTAGTGTCTTTCTCCTGTAAGCCAACGATATATGGTCACGAATATATTGTTAACAATAAGTCAAGTCTGTTATACCTATAAACCCTACTGTCTCTAGTCATCAGAACGAATGAGATTGTATTTTACCTTATTTCGTTCAACGCACGGTGCTTTGAAAATATATCTTGTAGGCACATTTTTTGGTTCTTGTTCTTCTGCACCTTTTACGGAACCAGCAAAGGATCTAATGATCGCTTATGATGCGAGGATCACGCGCTGGGAACCAGTGCTACGGAGCAGCACCAACACCAAGAACCAAAATGGAACTTCGTTCACTCACATCGTTGAAAAATTTTCTACGCTTTATAGCAATCGCGTCGCGCTTACCTTGCCATATAAGCCAACCCTTAGAGCGCCAGTTGTTAAATTCCGTCCCTTTTAAGGGAGGAGCGAAAAGTTTTCGTAATTACCCGATTGCAGCAATAAGATCGCGTCCCATAATGACATCATAAACACGTCCCTATCCGACAGCGAAATAAAACATAAACCGATTTCTGCAATTCGGTGCTAAGAAAGGTGGCGTGAGACCTGGAAAAATAAGCCCGTGTCGTAACGGGGGATTCGGTTGTTCACGCCATTGGGTCCGAAAAGGCATCTGCTGTGTTTATAATGAGACGATTTCCAGGAATTTGCCTTATATCATAGATGCTTCGGTGTAACAGCGTAAATGAGATCTGTTATTGGTCTTTTATGTAGCAGATTTGGAGAGTTTCGAAGGCTGTTATGAGTTTTGCGCGGGTAATGGCGTGTAAGAACTGCAAATCATGTTTGGTGCGTATCCGCTTTGCATTAGGATCGTAACGAGCGGAGTGAAGTGAAATTTTCGTATTATTTCCTGTGGTAATATGGAGCAGAGAAAGTATCCAGTTTTTTAAACCCTCTTTGAAATTCTTACTGGAAAATATATCAGTTACCTGAGTAGACTGAAGAGGCTCCGTAAACTACAGAAAATTTATAGATTTCAAACGTTTGATATACTGTTCGGTTTACTTGACTTGATGGCAACCTTTTATGAAATATCATTTGGAAGAAAATATATTCAAGTAGAAGCTTTAAATAATTTAAAATGTAAAAATAAACCTTTTAAATTAGATTTTAATTCATTTTTATTTAGTTGTTTTCTTGCTGCATCATTAATATTATTTTGAATAGGTAGCTATTTATTTTTAGTTAAAGCTACTAAAAGAGGGTTTTATTCAGCCTTAAAAAAATTAAAATTGGGTTTATTGGGAGTAAATTAAATTTATCTCGTTAGAAATAATGATTCAGTTCATACATAAAACTTGAAACAACTCATTAAGAAATTTACATTCGCATAAGTTTTGTGCAAGAATCATCAGTTGAATTTTATTTCAATATCTGTGCATGCCTAAAGTTGTAATGATTATTAATTTTAAATTTTTACAACTACCCAGCATTCATGTAAACAACATTATCATCTTGTTTATATGAATTTCATCTTTTCTCATCTTGTTTATACTTATTATTCATCTTAGAATAGCCTTTAATTTTATTTTACTTTACTACACATTTGAAAATACTTCGAATTGTTAAGCATATGTTAGAATAACTCAAGTTGGGCTATATAAATGGATTTTTTCTTAATATGAAGACGACTTAAGTACTTTTAAACCTGTGTCAGCTAAATGATAAAAATAAAACTATTATTAAGTTCACTTTTCATAACTACTTTTCTTTAAAAATTAATAGCAAACCAAAATGGAATAAATTTACCGGAATTTTAAATTCTCTACACAATTAAAGATCTTAAGAGTAATAAAAAAGCATACATTTTTAAATTAAAACGGAATGTCTTTTTACATCTTCATCATAAAAGAAATATTTCCATTTGGATTTCAAGGACTTTGCTATGAATATTTTATTTTCAACTTCCACACTTGAAAACAGATAAATATTTTCGATGAATTCTTTTGGCAATATTTAATAATGGAATTTCTCAGACTTAAATTAAAATTTCCTTGAATATCAAATTCCCATACACACAACGTGAAAGGTAGGCCATTATTAATAGATTATCCCTAGGAGGGGAAACATCGTTACCTATGAAAATACCAAAATTGGGTATTAAACTGTAATGAAGACGTCTTTAAGTATTTGGGTTTAAAAGAAACTTTTAAAACTTACAACTTAACACTCGTTGGCCTTCAGGCGCATGGCCGCTTTTTCTAGGCATTTCTCTATTTGTTCCTTTTTTTTTTCTCCCTCTCTCTCAGACCTATCAACTACACAGAAATATAATTTATTTTAAAAGAATTTCTGCCAATATTTAAGGGTGTACAGAAATTTATTTCGGTAGATACCCAAATATCAGCTTAACAAATTAAGGCATTATCAGCCCCCCCCAGCTAGATATTTGCATATAGTGAACCCGAAATGGGTATGTTTAATTAATTTCTAAAGTTAACAGATTTCTAGGTTGACCTTTGGTCAGGTTAATGGTGAATATGTAAAGTCCATTTGGCAAATACATGAAAAAACGAAACCCCACTTTAAAACCTCGTAATCTCAGTTTGCTTCAAACTTGGAAGTCTACAGTGGCGGATTAATGCAATTTTGTGGGAGGGGGCGGTTAAATAGAATAATTCAATTTACAGTAGGTCCTCCCTGGGATATAAATTTTTTCAAAATATTATCTTTAAAACTAGTACTGTTAAGTGTTTTGAGACTTAAAACTGATATAAAATAAGTTTAGTAATAGTGGAGAAGGGGTACATTAATTTTTAAAAATTTGAACGTAAAAAATTAGTGGGCAGTATAGAAATCAAAGTAAAAAGGGGGTCTGGGGGTCCTCCCCCAGAAAATTTTTGGAAATTTGTCCCTTAATAACAGCATTTTAACTCGTTTTTATCCACTTAGTCCGACTTTCAAAAGGGAGACCGGGGACCGGGCCCCTTTATATACGCCTCTGGCCCATGCCATGGTACTGGGGATTTCACCCTAAATTTTTTAAGGTTTAACAAGCAAAAAAGTGTTTTTCAGACACTTTTGAGGGGTATAGACGTTTTTCTGTTGAGTGTCTAATCAGAATCATAACAGCCAAATTAGGGTCTTAAAAGTTTTAGGTCAGGCCTAATGGAGGGTGCGGACCAGGGCCCCCCCCTTGGATACGCTCCTGAATAAGAATTTGGTAAATTTTTTGAATTTTAGCATGTCAAAAAGTGTTCTGAAACTGCTTTTAGGGGAATTTTCTCGGGGGGATTTTAGGGGAAAGGGGGGGCGGTCGCCCCCTCCGCCCCCCCCCCCTTTAATCCGCCCCTGAAAGTCTGTTATATAACAGACGGACATTGTTATTATTATACGGACTCCTGCACCAATACGGATCCTGGTGTTTTTCGAAAGCTGTACTCAAACCACTTTTACAACCGTCCTAAATCGACACCCGCACTACGGCGGCAGATGTCGTCGAAACTCGAAAGGTAGTGGTAATTAGCGACCGGTAAATTGCCGGGATAATCGGGAATCGGCTCGGAAACAAAATTAGAGCTGCGATGGCCATGACAGCCCCGATTAATTGGTTTAACAAGTCTCGGGACCCGGCGCGACCTTGTTGGATGGCAATAGGGAACCGTGTTGCTGGTATTATATGGTAATGCACGCCTTGTTGTGCGACGCCGAAGGCGCCGATGTTCGCAGTGTACCGTTGAGATTTAAGTTGTATCCGAGCAGATTGGAAAGGAGAACGTCTTTGGAGGATACTACCCATAGGTCCAATTAGGAAGAATATAAGTGTCTCTAAAGTATAACTAGAATTTACGGGTAAAATTATCTCAACCCGTAATTGCATAAGAATATAAGTATTTTGTTAAATTTCAATGGTTATACCTAAACTTTGTTCAATATATAAATCTTATAAGTTTCTTGTGCAATCCAAGACTACTATACAATGAATTTGTAATACGAACTAGCTCTAGTCTGCTTCTATATTAATGGGAGAATTCAATGGTACTACTTATTCTTTAATGGTAAATGTGGTTGTGAGCTTTGTTGAACTTTTCCTAACTGTGAGTCGTACGAAATTGGGAAGGTCATCAGCTGATGAACATCAAACTGATTAGGGATTTAACATTTTTTGATAATCATGTATTTTTGGAATCTCCAATTGTCCAATACGTATAACATTGATTTGAAAAAGTCTTTATTTTACACAGATGAAAATCTAGTTACAGATTTCACTCTTTAATTTTAATTAATAACTCTTTTAAAATTATATTATAAATGTGAGAATATCCATCAATTTTGAAGATATTGACACACATTTATTAAATTAACTATCAATTTTATGGATGCAATACAAAAACTATTCTCTCCTTATAACCCTCGAATGAATATTCCTTAGGTAGAGAAACCTTACATTTTATTTCATTTTAAATTTTACTATGATATAAAATACAAAAAAAAATATTTCTTTTACAAAGGAAAAAAAATTTCATTCTGCCTCTGGCAGTATCCATGGTATTTAAAAATAAACGATGCAAAGTATCTCGGTAATTTAGATAAGCAGAAAAAAAATGACCCTATAATCAAGACGCTCACATTTCTCCCCAAAATGCCCTCCTTGGGCCCAGTGTAATGGGGAGGAGAATATACTTTACCTATTCAATTAGTTCATGGTCATTACCTCCCCACAAGATGACCAGGAAAGAAGTTAACGATTAGGAGTAATTGAACGGAGTAATTGATGGTGACTTGAGTAATTAACTGTAACTGATGTCCAGGTACGTGAATAATCGAATTCAAGTGATTAAAAGAACTGACTCAGGAATCTGAAATGGACCCAGAAGGGATTTTTTTCTTTTTGGCTAGAGATTCATTTGGTGGTGAAATTAAGAACAATTTAACAAAGCGTGTAATCAAAACCGAGGTATATTTAGAATTTAGTGGGAGTTAATTAGATTAAACTGTAATTAGCATAAAAACATGTTAAGTGTTTGGAAGAAATGTATGAAAAATATTTACCTCTTTTTTCTTTACGAAATTTTTTGAAACAGTTTATGAGGAATTTTTTTATAGTATACCTTCACTACTTTAGTGAACTGAATGCTTCAAACATGTCTAAATCAACAGTTCTTTAAGAGCTGGCTAAATGGTCAGACTTCCAAAAGATGTTTACTTAGTCACATCGATGTTAAGCAAAATGTGCCTAGAAATGTGCTACCTTTCCAAACCATTCAAAAAATTTCATTATGGTTAAAAAGTTTCATGTAATAAATTAACTTCTGCTATCAATAACCCCATTCAGAAAATTGGTATATGGTCCCTAAAACATAAAAATAAAATATTTTTTACGCCTAAAATGACGAAAACAACAATTACCTCAAGGAGTTATGTTTTTTTGTATCTATGTTATACCTTAAAATAGTGTTTTTAAATTACAAGTTTCAAAGAAATGATAAGAAACAATCATGCTTCTAAATTTGTTCGATAAAAACATTCTTAAAGTGCTACAATGCAACTCATATTTATTAAATTTTAGAAGAAATCTTCATTTAAACTTTGATAAAGGAAATTTCACACTGTTAAAGAAACATCAAGTTTGCATTATGCATGATGATTAATTAAGAAATATTTTATATAAAAATAGCTCAAAATCAAATAAGTTTCACGTGAAATACGTTTTCTTAGCACTGCTCTTTTTAAAGTGAGTTTTTTATTTCCTAAGCCGTAGTAAGGCACGTAATAATATACAACACATCATAAATATTGTTACAATTTTTTATTTCCATTTGTCTAATGGCGAAGGGAAAAGAGTATGTTTTATTTCTGTTCTAGCAATGAATGAATATTTTTGTTATCCAAATATTGTTATTTAAATTATTATCTGAGGAAATATTTATTCAGTTTAATCTCTTTGTTTTCGTTTTATTTAAAGTGAAATCTTTCAATTCGCTTAAAACACGATGAATACAGAAGAGAGTATTTTAAATTTTTCTTCTAAAAACTAAGTTTCTAAAAACAAAGTGAAAATTTTCTCAAAACAAAATAAAAACAATAATTTAAATTTTTACAATCCTTTTATTATGCCTCTTACAGGATATTTGACTGAGGAAGATTTCAATCAGCATTCTCAAAAACGGAAAAGTAGGGTTTTTTTTTAAATATTTACAGTTTGTTCCAAAAAAAAAAGCCCGAAGTTAATCGTAGGGACAATCGTCAATCGGACAATCGTCTATCCGAAAATTCAAGAACTACATTTTTTCAAGCTTTTGCATATACAAAAATTTACGAGTCTCCTAAGTAAGATGCAGCAGACTAGGTATTTTTTTATCTCTTTTCGTTTATTTGTTAAAGATTTTCAAAGTTGGTGCTTTTTTTGGAACACCCTGTATGACCCAGAAAAGAAAATCAATCACGAAAATATTTACCGATTCTGAGAAATATATGTTATAAGGTATACAACACTCGTCAAAACTTTAGGTAAAAGCATAACAGAGCATAAATTTCCTGGAATCGACGCAAAAATAGCCCACCCGAGATATCAATTTCTATCTCTTAGTATTAATAACAACTCCTTTTACAACAGTTTACTTTCTAGATCTTCATCGTGTTGTTCCATTTCTCCGTATTTCACAACAAATAGAGAAATGTTTTCGGACTGACTGTTCTATTATTCTTTCTCTCAGCCCATGGCTCAGTGAAATATCTTGTTTATCTTGAAAGCCGAGATGGGGTTCTCTTTTAAACTCCACTTACATAAACTGAAAGTTTAAAACTCACGACATTTGAGCGCTTTATTTCTACTTTTTTTACATCCCCCCCCTTAGAAGCAAATCTTCAGAGCCTCCGAGAATTTCTTTCGGCTCCTCACTACTATTTAGTATTCCATTCCGATAGTCACAATAAAGCCACTTGTTCTGGACACACGGTTTTAAAGAAAAGACTGATACCCAGCTAGAAAAAAAAATAGAAATATCCAGCTTGCCATTTTACGTAACTTTCTCCATATAAATTCCCCAGGGACATCAAAATAAACACATATTCTCGCCGACGAGGAGGAGAAAGTACATAGAGGGGCAGAAGACACTTCAGAATTTTTCGGGAAACCTGCGAAAAAATGACGCATGCCGGCGACGAAAAGAAAAAACTCACGGTTCCTCCTCTATGTATAAATCAGTGCACGTAACATGGCAATAGCAGCCTCGGGAGTAGTAGGAGGAAAAAATCGTCACTTTTTTTTTTTTGTACTCGCCAGTTTTATTTTTTTTTTTTTTTTTGAAGAGAAAAAAAAAACAACATATCTGTTCTACGAAATGCGTGAAGTATTTTCTGATACCTTACGACAAAGATAAGTTTCGTGACCGGACTAGTGGGTGATGGGGAGAGGACATGTGCGACACTTCGTGAGGTCCGTTGTTGTTTTTTTTATTTTTCTTATCTGAATCTAGGCGGGGCTCTTCTTTTAAAGTGGATGAGGAAGAGTTGGATAATGCATATTTAAAGACAGTGTGATCACGTCTCAATAAGTTTACTCCAGTAGATTTTGTAGAATAGTTTAATGTAATTTTTTTAAGGAAAGTACAGGTTACTCAAAGATATTAAAAACTCTGTAAATGAATATTTAATGTGCACTTTGGCAAAGTAGGCGGGTAAGCAAAATGTCTCTCTATGTACACTGCCAAACCGAAAGATTTATGTTGACATTTACACACATCATAAATATACCAAAATATCTCCCAATAATGTGCCTCTCCTTTGGAAGAAAATTTACAACTTCTGACAACATTTATCATTACAATTAGATTAATTTCCTTTAGAATTCCAAATAACGTTATTATTGCAAAATTAATTTGAAAAATTTTAAAACAAGTTTGTAAAATACCAACTTTTGTTCCATTAATATAACTTCAAAAATAAAAACACAATTTAATATTATATTTACCACGAACATATTTATTTCTCAAGTCATTGCAACTATTCTGTCGAAGTTGTTTCTTATTCAAAACTACCATAAATATTCAAAATTATTCCAGATACATTCATTTTTAAACACATCAATTGCCCTAAAGAAACCAAAATCCCTTGAAAATTAGAGTATTTAATCAGCTAGCATTTAAAAAAAATATGTGATCTTTTATAAGTAACTAAAGTAGAACCACATGTTAAATAATGCAGTCGTACCCCGAAAGAAATATGTAACGCTGTTTACTTACTTACCGTTTAAAAAAAAATTATTTTCACAAAACTTTGAAGAAACTGAAACCCAAGAAGTAGGTACTAGATTTTTTTTTTTGTATTTTAATAAGTAATTTATAATTTTTACTTGTAGTAACTCATGGTTATTGATTTGACTTCAACCTAAACGTGAATGAATATTTTTATCTAGAGGTTAGAGATTCTAAACCTCTAACTGCAGGCGAAACTAGTTTAATTTATTTTAAAATTCTTCTTGAAACTACACGGCTCATCGCTCTATTTCCTCCTCCTTATTTCCATTGGTTGAAACGTTTTTATTTCAAAGCCCTCTCTCTCTCTCTGCATAAGCGCATTCAAAGTGCCAGCTGAACTCCCCATAAAAGCGCTCATGCTAAATTCAAAACTCGAGAATTTACGCAAAGCGCCTATATGCCGAAGCGGCGTTCAGTATAAAAGTGAAGCCTGACATATCCGTGACGTCTCAATACCCGGACTTTTCTGATACGCGACATCTGTTTACTAAAGTTTTCCGAAATGTCTTTTTCAGGAACCTTCTTTGCATACTCAGCAAACAAGAAAAATGTAGCGAACAGCGTTTTCGGCGACAAAAGGCCACTTTGCGCGGACATTTCTCAACACCAGCAAGTGTCTGTCGGGGAAGGAATCTAGTGCACGCAGGATTATTTTTGTAACCGATGTGAAAATGTAACATGCGCGGTTGGTTTTGCTGTTTAAATTATTGTTTTTTAATTTTTATATGTTCCTATTTTTAAAATTTATCCCATTTGCAGCTTCTGGGACAGTGAAGTCTGCCATTTTGTATAGAATTGTTTACAAGTATACTTCAAAACCATACTATACTTAATGTCATGGAATATATATTCATGGATATTAAGAAAATACATTATTGCTTTATAAATATTTTTTTTATTTTATTTTTCACATTTAAAAAATACTCCATTTGCTGTTTTGGAATATTTAGGTCGGCGGGCATTGTTCCTTATTTGTAGAAATGTTTATAAATATCCTTCGGAACCCTAATGTAACCAATGTAAGGTTTTCTGAACCTTTTGTAAGACAGTCGTGACTTAACCGAATAACTCATATAAGTTTTTTTAAGATGGTTATTGACAACATGTAACCTTGTGACAAGATAAAAAAAAACCTGCTCTAGTGGTTACCTTACAGAAAAACCTTTTGACCGCCTATCTAGTTCTAACTACCTGTTTGCTTTTTTTCAATAAATTATGATGCTAAATTTGTGTTACAGTATTTATTTAATATCCATGTGAAAAAATTGTAATATAAAATACGTTTACATCAACGACATGGATTAATACATTATTTAATAATCATCTTGAAGCCTAAGTATAATTAACTGTAACTGTTTCTATATTTGAAAATTTCCTTGAAAATTTTACATTAATTCGATGGGCAATAGTCCAATAGAGTAATTGATATAATAATCAATTACTCAGTGACATTAGTTATTGTAAACTTTCCAAATATTTATTATGCACTTAAATACTTTCTAAGAAGCTTTTTGGAAAAATAACCTCGTTTCTCTTCTTGGAATTGTGCGACAAAATCTGTTGAAAGAAAGTCAGTCCTGCAAAGGTTCCTCTATATAAAAAGGTATTCCATTCCTTTGCTTATTCTTTCTATATTTTCTACTTTAGCTCAACCGCTTTTCAGAGAATAAAGTTTCTGGTCAGTTTGAAATCAAAGCAGAAAAAATACTTTCATTTTCTTAGGATTTTTCCCTCGCCTATTTGTTAGAGGATTTTTTTTTAAAGGTAGGCTCAATTTATTTTTATAACCATCGTTTTCTTTTTTCAGCAAATTTCCAAAACCGTTTCAGCAAATCAGTTCTCACGAGAATATCCAGATAATGGATTGAAAAAAAAATTGCGAAAATTGGTATAGAATATGATATATTGCTAGGGTTTCTGGATAGTTTAAATCTGTAAGATGCATAATGGAATGTTATAGGGTTTCTTAAATTTTGCACAATTGCATGAGAATAGTCAGCAGTGTTCACTTAGAACCTAAGATTAACTATTGTAAATTAACTAAGAGGGTTTAATTCCTTTAGCATTAATTAGTATTTTTTTAAAGTTAAATTAATAAATAGCCGATGATGGTTTAGAACACATCAACTAGTACTATGAAGAATCAAACAATTAAACTTTGTACTTCGTTTAATTTATTCAAAGTACGTTTTACTTGCAGGTGCTATAAATGAGGTGAAAATATAGTTAACATACTATAATTCTAAAACACTATTGTGAGTATGTTATTTGTTATTATTTTTTCATCAATTCAATGAACAGAAAATTGTAGTTCCCATTAAAACTCATACACACATCTGTTTTGTTTTATAAATTGGTTTAATATGGTTTTTGTATTCATATTATAAATATCCTTTGAATTGAAGTGATAAATATTAAATAATGATGAATACATTTTTATATTTGAAAAGAGCGATTCCTTTTTATAATTAGTTGCAATTAGTTATATCGTTGTGTGAAATAAATAGCTGTTGAAAAATGTTACATAGCAGAAAAAATACCCATTTTTATAAGTTGAGAAGTTATTCACAAAAAAAAACACACAAACAAAAGCATTACATCCTTAGCATTACCGTAGCATACTGTTTCCATCGATTTTAACTTTATGTTCGTTATGTATGTATTTCCTACACACATATTGGTTTCAATAGGCATACTTTAAAATGAATGAGTGATGAAACCTCATTTCTGTGTAGTCGGATAACACGAAATTTTTCACTGGTAAAACCTGAAATAAATACATTTTTAAATACCAAAAAAATGTATAATTAAGCTAAGTAAACACTTAATCTCCATCAATGATTAAATTTGTTAAAATATTGTAAACAAAAACACACAGATAATTTTCTTCCAAATATCGTATAACCTTGTTTCTCGAAGAAATCAAACACGCTTGTGGTTTCTTTAGGATGAGAAATTTTCCAGGTACTAAAAAGTAATAAGTTTTAGAGATAATGAAGCTCAAGAATGTTGAAAATATTCCCGAACACAAAACACCTAGACATAATAAATTACCCTCAGACATTTCTTTCAGTAGCCTTAACATTTTTGGAACTGAGAAAATGAGAAGAAATATGAGCGAAACCGTGTTTAACACCAGAAATTTTGTTCTTCTACGATGACAATAGCTTGCATTATGCTTTTTTTTAATAATTCTGCTTTAAAAGTCTTGTGATTTTAGTCTAATAATAAATCTTTGGGAAATATTTACAGCGAGGTTTATTTTTGTTTTAGAAGGATAAAGTTTCAGTTTAGTTACTTTATTATAAATTATGTATATTAGTAATTCAATAATATATTAAGTATTGCTAAATTTGGAATTACGAGTATTAAAGGAACACTCCTATTTCAGTAGCAAATGTTATGGATTTTCCTGACTGCACCACTACAGTCATTTTAAAACTATTTTACTTTGCTATAATAGTTTTTTATTTCTTATTTACACCTGATTAAAAATATTTAATGGAACTTCAAATGTAAGTATACAATTACTAAATCCAGTATGTTAAAGCCTAAGATTTTTGATTTATTTGGATTATTACTCCATATCCAAAAGAAATATTTCGAAATAAAAAAAGATAAAACACTGATAACTTAAAAATAATAAGATGGCCCTTATTGTAATTGAATATATAACGGTTTAATATTCTTAACATATATCTACAATATTAAAAATCTAAATTTATTTTAATCGGGGAACAAATTAAAACTTCATATTAAATGTCAAAGGATTATAATCAAGGTATTCGACCACTAAATAAATTGTCCCTAGTTATTAATTAAGTAATGAAGAAACAAATGATAAATTTCTTCATCAAGAGTTATAATTATGATTTAGTTATAACATACTCACGAAAAAAGACCAGGTCCTCGAAAAATACACATTTCCCTATGTTCCACCATATAAATATCTCTTATATCTTATATTTCATTAACAAAACAAACATTAAAATCTGATTACTTTATGTGCTCATAAATAACTAAATTATGTTTACCGTTTCTGGGCAAGTACAGTTCCTCCCTAGAATTACGAGGCCTTCTGGTAATTTTATCTTACATGTTCTCTTTATGAGGTAGAAAACAAGCACAACATCTATTCTAATGAACTTAATTAAGACCCAAATTAATGCATATTAGACGAATTTTTAATTGAGCTCGCTGTGGATAACATTTTAATTAGTCCTGTCAAAAAGATGTAATTTCTGTGCTTCTGGAATTACTAATTGCTGCCGTAGAATGTTTCGTGGGCTGTGTTTGTTTTTGCATTAACCGCTGTTGAAAGTCATATTTGATTACACCTTCTAAAATAACATAGGAATAACATGGAAGGTATTCTTTTTAATGGGCTTGAGATGCTTTCATTTTAGATCGGAATCTGACACAATACTTACAGCTGCAGGCAGGGTTTGAAATTTGTAACCAAAAATTGAAATCCGATTAAAATTTCTATTTGCTCTTTTTAAAAATATGATGGCGTTTCTTTTCCAATCAAAATTGGATTATCTTAGCAGATCACAAAAGAAAAAGCTTGTTTTAATCATCGCTGTGCTCATAATTTTTTCAGATAGTCTCTGATAGTTATTTTCTGAATCATGAATTAAAACACATTTTCGTCTCGTGAAAGGTTGTCAGTTCACCAATGGAAAAAGAAATATCTACTATATTCCGACTACCACGTGGAACATTTTTACTTAGTTTAAACACAAAGGAGATTATGAGTCTCTGGTATTCTATTTTGTTCCTTTTTTTACCATAGAAAAATAATAAGAAAATGTAAAACATTTCTAAAAATTTTGAACTATCTCCATCATTTATTTTTAGTTACAAGCTGCATAAACAAGAATCAAGTAAGTACTACAGTTATTTCGTTTAAATTCAAAAGAATTTCAGACGATTAATAGGTCTATCAAATGCTGACATTTATTTTAACAAACGAAAGATTTTTTGTACTAAATAAATTATAACCATTTGCAAATATTTTATTATTATTGCAAAAATTAATGCAATAAGGAAAGTTGTTGTCAGTATTTATATAAGAAACTTCAAACTTCCTTCGATGTTATTAGAGTTTGTTGGTTTGAGAAAGAACCAACATATCACTTGCCTTCTCTGAACAAACAATTAGGAAGAATTTTATTGGATAACTTTGACGAAATAAGAATCAAACCATTTGAATAAATCACAACTCTATTTTTATATCTAACCCTTCCAACTTTTCCCCCTAGAAGATTCAATTAGCGAACTTTCTCTGATGCAAATGCTGACACATCTAGAGAGATATTTGTATCTAACTACTGTACTCGACAACACCGTTTCCTGACCCTATGACGTCACTAAGCGGAAGCAGAAACTGCAGAAACAGAAAGCCTGTTGGGTTGCTAGAAGGAGTTTCGGTACGCAAATCGTGATAAAAAGACTCTTATCTATACGTGGGTAGAACCACGGCTTACTTGATACTATACAGGCTAGCCGAGATACGTAAATCATTAAAAATCCAGATGGCAATAGCTGACAAACTGGTAAAGCAAATCCACAGAGTTGAAGGCGGGGCTTAATGGCTCAAAAATTCTACTCAGCCACTAATGGCCAACAATCAGAAGTTTACGTCATGAAAACACGACTTTATTTTTCCTTATTTGTCAATGTGTTATTGGTTGGTCGGTATACGTAGGACTTGTAGCGATCTAAGCGGGAAAAGTTGTCAAATGGTTTTCATTATTTAAAACTCGGCTAGCCTCTATATAGTATCTAGTAAGCCGTGGTTGAACAAAATAATCACACTTTTAAATTGACGTTCTTCATTTCACTGAAAATTCAGCCACCGAGCTGGGAACTACTTTGTTTGTTAGTGACGTCAGGAAAGGTTGCTGTTGACTATAAGTATTTATCTCTTATATGGTGTAATAACTGTATATATATCTGTGTATCTTAGAAAATAATACGATTATGTCTCTAGGTTTACTACAAACTGCGATCCCGATGTTTTCCTCAATGATGCCTCCTCAGCAAATGTGTGCAAACTGTATCAGTGATATTGTATGTGAACTCTGCATTAGACCCATTGCAGGTTTAGGTGTCGTAATGCACCTTCCCCTAATGAGTCAACAACACAGATTGATTTGAGTTTCACTGTTCTCTGGCCTGGTATGCCAAATTGGCAGCGTTAATGTGTGAGCAGGGGTTGTGTTTATAGGCGCAGAGAGCCTCAAATATTTGAGGGGGCCATTAATGTAGGGAGGTCTAGTTGATGAAGGAGTGAAACTTAATGGGCTGAATATGTATAGGAATATGCCAGTTGAAGAACATGTATGGACATTAGACATACAGCCACGAAAAAAACTTTGAACAGGTTTGCCGTGAGTAGACGAATCCAAAATAAAGGGGAGCTGTAAGAATTGAACTATACAATATTTGGTAAAAATAAGCTCTTATTATGTAAAGATTCAGTTTTGCTCATGATGATACGATATTCATCTGTTAATTATAAAAAAAATTAAAATTTATCTTAATTTAAACTTGGAAGTACTATTTACTCTGAAAAAGAAGAAAATAACTAAAGAAAGAAGAATAAGTAAACTAAATAAATAAGAAGAAAAAAGAAAATGAGGAAGAAGACGAAGCGGCTCTTTGGAGTGAGCAAAAGTCTCCACTCCATTTGACTTGACTTGACTATTTACTCACAAAGAACTTTTCTTCAACGTTGTTAACTGATATTTTAGGACTAGTGAAGATATCATGTTAAGGATAAATTATTTACTAATGTTTAATTTTATGATATAAAACTTAATATTTTAACCTTTTTATGGCAGTATTTGAATCATCTAAACTTCTAAATTGTTCTTGTTTAAACCAAAATCTTAACTGATCAGATCCGACATCTTAGATCTTAGATTATGAGACCAGATGAGACCATATGTACTACTAGATCAGATCTAAAAGATTGGATTGATGTATTAGATTAGATCAGATAGATAGATCAAAGAAACCTAAAACTCATAAGTCTGGCATAGAGATAAATGGAACAAAGCTAAATTATAACCATCAGATTTGGTCTTTTAGCGCAAAATGAATATTGTAATCACACCCAAAATGCAGCGTAATGCCCCGTTTCCATAACAACCAACACACCACTATGTGATATGAAAGGTTTTTCTATTGGTGGTTATACTATAAGTATTAGTAGTATTTTGTAATACAGAGTTTTACATCACGAAATCTAAAACGTAGATCTTAGAAATGTAAGTAATGGAAAAGACAGACTTGGCTTTACACCACAAATCAGATTTTTTAAAAAATTAATTACATTGTGATATTTTTTTAAATTCAGTGGTTATATATAATGATGTAAAATTATAATTTGTTTTAAAAACAAAAAAAATAATTCGTATCTTTAGGAATGTTGGTTGCACACTACACCTTCGTACAAATTTTGTTAGAGATATTAACTTAATTAACTAGATTTATTTTTTACTCCATTAGAAGACTAGAGTACTTATCTATTATAATTAGAGTGCTTAGGAGAATAATGTTTCAATTATTGGGGGAAAAACAAGAGATGTGTATGAAATCAAGAAAAGCTGCACTCTTTAGACGTAACTTACCTAACGGAACACGTTTGTTAAATCTAGAGAATTAAACATTATATAATAAAAACTCTACATGTATTTGATGCTTATAAATATACATATAATGTTGGTACAGGGTGTTTCACAAAGAGCCCCCGATTTTAAAAATTAATAACAAAAAAACGAAAAGAGATAAAAATACGCCATCTCCGGCATCCTACTTAAAAGACCAAAGAATTTTCGTACACAAATTTTTGAAAATTCGTAGTTCACAAATCAATTTATAGATGGAAGCACGACTTCTTTGATATTTAGGGAAAGCTATCCTCAAAGTCCCTATTTTCGTTCGCCATAGGGAAATCAAATTTTGGGAAAGAATCGATTCATGAATCGAATTAGAATCAAACAATTTGAAATCGAACCCTGTTTCCAGTTTGCAGAAACGGCTCTCAGCCAATTTTAAAGACTAGATCTCACTAATTTAGGAACATCAATTAATTAAGTTATAATCTAAGTTAAATTTTGTAGTAGTATTTCGTTATCTATCCCATAAAAAAGGACATTTTTAAAAGATAATAAGTGGATGGAGTACAAATTTACTAACATCTTAGATACAGGAATTTCGACATTTTAACTTCTAACAAAATCTTTGTAAAATGTAGAAGGTTTTTAAAATTGGTTGGCATTACAAACTACGGAGTGCTTCGAAGAGCTCAGAACGATTAGGTTTATTATCAGCGAATAAATATTATTGTACGATTGATTCATCTGATAGTTATTTAGCTAATCCTAATGTATTCTTTAGAGGAGAGGGTTTTCATAGTTTTGGAGTATCACAGATTAAACCACAGCCCTATTGCCACAAAGCGGAGTTTCCAAGTCCGATTCGGAGTTCAAAAAGGACCAGCGGAGAAGACAATTCGTGAACTGTTTAAAAAATTTCAACAGACGGGCAGCGTGACTGATGACTTAGTGGGAAATGTGGGTCCCAAACACTCTGTCGTAACATCTACTAATGCCACGACAATTGCTGCAGCTATCGAGAAGAACCCAAACAAATCTGTGCGCAAGCTTTCAGCTGAGTCCGGCATCAGCCCATCCAGCACGTATAGAATCCTTAGAAAAAAATTAAAGATGTTTCCATACAAAATTCAATGCCGGCAGGCTATACCTGTTAGAGCTGAACAACAACGAGAGGTATTTGCTAAAAAAATGCTCGAAATGATTGATGGTGCCAGTCTCGATGTCGGCCAAATTTGGTTCTCAGATGAAGCCCATTTTTATCTAGACGGGGTTGTCAACAGACAAAATTGGCGTTTTTGGGGAACTGAAAACCCTCATTTGTCTCAAGCGCAACCCCTCCACTCTCCAAAACTCACTGTTTGGGCTGCTATCTCGAGACAAGGAATTATCGGGCCCCTTTTCTTGCGAGAAACCATTACTACAGGCCGTTATATTGCACTCTTGAACCAATTTGTCGACTACCAACAAGCTTTGGACGATCATCCTGACACGGCATGGTTCATGCAAGATGGCGCACGCCCACACCGAACCCAAGACGTGTTTGACGTTTTGGAGGAATATTTTGATGACAGAGTAATTGCATTAGACTATTTGAAATTCAAAGGAAAAGGTTTCGACTGGCCCCCGTATTCTCCCGACCTTACCCCGTGTGACTACTTTCTGTGGGGCACACTTAAGGACCAAGTTTACGGCACTAATCCTTCAACAATCAACGAGCTGGAAAATGCAATTCAAAAAGCTTGTGTGTCGATTTCCCGTGACACACTCCACAAAGTCACCGAAAACTTCGTTCTTCGTTTGAGACATGTCTGTGCAGTAAAAGGGGCGCATTTTGAGTCAATTTTAATGTGATTGTTCTTTAAATTAATGTGTCACTTGTGTTTTAAATGCTTTCATCATCATTTTGAAATTATAAATTAAAGTTTGGAGTTCTTTCGTGAACCCTAGAATAAGAAATCAGTTTTTTAATAAACTCCTCCAGTACTAAAAAGTTTTAAGACAAATATTTTTTTACAAATATATCGATCGAAAAATTCATATTACAAATAAAAAGGGGGCTGGGAGGCTTAGTTGGTTTACGTGCTGCAAACCACGCTAGCAGTCTGCGCACTGTACCAGCCGTCGGTTCGATTCCAGCCTTTGCCCTGGGGGTATTTTCTCTCTCTCTCTGTGTCAGTAAAAATTCTGTTGTGTCTGTCTTTCTTGACGAAGCTTTGTAACCCTTTCAATCCTAAGGTGCCCGAAATAACCATTAGATACTATGGAACATATGGGGTGGCTAGGTCTTAAAGTGATAAGCGGATCCTTGGGGGACGGGATGGCCTGTTCGGTTTGCTCCTCTGCCTTTCACGCCAGCAGTCTGCGCACTGCCCCGTCGTGAGTTCGATTCTCACCTCGCCCCTGGGTGTATTTTCCCTCTTTGTGCCAGTAAAAATTCTGTTGTGTCTGTCTTACTTGACGAAGGTGTATAAGCGGATCCTTGAGATCAAGCACACATACCGGAAAATATATGTAACCAAAAAACCAAACCAACCAAGCGGATCCTTGAGATCAAGAACACAGACCGGAAAATATATGTTACCAATACCAATACAAATATAAAACCCCAAGACAAAGAAGGGTTTAAGTTCCATCTTCGACATTTTTAGGTCTGATCATTTATGACGAGCTCATTAAACAGTTTTAAAAAATCTGTAGGAAACACGAGCAAATTTAAAAATTTAGTAAAATAAATTTAAAGAAATATTCTGAACTACTAAGAAATTTCTGCAAGGATAAATTGATTATTGTATTTAAAACAATATATAAAAGATTTGCTTTACAAACTATTGCATCTTATTTAAATTAAACTCAATATGCATTTTCTTTGATTATTTAGGCCCGATCTCACCAACTTCTTGCTAATCTCCGCTTAGCTAACTGGTGCTTAAATATAACTGGAGCTTAAAAATTGCAGTCGTCTCACCAACGAAACATCCAGTTAACTTTTCGTCGATTAACTAAACTACCAGTTAAAAAGCTCATATCCACTATTTTGATCCATTTTACTGAAATTTCTACTCTTATTTGTCAATTATAACACAATCATTCATTAGAGCACACGGGCTTTCAATTATTTGTACACTTGAAACGATAATCTTTATTTTCTTTTAGAACTATTTCTTTCAAGGCGTACGAATACAGTGGTACGAAAAAGGTGTACTGTGTCATCCTTTTGGAGTAGAATCGCCGCCATCTTGGATGAAATATTAACCAATTATTAATACAAGTATTTAGATCGTAATAATGATAAATTTGCAGTCTAAACTTGTTCAAATTAGTTTTTACAAGATTCTTATAGAAGTTCATGCAGTAAAAAACTGTAATTCTGATTAAAATAAGTTTATTCAAAACATAAACTGAATCAGGTTGTATTTCACAGACCAGCTTATAGATGGCAGCACGACTGTTTTTGCGACTAACTGGAACTTTTGGACACTAAGCGGCAGATAAAGTACCGATTAGTTTAACGGGAACTTTAAGCGGTGCTTAAGGCTAACTGGCAATGGTGAGAAGGAAAGTTCCAGTTAAACATGACTTAACCGGCGCTTACCTCTAACTGAATGTTGGTGAGATCGGGCCTTAGAAGCTTAATAGATCAGATTAACCTGTTTCTGCTGACTGGGAACAAAGGTTTGATTCCAAATTATTTTATTCTAATTCGATTCATGAATCGATTCTTTCCCAAAATTTGATTTCCCTATGGCGAACGAAAATAGGGACTTTGAGGATAGCTTTCCCTAAATATCAAAGAAGTTGTGCTTCCATCTATAAATTGATTTGAGAACTACGAATTTTTAAAAATTTGTGTACGAAAATTCTTTGGTCTTTTAAGTAGGATGCCGCTGACGGCGTATTTTTATCTCTTTTCGTTTTTTTGTTATTAATTTTTAAAATCGGGGGCTCTTTGTGAAACACCCTGTATTATTAACATTAAATCATGGTATATCGAATTACGCATTTTCCTAAAAAAAAGTAATTATTATTTGTTTGATATATTCTTAAGAGGAAATCATATTACATGAGAACTTCCTAGCGAAATGTTAAGACGATTTTATTAAAAAAAACATTCCTTGTTTAAGATTCCAAATTTTATGCTCTATAAATAGCATAATCCAATTAGTCTCTTGCATATTCTTAGAAATGTATACATAATTAAATAAAAATGTAATTTTAATGCACTTTTTCCATTCTAATGTAACTATTTTTCAGGAAAATAAGAGATATTTGAGGTTCTTGGAATTATCCATCTCATTTCATTTGGATTGGTTAATAGAAAATATTTGGGATACGTCGTTTTCGTCCCCGGACCTTTCGTCCCCGAAAAAACTATCGACTAGTTCCTCCAGTGTTACCAGTAACATCGACATCCTATGAATATGTTTATGCGCATGCTCCGGATCTTAGCGATCTCGGACACGATTCTAGGTATCACTACTGTCTCTAATCAGCACAAATGTTAAGAGTGACCGCAATTGTAAAAACTACGTAGTAGTGACAATGCCTCGTCAAGAGGAATCTAGATTTGTAATTTTATTTTTTCTAATTGATTTAAAAAGGGTTATATACTACACTCCTGCACGTGAAAGACTTTTTTCTGTGGTCTGAAAGATTTTAAAATTTTAATTTTTTTTTAAATTGATTAAAAAAGGGTTTAATACCACCCTCCTGCACTTGCAAGACTTTTTTCTGGGCTGATTTTCAGTCCTGATTACAGATATTTCATCAAAATTGTGGTTTGAAAGATTTAAAAATTTTAAATTTTTTAAATTGATTTAAAAAGGGTTTAATACTACCCTCCTGCACTTGCAAGACTTTTTTCTGGGCTGCTTTTAAGTGCTGATTACATATATTTTATCAGAACTGTGGTTTGAAAGATTTTAAAATTTTAAATTTTTTTAAATTGATTTAAAAAGGGTTTAATACTTACCCTCTTGCACTTGCAAGAGTTTTTTCTGGGCTGCTTTTTAGTGCTGATTACAGATATTTCATCAAAACTGTGGTTTGAAATATTTTAAAATTTTAATTTTTTTTAAATTCATTTAAAAAGGGTTTAATACTACCCTCCTGCACTTGCAAGAGTTTTTTCTGGGCTGCTTTTAAGTGCTGATTACAGATATTTCATCAAAACTGTGGTTTGAAAGATTTTAAAATTTTAATTTTTTTTAAATTCATTTGAAAAGGGTTTAATACTACCCTCCTGCACTTGCAAGACTTTTTTCTGGGCTGCTTTTAAGTGCTGATTACATATATTTTATCAGAACTGTGGTTTGAAAGATTTTAAAATTTTATATTTTTTTTAAATTGATTTAAAAAGGGTTTAATACTTACCCTCTTGCACTTGCAAGAGTTTTTTCTGGGCTGCTTTTCGTGCTGATTACAGATATTTCATCAAAACTGTAGTTTGAAAGATTTTAAAATTTTAAATTTTTTTAAATTGATTTAAAAAGGGTTTAATACTACCCTCCTGCACTTGCAAGCGTTTTTTCTGGGCTGCTTTTTAGTGCTGATTACAGATATTTCATCAAAACTGTAGTTTGAAAGATTTTAAAATTTTAAATTGTTTTAAATTGATTTAAAAAGGGTTTAATACTACCCTCCTGCACTTGCAAGAGTTTTTTTCTGGGCTGCTTTTTAGTGCTGATTACAGATATTTCATCAAAACTGTAGTTTGAAAGATTTTAAAATTTAATTTTTTTTTTAAATTGATTTAAAAAGGGTTTAATACTTACCCTCCTGCACTTGCAATACTTTTTTCTGGGCTGTGCAAAATTCAGCACTTAAAAGCAGCCCAGAAAAAACTCTTGCAAGTGCAGGAGGGTAGTATTAAACCCTTTTTAAATGAATTTAAAAAAATTTTAAATTTTAAAATCTTTCAAACTACAGTTTTGATGAAATATCTGTAATCAGCACTAAAAAGCAGCCCAGAAAAAACTCTTGCAAGTGCAGGAGGGTTGTATTAAACCCTTTTTAAATCAATTTAAAAAAATTTAAAATTTTAAAATCTTTCAAACCACAGTTCTGATAAAATATCTGTAATCAGCGCTTAAAAGCAGCACAGAAAAAAGTCTTGCAAGTGCAGGAGGGTAGTTAAAAACCCTTTTTAAATCAATTTAAAAAAATTTAAAATTTTAAAATCTTTCAAACCACAATTTTGATGAAATATCTTAATCAGCACTTAAAAGCAGCCCAGAAAAAACTCTTGTAAGTGTAGGAGGGTAGTATTAAACCCTTTTTAAATGAATTTAAAAAAATTTAAAATTTTAAAATCTTTCAAACCACAGATCTGATAAAATATCTGCAATCAGCACTTAAAAGCAGCCCAGAAAAAAGTCTTGCAAGTGCAGGAGGGTAGTAAAGAACCCTTTTTAAATCAATTTAAAAAAATTTAAAATTTTAAAATCTTTCAAACCACAATTTTGATGAAATATCTTAATCAGCACTTAAAAGCAGCCCAGAAAAAAGTCTTGCAAGTGTAGGAGGGTAGTATTAAACCCTTTTTAAATCAATTTAAAAAAATTTAAAATTTTAAAATCTTTCAAACCACAGTTCTGATAAAATATCTGTAATCAGCACTTAAAAGCTGCCCAGAAAAAAGTCTTGCAAGTGCAGGAGGGTAGTATTAAACCCTTTTTAAATCAATTTTAAAAAATTTAAAATTTTAAAATCTTTCAAATCACAATTGTGATGAAATATCTGTAATCAGCACTGAAAATCAGCCCAGAAAAAAGTCTTGCACGTGCAGGAGTGTAGTATATAACCCTTTTTAAATCAATTAGAAAAAATAAAATTACAAATCTAGATTCCTCTTGACGAGGCATTGTCACTACTACGCAGTTTTTACAATTGCGGTCACTCTTAACATTTGTGCTGATTAGAGACAGTAGTGATACCTAGAATCGCGTCCGAGATCGCTAAGATCCGGAGCATGCGCATAAACATATTCATAGGATGTCGATGTTACTGGTAACACTGGAGGAAGTAATCGATAGTTTTTTCGGGGACCAAATGTCCGGGGACGAAAATACCCTAAACCAAAATATTTATTACTAAAATCTTTCGCAACGAAGAAACACACAACATTCATTATTTTAATATTCCATATTTCCATTCCATATTTCTCCAATAATCCCTTGAAGTTAGATTAAATAACCGCAGAATATATTTTAAGAAGTAAATTAACTATTAATAAATTTTAATAAACTTTTATTACACAAGCAGATAAGGGAATCTTCTCTGAGTAGGTCCACTGTTTATTAGCAACAAATATTTTTAATTCCTAAAAAATCCTTAGCTTTTGTGAATTGAGGGAATTATTTGAAAAAAAATATGTGAAAATTTTTTGTGAGATAAAATTTACGTATAATATAAAGACAGAACAAAATCATTTATTTAGCAGAAAGGATACTTCCCTTGAAAGCAGTTGAGTCAGAAAACTTAAGTATAATTACTTCAAGGGCGGGTCCAGACCAGATTTTCGGGGGGGGCCATGTCAAAGTCGGAGGGTATTACATTCGAAATTTTCAGTGCCTCAGAAAAATTTTTGAAGAGTGCTTGCTTTCAAGCAGCTTTTTAGGGGTTTATAGTAACTTAGAGGATATCCAGGGCCCGTGCCATAGTTTTAGAAAGTGGGGGGGGGTGAAACATTTTTGTAAGGCCATAATAATACTTGTGTTCGCGAGGTGTTTGGCTCCCAACTTTCCGAGTATAACATAAATAAAATGCGAAACTTTGTTAAAGTTATAAAGGTTTCTTCAGATAATGCTAGCTCGAAAGCAAATGTGGGGGGGTCTGGGGGTCCTCCCCCAGAATTTTTTTTGAAATTTGGCTTCAAATAGAAGTTTTTCTACTCATTTTTGTACTTTTGGTATCCATTGGATAACACCTAAAGAGGGTAACTTCTTACACTCCTAAAAGGAGAGGAGAGAAACAAGTTCAAGGAGAAAACAGTAAATAAGTAACCATGAGAAATTAATAGGGGGTCTGGGGGGTGCCCCCAAGAAAATTTTTGAAAATTTGCCTCTAAAAATAAAGTTTCAGCTCATTTTAAAAGCATGTAAACCACAGAATTTTCAAGGATGAAATTATAAATAGATGCCCAATTTTGAAAAGGCCCGGGAGTCCTCTCCTGAAAATTTTTGCAAATACGCGTATTTAAACTATAGTATTACCGGTTTGAGCCCCATCCAATGTTAGCTGAAGGGGGGCTAAGCCCCCCCCCCAATATTTTGTGATGTTTGGATATTTTCTGGTTTGGAATCCCCTTCAAGAGCGGTTATTTGGGGAGAGGGTAACCCACAAAAGGTCTCAGAATGTGTTAAAAATTTCTTTTACAGGGTTCCCACTCTTTGAAAAGATTGAAAATCAAGGACTTTTCAAGGACCTCAACAAAATTTTTCATGGACCTTTTTTAAGAGACCCATATAAAAATCCTAATTCTTCTGAAGCAATCGCGATGTTTCCAGAAACAAGCTTACTCTTTAACTTTTTTTAAATTGATCAAGTGCCTCAATTTCTGACTATGCACACAGAATACAAGTTTTATAATAAGATTTTAAATAATATAAAAAGTAATCAAAGATGAATTTAAATATTTCATGCAAAAACCGGGAACTGCGAAAAGGAATCGTAGATGAATTTGAGATTGAGATTCAAGGACCTTTAAGGACCTGGACCATTTTTCAAGGACTTTCAAGGACCTAAATTTAGCGAATTAAGGACTTTCAAGGACCGTGGGAACCCTGTTTTAAGGATCAAATTTTAAAAATTTTCTTGGGGAGAGACCCCAAACTTTGGAATTAAGCTGAAATGCTACTTTTAACAGAGAAATTTCTAAAATTTTTCTGGGAGAGATCCCCCAGACCCCCATCTTATTTCGAGCTCGCAATAATTACACAAAACTTTTACATTAAATGCACCTCAAAATATTACACCTTGGCGATATTTAAAGGGACATGTAACGAAATTTAATCTATACATCTGATACAAAATTAGGTAATTAGGCACGTAAACTTAATGGTTGTTTCTTTTAATTTTATGGGTTTTTAATGTCTTGTACTGGCCCTCGCCCCCCAATATTTTATAAAAGTTGGCGCCTATGAATGTCAAAATATTAAAGGGGGGTTTGGGGGTTCTCCCCAAGAAAAGTTTTTGAATTTTAACATTAAGAAAGTGTTTTTTAAGCTATTTGTTAGGGTTTCTCGGGGGGGGCCATGGCCCCCAGGGCCCCCCCCCTGGACCCGCCCCTGAATTACTTTAGTGATAAATAATTAGATTTTGTTTAGTCAATGGGCAAAATTTGCAGTGGGGGAATATAATATCAGTAGTAGAAAAATATTTAAAAACGTAATTTTCAATCGATTCCTCATTTTTATGAGTTTACCTCACACAACCTAGTCTGAACCGTTTCAATGTGCTTAAAAATACTGAATTTTTATTTTAAAATATTAAATCATCTATCAGATATATTAAAATGCTAATTTGAAGAGAATCAGCCATCAATGCTTTCCTGCATAGCAACTCGAAATTAGCAAACTTAAAGCGTGTGCTACCCTCTGTCGGTGAAAGAGTGAACTTCAGAAACTATTTCTCGTATTTCAACATTCAAACCTTTTTTAAACCTTAACTTTTTTGGATAAATTTTGCTTTTTTAAAAGATTAACTTGAACAAAAAAATATACTTCTCTAGATGATAATCATTTGTACATTAAATAACACTTGAAATATTTAACAGCATTTTGTTTTTTATTCATATTTCATAAATTTATTTCGAATATGAATTTAATTTACTTTTTTACTGTTGGATTTTGCCAATTGGGAAATTCTTCTGAAATCAATTTAGTTATAATGTACTTACATATTATCCGCATGCCCTTGGCACGCTTCTTCTTATTTTTTTTTTTTTTAAGTTTTAACGAAAACAAGAAATTTCTTAATAGCAAGTAATAAGTAAGTAGGTACTTTTTTTAAACAGCACTTAAAATCTTATTGACATGTATAGATCCTATTACAAAAATCTAACAATGTTTTTAAATTGCTTGTTCCAAAGGGTACCTAGTGAATTAAAAATTAACTTTTGAAGATTGTTTGTTAAAGCATGAATCCAATTGTTTTGATAATAAAATTTTAACATTGATACAATTATTGTTTTTAAATTTAGTCCACAGAATATTAAATACAGTAACGGCCGTAAGTATTTTGACACACATTTTCTAAATTTGGGAAGAATTTTAACTTTTTAAATATTTTTTGAGATGTTAGTAAATGATTGCACGAACTTAAAGAAAGACTTCATTGCTTTAAAAATTGTTTTGTAACAGTAAAAGTTTTCTCTGAACAGAAGCTATTTATACTATAATACGCATTCTTCCTTTTTTGGGGGGTTTTCAAATGTTTTTTTATTACCTTCAATTAGTTTATAAACTAGTTTGAATTACATAATAATAAATTAATTCGTGGAGCAATGAATGTAGCATCAGATGATGAATGTGCAAAAATCAAATTTGAATATAACAATTTTAGATGATAGATCTACATTGCAATTTGTAATCCTTGGCTTGGGACATACTGCAAGTTATAATTGCTTAAGCTTTCTCTTATGATGATAAATTTATTTAAAAGGGAAGTTTTGAGATCAACACCAATTTACAATGTGAATTTTTCAATGTTATTGTAAATTGAAAATTTATTTCTATAATATCGTCAAAGGATACCACGAACGAATCAAGATAAAGTAAGTAAAAGTAAACATGATTAAGTTCATATGATGTATAGTTCTTATGATGTGAATTGCATTTTTGATGTGCTTCAACATTTATGAAAAAAACGTAATTACACATAATGAAATAAACTTCATACCTTGAAGATATTATTGTACACATAACTAGCTATATTTTAAACTGCGATCATAAAAATCACAAAGGAAAACCCAAAGAGAGTATATACAAAACACTATTTTCAAATGTCATCTTCCTGATAAAGGGGAGCACTGCAAATGTCAATCATATCAGTGATTGACAGAGGGACGATAACATTTTGTAGTCACGGCTGTAAGCTTCAAATTTCGATAAAAATTTAATTATAACACTAATAATAGTAGTTACTTTCATGCAGCGATCATAAAAAATGTCGTGCAGTCAGAAGATAGTAAAAATTCCTTTTTCCCAAGATAACAGGTGGTGTTTCCCCCAAGAGTATAGTGACTAGAATAAGGTAGTGTGTTTACCGGATTTAAAAAGTGTGCCCAAAAAAGGCGAAAAATCCAGGTGGCGAACGATCGCTAGTTTCCACTCTCTATGAATACTATTATCTCTTTTTAACGAGATCCGCGCTTACGGGGCACGGCACCGCAGGGATAATAGCATTCATAGAGAGTGGAAACTAGCGATCGTTCGCCACCTGGATTTTTCGCCTTTTTTGGGCACACTTTTTTATAATGGTATCTATGGGCGGTAAACACACTACCTTATCTAGTCACTATACCCAAGAGGCTATCCGGAAAGAAAGGAGGATTTACAGCAGCAGGAGGACTTGCGTAATGCGTTTTAGCGTCGGTGCCACGCAAAACAGCTAATTTGGTCCGAGTTAGCTCTAATTTAGCCGTTTAAGGATGGGATATGTCAAATCATGTGATTCACGCCATGCTGCGAGCTTATCTCGGGCTGAAAGCAATTAGGGCAACTGAGGCAGAAAGTGAAATTTCGCTATCTCGTTACCTGCGAATCGTACATTTAGCGCCCTGCTGCATGTTTTGTAATTGACTGCCTCGTGTAAACGCTAATTTATATGAATGCGCGTTAATGGCTGCAGGGTGTGGGATTTCGGTCGGCCGTGGAAAGGATGGAAGGTTTTTCATTGTTTTTAACAGGAGAATAGACGATTAGATGGGAGGCAGGATTAGAAAGGAGGTTTTGATTGAGATTTTTTTTTGGGGAAGGATTCTGTGGTGGTTGATTGATTCGGTTTCATAAAGTGCTAAATTGGGATCTTCGTGATAAAAGAATAAATTATTTAAAGTAGGTATAATGATATAACAATAAGATAATCTAAGAGATCCTTCCCACACTTTTCTATCAGAAGACTATGCTTTGAGCTTTTTACAAGTATTTTCTGAAAAGGAAATATGTATTGGATTGGATTGTGGGTACATACATTTTCCGGTCTGTGTGCTTGATCTCAAGGATCCGCTTATAAACCTTCGTCAAGTAAGACAGACACCAACAGAATATTTTTACTGACACAAAGAGAGAGAAAATACACCCAGGGCAAGGCCGGAATCGAACCGACGGCCGATACAGTGCACAATCTGCTAGCGTGGTTGTCTGCATGTATGCATATTATATAAATGAATTATATAACTGCTGAAATATGTATGTTATAAATTTCCCTAAGAAAGTACGCAATTTTGTTGAGCAAAAGGGATAGTTATATTTTCTTTTTTCTTGAGTGTCTGATATGATAGTTCTAATACACATTTACCTTCTTGACTTCTTGTGATGGCCCGAAATGCAAGGCAAAATTTTAAGATAATTAATTAAATAATTTTTTTGTTTCAAAAAGTTCCCGTCCCTTTAAAATGCCCTCTTTAAAATTTCAGATTTTGTTTTTACCAGGAGTTTCGTCTGTAGATAATTTTAAAGAAAAGTCATGTTATTATATAACCACTCTGTACTTTTAGGAGTGTTTCTCTAATTTTAAAACTGATTACGCTTAATCAGATAAAATTTTAGCAGGTAGAATGATCATATCCAAATTTTGCATATCCTCGTACAGAGTTGTTAAGCCAAAAGTGACTTAGGGCCTTTCTCCTGTAAGCCGACGTAATCGGCGATTTTTTATTCATGAAAATGTGATAGTTCTCATCCATCCTGTTTCCTGAAAACACTACAATTATGATTGCTTCATTTTTTCGATTGATTCCAAGGTTTGTAGAGAGAGAAGGTGCCATTGCCATTGGCAGAGACCCCTCTTTCCATTGGGTGACGTCACGGATGAGCCAACCTTCTCTCTCTACAAACCTTGGATTGATTCTTAAAAAAACGAAGAAGACTCATTCCAGTTTCATAAAAATGCGAAACAGGAGTCTTGCATAATGATAATGTTTAAAGAAACAAAAAAGTATCAAATAAACATTAAGGTAAATAATAATATTTCCTTCTTTCTTGGTTTACAAAACGTTCTAAACAAGCAAAAAAATTCAGAGTTAGTTGGATTGAGTTGTGGGTACAAACATTTTCCAGTCTGTGTGCTTGATCTCAAGGATCCGCTTATAAACCTCCGTCATGAAAGACAGACACAACCGAATTTTTACTGACACAGAGAGGGAAAGTACACCCAGGGCAAAGGCCGGAATCGAACCGACGGCTGATACAGTGCGCAGACTGCTAGCGTGGTTGGCAGCGTGCGGATTTCGTTATTTTTGATATTTACTGAACATTAAAAGCTGATTTGTGTGGCTGTAGTGAATTTTACTACAATCAACTCGAATCACCTCAACTTTAACAACTTGTTACGTCGAGTTCATGGTTAAAGTTGTTTAGTGATTTCTGCCAAGTGGTTGTAAAAAAGTTCTTTTTATATATTTGTGCGTTACTTTTGATTGAAGCTTATATTTAAGAGATAAATGACACTGGTGATCTAAATCAGATTCTGAATACCTATAAGGCTCTAAACAAGGAAATAATTGTTAGTTTCTTTCGTTATTCAGTACTATGCATTTTAATGTAAAACCTATAAACTGACTTTTTGTATTCCTTTGAGACTCGTTGACTCTAGTGACAGTTTTGTGATAAAACTTGCGTATCTGAGATACTTATACTTAGTGACAATAGTGTACTTAGTGACAAAACCTATAAACTGACTTGTTGTATTACTTTGAGACTCTCGTTGACTCTAGTGACAGTTTTGTGATAAAACTTGCGTATCTGAGATACTTATACTTAATATCTCTGTAGGGAAATCTGTGGGGTATGGATTTTTGTCTTGTCACCATTTATAGAATGAATATGGAGAATCTTCAGACTTGATAACTAAAGTGAATCCTAAACCTTCGCAAATTCAAATATTTAAATTGAAATTACGAAACATCTTATTACAGTAAAAAGACTAGTGTTCATGATCAGCTATTTGATCGGGATCGAGTTACATCATCAAATACCAAATGTCTAATTCAAAGACTTGTGGACTGGTTTTCCCCACCCTTACTAATCAAGAAAGTCGGATGCAAAAGTTTTGTGGATCCTGACCATTTGTGATTAAGGTAAGCAATAAAAATTTTGTTGAATATTTATTATTACTTTTTTTTTTCTTACTGTATAGAAGAAAACAAAATGGACATATACTGGGTTTAGCCACTACCTTCGGGATAGGATAAGGCCAGCGCACGGAGCTGCGAAGTCACTGCGATGAGACCAACGTTTTAGCAGGAACGATTCTTTATTGGATGGCTCTCTGTCCTTCCAACCCAAAACGTTTTAAATTTTAATGCTTATTGGCTCGATCGGTCTCTTAATGATGACTCATACTCTTCGTTCGCAAGCCTTGTTCTTTCTCGAAGATGGTGGCTTAGCGCTTCCGAGATTCTTACTTTCAGTATTTTAATTAAATAATTACGTAAGCACAAGCTTATATTGGTTGCGTTTTAAAAAAATATTTCAAAGTTGAATGAACACTTAAGCTTTCATTAATTAATGTTTCCATAGTACATTAAAAGAATACTTATTTATTAATTTAATAGGCATACATTATTAATACTTCATACTAGAGTAAATACATTAATTAAAATTATTCAATTAATTAAGTTAAATTTATAAATACATTTTTAATTGAATGAATAGTAAAATTTGAGAATCCCATCCAGTTCGAATTCGAATTTAATTACTCACAAATAAGACTTGATTAAAATTCTGCAGTGGAAAAACAACGACGTCTTCCACCAAAACACGTGCATACGCCAACCCTAATAAATATTCCTTAATCCTTTCGGCCTACGCAGCTCGACAATAAATCTACATCACACAAGAATTGGATTCCTGTAATCCGATATATGCTAATTCCTGAGCTTTTAAACGTTTATACCCAACATCCCATAGATTAGAAAGCTAACAAGTTCATCCCTTTATGTTTTCCAGTGGAAACCGTCGGAAGATATATTGATGATCTCTCCCTATTACATGCCATTTCCAAAATTCCCCAAAGGAGCAAGATTTCTTCCTTGTTTCCTTATAGAAAAATCGCTTTGGACATCGGCCAACCCCCCCTATCGCGGGTTCCCGACGCCCCATTAATTTTTCTACCCTCCACCCCTATTCCCCGCTTAAATAACAAGTCACATCTGAAATTGAAACGGCCCAGAGACCGCACCCAGGACTCGTAATTGTACCTCCAGCGATTTCTTATCTGGAGGGCTCTCTCTCCTTTTAGTGGGGCTATAAAAGAAGCAGGGTTCGAATAAGATAAATACATGGGGCTCCGCAAAAACGGAGGGATGGGGCTGAATGTAAATCAGGTTTGGTTTCGCCCCGTTTCGGAGATTGGGTACCGTTTAAAAGCGGTGGAATATATCAGAAGCTGTTTTTGAAATTGATATTCTTGTTTTCCCCAAAGTGGAGGTGGGGGTAGTTAGTGCATTGTTTCTGATGCGAAGGGGAAGAATGTAATTCTAATTTGAAAGTTCGTGGGAGTAGTTGATTTTGTTTTGCAGATCGGGAAGACGTGATTTTAAAGTTAATGCGTGGTTCTTTAGTGTGTGGTTGGTATGCTTAAGTGATTTGTTTGACTAAAAAGAATGTTTGTGATTACTTTTGGTGATGCTAAGATACATATCAAGTGCGTTTTTGTTGTTGGTCGGAGTAATTTAGAATTCAAAATGGATAACGTCATAAACGACTCCAGAGTGTTTAACTTTTAAGCATCAAACGCTCAGAAACTTTGTTACTTGAAGCGATGCTGGGATTTGGTATTTATTTTAGCTAAAGGAAATTTTGTATAGTTAAAAGATTGGGTACTTTACGTATTATCCCGTCAACCGTTCAGCGGACGTCTATAATTCAGTGGCACAGTAATAGTAAAGTCAATGGGATTTGATAAGTTTTCGGATTAAGCGTCACGGTCGACGGGATAATACGTAAGTACCAAAGATTGTAAATTTATACCTTGGAGGTATTTTCTCGGATTTCAGCGTTTTCTTTGGAGATATTAATTGTATATACTATCCATTCTTACATCTTTCCTTGATTTTTAAAAAAACAATTTTTTGAACTTGGGTCTGATATTGTATTATTCCTCTATCAGATAGTACGTTATTGATTTAAGATAATGACTGTTTTTAATTGTTTTTACGATAAAAACAGTAATAATAAAGATAAACTAAAATTTTCAGGTCATTTTTTAAAGAGTTTATTTCACTGGAGCATTGATGGTTGTGTGGTATTTTTTATTGGAATAAAGATAATTATATTTTTTTAAAAAATACCAAACTTCAAACATGAAATCTGGGTTTAATTTCTTACTGTCTTAGAAAGTGTCAAATTTAAAGATCTTCAAATTATTTGATTATTTAAACACACATATAACATGTCAATATTTTTGTTTCTTCTCATGGCAAAACTTTAATTTAAAAACTATTTCTTTAAAGTATGATACTACATTCAATTATTTCATTTTGTTTGCAGTAAAAACCTGCAATTTGAAGCTTTTGAACTTTTTGCGGTATCAGTATATAAATAAAGTTTATGTAAGAAAAATGTAAAGTTTATCTTAATTAAAGAGAATGTTAAAGAATGTTATTTGTA
This sequence comes from Tetragnatha montana, assembly GCA_963680715.1. Taxonomy (NCBI): domain Eukaryota; kingdom Metazoa; phylum Arthropoda; class Arachnida; order Araneae; family Tetragnathidae; genus Tetragnatha; species Tetragnatha montana. The sequence goes on from OY796681.1 coordinate 2,057,312, forward strand.
ACACTTTTGAGTAAAGTAACAGTTATATTTTTACTACTCGGCCAAATAAGCAGCTACATAAGAACAAATAACCACTACAAATAATGAAGGATAATACTAATGTGTTTATTTTTTGAATATTCCTTTCCTTGTAATTCGATATCTCAATACCAGTAGAAGCAGTGAAATAAAAATGGTAATGAGTTAGAAATGGTCTTTTTGAAGAAAAGGAAACTGTTTTTGCTGGAATTTGAAGAAAAGAAGAGACTAAAATAGAAGTTTAACTTGTAATTAATCTGAATTTATTGGAAGTAATGGTTTTTGAATGACTTCGTCAAATTGCATTTCGAAGCAGATTTCTTATAGTATTTAAATCTTGCTGAGTGCAGCAAATTGAAAAGAGGGAAAAAAACCTAAAACCAAGTATTAGAAGAACATGTTTTTTCTTGCCTTGTGTGAAATGGTTAGGGCATTAACGAAAATAGTTTTTTTTTCTTTTTACTGCACTTAAAGCTTTCATTCCTTTTTTTAACAAAGAAAGAAATTCCCCTTTGTGTGAAATGTTTTCTGCTATAAGAAAAAAAAATAGCCACTTCCAAGTACAAGTGTTATTCTTTAGTTTCTTTCCTTTTGACGTCAGAGTAGGAAGTAGACAAAACAAAAAGCTCAGCTCCTTTTGCAGGAGCAATGAAATAAATTAAAATCAAAGAGGTTCCTTTTAGTGACAAATTGTAATTAATTTCCGGACACATTAAACTCTGGGCGGTTGATTGATCACGTGAAGTTTCACTTCCAGTTTAGTAAACTGCGTCAGACTTGTCAAGAACAAAATGAATCGGGCTATTCTGAAATGATGGTATCTAGTAGGTCTGAAAAATCTGCTCGGTTCAATTATGTTCGTGGGATTTATTGTACCGAAAATTCTGCGCTAAACTGGGGATTTGACTTTTCTAGTGATAAATAGGGGATTTATAGACAACATATTATTTTGACTCCCAAGGAATTTTTTATAATGCTTTTTACCATCAATTATTGTTTTTAAATAAGATTATTTTTATCCAAAGTCCCAAAAATTACGAAACTTTATTATTCCTTAAGCACGGCTTACTAGATACTATACAGGCTAGCCGAGTTTTAAATAATGAAAACCATTTGACAACTTTTCCCGCTAGGATCGCCACAAGTCCTACCTATACCGACCAACCAATAGGATAACACACTGACAAATAAGGAAAAATAAAGGCGTGTTTTCGTAAAGTAAACTTCTGATTGTTGGATTTGCTTTGCCAGTTTGTCAGCTATTGCCATCTACATGTTTGATGATTTCCGTATCTCGGCTAGCCTGTATAATATCTAGTAAGCCGTGCCTATACAGTGCTTTACTTGCAACCTTTCATGTTTTCTAATATTGCTTTCCATATATGGGTTGTCTACTCCTGGGTAACTCCCATACAACTTTTGATATGTTGCTTGCATTTACTCTGGTGAGTGTAAACTAAACAACGGTGTTCTTGAGCTCTCAAGTACTCGAAAAAAAGCAAGAATGTCTCCACAGTATACGCTTTACAAGTTAAACCCAAACATTTCCCTCGCGTAAACCACTCCAATGTTATTTATTCAACCTCCTCCGAGATCAACCGGTGGTAACGCGACACCACTCGCCAATTCCTTCCTCCCATCCAGAGACAGCGGCGGAATTCCTTATTCCGGGGCAAGTAGCGCACGCGAAATTGCATTCAATTTGCCCCACCATCTCGAATTTCAATCAAACCGGGCATTCTTTTCCCAGCGGCCCCCATAACAAGTCCTGATCTGCTGCCCGGGGTAAGGAGAGACAAAAACTTTGCATTTCGCTCAAAGGTTCTCCTCCCGTTAGTTCTTCGAGGGTAAAATGAAACCTTCGGTTCGCGGAATCTTTTGTACCACTTTTTCCAAAGGGATCAATTTGGGGAAGGAAAGAATGCTGGGAATACATTTATTTTAAAATGTAGCTCCTTCTCCTTATATAGCCATTTCTTTTTATATATTCGGATGGGGGCATTTTATATTTTTGAACTGAGCAGAATCAATGCGACAGTATATTTTCCGAATCGCTCCGTTGTTATTATTATGAGGATATTCCGAAATAGAGATCTCAAAAGGTATTTGCTGAATATTTTAATGGGTTTATTTCCATAATATATGGGGTTTGAAGGATATTTCTGTAATGTATGGTGTCTCGATTCTCAATGATAACGTCATTATGTGTGCGTCAAATGAAGTACTATTTTTGGAAATTCCTAAGAATATCTATCTCTGTAGTTTGAATGTTTCGATGCTATTTCATGTTCATGGGAGTTCTTAGAAGTTTTATTCATTCACTCTTCAAAGATGAGTAATGTAATTGTTTTTAAATTCTTCTGACCGATTTAATACTATTAACATTTGTAAAATGATACTAATGATTGATATTTCTCTAGGTTATTCCGTTTTGTCTGTTTATGACTATATTGAGAGTACTTGAAAGATACATTTTAAGAGGGACATTTCTGTGAATTAAGTAAAATTAAAATATAAATAGAAGTTTCCAAAAGATGATGTTATAATGCATAACATATTTAGTTAGTTTAATAATGTTCGCATTCATGGTTTATTTTATTTTTTGAAGGAAGGATTTACATTTTACGTGTATTATAACTTTTGAAGTGACAATGAAAAGGAATTCTTCTCTTATTCAAGTATCGTCATAGTTATACAAACTTACACATTCAAAAGCTTTGAGTTTAAAAGCTCTGCATCATGACCTACACAGGGTAAAAATCAAATTAAACAAATATAAAGAAATCCAATTACTGCTAAATTTATATTTTTGTATAATGCAAAAATTTATTTTCACTCACAATTTATTTTTATTAGAAGTTATTTTGAACGTTACTCACACAAATAAATGAACATATTAAATAAATTACCTGTCAAAGTTTTAAAAAATCATTTTAAAAACGTCATTTAATTTGTATTAAGTTTTATTACAAAAAATAAACAATATTTGAAACATTGCTCATAAAAATGAGTAATTATTTTCCCTATGAAGAAACAACACTTGAATTCAAAAGTAAAAAGCTCATAGTTTTCTACATTTTGAAAAATCAAAGCTAACTACCTTACATTTCGAAATCAAACTTCTGCTTTGCTGCCCCCGAATTGGAAAACTCGGAATTTTAAAAACGTTCGGTTCTAAATTAAAAGTAAGACAAGACATGACTTGTCTAACTTTCTGTTCACATGCTACCGAACGAAGTAATATAGAAATGGACTAAAATCTTTAATTGAAGATATCCTACCTTCAAACCACAGAGGTGCCAATTAGGCTACTAGAGTTGGGGCTAATTTAGAATCATAAGTTCGGTTGTTGACTCTAGGGAACTTCGGTATCCTGACAAACTTGTCAAACTTCGACTTTTCTAGTTTAATCGTGCCGTTTCTCTTCAAGACACAATTTTTCACATTTAGTTCGAGTTGCATGTTAGATTACGAACAGCTTTCAAGATGGGTTTGTGCGTTTTGAGTCATTGATGAACCTTCGTGACATTTGTGTGCGGACTTTTAAATATTCTTTCTGGAAACACGTGTAACGTTTTGTACACCCCCGTTTCTTAGTTTTACTTATTTTTTGTCACTTTTCTTGAAAAAAATTGACTCTGATAAGATTAATATTTGTATTTTCAAACATGTGAGTAAATACACGCATTGTCGCTTAATATACTACATATGTTTCCTCTAACTCTTCTTTGGTCAATTTGAAAAGAAAAGCGGTCATTTGGCAGCATGTTTTTTTTTTTGCCAAAAAAATGTAAATATTACATTAGACAACAAAACATGTCTCCAAATACGCCTTCTAAAATTGAAATTGAGCAGTATCGAAACATTAGGTACCACATACGCTACAAGATATTGATTACCTAAAATTTTTCAACATTTGAAACAGATAAAGAAATAAACTTATAAAGCTTTCTCTGCTTCTTCCATAGACCCATATTATAACAATCAATTATTGTTACAACCGAATTTAATGAACTACAGGGTTCCCACTCTTTGAAAAGATTGAAAATCAAGGACTTTTCAAGGACCTCAACAAAATTTTTCAAGGACCTTTTTTAAGAGACCCATATAAAAATCCTAATTCTTCTGAAGCAATCGCGATGTTTCCAGAAACAAGCTTACTCTTTAACTTTTTTTAAATTGATCAAGTGCCTCAATTTCTGACTATGCACACAGAATACAAGTTTTATAATAAGATTTTAAATAATATAAAAAGTAATCAAAGATGAATATAAATATTTCATGCAAAAACCGGGAACTGCGAAAAGGAATCGTAGATGAATCGACGCGCGACGGCTGGAGTTTATTTGAAATTCAAGGACCTTTAAGGACCTGGACCATTTTTCAAGGACTTTCAAGGACCTAAATTTAGCGAAAAAAAAATTCAAGGACTTTTAAGGACCGTAGGAACCCTGTGAACATCTCTAAGTAATACAGTTGTTTCTTTATTATTACTTCAATTGATGTTAATAGAGCAAAAGTCTGAATAATGCTTATAATGAAAACATGTTGGGGGTTTTACCGTAGAACTTACATAAAAATATATTCCCTTTAAAATAAATTAATTTCACGAAACTAATCAAATACTCATTTGTCTCTAAGATTTACATTACTAAATTTGTATAATTTATAAAAAAAAATAAGGGGTGATCTTACAAATATTTTATTTTCTAACTTTTGCTACAAAATAACTTCAATCAAACCGGTATGTCTGATTCTTAAAATTTAATTTATTTAATTTCTTACTTTTGGCGTGTTACCAAAGGAATCGCATTAATCCTACTGAGCTTAGTATGCTTTATTTTAAAACAACTTTTTTTTTTATCTCGTTAAACATTTTTTTTCAGAGAGTCAAATCCATCCAACTTACAGCCGTATTGACCATTGCGAGTTAAACCGAAAGTATGAGTAAAACCTCGCATCCTAGCGTTAACGTTATCGACCAGTCTTACTCCCGAGTAAAACCAAGGTAAAACCTACGTTGTGTGACCCCTCAACTTTGCCGAGTAAAACCTGGTTTAAGTAAACAAAATGGCCGCCGGCAATATGTTAGTAGGGTTAGTAGAGAGAATTAAGGTTAAATGTGTGAAAATACAAACCTTTTAAGCTATATTTAGGTGATTCATTTCATTTGTAATCATGTGCATTTGATTTAGTTTTAAAAATAAAGACAATTAACTAGTAAAGAAACGTTCAAAGTAATACTGATTTACGTTTTGAGTTCGTGTTCATATTCATAGATGGCGCCCCGCAAATATTACTTTTGGTATTCTATTAGTCTATTATAACATAATTTAGGAAGCACTTATTTCCCCAGTTTTAAAAACCTTTCTCTTAATTCAATAATCCATTTAAATTACTCCAAAAATTTCTTAATTTTGGAGAGGTGTTTCAGAATTTTTGAATTACGGTAAGTATTTTTAAAAAAAGATTGAAATTATGCTATAGAGAACGTGGGAAGCCGAGGTTCGATCGCGTGAGCTGCCGTGTGTCTCCGCTGTCCAATCAGAAGTGTTCTTACATAGTCCCGCCCTTCTTACTCTCGAGTAAGCTATACCGATGTTGGTCGATAAGCTCGGCATTTATTACGCGAGTCTTCTTTACTCTCGAGCTATCCTACTCTCGAGTTAGCTTCGATCTTACTCGAGATGGTCGATACGGCTGTTAATGTACTTTAGTAGGATCAATAATAGTTCTGCCAGTTCACACTTTTCACAGTATGATTTTAATGCAGATTCTTCAAACTTTAATGGCTTTATGAAACACATTTGAGAGTTTATTTAAGTAATAATTCTTAAGTTATAGGGAAGGAGACTTTGTCTTAAACGGCTTTAAAAAGCACAAAATTAAATACAGTTCTTTATACAACTTTTTATTTGAAAGTTTTATTATATTCCCCAAAACCGTTTAATCATGAATTCTTAAAATCAAGACTTTTATATATTTTTTGTTTGTAAATACGCGAACGTCACATGCTTTGTGGGAAGACAGGGGAAAACAGGACTATTTTTGATAAGAGATGCTCATTAATACAATCTCAAAATGTATCAAGATTATTAAGCTCTGCAGTAAGTCTAGAAATTTTAATGAGAGAAACTGTTACTTTTTGGTAAAAAGGTAAATAATTTGTTTTTCTGAAAGTAATTTTTGAAGTAAAATGTAAAATCTTTCTGACACTATTCTACTTTAAATGCAGAAATCCAGGGATCTGCATATAACAAAAGCAACTTCATTCTATTTAGTTATAGTTATAAGGGATATACGTATGTCTACTTAAATTGTCGGTTTTTTTTTTTAAATTAAAGATTCTGTTTACAGAATAACTGATTGGGCACTTCGGTATTTTGATGTAAAGTAAATAAATACACTAGTGGGACATATTGATATTAATCAAAATGACTATATTCTGGAGGGTGTTAGAGCACGGCTTACTAGATACTTATACAGGCTAGCCGAGTACGGAAATCATTGCAAATCCAGATGGCAATACTGGACCAACTGGCAAAGCATATCCAGTGTGGAAGCACTGGTTGAAGGCGGTGGGTGATATAGGTAGGTCTTGTAGCGCTCCAAGCGGGAAAAGTTGTCAAATGGTTTTCATTGTTTAAAACTCGGCTAGCCTGTATAAGTATCGAGTAAGCTGTGGTTAGAGCTACATTGAAGAATATTTAAGTTGTAATTGTGATACCAGTATTGTAATCTATGATTCATATCAAGTGCTTGAGATTGAAAAGGTGCTTGTACTGTAGCTATGTGTATTTCTAAATTTTGTATAACAATTGCCAGAAGTAAACCTCCTAGCTACAGTTATTTTCAATTTAAACTTTCACAAAATGTCAGAAATTACAAACTTATAACAAAAAGAATAAAAATCCCTAAATAATAATGTTAAATCTTAAATGAATGAAGTTATTTCAAAGTAATTCTCTTGATGACCGAATATTTGGGAACATTGCCTTAAACAGTTCCAAGAACTTTTATTCCATTATTTCCATTATTTTATTTATTATTTATTTTACTATTGAACAGTTCCAAGCACAAACGTATTTTAGAAAAATATCAGTTAAGACCAGAAGCAAAATAGTACTACACTATATTAAATGGTTCAAAACTATAAAGATAAATTATTTCGCTTTTTTTTTATTTCTGATTGATTTTACACAAAGATTCCTTTGAACTTACTTGACTAATTCAGTGAGAAATAATCCCTATAAAAACTAGATCTTATTTCTTTCATTAAAGATGTGTTAAAAATGACTATTCATTAAACTCTGGTATTTTTTTTTTATCCCAGAATGTTTTTTAATGGAAAAATTTTTATCCATACTATTCCAAAAAAATATAACGTAAAACTGCCTATGATCACTCAACTTCAGTAAACTCGAATTTTAGGTGGAGTTCACTTTAAATTATCTAGGGACTAAAATAATTTCCTTTATGGGATCTGAAAATTGCTCTGAAAATTGAAAATTGCAAAATTGAAATTGATCAATTGCTCTGAAATTGCTTTTTTTTTCTTTTACATAAAAGGAGATAAAACTACATTTTTTACACAAGAGTAACTTTACAAAATATTTCAAATTCAAAAGCAAATTTTAAATCTTTATTTAATAGTTAATTTTTTAATTTTAAAAACACTTTTCACACAATCCAAATTATAATTACTCGACCAAATTTAAAATTTATAAATATATTTTTATATGACCAAGGATTAAAATTTGGTTTTGACTATTATAGATTAAAAATAAATTTGCTTCTCAAAAGCGTATCATACTTACATTTTCCCCACTTAACTGTTTATTAAAGACCAACAGTAATTTTTGTTTAAAATTATTAGTGTAGAAATGTAGAAATTGTTATAAAAAGTTTGGAATGATTTGAAAGAAAGGTATGGAACAATTGTTTTTATTTAAAATGAAATTATTTAAAAAAAGTTAATTTTTATACTCCTAAATTTTCAATTTAGTTTGTTCTTTTGAAGCATTTGAAAAATTTATAAAGTGTTTATACTTCCGTTACAAAATTATTACCATTTTTTGGACTTTTTTTCTACCCTTTAAAAGTATATGGTTCTTTTAACTGAGCTCCCATTAAGGATTCTTATCCAATTTTAGAAACAAAGATAAGAATTCCAGTTTCCAAAAATAAAACCTAACTTTAATGATGAATTATTAAGTGTACTGAATTTTCATAGATGGCAGCACGACATTGTTGTCGAAGGAAATTTATCTTCTCTGACATGTTTCGTTCTTCCACAACAAAAATTATTTGCAAATAATGATAGTAATTTTTATTTATTATGATTTTTAAAGATTTCAACTCAAGAACTAAATGAATTTTTTCAAATGAAAAAAATATTCAGCTTAGCGTTCTATGGTATTGAGAAATATGTATTTCTATTTTTTCTTATGACAGACTTTATTTCTTTTAACTTTTTTTCTGAATTCGGGTACGGATTTTTGGCTAATTGGCTTCAGTTAAAACTTACTAAAAATTTCATTTCGATACAATTCTTTCTGTTTCGAACTTCCGCCCTGAAATCAGAAAATTAATGAAACAATATTTTAAAAAGTAAAAACATGTTCCTTTAAAGCTGGCCAAATGGCTTCAATAAAATTGATATTTTTTTTTTAGCACGATGCAACAATTTTGTCTGGTGGTGACTGAGCACCGAAATGGAAAATAACGCAAATTTCGAAAAAACAAAACGAAGATGCTCTTCTCCAGTTAAAGTCGTCGGAGCGGTATCTACCCAAAAACTAGGCACTCTGTCGGTCTCCACAACGTGTCCTGGACGCCCACAGTAGAAACAGACGAGCTGGTTTTGGCGAGTACAACATAGATCGGTCTTCTGCGGCGATGGTGATGCATAATCCCTTTCATGGACCGTATTTCTCATGGCCCGTGCAGGGGGTTTCGAGTGGGCACGAATTTTCTCAATTCCCCTGGCTCCTCCGTTGGAAACTCACGGCTGATGGGTGTGCCAAGCCCTATTGAATCCTCCTTTGAATAGGCTCCACAAAGTCCTCCTCCTCTGATGTTAGAGGTAACATCTTCTGAAGCTTCTCACGGACGATCTTACGAATCAAGGAGGACGCCATATTGCTACTCTCCTCTCTCAGCGAAGACAAGAAGATTCGTCGTTGTCCGGCCTCGATATCCTGACACTGCCATAACAAGGATTTAACTGTCTTAAGGTCCTTTACCAACAGGATCCTCAGCAACACCTTTCATCATCATTATCATACTTGGCTAGACAGCCCAGGGTGGGCCAGTGCCTTCTTCTGAATCTTCCCCCACAGCGTTCTATTTCTCACCACCTGACGCCACCTCCTCTCCTGAATGGCATGGAAATCAGTCTCCACAGAGTCAAGCCATCATCAAATGATTAATTCTCTCGATGTCGTTATCATGGCTGGATTTACGATACGGCTTAAACTTAGTACGCCCTGAACATAAGACTCCGAAGATTCACCGGGCAGTTCTGCCCTCTTCCGTAGTCTCCCCTCGGCTCTTCGTTTAAGATCGTCGTCCATTCCAAAAGTCTTCGCGAAGGAGTCCTCAAAATCTTTCCAACTGCTGAAGGAGTCTTCATTATTCTTAAACCAGTGTAGGACTGTGTCTCCGAGGTTCTAACATTTGCAAGGTACAGCATCTCGTCCCACTTGGATATTCGCTCATAACTTTTTTTCCCATCTCAGAGGATCCTCATTTGATGCTGCACTTGCCGGGATGCGTGATATGTGTCGAAGAAGGGCGGGGTCATAGTCTCGGCGTTTTCCTTTTTATATAGACATAGTCCGTCTTCTCACGGGAGGAGGTAGAAGTCAGTACACAGGAGGCAACCCCTGCCAGCGAAATCTCTGAAGGATATCTGTTGCTGTATAACCTGCACTTCCACCAAATGTCACGAAGGAATAAAATGAAAGTCTATTCTAAAATGATTTATTATAATTATAATTTTAAAATAAATGTGAAGGGTAAAAGCTAGTAACAATCATAAAAAAAAATAAAATGAACATGAACAGCAAAACATCCAGCCGGAACGCGTACCCTTATATAGTAATTTGAGAAAACTGTCCTTGATGAAAAACCGAAAAGAGAATAGAATCTTCTCTGCTTTTCTTGAGAAATACTGGTATGTAAAGGATAAAACGGACACTCTGTTCTGTGCACATCTTGAGAAATAAGGGTTTGAGGAGGATAGGATAGTAAGGCGTTTCTTCTCAAAATATCTGGAGGAACAATGGTTTCATAGAAATACTCTCTAATAAAGGAGCATATGAAATACTCTCACTTTTTTGTGCCCTTTCAGCAGACGACCCTCCAGGGCATTATATTAGATTTCAACATCAGATCCATGCATGCCCTTGAGCCTTCCAGACCGCTATGTCCGTTTTTACTTTCTTGAATACTCCGTTCGAGATATACGCTTGCGAGTGATTTCAGACTACTTCTGTACCGAGGGTGGTCCTGAGGATTTCAGAACATAACCTGAGTATCAACCACCTTTTCGTGTATGATCCTCAGGCATATCAGGATGATCCTTCTCTAGGAACAATGGTTTCAGAAGCATAGGAAATACTCTCATTTTTTGTGCTCCTTCAGCAGACGACCCTCAAGAATTTAAGACCATAATATAGAGAAAAAATATAAATACCTCTAGACTTTCTTTCACGTTGCGCCTCTCTGATCTAGGGAGCACCATGCTGTTATAAAGCACCAATCCTTCTACACCACGAAACGTCTCGGGATTGATGCTTCCGCAAAGTTGACTTATTAGTGTTAGCTGCAGCTGTTGCTCAGCTTGTCCCTATATAGAATTGGAACATTAATAAGTTAAAATGAAGTTTATATTTTATACTATCTTAATCATCATTTAAATCATTATTACCTTACGAACTCAACAATTTAAGACCATAATATAGAGAACAAATATAAATACCTCTAGACTTTCTTTCACCTTGCGATTCTCTGATCTAGGGAGCACCATGCTGTTATAAAGCACCAATCCTTCTACACCACGAAACGTCTCGGGATTGATGCTTCCGCAAAGTTGACTTATTAGTATTAGCTGCTGTTCCTCAGCTTGTCCCTATATAGAATTGGAACATTAATAAGTTAAGAGGAAGTTTATATTTTATACTATCTTAATCATCATTTAAATCATTATTACCTTACGAACTCAAGAATTTAAGACCATAATATAGAGAAAAAATATAAATACCTCTAGACTTTCTTTCACTTTGCGCCTCTCTGATCTAGGGAGCACCATGCTGTTATAAAGCACCAATTCTTCTACACCACGAAACGTCTTGGGATTGATGCTTCCGCAAAGTTGACTTATTAGTATTAGCTGCTGTTCCTCAGCTTGTCCCTATATAGAATTGGAACATTAATAAGTTAAGAGGAAGTTTATATTTTATACTATCTTAATCATCATTTAAATCATTATTACCTTACGAACTCAAGAATTTAAGACCATAATATAGAGAAAAAATATAAATACCTCTAGACTTTCTTTCACGTTGCGCCTCTCTGATCTAGGGAGCACCATGCTGTTATAAAGCACCAATCCTTCTACACCACGAAACGTCTCGGGATTGATGCTTCCGCAAAGTTGACTTATTAGTGTTAGCTGCAGCTGTTGCTCAGCTTGTCCCTATATAGAATTGGAACATTAATAAGTTAAAATGAAGTTTATATTTTATACTATCTTAATCATCATTTAAATCTTTATTACCTTACGAACTCAACAATTTAAGACCATAATATAGAGAAAAAATATAAATACCTCTAGACTTTCTTTGACGTTGCGATTCTCTGATCTAGGGAGCACCATGCTGTTATAAAGCACCAATCCTTCTACACCACGAAACGTCACGGGATTGATGCTTCCGCAAAGTTGACTTATTAGTATTAGCTGCTGTTGCTCAGCTTGTCCCTATATAGAATTGGAACATAAATAAGTTAAGAGGAAGTTTATATTTTATACTATCTTAATCATCATTTAAATCATTATTACCTTACGAACTCAAGAATTTAAGACCATAATATAGAGAAAAAATATAAATACCTCTAGACTTTCTTTCACGTTGCGATTCTCTGATCTAGGGAGCACCATGCTGTTATAAAGCACCAATCCTTCTACACCACGAAACGTCTCGGGATTGATGCTTCCGCAAAGTTGACTTATTAGTATTAGCTGCTGTTGCTCAGCTTGTCCCTATATAGAAATGGAACATTAATAAGTTAAGAGGAAGTTTATATTTTATACTATCTTAAAACTATATTATTATGCATCTTTTATAGAATGATTATCAAGGTTGGAAAAAAAAAACAAAACACCAGGAGTTTTTTTGGTTTAAACCGGTTTTTATGTAAACAATTTTCCTAACAGATATGAATATAAATGTGATTGTTTTCAGTTATAAATGCACTGAATAAATACATAACATTTCAGCTATAAAAAAGTTACTTAACTAATTTATTAATTAAAATTTATTTTATTTAAAAAGTTAAAATTGGGAAGTAAAAAAAGGGTTTTAAAAATTTGGGATTTCAAGTATTAGAAGTAATTAAACTATAGAAGAACTATTTCTCATATTTTCACATGTGGTACAACTTGCTTTCTTACACTCGAGACAGTAGTAATGGGAAATAACTAATTTTACTATTTTAAATCATTATTACCTTACGAACTCAAGAATTTAAGACCATAATATAGAGAAAAAATATAAATACCTCTAGACTTTCTTTTACTTTACGCTTCTCTGATGTAGGGGGCACCATGCTATTGTATAGCTCCAATTTCTCAACACCAGGGCACGTATCAGGATATATACTGCCACAAAGTTGGCTGATAAGTATTAATTGCTGTAGCTCAGATTCTCCCTAAGGTTTACATTAACAAATGTAAACCTTAAAAAATCCATAACAAAGGCCAAAAGGGCTTAGGCTGCAGCAGATCCAGAGTAAAAGAGAACTCAAACAAGTTGGTTAACAGCTTAAATACTCTTTCACGTGTTGCCACTTAGTTTCTACTCTGAGATTGCTACATTACCCTCCCCCCCCCAATTGCCAAAGGCACGGAGGGCAGGTGCGCCGCTGAGTGAATCAAACTCTTCTACCCATCTAGGGTTGTTGTGACATCTAAGGGCTTGCTTTAAGGAACGATGGAACCTTCCCACTAGACCGTTGTTTGCTGGATGATAAGGTGTTGTTCTTATCAGTTTCTCTCCGAGTATTTCCACTGAGGCCAAAAAAGCGACGGTTGCAATAATTGTCTTCCTTGATCAGTGGTGACCACGGCAGGAACCCAGAACCGAGCTATCCAATTTGACACGAAGGCAGTTTCTGCCGTGATATCCGAAATGGGTACTGTCTCTGGCCATCTGCTGAACCTGTCGATACACGTTAAGAGGTAGCAGAAACCATTGGATGGTGGCAAAGAGCAAACCGGGTCCGTGGTCGAATCTGGCAGCGGGTAATGAGAAGGGCTGAAGAGAGCTCACGGTGTGGCGGATGAACTTAGATCGTTGACAGTCCATGCAGGAACGAGTCCGGTTACGACGTCTTTGGCTTAAAATCTTAAAAATCTTAATCTTGGCTTAAATCTTACGTTCCGGCGCTTTTGTCCGTTTTTATGGACCTTGCGCCATTAAACCACAACCAACCAATCACAACCTTGGAAATGGATGGCCACACATATCCCTCCAGGATGAGCTTCTTGGTGTCTCGAATGCCTGGGTGAGATAAATTGTGAAGGGATTTGAAGATCGCCATTCTATATTGTACAGGAACCTAGGGACGGATTTTGTGAGGAGTAGCCTCACATACGATCTCGAGATCCTTAACCTCTGAAACCGGGATGGAACACTTTTCATTATTCAGCAGATCTTTAAGCTCAGAATCACTCTTTTGAGTTACAGCCAGGTCATGAGAGTCAAAAGGTACCTCCTTCATCTGCTGTATTAGTGACAATGTATCAGCTACCACATTATCCGCGCCAGACACATGCCTTATGTCTGCAAAACTGAGAAATAAAGCCAAGGTGCCTTAACTGACGAGGGGAACTAGAATCTCAGTTCTTTGAAAATGTAAAAATTAAAGGACGATGGTCTGTAAAAATTACAAAATTTTGACCTTCTCTTGTGCCGAAAATGTTTAATAGCCAAATAGATAACTTGAAGTTCCCTACCTTGTTGAACCTTGTTTCCGAGGGACTTTTCGTGAAATAAAATGCAATAGTTCTGGGACCTTTTGATGTCGTTACACAGTTTAATACAGCTCCAACTGCCGTACTAGAGGCATCAACTAGTAAACATTTGGGCTTCGGGATAGGGTAAGCTAAAGTTGTAACAACTGACGCTTTTTTTCATTGTAGAAACGCATTCTCTGCCTCCTCATTCCAAATACCATGTAAGGTTGTTTGCCATTCTTCTTACAGTCCGTGAGTAATTTGTTGAGGGGTATTTGCATCTGGGCTGCATGAAGCAAAACACGTCTATAAAATTTAACACCGCTACAAAACGCCTAAGTTGAGAGATGATCAGGATGACATCAATCTTATCATGATTATGAAGTGGTTTTACTCCTTCTGAAGTTATGGTATAACCCACAAATGCTACCGAGGTTTTTCTTAACACTCATTTTCCAGGGTTTAACTACCGTATTCTCTTAAGCTAGAAAAAACTCGATGTAAATGGTAAAGATGCTGAGCCTCTGAAGTGGAAGCTATCAGCAAATCATCGAAGTAGGGAACACAGAAGTTGAAATTGCCCAAAACTTGGTGTATATTATGCCTCTGGAAAGTTTGAACAGCGTTTCGAAGGCCCAAGGGCATGGCAGTATATTCGTAAAACCTAATTGGTATTGTTACTGCAGTCTTGGGGATATCGGGTGGATTAACTGCAATTTGGTGATTTGCCTTCGCTAAATCCAGAGTGGAAAATATTGTTTTTTTTTCAGTGAGGGTTTGAGTGCAATCCTGGATGTGAGGAACAGGATAGCGATCAGGCACCGTGATTGCATCTACGATAATCACCACACGGGTGATATTCTCCATTAGATTTTCTTACAACAGGAAGTGGGCTCGCCCACGGGATCTTAGACGGCCGGATTATTTCCAGAGACATTAGATGGTCGAACTTTTTTTTGGCTGCTTTCAAAATGTGAGGAGCCATGCGACGGGGCTTTGAGAATACGGGCGGGACCCTTAGTTTCTATACGATGGAAAACCTCATTTTTCCGATCAGAGTTCATTGGTTGTGAAGGGTTGATCAACTTACGATACTGGCTTAAAACGTTATCGAATTTGGAATTGCCCATCAAAATAGTCAAGGCAGTTCCTACTCTGAGATTGCTTGCTTGATGTTCTGGAAAAGCTTGAGGGTTTGAGTCCACCACAACTGTTTCAAAAGGCAAATTTTCGAAATTTTCTGAGAAATTTTCGATATCCTCAGACCCCCCTTTTTTATTATGGAGCTATTGATACTTCACAGAAAAACTTACTTTGTTTTTAATTGTTTTGGTACTTAAAAAAATCGAAAGCGATTAAAATGTAGCGCTTAATCTTAATTGATATACTAATTACCTTGTAATAAATTACTAACCATTAATTATTGTAGATAAAAATTTAAAAATAATGTGAAAATTATGAATTTATTTTACTAATTACGAAAAGTTATTTATATTCAATAATAAATTTTTCCCACTGGACCCCCCCCCCAAAAAAAAATAAAAAAAATCCTGGAGGAATATTGAAATTTTAGGGGGATATGGGGAAAATTTAATTCTTTTTTATATCTAAAATAGAAAAATTTCTGACTTATGAAGGGACACATACATTTTCAAATCCGTCCCTCTATAGCCACGCATCTTGCGACCATCCATGATATGTTACATAACTACAACGATATTAAATTCCCCAAAATTCTAAAATTTAACCTGATTCTGTCGAAAAAATAAAACAAACCCGTATTCCGCTTTTATGAATTCAACATTTTTAAAACTTTTTTTTATAACTGCCCTTTCTATCTCTAACTAACCTCGCTTATTGTTGTTACTTTCCTTCTCTGGAAAATTAACCCCTAATTTAAAAATAAATTACCGCTTTATCCAATAGATGGCGCGCGATTTAAAAGGGAGTACAGGAAGAATTCCCTCCTCTTCCTCTAAAAATTAACAAGCACGTATATCTGCTCCTCCAGACACTTTTCTTTCTCCGGGAAGGAGGAAGCAGCAAACCAACTCGTATATTTTTCCATGCGAAAGCAAAACCCGTCTTTTCTCCTTCACATGTCTGCTATCCTGTTTCTCTTACTCCAGATGAAATCTACTGAAAAAACTTCTCCAGCCTTCTTTTTACACGAAGAATTTTTATTTGCACTGTTATCTATCTCTCTCTCTCTCTCTTTTATATTTTTTACGGGGGATTTAGGGGATATATGGGATGCAGGGCTTGAGACGAGGAGAAAAAGATCCTCTGTTCTGAAAATGGCGTTTTTGCGAATTAAAGCCAGGGATTTTTGCTCATTTTCTTCCCCGGCCCGGGCAAAGTTTCGGGCAGAATTCGGCTTATGAGGGATTTATTTCCATTCATGTGACCAACAATATCGCCTCTTTCCGGAAAATTTCCCTTTTTTCCGTTCTTTATCGTGTCTGACCAATCTGGGAGGTCCTTCTATAATAAATATAGGGAATTCCCAAATCCAGCTAAGTCCACCATTTAACAAAAATTTCTTGACCAAACTTTTTCAGAGTTTGAGTAAAGTTTTCATCAGTGATTATTTGGTGATTTCAGAAGAAACTTTTCAAGGAATATGCTATGTAACACGGTAAAGACAGACGTAGAGGAATTTGGTAGATATTCGAAGCTTTTATAGAAGGCTCAATATAGTAAAAATGTCTATATTTAAACTTAATTTTTTTTTCATTCTACTCAATAGTGTATTTGTGTGTTGGGATAAGTAGGTACGTCACCCTAGAGATAGTCCCGTTCAGGTGACCGATGATTTACAAAATTTACAAAATTAAAATCAAAGAGAAAAATAAGAGCCACAAAATATGAAGTGTTGAGAGATTATGTTAAAGAAAGTTCTTGATGTTCTTGATGCCAGCGGAATCCTTTATGATTAAAAATTTACTTTGATAACTTTCATTCCAATTTTATAGCTTGTTATTGCCCTTTGTGTTATTTAATATTTAAAGAATTAACACATTTTTTATTAATACCTAGAAGTAGGTCATATTTTATATATTCTATCTTTAAACATCTCCACAAGTATTAATTAGAGTTGCATATGACCACTTCAGTTGTGAACTGAATTTTTAGTAGCTAATAGTCTTCATGTTACAAACACTTCCAGTAATCTTTTTCTTTTAAATAATAATGAAAACTGTGAGTGTTTTTCAATAAGAAGTATGTATTTTTGAATTTAAAGATGAAAAAGTGATGAAGGTAACAGGAAACACCACACATAGAGAAAATAGTAAAGAGGTGTTAAGATCGACAAAATATTGTTGGTTGGTGTGGTCTCCATCATGACAAAGTCCATGGGCTTTTAATACTGCTCTTGCTAGCTCTAAAATCTTTTCAATATACAGATACACGCAAGTAACTTTATTTAACCTGTAAGTACAAATTACTAATAGCTTCAAAACCCATTACGAAATCAATGTTAAAATTTGCATCCTCAGTGCAGTGGCGTATATAAGGGGGGGCCGAGGGGGCCCTGGCCCCCCCCCGAAATTCAGACTAGGTGTACCAAAACAAGTTAAAACACTGTATTTTAGGGGAAAATTTCAAAAAATTTTCTGGGGGAGGACCCCCAAACCCCCCTTTTGTACTTGGAATTTTATTATTATCTTTATTATAATAAGTTCATCAAAATCAAAATCATACCAAAAAAATATATGTCCAAAATTCGGACTAAGTGTTCCAAAAACAAGATAAAACCCTGTTTTTAGGGGTAAAGTTTCAAAAATTTTCTGGGGAAGGACCCCAGATCCCCTTTTGTACTTGGAACTCTATTTTAATAACTTTTTTAATATTAAGTTCATAAAAATGTACATCCAAAATTCGGACTTAATGTACCAAAACTAGTTAAAAACCTGTTTTTTTAGTCAAACTTCCAAACATTTTCTGGGGGAGGACCCCCAGACCCCCCTTTCGTACTTGTATTTTTATTACTAACAACGTTTCCTTTATTAAGTTTTTAGAACCTAAGTTGTCACCTAAAAAGTTACATTGGACCTATTAAATATGTGGGGGAGGGGCTGGGGAGTAATTTTGGGCCCCTCCCGAAATAAATTCCTATATACGCCACTGCCTCAATGTAAAGGGATCTTGAGTATAATAAGGGGACATCCATAAATTACGTGAGGTCAAAAGGGGGGAGGGGGGTCCAGTTAGATCTCACCAAATCTCACCAGGGGGGAGGGGGGGAGTCAATTACAATCTCATGTCAACTTTTAGTTTAGAAAATATACGTTTTTTCTTTAATATTTTTTTAGCACAAGTTTAGAAAAAATGCTCAGATGAGTCACAAAAGCTAATCATTAGCCAGTCAGTCGTAATAATTACAAGTTAGAATCATGTTTTCGATTTCAACGTGTTTTTGTATCAAAATTTTGCAATTTGGATGGTAATTTTTATGCCGATAAAACAAAACTTAGTGGTTGAGAAAATCTCACGTGAGGGGGAGGGGGGGTCCAGATTTTGGAAAAACCACCTCACGTAATTTATGGATGTCCCCTAATAAGACACAATAAGAAACTCCAAGAATGGTCTGAAACTCTTAGATTAAGAGGGCCAAGAAAAGAGAGAAATGGGAGAGAAAGAAGTCCGGGATATCGATTCTTCGGCCGGACCAGATGACATTGCTGGCAGCTGTAGCAAAATGTTCACACTTGAACACACAGGGGACGATTCTAATGAACTGAGAAAATGAACTAATCGAACGACCCAGTTCCGCATCGGCAGGACAGAAATGGCTGGACTAAAGGCTATTTCCACTAAGAAAACATTCACCCTGATAGCCGATACTGGTACTAGAATGGATACTACCTTTCTCTTGTGTTGGATTGGAGAACTTTTTCATCGAGCTGTTGGAAGGGAAATAATGTGGCTTTTGATAAGAGCTCTTAAGGGTTTGTTATTTTATCAGTCAGCAGAGTATGACTACATCAGTTCACGATATAAACTTATATCTCATTGCTTTATTTCATAAAATGACTTTTAAATGATTGTTTCTATTAATAAAGACTGGATGTTTAATGAAACATAATAATATGTTCTTATAACAAATAATAAATTGACTTAAAAAAATTTCAGTGGTTTTATTCTTTTTGTCACAATTTCACTCCTTCTATAAATTTTGTTTGACTTCTTCCCTTAGGAAAAAAACTTTTATTTACTTCATATCAAAACGGATGGTGGAGTAGTTAATTGCTTTTGAGCATTAACATTAGTGAAAATATTTACTTAAAGTGACCAAATTATTTCACGTACTTCTCTTGAGTCGCATAGTGTGAAAAAAACAGGATCCCACCTCCCTCTAAACAAATGACGTGATTTGTGACTGACCATTTTGCAAATTTACATTTTACAGCATTTAAAAAAGCATTTCTATAATGAAATGCCCTCCCTCTTTAAAGAAATCAAAAACGTTTCCAACCGCAACCAGTAAAGAAGAGAAACAAAAATAATAAGGTTCTTTCCCAAATAGGACTTGTTACAATAAACCACCACTGCGTTTAAATTCCGATACATAACCGGCAGAAGCAAACCAAAAATCCTCTCCTAGAATGGTCCTCGGAGGGACAGTAAAACAAACCCATCAGATTCCGCCATCATATCTCGAAGAAAAGCATCATTAGCCCCTTGGAATCGCTCCCACAGCACACGCAACATTATTTTAGCCCCTTCTCTCAACTCCACTCTAATTTCCACCAACTTTTCGGGAGCGGCGTAATTGCGAAATAATAATAAACATTATTAAACCTCGGAATCCTATTGCCCAAAAATGGGCCGGGCGCATCAGGATGCAAATTGCTATTTAGCGAAAGGCTTCTTTTTGCCTGTCTTGTATAGCAAATTGCGCGCTATTCATGCCGGTTTCGCCTTCGGAATTGGCCGTGAATGGGAGCCTCTCGGGATCCTCGGAGTAAGATTCTGTCGAGTTGAGTTCGTTTGAGCCCGGATTGTGTTGGGGAATTGGCGGAACGTCATCGGATGACGTTCCGTCTCGTGCTTTGGGGAACCAACCTCCTTGGAGTAGTTTGGGGATTTGTTTGAGTTATAAAGGAGGGAGGTTTGAGAATTTATGCGAGTTTGTGGATGCTTTTAACGGTCGTTTTGGAGTGAGAGGAGGGGTTGGGGTGAGGTAGATTCTGTGATCAATGTTTAAGGGAATGTTTGAGTAGTTTTAAGGGGAAAAGGAAAAAAAAAGAATATTCAATGGAGTGGAAACTTCCTAAAGACTGATAAACTTCCATCTCAAAACAACGTTTGTGATAGGTACACTTTTCACAAGTTGAGTTGAAGAATGGTACATTGCAAACGCTTCACGCAAAAATAAAACTTTATAAACACATTTATTAATGCTTTTTTGTTCTCAAATTAAGGACACTTCGGTTATGTTAGGTAACAACAGTTTATCAGCTAATTTTGTTGTGAGAGTGTTCTGAATATGCTTGAAAAGAGTTGAAAATGTGTTCTATATCCTGGAAGGTGTTCTGAAAACAGTGTTGAAACAGTGTTAAAATATGAAAGTGTTCTTAAATTTGGATCGCAACACAATCAGAATACATTTTATGCCCCTAGCAACACTTTTGCATCACAATTTTTTATCACCCATCCTAATCACAACACAACGAAACACTTTTGAGAAGAAGATTGACAATAATATCCGTACTGAAATTATTGCTCTATTTCCTTTAGTTTTTTAACTAATTTCTTAACCTTTTTATTTCGCTGCTAGGGGCGCTGTTAGTCATCTCAATGAATTCTCCATGGTCACTTACCTAAGGGTAGACCTGACTTTTATGACCTTAGAAGACGTTGTTTCCAAATAAAAGCCGTGAAACGGAGTTTTGAAACACCCTGTATAAACACATCATAATTTATTATAAATATTTTTGATGAAATTTCAAATTTAAATATTAAATATTATTAATACCCCAAAACGAAAATTTCAGACTTTTGTTTTTAAAAAGTTTATTTCTTTTCGTCAATTGTATCAATTTTATTAATTGTTAATTCTTAGTTTAACCATATCTAATTTGTAGAAATTATATCATTTATGTAAGCTGAGTATTATTTCACAGTATTTTACAATTTTAAAGAAATGTCAAACAAATAAAAAAAGAACAAAATATACACTAAAATATTATTAAGAATTATATAAAACAACTTTGACGTATTTATAAACATCCAAGTATTGAATTACTGTAAAATTTTAGTGACAAGAAATTTTCCTTGCATAAAATTTACAACTGAACCAATCATACTTTCTTGAAAAAACCTATTTTTTTTTCCGGAATCATAAGTATAACTTAACAAAATCTCAGCAAATTATAGCTTGAGTTCACTTCTATTGGTGAAAAGTGTTTACCCAAGGGCGTCCCGTAGAAGGCAATAGTAGGCCCTTTTCAGCCAATTGTAGAGGAAAGAAACTTTTAGGCTCCGCCTTTCGACCAAGGAGCACGCACATCTTAAAGAAAGGGGGGTTGTTCTCCTTTTCTCTTTTATTCAAGGAAAATTTCTCATTTTCAAGCCAGCTTTTTAGTAGATAAAAAGATAAAAGTAAATTCGGTGTGTTTTTTAGGGGTTCGATTCAAAGCAGTTTTCAGCACAAGGTGTCTTTTCGTACTAAACCGATGCTGCTCCATAACTTTGTGAATGACTAACTAAGCAAATCTCTAATAATTTTTAAAATACAAATTGAAACTTCTAAGCTTGTCCCTAGGTGGCGTTAAAAGTGGCCTCATCGGATAGCACATAGCTACTTTACGTAGACACAACTTTTATGACTATATATCTGTATAGGGGTTTAAAAATAAATAGGGTAGACAGGACTTTTGGAGCACCCTGTATTTTTTCTTACTTTTATGCTACCATGTTACTATTTATTAAAAAGAATTAACCTGTTTATACCTTTATACTTCGTTTTGTTAAATAAATTAAATATGCTTATTTTACACTTCATTTAAAAAAATGACATACTACAAGATATTTATTTTCAAGTTTATTTATTTGAAAGGGAAAAAAATAGTTGTGGAAGTTGTCTGGAAAATTTAATCGGCTTGATTGCATCCGTGGCAATTTTCTAACTTTGTTGACATCTACGTACACAGGTGACACTTGAGTAAAAAGTGTTATTTTGTGTGTTAAAATATTAAATTATTGTGTTAAAAAGTCATAAAAATTATAACTATAAAATCTTTCTTTTACAAATAAAAATTAATTTTCATGAAGCCAATTTATAACTGGAATAATACATTTTGTTAGTCCAATTTAATCTTGGTTTTTAATCAAAATTTTACGATGTATCCGTATATAAAGTTTCAGCCGATGTATTAAAATTAATTCTGTGAATATCAATAATTCATTCCAAAAGAATGAAACCATTGTAATAATGAACGGCATGAATTCCATATAATACCTTAATTTTATGTGGGGTGCTCAAAAATTCTACACCAGTCTATAAAAAAGCATGCTTACCTTTCAAGTTAAAATAAATTATACCTATACTAAAACAAAGGATAAAACTGCCTTTTGAGATTTTCTAGGTCACCAAATTTAATGAACGTAGGTTACCTTCCATTTCTTTAAGTTTTAGTTATAGAATGTAATGTATTTCATCTCCCACGAGAATTTCGAACAATTTCATCAATAATGCATATCTCGTGCAATGTTCATCTATAATTAATGATACACAACATTGAGACAATTTTTCACTTCTAATAGTTAGCTCAACTATTAATAACAGTGCTTTGAAAAAGGCATTTGCCATGAAAACGGTCGAAACAGTAAGTTGTAAGTAATGAAGTATTTTATTAATAATACAAAACAAGAGCCATTTATCATGAAATTGTAATGTTTCGAAAGAAACCTGTCACAAAGACGAGTATAACTTTACGCAATAATGAATACTTCGAAAGCCTAAAACAACAGGGAAATTCCTCTAGACGTTTACATTAAAAATTTATATCTCTATTTTGACTCTTTTGTTCTTATTCATGATTCAGCAGAACTACTGGTTAATTTTTTTGGGATCTTATGTATTCATGTTTTTAGAAATTCAAAGAACTTTCAGAGAATGCATGAATGCTTTTAGGCACTTAGAGTTTTTGCGTAATGCAACAAGCGATTTCTCTAGATTAGAAATGAAATTCAAAATAAGCTCGTATAGTTATTCTTAAAAATTTAAAATTGAATATGTATTTAGGAAAGATTTGCATATAAAATTAGAGGCTTTTTTTCTCGGAACACGCCGTAGTCTGAAAATGTCGAAATAATTAGCTTTTTGAAAAAATATTACTTCAACGTGAATAATTTGTTTTTGATCTCTTTTAGTCTCTAAAAAAGCTACCCGTATTCAAATGCATATTTAAAAGGTAGGGGACTGCTATTTCTGTTCTCGTAGAAACATTTTGAATGATTGATCAAAAGATTGGATTGAACGGTTTAATAAATCTGTGTTATTCAGAAAATATGATTACTAAAATAGCTTTTTTATATATTATATACTAATTAAAACTTTCGACGTTTTGAAAATTTCAAAAGAGTAATATAATTTATTAATGGGTGTGTATGTCAGTCCAATTTTCTACAGCTTTTATAAAGCTATAAGAAATAAATTATAGTAATAGATTTCATAAAATTCCATTATAATTAATTTATTTAAATTTATCGTTAGTGATTATCAAATAAGATAATTCTAAAAGGTGGGGGGCGAGCATATCGAAAAGTCAAAAACTTAATACCAGGATCAGTGGAGGTTGTTGTGAGATTAGATACGCAAATGGAAGGAAAAGGAATTAATTTATTTGAGATGAGTTTTCATCAAGTTAAACATTTTTTTCAAACTGTTTCATTCCTTATTTTGAAAATTACCTACATATAGAGGTGAATATCTTCTATTTTTACTTGATTTAACATAAAAATAACAACACCAGTTCCTAAGTTAGTAACGGAAATAGGGAAATACTATAATTATATGTAATTTCAAATCCTTTTATTGGGTTTAGTTCTTAAGTTTCAAAAGCATCACCAAGAAGTTCTTCTGAATATGACAACTTGTTAGATGAGAGTATTACACCCCATGAAAATTCTGTGCCGTTATTTCTGAGTGGCCCCATACTACCCCAAGTTTAGGGTTGCCAGTTTGATACCTCCATGTGTCTTATCTGAGACCCTTCTCCCCATTCAGGTTCTGCATGGCATCTGATTGCGCTATTCTTCTCTCTCATTACACTGTCCTTCCACCAGTCACTCTGTCCTCTAGAGACAGTCCAGTTCCCTGCAGCCCCATTGGTCAGGGAGACGTCTGGGGGGTTAACGCACTCGCTAAGAAAGCGAAGGTAGTGACAAAGAGGAGAGGCTGGCTGGACAAGGGCGGGTCCAGACCAGATTTTCGGGGGGGGCCATGTCAAAGTCGGAGGGTATTACATTCGAAATTTTCAGTGCCTCAGAAAAATTTTTGAAGAGTGCTTGCTTTCAAGCAGCTTTTTAGGGGTTTATAGTAACTTAGAGGATATCCAGGGCCCGTGCCATAGTTTTAGAAAGTGGGGGGGGGTGAAACATTTTTGTAAGGCCATAATAATACTTGTGTTCGCGAGGTGTTTGGCTCCCAACTTTCCGAGTATAACATAAATAAAATGCGAAACTTTGTTAAAGTTATAAAGGTTTCTTCAGATAATGCTAGCTCGAAAGCAAATGTGGGGGGGTCTGGGGGTCCTCCCCCAGAATTTTTTTTGAAATTTGGCTTCAAATAGAAGTTTTTCTACTCATTTTTGTACTTTTGGTATCCATTGGATAACACCTAAAGAGGGTAACTTCTTACACTCCTAAAAGGAGAGGAGAGAAACAAGTTCAAGGAGAAAACAGTAAATAAGTAACCATGAGAAATTAATAGGGGGTCTGGGGGGTGCCCCCAAGAAAATTTTTGAAAATTTGCCTCTAAAAATAAAGTTTCAGCTCATTTTAAAAGCATGTAAACCACAGAATTTTCAAGGATGAAATTATAAATAGATGCCCAATTTTGAAAAGGCCCGGGAGTCCTCTCCTGAAAATTTTTGCAAATACGCGTATTTAAACTATAGTATTACCGGTTTGAGCCCCATCCAATGTTAGCTGAAGGGGGGCTAAGCCCCCCCCCCAATATTTTGTGATGTTTGGATATTTTCTGGTTTGGAATCCCCTTCAAGAGCGGTTATTTGGGGAGAGGGTAACCCACAAAAGGTCTCAGAATGTGTTAAAAATTTCTTTTACAGGGTTCCCACTCTTTGAAAAGATTGAAAATCAAGGACTTTTCAAGGACCTCAACAAAATTTTTCATGGACCTTTTTTAAGAGACCCATATAAAAATCCTAATTCTTCTGAAGCAATCGCGATGTTTCCAGAAACAAGCTTACTCTTTAACTTTTTTTAAATTGATCAAGTGCCTCAATTTCTGACTATGCACACAGAATACAAGTTTTATAATAAGATTTTAAATAATATAAAAAGTAATCAAAGATGAATTTAAATATTTCATGCAAAAACCGGGAACTGCGAAAAGGAATCGTAGATGAATTTGAGATTGAGATTCAAGGACCTTTAAGGACCTGGACCATTTTTCAAGGACTTTCAAGGACCTAAATTTAGCGAATTAAGGACTTTCAAGGACCGTGGGAACCCTGTTTTAAGGATCAAATTTTAAAAATTTTCTTGGGGAGAGACCCCAAACTTTGGAATTAAGCTGAAATGCTACTTTTAACAGAGAAATTTCTAAAATTTTTCTGGGAGAGATCCCCCAGACCCCCATCTTATTTCGAGCTCGCAATAATTACACAAAACTTTTACATTAAATGCACCTCAAAATATTACACCTTGGCGATATTTAAAGGGACATGTAACGAAATTTAATCTATACATCTGATACAAAATTAGGTAATTAGGCACGTAAACTTAATGGTTGTTTCTTTTAATTTTATGGGTTTTTAATGTCTTGTACTGGCCCTCGCCCCCCAATATTTTATAAAAGTTGGCGCCTATGAATGTCAAAATATTAAAGGGGGGTTTGGGGGTTCTCCCCAAGAAAAGTTTTTGAATTTTAACATTAAGAAAGTGTTTTTTAAGCTATTTGTTAGGGTTTCTCGGGGGGGGCCATGGCCCCCAGGGCCCCCCCCCTGGACCCGCCCCTGTGGCTGGAAGCACCAAAGCTGTGTGTGAGAAAGTACGGCTGACACAAATGGGCGGTATACTATAGTATTAGTCTGAAAGCTCTCGCTATGGAAGTTTCTAGGTACTGGTTAGATGCGAGAGGGTAAATGAGCTAAAAAGAATGAGAGTGGTATAAGTTTCAAAATAACAAAATGTGGGTTATGCACGAGTTTAGTTTTCCACTCTCATTCTTAGTATATCGAATCTAGATTGTTTAGTCAATTTTAAAAAATTAGTCCAAGTATATACTCGGAAAGCTAAATAGGAGGATCTAACACATTAATATATCACCTGCTAAGGGCTAAGTCAAATATTTCTGAATTTGAGATAGCCATGGATTTTGGTTTAATCATTTATTTCGTGTGGGAATTGTTGAAGTAAAAACAATCAATATTTGACCTATACTTGTACGAATTGCCCCAAAAATGCCTTCTTAACCAAGATATTCGTACAGGAAGTCATTCTGAGTAAATAAAATGCAAAGGCTCGTATAATCGTATTTTGGGTTTCGATCATACCTGCTGATCGTATATACCTGAGACTTTAATATCTAAATTCTTCAAACACAGGATGAGAGGTTTAGGAAAGGTCAAACTACAGAAGGTTCTACAAAGAAACTACAGAAAGCATGTAGTATTTGTGATTAATCAAAATCGTAATACAGTGATCAATGAAACGCTATTTAATTTGGAATTACAGTGGAAGCTCTTATAACGTAATTAATCCGTACCGAGTTTTTTGTCGTTATAAGAGCAAACTTCGAGTGATACACTCGAGTGTAGAATATCACTCGTTTAAAAGTAATAAACTCGTTAAACTAAACTATCAATTTTGATGCTTTTCGGGAAGGTGGACTCGATTCCCTCAAAGATATATTTTTAGTAGATTAGTTTATAAAGTTTGGAGGAAATCTAAACCTGAAAACGATCACCAACCCTAAATCGTCAAAGGCAAAGGGATGGATTATGGAAATTGCAGTTACCCGTAATACGTTTATTTAATCAACTAACTGAAACCCTTGTTTGTATATTTTACCATTATATCCAAACAGTAGGATACTAGATCGTTGGGATTTAGAACACAGTTCGAATCACCCAATTGATTTTTCCTCATTTTAAGCAATTACTTATTATTTTAGGAATTCTTGATACTTTCAATTTAATGTTATAATACCTTATTTTTGCTATGAAATTTAAGATCAATATTTTACAAAGTATAAATATTTGTGTTTGCTATTAAATTTTTATTTTGATATTATTAATTTATTGCGTAGTTTAGCTTCCTTAGAATGTTCGGATGCTTACATAAAACGCTAATAAATTTAAAGTCTCAAATCAACAAAGGCATTGGGTAGCGAAAGGTTTCGTTTTGGGATTGTAGCCGGTTACCCCGGGCGAAAGCAAGCGAGAAGAAGATGCGATGGTTACTTGGTGCTGTTTGTCATACTCTGATATTCGTTTATTGGCTAATTCATGTGTGACGCAAACAAACCGATCCAGAAAAGTATTCGATAAGCTGAATCGATTCGAAGATTAGTCTTTATAAGAGCACAAAAGTGCTCTTATAGAGACTAATTTTTGGGTCTTTATAAGAGAGGATTTTTATAAGAGCAGGTCGTTATAAGAGCTTCCCACTGTATTAAGTTTAAAAAATCTCGCATATTTTAATTTGAACAAAAAAAAAGGAGAAACGAATATTGCGTAGTAATAAATTTTAACTAGGTATAAGAATAAAATCCTGCTTTCAAGGATATTTGAGCTAACTATGTATCTAGTTAATTGTAATAGTTCAAAGGCACCGACCTTAAAATGTGGCATGATGAAATCACTCCCCTCATTTTTCAACTCTTGAATATCCCCTTTATAAAAGAAAATCCTTCAACTGCACATTGTATATTATATTTTTATCAATTGTAGCAATCGTGAACTACAAATACCTGGTTCCGGCATTTCACTCGACAGGTTTGCTCAAAAGTTTGAACGGGAAATCCTTTTAAAAGTCATCAACCCTTTACAAGCGAGAATAATTAGACTCAAAAATAATTAATATACCTGTCACGCATTGAATTCAAAGCAGAAATGGAGGCTTAGGTACAATGTAGCCTTACAAATAAAGTGATAGCTCAAATTAATTTGGGAAAAGAACTGTGAATCGCCGCGTTGAAGGATTTGACAACTTTAACCCACTTACGATGAAATGGTACCTAAGTTAAGGAGGCTTTATGCATTGTTTATGTTCCCATTATTTTAAACGTGATTTATTATTATTATCAGTAGTCACTATCTAAAATTCGTGAGGTAACGGAACTTATTTAGATATTTGTGGAATACTTCTCTATTAGGTGTTCTAAAAACATTTTGAATATTTTTTTTTAGTTTTTTTAAAAAATGGTTACATTTTTGTTACATGAGTTCCCTTTTTATAGTGTAGCTGTATTTGATATTAAATAATTAATAGCAATTTTACATTTGTTTAAAATTGGTAAATAGGATATGTTATTTAGTTCTTATCAGTAAGGATACATCAACAACAATATGTGTAATATTTTCCTAATTCCTGTATTAAAATTTGAAAATATCTTCTATCATTATTAATCGGTGCGTAGCATCCTATTTTTTGGCTTTAGGATATGTTTATTCGTACTATGCTGAGGCTGTACTTTTAACTAAAATATCAATTTTATGGTGGTATATAACGATATTTTACAAATTAAAATCTCTAAACATGTAATGAAAAAAAATTATAAATTTTCCAATTTTTGATTGGCAAAATATATTTGTACAATATTTTTGTCTTTTAGTTGAAGTTTGAAGTAGTAGATAACAAATCTATAGATACAAAATACCAATCCCCAAAATATAAGTATTTTATTTTAGTATTGCTTTGTAAGCTTATAAAATAATATTTCGTGAAGTACAAGAGCCGTTAGTAGCTCTGCAGTAATGGCAATATATATAAGATAAATTCCGTATATACCTACTTCATGCCAGCGGGGGCAAACAGAACCCCAATTTTCTTGTAACAAGGAACAACATTTTAGTTACAAAGTTTTATTTACCTTTTTGAGAGGAAGGCTAAGCTTTGGGCCAATGCAATGATCGCACTGCTTCCAAGAAAATGCCATATGGGGTAACAGCTGATTTATTTGTTATGCCGAGCAATAGTTGGGCATTTCGGATGCAGTTTTCCCGAATAAAAAAAAAGTTTGCGCCATTTATTTCTTCCAAAAGGGTGAAATACGTGGTGGAAATATCAACGAGCTTTGTCTAACAAATGCAGCTGCAGAATTCTTGCGGAGATGTCTCATTCTGCATTTTAAGATGAATGGTATATTTTGGAAAGTTATTATACAAAATATATCACGTAGTTTTATTACCTGAATCCAGAAGGATCGTCAGGTGATAGAAACCCCAAGAGTTCTATCAATGACAGCTTCCTTAAATCATGTTCACTTAGAGCATTCTAAGCAGCTTCGTGCTCGGGAAACTGATTGAGAAAAGAACAATTTATCATTCTGTTGATAACTTCTGTCTTAGGAAATAGTTACAACATTTAATGGTCAATAGAAACAGCTACGAGGTATGGGTAATGGATATAAATATAGAGGTCTAATGATTGATTTTAATCCCAATTATGCTTTTTACGTGAATTTTAGTTCTTAATGATTGATTGTTTACTTAGACCTTTTCAAGTTTCATTATTTCTTTATTTCAATTCGGATAAGTTCAATTTTATTAACATATTTTTAATTATGTATTTTACTGTAGTTATCTCTAAACAAATATAAGGATTTTGTTCAATTTGTATAATAATTATATATTTTAGTTACATTTATTTTGAATTGAACGGAACAAAATGCTTACTTTTTACTTTATTTAAATCATAAACCCCGTCCGCCATGAATTCAGAAGTTTTTGGTTAGATTTTTTCAATTTACTTTTCAATTTTTCCTTTCTAATTAATAAATAAGACATAATGCACCGTGAATAATACGATATCATCGAAAACTTCTGAGCTTGAAATGAGGAATACGAAAATAAATAGACTTCGAAAAGATGGAAACGAAGGGTTGGTTGCCTGAAAAGTTCCAATTCGCGTAGATTTGGCGATTTATCGTACGTCTCTTGCGCCCCTTGTGTTCCTCCTGCGTATCTTAAATTTTTCAATTCAGTTACTTCCAATAGAGTAAATTAGCTTTTCAAATCTCAAGAATTTTCCCTCAATAAAATGCGAAATCTCCTTTCCTTTTAAAAAACGTACCTAAAATCCAAAGCTTTGAGAATTCAGACACAAGTTCAATTTTACTTCTTTACTCCCCACATACTAACCTTCTCCACGGTTTTCCAAAGAAAGCCAAATCCATCAAGTATTCAGAAAACCTCAATTCTGTCTTCTGAAAAAGTCTTCTCAAACCTCATTCATATTCCTTCTCTCTCAATGAAGGAATGAATATTACATGAAATAATGCCTCTTCCACTTTTAAGCGTTTTACAACCGACAGCGCACCACATGTTGCTCTTTATGATAATCAGCGTGCGCCAGGGGAAGAGATACCCCAAACAATCATTAAGTTTATTTTCGATCATCAACTTTGTTAATGGTGGGTGCAAATGATGCCCTAAGTGAAAAATCGATCGGATTTTGCGACTTTTTTACGCTTGATCTTTTTCGTTTCCCTTTTTGATTGATAGATGTGGAGTCTGATAGAAGTTTGGATAAATGGGGTATAAAGGATAATGATCTTGGATCTGGGTTTCTTATCTGGGAATCCGGTGATGGGAAAAAATAGTTGTTTTGAGAAACAAGCACAGACACACGTGTGGGTGAAGGTCTATTTTAAGCTCGCGGTTCATAAATTTTGGTGTTCATTAGAAGTTTGAAGTACTACACCTTCCTCTAGAGTCTAAGTCTAGACTGTAAGGTGGATGTTAAAATTAAGTTTAGAACATTGTAAAAAATGCATAAAACTTTATACTCATTGTAAAAGAATGTTAGCTATACTCCTAGTATTTAGAATAGGTGTATCAAGGTCACAACTTAAACGTCGTCACCTTGAATGATATGGCAAACATCAACACATAACATACAAGTTAACCATTTCATAACATAACTTTATCATATGTTTTATAGGACCTAAAGGCTACGACTAGGTTAAAAAATATGCTATACTTTGGTTTCTGTTTAACTCCAAAACTACAAAAGAAAAATTTTAATTTATATTAAGAACTCTTTATAAGGCGCGCTTCTGATTATGTAGCAACCAATTTCCAATAAAACATAATCACCGAGATTAGTTTCGCATTTCTCTTTTCTTCTTATAAAAAATTAAAATTTAGATTTTTAAGCGTTTTGGGATATAGAAATAGAGTGTTTTCAGGTGACGTCACAACCGGTTACTTTCTTTTAACTGTGTACCTTCTGTAGGGCTTTTAGCTGTTGCTAAGACCGGTGTTTATCTGCTGCTAAGGCGGTTTTTAGGTATGGGATCACGTGATTGCAAATAATCCAATAGAAGAATTCCACGGCTAGTCATTTTCTGTAACAGTTAACCTCTGTAGGGCAAAAAACTGTAACCTTTCTGTTACTAAGACCGTTGTTAGGTCCGAGTCATGTGATTAAAAATGCTCTATTAAATTTTTACTAATTGAAAATATAACTAGACTTTTTTTGATGCTGTTAGGATTCAAAAAATCATGTAGTAGTTATTAATCAGTAAATAATCATCTTAGCTAAAAAGAAGGAATAATGAAAACACTATGCTACCAATTTACGCAGGATTTGTCCTCAGGATTTGTTAGGCAGGATTTATTTAATAAAGGGTATTAATTAAAATTTAAATCCTTAACATTATCAGTAACAATAGGAAAACCCCCAATCTGCACATTATATTACAAGGTAATAGCTTGAATCTCGAAGTAAGTCCCGAGCAACAATTCCCGATATAAGTTCGATCCCATCACATATTATTAAAAAGGGCATGAGGGAGTTCTGCGGATACATCCCATTCCCTCCACATCATTGATTACACGGAGAATGAATACGGATGTGCCTAAATGACTTTCTTAACGTCCCATTGCCCAAGTGTCCGAACCTTACCCGGGTGAAGAATCGGGCAATCTCAACCCGCTTCCTGCCCCAGGATTGATTCTAGATTAAGAGATGGCGGGAAATTTCCGCCCATTAATTGCGTATGGATGTCGATGTCCGAAAGGGATGAGAGGACCCCCGTATTTAAATTTCTGTGTTGAGAGGTCGTGCAGCTGTTGGAGATGTATAAGTTATCGAAGAGATATTCTTGCAGTTGTAGGGGACCAGTTTCAAATTATGTCACACTACTTTTTTTGAGGATTTCAAACCCATCCCTTTTTCCTAAGTCACAAGTTGCCACTTTTAAATGACTCCCGAATCTCCGTAATTTTGATTTAAGTACACTTCAAAACACTGTAAACTCGTAAAAAAAAAACTTTTGCAACGCTAAGTAAACACAATAATCAATAATCAACAATAATCAAAATCGTTTTGATTTTGATACGATAATGTTGCGATTGTGTTGTGTGAAAAAAAATAATAAAGGGTGTCCCAAAATTAACGCAGGATTTGAATTAAATAGAAAACACAGATTTTAGTAATTTAACATATAATAATTATTATTATATTTATATGTTGTATCGTGTAACTCCCCATTTTTACTAACCCTAAACCCTCAGCCGTCAAATAGTTTTTTTTCAGTGTTGCCAACAATTTGCCGCACAACTGGCGGCAAAGTCAAATATTGTGTTTATTTTGGACACCCTTTAGTTATGCAAAACTGTTGCTAAAAATTACAGAGCCAAAAATTGTGCTTTTAGTGTTTCGATCCACGTTTAAGAATACTTTCAGATTCATATTCTAAATCTAAAGCATTGATTCGTTTTACATTACTATTTTCTTAGTTACACTTGATAGAACATATTTCTAACAAATTTCAAACATAATCAGAACAGAACGTGGCTATATTCATAAGGTATATTAAGTGTAGATATATTCATAAAATTGTTTATTGTATTTGTTTAGAGAACTCTTTAAAATAGCAGTTTTTTATGGTAATGTGCAAACTAAGTTTACACCTTTCCTTTTCAACGTTAAAAAATTCATATATTTGGGAAAAGTTCTGTACGTTGAGTTAAATTATAATAGTTTGATGCTACGTTTTAAATAGAAAAAAAGTACTAATAGTTAACTATATGAATGAGACAGTTATGTGACTAATTTTAATCAAAATAATTCGAAGTAGCACCACTAAACTCGTGAGAATTCCAATCACAAATAGAGAAAAAAAAAGGCCACATCGATTGTCAAGCGCATTTTCGGCATTCCACTCACCAAATTTAACCACATAAGGAGTCCCGCAACAAAATTTACGGCGTATATTTTCTTATTAAAAGAAATTGTTCCCAAAGTTTCCTTATCCGGTTTCAATTTTCTCCCCTCGCCACCTAACTGCTTTTTCTCGGTAAGTATTTCGAAACAATTTATTAGGAGCCATTCTCAGAACTTAATAACCACCCAAAGAAATGTAATGGGCTCGCGAGAGGAAAGTGTTGAAATGAAATACTAGAAGATGTTCCCCAACTTTTTCCAATAATGAAAGTTAGAGGCAAAGGAGGATCTAACTTTATAGAGGTTTAAAGGGTGGGGGAGGTTTAAAATCCTTAAGGGTAAGTCTTTTCCCGAGTTTATTATTTTTTTTTCATAAATATTCCCTACGAAGAGGATTTTTGTAGCCTTGTGTGTCTATGATTTCGATTCTCTAATTCTTGTTTCATTTTTACAGATCATCAAGAGAATGTTATATTTCTTAATTTTTAAATGTTTTTGAATTATTAGGCTATAGCAGTGGTTCCCAACCTTTTGTGGCCCATCGCCCCCTTTCTGGAGGTTGACTAACACCTATTGCCCCCTTTTCATTATCATTGTATGTCTAATTTTAATTTGAAGTAAAGTGTAAATAATAAAGCAATTTTATTACCGTATATGTTATGGGCAAAGTGATTAGTCGGGCATTATTAAAAATGCCCGAAGTGGAGGTGGGCAAAGTGATAAATTCCATTCATAAATTTCACTGAATTTATCATATTGCCCGGGCGTTATTAATAATGCCCGGATTTATTACATTGTCCGTAACATTTATAAAAACAACCAAAGCAGTTTTATCAGGTCACTCTTAAATTTGAATCTCGAAAAAATTAGAAAGTTGACTGCTAAAATTTGTAATAATAAATGAAAATGTAATATTTTATTGTATTATTTATTGTTGGAAATTTAAATTATCTTTTCAATTGTGCTTGGTGGATTTAAGTTAAAGCTTGAATATCCGGCTTTATGTTCGTCAAGTTCAGGCGCAAGTCTCCTTTGAGGTCCAACTTATTTGTTTTGTGAGGAGCTGGACAACAGAATTAAACCTTTTTTCAACTAAAAATGTTGACAGGAACAAGATGAGAAATGGTTCAGTTTTTCCACACGGTTGATGGATAAATGTCCATGAGCTTCACCCAGGCTAACTCGTAACCGCTCTTCTTGAAAATGATTTTCACCTCACAGTTATACTTCAAGTCTAGAAACTCATTCTGCAATGAGTTATCAAGCTTATCCACAGCTTCAAACGAGAATGGATCTGGAATCCAATCCGGAATTTGTAACTTGGTCAAATCTTCAAATCTTGATTCCATGTCAGTTTTAACTGGTCAAGGTGATCAGTAAGCCTTACTATACTGTTATTTTAATTTCCCCTTTTGAATATTCATCGCCCCCCCAATTACCCCCCACTTATTTATTGCCCCCCTGATAAACCAAATCGCCCCCCTGGGGGCGATCGCCCCCAGGTTGGGAACCACTGGGCTATAGGATATTATTAGAGTTACATAGAAAAATATAGAATTTTAAAAATACCAACTATTTTTTTACTTTATATATTTTGTTACCTCGGATAAATTTTATTCGTGCTAAACTTTCTAATCAATTCCTTTTTATTTACTTTAAGGTTCATGATCAGTTTAAGTAGGCTAAGTACTAAAGTACTAGACTCAGTAAAATCAATTTACTACTACCAGAAAGGCCGTCTGCTTTACGTCTAGGCTCGAGACAGTTGTATTCTTAGGGTAAATTGATTGTTTCCTAGGTAAAACAAAATCTAAGAATAAGAGAATTAAAGAATACATTTGATGAATGTTTCAATAGAATTTAACAAAAGAGTTAACTTGTTTTTCAACTTCTCTCGTTAGATTAGATGAAGTATCTCATTTATTTCTCATTGGTTGAATTGGTTCGGTGTTAGACATGGAAAGTAGGCATACGTATAACATCAGTACTGTATTAGAAGTATTCGCTTCCATAAAGGTTAAGGGATTTTTATAATTGTAGAATATCAGGTTCTATACCCGCGCGCAAATCAATAGTTAGTTCTACAATGCAGTAGAATTTTATTGCGTAGTAGAATTTATTTAATGTTATTATTACCATCAAAGGTTTAAATTTGCATGTAAAGTATGGGTTTTGAACTTAAATTGGGGCTCTCAAAATTTGAAGAAGTCGGACCCCCTTATATTTACTTAGAACGTACCAAATAACGCTTATCACTAAAAGTTTTGGTTTTACCTTTACAATTCTACACCGCCCGAGATTACAATTGAATCTCAAGGAAAATGTCGGGCGGCTAGAACTTAAAGGATTAATACTACTGATAAATAAGTGTTTACAGTCATAATATTAATATTAACAGCGAATACGAACCTAAGAATATAATACGCTTCCCAAGAACAGAAAAGCAGTCTGCGCGATAAAAAACTGGACTTCTCCAATGGGGACATGATGTTTCAATTTAAAGATTGGTAAACACATACGCAACTGTTTTGAGATGGAATAGAACCCTAATGTAAAAATATTCATTCGCTACGAAGATTGCTTACTTTGAATCCCCTCGAGTTGGTATTGCATCCAGACATACGATTATAAAGGAAACATTATAGGACGTCGAGAAATACTCTACTTGCTCTAAAAATCAGTTTCGTACGCTTTAGGAAAAAGAGTTTTGGTTGCAATGCGAGCTTAGAGTAGAGGTTTTTTCCTCGTCAAATCTAATTGGATCCCCCAGACATGGGGGAATTTTGCGTCAGATAAATAAATGTGTATGCAACTTGTGGGTCTAATGCGGGGGTGTCTACCTCAACGATGAAAAATATTCATAGTTTCACTGGCTCGCTTGTACTTTATCATAATTTTTCGTTCAATTTCAAAAATTTAGAGAATTTTCAATCATATGACTCGGACCTAACAACGGCCTTAGCAACGGGTTCTTGTCATCCAGTGATGTCATGTACGAATGCTTCTACTGGTGCATTTGCAATCACAAGACTCCGCCCCTAACAACCGCTGTAGCAACGGGTGCCCCCGTAACTATAACGACAGGCTTAGCAACGTTCTTTTTGTCTTCCAGTGACGTCATGTGCAACTGCTCTATGAACCGAGCGAGCTGCTTAAAATGAGATGACCTAAGTCCAAAAATAAAATATTTGAGAAAAACGTGTACCTCTTTATGTTTCTTAAGAATATTTATTTGGTGTGGTAGTTGCCGCTAAGTCAAAATTTGAAGTTTAGTCTGTGATAACAGCCACAAAACTTCTCTTTAACAGTTTATTAACTTTTTTAGTCCTAGACCTTTGGAGATTTTCATTGATACATATGGTTAATTTGGGGCGGCTAGGATTGAAAGAGTTAAAATGCAATTATACCATTATAGTTTAGGAAAAATCTGGCTGGCGAGGAAACAAATTACGCAGTCTTTTACTGTATAGAGGTTATCCGATGACTTCAGCGATGTGTTACTTCTCCAAAATTCGACTAAAAATAAGCTTTAAAAACGTATCATATTCCCAACAAACAACAGAATATGAGCCAACACCTCACCCAACTCATTTTTCCCGAAACCCCTTATAAGTTTCAAAGGGCTTCTCTTCAGAAATGGCCCAACAGGGCCCAAACTCCCATTACTCCCCTCCAACACCTCCTCGAAGCCTGTCCACCCCAGTCCAACGAGTTATTTACCACCTAGCCACGAACAAATGTAGCGGCCCCAGCCCACCGTCCCCCACGGGACCATGGAGCTGTCATGAGTAGCCCCAGCCCCCCAAGGCACCCCTGGGCAACACAGCCCATCTGTCCCACGGGGCGCAGAGATGAAATACCGCCGGGACGCCCTGGCAGATACGTCAGCCCTGGTGGGCATTTTGCTGAAACACTAGGGAAGAAGGTGTGGCCTTGTCCTAAAATTGGACATTGAATGGGCATCATTCATCTTCTAAGGAGCCCAGTCTTTCTTTATTAGGGATGTAGTTTTTATCCATGAAAGGGCTCTGGAGGAGGTTTTTTTTGCTGTTGTGTAAAGATGAGGAACAATAGAGTTCTTCGTATGT
Organism: Tetragnatha montana; assembly: GCA_963680715.1. Classification (NCBI taxonomy): domain Eukaryota; kingdom Metazoa; phylum Arthropoda; class Arachnida; order Araneae; family Tetragnathidae; genus Tetragnatha; species Tetragnatha montana. Next base: position 2,095,247 of record OY796681.1, read on the forward strand.
AGTAGTGCTCGTGGAGTTTTGGAAAAGTTGGATTGCGAAAAATAGCCGGTGGACAATGTTTGCTGGAGACAATGGGTTTTTGTATTGAAAGTCTGGTATCTCGAGAGGTTTGTGTGGGGTGTGTGTTTCGATGGTTAGTTTTTGCTGGAGATTGGTGCTTTTTTGTGCGGATTGTTTGGTGGTTATTATAGAAATGAGGTCTTTTGTTCAGTGGAGTACTTACTGGTAAAAACTTACACCTTTGTTCGTGTAATTAAAGAGTTTTAATCTAGAGGAATTAATATGTGAGAAAAAGAAAATGACCCGATTTATCACTAATTAACTACGAATAATAACAGTAATTTGTTGCTCTTGAATGAATGACGTCCACGTTATGACTTATCCTGAATACGAGTTGTGCATTTAATCTACTGTTTCACATTGCTAAGTTTAGAATATAAAATTAAAGTTTGCAAACTAATAAGTACGGCAAGTTGGTTTTAATGAAAGCTGAGAAAACATATAGCCACATTTTAGTTTTTAACGTTTTAAATTTATTTTTATGTATTTTATGTTTGTTCTGCTATTTGACTTTCCTCCAGATCATCTCAATTTAAAACACGAATATTCAAAATTTACCACAGAGCAAAATCAGAAATTTACCATACCTAATTACAAGCTGTCCCAAAATCAACTGAACGATTTCGAAAATTAATAAAAAAAAATACACTTAGAGTGAAAAAATATGCGGATTGTTGCATCCTCTACTTATAAAACAGATATTTTTTCCTGAAATATGTGAAAGTTTTAGTTTATCAAATAAATATTCAGACATGACGCCCTTGGAAATATGTGAAAAAAAAAGAAAAGGCAATCCTTATGGTAAAAAAAAAATTTAAAAACATGGACTTCATTCCAGTAGACAGGGTCAGCTTCAAGCAAGGGCGGATCCAGACCAGATTTTCGGGGGGGGCCATGTCAGAGTCGGAGGGTATTACATTCGAAATTTTCAGTGCCTCAGAAATTTTTTTGAAGAGTGCTTGCTTTTAAGCAGCTTTTTAGGGGTTTATAGTAACTTAGAGGATATCCAGGGCCCGTGCCATTGTTTTAGAAAGTAGGGGGGGGCGAAACCTTTTTGGTAGGGGCATAACAATACTTATGTTTCGCGAGGTGTTTGGCTCCCAATTTTCCGAGTATAACATAAATAAAATACGAAACTTTGTTAAAGTTATAAAGGTTTCATCAGATAATGCTAGCTCGAAAGCAAAAGGGGGGTTCTGGGGGTCCTCCCCCAGAAAATTTTGTGAAATTTGGCTTCCAATAGAAGTTTTTTTACTCATTTTTGAACACTTAGTACCCATTGGATAACACCTACAGAGAGCAACTTCTTGTACTCCTAAAAGGAGAGGAGAGAAACAAATTCAAGTAGAAAACAGTAAATAAGTAACCATGAAGAAAAATTTTGAACATTTGCCTCTAAAAATAAAGTTTCATCTCATTTTGAAAGCATGAACCACAGAATTTTCAAGGATGAAATTATAAATAGATGCCAAATTTTGAAAAGGGCTGGGGGTCCTCTCCCAGAAAATGTTTGCAAATGCGCCCTTTCAAACTATAGTATTCTTCTATTTTAAAACTTCCCAAAAGAGAACAGCTTCTTTTAAGCGGAAGAATTTTCAAGGGAAAACACTATAAAACAGATGTCTTATATCAAAATATTAAAGGGGGGGTTGGGGGTTCTCCCCCAGAAATTTTTTTGAATTTTAGCATTAAGAAAGTGTTTTTTAAGCTATTTGTTAGGGTTTCTCGGGGGGGGGGCATGGCCCCCAGGCCCCCCCCCCTGGATCCGCCACTGGCTTCAAGCCGATTTGATCGGCCATGTAAATAATTTATTGTCTTATTTTAACCTTCACGCCATTTGACTGAACATTTTTGAACTGATATGGTTGAATTATTTCTTTAACACTAGAACCGCGGCGATTTCCGTATACCTAAAACCGCGCGCTAAAATCAAATTGACCCAGGCGCATAAAATTCAGTTTGTAATGCAAAAAAAAACATTATTTGAGAACAGAATGTTATTTACATATTATTCAACTCCTGTTTTGAGGTTAATGTTACATGAAGCACAAAAGTTATGAAAATTAATATGGTAAAATAAGCAAAAATGTGTAAAAGATTTGGAATTCATAGAATCAAAATTGAAATATTTTTATTCTTACCTGGATTTATTTTATTACCAGTTTATGCACAATTTGAGCAACTTCTTTTTATATCCTTTGTACATTTTCCACATCTAGGTACATTGCAAAAGGAACATTTCTCAACAGTTTTGTTGCTACACTTAAGACGTTCTTTTTCAGTTCTGAACTTTCTTCGGGGTTTTCTTTCTTGACAATTTTTTTCATCATTTTTTGTTTACTTGAAACGTTAGAGTTACGCAGTTCTTCAATAAGTTGTTGGAGAAATTCCTTTCTAGAAATTATTTCCGCGTGGTCTCTTTGTACAAAATCCACGAATTAATTCCAGCAAGATCAAGAATATTATAGAAAACATGAACTGGCCACCTTCTAGATCCAGCTTTCACAGAGTATTTTCTGGCTATTTGGTCGGCAACATCAACACAAAATTTTGTCGAATTATAAAAAGATATTGTGTCTGGTAGCTTCTTTGTATAATTGTTATCAACATCAACTGTGGGGTGAAGAGAGCTCAAAAATAAAACGTTTTTGTTCTTTTTTCCTTGGTAAACTGTCAATGTTGTTCCAAATTGTCAAAATTTCCATTATTACCCAGATCCTCCAAATTTAAATCAGATAATTTCTTCTTTTCACAAGATTTTCTTCTAGGAAGAACCTTTTCTTGACTACTGCTTGGTTCAAAGGATTCAGCAACGTCGGATGAGACTAGGTTATCATCTGAAGAAGTTCATTTTGCAGCAAACATTCCTCTTCACTCAAATCAATGTCTTCATGAATATCGTTTTCAGATTCATCTTCTTACAACTGTTGAAAATATTCCAGAGCTTCATCAGTAATCGTCAACTTACGCTTATTATTTTTATGCGACATTTTTCTCAAGCACTACTGCATCTATGGACTGCATGCGTTGAAGCGATAGTATTTTTTTCTTTTATTAGCTCGAAAACAGGGGTCAGTTGTTCTTTGTTGTCACAAACTGGTTTGTTTAGAATACTGTGTACCCTTGACAATGAAAGGGGAGGGGTTGAACTGATAAGACCGAAATCTTCACATTCCAAAAACAGCTGGGAACCGTGAGAACTATTACACTGTGTCACCGTTTCAGATGTTATTTATTTTCTCAAACTGGTCTTTTGACCTTGACCTTTGAAAGGAAAGAGGGTAAAAGCAATAAAACATGAGTCTTGAAATTCTGGAAAGTGCTAGGCTGCGAATTCATCCGTTAGAAGGCTTTGGGTCAGGATGACCCAATCCGCGGTTTTAGGTATAGTAGTTTATTACAAAAAAACCGTAAAAGCTAGGAGCTTAATTTTTTTACAGCTTATAATTAACAAGGATTTAGGAAAAGTCACAAAATTTTATTAACCTAAGTTTGTAACTTCTTGAGAAAAACGAAATTAAAACTCGATTTGGGTCAAAATGACCCACTCCGCGGTTCTAGTGTTAAAAATTCCTTGGTCTCCTAAATTATTTGCGAAGAACCAAACATTTCTATCTTATGCAGTTTATTTTTTATCAGTTTTATAAATCATTAAGTCAATTTCGAGACACCATCATCAAAACCACTCGTTTCATAATAATAAGTATTCGCTGTTGCTTATTTAATCAACGAACTTCACATCTAAGTAATAAAAATGAATAAACTGTTATGCATTTTAAACTGCGATTCCTCTTCAAAAGGCATAACAGGACTCATAGATATCACAAGACGTCTTTCTTGAAAAAAAAGCTGTCATTTTAACTGAAAATAAAAGTAAACGGAGAAGATTGCTTTGCATTTTTCGCATATCATACAGTCACCCAGAGTCACGTTTGGAAGCCTGTCACGAGTGCACGTCTTTATTTTCGATGGCGTCAAGCTATTTATGGAGCCATGAATTTTTTCGATGAAAAATGAAAAATCATCTTTTTTCTTCGCTTGAAGTTAAACTGAGCTGTCAAAGTTTGTAGTAAGTTTAACACGGAGATGGGCATTTTGGTAAGGTATAATAGGCGGAATCATGACTTCCTCTTTCATTTGATAGGAAGGATGAAGGATCTAGTTGACTTTCCCCCCTAGGAATTGTATAGGAATCGTTTACATTTGGAAGTCCCGGACTTAAATAAGTGTTTATTTTTGGAATTAATTTGAAGTAGTACGTATTAAAAAGGGTATGTTCATAACTTCAAAATAAACTTGGAGGAATAAAGGAAGTGCCGTTTTATTTTGGCTTTAGTTGGGAATAGATGCATACAGCTGAAATAATTAGAAAGGTTGAAGTATCATAATTTTGCAACTCGACCTTTGTATTTTGAGTTTCGACAAATAAATTTGCCCTTGTATTTTTGAAAACTTATTTTTTTTTGTTTTATTTCAGTATCATTAATGATTTGACAATATAGGTAATAATGAAAAATATGCATTTCCTTATTTGCATAGATATTTTGAGGAGTGTTGGATATGTACCGTCTCACATACAAAATAATAGATCGTACCATTTATAATAGACAAGGGTCTCGAACATTCTGACCATTCAGTGAACATTGTCACAACAACACGAAAAATTCCGACCTACTTTTTTTTTGGCCATTTTTACAGAAGTGAAATTTTAAATTTCGTGTATTTATCGTAATTTCCAAAAGTTATCTGAAAACTAAGGAAACAGTTTCGCATGTATGAAGAACCGCTTATTGAATGCCTGCTCGAATGCTTTTTTCATCTTAAGTAGGAAAAGGTAGATTGGCATTGTTGTGACACAATATACACTGCACACTGAGACTGGACTGAGAGTCCCTCTCTAGATTGTAATTGCTAAAAAGCTCTTTAATTTCATTTTGAAGGTAAAAACTTCATATTAATTTTTTAAAAAGTAAAATATTTTTGGCTGTTACGTGATTGTTTATATAATTAAATATGTTTTATGTGTGTGTAAAGTAACCAATTCCAACCTTAATAAGTTTTGAAATTCCACAAATTGAGGGACACTGAAAATGAATGGTTTCAACAGGATGACCAACTTACTCTTTGATAGTTTTTTTTTTTAATTGTGTTTATTCCTCACCTAAAAATACTTTTAAAATATTTCCGAATATTTTTCCTCATCTCTGGGATGTCTAGGGGAAAAAAAATTAGTGCCCTGTTGAAAAAGGAGCCATGCGACTTCGTAACAAGACTAAATAAAGGATTAAACAGCAGGCCTAGGAAAAAGCTATCTTGGTAGGACAGTGAAAACGAGCAAGGAAAAGGGAACAAAAAATACATAACGAAACTACTGAGCAAGAAGCTAAGTCAGCAATTCATCCTGTTTAAATATTAAGTTCTTTCAGACTTTTTGCTCAAAGGTAAGATGCTGTAAGCGCTATAGGCTACCATCCTGCTTCTAGTCTATTGGATTAAATATATTATTTTGTCAGATCTTGTTCTCGGGAAAGCTCCTTTCTATACACCAGAAATACATCACGTCGAAGCCCGGTCATGAATTATTCCATTTTCTCTTAGCTTCGTATTTTGTACTTTTTGTAAGTAAATATCAGTCCTGAGGCATGCGGGAAGTGTATCAACAAAGCAAGCTCAACTGACTTGTTAGTTTTTCGAGATTTTTTTTCCCTTTGGAAAGTAATTTTCTGCTGGGTTTTTAGACCTCGGATAAATTCATGGGTGCTTAAATGTTTTGATTGGTTAGGAAATTCAATTTAGGGAAATCTGGATAGTTCTGAGGAAGAAGGATCAGCTCGAATTGTTTGGGGAAAATATTAGGCGAGTATTTTTTGATCAAACAATATTTTTCATATGTTTTAGACAACATTACTTGAATATATTATCAATCGTCTAATATACAATTCGATTTATAGTATGTAGTGAGAAAGAAGATATAAGTTTACAAATATAACGGCGGAAAGAAGTAACCTAAAGTTCAACAAATAGGGTAACTACAATATAGGTCTTATCATACAATACATTCAATATTTTTTAATACATAATACATATTAGCTTCTCTGATATATAGAGATATTATCAGAAACAAATCAATTTTGTGTTTGATTTTTTACAGATGTATTTATAAAAAAAAATATTTAAATCAAATGATCTGTCTTATGCATACTTATATTCGATTCTCTATTCAAAGTGAAGAAAGAAATTATATTTGAGAACTGCAATATCCTCAACCCGCAGAGGGTTAAAGATTTGGCTGCAACTCTTTCCATAAATCAACAACTACTTACATCTGTTTATTGTGTTCTAAATGCCTACTACTAAGAAAGCTATAAAAATTAACTACAGAAATTTGAATAACATATAGGTTTTTTACACTGAGACTACTTGATTATGTTTTCACGGAATACAATTTCATTTTTACAGCTTTGAAAATAAAGGAATGACAAACGTCAAAAGTAACTGTTATCCTTAAAGATGTTTTCTCCCTCTAACATATCGTATAAATTGTTGCCTGTAAATGTTGCTTTTCCTTTAGTGTTCATTTATTACAGTAAAAACAACAGTGCTATCTGTAAGATAACGTGTTTTTCTAAAACTTGATAATAGTCAAGAAATTGATCATCTAAAATGGTTATTACTTTTTCCTCGGGTTAGACTAATTCTTGTTTCATCATTGATTTACGGACTTCCCCATTACAGAAATTTTTTCTCGGTTAACCATCACAGTAAAAAATACTTTTAATGGTAATTTCAACCTTTACCAAGCTTCTTAAACTCACCATTTTTCCAAAAACTAAATATTATATTATCTATTTACATAATTATCTCATTTAGGATATTTTCTTACAATGTCACCATTTGAATTATAGAATGCTGTAAAACACAATATTTATTACTTATCTCATAAGCCTAATTAAAAAAATTTCGTTTTTACATGCTCCTTTAAGTTAAAATAACTTTATTTTTATGTATGGAAAATTTAGTAGGTAACAACAATAAGTTAATAACGATAAGCAACGATAGTTAATTCACCAAAAATTTACTAAGTATAGCGTACTATTTCATCATACTGTCACTATACATTTCCCACGTAACACAAAAACTGAGAACCCATACATTCTCTGAAGAAATAACATTTCCTCGGAAACACTCACTGCTATAGTGTTACTTAACAAAATGTCTGCGCAGTCACAGGCATAAAAACAACAGCCTGGAAGGCCTCACCGCTTTTCTGCTTAATGAGTTCCCAGGACAATTAGGCAACCTAATAATACCGAAAAAGCAAAACGCAGTGAAATTCTTGGGAACGCATTTTCAACTTCACGCTTGGAAAAAAAAGTAATAGGCCTGAAATAGAAGGGTCGATATTAATCACTGCATGGCGTGTTAGTATACTGAAACTCGATTTATTTTCCTAATGAATTTAATCACCGTTTTAAGGAGGATGTATGCCTCGATTTCAGAGTTGTGACATATTTTATGCGTGCATAACTTACATCCATAAAATTTAACAGTCTAAGCGACGGAAATTTATAATGAGTTTACTATTTTTTAAATGTGTAATGAAAAGTTAGACATCGGTAAACTATATTTTCAATTAATTATTTAAAAACGCAAAACAATTAAAGTTAATTATAAAACTACTTTACAGATAAACTCTTTGAAATTTTAGTATTGGTAAAAGCCTTTAGTCAATTACATTTTGAATAAATATAATAAAATAATACTCTTATAATAATGTCAAGGAGTTATCCTAACCGAATGTATGTTTAAATCCTAATGCATACCATATTTGAAAAACATCCATTATGGCTGAAATAATTCACTTTGAATAAACACTCTTTGATTCCTTACAAACACTTGCAACACATTCATAGGTTATTTAATATTTAATACTATACATAATTATAAACGTGAACAATTAAAGGAATTAAGATTTTTTGATAAAGAAATCTTATGTACAGTAAGATTTGTATTACATTTGTGTGTATATCAATTGTAATATTCCATAATTATGACCATACTTTTTCCAGTATAAAAATAAAAATCATCGAAACATTGAGGGAACATCATCAAGCTCAATGTTTTACTACTTGAAACGAAACCATCTGTTATTATTAGAATTATTTACTGTTAACTTAATAAAATAAATCATACATTACATAAATCTGAAGTCTGTTAATTTGAAAATTTACTAATCTAGTGACAATGTCCTTTGAAGCTTATATAAAGAATTAATGTGTAACATAACAATTGCAGTGTAAGCAAATTTGATATAAATCGTAACCTAAGACGAAACTTCATTGACGGTCTTACTCCCATATTATCAAACATTCCAAATTACTTACTTAATTTCCATTTAATAGTCGAGAAATAGCTCTCTTAAATTGTCTGGATATAAATTAACATTATAAGAACCAAAGGATATAAATTAACATTATAAGCACCAAATTACTTTACAGGTAAACACTTTGCAAGATGGAAGGAACTAATAACTTTTGTTGCAACACCTTTCATAAGACGCACCTTTAAGGACCCCTATCATTTAAAACGAATCATGGTATTTGTTCAACATCACGAGACATCTTTTCATTCTCTTGAATCTAATTAACATGGGATTCGTATTCTTCAAAAGTTATTGTCACAACTTCTCAGTCTTCTAAATCATTGAAGCCAACACGTCCGTATATATTCTCAATGAGATGAATAAGATTCGTGACGGCGCGAACGCTTAAACCACCTCTTCCCTACACAATAACAGCCAAAATGGCTCGGGTTCTGACGCTGATCAAAATATAATTCTATTCCTTTCCCCGCTTTCTTCAAGTCGCATTACATTATCGTTTGAAAGCGCGAAGAATAATTATAGCCAACGTTTCCTTTGAATGGGAACAAATTAGCGAATGCAAATTTCGTTTCATCTGCTGGCAACACGCCGGTGTCATTCCGCCGTGAATGATTTTAACGAAGTGTGCTGCTGCTGTGAAGAATAATTTTTAGGAAAGTTTCGATTACGGGGGGGGGGTGCTGAGTTTTGAAAATATCACCCCGCGATGTTATATCGGCGCGACTTAAACGTCAGCCTTAAAAAGGCCGGAACGTAATTAGCGGTTCATGGGTGAAGCTCGAATTTTAAGATCCACTTTGATATCCTTTTACAGAAGACTGAGAAACAAAATGACGGTTCTGCGTTGAAGTTGATTAGTGGGGAGGGTTGATAGTTTCCTCATATTTCTTCTTTTCATAGTTAGATGATACGTTGCATCTTTTATCCCCGAGTAGCTTAATAGTGTATAATAAATGGGTTTTGTAGGAAGTAGTGTTTTAATGTGTACTTTTTTCCGATTAGATATTGTGAAGTCCTATTTCCTGATGGATGGTTGCAACCTTAATGAAAGTAATTGATACGATCAATTATTACGTTAATTTTTTTTATTCTATTGAAGTGAAGAGTTATCAAATATGTAATAACTGAATTTCTTTTACGAATAATGGTGGATATTTTTCAAATTTTTTTCTACAATAACTGATTTTTTATAAAATATTAACTGAACTAAATTTTTCTATGATAACTTTGATAACTATCTTTTCACTGCAAAATGAAATGCCCTAAATGCCAGTCCCTAATGCTTCTGCATTCGTCTCATCTTTAATTTTATCAAATTGTCCCATTTCAATGCATCCTTTGTGATGTTATTATAATTTCACTTAGTTTGATTTTTTAAACTATTATAAACAGATCGTTTGAAAGAATACAATGCTTTCAGAATTCTTAACAGGATCGTTAAGATTAGTAAATTATAGTTTTCTCAGAATTTATAACGTAAAAGGGATTTCACTGATTCTAATTGAGAAACACCAACTCGTGTGTATTATTAATTTATAAGTAATTTATCAATACACTTCCTCGCCCATTTTCACCTTATATTTTTTAGAAGCTGTAATAATCAAGATTGCCACTTTGAGCTCAAGAGGTTTTTTCTTTTGTATTTTTATACCATTGCGTGAAACTTGAAATGAATCCCTTACCTCAATTAATTCTCAAAAACTTTCTCGATTCAGTCCTTAAAGAATCATATGTTTTAAAAGGCTCAAGTGTATTGTGTGTTTAAATAATTATCAACGAATGTATATAAATATAGTTTTCCATTATTGATGTAAGGTTATAATTTACATTCGTTATCTAAATCTAATTTATGAAACATTAAAACGAAACCAAATGATTCAAATCAGTAAAAATCTCAATATACCTGCGGTTATACAATAATAAAATGCAACGAATGCTACGATTTCAAAGCACATTCTCTCTTGATTAATGTTGAACTTTGTGTGCTTCCGCATAATCAAATTTCCTCTTCCAATTCTCCAATAAAAGAACAACCGAAGAAATTAAATGGGAATTCTCACTCTCAAGATAACCAAGGTGTTTTGCCCCTCTAATGCAGATAACTAACTCAATTAACACAGCGTGAAACTCTCTGCTCCAACTTTACTATTTCACCTAATTCCAGGAACTAATGAGAATTTAAGTCCAAAAGAGCGCCTGGAATAAATGCCCTTATTGATCTTAGGGTAAACCGTGTCTAAGCGAATATTCCTCCTCAGCTGTTCTGACTGCTATAAGTGGATAACACGTGGGATAAGATGAAACAATGAAGACTATTCCTCTGTAATCTAATTAGGGCGTCCCCTTGGGGAAACAGGAAGGACACTTGTGCGAGGGGGACAAAGATATGGAATCTTTGAAGTGGTGTGGAGCGAAAAGGGGTTATTTTTGGAAAATTAACATTTTTGTTTCCGGATTACCTGTAAGTGGAACTTATCTGTTTGTCAGTAAAGAACATCTTCAACTCTTGTGTGTGTGAACGAAACTAAAAGGATGTGTGTCTTTGGGGGCAAATCAAAAGAAAATATTTGTCATGACTTTCCTTTGTGGTTTTTCTTTTTGTTGTGGTTAAGTTAGTTAGGTTGCTTGTCGTAGTTCTTCTTAACCATTCTTTTGTGTTTTGGGTTGTCTCGCCTAGTTATGAAAATACTATTCTTTCAAAGCGAATGGACGATACGTAAACATGACTCAGTAAATGTCGGGAATTTCCTTCATGGAGATTTATCTGACTAAGCATTAGCGCTAAGAAACAAGAACAGGACTGGATTATTCTGCATGGTGGTGCCGCTTTACCAAGACGTGTCAATTAACCATCTCTTTTAAACCAGTTGAGGAAGTAAAAATTGTAGAACAAATTGATATTTTATTAATTTTTACTTTGGATTCAAACTAAAATATTCGTTTATATTTTTCCCATAAGGACTTTACATTTATCCAAGAGTTTTAAAATAAAATAAAATATCAGAGTTAATTAATAATTTTTGAAAAGGCTGATATTTATTTTATAAATTCACTACCGCAATTCCCAAATGATCTTTAAAGTAATAAAGCATACATGCGGGATATTTTATTTTCAAGTACAAGTCCACGAAAATTTAAAAATATTAAATTGATTCATTTTGCAAAGACATTACTCGTCAATAAAGTTACATTTATTTCCATAAAACCATAAAAGGACACAAATAAATAATAATCCATTAAAGAATGCATAAAAAAAGACAAACATCCTTAAACCACAATGTTTCTGGAAAATTTCAATGAGAGTGTTGCACAATCACAACTAGTTGCTATGTTGAAAACATTTTAAAGTAGATTAAAGTAAAAAACGTTGCTTAAAACATATTTCTTAAATAAATCTACCAATTTTGAAGAAGAATGAAGCTTATTAAAAAAAGTAGCAATTTTTTCCCAAGAATAAATAACTCAATTTATTTTTAAAGAAGGGAAGACTGATTTGGTTCGCCAATCCAAGCAATCAATCTCCCATTTTATCTCACTCTCCCAGTTTATTCCTCCCTGACAATAACGACACCTTCACTCAATCCCCCCTCCCACAATAAAAAAAATCTTCCGATAATATAAATATACTGCCGAACCCCTTAAAATAAAACGATATAGAAACTACATCTCTCGAGCAAGAAACTCAATCGTTCTTGTAAATGCGTCAGTCCATAAATCACGCGAAGACGCGGTGTAGCATTACCACGTGATTACACTAGCCCAATAGCGTGACTTTCTTCCATTTGCCCGACGAGACTTCCCCAAAATGGCGGACGTCCAAAAAGAGTGATGCCCTAACGAGATTCCCGCATCCATTATCAAATATTTTTGCATTCCCCGGTCCTCCTCGAAAGTAGTTCATTTTCGAACATTTGAGGGAACGCCTCCACCCCCTAGTCTTTATCGTTTCAATTCGACGGCGATTTCTACAGGTGCTTATTAAGGGAGAGACGTGTCTGATCGTGTGTGTTTGCAGCAGGGAAATTAATTGTCAAGCCTACTTCTATTTATTTCTCTTAATGCAAGGGGATGAGGTTGCGGGCTTGTAGTAAATAAATGATCTAAATTGGCGGGTGCATGTCATTTCAGACGGAGTGATCCCAGCCCCACAACATATCATTAGTTGCTGGACCGGCGTACTTCATCAAAAGCCCAATCTAGTGGGGGTGATCTGTGTAACTTTTATGATCCATAAAGTCCTTTGACGGTAGTTTTGAGCAGAGGTGTAATTATTACCTTCCAGTGGAGGCTTCCTAGATGATTTTAATTTTTATAATGTTTGGTTTACGGAAGGTCGGGTAACAAAGGGACGTGCATAAACGCGGGGTATGCGCGCGATTAAAAATCGTAAAAGTGGGTTATCTTAATTTGGGGGATCGTTAGTACTGTTTAATGAAAGTTTAGGGGTTATTAAAATAAAGTGGATAAAATAATTATAGACGAGGTATCTTGAAAGGAAATGCTGGGGTCGGTACTTTTATCGGAATGTGATAAATTTAAATTGTTAGAAATGTTTATAATTGACTATCTATTAAAGAGAAAACAGAGCATATAATAAGTTATAAATTGATTGCGAACAATATCTAAGGTTTTTAGAGGAATAATTATTATTAACACAAATGTTTAATAAATTATTAATCAAAAAGCTTTCTATCATTGAACGCGTATTGAATAGGATGTACAGTTTAATTCATAAGAAAAGTATGTAATTAAAGTAAAAGTAAGGGAAAAAGCATTCTGAATCAAATATGAATATAAATTCAGTAATTCGGAATTTTCTTTATCCATTTTAATAATTCATTACATATCGTTACCACCACGCCAAAAACACGAATCTGCTATGTATAAGAATAGCAGATTCGTGTTTTTGGCGTGGTGGTAACGATGCGTTAACTCTAAAAGAACTTCTAAATATAACATTACAACAAAAACTTTAAGAGCTACAGGGCCTATATAAAACTATAAAGTATGGTAGTAACTCTTGCAGAAAACTTTCGTTACGCATCATAAAATCAAATCAATTCATAGTTTAATCCTTAGAATGAAACTTGTAGAATTCCACGAAGAAAAATAATTCTCGAAACCTCCTCTTCCATAACCACTCCTAAAATATTGTTCCTCCAGCCTTTACTCCCCAGTTTAAATCCATCAAAATTAATGAATGAAAGCTTCCAGACGTTTACGCTACTTTTACACAAAATCACAATCCCCATAAATCTAAAATAAACACTTGCTTTGCAGCAGCTGAAAAAAAAAGTCCTGAAAAATCCTGGAATCGCGGCGGACTTTAATAAACGGCTTTCTCCCTATCCCCAGCTACAGTGACCTTCAATAAAACCAGCGAGAGCTGTGAAGATTTATCGCGTCGATACATCATTCGCTGTTTAATCTCAGCAGTCTGAGAAAAGTAACACCAGAAGCATTATTTTTCATTACACACATCTTCTCTTTCACTCCTTGGGACCGGTATTGATTGCCAGCACGTCTGAGGTAATATCTCTTCCTGACGAAGCCCCAAGATTTTGCTCTGACATCATTCAACTTCCGTTATGCAAGCCGGCTGCAATTTTCGACGTTAGTCTCGTATATACTATAACTATAAATGTCATATCGCTATACTATAAGGTGTATATGAGCAAATTTTGAAGGTAGTATTGAATAGAGTTTATAAAACTGTAGTTAACGGCTTCCAATACTCATTTTTCAATCCCAGGTATCTGCTTTCAAAGAGCTTCAAAAAGCTAGCTAATCAAAATTACGTATTTAAATTTCAAAACATATTTTTTTATTTCGCTCTTGTGGTTCCTACCTTTTTGTCAATTTTGTAAGAAGAATATATATTCATCCCCTATATCAGTATCATCATCCCCTACACAATCATTGTTATCATTAAAAATGCATTACAAATATTTCTCCACACTTCGCACGGAAAAAAATAATAAAAATGACAAAATTTTAACAAAGCTGCCCAATTTGTTAAGAATGAATAAATTTTAGCTGGATTTGTTTTTTCTAAAATCCATGATAAAAGTGGCATAAAATTATTACTATTAAAAAATTAAAAATTATTAAAAACCCGAAGGAATCTTGCATATGTGCAAGGGAATCAGAATGTGACATGATGGGTAAGTACCCACCTCCGTGTTTCGGTCCTTTTAGGTGCCTACTGTATTTCACAAAAGGTACTACTATATACTATCGGCTTCGCATGGTTACATAGATATTAACCTCAAAGTATCTAACATTTGTGATACAAATCACTGACACACTAACAAGGAAAACCTTCCTGAATACCTTCACTTTATCTTTCAATAAATGAAAATTTTATAAACATCCCACTTTTAAATTCCAATTTTTAGGTCTATTTACATTATTAGACATACATGATTAGTTTATAAATTACATATCTTATTGCAAGCTAAAAGTTAATTTATCGTGTTGACTATCCTAATTGTGCAGAATTACACAAATGAATATTTAACATTAACGCACAACTTGAAACTAGCGAAAATTTGTTTCAAAATGTATCTCATTTATCCTAATAAAAGCTGCTTTGAACACTCGACACCGTATCAGAGTAGCAGGAGAGGACTAAATGAAGCAATGAACGAACCCAGCTACACCATGATCAAAGTAGGAAATTTAACGTTCTCAGCCACTGTAATTACGTAAGAATAATTAGAATTAGTCATTATTTGTGCCTAGGAAAAAGGGCAGGAATTCTCTTATTGGATACAGGTATTTAAGAACACAGCAACGAGGTAATTCCTCATTATTTTAATGTACTTTTACCCAATGCTAAATGCATAAATTTAGAGAGGCAGCTCACGTACACTAAGTATTCTTCACACGTAATGTAAGTGTAACGAATTTAACTCTTAAAACAATCTTTCTTTCATTTCCACAGCCATGTAAAGCAAGGGGTTAATTTTGCGTAATCAATGTATTCTTTTCTTTCGCGTTTAAAGAGTGGAGAGAAACTTGTTAAATTGTGCAAGAATTGGAATTATGCACGGTCTTGTGCGACGGATATTTTCCGGTGTCTGGTTTTGTGATTATATTTCTAGCCTGAGAGGACAATGAAAAGAGCCCCCCCCCAGGGAGCAGACGAGTGGGAGTTAGTTGATTTGAGAAATAATTTCAAAAATATTTGTCTCTTATACGTGGGAAGTTTTTTTTTCTATTGAACTTGGGAATTTATTCGTTATCAATTACTTTATAAAGAAATAAAATAGCTATTGTCAGTTATAAGCTGGATATAGTATATGAAGAATCAATCTTTTGAAGGTATTGCAAGTTCCGTTTTTAATATTTTTTTTGTTACGAATTGCTTTGGTAGGTAATTCAAAATTTTAGACTTACGTTCATTTTGAGTGAGTTCGTTTTACTTAGATGACCCTATTATCCAAAAGTAATGTATGTTTTATTTCAGATTTAAAGCAAACCCATTTCAAATTTTTAACAAACATACATTTTTTTGATTAAATTTTATAAAGGGTTTTTTAATATCACCGGTTTTCAGGGAGCCGGCTTTTTAATATCATCACTTTTCAGGAAGTAGGGAAACTAAGTCATTTGCGGCCAATATTTTGAAAGTGGTAAAACGGCTCCAAAGAACGAGCGGAGTTTGAAAATCTCGTAAAGCTAAAAAAACAATCAACGTGGTAGTTAAATTGCATGTCTCAAAAGAAAACGATCGGATATCGCCAAATTTGGCGTAACCTCGTACAGAGTAGTTGACCCAGAAGTGACAAATCTCCTTTCTTCTGTAAACTGACGTGATACTACTTTTAAACAAACAGTTTAAGTATATCGTACACAAATTTTAGATAATTTATTATTATTATCGTACATTTATATTAACCCGTTGGGACGCGCGGGGTCATTTTATAACCCCATGCTCTCGTTGACATTCGTTTCTACGGAAAACTACCCACCTGTGCATTCCTTCCTTATCAGTAGCTGAGTTTCTGACCCTTATCTACATGCTTGAGTGGTTTCATGGAATTCCATTCATTCTTCCGCCCCCTAGGCCCACTTTGTTTGTTACTGGGGCTATGGAATGACCCCCGCAATGCTTTTCGTTAAGGCCCAGTTCCACTATGCGCGAGCGAGCGAGCGAGCGAATCCGTGCCCGCCCTCCGACCTAGCTCCGACCAATAGGAGAAGAGGAGCACCGCACTTGATAGGAAAGAATGAAGGGGCGGAGTTTCATAGCTTTCAGCTCTGGCCATCGCGTCGCGTCGCTCAAGATTCGCGCACAATCGCTGGTGTTGAACTTTGAGCGATGATCGCGCGACAGTGTTGCCAAAAAATAGTTTTGGTCTGGCAATGGCGGACAAGCAAACGACATGATCATCGAAGATGGAAGTATGTAAAGTAAACTTCATTTTATTTCTCAAATATTTAAAACAATTTTAATTTGTCGCACTATAGAAATACGTAGACAGATTGAGGTAAGTATAAGAAGCTATGTTTTGGTAACGTATTAACAATAATACTACACCATTTAATCAAAGTATTTTGTGTGTTCCAAGAATGTACCTACTTTCTTTTAATTTAATATTTTTGTTTCATGTTAATTAGAACATGGGTTTCAAATGTTAATGCGTTCATCTTAATATCTGGGATTCATATAATTTGTTAACAATTCTTGAAGTAATGATCACAATTTTTCATTTCTTCATAACTCCAAGTTCTGTGTCGCTTATCAAACCTATTTAAAAGTGTATCACAAACTTTTTTAACCCCTATGGCCATACTGGATATACCAACTATAAAACTGTCCCTTTGATTAAAATTGAACTATCCTAATCATTATGTCATATTTATCTTGGTCCCGTAATGTATTTTTTCAATTAGTTTAACTTCTGAGATACACAATTAATGAGATAAAAGTTGCACAGATTACTCGGAGGTTGCATAAGTTCCGGTTTTTGATTATTTAAGAGAAAATTTTGTACTTGTATACATAACGCTGCCTTGACGAGGAACTGAAATTTGTCATTTTAATTATGTATATATTATTAGGTCCTATCAGCCATTATGTTTTTATTATTCAATCTTAAATTCTCAAATTTTGGATGTCTGATAACACGCAGGTTTTTGTGATATGAAAGACTAAAATGTAATACTTAAAAGTTTCAACACATATAACAATGGTAATATGTTGTGCAATTCTGTTTTCTGTCCTGTCATGCTGTTTAAGATGCAGCTAATATAAGTATCATAAAAAAATTCAAACTAATTCATTAAAATATGCGGCAAAATAAATAGAAACACTAAATATCTGTAATTTGGCTACACATTAGTTTATTCAATTCCCTTTTTGTATTTATAATGTCAAAATTATTATTTGTGAAATTTAGATAAAATGTAATCTTTCTGTTTATTTTCATGCCATATGAATACTATTTTTATTTTTTGTATAAATTTTAATGTAATTGCAATTTGTAAATGTGTAAACATTTTGGTGTAACTATTATGGTAAATAAAATTGTGTTTTGCATATTATTATGTAATTTTCTTTACACACATAACACACAATTGTATCTTTGGGTTCAAAACCAATTAGTTTCTATAAAAATTTCTATTCCACTGGTTTTTGAACTCAATGATTGTTTTTCATCAGCTCTTGTTTGAATTGCTTAAAGTTATACCTGATGTGGAAATAAACTATTAAAAAATGCAGATATGGTTTGAATGGGGAATAGTATGTATTATATGATTTGTTTATATGCAAGCTAATTGTATTTAATGTAAATGCATTCAATGAAGTTACTTATTTAATAACAAAGCAATTGTAAATTTAGGATGAACACTACATAATTTAAAGTGTATTTAAGTAACAGCAGCAAGATAAGTACATTTTTTATATTTATTTGTACGTTCTCATGGTGATATATTTGGAGTACATCCCGCTATTTTCAGTGATGCTTATATACTAGTCCTGATTTACAACAATCCCAGATTAAAACTATTTCTGTATTACAAAGACAGGTAACGAAAGTTTTGATTGCTTTATCATAGGAATAAGTCATTATACTGTCCTTTCCTTAAATGATTGTATGTTCCCTGAAGTGGTCGCTTTACTGATGTTCTACCGTGCATTAAAATTTGCTACCAAAGTTCTTTAGTTACTATGTTCTCAATTTTATGAAATATCCTCTAAAAGATAATTAAATTTTCATATTTTGTTATACACGACGCTGATGTAACAGAAGTGTTACATGAAACTATAATCTTCAGCAATTAATTGGGATAATATCATAAATTGTCAAAAAGCAATTTAAAAAAAAATCTGTCTTAATTTAAAAAATGAAACTTAAAATTTCAGATTCATTTAATAAACATTTATTGATGGTACACAGTAAATTTTAATCATCTTTTCACCATAGCACCTTCTAAATCATCTTAAAAGCTCATTTTTCTCTCTTTTAGCACATACTTAAATTTTTTTACATAAAATATTTTTCAAAAGAATTCTACAAAAATAAAATGAAAAGGATGACAGTTTTGTTACATTAGATATTAATTACACAAAGAAAGAAAAACTGCAGCAATACTTAAAAAATTCAAAAGTTGCCCAAATTTAAAAAGATTGAATTTGGGGTGTTTTTGCCAAATCTCATTATCATGGCCTACTAATAATTAAGCATCAAAATCTTGACCCAAGTAAGTAAGTTGAGTAAGTTTTTAAAATGTTTGCATCCCTTGAATCTTTAAAAAAAAATTGCATATTAACAAGAAGAAAAATAGCGCCATCTATCAATACAGGCAATAGTTAAATAAAACTACTTAAAATTAAAATACTAGTTATATCATGGTGCCATCTATCTGCAATAAGGAAAACTAGCACAAGAAATAGCAGGCGGCGTCGCGCTATAGTCGCGCGACGAACGATTGAAGACTACTTCCATAGGAAAGCATTTCGGGGAGGAGATACAAAAAAAGGCGGAGGATCGCTTGTCGTTCGCTCGCTCGCTCGCGTATAGTGGAACTGGGCCTTTAGTCCTGCAGATCACTTCTTTCGCGTGCGAGATGCAGTGTCAGGGCTCGATTTGAGGTGGTTTTTCTACGTTTTTATAATTTTTTATGTATTTTTAGTAATTGTATAAAAAAAGATAAAGTACTCATAAGACAATTGGCGCTAAAGCTTTCGTTTTTTTTATTCAAAATCAACATAGAATTTAATACTACTCAAAGAAATTCATGAGTTTGTGGAATTATTTAGATTTAGGCTAACTTGTTTTTCCTTTCCAAGAAAGCTTTGATTTCAGACAAAAGAAATTACAGTTTTCCCATTGAATTTAATGTAATTTTCTTAGAACAATATCAGTTTTTGAGTGTTAGGATTATAAGAGGCAAATGTTAGTTTTACGCGTGGTAGAATAAAAAATAAATATATAACCACTTGTCAACTTTTATTCCATTCTAAATGTTGATGCGTGAAATACAAGAAAAACATTTGAATTTAATGAACATCTGGTTTAAAAATAGACGACGTTTCATCAAAGACTTGACCTTTCCCCTTACGAGTGACTGATTACATAACAAATGAGTGAATAAACATAGTTTATACAATGAACTTTGAGTGAAAATAGAAAAATATCGTGGCGGTTCTGTTAAAGAACCCCAAAAAAAGAAATCAAGATTTTAAAGCGTAATATTTGTGTGAGGAATAGGGATATAAAAACTTCTAGAATCTGAAAATTGTGCTCAAGTTTTGTTTGCAAGAATCACTTAAATTCCATAGGTCGCAATTATCTTTATCAAACCAAACTATAAAAAAAACGGGTATATACTTTTAAAAAGTAATTAAAATTATTTTTACAGTGAAATTATTATGTTATTCGGTTATACATGTACTTATTTTGCAATGAGAAAAATTATTATCAAACTTAATACATTATTTATTAAGCGTATAAATGCTATAGAATATGTGTTTCTTTAATCAGTTCAGTTCAAATGTCTAAAAAATTATGGTTCCAATTAAAAAAATATTTTTATCTATGTAGAAAAGAGCTAAAAGGGTTGGGGTTATTCCATTACCCCCGCGAGTCTCAACGTTCGTCCGGTAGGCGCGCGTCCCACCGGGTTAAATTTAGAGTAATTATTTATACATAACTCTTAAGGATATTAGAAAATGATATTAATTATAAAACGAAGCAATAAGTATCAGGGGCAATTATGCTAAAAAAATTTCATTTTATCGCAAGGCTGGTTTGAATAATCTTTATATTTATTTTCATGACCAAAATTTTGTCTGAATAATGTCTTATTAACCATTTTATAAAAATTAGGATGGCTTCTGAATAACATAATTTTAAAATGATTAAACTACTAATTTTATTCAAAGATACATTAAAATTGAAGCACATAATTTAAATTTAAAGTATTTGGACAAATCGCCATTATATATGGTGATTCAGATAAGTGTTTCATAACTTCTAGTGGAGGTAGGGCACATCAAGACGAACAAGAATCGATATAGATTAGGGGGTCGCAAGTGGGGTCTAAGGTGTAAAAATCCCGGGTAACAATTAGCAAGAAAAACTCGCATACCTGGGCAGAAAGAGATACTATTGTTCGATTCCGGTATTTTTTACATTCAACCAATTCAAATTTTTCATGTAAAAACGAGATGCAAGTGTTTATTACGACAAAAAAAATTTAATACTAGAGTTTTGTCGGTTGTTTGGTTGGTTGGAGTTATATGGCGCAAAGAACTAAAGTATGACCAAGGGACAATTGAAACTATAATCTACCTACAACGCATGCCTCATTCAATTATTGGTTTATTTTTGATTAGAACAAACTTTATTCTCCGGGATTTTTACCCCTTAGACCCCACTTGCGACCCCCTAATCTATATCGATTCTTGTTCGTCTTGATGTGCCCTACCTCCCCTAGAAGTTATGAAACACTTATCTGAATCACCCTGTATAGATTAAAAGACACTTTAAATGTGGATTGCATAAATTGAAATACGATTGAAATTATTTATTTGGTTTTTAATTTCTTATTTCAGCAATAAGCTCAAATTTTAATTAACGCAAGCAAGTTACGATATTTGTATTAAAATATATATGTCATTATAAGCTCAAAAAATTTTAGGAAACTAAACTCCTTAAAGAGAACAGTTAATTATATTTTATTCTTAAAAAATAATGACGCTACTTAATAAAAACTAACCCCTTATTCTAAAATAGAAACGCTTTGGCTGTCGTACGCTGAAGAACATGCTCTTATGAGTTTTTATACCACAACTTCACTTTTGTATGTATCAACTTCTTTATATCAAGATCACTTACTAAACGCGCACAATGCCTTTTTAGGTGCAATGTTCCAGGAACAAAAGAAGTTTTAAAAAGCATCTGTGTTCAAATTTCATGCTATGTGACTTTGACGTAAACGAAAATATCTGTACGAAAAAAAAATCCAAAGAAACAAGAACCTTTCACCAAAAAGCCTGGACTTCATGTAAATTAAGACACTAGGAAATAAAAACACTATTTGTTTGAGAGCTAACAAGGCATTAAAATTAATGATGAGAAATCTAGAGATTTTTCGTCAGAAACAGGCTCGTTTTAAAATAATAAAATGCGCTTTTTTGGGGGGAATCTTCTGTCAAAGCATCAAATTTTCTGCTGTTGAAAAGTACAGCATAGAATCGGATGCTTTTTTTTTCAGATAAAAACGGCTTTTTTGTCAGCTATGTATGTTAAAGATCATCTGAAGGGTGCTCTCATTACTTAAGATAAGTTCTTTTTTTGCTAAGAGCGTCTTTTATTTTGTTTAATGTTTTTTAAAAACAATAATTCCAGCTATCATTATATAAGGCTTATAATGGGAGTGGATAATGCATCATGCATAAACTGTATTCTTAACTGCTTTAAAAATAAAAATTTCAGCATTCAATCGGGTGCTAATGAAGAAATAAATTCGAATAAAGCACATTTTAAACTACCGTTCTTTAATGTTAATTTTTTTAGTTCTCTATATAAGCATTTGCGAGTTCTATCTTTTAACTCCTTAGGTATATTAACTAGAGAAAATACCTATTCATCACACAATCTGGGGATTTAAGCTTTTTTTTTTAAATTTTAAAGCTTTTTTAGCGAAACAGTTTTTTCTGTAATACTCTAAAAAAAGTCAAAAATTCAAATTTATTCGGATTAAATCTGTAGTAATAAGTGCTTACTATAACATTTATGCTCTTATATGTTTTTATGCATTCAAAAACAGTTTTCGTATTTTTTTCAACGGTTTATATCTACCTTATATAAACATCTTTTCTCTCCTTTTACATAGATACAAAAAATAACTCCATAGGGAGTTTTAAGATATGCAATTATGCATGCAAATAATTAATAGATGGCGCAAAATATTTTGACGATGCTTTTTATTCCTAATAGTATAGTTAAATATTAAAAATGTTTGTTTAATAAAAGTTAATTGAATTAAAAAATTAAAAAGCACTATTTGCGTAAGTTTAATTTATTAGATTATTTTATAAAAACGTAAACAATCTATATGTAATAAAAACGTCACCACTTTCAAAAATTATATTTCAATTAAATTGTATTCACAACCGTAAACATTTTCAAACTTTTTAGTTAAAATGGTTCTCTCAGATTACTACAAAACGAACCTTAAACCTTTCTAAGACCTGATCCTTACGTAACAAAAAATCAACAATAAGTCGAATATTATTTTCCAACTTGTGAGAGCTAAAAATTTAATAAAGTAACTTAAAGAAGATGGAACATTATTGGATGAAAATTGTTAAATTAACTGCATTTTTATTAGGGGGTATTAACTTGCAACATCATAAAATCAAGTCTTGAAAGAAGGTATACTGTAACTACTTCACAGAGCTTTTATTTCGAGGTAAAAAAAAAACCTGGAGTATAAAACTTTTTAATGACTGAAATTTATGGAATGTATTTTCGCCCAAATTGCGAATCTGGGAGCATAATTTGCCGAGAACGTTGCGAAATTTAGGGCATAACGCCGCATAAAATTGGAAATTCATCTGTAACGAGCAGTAAAAGCTTCACCTCGTTAGCTTTTGGACTCCTAGTTTATTTGAAATTTATGCCCGAGTCGCTTTAATATTGAAACGGATGTTGTTTATTATTACTTTTTTTTGCAGGAATTCAGGGACTGGTATTCTAACAAGCGCTGCTCTCGAGTTTAAAATACGGGTTTCGAAAAAAAAGTATTGAGGAAAATTTTGAGGATACGCGTGAATTTTTTTTTATTATTTTATGAGTGAAAATTTAAATCTAATGAATATAATACTTTTTGCTGTTTTGATATTCATATTTTTATGTGGATTTGTATTAACCTTTTAAACGCCGTAATTCAAATTTCAAATTTAAGGTTCTGATTTTTGGCTAAAATGGCTTGTTTCATCATTACTAAAACCAATCTTGACATTTTTTGGCAGAAAAAAAATCCTAAGTAGGATTTTCAGGATGTTCCCATTTGGGAACATCGGCGTTTGGAATGAAGTTTTTAGGGGGATTTCCAAAAGGCATATATTTCAAAATTAATTCAAGTAAAACTACTGAAATAGGTTTCTACTTAATAATTTTGAACATTTTTATCATATTGGACTGCTTCTTCGTATTTAATTCCCATAGTTGGGCGATTGGGTAAAATTTTAAAGATTTTCATAAGAAAAAAAATTTACATATTTATTACATGTGTGACACTTTTCCGTACATTTTTACTGCACAATGGGTAATTTTTCGGTATAAAAAATACGAAATAATGTTCCCATGCGTTTCAAAGCTAAGCAGTTATCTTTCTGGGTGAAAAATTAGGTTTAATTACTGTTCTATCTGGATATCTAGCATAAAATCCATGATTTGCATTCAAATTTAATTAGCTTTCAAAAGTGATAATCATAACTATCTCTATTGATTTGTTAAAGCTGCGTTTCTCATGGAAGATTCTAAACTAAACAACATATCTCTTACATCCAACTTACGTTAGAAAAGTGTTTTTAGATGTACAAACTTTTCATTATTTTCAAAATTCTTCAAATTTATACCTAAAATTTCTATGTAAAAAAGAGAACTTGAACAAAATAAGTACCCAAGTCCTCAGAAGTACTCCAAATATGCCCTTTGCATAACTCATAATAACAATTACTGAAAATTAATCGGTCAGGGAGTTAGAAAAATATACAAAAGTAGGAATCTGCTATAAAGATTTGGCATTTATTCCTCCATAAATCAGGAGAAAAAAATTAAATTATAGATTTAGAAATTTAAAACATCATGATTAACCTGTTTAGATCCTTTGAAACAGAAAAGATTAAAAAAATTAAGGATAATAAGAAATAGCTTGAATTTTTACATGTTATGAAAATCCCCTCAGAAACTATACCCCAAACGCCGATGTTCCCATTTGGGAACATATACGTTGAATTGGTAATTACCCTCCAAAATTGGAATATGGAGATATTCTTCCAAGCCAATTGAAAAGATGTGTACTTAAGCTACCTAAACACAGCATAATTATTTAAAACTAATTTTATTTAAATTTATCATAAATTGAAACTTGTGCAACTTTTGGAAGATCCAAAAATCTGTTATTTTGATATAAATTCCACAAAAAGGATTAAATTGCACGGTAAAAACTTTTGCATGTAAAATAACTTCATATCTTTGAGTTTCTTACTACCAAGTATCAAATTCGTGCATGAAAAATTAAGCGGTGAAAAAATTCCCTAAAGTGATGTTCCCATTTGGGAACATCGGCAGGTAAAAGGTATAGTGTTTTCAGGTGACGTCACAACCGGTTATGTTCTTTTAACTATTAATCTTCTGTAGGGCTTTTAACTGTTGCTAAGGTGGTTGTTTATCTGTTGCTAAGGCGGTTTTTAGGTATGGGATCACGTGATTGAAAATGCTCCAATAGAAGAATTCCACAGCTAGTCATTTTCTGTAACTATTAACCTTCTGTAGGGCAAAAAACTGTAACCTTCTGTTGCTAAGGCCGTTGTTAGGTCCGAGTCATGTGATTGAAAATGCTCTATTTAACTGTTGTTCATATCTTGGCTCTGATCAAAATTTACATTTTCTTATCATGTAGGATTGATTTTTAATGAAGAATTTGTTGGAACATAAGAATTTCAAACTTAAGTTTTATTAAATTTTTTATTACCTTTTAAAGAATAGCATTCCCAAGTTTCGCTGAGAGTCTGGTTATAACTAAAATTTACAATACTGACTACCAAAATATATTTTAAAATCATGTCGCAGCTCAGTCAGAGGTAAAAATAATTTTGAGAAAATTGAGAACATATCTCTTTGAAATATGAGTTTATGGATCTTTCTCGCCCATGAGAATAAAAGCGACGCTGACAACTTGTTCAAAACTATAGCTTTTTGGAGAAAGTGGAGTATTAGTTATTGATTTTTTTTTTTGAGTTACATGTTATCTGGAACTATTTTTGTCAGTGTTAGTTGTCTCTTTTTTTCTTTAGGAGAAAAGAGTGGATGAGAAATTTGTCAAGATAATTTTTCTCTTAAGCTTGAAGGATATGACATTAAAATCAATCGTTAGATAAATCAAATATTGTATACAATTTTATGTATATTCATCGACAGTTCATTTAAAATTACATGGAGGATCTGTATATGTTGCATACAATGTGTTGTAATTACCAATATTTTAAAAATAAAATGTGAATTTAATTTACCGGATACAAAAATGTATTTACAAATTATGATTTAAATCGTAAAAATTATTGCTTACATATTATTTTAAATTTACTCATCACTATGAGGTTTATTTAAAAGTAAGGTTGAAGTGATGATGACTAATCCATAATATATTTGTAAAGTTTATTAAAGTTTTATTAATATGTTTAAATCTCCAATATTTTATAATTCATTTGATCTTAACAAGAGACTAACATCCATAAATATAAGAGTAAGGTACGTGCTGATATGTAAAGTTGATTGATTAAAGTAAGGTAAATATTTATACGTGTTAAATATTATACATAGAAATCAATATCAAAATTCCCATGAAGTAACTTTACTAATTGAAGATACCAATAGAGAAAACTGAGAAATTGAAGAAAAAATTAAATAAAATCTTCAAAAATATAAAAACCCTTTTCAAAGGGAAGTTTAAGATGACTCTCTTAACATTTTTTTCTGAAAATCTCATTTATGAAAACTGGTTTTTATTAATTTCTTAACATCTTAAAGGAGACATAAATGTAGATTGATTTACCCTATTTTTCAAATTGTGGTCTGGGAGTGAGAAGAGAGAGAAAGAAAATACTTCTGTACTGTAACTCTCCATTTGAAAAACTTTTCCCAAGAGCTATGGCGAATATATCAGATAAGAAAAAAAGTAAGCATTGTTGAAATTAGTTTTAAGGAGATTTAAATCCAAATTATTCAAATATAAATGAAGAATTGCATTTGAAATATGAATGAAATACTTTTAATAAAAATCGAAGCTGAAAAAATTTAATAACTTTACATAAAAAGTTCATTTTTTTTTACCTAACTGTTCATATTTTTATTCTTAAAAACTAAACAAAAAATCTAGCAATAAAATTTCACTACATTGTGAAAATCTCGCGAAAAAATTAAATAACATGTGATTTATAGAAGTAAAAGTAAATTACTAATTGAATTAATTTAAAGGGATTAAATGTAGTATTGAAAATATTTTGCCTTTTTTTAAAAAAAATAATGAAATGATTGTTGGGTAGGTATTTGATTAAATTATTTAAAAGACGAAAATTTATGTAAAAAAAACCCCGTAATTATACTGACAATAATGCATTCATGTTAACTACGTTTTTATAGTTAGCAAATGGGAAAGAGCAGTAAAATCTTGTTTACTTGGAAATTTAATACTTTTTTTTAAATTAAAACATTCATGGTCTTAAACTAATTTGAATTTCCTCTGAAAAGTTACGAATTCGATAACATTATTTTCATTTGTGTTTTTTAATCAAATGCCTTGTAGAGTTCCCTATTGTTAATGCGTTCCTTCACCTTAAATGAATGGCCAACATTAAACACATTCCCTTCAATGTCAAAGACAGCTGATTTAAATGCATTAAACTGTGTTTTTGTCAAGTGAATAAGAGAAAAAGAAGATGCATTTGTTGTGAGTAATCCATTTAAATACTAGCAACGCATTGGGACTGTTTATAATAGATTCCCTAAATTCTAAATAGGAGCTAAATAAAAAAAATTCTTTAAATAATTTAATTTTTATTGATTTTAAGTTATTTTCTCTGAAAATTAAGTTTTAATATTTTATGATATTAGAACTTTAAATTACTTATTTGTTCCACTGAAAAAACGCTGAACTTTAAAATGAACACATTTTAGAACACTTTTTTTGTTCTCAAAATTTACAACATTCAAGTACCTTATTGTACTGTGATAGTATTCTTAATACATTGCAAACATTCTTAAAACACTTTTGCAACGCTAGGTAAACACAATAATGAACATTTCTGACCAACAGTACGTACGTATTACGAATACGTTTTGGGAGAAAAAGAAAGTGTTGTAAAAGTGTCATTAAAAATTTTTGGGAGTCAGAAAATTTGCTATTATAGTGTTTCGATCCAAATTTAAGAACAATTTCAAATTCTAAACAAATTTACAATGTTATACTATCATATTAAGAACACTATCACGACATAATAAGGGGTTAAAGTGTTCTACAAGACAACACAAAGAAAATGTTGTTCATTTGAGGATATAAAAAAGTTTTAATAAATGTGTTTATTTTTGTGTGGAACGTTTACGGTGTAGCTATGTTTGAAAATTTGGGTTCTATCCAGAAATACAGAATCTGAAAGTGTTTTTAAATTAGGATCGAAACTCTAATAACATATTTTCAGTGCCTGGAATTTCTTAGCAACACTTTTGCAACACTATCTTTTCTCTCTCACAACACAATCGGAATACAATCACAATACAGTCAAAACGCTTTTGGTTATACTCGACAGCTAACATTTCCTGAACCCAGTAAGTCACTACGCGGAAGGAGAAAATGGGTAAACACAAAGCCTGTCGGGTCCCTAGGAGGAGTTTCGGCATGCAAATCGTGATAAAAAGACAC
Organism: Tetragnatha montana; assembly: GCA_963680715.1. NCBI lineage: Eukaryota > Metazoa > Arthropoda > Arachnida > Araneae > Tetragnathidae > Tetragnatha > Tetragnatha montana. Next base: position 2,123,853 of record OY796681.1, read on the forward strand.
TGTATGATCATGGGTTTAACAAAATAATCCTATTTTTTAATTGACGCTCTTCATTTCACTCAAAATGCAGACTACTTTGTTTGTTAGTGACGTCATAGGGTCAACTAACGTTGCTTTCTAGTGTAGAAGTGTCAATTGTTATTATGTTTACTTAAAGTTGCAAAGGTATTTAACGCATTTGCAGTAATCGTTACAATTTTCTTTTTCTATTTATCAGGCACCATAACATTCAAACCTCTGCCGCTGTATTTTAGAAAATTCAATTTCATGTGAGGAACTAACTCTCTCTTTTAACATTTTAAAGCTACTTTGGTGCTACAAAACTACTATTGCCCATTTAAACCGAGTTATTTAAAGTGGTAATGAGAGAAACAAGCAACACTTATTCCACTCATACCTTATACAAGTTCTGCTTAGCAGTCTCGTATCCTTTAAGTGCTGGTAGCTGAGAATGGCGTAAATGCTTGAAATTGCTCATATTTCTCAGCTGCCAAGGTTTAATCGTCCGAAAAATCCCTCTAACATCTATGAATTCTGTGCAAGTGCTAAGCATATACCGGATAATAGTTAGTCCTTACCGGTGTGCCTAAGCCTGAAGTGGCTAGGTTAATAACTGGCGACATTCAAAAGCTAATGGCTGCTGTGAAAGAGGAATATACTCCAACCTCAATGAAAATTCTCGTTTAGTAGGATTATGTAAAGAAATATATTTTGTTACTTAAAAATTTCATGGTTTGTTATTTATACGTATAGGTTATTTCGGTAATTTCGGTGTAGGGGGAAATTAGGATAAGAATATGGCATATAATGCACTTTTAAAGAAGTTGTTAAAAAAGTAAGGGTTTTTACTCTAAAAATGGTTAACAAAACGTCAAGAGAAAAAATACTATATACAAATGCATTCTCTTACTTGACGTGCCGGGAACCTTGGAAATATTTCCCCCATTTGAAGATGGTATACCAAGAAGAAGCTATCCTTGATTACTATAAATCTGTAATATGACTCATTTTAAAATATTTTGCTATGCTTAGTATTAAAAGATAAAACGAATGGGAAAAAATTTGGTGAATGAGAAATAAAACGTTGGCAGATATTATGAATACGAGTTCTTTAATCCAAAGAAACGTTAATTTATTGGTGTCGGATATAAAATAAAAATGAAAATTTGGACTCTTTCACAATCCTATTTATTTCAAAACTTGAATCAAGTAATCTACAGTTAAAAACACTTTTGAGTTTGACGTATAGAATAAAATTGACGTATAGAAACTATTTTTCCCCCTCATTTTTTTTAACATTCGGTATCTAAAGAACTTATAAATCCCCAGAGATAAGCGATGCAAAGATGATTCTTAACGGATGAATATTGCTCATTTAAGTTTTGGAGCAGCTAAAAAAAAAAAGAAGTAATCTTAGAATCTCATATCTGAGCCTTTCATTAAGCCTTTCGCATAATTACAATTCACGGAGCGAAGTCTGGCCGTGAGAAACCCTCCCCTTCTTTATCCATAACCCAGACGCTCAAAATCCTACTTCGAATTTTATTCTCAAACAATACTTCGCAGTCGGCAAAATTAAAACCACTTAGAAGTTTCCATAAAACTTTGTGCGCGGAGACGGATTGTGACATTATCGAGAGATTAATCACAAATATGCGTCACAGCCCCATCGACCCGAAGTGGGATAATCTTGGAACGGAAAATGATACTGAAAGGAAGGAGAGGGAACTTGGAAAAATTAATTCGTCTGTTTATGAGAGTTTTGGAAAGAATCTCAGAGTTCTGGTGGAACTAATAATAATGCCAATTATAACTTAAATTTTGGTGGGGTAGAAAGACTGTGTTGCCTATAGATGGATAGATTTTGATTAAGAAGTTTAGGGATATTGTTCGCTTAGGTAGATGAAGTTTAAGTAACTCCTTTCAGGAACTGACTTAGATGTTAAAAATATTCATTGCATATTGAGACATCCAGAAATGCACCATGGAATGAAATATAATAAAGCTTTTATAGTCACATTTTATTACGTCAAATATTAGTCAAATAATGATATCTCATTTTGTCACATTTTCATCACAAATCATTCTTTAGTCCAGGGGTTCTCAAACTTTCCAAAATCACGACCCACTTTTTATAAATAAACTCTAACGCGACCTACCTCATCTTCAGTTAATTTTCCCATCCACCCTACATGACTTCAACTTTGTGCGTGTGGGTTTTGGCCATCTACTATTTTGTTACAATAATAAATTACATTCAAGGTTATTTTAACTTTTTAGGTATTTAAAAAGTAATGAACCTAAGCATATCCAATTGTTTGATTGTGGGTGAAACGATGAGCTCCAGAGTCAATAAACTAAGGGGTCCTCCTCCATAGACATTTTTGAAATTTGACTCTTAAAAACAGGGTTTTAACTCGTTTTTTTTTGGTAATCTTGGATAAATTTCATTTACAACATCATTTCCAAAGGAAATTCTTGAATTCAAAAACTTGTCGCGACCCACCAAAAAACTGACTGGCGACCCACCAGTGGGTCGTGACCCACTGTTTGAGAACCTGATGTGCTTTAGTCAATAAAATACACATAATACCAACTATGCTAATAAATGCATAAATTCCAAGTACTTCGAAGAATTTAATTTTCTCTGCACTCCTAGAATACTCAAATGGGAAATGTATTTGCAATATTTAAAATTCCCTTTACATAATATTTATTCCAAAGAAACTAGAAAATAATAAATTGGTACCGCTCAACATTTTAGGTGAAGAAACAAGAAGAAGAACAGAATATCTTATTAATGCTTCTCTATGTTTATCGAATTTATTACTCTCTATCTTTTTTGAAGCTTATTCATTGAAAAGTTTAAAGGAAACGTGTTTTCTCTTTGATCTGCAGATATTCCAAAACACTGCCTATGAGCTAAACACAATTTATGAAAAACGTTTACATTGCATATGGTTATTTGATCGCCCACGGTTAGACGATTCTGACGTTTAAAAGACTCGGAAATTTGTTAGCTTTTTTTTTTGGTGCGTTTTCTCTCTTTTTTGAAGAATTTCATAACACAACATCGATAGAATAATCGCGTTTTATAGAAAGGGTTTCAACAACTTAAAATGATTTCCAGCAAAAAATTTCCTATTCTCCATTGTTTGGATTTTGAGAATTTGTTGTTAGATATTGCTTTTCTCATCCAACCTTAAGATTATATTTCATTTTGTATATTATGTTTATATTTAATGTATGTTGGATTAATGGAATTTATTAACTCAAAACTCCAAAACTAATCTCTTATCATGTTATTTTAACATTTAACTACAACTCGCGCTGGTGAATTTTTTTCACCATTACACTACAAAAGCTCCACACAAAAATAAACACATTGTAAACACATTTAAGAATATTGTGCAGTTATAGTGTTCTGAATATGTTTGAAAATTGTTAGAAATTTGCTCAAAATACCGTTTAGAATCTGAAAGTGTTCTTAAATTTGGATCAAAACACTAGACGAACACATTTTCTGTCTCTGAGATTTTTAGCAACACTTTTTCTCATACGTAAAACACAATTGAAATTTAATCGAATAACAATCAAAACGCTAAAGGCGTCAATTATAGTGTTTACTTACAAGGAAACATTCCCAGGCTGAACTCACACAATACACAGTAAGAGTTTTTTTAATCATCTTCTTATGTCTGTAAAATTTCCACCCGTTTTTGTGAGTTAAGCCTGGGAATGTTTCCTTGTTAAATTTGCCAAAAGTGTTTTACGCATGTGCAACGTATATGCTCTGATGTTTTGTTTCTTCTCTTTCTTCCATATAACCTAAAAATGACTCATTTCGAATGATTTATTAAGTTTTGTCATCGTTCATATGAAATTAAGAGCTCGAGTGAAGTGTTTATATCGTAAGGTCTCTCTGGTAAACGGAATGCGCCACGAGGGAAATTCGGTTCAGTGTCATTTGTGGCAGTTATGTAGACACGTAGATTGATTGACAACAATAGAGTTTAGTAAATAACATATTAACTTAACATAAACATTTTAAACATATTGCTTGGGAAGCAGTTTATTATTTATTTCTCAAAACTATGATGAAACTGAAACAGTACTAGGATGTATTTTGTATTTTATTGAGTACACTGTAAAAAAACTTTTGTTTTTTAACAGAAATTCTGTTCGATTTGCTGCCAGAAAATCCCTGTAATTTTCGCAGAGAAATCCTGCTAATATAATCCTGTTATTGCATACAAACCTTCTCTGTATTAAATAACAAAATACAATAGTTAACAAAGATAAATTAATTTAATCGGAATTAAATGTAGCTTAATCAGTTAGATATAAGCAGCTAGCAACAATTAATTCATAAAAAATCCTTTATGAGATTGTAAACAAAAGCTTTTATGATATTAAACGATAATTTGAGAAGTTGTTATTGTAAAGATATACACAAATTTTGGATGAGATTTTCTTGTACTATTAGGGAATTCTTGGCGTTTTTCTTGGGTTTTTACTGTAAATGAAAGGTAAGAAGGAGGATATAATAATAAAAAACGAATAAAAGAGCAATAATGCGTGGTTTTAGCGATCAGATGAAAACAAAAAAAATGGTGTCCGAAGATCGTAAATCTAAATTACAGAAAATATTTGTATTTTAAATAAAATACAGATTATCTGTTTCCCGACTGATTTCCTATTTCAGGACTGTTGTTTTTGTCAAAGAATGTTTGTAAAAATAACGGATTTTTTTTGTGCTGGTTTACAGTTAAAATTTGTTTTGAGTAAAAATGTAGAAATTCTGTTAAAAAGTATTGTTGAATATCTGTTACATCGACAGGTTTTTTTACAGTGTACTTAAATGCCAATTATAAGAAATTTTTATTCATCCTAATTCATAGTTATTGTATTTGTATTAGAGTTAATCGTACAAAACATTAATATTTATATCTAAAGGTTTAGAATCGTGTGTTCAACCACGGCTTACTTCTAGATACTATACACAGTAGGGTGGAGCGAAAAACACGAATTTCGGAAATTGAAAACGCCTATGGTGGGAATAGCTGTGGACAACCATGCCTATTAATAATCCAAAATATGAGCTCAATCAATTAATATCTTCAGATGCCCCTTTCACTTTGAAATTTCGAAATTTTGCCAATTTTTTCATATAAATAACAATAACGCATCCATAAAAAATTAATTCCCCCTATTACGAGGCATGGGAGATGAAATGAACTTCCCTGAATGTATAAAAAAAGTTTTAGCCTTGAAATAAATTTTTGAGTTTAAAATTTGGCCTCTTTTTTAAAGCATCTAACGCGCGCGACCACGCTTCTGAACGGACCTCCCAATGGTGTTCCTCGCAAGTGCGGGCGGTGGTACACGGGCGCTCCCCTTTCATCTCGTTGTTTATAAGGGGGTAAACAACTCGTAATTCACAACTTAGAGGTGTCTGGATCTCTTTAGATGCCCGCCCCTTTTTTGGTAAATATCTAGTAATAGAATTAATGAAAGAATTAATGCTGCACTAAAAGATATGGGAATGATTTCCACAGATGATATGTCAAATATAGTTGATAGGAGCAAAATTCGAAGAGAAAGAGTAACAACACGTAGCTATCTTAAAAAGGAAATTGAAGAAATACCAGGGGAACAAGGGATATATTTTGATGGAAGAAAAGATAGAACATTAGTAATGATTAAAGAAGGGGAAAGGAGTGCTAGGAAAACCATAACACAAGAACATATTGTTATAGTAACAGAACCAGGGTCAACATATTTGGGACATGTAACACCTGCCACTGGCACTTCTCAAAACATTAAAACATGTATTTTAACATTTTTAGAAAAAAATTTCAATCTTTCCAAGTTAAAAGTTATAGGTATAGTGATGCTACTGTAGTAAACACAGGAGTAAAAAATGGAATAATTCGACAAATTGAAGTATTTTTAGAACGGCCTGTGCATTGGTTTATTTGTCTATTACACACGAATGAACTACCTTTATGCCATTTGTTACAACATTTGGACGGGAAAACCACCGGGCCAAAAGGATACAGGGGAGATATAGGAAAACTGTTGGAATCTTGTGAGAAATTAACAATAAAAAACTTTGAGAAAATTGAAACATTTTTACCAGATATTGACCAACAGGATCTAAGCACAGATCAGAAATACCTTTATGAAATGTGTGTCAAGGGATTGCAAATAAATATATCCCATTAAGCTTATCCCAAAGAGATCCGGGAAAGCTAAATCACTCTAGATGGCTGACAAAAGCGAACAGGATTTTAAGGTTATATGTTTCAATAGAACATCCAACTCATAATTTGAAAGTATTAGCAGAATATGTTATGATGAAGATATATGCCTCTATGTGGTTCAAAATTAAAAGTCAACCATGGTGTCAGTATGGAAGTGTTCATTTTTACAATATCGTAACCAAATCGAGATTTTTGACGGAGGATTTTAAGAAGGTAATTGATCTAACTTTGCAAAGAAATGCTTACTATGCCCATCCAGAAAATATTCTTTTGGCAATGTTGGCGGATGATCGAAAACACGTAAGAGAATTGGGACTTGAACGAATTTTAAAATTGATGCAAGAAAATGAAGCTCCAAATAATATTAGATAGTTTAGAACACCCAAGTTAAACTTTGAGGCAGTGTCTCTTTCAAATTATGAGATTCGGTCTTTAATTTTCAGGGTTGTTACGTTTAAAACACTTTGTTTAAAACACTTGTTTTAAACACGTTTAAAACAAAGCAAAAAAAACATTGTTTAAAACACATGTACTTTTTTAATAATTCTTTTTTCTATGAACAGATGGCATTAGTATATAAAACTTAGTATTTATTTCAACTGTTTTATTTGATTTTTATCTAGAAAGTTATTTAATAAAAAATACAAATAAAATTGTTTAAAAATCATATTTTTTTATAATTGACCTGTTCTTTAGGTTTTATTTTAATATTTTAAACGATCAATGCTGCTAATGTCGTCAAAATACCCAATGAACTGAAAAGCACTGAAATGAATATGAATATAATAACTTATAAATGTTTAGCTCATATCTTAAACCTTTTAGCAAAATATATTTACATTTCTTATGTTAAAGCTGAAGTTGTTGACATAGTATCATATTTCCAAAACAATCATTTTACTTCAGCCAAGCTCAAAGAAACAGGTGCTAAAAAGCTCAAGATGCCATTTGATGCCAGGGATAGCTTTGTTAATCCATTTTCAATTTTAAAAACTTAATTTAATTTTTTAAAATCCTGGGGGGTTTTTTAGAATTTCTGTGTCGTGGGTAAAAAAAACAAATAAAACGTTTTAAACAAAAAAAACACGTTTAAAACAAATAAAACACGTTTTTTGTATTTTTTAGAAAAAAACATGTTTTTTTCCAACCCTGTTAATTTTAGACCTTCCAAGATATAGTGATCTTTTTAACTTTCCATGCCATTCCCAAACTGTGGAAAGGTGTGTTAAGATAGTTACTGAAGCATCAGGTGCAGTCTGTGGAACAGAGGCACGGGATGGGTTTATACGAGCGAGAATTGCATCCAGAGTTTCTTTGCCAAGGTTTGAAACGAAAAGCCAATATAAACCACTTTTAAACCAGTGACTTAAATTTTTGGAGGGGTAAACACAGTTAAATTTTATTTTTAGTGGGAGGGGGGTGGGGTGGGGAACTCGATATGCAGCTACCTTCTCGTGGTGAGTTCTGGGTTGTTTTCATAATGAAAACAAGCGAAGAGCTGCAAGGGAATTGCGCGCATTCCACGAGGTACGCTTTGGGAGGTCCGTCCGAAAGCGTGGAGGCGCGCGTTAGATGCTTTAAAAAAGAGGCCAAATTTTAAACTCAAAAATTTATTTCAAGGCTGAAACTTTTTTTATACATTCAGGGAAGTTCATTTCATCTCCCATGCCTCGTAATAGGGGGAATTAATTTTTTATGGATGCGTTATTGTTATTTATATGAAAAAATTGGCAAAATTTCGAAATTTCAAAGTGAAAGGGGCATCTGAAGATATTAATTGATTGAGCTCATATTTTGGATTATTAATAGGCATGGTTGTCCACAGCTATTCCCACCATAGGCGTTTTCAATTTCCGAAATTCGTGTTTTTCGCTCCACCCTAATACACAGGCTAGCCGAGATACGGAAATCATTAAAAATGTAGATGGCAATAGCTGACAAACTGGCAGAGCAAATCCAAAGAGTTGAAGGCATGGCTTAATGGCTCAAAAATTCAACTCAGCCACTAACGGCCAACAATCAGAAGTTTACGTCATGAAAACACGTTGGTCGGTATAGGTAGGACTTGTGGCGATCCAAGAGGGAAATTTTTTCGAATGGTTTTCATTGTTTAAAACTCGGCTAGCCTGTATAGTATCTAGTAAGCCTTGGTTCAACGAATTTCAACAATAATGTGAGCAATTATGCTGTGAATAGAAAAGGCCAAAAATCAGTAATTAATTTGCGTTGCTCAGTAGATACCTGCAAAACGATGTCCCAGAGGTGAAATAATGCCAGCCTCAACACGCACATTTGCTTGAACAACCACTTTCTACAGAGAGAGGAACATCCATCCATCCCCAAACACAAGCATCCATGCCCGAGTGGGGGATTCGAACCCCCAGACGGCTAACTTCGTAGTCAGACATACTAACCACTAGGCCAACACGCAGACATAGGTACTAGGTACTACTATTATATTAAAGGATAAGGGTTTATTTTAATTTCCTCAATTTTAAAGAAAAAATCATCAACACCCTGACAATGAGGTATTTTCACGTTTTGAGATTAAATTTTATTAAAATAGTAGATAAAAATCCATGAAGAATGACGTTTTCATCAACCAAGTACTTTCGTAGCCTAGTTTCTAAAACATAAATTTTTGAAATTTCGTTTTTGTTTTGGCGCGAAAACACTGTCGAATCCCAAATCGTGCACTGTGACGTCACATCCAATATAAGCCCGTTTTCTGATCACCTGACTTTTCTAGCGCTTTGGCAAACATAAATTTGAATCTTAAATTATTTAAAACACATATTTGATCTTAAAAATCGGAAATTTGGGGGAGTTTTAAACCATAACGCATCGAAAAAGTATAAAATTAAGCAGATCCCCAACTTATGAAAATACCTCATTGTTGTTGAAATTTAAACAAACAACCCCATGTTCGGTTCCCAAAACAAATACTCCTCCCGTGATCGGGACAGCCGTGCTTAAAAACGCCCTAAAACGTCTCTAGCAATAACAGAAGGTCATACGTCACCCAGGGAATTATATATCGCAATCATCGCCGAAGCAAAAAAAAAAAGTAAAAACCTATCGCACACGCCAGAACTCCTAGTTCAACAATAGTACATCAATAAGATGAACATTGCCATTGAGTGGACACACAGGAGGTAATATTTGTCCCTGTAATTGCTTGGTAACCTGAGACGCTCTTGCCTCTGGCGGTGCTGGTGAGGTTGTAACGTGGAATGGGTAATAGCTTCTTGCTTCTTCTTCTTCTTCGTCTGTAGTTTTCCTGCGCGTTTTGGATATATACGCTGGGATATGGGGAAAGTTCTAGGCTGGGAATGGGTGTAAAGATTGGGTTCAATGTTGGAAAAGAAGAGTTTTGTGTTTAGTGTAGTGTTTACATGTTTTGAGTTGTGGTTTTAACGTGAAGAGTTGAAAAGGAAAGGGAAAATGTTGGATACGTTGATGGAGTATTTGATGTGTTGAGACTTGTTTTATGAGTGCAGATTCTTCCTTTGAAGGGAATCTGCTTGGTTGAATATAAGATAATTGATAAATGAAATTTGGAATGGATTTCTGACAAGAAATATAAAGAATATACCCATTACAAGCAAATAAGGATATTGCATTTTAGAATATTGTAAATATCCACTGTATGTTACAGTGGATATTGACATTTGGGGAGAATAAGAAAAAAAAACACTCATAAAAAATAAAAAAACTTTTAAGATACTGTAAATTTCCAAATTTAAAAACTAAATTTTATAATTTTTATAAATTTATATTTAAATGAAACGTATGTATTTCAAATATTTTGATTGCTGCCTCTTATAAATGGAAAATGTTCTAACATCTCAAAATAATGACAAAATAACAAAATATTAGTTAGGCATACCATAAAAAAAATTCTCAGTTTAAGTAGCTTAAAGCCAATACCACATTTTACACAACTCAAATGTACTACTATTATGTGCCCTCTTATAAAGTTTCAAAACTTGATTTATTAATTAGTTAGCATTTATTTATGCTAATTAACTCATTCAATCCTAAGACGTCCAAGATAACCATTAGATCCTATGGGAAATTCGGAATGGCTAGGTCTGAAAAGGTTAAAGGTATTAACCAAATCTATGTGTAATTTAGATAGAGGTAATTTAGGTCTTGTCTTGATGTACAATAACTTAAAACTAAAGCTTAGTATACTAGGGAAATAGAGCATTTTCAATCACATGGCTCGGACCTAACAACTGCCTTAGCAACAGACATGTTACAGTTTTTTGCCCTACAGAGGTTAACAGTTGCAGAAAATGACTGGCCGTGGAATTCTTCTATTAGAGTATTTGCAATCACGTGACCCTATACATAAAAACCGCCTTAGCAACATATACCTCGTTACCTAGCAACCGCCTTAGCAACAGTTAAAAGCCCTACAAAGGTTAACAGTTAAAAGAAATTAGCTGTTCGTGACGTCACCTGAAAACACTCTATTCATGATATGCAATACAGGGATTAGATGGAATATAATAGGATACCTATACCCAGTGTTATTCCTAGGATTTTTTTGGAGGAGTAAAAATACTAATTGACTTTTTCAAGGGGAGTGAAATTCAATTATGAGGAGTGAAATACGGAAATAGCATAAACTACATATTACAAAGACACGGAAAACGCAATCAAACTCTCTAACAAGGAAACGTTCTCTAGGGTGAACTCACAGAATTGGACGAAAATTTTACAGGGGTTAGTATATGACTCAAAACACCTTCTGTAAAAAAAATTAGCTGCTAAATTACAGTAGAAAAGCTGTAAAAAATTATTAAAATTATCATATTTAACGCCAAATGTAACCCTACTAGGCGAGGATGCTTCCTTTGGCTCTGTGCCAAATGCTTAGAATAAACTGGCCGCGTTTGAGTTTAAAGGAGCGAAAAAAAAGGTTCATCAAATGCAAAAAAGGATTAAAAATGAATTAAAGGAGGAAAATTAAATTAAAGGAAAGGAAATTAATTAAAAAAATGATGTTCTAATGGATATTCTGAAGTACTTTTAACAAATATCTCAATTTCACGTTAAATACAAATTTAATCATTCCATCTGATAGAAAATTCGCCAAGTCGCCAAGTGGTGTTACTGAATGTGGTTGGCATCTCAGAACCCAATTTTCAAAGTTAAAATTTACTCCTTTCCTAATGAAATTAGCAGCTAATTTTTTCACAGTAAGTTTTTTTAGCCATCTTCTTATGCCTGTAAAATTTTCATCCAATTCTGTGAGTTCACCCTGAGAACGTTTCCTTGTAAAGTCTGTCTGTCCTAGCAAGGCACGAGTGGCAAACCTAAAATCAGTACCCACAGCAGAAAAAACAGTGGCGAAAAAGCCATAAAGATGGTTATCTCACTTCTATTAGATACCCGATACCCTGCACTCGCCACTGCTTTTCCTGCTGTGGGTACTGATTTTAGGTTTGCCACTCGTGCCTTGCTAGGGCAGACAGACTTTAAGCATCAGAACAATAAATGAAAAAAAAAAGGTTCGATGGCTGTATGAAAACACAATAAAAAGTATGATAATTAGGGTGCCATGGCTTTTGGCAATTGGCTTTGGCCAGAAGTCGGGCGAAAATGTCTCCGCTGAGATCAGCTAGTGTTTTGAGCAGAAAAATATTATTTTTGATTTCGGTGGGGCACGCGGTGGATTTTCTAAACCTTTGTGAAAAATTCAAAGAGTGAAAGTACTCCTGGCTAGTTTTTTTTAAAGAGTATTTCCGATTTTCAAAGTGTGAAGTACCCTCTCCTAGGAGTTAAAATATCTTTGTCTATACCTATAGTAACAACTAAACATATTAAGTAATTAATAAGCTAAATATTAACTATATATTCTGTCATTCGAAAAGTTTACAAAAAACAAAAAAAAAAATGGTTAATTTACTTAAAATACATCCACTCACATTCGATTAATGTTGCTCCGAATATCTTAGAAACTATAATTATATTCTAATATACAAAGACACTAACACTATATTTCCTCGGAAATTGTTTGAACTCTGAAAATTTTACGTAACAGTTTTTCTATATGTAATCTTGATAGATTTTCCATATAAAATATTATTTAACACTAATTGAAAAGAAAGCAGTTTACTGACATAAACGAGATTAGAAAACCAATTATTTTGCTCAAAGCTTTTCTGTAAATGCATATTTTTTTTATGCGACGTATGTAAAATTAATATTCTTCAACGTATTGGGGAAGTTATACAACTTCGGAATCAATTTAAAATATGCAAGTACCGTATAATGATTAAACTTGACTAATATTCAATAAGTTGTAGATTTTATGCCATCACAAAAATAGAACAGAAATATCTTTAAATGGTATAGGTAAAAAAAAAAAACATTTTAGAAAAACAACCTCTGTTATTATCTTCTAAAAGTAGTATAAAAATACATTCCGTACTTACTACTTCAAGGGCAGTAAAAAAAGGAACCAAATATAGATATGGAAAAAGCCTGTAATCAAATGCTGATATTTCAATTATTACCTAGCAAAATTAGACTCATTATATTAATCCTTGTACAATTTCCATTTCTAAAAGGCCATTTATTTCATAAATAATTATCCATTCTTGAAAAAGACAGAAAAACACACACATTATAGTCTATAAAAAGGTATCATTTACAACCCACACTCATCTATCCCTCCGAGTACAGATCCTCCTTTAATGAATCTTAATTCTTCAAAGATCACATCACTAAGTCCAAAGTAATCAAAACGAACGAAGCCTTTTTCGCCCGGCACAAAAATTGTTTCTGGAAATTACAGGGTGTGCCTTCCTAGCTGTGGTCGAGTCATTACTTAATTAGGGGGAAATCCCCCCTTCACAACCCCCGAGACTACCCCCGACCATTACGCGGTCTCGCGAAGTAGGTCAAACAGGTACAGGTAGCCAATTGAGGCTCATTTGGAGAAAGGACCCTCCGTACTCGAAGACAAGAAATAATGACGGGAAAAGACTGTCCAGGCTATGTATATTGATGTACTGAAAAAATTGATTTGTCGTCCGTATAATTACGGGTAGGTATGTCGTATATCGGGGCATTCGTCATGTATGAATGTAATGGCTAGGGAGGGAATTCGTTCTGTATTTTGGATGAGCCTGTGGATGAGTTATGGGGAAGTATGAGGGTTGATCTATAGTGTGGGTGTCTGTGGATTGTCCGTCCCGTGACCAGGTATATTTGCTGATGGATAATTTTGGTGAGACTACATCTAACATGAGTTAATTTATTGGGATAAGATATTTTATTATAGAATAAATATATATAAGGGTGAACGCATATTAAGGATTTGTTTTGAGTTGTAAAAAGCTGTATTTGCGTTTGTTTTCTCTTTTAATAGTTGGAAGATGACTAAAAAAGCTTCAAGAAGTTTGTTCATTCATTCATTAATTAAATTACAAGAAATAGCAAATAATATAGAATGATTGAACATGCGTAGTTTTACTTGAATGGAAAAGAAAATAAAAATAAATTTCTTTGATCTTGGTTTATCAGGGACTGGTGTTGTTATGTTAGATATTTAGCAGTCAGAGTTTAGAAATAATGACGAAATATGGCGTATAGCAAAGATTAGGGTAGCTACACATCACATCAAGTTTAACACAACGATAACTATAAAAAACAATTTTATGAACTTTATGAATGTTTTACCATAATTAATTTTGAAGTACAGATATTTTTTGATAATTTTGATTTATCATCATCTTAACCAGTAAACAAATATCTGATCTAGAAGTACTAATATTAATATTTTCTTTTTAAATGTATTCTATTATGATTTATTTCTTTCATTTTAAATTATTATTATTCATGTATTATGCCTGTCTACAGTAAAAAGGTGACTGGTACTTTTTTTTCTAGAATCAATCAATTCAATCAATCAATCAATCAATTTATTAACAACAACAAACACAAAAACAAAAAAATTACAAAATTTAAAGAAGAATCACAATAGTTTACACATAATTAAAAGAAAAGAAAAAGACAATTGCAAATACATCCCAAAGGAGCCACAGCTCGTCCATGAGTTCACAGAATAGGAATGAAAAACAACTGAAAATGAGTTTAAGGGTAGTACATTGGTAGAGTTCCAAAATTAAAAATACTCTCCAAAAAGGATTCCCCTCTAAATTTCCACCTCATTCTTTTTTTGTCTATTTTTTCCAGCCTTACGCTTAAGATTTTAGCATAAGAGATAAGATTTTAGATCGGATCCTTTTTTTGCTTTTAAATTTAAAATATTAAAATGTGTTTATATTGATATCTTTCTCATGGTCAAATATTTTTTCTCGTTACTTTAAAACCATATTTTGAATGAAATATACAACCATACACTGTACTTCTCTCTTCAAGAAAACGGCTTTTTAGCTTACATTTTAAAGGGAGAAACACAACTTCAAACTTAACAGCAATCCACGGAATCTCCACACCAAATACTTCCCCCTGAAAAAAAAAAAGAAACAATCATCCTTTCTCTCCAAACCAACCACCGTCAAATCAGACGGACTTAGTTAGCTTTTATTAAAAGCCATAAAACTTGAACGGATCAGTGGTTGGATTCCCATCAGCTACGGAAAGTCGTCTTTGATCGGGTGAAACTTTACGACCGCTCCGTAAACCGTAATGAATCAATTGCGCACACGGTCCACTAGAATCGGGATCGATTCAGAAGACGATAGTTTAATGTACTGCGGTTGTGAGATTCGGAGTTGCTTTTGACAAAATAAATTTTGTAGAAATGTAAATGTTTAGGTTCGGAGTATATTTTTCTACAACTTCTTTGTTATGATCTGATTGATTATGTTTTAAAAATGGGATTTGCAAATATTTTCATTCTTCTACTCCAAGCATTCAATTTAATTAATAAAGAAAGGATTGATTGGGTCACAAATTCATTTCAATTTCGTTGAAAATAGAAAGCTGCTGGTGTAGTAAATTATCAAAAGTGGGAGAAAACTAGTAATTATGTATTTCATTTGAAAGAATTTTATAGAAAATGTCTTAGTCATTATATTTAAAAACAAAAATTATTTTACAATTTAATAAACAATATTATATCCTAAAACCGATAGCAATTATCTAAATATTAAGCAAAATTCGAAGAGAATGATGCTTGGCAAGTGATGATAAACGTCACAGGAGGCGACGGAAATAGTTCTAAGAATCATTATTATAATTTTCGCTCTAGCGTAATTGGATAATAATAATAATAATAATTTATTATGAAAAATTTTTCAACCTTTACATCCAATGAAAGAGAGAGAGAGAAAAAAAAAAGCGACATTATATTGTTCACTAAGGGGCCGAAATTGGCCCTTCCAAGTGAAACAAAAAGTTTTTCGATTTAAACATATATAAATAAAAAGAAATTAAGTACATAAATATAAAAATAGAAATAATTACAAGACATGGCAATGGACAGCACAGAAAAATATTACAGTTACTTTGTGGCTCTATACAAAAATACAACCCAATTTAAATAAAAGATAAGAACACACTAGACCATATGGACAAAGACAAATATATATATGATATAAAACAAACGACGTTAGATGAAGATCATAAACTGAGAACTAAATGAGCAAAATGTGAATATTTATCAAGAAAATACATAATCATCCGAGTTCAATAAAAAATTAAATAATTCCCTTTTAAAAGAAAATTTATTGGAATTTGTAGTTAATTGCATAGGTAGTTTATTGTAGTAGAAAGGACCCTGGTAGACAAAACTTTTACGTAAAATTTCTTTGTTGGGTTTCGGAGTATCTAGAAGAGGTGGTTTTCTGAGATCATAATAGGTATTAGAGCTATCAAACAAGATAAAGTTGTTATGTATATAAAGTAATGTTCTGAAGTAAAAAAGTTTCTTTATAGATAAAAGATGGTCATCGTTTATATACTTAAGTAATCTTTTTTGTAAGTTTATTAAAGGTAACAGATTTGACAAATAATCACCCCCCCCAGAAAATAATTCCATATTGTAAAATAGATTGTATCCATGAATAGTATAGGATTTTTAAAAAGGATCTATCTACATAATTTTTCAAATGAAAAAATATAAATAAATAATAACGGAGTTTATTTTTCAAAAATTCAATGTGAGATGCATATTTTAAGTTTTGGTCGATGTGTAAACCTAAATATTTAAAGCTATTTACTCGTTCAAGATTCAAACAATTACAATTTACGATATTGAAACAATCATGATATGTTATATTAAGATCTAAACTAGTCCTCTGAATTAAACTAAAATTTATGTACTTTGTTTTATTACTGTTTATTGAGATATCATTTTTTTGAAACCAATCCTTTAGCTTAATTAAATCTGTGTTTATATTTTTTTCTAAAGTAGTATAATTTTGAGCAGAGTAAACCAATACAGTATCATCTGCGTATGATATAATTTTTCCAAAAAGTCTTAACTCACATAGATCATTTATGAAAATTAAAAACAGCATAGGGCCCAAAATGGATCCCTGAGGTACTCCCTTCTTTATAAATTCGAAATCACTTAAATTATCCCCTAGTTTTACACATTGTTTTCTATTTTTTAAATAAGATCTAAACCACAGTAGCTGCTCTCCTCTAATACCTGCCCTTGATAATTTTTGAATTAACAGATCATGGTTTATTGAGTCAAAAGCCTTTGATATATCTATGAAAATTGCAACAGTTTTTAAGTTATTATTTATGTTATTGTAAATTAAGGTAAAAAAATTATGCAAAGCATTTTCAGTGCTAAATCCCTTTTTAAATCCGTATTGATTTTTAGCAATGAAATTAGATGAGTCCAAAAAGTAAGTTAATTTGTCCCTCATAATCTTTTCTATAATTTTTGAAAAAATTGGTAAAACAGATATTGGTCTATAGTTTGATAAATTTTCTTTATCTCCAGATTTAAAAATGGGAGTAACAACTGCCATTTTCAAACTGTCTGGGAAATTTCCATCCTTTAACAAGCTGTTTATTAATCTCGTAAACTCATGGGGATTATGCTTAAATATCATTTTATACAGTTTAATTGGGATTTTATCATAACCAACAGCTTTATTTTCACATATTGAATTTAGGACATTATTTATTTCTTGTATACTTGTATCATAAAGATAAAAGGAATTGACATTTGAATAAGTAGTAGTAATTGAGAGAGCATGATGATCTCGTTTGGAGTCTGCAACATTAACGAAAAAATGATTGAAGTTATCTGCCAAAATTTTATAATTTATAGTGTTAGGAATGATCCTTTTTTTGCTATTTTTGCCAAAAATATTATTTATAAGATTCCATTCCTTTTGCCTGTTTTTACTACATTTTGAAAACTCATTACAATAATAACTTGTTTTAGCTAATTTAATTTGTCTTTTTAATTTATTTTGAGCCTCCTTGTAACGATTTTTTATATTTACATCATAAATATTTTTTCTAAATTTACGGTACAATTTTTCTTTTTCATTTATCAGACTTATAATCTCTGTTGTTATCCAACCATTTTTCTTCTTTTTTGCTTTAGGATAAGAAATATTATGAGTTGAATTTTTAAAAACATCAAGCACTAAATTTTCAAAAGACACATAATCATCAATACATCCCAAAGAATTTTTAAAATCAACACTGCTGACCTCAAATTTTCCATGGTCTATACAGTATTTTGAATTACCTACATTATTTTCTTCAGAATTTATTGACTTAGCAGTACTTAATTTGCAAACAATTGGATAATGATCAGTTAAGCTGTTTAAAATACAACCAGTTTTAACAAGAAATGTTTTGGTTCTGATAAAAATGTGGTCAATACAACTTTTTGATTTTTCTGTTATTCTAGTTGGAATATTTAAACATGATTTGAAACCCTTGTCATACATAAAATCCATATAAACATTCGAATCTGGGTCATTTTTTAGAATGTCTATATTTAGATCTCCAATTAATACGATATTTTTAGATTTACAATTTTTTAGCAAAGTATTGAGTTCTGTTATAAAAAAACTAGGTGTGAAAGAATGTGACCTGTAACAGGCTAAAATGTATAAATCTAATATTTTACTATACATACACAAATATTCAGCAGAACTAATTGTATCGCTATTACTTAAAGAGAAATCAAGATTTTCTTTAACATAAATAATTATCCCACCAGATCTATTATTTGGTCTACAGTTAGAAAATAGACGGTAACCATGTAAATTATACAAGCCAGTCTCAAATGAATCTATCCAAATTTCACTCATAATAATAATATCAAACGTAAACAAACACTTATCAAACACTGCTATAAATTCGTCAAAGTTTTGTCTCATGCTTCTGATATTTACATGAAAAATATTTACATCACTAAGAATTTGAAAATCAGTTTTGATTGGTGTTGAAAAGAAATATGGGAAATCCCTGATATCCTTGATGATCAAATTAAGATCATTTTCATCTAAACTAGCCATTTGTTATGTTGAGAAGATCACTTACATTCTTGATTCTGTAAATTTTGGATCCCCCCGATTTCCTTAGAAATATTTTGCCGTTTTTGCACCAACAGAAACTGTAGTCATTTTCCCGTTTGAAAGTTTTACACTGAGACAGTAGTCTTTTCAAATCTGGACATAGATGATCGTTAATATAAACAGGAACATTTTTAAAATCAGGATTAATTAAATCTGCTGTGATTCTCTTCTGTTTCGCAGCCGTCATAAACCTTGTTTTTTCCTCTACTGAGTTAAACTGCATTATAATTGGCTTTATTTTATCCTTTTTCATCGTCGGAACTCTGTGGACTACTGAGATTTGGCTTGGTGGATTTATGTCCAAAGATTTCATTATATTCTCTGTGATCACTTGAATATCTTCACCTGATGCCTCTGGTAAGTCAGATATTTCCACGTTCAGACGTCTACTATATTGTTGGAGTTCCATAAGTTCACATTTTATTTGGGATAAATCAGATTTTAATTGGGTGTTTTCCGCTTCAATTCTTGATTGATTTTTCTTAAGATTCAAGATTTCAGTTCTGAGTTCCTGGATGTTGGATACAAGATCACTCACAACGCCGTTGTGATATTCCAAATTAGCCGTATACTCAGAGAATTTGGTAGAGATAAACGATTTTAAATCAGAATATTGATCTTTTGGCTCATCTACTTTGGTTAAACACATTGGATTCACGTTTTCGATAGAAGTCAGGTTGGACTGTCCTGAATTTGAGGATTCATTGAGGATTCATTGAGGATAATAGTTTATTATGTTTAAAGTTTTACCCTACGTTAAAACAAAAAGCAAAAGGAAAACTACCTTCTCAATATTTTTATGAACAAATGCTCATACAGAAATATATAATCCTCTATTTCTCTTTAACTAATCCTCTAATTCTCTTTTAACTTAATGTTTCCATAAGTAAAAATACATCTTTAAAACTAACTTATGTTAGAACATGATCAAATAATATACGTGATCTTTTATGAGATTACAAATAGAAAAGTTTGGAACTTTTTTTTAGATACCTGATTAGTTTAAATTTAATTTGAAATTTTATAAAGAAAAAACACTTGATGAGAAGTAGATCATACTTACTTCGATGTTGATTCAAAGTTATTGAAATTTTAAAACAGTCACTTCATTTATTTTCTCAGATACAGAAAAGCAATTTCAACTTGTGACTGTTTATAAACAATAATAAAAACCTGTCTCATCACATCTCCATAACTCATGCCTCGTTTAGTATTAACACTAGACATTTCTCAAGAAGCGCGTATTTTTACCCACGCATATCCTTCAATAAAGAAACCATATATAGAATTCTAACGAGGTAAATCAAACAAAACAGTCGAACCGCATGAAAAGTGTTGATAGTTTATTCCTGCAGACACATAAAAAAACTATTATTTCATCCAATCCAATGCAGTGAAAACAGACGAGAAAAAAAACTCCAACGTTTCCACAAAGGAACTGGAAAACCGTTTGATTCCAGACATCTTAAACCCACCCTTTTTTCCTCGATCTAATTTGAATTTCCTTCAAAAGATTCCATCATCCTTTTAACTTAACGAACCATCTCGCTCAATGATTACACCACACACACTAGAGAGAGAGACAAAAACCAACAGATCCCTCCTCCAAACCTCTTATCACAGCTAATGCCGATTAAATTCGGAGCCTGGGAATTTTTTAAGCGCATAAAGGAAGCCTCGGAGCATGCAAAAAAACAAAGGGCTATTACCGATGCAAGGCATGCTCCCACCCCGATTGTTTCTTGTGTTCTTCCCCCGCCCAAATCTTCCTGAGGCGTGGTGCCTCACATCCAATTACAGGATTCTTCCACTGATTTGAGCAGCAGTCAACAAAACTATTGATTACAGTAGTAGTTGTGTGGAGGAGAACATCTTTTTTTTTTCTATTTTCTCCCCCGGTGGTGAGGGAGGAACGCACGGTCAACCTCCTGTTTTACGCTCGGGAGGGCACCCTTGATGCCGCTGACCACTTGACCGCTGGGTGATTGACCATAACCTCGTTTGAGCACGGGTGGGGTGTACAGTCGTTATTGATATAATGAATAAGGTATGGCTATGCAATAGGAAGACTTGCAGTGTAAACTGAATTCGTTAGTATAAGGATCTTGATGTGGTTACTTCTTTTTAAACGCATGCTTGTCAAATATAATGAAATAGGTTACGAGAATTGTCTTTTCGAAGATAAATAATGAAGTAATTAATGAGAATTATTGCTACACTACCCTTCAACGTTACTTCACCCTGGAGAAACCGCAGGAGAGTAGTTCCCAGCGCGGTGTCTGAATTTTGAGTGAAATGAAAAACGTCAATTTAAAAATAGTGTGATTATTTTGTTGAACCCATATATATCGTATTTTTATCACGATTTGCGTGTTATTCTTTGCAACTACTTTGGTTATAAATAATTTCTAATCACCCATAATAAGACAAGAAAATAAAAAATAAGGCAAGTAACTAACAAGGTACACAAGGTACAAGGCAAGGTACAAGGTACAAGGTACAAGGCAAGTAATAAGGCAAGTAAGGAACTGTGATTTCAAATGCAACCTCAATGTAACAAAAAACAACTAAGAAACTGTTAATCGTTGTTATGTAACAGAAATATAATATTTTATATCAAAAGCTTCAGTTTAAGCTAACAAATACATGGTTTTTACATCTCGAGCCAGAAAAAAACCAGAATAAATATTCAGAATCCCAATTTCATAAAACCTTTTATACACCAAGGAATTAAAAACAAATGCTGAAGCAGGAAGAACATGACATTCATTTGCTTTGGGGGAAGTTTGAAAAACATTTAAGCTCGTAATTCTTTCTCCTGTCTTAAAAATATTTAGAATCGCCGCGAGCCTCCGAAGAAAAACTACGCTTATATAAAAACGTTAACACTCCTTCCATTAAATATAACAATATAAAAATGAATCGGTCAATTAGTCCAGAAAATTTCCGACTGGAAAAATATTTCTCCTGGAAAAAGAAACTCTGAATTCGTATTCCTGCACTGGAGGCAAACTCGGAGCAGAGATGAGTTTTCACGAAGATTACTCAGACACTGAAAGTAATTTAAAATCTCACGATAAACACCGATGGACAGTTCACAATTGCCTTTTTTTTTCTATTCCGTCTTTTAAAAACTGTATTTAAATATACGTTCGGAGGTTTTTTTTTATTATTTAGATAGAAAGAGAATATAAAAGCTTTCAAAGGATTTCTTAGTTGTTAATGCGTTTTTTAATCGGTTCTTAACACCGTGTATTATGAAAAAAGTAATTCAAGTTGCTGAAACGTAACATGTTACTATTCGTTGTAAATAATTGATGTGCTTTAAATTGAATGCATTTTTTGGAAATATTATTCTGTTTGATGACAAAGTAGATTACAATAAAAACTACTCAAGAATATTTACGTAACACAAAAATAAATTATAATAAAGGATGCACAAAAATGAAATCACAGAAGTTTGTGAATGCAAAACAGAAATGGCTTAGATTACCTTTTTTATGTTTCAAATGCATGAATTTAACGAAATACAGTGCTGCAAGTAACTAGGAATACACAGTCTATACATTATTTTAATATATTTTATATTCTAACTGAAAAATTAATCATAATGTTTCGTGTAAGTTAGCGAAATAAAATGCACTATTTAGTTGAAATCGCATTCGTTTGTGAAGTATTTCCGAGAAATTCAGATGGCTTGAAGCGAAATTTAAAAATTCATCTATTTGAAACTAAGGAAAATTTTTTTCGCTCTTCAAAAGAGTAAATTTTTATTTCAGTTTTTTCTTGGAATTTCTTCGTTACCTTTTTTAAATACTTAGTATATATTTTTTTTATTTATATTACAATGCGTATTTTTATTGATGAAATCGTCTGATAGAAATGATTCTTATTCCTCAAGAGAATAATATACACTTAGAAACTTATCTCAAAGAATATTACTTAACATTCAGTTTTTAATTTTCTGTTATTAATGCATTTTAATAAAAAAAATACTCAAATTGTAGTACATTAATAGTTCTTAAATAAAGATATAAAAATTAATAACTATAAATTTTAAAATAAAATAGCTTATTTTAAAACTATTTTTTCTAAGATCAATTTTATTTGTATATTTTATATATTTCCTATAAAGTAGATTCTGCAATTATCCAGCTTATTCTGTAATTATTTTGCAAATATATTGTATTTACATTGTTATTTATTCAAAATTTTATGAATAATGAAACCCTTTACTACTTGCTTCTTTTTAAAAAATAACTTTCCCCTTTATAAATATGGAATAATCATATTCTTAATCGTATCACTATTTGTAAAAATTAAACTTTAGTGTTTTGTTTTATTGCGCGTGGTAAAAACAACATAACTGCAAAATAGAAACGTATTATTTGCTACAAATCAATTTTACACAGTTTTTGATTTTTAAACATATCTAGATTCATACGCTTCAGGAGTTTTCCTCTGAGAATTTTCAAACGCGTATTCAGCTCTTAGGTCACAATGTTTAAAGAAACCTATGTATTTCAGTCCAAAAAAAAAGCCCAAGGAACCTAACATATTTAAGCAGGGATTTTTCATGGAAACACTTCATACATCCAAACTAGCTAAATATTTTCAATTTTCAGTACTGTATTTTGGTTGAACGACCAGACTTCTCAAATATGAGTATAAAACCACTTTACCATATGCGACCAATGATGAAAAGAGCGGAGGTTAAATAACTTTTTTCTAGACGAGAAGTTAACGAGTATCTCCTCTAAAAGTTTATACACAATCATACCCAATTTTCAACGTCATTTGTCATTTTCGACCCGATGATTTCAGTTCAGTATGCCTTCTAATAAAGCGTCCTTCACTGATCGTGATTGGACGCCCAAACTGAGTTTGAAAGAGGACTTTTGAAGAATTTTTGAAAAGGAGACTTAAAAAAAAACTGCTCCTTCTCAAAATAACTATTGGCAAAACTCCTTTCTCACACGTCATCAATCACTCTCAGACGCTGTCGCGATAGTTTTTGGTATTTATTTCGTCTCCTTGTGCGTCTTTTTTTACCAGTTTTTATTCAAATATTTTTTTTTTCAAGTCTCGTGGGGATAAGTCGGTCGTTTAAGCTGTCGTAACAGGAGGGGGTCATTTTTCTTTTGCTCTTACCCTTCCCTTTGTTTGGGTGGGTTTTGTCAGTTTATGGGGAGATTAGATAAATACATCGGCGGGCGGTAAAATCTGAATAGTTTGGGGATGTTGTTTTTTGTGTCTTTTGGGAGAGGAAAATTGCGTGTAAGATTGAAGTTTTGGGTCATTCACACTTTGTAAAACACAAAAATCTGTTTATTGATAGTTTATTTTAACGGTATAAGAATAATGGCATTAAAAATGAAAATTAAGCATCCAACTTTTCTAAATATGTCCCTTATGAATTGATAGAATATAACAGAATAATAGAGAGAAATGAGGTTATTGAAAAATTTTTTTTTGCCAAAAGGAATAAAATCTTAAGATAATTTTCATATTAATGTTTAGTATATTTATGGTTTATTTTCCCATTATTTTAACTAAACACTGAAATATTTGTGAATCAGATAAAATAATTGTATGTGTGTCGTACAATTATTTCAGCCATAATGAGACAACTGAACTAAAACTGCAATAGAATAAAAATGGTTATAAGAGGAACACCAATTAGGAGATCATGAAACTTGTTTACACAAACACCTAACATGAAAGATACTTTCATAATTTTGATTTCAGTATATTAACTGTAACATACCGTCCGACCTTTTAAACTAAAATAAATATTTAATTTTTTTCTTTGCAGATAAAAATCATCTGTGTGTTCATAAGTTTATTCACCCTTCTAAACAATTAACTAAACATTTCAAATCTAATCGATAAAACTGAATTCAACAAAAAACTCATTCACCATACACAAGTTATGCCAACCCAAAATCATCCCGAGATGTGTAACGTATCGATATCACCATCGTCATGACATTTTAATAGTCACGCGCTGTCCTAGATGCCGGAATTCACCGATGGAAGCCATCGGAAAGCCGATGTTCTCCGAATAGCTCTCCCGAAGTGACACTTTTGACAATTTGATACATTCTGCCCTCCTTCCGAGCAAATATTCCTTGTGGAAGCGGTGATCCGATTTACTGGATTGATTAATTGGGGCCGGACGGTGCTGCCAGTTGTTATTGTCCGGCTGCCTCCGGTCGTTGGAGTCGTTAAGCCTCGGGGATTATCCGGGTATTACCAGGATATGTTATCGGGTGTTATAGATGGCAGGAGGTGAGGCATGCAGAGTTTGGAAGGTGATGAATGCAGGGTAATGAATTAATTCATTTTTATCATTAAAAAATCATAAAATTGTAATTATTTAGAATATTTGAGCGTAAAATGCGGTGTGTGTATTTTTGAAAAGTTATTAAATGAAATTGTAATCAATACAGGGTTTATTAGCATAGAATTGACCCAGAATAGCATGTTTTGAATAGGAATAGGGAAGGTGATGCACCGTTAAAGTGTGATTTATTTATTTACATATTGTTACCCTATTGGAAAAAAAATTTCCGGTATGAAAAAAAATTAAACCGGGTTATGAAACACCGGAACTAGTATGATACTAGAACCAGTATGATACTAGTTCTAGTATCATACTGGTTCTAGTATCATACTAGTTCCGGTGTTTCATAACCCGGTATTATAATGGTTCTAGTATATACTAGTTCCGTTATCATACCGGGTATGGTAACGGAACCAGTATATACTAGAACCAGTATGATACTAGTTCTAGTATCATACTGGTTCTAGTATCATACTAGTTCCGGTGTTTCATAACACGGTATCATAATGGTTCTAGTATATACTAGTTCCGTTACCATACCCGGTATGATAACGGAACCAGTATATACTAGAACCAGTATGATGCCGGAACCAGTATCGTACAAAAACCTGTGTTTCAAAAACTACTTCTACAAACCAAAAAAAGTACAAGAATACACAATACAAAAAAGTACAAGAATACAGTCATATGTTATGTACATTTATGGGACACAGGTTTATACAAGAGAACAATACTAAATCAACAGAAACATCAGACTAAATTGTAATTAAAACCACGCACAATCACAATATATGAGGCGGAAAGCGAAAAGGGACCTCTAGTCGGCAAAGTTGATTTCGAGAAAAAGCCATAAAACCAGAAGAAGGTCAAAACTATCGAAGATGATGACAGTTTTAGTCTTCCAGAGACTTCAAGGGGGCGAAGGGTGCAGTGTCCCAAACACTGTGACCACAAGGGTATGGTGTCCCTGACACCGAAAGGAAAGGGTGGTATCCCAGATACACCTGAGGGGCTAGAGGAGACAAGGTTGTCCCAGACGAATTCATCCCTTTAACGAATGTGTGTATCCTCGAGCCTGGTTCCTTCGAGCATTGCACCCCCAGGTGATGGTGATGGTGTTGCAGTACTCTCGTTCACATACTAGGGTCGAACCGCATTTAATCTGAAACAAAACACAAATGTGTAAATTAATAAGTCACAAGATATTTGCCAAATACATCTAAAGTATATAAAGTGCAAAATTTACAAGGGTTATTGCAGCTAGAATAAAAAAGATTTTAAAAAATGTCATTCATTTTATTGTCAAGAAAATATACAACCAAGATGCTGGATGATTACATATGCTGAAATTAATATGATAATTTAATTTAAATTGAAATAAGGAAGTGTTTTGGACCTTTTGGCCTTGGTAGTTGGATTAAAAAAAGAAAACGAGGGATGTTTCCAAGCCTTATAAGATAGTGCAGAAATTTACAGGGCTCCAATTATGATAAGGAAGAACAGGGTCAAGATTTGAAAAAAATTATCAAGGCAAATAAGGAAAAGGAATTGCAACGCAAAAAATATATATTAAATCTGCTATACCACGTTAGACTGCAGCATCGTCCAAAAATTGTGATTGCTCTTCAAATCAGCAACAATATTGAGCTATGTTGGAAATAGTTCGATTCTATATGCCTCATTCCAGTTGTTTAAATTATTACCAATAAATTAAGAACAGGTTTAATAAAAACGGTTAAAATGTTAATAAACCATTGCTTGTGAGCTTGGAACAATAATGAATTACAGAAACAATCAGATTAAAGAGATGGCAACAGAGGGTTAGCTGAATATTGCCACTGTTTATAGAATTGGCCACTTCTCATACCCTTCATTGCAAGTTTAAATACAATGTCACTTTAGCCACTTGTTTTTAACCCACCCATGTGATATCACCATCAATGTGTACCATTAATCTCAAAAACTTAGTTTTGCCTTTTCTCCTATAGAAAAAGTAAAGTACCCTTTAATTATAAAATTAAGCCTAATGAATGTATTATTACATTGAAACCAAAATGACAATTATATGAAAGAAAACTATTACTAGTGCGAAACCCAAACTCGCAGGATGCACCCACATTAGATTCTTTTAATTTTTTTATGGAAAGGTTTTCTGTATAAAGAGGTTAAACCTACTTGCAGCAAAGTTCCATCTGTTTGTACTACTATCCGCAGACACAGCATCCACTTCTACAACTCTGCTGGGAGATTTCATAATAATTTCACACTGAAAGATGCCAGGCAGACCTGAAATAATCAAGAGAAACATCAGCGATGATACTTGAAGTTGAATGCAAAGGAACACAGATGTATGATCAAGTGTAAAGGAATAGGCTGATGACACTATAAAATTGTGTTAGAAATTGCACTTAAAAGTTGAAAGCGTTATTTCCTGAAAACATTTCACCTTAATTCTTAATTAAGTCGAAATGTACTTAAAAGAAACTATCAAAATATATAATTGTGCGTAATTTAAATGCTAACAAAGAACTTAAAATTTATTAGTATAGTTTGGACACGGCTTACTAGATGCTATACAGGCTAGCCAAGTTTTAAACAATGAAAACCATTTGACAACTTTTCCCGCTTGGATCGCCACAAATCCTACCTATATCACCCACCGCCTTCAACACTATGGATATGCTTTGCCAGTTTGTCAAGTATTGCCATCTGGATTTTTAATGATTTCCGTACTCGGCTAGCCTGTATAGTATCTAGTAAGCCATGGTTTGGAAATAATATTTGTTAACCCTTATTTGTTGTGTGTTTTGGGGAAGGTAGAATGTCTAACTTTCAATCTATTAATTTCTTTAATGAAACAATGGGATGGATACTTGAGGGAGTACCACCTAGGTCCTTAGACTCACTTAGTGAGGCCATAAGCCGAGCTGTTACAGAAAGTGTGACTATGAAAGTCAGTCATCGGATTCAAAATACCCTTGTTTCTCCATCAAGTATATATTTGGTCCTCATTTTATCACCCCGGAGGAATGAAGCGTAATTCTGATGGTGGGTTAACACCACCGCGTCAAACCTGGCGAACAGTAGTCGTTTTCGAGGCTTAGAGGTTTTCTATTGCTTCTTTTGAATCGCTGTTGACCCATATCGCCGCTTTTGACATGGTGGTGTAAATCCACCATGAGTCTGCTTTCCCCAACACGGGAATAGAACTTGGGCCTGTGGGGTGGCAGCAAGATCCACCACGCCACTTAGCTTCTCTTAACTTCTTTATGGCAGAAAAAAATTTTCACTGATAGAATGTTTTCCTACGCAAAAATTAACTTATTTTATTCATTTAATAATTTTACTGCAATGAAAATACTGTTTAGTAATAAATACTAACTTACAGACCTGGAAAAAGTACCCGAACCTACGAACCTGGTTCGGGGGAAGCCCCTGCCAGCTCCATAGGAGCAATACATAAGGTTCGGGGGAAGGTTACAACTTTTTCCAGGTCCGCTAACTTATTAATAAACAATTTTTTAGTCTTAAGCATAGTATAAACATGGTGTTAAGAAGTAAAAAGTAATTAACAAGTTCACAATATAATAACTAAACATGCTGTTTCTAAATTGTTTACAAAGTAAAATATTTCAGTGCTTTAAGTTAATTTAGCTTAGTCCATCATATACCTATTGACTATACGTCCATGTGTCTATTCAACACCAAATCACTCTCTACTCTCATAAAAGTATGACTAGTAGAGACCCACTCATGTAATTATATCAATTTTCATCAATGTGTAAAATTGATCTAAGTAGGAATTAGTTTTGTCTTTTCTCCCATAGAAAAAGGACCCTTTAGTTATAAAATTAAGCATAATGAATGTATTATTACATTGAAACAAAAAGGACAATTATAAGAAAGAAAACTATATATTACTAGTGCAAACCCCATCTCCCACTGAAAGATGCCGGGCAGACCTGAAATAACCAAGAGAAACATCAGCGATGATACATGCAGTTGAATGCAAAGAAACACAGATGTATGATCAAGTGTAAAGGAATAGGCTGATGACACTGCAAAATTGTGTTAGAAATTGCACTTAAAAG
The DNA here is from genome assembly GCA_963680715.1 of Tetragnatha montana. Lineage (NCBI taxonomy): Eukaryota > Metazoa > Arthropoda > Arachnida > Araneae > Tetragnathidae > Tetragnatha > Tetragnatha montana. The sequence goes on from OY796681.1 coordinate 2,153,098, forward strand.
TCAAAAACGTTATTTCCTGAAAACATTTCAACTTTATTCCTTAAAGTTGAAATGTACTTAAAACATAGTTCCCACTCTTTTGTGAGGAAAAAAATCAAGTATTTAAGGGCTTAAATTTAAAATCTTTCATGAACTAAAATAGAAAGGCGGAAAAGCCATTTACAAGTAAAAAAAACTTTTCTCCCAATTTAGTACCCTTACTTCAAAAACCTTTCTTACAGCAAAGATTAATTATAATATTACCATTACTATATTTAACAATTTCAAAACATACTACTATATTTTACTTGTTTTGGGAAAGTCAAACAGAAAAATTCAAGTAGGCAAGTTATACCTGTTCTACAATATGCTAACAGGATATTAACTATTTGATTAACTTTTCATGTTCGAACTGAAAAGAATTCCAAATTAAAATATTTCAAATAAAATAATAAATAATAAAATTCAAGGACTTTTAAGGACTTAGCACTAAATTCAAGCATACTTTCCAGGGCCCTTGAATTTAAAAATGAAATTCAAGTACTTTTCAAGGCCCGTGGGAACCCTGTAAAAGAAACTATCAAAATATAATTGTGCATAATTTACGGGTATAGTACACTTAGGATGGTAATAAATAGATCTCTTGGAATAAAACTTAGCAAAATATTTCAACAAATTAAAGACAGGGAAAGAAATAAAGAAAATAAATTATGCTACTTAAATACTGCAAATAAAATGTTACAAGACCTAAACAGAACAGAAGTCAAGTAACAAAACATTTAAAAAGGTTAAAAATTGTTACTATACTTCAATATTATTTCATACGCAGTCAAGGGCGGATTTAGGTAATGAACCCTGGGGGTGCGTAGTGGAAAACATGGGGGTGCAAACTGTCCCTGATGGCTTTAAAAACATGATTTTCCCTATAAAAATTTAATTTTCTCAAAAAGTTGACACCTTTAAATCCGCCCATGCGCAGTGCTTCTGAAAATGCACAGTTAAAGTTAAAGCCCATTAAATGTGTTGCTGATACTGATGGTTCAAGGGATAGCAACTAAGAGAACTATTATGTATTGTAATGTGTGTGAACAGTTGTAATGGGGAATCATTAACATATGCATGCATTTTGATTCATATGTAATATCACACATGATCAGCAATTAGCCAAAAACAATATTAAATAGACATGACATAGTACATGGGGGCCACTTATCAAAATTTGCAAGACGGAACATTAAAGTATCGTATTAATCATTTTCATCCAGTCTAGCAATTTTTTTTTAATTGCATGAAAATTCATAAAATATCATGAACAATTATAGTTCCTTAAATTCTAAATCAAGATAAAGCTGTATGTGAGTAAAACCATCTTACTTGTGGTCAAAATGTGCGGTTCAATTCCGTTAATGTTCCCGCTAAATACCGCTTTGCTCTTTTGGATACCAAAAAAGTAGTAATGTATTCGAAGTAAAAGTTTCCGGGCTTGGTTGCCGTAGTCTCGATGTTAAAACTCTGACGTTTCACCCAAAACTGTGTTGGGCATCATCAGCTGTTTTTTCTCTCACGTAACCAACCACGTAACGTAAAAAAAACAGCTGATGATGCCCAACACAGTTTGGGGTGAAACGTCCAAGTTTTTAACATCGAGACCACTGCAACCAAGCCCGGAAACTTTAACTTCGAATACATCCGGCCGTGAAAGCCTTTCTGTTTTAATTAGTAATGTATTGCTAAAACAATTTTAGACTCAGATTAAAATGTTTATATAGATCAAAAACTATTCATATTTTCAATAAAAATTTTAAAATGTTGATATTTGAATGTATGGCATTCTCAAAAGCATGGCAATATTTAGCAGGAACGTTAACGGAATAGAACCAAATGTGCAATGTAGGTGTGTGAATTTAGTACTAATTTTGCGTTTCGCAATATACCTGGGACGGAATTCCGTTCATTGAAATTTTAAAATGATGGAATTCTGTCCCGGGGATGGAAGAGTGGCACCCATGCTTAATATAAACTTTAGAAATGAAACTCATCAAGCACTTGCCTTTGGTCAAAAACACAATACATAAAAGAATAAGTTCAAGGACTGGGTATGAATGCATTGTATAGTGCTTCCAAAACCCAAACAAATCCCAAAATTTTTTATATCATGGACCACTATATTTTATTTTTCTCATTAATCCCAACTATAACTACATATTCTTAAAAAAAGGGTAAAAATATCCATCTTGTAAATTAAATTGGTAATTTTGAAAGTCAAGTAGAACCCTTTTAAAGCAAAAATTTTAAGGGCATTTTAAAATTATTTTCTTCACATCCTAATTTTCAAAATCAGAATCACACTAAGGGAATCAGCTTGACAGTATTTAACGAAATGTTAACACATTTGAACTCAAAAGCAAACTATTCTGTACTTACATTTACATATATATTATGCTAGTATAAATCTTCATTACAAAAGGATGTGCCGGGCACAATGATCCCAAATCGGACTTTGTTTGAGGTGTTCTAGAAATTACTCATGGAGACATTTAAAAAATTAAAAGCAGCCCTGTTTTTATTTTGTTGAAAAGAAAAATATTTTAATTCTAAATAAAATATATTGAACATTTCAACTTACTTGAAAAGAGGAAAAGATAGCGTGGTCATTTAACACATAATAAGGTAAATATAAATAAATTAAATATCAACGTTTTACGTTGCCATTTCCAGAAATCAAATCAAATAAATCCAAATCTTTGGTGTGCCTGTGGCTAAGTATGTAGAGTAAAAATAATACATGACGATATCTGAAAACATCAAACCCTAATATAAGAGATAAATCAATGGAGTAAATAAAGTTTTCAAAAGGAATCTTGATGAAAATTTACAGTAATTAATTATCGAAAAGTCAAGAACGACAAGTATGCACAATACAGCCATTCTGTTTGTTGGTAGTTAATTGGCCTGCCCTGTCCCCCTTTATTTTTTTACCTACTTCATCAACTGATTAAATTATTCACATTATAACATTATTTTCATTGCATTTGAATATTAATGCATACATTATTTTAATCTAAAGAGGAGGGCAATTTATTATTTAGCAGGTATTTCCAGGTGAAAATGCGTTTTTGGGGCATTTAAGACATGGTTAACGCTCATTAAAAAACATTTCAGTTGAATAAACTTAAAAAGGACCTCAAAATACAATATGTATCAAATTTTTGTGCAATTTGGTGTTCAATTAGACGGATTTTCAGAGTCGGGGAAAAACAGTATTTTGAGTGAAAAACACAAGTTTGAAAAGGCCCAAAAATCGGTATTTAATGATAAGTTTGAATTTTTTTCAATTTTTATTTTTGTAGTTAAGTAATGTGGCAAACTTTTTCCAGAAATTCGGGTTGCCATGGGGATTCTGACGTCATCCAGGAATTTTCAAACACAAAAGAGGTTTACTTGTCTTTGTAAGAATCCATTGCATTTTTTGGGGGTATAGAAAAACGGGGAAAGGGGGAAAATATGAATGAACCCCCAAGTGTTTTATAACACTGTATTCCCTTTGATTAGTAGATTAAGAATATATAAAGTATGAGGGGGTGGGTCCCATATTTCGGGAGTTTTTCCGGTTTTATTGAAAAACTGAATCTGGGCGTCCCGCCCGGAGTTTTAGAACTAAAGGTATAAAATTTTAGTATTTTTAAAGTTCTTTAAGAGTTCTTCAAGAATCTGGTTACTGCTAAGCTTTCTGACAACTATTTCCAGAGAAATCTGCGAAAAACCGTCTTGGAAAACGAAACAATGAATTTAATTGTCTCTGGATCACGCAATTTTTACAATATTTGTTAATGATTCATACTGTTCAAATTCCCACTTTAAATGCTTTCATAAAATATAAATTACTAAGCTGTGATCATAACAGATCCGCAGCTATTCAGCGTTAAAATTAGCATGTGTTAGGCTTAACGCACCACGAGGGGTCTATTCCCTCCAAACACTACGGTTTTCGCCACTTTCTAACACGGTTCTTAAAGGTCTTTAAGAGTTCTTCAAGAATCTGAATACTGATAAGCTTTCTGACAATTATTTCTAGAGAAATCTGTGAAAACACGTCTTGGAAAACGAAACAATGAATTGAATTGTCTCTGGATCACACAATTTTTACACTATTTGTTAGTGATTCATACTGTTCAAATTCCCACTTTAAATGCTTTCATAAAATATAAATCACTAAACTGTGATCATAACAGATCCGCAGCTATTCAGCGTTAAAACTAGCATGTGTTAGGCTTAACGCTTAACGCACCACGAGGGGTTTGTTTCCGCCAAACACTACGGTTTTCGCTTTCGCCACTTACTTAGCTCTAAAAGTAACGATCGAGTATATACTTTTACACAGTTTATTGCAATATATTATAAGCCAGATTATATTGTCCGAAACAAATTTCTGCACGTTTTTACATAGGTATATATCAATATTTCCAAAAATTTTCATACAGGTATCGAGTTATCAAGAAATAAAGAAATTTTGATATAAATTCCAAAACATAATGTTTTGGAATTTATATCAAAATTTCTTTATTTTTCGAGAAAATTTCAAATATTTTTAAGTTTATGACCTAAAAAAATAAAGGTTGGAATAAAAAAAAGTCAACAAATTCTATACTGGTATCTAAATTTTCAGTAGCCTTTTAAAATTCAGTAGCCTTTGGATCGTCTGACGTGACGTCTCCCAATGAGAGCTGAAAAGTCAGTTTGTGCGCATGCTCGAACGTCAGCGTTGGCGACGAAAGATTTTGGCTTCTTTGGAGGTAATGAGCAACAATGACGTGAAGGTTTGTTATGAAACGTGCCCCGATGGCTCACATGGTAGGGTATGGGCTTGTTAACTGAGAGATCACGGGTTCGAATCCTGGTGCTCGACAACTTAGCGACGCTGTTATTTTGACTTATTTAAAGGACATAGTTTTTATTTAATACGTTTTAATTAATATTATAATGTTTTAATTATTTTTATTAGATTTATAGATTATGAGAAAAGTTTTGTTGTTTTGATGTGAATATGTATCCGGCATTTTTACGACGCTTATGTTTTAAATTATTTAAAGTACATAGTTTTTATTATAATATTTTAATTATTTTCATTAGATTTATAGATTTTGAGAAAAGTTTTGTAGTTATGATGTGAATATTTTTAATTATTAAATTTTATAACATTATTCAATTTAATTTAAGAATTTAGTTATTATTTAATTAATATTAGTTATTATTTAATTTATGTAAGAATTTTTTTATTATATTTAACAATAACAATTTTTGTGTAGTTATGCTTATGATGTGAGTAAATAAATTTTGATGGCCGGATGTTCATAATTTTAAAATTAGGGATCGTTATGTTATAGTTTCGTGTTATTTTTCATTTAAATCCCCTATGTAAAACATGAATTATCTAGAAATGGACTCTTGGACGTTGAAAACCTAAGACCCAAACCAAAAATATACGGCATAATTTGAAACTGGGACATGAGCCTCGCCAAAGTAGTATTTTTCAACTCCCATTGGGTTCCGTCAGGCTGGATAAAGTGCACTTAAAAATTCTTGTACATTCTATACTAGTATAAAAATTTAAAGTATTCATTAAAACTGGTATCAACGTTCCCCAGTACGGTTTCAAAATTTCCAGTGTTGATCATAATGGTATTGAAATTCCCAGTATTCATTAAAACCAGTATCGAAATTCCCAGTGTTGTTCATAATGGTATTGAAATTCCCAGTATTCATTAAAACCAGTATCGAAATTTCCAGTATTGATTCATACTTGTATTGAAATTCCCAGTATTCATTAAAACTAGTATCGAAATTTCCAGTATTGATTCATACTGGTATTGAAGTTCCCAGTATCCATTAAAACCAGTATCGAAATTTCCAGTATTGTTTCATACTTGTTTTAAAGTTTCCAGTATGGTGTCATACTGGTTTTAAAATTTCCTGTATGTTTTTCCAGTATGGATACTAGTTCCAGTATGATTTATACTGGTTCTAGTATCATTTTGATACTGGTTTTGTGAACTTTTTCCAATAGGGTATACAGATATAAACTATCCATTTACATGACAAGAGATAAAAAACACCAAAAGGCAAAGAGAAATACAAATACACACACAAAACAGATAATAAAAAAGCAAGTATTATATCACTTTCTGAATTTTTAAGAGTAAAAATTAAATGTAAGAGAGTAAAAAAAAAATATCATAATTATTGGGAATGTTATTTACTATTTTTATGAATTGTATGAATGTTTGGTTCTGAAGATATTGATTAGTGTAAATAGGTTCATGGAGTACTGTTTTATTGCGAGTGATATGTTTAGGGACATGGAGTTGTTGCAAAATAGAGGGAAAGTCAAATTTGTTATTTAATATGTTGTAGAAAAATTTAAATACAGATATTCTTCTACAGAGTTCAAGGGTGAGATTGTTTGGGACATGCATGTAAGAGGGGTCCTTAGATTTAAAATAAATGTAACGAAAAAATTTGCTTTGAATTTTTTCTATAGTTATAATGAGAGATTTTTGGCATGGATTCCAAACTGCACAATTGTATTCAAGAAGGGATCGAACTAAAGTATTGAACAGCAGAAAAAGGACTTTTACATCATTGAAATTTTAGGTATACCTCATAGAGTTATTTCTTGTATGTGTAATCTAAAACTGAAAATTGATTCATAAGTCACACCAAGATCTTTTATGGCAGATTTTCTCGAGATTGATTTACAATTTATAGTATAATCGTAAAGGACATGATTTAACTTACGTGTAAAGGTTAATACGAAACATTTATCAATATTAAAGTTATCTTTCAAACACCAAGTGTACAAATTATTTAGTTCTAATTGTAAAGTTTCGGGATCATGCAGGGATGAAATTTGCCTATAGATTTTAAGGTCATCCTCATATACTAAACAAGATTGAAAATTCGAAACAATATCATTAATAAAAAGATTGAAGATGATGGATTTACACCACCGCTGCAAAAGCGACAGCGATTCTGCTACTATAGCGGCTAAAGCGACAGTTTTCGAGGCTTCCTATTGGTTCTTTTGAATCTCTGTCGCAGAATCGCTGTCACAAATCGCGTGGTGTAAGGCCGCCATAAGGCTCTATTATAGGAAGAGAGCGTTACGAAACGCGATTTTCCCTAGGCCTGTTTAATTAAAAAAAAACAAAATTGAGTGAAAAGATCCATTGCATGAGATACAGCAGTATGTCAGCTACTTTCATCATAAATTTGATCAAAATTGAAACATTAGTCAAACCGTGGAATGAGATAGTAAAAGTGCAATATCAAGAGTTCAGTCAAATAATGGAGTCCCATTTGTCTGATAAGACAAGATGATTTGTACAATGGTACAATGGTAAGACAAGAAATTATTTAGGTGCAAGAACAGATGGCAGTCAGTTGTGAAAGATCGATATTAAAGTGTGGATTACCCCAAAGAATGGATTGGAGATGATCTATTGTAGATGTTTCCCTAGAAAACTCCATTCTTTAACTGAACTCTTGATATTGCATTTTTAATAACTCATCCCACGATTTGACAAGGGTTTCAATTCAGATAAAATTTATAATGAAAGTATTTGGCTTAGTGCTGTATCTTATGATATGGATCCCTTCACTCAATTTTGTGGTTTGGGAAAATTCCTTTTTGTAACGCTCTAGCACAGCACTTTAATGGTGCATCCACGCTCTACCCTTCATTCCTCTCCGAAATATGCTTGCCGGTCCCATCTAACCACCCAATCATTTTTGACAGAGTTCTGAAACACCCTTTCAACCGGTTTATGTATGTTTACCTGGTCTTGCATCTGAATACGATGCCTGGCGCGCATGCATGGGTTTCAAATTCTCTTGCGGGCATATATGTTTCCTCTTGAGCTTCGGTTCACTTGTGCTTTCAGGTAACATGAAGGAGGTATGGTTAGCGGCATGATATGGATCAAGGATAGCTTCCAGGAATCTGCCAGATAGCTTCCAGGAATATGCCATTGTTGATTCGAATCTAAGTTTACACATGGGTGTTTGTTTCTCTGCCTGTGGAGATGAATGAATGTGGTCCCTTTTAAAAAAGGGCTGTGGAAGCAAAGGAATGTGTCACGCAAGTAAAAGTGTCCACTTCATTGATTTCGGTTCACAGTTTCCTGCTGGGTACTAGCATCGGCTTCAACTGGGTATAAGATATTAGGTACAACTCCGTTAGAGACCCGGATCTTTTAGACAACAAAAAGTAGAAATATTCATAAATAATACCAAACTACTGAATTAAAATGTTTAATTAGATCAATAACTGTTCAGTTTATTAAAAGTCAGAAATTTTTTTTTGATATTTGGATATAATGTGTCCAAAAGAACCGGGCGATATTTAGCGGGAACTCAACCGGAATTGAACAAGATATTATCTACAAATATTTGCCACTGTCATAAAATTTTATGAATAGTTGGTATACCAAGGATAATATTCTCATTAATTTAATTAAAATATGTGAAGAAATGTTATCAATAAATAAAAGTAGTTTTTAAAACAGATTTGAAAAAAAAATATTAATAAAAATACTTATTTTTATATTTTTTAAAAAATTTACTTTTTTTAATCATAGGTAAATGTGAATTATTTTTCTTACCGTTAGAATATATTATTTGATCTAAGTAACATAATAGACACAAATCTGTGCTTATGCAGATGATATCCTAATTATTGCAAGAACAAAAAATAGACTAATACAAACTGTTAAGGAACTTATGAATTGTGCAAGTGAAATAGGTCTAGAGGTGAATGAAACCAAAACAAAATTCATGATTATGTCAACCTCTAAAGAGAGAAGACAGATACAGAACCTAAAAATAGATGATAAAATTTTCAAGGGTACCAACTCGTATACTTATCTTGGTAATGAAATAAACAATAAATGTGAAATCCATGAGAGTATAAACAAACAGATACAAAATGGAAATAAAGCAGTTTTTGCAAATAGTAGACTACTAAAAAGTAAATTATTATCTAGAAATTGTAAGGTGCAGATATATAAAACCCTAATAAGGCCAATCATAACATATGGTTCTGAAACCTGGGTGTTATCTAACAAAGATGAAATTATGTTAAGAACATTTGAAAATAGAATAATGAGAAGAATCTTTGGAGCCATATACGAAAATAACACATGGAGGAAAAGGTACAACTATGAAATAGAAAGGCTGATTAAAGGGAAAAATATTATAAGATACATTAAAGCTATGAGAATACAGTGGATTGGACATGTGGAAAGAATGAAGGAAACTGACATGTGCAAAAAAATTATGAGTGGAAAACTATATAGTAATAGGAAACGAGGAAGACCTAAACTAAGATGGCTGGACCAAGTTGAAGAAGACCTAAACAAAATGAAAATAAAAAATTGGAAAAGGAAATCAGGAGAGAGGGCAAGGTGGCGTTCTATAGTAGAGAAGGCCAAGGCCCACCAGGGGCTGTAGAGCCGTGCAGAGAGAGAGAGAAGTAACATAATAAAATATAATTACATAATAATATAATTTATAACAACAGTTTTGTCGAAGCCTTTAACATTTTTCTATGAAAAGAAATACACGACCTAGCTACCATGTAAGAAACGGCACAATAAAGCCGTGTAATAACAAGATCTCTAGCCCTAGTCATCGGCGCTGGCAGTTTATCTTCAAGAAATTTTTCCCTTCACTGTAACCATGAGTGACAAAGCGGAAAGCGATATCTCTTTCGAACTCACAGGAAAGTTTGAAGAAGGGATTTGTGGAGGCTCCACTGGTGCAAGTCAAGAGAAAAAAAGAAACTTATCCTCAACGGTAAAATTGCCGTTCTGGAAACCTTATCTATCGTCCTTTATGTTCAAATTTGCGGTCTTAAGACGAAGATAAGACTTCAAGAGGGGAAATCCAGTGATCATGTTTACCGAATCCGAAAATAATTGCTGATACTTTCTATGAAACTTTGTCAATAAACAATCCAGTTTTCTGAAGGTTTCAGAAAACGGACCGCTGATTTTATTTCCGATGGGATGAGGTTTGTAGCTTTAAACAAGTAAACTTGTCGTTTGGTTCTAAATTTAAAATCGAAGGGACTCCATCTTCTCTAGTGTAACAAGAAACAGTTTGTTTTTAAATTATGATACAGGGTTTTTTTGCTTCAGTTAAAGCCTCTTTTTGCTGTGTATAAGGAAATTTATGAATAATTTAGTAGCTATCTTAAGACTTACAAAACAATTAAAAAATGTCCGATTAAATATTTGTTCTCTTAGATAATTTTTAATTACTAAGCATACATAACTTCAGAATTAAAGTAATTTTATATTAAAAATAAAATATAACAGTTAACATGCATTATGATTTTTTATTTAAGTAAATCATAAAAAACTAATTTGAAAGTCCTTTCCACTTTGATAGTAGTGTTCAAATTTATAATATTCTAATGTTGCTCATTCATACAATCAATAGCTCACTAAAATGGAAGATTTGCACGTGATTACACCTTTATTCATTATACAATTATCTTCATTTAATCCGAAATACTAATTATCCCCTTTTCTAAATGTCACACAAATAACCATTTCATACAATAATCCTTAGAAACATTTATATGTATGTAATTAATAATAAATGCTAGATTTTTATTCAGATCGTTTGGTAAATAATCTTATTTCAGGTATTCACTTTTCTAGTAATTGTGTCCTTCATTCTTATCTCTCTGTTAAATCTTTATATGTTTTCCATGTGATTAACTTCCAGTTAATTAGTTGTGCGTGTGTTGTTAGTAATATTGGCTTTATGTATATGTAATTAATATTGTTGGTATTGAGAAATCCCCAAACTAGGGATATGATAGAACTTTTCGAATATATGAAAGCCCGTTTTTATCCGAATACAAAAAACATCACTTATTTACGGACTACTTTTAATTATTTTTGAATAAGTTTAAAATTTCTTAATATCAATATTTGTTAAAATTTAAATTGAAAAATAAAATAATTCATATGATTATTTTCTTACTCCATATTCATTATGAAGTTTTTGACATAATAATACTTTAGAAATAACAAATACATGACGGTATCTCTCTTAAAACAAACCGACGGGAAATAAACACCAACGGTCGATATTTATCCATATTGAAATTGATTCAGCAATCCCTCCTAAAAACATCCGTCGAACTAATCCCAAACCTTCCTTATTTCTATATGCACACAAAACACGAAAGGAAATGAAACATTAAATCGTAAATCCACCTTATTTCCTCTCCTCCTTTCAAAAATCCACTTGGAGGATATAAAAATATACACGCCATTCAATACAGGGGACATAAAGAAGATTCAGCGTTAAACTTATGTGAGCTCTCTATCACTGCGGGACATCAAGACTTGCTTCACCCAAGACATTATATTTGCGATGCGCACTTGGAAGATACATTTTAATTTGATTTTTCTAAATCCCTCCCCCCTATCCATCTATCTCGAAGCAGTTAGGGGAATGGTGCAATGACAGAGGACATTACGGTGTTAACAATGTTAGAGGGAGAGGATAAATCGCCCAGTGCCCCGTAACACGATAAATATATTTTATGGGGGGCTTAATATATTTTACGTTTTCATTGAAGTGTTAGGGGGATGTGGAGAGAAATTGGGGGAGACAGTGATAGAGCGTTCTTCGGAGTGGGGGTTTTGTGTGATCTGGGTTTAAATTCCTCGTGGGGAGGAAGGTTTGCAGTGTGGGGTGAAAAAATGAAGATGGATTTTACTACTTATATTTTTTTTTTCATTGTGTTATGATTTGATTTTGTGGGCTCCGAAAGTCTGATTAGAATTTGAGATTGAAGTTTGTTTAGCAGGACCGTATGAACAAATTGAACAAAGTGTAAACAATTTTAAAATCTTTATAAAGAATAAAAATAACCAGGTTTTTTGTATTTATGTCACTTTAAATTTCTGCTCTTACAATCTGACCTATCCCACTATGCAAATTTTATTAAAAACTCAAATTAATGGGTCACTTCGATATGCATGGTTTGTTTCATGTAATTAAATAAATACATACAAATTCATTCTTAAATATAAATTTAAATACTTCGTCAACCTGAAATTTTGTGAGATGAGTATTAATTTTTCCATTTAAAAATGGTTTGGAAAACTGTTTAGCATTTTTTTTACTTAAAAACAATTATGTTCCTTCCAAAATAGTTTTATTAATTCATACATGTTCATTATTTATTTATGCAAAATTTACAAATGCAAAAAAAAATCCATACACGCATTTGAAATTCCTTTTTACCCAAATACATTTGTGTAAAAAAACATTACGCACGAGTTTCTTAAATGAATAATCTGCAATTCCAAAATTTTTGAATTAACCTTAAAAACAAGAAAACAACATTTTGCATTAAACATGTTGTAGAAGAATATTTAAAATAAAATTACATTTAGATTTTTCGGTTGTAAGTGAAACACAAAAACATTTTATTTTATGTAAGTTTAAAATGTAAAGAATTTTTCTTGAGATAATCTTTAAAGTAAAAAACATTTAGATTTAAAAGTAAAACTATATTCACAACTGAACAGATCGTGTTTCTATTATTAAAAAGAATTTTAAAATACACTATTGTGATTTCAATGTGTTCCTTTTTTTACATAGTATTCAGATAATTTTATTAAATTTATAATTAGGTATGCATTTTTTGAGTTTCGAAATCAATATAAAATAAAAAAAAAACATTAATTATGCGTTACAAGGATGGTGAAACAACGTATATAAATAAGTCTGAGTAAATACTCTTACTCTATATGCTAGAGAGTTTCAAAAACCCATTTATTTAAATGAAATTTCATAAGTTGCTCGTTACAGATCCTTAGATATATAAGAAGTGAAACAAAGTATTTGATAATATTAAAAGTGATGCTACGTGTGAGTTTAATAAGAATTTAACACTGAATTATAGTCTGTGTAAATAGAATCGGCGGTTGACCTTGAGTTTTTTCTCCATGTATTTCTTCTGCGTTGCCATGGTAAAGCATGACGTGAAACCGCCGATTTTATTTACACAGACTATAATAAAACTATACATACTTGAAGATGTAAACCATAATCTGATTAAAATATTAGTATTAGAGAATTAAGGTGATTCTGACAAGATAAAAGAATCTAAAATTTTATTTTTTCTCCTTTGATATTATTATAAAAGGTGAGTTTCTACAGTGCATTGTTGGAGAACGCTGTAGGCTGAAAATTTTCATGTTGTCTCAACCAGGATTGAATAAAAGAACACTATTATTTTAAAGATTACATAAAATTTAGACTTGAAAAAATTAATAAGGGTTTCAGTTAAGACTATTTTTTAAAATTTTATCTACTATTGCTTCCTCTTTTCTCGCTACTGTGAGTCAATGTATACTTAAGAAGACCCAAATATAAAGCATTAGTATTTTGTTAAATCTTCTTGGCGTTAATAAACACATTCATTAACAATTCCATTGTTAATGTGTGAATTCACCTCGAAATTGCCCCATAAAACCTCACCAACCAACCCTTGAAACCAGTGTGAAATAAATTACTTTCATAAGGAAATAAAATCACTTGAATCTCAAGAGAACAAACATTACATAGCTTTTCTTATCTGAGGCAATTTCGGCCAGAAAACCAGGCTTATCTAATTCTAATTTCTCTAAGAACAACAGAGAACATTAATTAAAAGCAAAACAAATAAAGGTCAGACAAATGCAACCAAATCGAATCCTCCGAGAAAAATAAGAAACCGGGAGTAGCGCACACAGCTCTAGGAGGCGACATCTTAACTACTAGTTTAATGTTACGCATACGATCTCACACCCTCTTTATCTTCATTTACTTTTTTTCTCCTCCTCCTCTTTAATCCTTTTCCCTTTCACAGTCTTTGTTCTCCTTAATTTGATCTAATACTTCTCGTTCCCTTCTCTCCTTTATCTTGTCCTATTGCTTTATCTCTATTCCTCGTAGGGAAAAAAAGTTGCATTTTCGGGTATTCTTTATTGCAATTGCAGTCTTAATTTTTATCCGTGCAAGTAACGAAATAGTTTTGAGGTAGCTTTGCAATTAAGTGTGAGTGATTTTTAGAGAGGTGCATTGGAGGGATTTTTTTGTCTTTCAGTTTATTTGGTACAGTATACATATATTAATTTGTGGATTAACGTTATTATATTATTTATATTAAAACTTTATGCTAATTAATGCTTAAACCAGGGGTGACCAATAAGTTTGGTAACTGGACCAACCTTATTGGATAGGGTGCCATAATTAGGGAAAAAGAAATTATAAGTGTGTCACTTCAAATTTATTAAAGTTGCAAAAGGTGAAAATATAAGTTGTAGGCTAGTTATGAAATTTTTCGCAAAAAAAAACAAAACATATTTTTTCATACATGTCTAGGTTGTAGAGGTTTTAAGAAGCATGTAGTAAATCAAACAAAAAAGTACAGACATAAGTTTAATGCATAATTTTTATCCTTTGGCTTTTCAGTGTAGTATGGTGATGTAAGTAAATAATATCTATTTGAATACCAGGTGAATAACAATTAAAGTCTTCCAGAAAAATTGAAAAAAAAATGTGAAAAGTTCAGCATATTTTCCATTATTTAGTAAATTCCTAAAACGGAGCCTGAAAAAGCTGATGTTCGGATACAATTTTTTATTTTTTCAATGTCTTCGCGTACCACTGTTATAACTCCGCAGTGCCACACGGTGGCACGCATGCCGTGGGTTGACCATCCCTGTCTTAAACGCAATATACTCAGAAATGTCTTAACAATGAAGTATTTTCGAAGACAAAGCAAGTTTAATTTGAAGGGTGACTTACCAAGTACCGTTTTTTCACTAATCCGACTTTTTAAGACAAGATTTTTTCGAATTAATTACATGCTATGTCTTTCTTTGTGCTGTATGAAAGTAACATTTATTTTTAGAAGTTTCAGAAATCATTGTCTAATAACGTAGCATTTTATCTGAAATTTACTTCGAGTATGATTGAATATCTATGAGTTTTTTCAATTTAAACAATTTAAGTATTAAAAAGCAAAATCATTTACAAACAAAATTAAAATGTACATTTTTACCAGCAAAGTGAATTTTCTAACATTGTATGCAACTTCTAAAAAAAATTTCATTCTTCATTTTTTGATATTCTTATTTTTTAATTTTTCTCCCGAACACCAATTGGGAAAGGAGAAATTGAAATTTTTGTTCAGAATACAAACGATTCTATATCGGCATTCAAAAATCGGTATGTACCCCCCCCCGAACGATTACTCAACCAAAAGCACTTTCCTCAACAAAGGAGAAAAAAAAAAGAAAGAGCGAAAGAACAAAACAATCGGCAAATTCAATTATCGTCTCTCCAAATGGATTTCCTAGAGAATCTGGTTGTGTAAATGATCTGCAGCAATTAGAGAGAATTAGATGAATAATGGGCTGGGTGTCATCCACTATTTGGTTTTCTCTCAATGGCGACGAGGACTTTCTCTAAAGGTTGGTCTGCCTTATCGATCCAAATAGTTAGTTAGCTTTCCTGTCTATTCGGTTATGAACGATTCTTTGTTACTGTGTGGAATGTCGCTAGTAGATGTATTGGTGGAAAGTTTGAGCTCAAAAAATACTAATTTTTTATGCGAATATGAATTTTTTTCTTTCAGAAAAATCACTTTTGAACAATAAAAATTGGTGAGGCAATAGTTTTCCGGCATTTTCATGAAACATCGAAGAACTTTCAACACAAATAAACACAGCACACTAAAAAAGGACCTAGAGCAAAATCAAAGAAAAATAAAATTGAATTGAAACAAAAGAATTGGAACTGTAACACCAAGTACACTTAAGGAAAGCATATTTAAAATTACTCAGTAAATTAATAAAGAGTAAAATAAAATAAAGTAAAGTACTTTTAGATACAATCTTATTAGCCAAATACTCCTACCATAAGACTAATATTATTTAAATTCCACGTTACGTCATGCCTTTGTATAATTAAATTAGGTTTTGAACGAAATGCACCTTGACAGGTCGGTTCCTTTCAGGAATCAAAATAAATCTTATTACCTCAACTAGTTTAAACTACCTATTGGCAATTACTTTGATACAATAAGTAGTTACCCGTCGCATAATATATTCGATTTCATATTAAGCGAATCGTCCAGACAAGATTTCCTCCGCATCATTTCAAAATCGAACTTGAACCACACCTGACTCCGCCACCAACTCATAGTTTGTGTGATCAGAATGCAAACCCACTCAACCTCCAAATTACGCGGAGAGCGCCCATATTGAATACATAATTCGAGTTACGCTTTTCAACCCTTCGCCCATTCAATATCCGCGCGAAAGGAATATTTCAGGTTCCGAATACCAACACCCCCAGCCTATGCTCGGAATAAAATCTATCCAATTTGCGTGTGACATTTGCCAAAGGGCTTATAGCATCTTGGGCTGTTATATCATTATCCCACGGCAAGGGCCAAATCAATTGGCTTACAACAACAATGTTTTGACAATGACGACGCGCCAGCCAATCAAATAGATCAAAACAGAATTCTCCCACTTCAAAGTTCTCCTGATCCCTGAGTTACTATGGTAACGGGGTCCAACAAGCAAGTTTTTTTGTACTTCATTTTCAATGCATTGCCTTCGCACTGTGATGGGCCTTGACAAGGTTGGGGAATTTGTGAATAGGAAACAGGATCCGTCTCTTTTGACCTACCGGTAACGTAATACTATCCTCCATAAAGGATTTTTTTTTCTTAGGGAAGTCGAGATATGAGTTTGGTAATATATTTTACCTTATAAGTTCTGCTAAGCTACCTTGATATTGTTTAGAAACGAACTCATATTCGGTTAGGATTAATCTTTCCACCATGTTCTCATTTTTTTTACATTTGAAAGCCCTGGATATTAGAAAGCCCTGGCAAGTAAATTGATAACATTCTCTAGACCAGAAAACAGTGAACCTAAATGTATCGCTAAATTTCAATTCCAGCATTACATTACTAGAAAATAAATGAAATCTGAGCTACTGTTTTGATTATATTCTGTCTGTTTCTGTTTCATATTTCTTCGAATAATTAAAAAAATATTTTTAAAAATATTGAAATGATGAATATTATAACTATATATATATTTTTTTTAAATTTATGGATGGATGTTTTAGTTCATATATCATTTGAAATCTTGGCCTTTATTGAAGTTTTAACTACTCTAGTACTTATTTTTTAAATCAGATGAGCATAATCTTATATATTACTCTTTTAGATATTAAAATGCCCTTTTCAACGAGCTTGACATTTTTAATGTATATTTGAATGTGAAACTACTTAATTATCAAATATATGCTAACCAAAAGAAACGGCATTTTCCACCAATATATTTTAAATGGAAGAAGAGACCATTATCGATTTAAAGCCACTTCTCTCTATCTGAACTGTTTTACTGGATCCTCAGCTCTTTATAGCTCTCTCCAGAAAAACAGTAAAGATGCTTTGCCTCAAAGCGTTTCCTTTTCTCTATTTTCCTTTGAAAATTGAGCGTTTGCCCCTCGTCCTTTAGAAAGAACATGCCCCACTGCTTTAAAATATCCCTCTTTCCTATTGGGTTGTATTTTATGCGTTGCTTTTTTCCATTGGACTGAACCTGGAGGAGCTGTGTTTTCTTCCTATATTTATTTCTTTATTGCCAGAGAAGGAATTAAATCGATGCATTATTCGTCTCATGGAGGGTATTTTTATCTAAATGTATAATTGAAATATAATGCATTTTGGCTCTTTTGGAAAATGAAATTTATGATGAAGTACATTTCGATTTTACAATATCGTTTTCGAATTGAATGTGTTTCACTGTAGATATTATCTATAATATGAAAACAAATTACATTTGATAGTTTCTCATAGGACAACAATATCGCTGTTATTTAAACTTTATAAACTCACTGAAACGTCATTTTCTTAAAATTAGTAATAATTTCCTATGTTGTTTTGCGAAAAACTTTTATTCTAAAAATGTCTTGCCGTGTGCAGATATTTTGACATTGCACATTTTAACCAATGAAATATTTAAGTTGGGTCAATGTTAAAATGGAAACTCAAAAATAATAAAATGAATTTTAATAAAAGTTTAAAGTGTTTGTTAATAAGTTTCAATAATATTTACTCAAGAAAATGTAAATACTAATTTTTGATGCATTAGATGTACATAACTAACACTAATCTGTAAAAAATATTCATCGTGGCTTACTTTTACCATATTATAGTAATTTTTTATACACCAAAAAAGAAGGAGTCTATGCAAAATTAAACACTTTTTATTGATATCTATTCTTTTTCTGATTCTCTCTCACTCATTTCTTTATAACAATAACCTTAGTTTCATTTCTTGAAGTCTTGAACATTTTTAATAAATCGATTTTTTTTCAATTAATTGATCCAAAATTTAAAAACAATTATAATTTAATTTAACCTTTTACCTGATGCAGATGTTCCCAAATGGGATTATTTTAGTGGGAGAATGGGAGAATTTTTTTACCACTTAATTTTTCATGCAGCAATTTGATACTTGGTAGTAAGCAACTCAAAGATATGAAATTATTTTACATGCAAAAGTTTTTCACGTCCAACTTAATCCTTTTTGTGGGATTTAAATCAGAATTACAGATTTTTGGCTCTTCCAAAAGTTGCACAAGTTTCAATTTATGATAAATTTAAATAAATTTAGTTTAAATAAATATGCTATGTTTGAATTAATTAAGTACACATCTTTTCAATTGGCTCTTCCAAAAGTTACACAAGTTTCAATTTATGATAAATTTAATGCAATTGCTTTTTAAAAGTAAACAATTAAAATAAAATTCAATCATTTCATAACATGCTCAAAACTAATGTATCGAAATTAGAAACAATTTAGATTCATCGCGGCAGAAAATACCACAAGCCAATTTAAGGAACAGTAAACATAAACTTATCCCCTCCCACTGCAGCCTAAAAAGAAATGAGAATTTTTCACAAACAAAAAACCACGAGCCTAAGATATCGTTGTTCAGGTAATAAGGCAAACGGGTGCTACAACAAATGCGTCCAGACATGCTCCTAAACGCATTTACCGCCCTTTCTAAAGGAAATAATAACGCTTTTCAAGGCATGCTTTTGAATCTGTCTCAATATAAAACCCTATTCCGAGCCTATTTCTTTTCCTACAGACCCCATCATCATTTTTGAAAGTGGAAAAAGTACCTGAACTGGGAGGGAACTTCTTCCAGTACCGCTTCTTTGATGTATACATGTATTTTTTTTTGCGATTGTCGTGAGGGAAATAATAGAGAAGATTTGTCGCACAAATGACCCAACTGATTTTCCCGTTTTTCTTTTCAAGACTTTCTCAATTTCGACTATTGCTCTCTTTTTCTTTCTACTTGTCTAGCTGCAGAGTATTGGTATGAGCTGCTTTATTGTTTGAGGTAAAGGTAGAATTTGGAAGGGGGATGTCTTTGCTGGTTGTACTGATTTCCGTCTACATGATCACGAGCTAAAATAAAAATATCATGACATCACTGATTCATTGATAGGTGTAAGGATTTTATGAATTTGAAAAAAAATTATATGAAAAATATAGTTGATTTCTTCAAATAAAATGAAAATTTAGAAATATATGCCATTAAAATATTAAAGTTAAAAATCTAGATACATTAAATATTCTTATTAACAGCTTTTATCGCATTTCATTTGTAGTTACCAATGAATAATGGCGTTTCTTCTCTTCCAATCGTTTACATTGTGCTGTATAATCAGGATAATTTCCGTATTAATCATAGTTTTTTTTTAATATTTGAAATTGGATTAGAGATATTAAGTATTTTGCATGGTAGATTAAGGAAATATATATCATCCAGAGAAGACCATTGACAGTAAAGAAAAGATATTTTTTATAATATTTTACAACGCATGTTGATCTAAAATAAAGCATAATTTGATTTATTTTCCAATGGAAAGATCCATACAAGTAAGGTACTATTTATTATACTAATACAAATAAGAAAAGTTTTATGTATTCATTTGAAATATTTCTGGTAAATAAATTTTTATTACCATTTGGAGGTATTTTTAAAATTAGAAAAATTATCGCTTTGGGAAGCTTTCTCCTGAAATATTTCTAGGTATTAAATGTGTCTATTTCCATTCAAAGATCCCTTAACTTTTTGGAAACCGGTATACTTACTAGCATTGTGGGGGTTTCCGTCTTATTCATCTTAGAAGACGAGCAACCTCTTAAATTGCAGTGGGGAGGAACCCATTTAAAACAATGATAGGTAACTATCAAATAACTGGCGTGCGTTTTAATAATTATGAACACTTTAGATCCCTTAGCTCCAAATTAACCCCGGATCAATACACCCGGCCCCCTTAATGAATAGCTAATGCTAGCTATTTATACCCTTATGCCAGTCGACCCATAACCTGCCCTATTCCCGAATTATTAATGCACGTGGCCCGCTATTAGCACAGAACATTAATCAACAGAAAGTGGCAACATTGCCTGCGCTATCTGCATTTTAACGCACATGATCGTGAATTTTGGGCCTTGAATTTTAAGGCATGCGTAATGCTCAGGGTGGGTTGAAAGGGGGGAGTGGTACCCTTGAAATTGCTAAAAGCTTTCGTGGAATACAATCAGAGGGCTCCTTCCGGAATGCAATTTAGGCCATTTTCGAGTTTTCCTGCCTCGTCGGGCTTGCGTGTCCTGTTTGGGGAAGTGGGTATGGTGTGTGCGAAATCTTAACCTGATTAGAGAGGGTTAGGTTTGGTTTTAGAGGTTTGCTCTAATTGCTTGAGTGTTAGTGGATTGTTCTTTGAAGGAAGAAGATAACAAGGGATAACAAAATTACCTCCGTAAAACTAGTCGTGGATAATGACATAATGAGTGTATTATGTAAATAATGCGTGCAAATTTAGTTATGTATGCCCAATTCCAAATTCATATGTTGCTTTAAGATTTCTTCGTCTAAAGAGGAATCTAGGTAATATAAATGTTACGGGCGATGTGATAAATCCGGACATTATTAACAAAGCTCGCGTATTTCGGGCAAAGCCCGGTTTATCATTATATCCGTGACATAGATACCGAATGGTCTCTGTTGCTATGTTATAGCATTTCAACTTTGTCCCGAACCTGACATCTATGCTTGAGATTACTATTTTAATGGGTTTAAAATTTAGCACGTTAGCTCTGTATGCTCTCTGCATTTCTGTTTTCTTTCTCCAAAATAGCTCAGAGATTTTTATGTTTATGCTTTCCCGCTGCAACATATTTTGACCTAAATTATCATAGTTTGATAATCGTACGGCTTTGCACAATATGCATTAAATACATATATTGAAAAAAATTATTTTATATCAATTTTAAATTTACAATTATAATTATATGAGTTTTGTTTCACGAAGTATGACACTATGTAAAACGAAATAATTTCAATTGAGTGATCAGTAGAACAGGTTTATGTATGCTTTGAATGAATAGTTCTTTGTTATGGATAATAATTTCAATTGTGAACACTTTTTATCAAACTATATGATATGTGAGTGAATAACTCATGGCACCTTGATTAATCTAGAGGGGCCGTTCAAATATTACATAAACATGTTTTTGGTTATTTTTGAACTCCCCCCTTGTCAGCAAAGATAAGAAAACTGCCCGACACCCCCTTTGTTTTTTTTTGTACAAAATGTTTAGCAGTTCATAGATTCCAGAAATTCATTGTGCTCTATGAACACTTAACATATCGTTAAAAGTTTCCTTATGAAGTCAAAATGTTTGAAAAATTTTTCTAGTTCAATTTTTTGTGTAAAATTTATATTTGATTGAATTTTGGAATTATTTAAAAAAAAAACAAGAGATTTTCAAAAATGCATTGTTTGTAACATTTTACGTATGCATCACTCATACCCCTCCCCCATTGTCATGAAAAATAAGCAAAGAGCAAACCCCCTTCCTTCCCCTTTAGGTGATTACGTAATATTTGAACGTCCCCAGTGTAGAAAAACATCATATACGCCAAAGCAATAAATATAACGTTCTTTCCCATTCCAGTTAGAATGAGATGTCACTAAAGAACAAACATGTTTTTAGAAGGAAATCTTAGTTTTAGGAAAGCCACTATAAATAAATACCCTCGCTTTCAAACTGACAAATATATCCGTTTTCCTAAGCCACCCAACATAATTTGACGTAAAACACGAAAAGATTGTTAAATCGAAGACAATAAATAAAACTTAATGGCAAGTTAACAGGGGCTCTATTTGTCCCTTAACAGCGCAATAAAAAACGCAGCTTCGGTTGCCGAAGAATTAGTTTTCTCCCTTCCGAAAATGTACCTGGTATACAACGCGGCTTAACTCTATCAATTTTCCTTTTCATCCTCTTATTATTGCTCGCTTCCTAAATTTATGGTGGCAGCATCGTATAACTCTCGCAAAACCTCGCACTAAGGCGTAACTGGACGAGATTTAGAGCTGGAAGGCTCCGGAGCCATCAGGAGGACGCTATACCGTAAAAATAGGAAGAGTGCATGATTTATTTCGGTCCCCGTATCGATATATCTATATACGTCTTCAGATGAAGATGTCTTTGTACCAGAATAAATGAAGAAAAATGTACTCAGATCATATTTCCTGGTTCTCAAGGATTGCAAAACCATGCCGTTGGGTAATTTCGGGTTCTGTACCTTTGTGTAACGTTATTCTATATCCTCTTTTGTTTGAGTATACTATGACATATGGATTGTACTTATATTTGTCCTGATTGATAGGGTCTATTGTTGCTTTTATCAAATATATACACAATTCGTATAGTTTATCGTTTACTAAATTGAAAAATAAAATTTGTTGGATATTTCTCTAACGAATAACGTTTTTCTCATAAAATAATAACAATAACTGAGCCTTAGAAAAGGATATTTTTTAACTCTTGAATTTGAGTAAATAATTCATTCCAAAAAAAATATTTGAATATTTTCTCGAAGAAGTAATGTAGTTACTAAATCCTGATTGCATAAAAGCTTTTAAGAGAGATTTTGAAAACAAATTATAAGGATTTTTTGAAAAGTTAAGGAACATCCATTTGGTAGTTTTTATAATTGATATTAAATTTGAAATACTTCTTTACAGGTATTTGTTTATTTATTATCTCATCAACATAAAAATATTTTCGGTTTATTATACAGGAGTACATTAATTTTCAAGTGAAAATACTGTGAAACTAATACTGAAAACATGCAAAGGGTAAAGATAAATAAAAGAAATGGGTTTTATACTAATATTAAATTGAATTGTGTGTGTGAATTCATGAAAACTAAAGGGTTTTTAATGTCACAAGGGTATTTCAAAATGTCCAGCCAAACTCTGAACAGGCATTGCGTGAAATATATATGAAATATCCAAAGAACATTACCTCTGCGACCCATAGTTTCCGAGATAATTATTGCGACAGAAAAATATGTGACGTCATATCCGCTTTACGCTAATGGTTTATATAAAACATGAACATAGTTATTTGTAGGATGTTTGCAGACTGATATGTTAGATAGAAATATTCATTGCACATGCATGCATGCATGTGCTGTGAAATGAAGCAATTAAGTTTTTATCGGATATGACGTACAATTTTTCGAAAAAAATTGAAGTATTCGCAGATGTATGTACTCTAGGGTGTTTAAAAAAATTTTTTTTTTTAATTACCCAGATGCCCCCCCCTCAATAAGTTGTTACAAATACTAAAACATTATTACCAGCAAATTTTCAGGTCTCTAGGACGATTTTTGACCCCCGCGCCCTTCAAAAGTAGGTTTTCCATGGGGAAAATATTGAAAATATCGTCATTTTTGGTTCTTTTCAATTTTACGAGCCTGAACGCAGTCAATATCGAATTAAAACCTATACATCATCTTTTGGACATGATTGCCTCAAGATCCTATCGGAAAAATATTCCATGGCACCTACTGGGGGGGTAGTTGCACGTGGGTGAAAAGCGAGCTTTCACCGAAAAACGAGGATGCTTGCCGGTGCTTGCGGCGGGAGCTGGATGAAGGCCTCTCATGGGGGGTCCAGACACATAGAAACAGAATAGAACGAGGTACCTTAGGAAAAAGGTTCAATAGACACTTAAATACAGTAGGTGCCATGGAATGTTTTTCCGATAGGATCTTGAGGCAATCATGTCCCAAAGATGATGTATAGGTTTTAATTCGATATTGACTGGGTTCAGGCTCGTAAAATTGAAAAGAACCAAAAATGACGATATTTTCAATATTTTCCCTAACATGGGAAACCTACTTTTGAAGGGCGCGGGGGTCAAAAATCGTCCTAGAGACCTGAAAATTTGCAGGTAATAATGTTTTAGTATTTGTAACAACTTGAGGGGGGGGCATCTGGGAAATTCGAAAAAAAAAAATTACCATAGACTTTCGAAACACCCTAATGTACTCTATGCAAGGAATTCTCTGTAATCATGTGTGTGCTGAATTTTGGACAACTTGTTGAAGCAATATGTGCATAAATATGTGTCTTCTAGTGAAAATTTTTTGCTATAAATTGCTTGGAATTCTTAGAAATTTCGTACAAAAATATTTTGTTTACAGCATTTGAACCATGGAATAATTATACTTAAATCCCATACCTAAATCTCCGAGTAATTTTCTTCCATTTATCATTCCCAAAAAGGGTAAAAAAACATTTTAATGAATCCTGTTTCACTAGAAAATTACCTTTTAAGCTATACGAGAGGATAATGTGTTTACACATAACATTCTTATTACAAGAAAAAACAAACGACTGACTAAAACCATCAAACCATTGTATTTGTCTTTGATATTCGAAACTTCAAAGAACCCTTTATCATGACACACGAAACCAAAAGTCGCAATTCAATAAAAGAAATATCATAAGTACTCATGGAATTATTTTAAATAAGGGAATTTAATTCCGAAAGAAGTGAAATGAGTAGGTGATTAATGTATTTGCTTTACTAAACTATCAATAACCGAACAATTGAGTACTTACCTGGAAGCGTTAATGACTATGCTGTGCTCACCAGACGATCATTATTTATAAGTACTTTAATGACAAAAAAAAGTAGAAAAACGTTTAATGATGAATGACCTCCTCCCACGGTTTCTAAAAAGTGATGTGCAGAAAAAAAATCGGTTTTTTTTTCATCAAGCGCACCCGCTTTACTCTTTGGAAATAAGTGAACTATGAATAATGAAAAGGCTGGAAGAAATAAAGCATTTTATTCACCGTTCTTTATAGGGAGACCTTGCTTGTTTTAAAATTTTTGATTTACGTTGGAAAGTTACGGTGAATTTTTGTTTTCGTAGATAGGGGAACATTAGAATTATTTTAGTGCACTTTTGTGACATTTTGTGAAGTATTAATATATAATAAATGTCTATAAATGTAACATAATCTCTGTAAGTTTCATTTTTATCTATGTTAATACTATTTAGTTTTTTAAAAATGTGCCTGGAATATACCGTAAAAATACTGTACCCATTTTTTACATAAATTTAATTTAAAGTAATTAAATCAGAAGAAACGTAATTTAATTTGTTCGGTTTAACATTAATTTTAATTAAACTAATTTTTAAAAAATTATTTTACGGTTTTTAACATCTTTACCGTTTCTGTTAAACTAAGGGAGGGATTAAAACATCATGTTTTTACAAGAGTAATAAGAAAATTATAAAAAAATGAATGATATTTGTAATGAAAACATTCCATTCCAAAACATTCCAAAAAAAGTAAAGGAATTATTTTATTTAGAAGAATCGCACCCTTAAGTAAAACAAAATATTTTATTGTCATCTGATTTAAAAGCCCTGACATTTAAATTTCCAAGATGACTCTAAAACTAAACTGATATGATTACGTTTTCAAACATTTATTTGTGTGCCATATTATCCAGTAAAAATAATATGCAATGAAAATCTCACATTTTCACACACACTTAGTCTCTAACTGATATTTTAACGTTTTCTTTTAACTTAACTTTACCTAAAGGTTTTACATACCATAACTCAAATTGCTTATTCTTAATAAAAATTTTTACAATTTTTCTTTAGATAGAACAAAACATATTCTTTTTACATCACAGACACTTTAAAACAAAAATTGACACCTATTGAATGAGTGTCGTCAGTTTCATTCTTCACATTTCCAATTAAGTGGGTCAAAGGTGAATTTTTTCTAAAACAAGAGTAGAAATACTTTATTTTTATCATGAATACCATTAAAAAGAGATCAATCACATATAACCTTAAAAAAATTTCATAAACTTTCTTCGGCTGTAGACTACGACGTTGACGTGCTTGAACTTTTCACCTCACTATGAAAGCTGTGAATCGATCACTATGTCAAGAGCAAGTGAGCTTACCAGGGCTCCAAAATTTATTGAAATGTGAAGTATGAAGCTCATATAGTGAAAGGATAGGGCTTTACGAAAATTTTCACTGTTAGCATGACTCTTTTCAGTGTAAGGCATTCAAATAAGGGCTCTCCATGAAATGTGATTATATTTCGGAAGTTATTGCTGTATTTATAAGATAAAAATTGGAGAGGAATATATGAAAACAAAGGAAAGTCTGTATTTTGCATTTTTGTACAATCCTTTTTAGAGGGAAAATGCGTTTACTTGAATAACTATAACAGATAACAAATGATTTGCTACCAATAAACGAATAGTGTTAGTAAACTATGCCTATAAACTCTGATAAATTAGAAAAGTGGTTGAATTATTTACAAAAAAACTATAGGTACACATTGTGTATTGTTTTATTGTGTTCTGAATAAATGAGATAATACTTGGCTTTTTTTAAAAAAACTACATCTTATTTTTGGTGTTTTTTATACATTATTCTAAACATTTAAAAACAAAACATAACAAACAACTATCCAACAGCTGTGTAGATGTAAAATTAAACACGCCTTTCGCATAGTAACCAGTGATAATTTATTATTCTTACAGCAATTTATATACCTTAAAGCAATGCGAGAAAAATATTTAATTTACAAGATTATGTTTTTTCAATATTAAATCACATTAACATGAATGCATATAAATGTGTCCTAAACAAGGTTGAATTCCTTTATTTTATGAATGTTTTTAATAGTTAACAGCCTCTTGGTACGCAGTAATCAGAAAGAAAATAAACCCGTTCTTCCATCCCCGAATTTAAACAGGGAAACAAAACAGGAAAGAAAATATTTTACTCTCCTCTGTTTTCTCGGACACAGAAAAACAAACAAAAAAAAATTCCCCGCGATGACCCGGCTTTCTCCCTTTCTACAGAATAAAATCCGTCTCAAAGCGTAAAAAGAAAAAACCTACACGCGCGCGCAAAGAAAAAAGAAGCAAAAACAGTTATTGCAGAGCCTTAGCACCCGGTTTATGGTGCTATAACTCAATGATGCCCGAGCTATGGATAGTTGACTCAGAATCTAATTTCGGGCAGGCGTTTTTAAGCACCCGGCGAATAAAGCTGTCAAATTGCATAAAATGTTCATTTGGCGGAGAAGAACCAAACACCGAAAACTTTGTATCCGATATTTTCCTTCCTCGCCGCTGCTGTGTGAAGGGAAGGTTTTATTAGATTAAAATTGCCGTTCCACTTACTTCGGGGGAGCGCTGATATAAGGGATCGAGTTCAAAAGCCCTAATGCGATTTTTGTCATGCTTCCAAACTTTATTAAAACGCGAAGATGGAAAAAAAAAGTTTTTTTTCTTCTGATGGCGTCTTGGCCAGCAACTAATTTGGATCTAGTTAACAAGGTCGATTGAAGTTTGATCTTGAAATTTTTTTTCTTTGTAAAAAAAAGGTTTGGATAATGGTTGTTTGGGTTTTGAGTTTGGCAGTTTTCAAAACCAGCTTTTCCTTTATTACGGTGTTTATGTTGAGGAGTAATGTATTTTTATGCGTGAAAAAAATGCAGTAAAACTAAGTTAGGTTTCAGCACTTTTCCGGCGCCAATGAAGGGTGTCAATATTTTGCATTGGAATAAATCGATACAAACTTCTAAATTGCATTCCGTCTGATACGAGATTGTAAATATTTGATGAATAATAAACATACCATGCAATTTTAAAGACGCATTAAAAACGAGTAATTTATTTCGACGGTTTTCTTTTTATTTTTTGGACTGCTCTTTCCAAATGATTTACGTAAGATAATTGGAAATAAATTGTTTTGCAAGTTCTAGCTTGACCGAACTAAAAATGTTCAAACATTTTATGTGTTGCAGATTTACAAATTATTTTTAACTTTCATCATAGTAAACTTATTGATAATGGAATTATTATTGATAATTGGAAATAAATTGTTTTGCAAGTTCTAGCTTGACAGAATTGAAAATGTTCAAACATTTTATGTGTTGCAGTTTTACAAATTATTTTTAACTTTCATCAAGCCTAGACATTATAAAAAAGTTGGTTTATACGTACTATTTGGGCATATTTCGGTTCTTAGAAATATCCTAATTTTTCTCCTAAGAGAACCTTAACTCCCTTAGAATTTTCAGAAACGTGTTTCTTAGAATTATTTTCTTAGCATGATTAATGGATAGGATAGAATTCAAAGGTAACTGACGGTGTAGTATGACTTATGTACGCGAAATCTATTGCTAAACGGTTTTACTACGACGATACTTGTAGTAACCCCAGAAGTTTAAATTCAATTTTAAATGTTTACAATTTTATCCACTGCTCATAGTAAAGCTTTCATTCATTGTCAATAATACAACTTGGATTCTCATTCACTGAAAATCTGATCTGAATTTACTACCCCATTAAAATATTTTAATCACCTGAAAGGGTTTAAAATAAAACTATGAGTTGATGCGATTGGTCAAATAATTTAAATTAAAAGTCACTAGTTTAAAATAAACATTTCTCTTTGGTTTGATATGATTTTAAACATCACATTAGGAAGGATGGAAGAATCCCTTACTATCATAGTATAATACTTACCTCAGTTTTTCCTGTAAAAATAACTACCATTATACCATTTAAGTATGAATAATTAATAAAGTTAGGTTTGAAGAGTAAACGCTAAAAAATCAAACGTCGTAGTGAAAATAACATTCCTAACGTACCCTTCATTCCTAAATTCCAATAACCCCCATCCTTACCTTAAGGATGATTCTTAAATCCACTTGTTTATTTCCAATAATTATCCTTTATGTTTAGCTCATTTAATACGAACTAAAATGAGCTCCTCTATCGCGTATTTAATCTCTATAATGTGAAACCAATCGCGTAGACTTGCGGCCATTTATGTTGTCTACTTAAACCCAATAAATCTCTTTTATAACTATGATAATTAACTTTTGGCCCAATTCCCGATTCAGTAGATGGCTGGCCCAACCCTAAATGAGAATTCAACGCCCTATCTTGAAGATCGCTGTATTTATTATCTTCGGGAAATGTTGGTCCTCCGTAACAATGGTACGGATGAAACATTATGAAATACGTTTCATAGATTATTCATTGTAACAGTATATAAATCACAATCAAGTTTATTGTTGGCATTCTTATGCTGATTTTTTTTTACAAAATGATAGCAGATCATTGTTGATCACCATACTAAAAATTGTTGAAACGAGATGGTGAACAGGTTTAGTCCCAAATCTTTGAGTCAGGGAAAACCACGGAGCTATTGGTCGGATTATTTGGATGGTAATAAAATAAAAATAGTTTTTATCAAGATTTTTATACTTAATTAACATATTCTGGATTTCCTGGGACTGTCCAGGCTGGATCTGTTGACGGATCCAATTTTAGTTTTAGACTTTTTGAGAGTGATGGAATTCATGGACCTGGTTTAGCGTTGCTAAACAAAGGAGATTTGCAACAACAACAACATACTTAATTAAGTTTTAGTTTCATGAGTCTACGCTCCCTTCTCAAATTTTAAAATGAATCAAGACAATAACTGAAACTTTCAGTATTATAAGTCTTAACGTATTCGTGTCTTCCCTATAAAACTTGTCCCAATTAAAATGTTTGCTGATTTTATTTTACAAGGCTTTAAAATTACACTATTACTTTAACAACTTTTGAAATTAATATAATTTGAAACCAAAACTAGTTGTGGAAATTGATAAAAGTTTCCAATTTCGTAAACTTTTCTGAATTTATCCTACAAATTATAGCTCAGCCTTTATTATTTTAAAAAGAAATTCCCCAACCTAACTTTATTTTTATATATTCATGTTCGCTTATATTTTCTAAATGGGAAAAGAAACAATTCATAAAATAAAAATAATTTGTCTCGAATTGAACTAAATACAAATAAATACATGCAAATTTACATTTACAGTGAGTTACCTAGTTCTCAAACCTTCTTTATCCTAATATAGCCAAGCATAAATACAGGATATAAATTTTTAAATTTGATAACCCACGATCTTTTTCATATTTTATAAGTCAACCCTTTTTAAAATTGAGTGCATACTAAAGAAGATTAACTCCGGTGCGTACTGTGAATACTAACAATACATATGTTGGAAGTTTCTTTATTTATTTAGGTAATAGTTAGTTTAAACTAGATTCGTGGGAAGAATACGTTACCATTTATAACCAGACGAAGAAAATAAGAATGCAGTGGTAATGACATTAGATTATTTCTGACATAAGTTCGCATTTGTATATCCAAAGGTATTGTATATTTGAATGTAAGCAGAGAAATTCAAAAGAAATAAAGAAATTAAACTCACTTATTATTTATATTATTATTTAATTTTACCATATGAATTAAATTTTCCATTGAATCATTGTTCTCTTATAATAAAAAAAAATGTCAGTGTAAAGACATCAGTGATGATACTAAAATCTACTTCAAATTTGATTTTGCAAGTGCTGAAGTAAATCATGAGTAAATTATAATAAGGAAGAAGTAAATGAAAATTATTTTTCAAATTAGAGGGGAACAATACAAAAAAATGATTACCCAACTTTTCAATAACACTCCAGGAAAAAACGGAATTGTTTACAGTTATCATATAATACTTCTAAGAAAATTTCTAATTTAAGGAAACGAATCGACCTTTTTTTTTTAATAACTCAATGATTTAGATGGGAACACAGTTTTTACTTTATTTTAAAAATCAGTAATTGGTATTAATTCCATTTTTGCTAATACATGTGGGGTGATAGAGTATTCCTCCACATTTAATAGTTAAAGTGAATGCTCATTTTTAAACTGAGTAGGAATTTATAGGTACGATTCCGATATATGTCGCGTTAAATGCTGTTTTGGTGTCCAAGTATTCAAATATATCCAAATTTCAGCGGTTTTCATTAATAGCCATATGTTTCATTCGATTAGTTTGCAATTTTCGGCGATATTGCTATTATTTGGCAACCAAAGCAGCTTGGGAATATTTAACGGAAACTGTAACGTAATTGAACTAATTTAAATACCTAGGTGGCTAGGCTATTTAATTTCTAGGTGAAAACTTCTAAACAGATACAGCAGCGATCAAATTTTACGCCTAGCTTTCTTAATTTCTTTCCGTTTAATTGATATCTGACCAATACCTTTAAAGAGAATTTTGGTTTTGAATTGTATTACATATCTATCAGGGGGGAGGGCTCATCTGACTATCCAATTGGTTCCAGCCAGATGAAGTATTTGGATAGGAAACGCGTTGAACCTTTGACGTGTTAACTAGTGGAGGTGGTATAGAAAAATGGGAATAACAAACGCAATTCCACCTGAAGAAAAATGCCTGCGGTTATAGATAATAATGCAGATATTAAAAGGCAAATGAAATCAATTTCCATACATTTATGATTAACGTATTCTAACATTTTATAAAAATTGGTGTATAAAATTTTAACTCTATGTTTTAATCAAATGCGCATAACAAATAAGCATCCAAAATTTCCTTTGAAAACACTTTCTATGTTTGCCACTTCACTTTATAAGAAAGAAATAATTTAACATTTTCTTAAAATCGTTATTTACAGGCACTCGTATTATTTTAGTAAATCCCATACTTACTTTGGGATTAAATAAAGGCAAAAACATATACACCAAATAAAATATAAAATCATAATTATGAAATGCATCGCAAATTGAAATCCTTAAATAAGTCCACCCAAAAGATGTATACAATTTTTAAACAAGTTTATTGAGAACATTCAACAAAGAATACAGATAGAAGAGTACAGTTCTGTAAAGATAAACATATAAAACCCGTAAAGCGATAAGAAATAAAACTTGTGGTTGAAGGAAAATAACATCGACTGGAAAAGAATATAGGAAGTGAAAAAAAAAACAAGGAAAAGAGTTATGACTCTCTCGCTGATCAAAATTGCGCGAGTTGTAATTCTTTTGAGAATTTTCCAGATTTCTTCATAGGAATTCTTATACCAGTTCTTCGAGAAAAGCTATTTGATTCTTCAATTCTCCTTTTCGAGAAAGATGGGAGTTATGTTTTCATTTCCTTTTCGGATGCTGTTTTTCATTTCTGAAGAGTATATTAGAAAATCTGCAAGGAAGAAATTAAGCCTTTTAGTATGAGTGAGGAAATAGTTGATGACTTCAGTAAATCTAAATAAACTTAGTAATAACGTGAATCTTTTTAATAATCTTGTTGGTTTTTTTTGGAGGGAGGGGGTTGGGAAATATTTAAGTCAAACACCCTAAAGGCAATAAATGTAAATAAAGAAAGGTTGGTAGCTAACATACATTGCAAGAATAAAATGAGATGCACTTTTGGAAAGCAGGGCTGAAATAGGATGTGTGAAGTAAAAAAAAAACATAATCATGCATTAATTATGCAGTTCTACCGAAATTAACTCATATCTATCTTGAATTAAGTAATAATGATCTTAAAGTATTATATTAAACCTGCATTAAATTATAACGTTTTAATATTAAGATGCCTAAGTTTTTTAACTACTATTTGATTGATAAGCGTAGTCATTGCAGTATTTTGTCACTGCTTCTTTTACAAACTGCTAATTTTCTTCCAATTCTTCAAATTCTCCAAAAATTAAAATAAATTCTTTTAATTTTCTTCATTTAATGACTGTAGACTACAATATTTTTTAATATTGGACTTCAACATAATATTAAAAATTTGGTTTCGATGTCTTATTAAAATGCACAGTTTTAAATTACCTTGAAATGATCAAATAGAGTATGTATTTGCATCCCCTATGGAATTAAAAGACGCAATTGTTAAATGGTTGCCATTCCAATACTTTTATAACCTCATATTTGTTTAGTAAGTCTTAAATGAGAACAAAACTCTAAAAAGATACAAGCTCTATAACTTCATAAAATCTTCACAAGAAAGACAAGTGGTTAAGAATAAAAATTGTTCTTTGGCGAAACGATTACACCGTTAATAATTACCAGCGTAAACAAATAACTTAGTATACGTCCAACTGTGTGTGCCACTCTGTATCTCCTGCTACAATTGATATTCTTACGTTTCACTCTGGACAAAAACGCTCACCAGAATACTAAACGATTCCCAAACAAAACAAATCCCCCCATCCTATTCCCAAGAAACGTATTAAAAACTCATTAACACCCTCACAAATTACTCTCTACCAGAGACACGTCTCAACGTACACATCGCACAATAATACAAAAAACTGCCTCCAACACCGGCAAATCCATCACCAGATGCAGCAATTCCATCCGCACACACACGACAGACCTAAACAAGCGGAAAGATGGGACTGGCGTGACCGCTAAATTAGACAGGCAGGACCGTCCGACAGCCACGTGCCCTGAATCCGTCCGGACGCCATTATAATCCGGCCGATACGGCGTAATTAGAACCCATGAGATGTGCGGTGGTGTCTGTTTCGAAGGGGGGAATGAAATCGAGAGGGGGACGCCAAGGTCAAACGAATGTTCAAGTGGGGGTGCGGTGAAGTTTTTAAAAGTGGTTAATGTTAATTAAGTAATGAGTCACGCTTTCGCTGTGACAATGTCTGCTTGGATGTGGGTGGAAGGGTTTGGTTGATACGTGATAGTTTTGGACAAAAACACCGGTTTTGAAATGATAGTTACTCATGTTTTGAAAGGATTGGGTCTTAACCGGTTATTAGGGTTGCAGAAGCTGGTGTATGTAGTGATTATGAAGTTTTAGAGGCTCTCTAACCAAATTTTAAAGAACTAGAAATCTCCAGTTTCCCCTAATTATTAGTTTATAAACTAATGATGTTTGGCTCAGGGAATTGTGGTACAGTTTTTAAACTTGTTTAGGTGTTATTCTTAAATCTATACCTTTTCTTGGAAGACTAAATAGAATTTGAAGTAATAAATTATAACATAGCTTATTTGGTAAATTTTTCCTGTGTTTACTGAATTACAATGCAAAAATATAAATATAATCCTCTTGAAGTTCCATGTTTTAGCATAAGATTACAAAGTATTAATTTTCAGTAGAATAAAAACTTTCTTATAATAAAAACATTTATATACAATGAATATTACAATGTGAGCTGGCTAGGAAAATTAAACAGCCTGTATTACAAAGGAAAAAAACAATTAATAATTAATTGAACATTTTAAAAGTATTTTAATCAAAATAATAATTTTAAAAGAGAAAATTGTAGTTATGCACTTAAGATTTTTATCCAGTCATTGTGAAAATAATGGTATTTAAATTACGTGAACGTTATTTTTTAAAACAAAGAAAGGCTCATTTTGAGATAACCATTTTAATTTAATTTTCA
Organism: Tetragnatha montana; assembly: GCA_963680715.1. Classification (NCBI taxonomy): domain Eukaryota; kingdom Metazoa; phylum Arthropoda; class Arachnida; order Araneae; family Tetragnathidae; genus Tetragnatha; species Tetragnatha montana. The sequence goes on from OY796681.1 coordinate 2,187,882, forward strand.
TCACACAAAGAAATTTATTTCATTTTATGAACGAACTATTGAAACTAAAGTGATTTTAATAAAAATTGAAAAGTAGAACTTGGCTTTGGTTACGGGTTCCAGGTTCAGAATTTATGATACCCTAAAAAAACTGAGTCTAATAATGCTTCATTTAAAAAAATTTATTCATCGATGCGATTTAAAAAACAATTTTGCATATTTTAACAGATATGAAAGAAATAATCTAAATTTCCTTGACACAAAATCTTTCATTCCCAAACAGAAAAAGTGAGATTTCAATTAATTGCTGAATGGAAAATAAAACTTAATTTTGTATTGCATTCGATTAACAGAAAATTGTACGTAAATGTGTAGGTTATAAAGGTAATCAGAGTAGTACATATTTAAATATTATATAAGGTTAGGTATATTTTAATGCACTAATTTTAAAGCAATTCCATCTTGCAAATAAAATACTTCTAAAATAAAAAAGAGCGGCTAAGAAGGGAAAAATATTCATAAAATATTAGGCAGTTTATTTGTCTTTTACCATATACTGAAGAATGAGGACTCGAAAAACGTTTGAAATAACCAATTTTTAGAAAAATCTTTCATTTTGCACTGAACATAAATTATAATCCTAGATTTATCCATCTTTAAAATAAACTGCGTTGAAATAGTTTTTGTTTTTATGGTAGATGATATTTTAAAAATGAATCATTGATCTTAAACCAGAAGTTAGTTGAACTTTTCGTACAATATTGCCACAGGAATAACTTTTCCTTCATAATAATATTAAATATGAGATAGTGAACGTACTTAAATATGAACAAATAAACATTTCAAATTAGCTTTTCAGGCTACTATATAAAGATAAAATTTTGAAGTTCAAAAAACAAACCTGAAAAGGCTATCAGAAATATGATCTCATCATACATTTCTATTACAAATGCCCCAGCATGTTTTCTGAAAACACGGATATTATGATTTAAATTTACGGTAGAATATATTATTGGCTGGGTAAAGTTACTTACTACTTCTCCACACTAATGAATGGTTATGCGTGTTGTACGTAAGCCTGGATACTCAATGTTTTCAAATTTATTCTTAAGAATTCACGTCTTTAAGAGGATACTAAATCTTTTAGAATGTAAATTGGGTTATACTTTTGGGATATGTATGCGCATCCTTGTTGATTCACAACCAAATTCAAAAGCATAGTATGTCTGGGTTACTTGTATTCAAAGGTTTTTCCTTAAACATCCATGATTTATGGCGATATGTATTCATTCTGGTACTATATATTTAGCGAATTCTTTGGAATAGCACAAACATACCCCTGTCTGAATTGGATAGAAGTTCCAAGAGAATATATGGAACTGATATTTTGTGACTATCTCATCTTGAACGTTCTGAAATGTTTAGACAAAGGTTTTTAAACTTTGTTGATACTTGAAGAGGAGAATGTTATTTAGAAGTGTCGAATGATCATTTAAATAAAATGCTTGTCACATATTATGTTTCATAGAAATCGTTTTAAAGCATTTCCTGGAGTTTCAATTGTCAGTTTTTGTTTAAGGATTTATTAGATTCGGAATAGTTTAGTTTTAAATGTTGAAAGTTTATAAAATATAAAAACTTTAGAAAATGTCGTTACATTTCAATGGTTGTTCCTTAGACACTACACATTTTAAGTTCATTGAACCCTATACAATAGTTATCAATTATAAGGAGTATTACTCCAATACTCATATATATATTCTTTTACAAGCCAGCAATTTAAAATAAATAGAAGCGTTTTAATCATATTTATTAAAGGCACGGGGGATTAAATCAAATGCTCAATGATATTTCAATTTCAGTTTAATTATGCATTCGCAAAAAAATGTTTTACATAATTCATCGGAAATTAGCAAGGGAGATTATTTGTAACTTATATCGTATATGTAAATTCTAGCAACTTTTATTCCATATAAATATAAGTTATATTTTTGTAAAATTCAAATATTTAATTCCCTTTAGATGCTCTTTCTAGACTCTAATTAAAAAAACAGATTCTTTCGTATAAAAATCTCAAAATCATTTCTGAACCCTTCAAAAAGTAATACTTAAGCTACCCTATTTAATCAAGAAAGCATGAATGAATAAAAAACATCCTTAATAATATCACTTCCTTTTACATCACAAACCCAATATGCTACGCGCATTTAATATTCCGAAACTTAATTTATACAATCACGTGTTAATCAAAGAAACGGTTTTTTCCTTCACCAAAAAAAGAGCCAAAAACTGTATTCACCTCATAAGATTGGATTGGCCTGATTTGCATTTTACCCCAGTTTTTAATCAATGCACTTCCTTTAACTATGCCGTCGCCCCTTTTTTCTGCACGGGAGAGATCCCAGATAGCGGGCTATTTATTCTGTCAACAGTCTGTTCTTTCCGATTAGCCCCCTCCCCGTTTGCATTGCCCCGTCACAGGGGCTGCGGAATCAATTATAGGGGGTTTTAAAGGCTCTTCGGGGTGCCAAAGGGCTTGTGAAACTCAAACAGCGCCCGAGGCATGTAACGGTTAAAGGGGAATGACTGGCAATAAGTCCGGGCTTATTTGCCCTGCCTCTCAAGGCTTAGGGGTAAAATGTAAAACCCAGAAATTGCGAAAGGTTCCCCCGATTGGTGTGTTTGAATGAAATGGACTTTTATTAGTGTGAGTTTTGAGAGGACATTTTTTAAGGTTTTTCAGACAATGTCTTTTCGTTTTCTCTGCTGGATATTTTAGTCAGTCGTTTTTTCTTCTTTGGAAGTTTTGATTAATTTTTTTTTGTGATTTTCCTTTTTTATTGTTGCAGTTTATCGGAAAATCAACTGTCAATATGTGCTTTAGACTTTCAGATAAGTGTTCATAAAGGTAAAGGAGGTTGATTATGCCCAAATGTAGTTTTAAGTATTACTTTAAGTTTCATTCATTATAAACGGATTTTTTATGAAAGGAAATATGATTTAAAAACAAAATTATTAAAGCTACATTGTTCCCCTTAGAGGCTATTATCCTTTAGGGGTGCTGGTTGTGTACTTTATACTTCAGACTAGTGTTCATCAAGGTGAAGGAGGTTAATTATGCCCACATGTAGTTTGAAGTATTATTTATAGTTTCATTCACTATGCACGCATTTTTATGGAAGGAAATATGATTTAAAAATAATTTAATTACTAAAGCTATATTGTTCTCCTTCGGAGTTATGTTTTATTAAAAGATATACTTTTAAATTCTTACAAACTGGATAATAACGTAACATAAAATACAGCTTTATAAAGGATTATTTTTGGGCTCCGAAGCAGCATAAGCCACCAAATATATTTCCTAAAAAAATAGATTTGTGGTTTCAACCACGAAATCTATTCAACAAGAAAATATTTTCTGGAATTGAAAGGTTTTTGTCTCAGGGATTCCATTTTAGACAACTGTTTCTTCATCTCTGAAGAAATGTAAGGGTATTGTATTGTACAATGGCCTATAAAACCAGTAGAAAATATCAAAACATGAATATCGGTGCCAATTATAGTAAAAATAGAGAGTAATAATATCATATGGTTATTATAAATACAATCAATAAAATTCCAATCAAAGTAATGCTTATGTTTTGATATTTTCCCCCATAAAAATATTTAATAAACAGAATGAAAAACATCCTAAAACGTTAATGAATAAAAATAATCGCTACTTATTTCGGTAATATATTTTTCCTTGAAGCTTTCAAGTAATGAACAAAAATGCGAAGCTCTCCAAAATTTTCATTTGTTAAGTAGCTAACTCACGATTTAAATTTGTAATTACTTCTTGCATAAAACTATATTTTAAGGTTTATTACTTTTGCGAAATTAATTTTCTTTCACTCTTATCAAAATTTTTTCCTATAGATTCCTAATTTTTCCTCATGAAAGTGAGACAGGTAAAATAACATGGATGTTTTTTTTTTTTATGAATTTTTCAGGTTAGTTATTTACCTTTGTGTTACTTTAATTTGATTATGTTATAAAAACAATTAAAATCTATTATACTGAATTTAATTAAATTAGGTAACCCTCTTTAAAGAAAATTATCGAGAAGAGTTCATTTGTATTACATCATTTAATTATAACTTCAAAAAATATAGTTCTTTTTACTAAGTTCACAGCAGCTCTCTTTACTAACAAACCATAAAAACTGAGAATCAATTTATCAATTTAAACAGTTAATAATTAAATAAGTGTTTACGTAAAATAACAGTTAAAATGGCTTAAAAACCATGCTTATTTAATATTAATTTAGGAAATAAAATTGAATTTTAGAATTTATTTATAAAGAATATGTTTTTAGTTTTTTATGTATAATTCCCATTTACTTAAATTCTCCTAATAAACTTTTAGGTAAAAATGTAAACATATTTACATTTGTTAAAATCATTGCATTAACCATTTTTATTAATTAAAGCACATTGGTATGTTCTTACTACACACAATAAACTGTTATACATTTGTCAAAAGATAAGATCATTGTAATAATCTAATCAAATATCTGTAAATATTTAAAGTTGATTTGAAAAACATCAATACACTTGGATCATTTATTTTAATGTAGAATGTTTTTTTTTTCTATTTGCGAATGAAATCATTAAAAATTAAAATAAAACAACAAGAGAGGATGAATAAAAACCTTGAAGAGAAAATTGTGTTACTTTAAGTATTTCCATTTAAAATCATTTTGTATTAATTCCATGCATTAAGATTAGAAAAACACTCTCTTTCTTTATCATCTCCTAAAGAGGGTTTATCAAAAGGCTTTCAAAATCAACTTATTTTGAATGTTCGTAAATTAGAATCTTTCGAGTAAGCAGTTGCAACATACATTTGGTATTTTTAAAAGTCAAATAAGTAAGTAAATAAATTAAATAAGAAAGTAAACATTCGTTCATTTTTTTGAATAAATTTGTTGGATATTTTAATTAGTTTTTTTTAATTAGAACGAGTTTAAAACACAATTAAAAATGTGAATTAACATAATTCTGGTCATATTTAAGAACTACTGAATGTAATGAAATCTTGGATTTTAAGTTTACTTTATTTAGTATTTCTTTTCGTGTTTAAAATAATTTTGTTTTGTTCTTGTAGTTCCTATTTACAAAATGAAAAAATGCCCATTAATTCATTAATATATATTCTTTTTTCATAAATTTAAGATTGCTAAGGAAAAATTTTATACAACTAGAAAATAAATAAATAAAAAAAAGAATGAAGCGGGGGAAAAAATTTGAAATAAAAAAATTAATACATGTTTGCAATAACTATACTAGATATCAACTTAAAGTTGACCCTATGACGTCACTAACAAAGTAGTTCCCATCGCGGTGTCGGAATTTTGAGTGAGATGTAGAACGTCAATTTAAAAATATGATTATTTTGTTAAGGGCGAGCGCGCACGGGCGACTTTTGTCACGGTGACAAAGACAAAAACAACGTTGCTAAGGCTGTTGTTAGGGGCGGGACATAGAAGTATCCAATAGCAGCATTCGCACATGACATCACTGAAGGATAAAAACAACGTTGCTAAGGCCGTTGTTAGGTAAAGTCATGTGATTGAAAATGCTCTATTGTTTTTTAATGATATTTTTGATACTAGTAATCCTGGTCGCCGTGACTTATGTCACTCGTGCGCGCCCAGCCTTAGGCCGGGCGCGCACGAGTGACTAAAGTCACCTTTATTCTCTTATCTTCTTATCATTATTCTTATTTCTTATCTTTATCTTCTCTTATTTCTTATCTTTATCTTCTCTTATTTCTTATCTTTATTCTCTTCTTTATTATTTCTTTGTCACCGTGACAAAAGTCGCCCGTGCGCGCTCGCCCTAAACCGATGTATATAATAGTGATTTTCAATCACGATTTGAGTACCGAAACTCCTATTGTTAGTAACCCAACAGGCTTTGTGTTTACCGATTTCTCCTTCCGCATTTGTGACGTACTGGGTTCAAGAAACGTTGCTGTCGAGTATAATAAACTGATGCTAATAAGAATCCAATATTACTTCTATTATCTGTACAATTCCGAAGACGTATTTAAACTCAAAATACTGTAAAGCCAATAACTTTAATACAACACTAGAATAAACAGTTTATCCTCGAGAATAATACATAATCAGCATGATTTCTTGTCATCAATGAATTTTATCGGATGCTATGAAACACTCGATTTAGTTATTACTGTTCATCCAACTTGTATATAAATTACAAAGAAGCTGAACGTTCACCTTCATTAAATATCACATATAAACCTCGATACCTATAATTATGAAAATATCACTGGCTTCTTTTCAATGATTAAAGTATTCCCATGCGAGAAAATGAATTGTGATTGTCGGAGTGCTAACACTCTAAGTATGGGGACAGATAAAGTGGCTCACAAAAAATAATCTGCTCACAGGGAACAATAGCCTTCTTTTCCCCATTTTCCCCTCTTCTCGACTGATATATTTGGTCATTTCCTATTAGTGTTTCCAAGAGTATTTAGAACAATAAACTTATCTAATTACTGCGCTTGATAGCGTGGAAGCAAACAAAAGAAGATGATAGCTGAGGCCTTTGTGTTTGTGAAGTCTAATTGCTCAAAAAGCAGCTACCTGATGAGAATTTTAAGTGGTAAAAGCTGCCGTTTAGATCCAAGTGTGACGCTGAAACGTTTTTTATTTTATTTTTTTTTTCAAATAAAAGGAGAAATGATAGAAAATAGAAAATGCGCTTACTGTATTTTAAAGGGTGCAGCAGTTTTATTCCTAGGATTTTTTTGGGGGGGAGTAAAAATACTCCTTTACTTTTTTAGGAGAAGTGAAATTGAATTATGTGAGGAGTGAAATACAGAAATAGCATGAACTACATATACCGAGACATGAAAACCGTAATAAAACTCCCTAAGCATCATATCAATAAATGAAAAAAAATTACTATGGCTGATGAAAGCACAATTAAAAAGTATGATAATTGATAATTAGGGTGCCGTGGCCTTTAGCAATTGGCTTTGGCCAGAAGTCGGGCGAAAATGTCTCCGCTGAGATCAGTTGGTGTTTTGAGTAGAAAAATATTATTTGTTGATTTCGGTGGGGCACGGTATTTTTTCAAGCTAAACCGTTATAAAAATTCAAAGAGTAAAAATACTCCTGGCTAGTTTTTTTTTATTATTTTTATTAGCTAAAATACGATTTTATTTCTAATGTAACTGTTTTAACATTTTGTATACGTTTTTTAATGTTAGCAATTTTATTCTTTCCTTAAAAATTTAACTTTTTCTATATGGAAGTGAAAATAAACAAATAAATGTCCGACAAAGTGTCACATATGCCAAAATTTCTCTAGAATATATCATACTACTACTTTTTTTTCGATATTAGTATCAGAATTCCTCTACTTAGGAAAATTTTTATATTGTAATGTTTTATATTGGTTTCAAATAAATTTCTTTTAGAACATTTTTAGTATTTAAGTTTCTTCTACATTTTAAATACCTTTTAAATAATATATAGTTAGTTTTACGGTCATCATACGCGCTGGTTAAGATAAATGCACACACTTTTAACAGTTTGAAAAATCTTATTCATAATAGCAAGCTTATCTTTCATGTCAAAGCACAGATGGAATAGACATTGCTAATTGATTGAAGCCAAGCGAAACAAATCATCTTATGTATCTGAGGTAAGGGAAGTAGGATGAGAGGAACATATATTAACCCATTAACGCCCAATTTATTTTTTTTCGGCCAAATTTTATAAAAATCATGAATCTGGTGTATTTTGCCTTCAATATGGATATTATAAACAAATTTTGTCAAAACAATCATTAGTTTCTTTAAAAATAGCTGATCTAAAAATAGATCACTGGGCGTTCTGGGATATTTTTGTCACTGAGCTAAGTAATAGTAGAACTTCCAAAAAATCATTAAAAAATATAAAAAAGGTAGAAACTTTAGTACTTCTCCTTAAGAAACACATATTTATTCATAAATATGTGGAAAAATAATTAAATAATAATAAAATTAAATAATATACCCAAGATAAACTACATAAATAGCTTATGTTGGAAGTATTTAGTGGGAAAAATGGGAAAATAAACCAAGAACTTTAAATTGATGAGTATATGTTATAGAAAAAAATTAAGATGCATTAGTTTTAATGTTGCGTAAATTTTATGAATTTGTTTTACCATAAAATGAAATTGCTCAGTAAATAAAACGAAACTTGGTCTTACTCAGCCAACATTTAAAAAGGCTGCGTCTTTGAGCTTTTTACCTGCATATTCCAATAATTTATTTTACCACAGCGTCAATTTTAAGGTTGCAAAAGTTGTATTACGGAGAATTTTAAATAACTATAATTTTCCATTTGATATTTTCTCCAGCTCCTCGAAAAAATGTTATTGTCTTATAATTTCCAACATGAACTATTTCAAAACAAGATAATTGACTTGTATTGTACTAATAAATTTATGTGATAATTTTAAATAAATAATTAAATGTGATAATTAAATTATACACAGATATTTTTTGCCACTATTTGCAATGCTTTGCTTTGCTAGCAATAAATCATGATTGTCTACCCTCCATTTATCGACCAAAAGAAATTATAAAATTTAATTTCCAACAATATAATTTTCAATTTCATCAGAAAATATATATTTGACTTCATCCTGGACATAACTGAATATTCTCAGACTCATTTTTTAGTTTCAATTGGGAAAAACTAAATAATTGTATAGTAAGCAACACAGGAAAAATAAATGCCCGAACGCCCAGTGATCTAATTTTAGATCAGCAACATTTCGGCAAGAATTTTTACCACTTAAATTTATTTTAACATAACACCGCTTTATATCCGAATAGCCACATCTATGAAGATATTAAAACACCAAAATAAGTTTATCTTACTGGTACCACTTAGCTGTTTCCAGGGTTTATGCAAAGAAACGTCGAAAAACTGCGGAACGAAATGGCAATGCCCACTTTCTCTTATCGCTGTAGATCAATGACCAAGCCAAACAAAAAAAATCACGTGTTGTAAAACAGGTGCATGCTTTATCTTGCCCCCTGGGCAGTTTGGAATGTGTGGGGTGGGTAGAAGGTAATTTAAAAGCGAGTTTCCCACGCTATGTTTAGCGATCTAGAAATAGATCAATGGGCGCTAATGGGTTAAACGAGTGTAATATTCTAGATTTAAATCGAAGCAACCTGTTAGAGCAGATATGTCCTGAAAATAAATTAATAGAAACTATTCTGACACATAAATATATTTCTTTATAGTTTAAATCTTTTGGGTAGACTTTGGGTAGATAAATTTAAATTTAATGTATTTATCTATCCTGTACCAACTTCTTTTAAAACTCAAATGTTACACTCGAGAGTGACAAACTCTAAAGACATGGCTGTTTATTTACTAGGCAACACTTCATTCCATGCATATTCAAACAAAACAAAAAACATCAAACATGTCAAAAACAAAAAGACTAGATACGTGCCTCGAGTCATTTTGGGATAATGACGGATCAAAAAACACAAAAAAAAAAAAATAGAAGAAGCTTATCAGCATTCTCCCCAAACACTTCGAACGTCAGCTTATCTCTCCTCCCGACTGCCCAGATCGGAAAAGGATTGCGCTCCGTATGAGAATCCCTCCCCCCTTTAAACAAATCAGTTCAAGCACCACAATAAAAAAATGGAACACACGCAAAAAAAAGAACAGTGGGCAAAAATGAAACGGGAGCAAGGAACATCTGCGATTTTTGTGTAGTATAACGAGCGACTTGGCATGGCGCGCTTGGTTAGGCTTAAAAGTGTAGGGTAAGAAGCAGCAGAATGCGCATTGAACCTTTTTACCCAAGTGTCAGTACACAAGTTAGAAAGACCATTTTCATAGTTCTGGTTACACAGAAATGGCGACCAAACTGCTATATCAGAATTTTTAAGGGATTTCAAAGTGTATTCAAGAATATTAAGATATTTAGACACCCACCACAGGACCCGTTATAATGTGTTAATTCTCTAAGTCTTAAATCTGCTCACTCCTAACAATCATGTTTAGGAAATATTCAAAATTTGTCATGGCAGCCAAAACAAGTGCCGTATTTATACCACATAATTATGCCAAGTAATAAAGGATTATAAGTTTGAAATGGTTATAGCTTGACACAAGTCCTCTACTTGGAATTTCATTTGGACACGATTTGTCAAGCTTAGTGATTTAGAGATGTCATAAAATTTGAAGTAGTTCCATTTAAAATAACTAGTGTTCGGCACTAGTTAACTAGAACTAGTTGCAACTAGTAGTTAACTAGTAGTTTAACTACTTTTAGTTTAATGTAGTTAAACTACTAGTTTAACTACTTTTTCAATCAACTACTAGTTAAAACTACTTTCAAATTTTCAACTACTTCAAAAAAAAATTATTTAAAATTTAAAAAGACATTTAAAATTTTTATCAAAGGTAGAGTACTCAAATACCATAACCAAAAATAATGACCATTTTTGCGCGAAGTATAAACGTTTTTTTTTTTGACATAGATAAGAAAGATGTATTAGAGTTTTGTCAAAAAATAGGTTATGGAATTAAATAGACTAGTTAACTAGTAGTTAACAACTTTGGTAAATAGTTAACTACTAGTTGCAACTAGTCCCAGGAAAAAATAGTTAACTACTAGTTGCAACTACAATTTCCCAGACTAGTTAGTAGTTGGTAGTTAACTATTTTTTGACCACTAGTTGCCGTACACTAAAAATAACACATGTCACACTCTTTACTTGAAAAAAATAGCCAAAATGCCGTAAGTCATAAAGTAGTTCGATTTTTATCTCATTACATTTTTTTTTGTAATTGAAAGTTTGCGTCTATATCGAACGACTCAAATGATAGTTATCAAATCATATTAAGATTTGGAACACGTGGATATTATGATACGGAAGAAATAAACTGATTTAAGTTGAAAAAAGGGGACCACACTCTATAATAGCTACGGAAGGTTAAACTCAGTTCGCGCTCTAGTAACTATCACTCCTGCTTAAAACCCTTCGCACACTTTTTGTTTGTTGGGAAATTACCATCTGCTCAACATGCTCAGGGACCCCTTTATCCCTACATTTTCCCTCTCGTCAGTCTATTCACGCTTAAAGAACGCCATTTATTTAATTGGACTTGTTCACAATGTGTCCACGGGGGGAGGAGAGGAGAAATCGTTTTCTGTTTTTGCCCCCATCCGTCTTAAACAGCTCATGGATAGATTACTCGTTAATTGATGGACGAGGGCTGATGCCCTCCCCAGCATGGAATTAACGACGTATCAACCATAGTAATGATGTGAGGGGCAGTATTTTTTTGTTTAGTTATCCTTGACAACACCATCACGTCAGATTAGTTTTCAAACAGAAATGTCCGGAGGTTTTTTTTCTCCCTATATCGTCTAGTGTAGTAATCGATGTAAATAGCATTAGCAAAATCTGCGACGCATAAAATATTGTTTTTTTTTTTTTTTTAAGATGCACTTTTAGTTTGGTAAAAGAAAGTAGATTCATGCATGTGTATAAAGTGTCTGAATAACCATGTTTTTTCATTGAGGTTAATAATTGCGTTAGTATTTGGCGTTTTTCCCATCAAATAGTCAGAGCTATAATATGCTAAAACCTTATTTATTCAACTGGTTTTTTTTACTAGGCTGTATAAATAGAAATATAAACGTATACATACTTTTTAGATTTGAGATATTTAATAAAACATTATCTATCAATAAAATTGGTTTAGTTTGCTTATGGATTTTTGACCACAAGTCCATTATCATATTTTTTACATTGATTATTGGCATGTGACCTTTGTTAATGTTTAGACGCTACCAAACATTACCAAATTTAATAGAACAATTTATTCGATTGGTAAACATAGCACACTATTTTTCCACAAATGATCCCTTATAATTTTAAAACTAATTTTATAAGCCATACAAATTAGTAAAACTCAACACCAAGAAAGATAAATCAAACAAGTAGTACCTAGTATACCTACCTACCTATGAATCAAACAAGTAGTACCTACTACAAACATACTATCAGAGTTTGATTAAAGTTTAAAGATTAAGTCGAGATTAATTTATCATGTCGTATAACACTACCATAAGAAATAGACAAAGAGTAACGTAAAAGTATTTATTAACTTTATTTTCAATGCTAAAAAATTTGAAAATGTTAAAATGCCCATTTGACTTTTGTCACGGTGACAAAGACAAAAACAACGTTGCTAAGGCTGTTGTTAGGGGCGGGAAATAGAAGCATCCAATAGAAGCATTAGCACATCACTGGAGGATAAAAACAACGTGGCTAAGGCCGTTGTTAGGTAAAGTCATGTGATTGAAAATGCTCTATTGTTTTCTAGCGATATTTTTGATACTAGTGATACTGGTCGCCGTGACTTTAGTCACTCGTGCGCGCTCAGCCTTAGGCCGGGCGCGCACGAGTGACTAAAGTCACGGCGACCAGGTTTACTAGTATCAAAAATATCATTAGAAAACAATAGAGCATTTTCAATCACATGACTTTACCAATTTCATGACATGACGTTTTTCAATCACATGACATGACGTTTTTCAATTTCATGACTTTTTCAATCACATGACGGCCTTAGCAACGTTGTTTTTATCCTCCAGTGATGTCATGTGCGAATGCTGCTATTGGATGCTTCTATTTCCCGCCCCTAACAACAGCCTTAGCAACGTTGTTTTTTTCTTTGTCACCGTGACAAAAGTCGCCCGTGCGCGCTCGCCCTTATTCAACTTCATTGGTGTATGTGTTGTTTTTGCGCAAATAAGCTTTGCATACATTTTTTAGCACAATGATACAAATTAAGAATAGATGCATTATTAATAAATTTACAAAGTATGTTTACCAATGCAGAAAATTCAACCCTATAAAGCAATCCCACAACCACTTATTTTTAAAAATAAGAATAGTTGAAATATACATATCGGCCCTAACTCTGCACAGTCATATTTTTCGCATAAAAATGCCCAAGAAACTATACCTGAGTACAACTCATAGTTTTTGAGAAATTTGCGACGGGAAAAGGGCATCATATCGGATTTACGCTAAAAAGATTCATGGAAAAAAATATCATGATATTTTGATTAACTCGCACAATTTTTTTTAAAATATCCATTACGTATGCATGCGCCTACCTTGGAATGATATTGTCAAGGTTTTTTTTTTTTTTCGAATATGGCATCACATTTCTTGACATATAAAAATATTCCTAGCGGTACAGTTCTTAAGGCAAACTTTATCCACTCAACGTAAGGAATCTTACGGTTCGAGCAAACTTGCTGACTCTTTATTTGTTTTTAATTATGTAATTTTTGTCTTCAATGTGCAACAAATTATTGTGTAAAAAAAAAGTCTTAAGCGAATCATTTTTGAACTCATAGGCAACAGTTTGACCCTTTGATAACAACTTTAACTCGATCAATAATCCCCAATACTTACTAAAAAAGTAAAGCAAAATCTTCTTTAATGCAAAAAATAAGTAAGGCATTTAGGGAAAAGTACACTTGTAGCCTCATCAACCCTTAACTTAGAGGCATTTCTTTCCAAAAAAAAAAAAAGTGTCTTAGTTGGCTTTGTTAATTGCCCTCTTTATCAACAAAAAACTCCCCTCTGCTTAAGATTCGTAAGGAATTTAAGTCCGATAAGTGCCATTTTCTCTATCGCAAACTAAACGTGTTGTCAACTTAAGGACAAAAGAGGCTTAAACTTGACATTTTTATCGACAACTCCGCCAAGAGAAAAGAAATAAAAGCGTATGCACATTTAAGAGCGTAAAACCCTAAAGAAACTAAAAATCTAATTTGTGCCAGCGCTATCCCGATGTTTACGGATAAAAAAAAAGCCTAAATAATAAATAACGCCGAACGCAATCTTTCAGTTAGTCTCTAACGCTCCAGCCTTTATTAATTAAAGCGAGGCTATAATCAAGCAGCGCTTTAAACGAAGCCGAAGAAGTTCAGTAAATTACGACGGAAATGAATCTACCATCACTGTTAATTTATAACATTTTTAATCCTTTCCCTGGTAGCAGCGAAAGAATTAAAAGACTTTCATCACGAAAACGGCGTACTTTAAAATGTCTGCTCGAGCTAAAGTATGTAGTCGAAATAATTCTTCCGCACTGACATTCGCAATTAAGTAAGTTGAACTTTTTTCCCCCAAGATTTTCGAAGTCATAAGGATAGGTTCCCTGCCAGATTCTGAAGCTAAACATCGCTTATGGCTTCAAACACTAAGGGACCAGTAGCAGATGTTTTGTGAGGTCGTAGCAATTTTCTTTCGAGTGCTATTTTCAATTATTTCATTCAAGAAATACATCTTCGAGGTGGCTGTTACTGTTGTAGTAGAAAAAAAAATGCGAAAATTTAGACTGCATGGAAAATAAATAATCATAACGATAAGAGATTTAATTAGTTCTCGGCGACAAGTACGGGATGCAAGGTGAGATGTTCTTTGTGATTATAATTTCCGAAGCAGAAACATTAATAACGTTACGTTTGTGAGATTCTTACTTTCATTTGCATTCTAAGGAGACACACTTTCTCATTAATGGATTATTAAAAATCCCTTCCTTCATGAATATAACGCATTTTTAAGAAGGTGTTTATTTGCTATTTAAGAAGGAATTGGGAAAATATTAATGCGGATATGTACGATGAAATCTGTTGTAATATCGTATTTTTAGAAGAGATGTAGTTAATGACTCGTTTAATTAGAAATGAAAAATCTCATTTTTTAAATTTATTTTAAGCTAATATTTTAAGATTAACTACCTAATTAAAATGCCACAACCTAAAAAAAGTTTATTTAAATGTAATTTTATGTTATACGCTTCAACTGTTATTTTCAAAGAAAATTTCCCCGTTTTGTAGTGAAATTTTCCTTTGCTTGTAATTGGGCATGTTTCTGTAATAACTTTAATTGAAATACGTATTTTTTTTGACACCCTAAGGCTGGGCGCGCACGAGTGACTAAAGTCACGGCGACCAGGATTACTAGTATCAAAAATATCACTAGAAAACAATAGAGTATTTTCAATCACATGACTTTACCTAACAACGGCCTTAGCAACGTTGTTTTGATCCTCCAGTGATGTCATGTGCGAATGCTTCTATTGGATGCTTCTATGTCCCGCCCCTAACAACAGCCTTAGCAACGTTGTTTTTGTCTTTGTCACCGTGACAAAAGTCGCCCGTGCGCGCTCGCCCTAATAATGTAAACTTTTAAATCCTAAGAGAACATCGATTTTCTAATGTAAAGAATCGGAATAGTTATTCCTCATTAAGTTTTTTAATCATATATACTTTATTAATAATTACTAATTTAATATATTACTTTATAGTTATAAAGTAATTAAAAAAATAAATTAAAAGAACGCGTTAATTCTTTTCAACACACATTATAAGATTTTTTTTTAAATGCAATGATTTTTTTTTTATTCTCCAGCTATGCAAATTATCTCAAATCTAACAAGTAAAACGTAGTTGAATTAATAATCTTAATGAATGTATTTTAATTTTCAATGATGTTAAAACACAAACAGAGTAATGATATAGTATACCCTAAAAAGTAAACGAGTTAACTGAAAATAAGTTACTTTTCCTAAACTGAAATGACTTTGTCGCTTCAATCTGGTATTCTCAAGGGACAATTTTTTTTTTCAAAATGAATATGTTTCTCTATAAAATATTACTACTTTTCAACGAAAATGCGTGGTTTTTCAACTTTTGAATGAATGCTGGTTTTGAAAAAAAAAGTTTAATGTGTTGCATGAGAGACCTTACACATATATTTTATTTTAAACCACAGGTCAATTCAAAAGGATCAATAGTTTTAAGGCGAAACAAAACCATCTCTTATTTTCCGAGGTTTTATGGCCGTCATAAAATCCGTTTCCCGTAGGCTCTCAAAATGCTTCTGGAAACTAGAATTTCAGCATGAAGGGAATTGGATGGCATTCATGTAGGACAAAAGGTAAACTTTTAGAGGCTCGCTAAGAAAGAATACAAATAAGGTTCTCGAAGAAGTATAGAGTTTTATATATAAAATAGGTATAGTATTTGTGCGGATGTCACAGCTTAGTATGATCACGATTAGTATGAATTTATGTTTGAGAAATATTTCCATAAACTAATATTTTAATGGTGTAAACATAGTTAAACTAGTAAAAGGTTAGTCTGTAATAATTTTAATTCATTGCATACGAATGTATTTTAACTTGACATGTTCGTAGTTTAAATTTATGCGTAGTATTTATATTTTTAAAATTGGCAACTTCCCCA
Organism: Tetragnatha montana; assembly: GCA_963680715.1. Taxonomy (NCBI): domain Eukaryota; kingdom Metazoa; phylum Arthropoda; class Arachnida; order Araneae; family Tetragnathidae; genus Tetragnatha; species Tetragnatha montana. The sequence goes on from OY796681.1 coordinate 2,204,237, forward strand.
TTTTTAAAAATTTTAGAATATGATATTTCATTAGAGAACTATTATCAGTTGGAAAAATTATTTAAAATTATGCACACAACTTTGTGTTACATGAACTCAACGCAGCGTAATGCAGCAGCCAATGAAATCGTCGAAACAATTTTTGTACGTGAGGAATACACCTCAACCCATTGTTATCATGGATATTAAGTTTCGATATGAAATTTTGTTTTGAGTTTAAGCCGGTATTCATGAGATAATGCCCCACAGGTATTCAATTATTTTGACATAACCCATATTTTTGTCTCCATAAAACTGGGTACATTGAGATACAATACAAGTATTGGAAAATCATTTTTCTGAAGGGGGCTTATAAGCATTTTATAAATTATGTTGAATTAAATGGTTTTGAATTTAAATAAAAACTTAACACATATGAGACTAAATATGGATTTAGAAAGCTTTGATAGTATTAAATTCTGATAAAAAAATGTTAAGGATGAATAAATCATAAACATTGTATCTTCTGTAATTTTAAATATTAGTTATATTAAGTTTGTTCGAAAGCATTGGAATACGGTTCTAAACCAGCTAGATGAATCAAAGTAAATGTACTAGTTCATAAAACATTTAATTAAAATGCAAATAATGCATAGAACTCTCGACTTTGTTTAAATTTGTGATTTTTAATTATCAAACTCATAGACGAATTCAAAAGCATATTTATATAATACAGATTAAGAGTTAATCACATTATTTATTACTTTAATTCTTATAATTATTAATAAGTTAGTTTACCTAAACATTTATATGTAAGATAACGTAGTTATACAGTAACAAACCAAAAGTATTTAAATTGTTTCTAGAAATGTTACTCATATCATTTTACTTCTTGATTTTAAAAATGTCGAATACTCTTTTATAAGATACAAACTGCAAATAAAATCAACTTTAAATAAATGTAGTTAATCCAATTCTATTATATTTCTGTTACATTTGCAACGTATGCATTTAAATAATTAATAAATATTTCTACATTTTGTATTTGCATGTTCCTTATTCGAACTTAATCATACCTTCGTTAGTTAAACTAATTGCCCACTTTACATGAAGCGAAAAGCATTATTGCAATTTAGAAGTTTCAATGGAAGAAGAATGGAGATTTCTCTTACGCGAGTTATGTACTGAAAAAAATTCTTCTCCCCCGAAAAGTTACGTCAGCCATCTAAATCCCAATAACTCCACAGAAAAGAAAAAAAAATGCATTTTAATCTAAACAAGGAATACAAGCAATTCTACATATCATTAAAACCCCCTAAAAGAGGATGAACACTTTGCAAGGGCATTTCAAACCCAGACCACGTCTCTGAAAAATAAGTTATCCCCGTCTAGCTTCCAGAAAGCACATCACCCCCTCCTCCTACGCTGTAAAAGTGATCTCGGGAAACAAGGAATATTGTCGTCACAACCAACCACTTCACGGCTAAGAGCTTTCGACAATATTAGGTTCTGCGAGGGTAGAAGTGGAATATTAGAAACTAGTTTTATCGTCGGTCAGCACCGGGAACGCATAATCGGATAAAACCCGGTCCCCACCCGATAACCCGGGTATAATCTGCAGTCTAAGAGATTACCCGGGATACAGCCGTGTCTTGCATTAGAAAGCAGGAAGAAAGGGGGGACTCCTAACATAACACCTTGTTTATAGTCTTGGGGTGGTTTTGTTCTTGGCTGTAAAGTTCCATTTGCTATGCACCCGCCTCTGAGGGGGTCGAAGGAATTGCGAGGGGTCTTCCGGAGTACCTGGAAGGGTAATATCGAAGGGGGATGAGTCGAATTCGCTTCAATTTTCTTTACGACTTTTTTCGGGATGATTCATGTGTTTGCCATGTGGAGTAAAGGGGGAGATTCGAATGGTTATGGCAGCGGGATGGAAATGAGATTTTTTTTCAGGAAATATCGATTTATTCGGGAAATCAGTGAATTCCGAAACTTTCAATTTTGAAGTATGGAAAGGGAATTCTATTAAATGAACTCGGTTTCAAGATTTTCTATACTCATTCCATACCTATATCCATGGAGAATTAAATTGTTGTCTCATATTACGTATGAAACACTTTAAGAGTTGATTATTGACCTTATTAAGAGTTGATTGACTATTACCTACATCCAATGTTAATAATTTTGAGTATTAAAGCAAATATGAAATACATTTTAAAAAATCTGTAAAATCTTTAGTACAATAAATGAGTAAGTTTTAAACTTTTCCTAAGAGTTTAGAATCCATGAACGTATTTGAGCTCCTAGACGAATAAGTCTAGAAAATAACTATATTCCACTGCATTACCTTAAAAAGATAACTCTACATTCAGGAGTAAAAAGGGAAATTAAAATTACCATAAACATTATGCTTCACTAACTGTTTTACAAATTTCTCGTTGCAGTTGTTTAGTTAAATATTCATAAAAACATTTCGGGATAACTACATGTTAATGTTTTAATTCAATATTCTAATGGGTTCAACATGAATCTCAGTCTTTTGATTTTATTTTCAAAATTCTAAGTATCTTGTAAGTAACAAAACATCAGGAAATTTGCAGAATGATCCAATGCTTTATTTAGACTTCGTGTAATATTTACCTGCAAACAATGAAAACATCCCACGTCTTGTTATAGTTCATTTAATGCTTAAATAATTCAGAAAAAATATCGTGAAAACACAAGATAAAAAGCAAGTCGGAAATAATTATACATGCAAATATGAAATTAGACAACAATTAGATCTGACGATAATATCGTTCTGATAGAAGAATAAATTCTTTTCGTCTAGACATATTTTTTGCAATAAAAAAAAATAATACTAGTTATATCATTTAATGTAGTGATAGTTCCTTAGGGAATATAATACGCAAAAACGTAATTTCAACAGTACCCCCAGTGTCATATCCATCTTATCAAATCGCTGAAGCATCAACTTAATTTTAAATATAATAAACAACCGCATATAGGCTTATTCACAATTAATGAATTCCATCGGAAAGCGTATCAAATGTGAAGTTGGAGTATATTTATTCCCCTTTTTCTTAAAATAATAATTCCACTAACTGATAAGAAAACACACTCCAGTGAATAAAAACAAATTCCAATTTAAAAATTCCGAAACAAAAGAAAAAGAAGAGGTGGCATCTGACACAGAGAGAGGTCCGATGAAGCCAAAGTTAATAAGTTTCCATCCGAGCTGTCAGTCGCACATGATGCCGAGTGCTAATTTTTAATTTGAGTTAAGAACAAAGCTTTGACAGGCCGCAAAAACCGTGCGTATGTAATTATTTTTTCCCTTAGTTAAGAGAATGGGGATACTAGTGTGCATGTGAGGTTATGAATGGTTTTGAAAAAAAAATTGGGAAAAATATTTAACTGCTGACGCCTCATTACTTGAACATTGTTTTTTTTTTCAAGCTTGAGCAATGACATTATTTTTTTTTTTTGAAAGCCCTTCTTGAAACAACTTTTGTTTCTTCACAAAGATTAGTTAACAACTTGGCGTGTATCGTTTGGCGGTGTTTTTTTATTAGTTTTGCACTTTTCCTTTGTGGTAGATTGTGCAATTTTTCTGCCTCTCTTTTCACCTTTCTCAATGACTCGCCATTATTAAAAATGGCGTCCTTTTATTCTGCTTAATGTTCCGTGAGCTGTATGGAAAAGGTCTAGTGGTTTTGAGATTTAGATTTTTTGCTTATTGAGTGGGAAGTTAGATTATTTCAGGTAATGAATGCATTTAACAACTTTCTTTAGTGAAACAAGAAATACTTAAGTGATTCTATAGTATTTTCGGGTTTGATTCTAGTGCCATAGCACCTCAAAATAAAGAAATGCTTAAGAAATTTGTTACTTTATTTCCTGCCTTGTTTCTCAAAATTTCTATTTTATTTCCATTTCATTGTTTTTCATTTAGTATATTATGATTATTAATGTTCAGAAATGTAAAATTAAACCGATTATCTACCGATAGGGGATAGTTATTTTTCCCCTCTTTACACTTATGTGTAGAGTGAAGTTTGGAGATTTTGTTGCACACAAAAAGTCAATTTCCCATTTTTTTTTTTTTTTTTTTTTTTTGGAGTTATTCCCTTTTTTAAACTGGCGATTCAATTGTTGTTAAGGAACTATAAATGTCTTGAATCATACAACCTAAATGGCATTTTCGTTTGCTACCGAACTATTTCTTCCTCCTTATTTCAAATATCCCAAGGATTCCAGACCAATCTCATTGGAACGCCAATCTAAAACGTCTTTCTTGTTGATCACCCGTCCACCCAATCAAAAAAAAGAAACCGAAACTAGTTCTTAATTCCTCCCTTCGAAACCCTGCAATAAAATAAAGCCAAAACTCGTATCAGAGGCGGAATGAAATCCACTCAAACGAAACACACATTCCTCGGAACATCCGGCTCAGAGCTCAGTTCAATTAACCAAATCTTCTCTAATCCGGCATCTTATCGTAGGGGGAGAAAACGATCGCAATTTAGTTCCAGAACGAGTTCTGTTCTCCGAAAAGCTCAGAAATTTCGAAGTGTCTTTGTGCGCTGGAAATCAGCGCTAATAGAAATCGAACGCTGCTATTGTTCGAAGAGGGGAGGGTGCCGGGAGTTCGAAGCAATTTCGCGAGGGCTCGAGTTTTGGAAATGCAAATCGAAGGTTTCGTGTGAGACTCGTTTCGAACGTTGCTGTTCGAAATCGGTAATCAAATTGGTTGTTTATCTCTTTCTCTATGTGTGTGCTGCCACTTTTGATTTTGGATGTTTTGTGTTGTTTGGAGGAATATGCGAACGGAAGACCCGCTTTTGCAAGAATTCGGGTTGGGAAAGAACATTGTCTTCCGTTTAGAGATATTGAGAAGACATTTATGTGCGCTTTGTCGGAACAAAAATATCGTTTATTGCATTTATTGTTTGGAAGCACTTTGTGATGAGCAAAAATATAAAAGTTGTTATTAAATGAGTGAGACACTTTCTGCAGCTGGCTTGAGCTAAATTCCAAGGTAGGATAAAAACACCGGCCGATACCATTCTGTCAGTATTGAATTTTTCAAACGACCCCTATTGAAATATCGGCCAATATAGACGACATTGCTCAGTATTCGTTTTTGATTGCCGATATTTCTATTTATCTAGTGTTATTTAAAATGTTAACCTTTTGGGTACCACTTTTTAGCGAATAATTTTCTCACAAAGTTTCCGATATGTATCGATATTTGCACTATTGGCCAATGTGTTGTAAATATTGCTACACTGATGGATGTTACAGTGCTACCTGGGTTATGTGTAAAAGTCTTGGGGTTAGATCGTATTTGCTACAATAAATGCCTCAATCCACCAATCTTTTCATTGAACTTATTACATTAGATTCGGTACATCTGCGAATTATTATTTTCAGACTCATTGAATGATTCCTTTGTTTCAAAATATTTTTTGCTGTTGTTTTAATCAAAAGCACCTTCATTTGATTAATCATTATTTTACACATCGTATCTAATAGAATTTCAGCCCATCAAAAAGTATATCATCACTTTTTGAGTTTCATATAAAATATTCTTCAATTTTAAATTTACTTTTGTATTTTAAATGAAATATTCCTTTTCTGTAAAGTTTCAATTCCATAAAATACAATGTTTTAAGAGTAACTTTTTAAAGAAAATGATTTTCTAGGATTATAACGTTTTTACATTTTTCTCTACATAATATGGAATCATTAATACCCTGAGGTTATTTTAAGATATTAATTTAGATAGGTATTTGAATTGATACTTTTAAATTTTTACAGACAAAATATGGATTTAATGTTTCACTACTAAAATGCTTGGAATAAAAACATTTTTACTAGGTATAATGAATTTAGCGTATTTTAATACCATTTTAGGGAGTTAATATGCTGTAAAGAGGACTGTTTGTAAAGTAATTGAAAGGTCTTAATTTGGTATTTTTAATACTTTTCAGTGTAAGTTTCGGAATGCTGAAAAAGGAAAAATCTGCATGAATTGTAAGCGTTTTGTAACTTCTAAAAAATGTTATTTTTAATGGTAATTTCGGTGTATGAAAAGATTCCTGAGAAAAATAGTAGGAAGACATTTCTTGTAGCCGTAAAGAATTTGCAATTATAACAAGCATATTTTAATACGTGCAGTTTTTAAGGAAAAGTAATACATAGTTTTTATAAAATAATTTTTGTGAATCTTTAATGTGACGAAGAATGATGGACTTTTTTTTGAAGTTTTTAAACGCATAATTTACAAGTTACATTTCTCAACTCTTAAGAAGTTTTTAATTTTTTCCTTTAATGGGTGTTTTTATCTAAAGTACAAATTCGTGAAACGAAAAAAATTTGAAGACATTATTGCGAATTTTCGTAAAAGAAATTAGATGAAATGTCACCACTCACCATTTAACAAGCCCCGACAGTAATGAAATTATAATACTTCCACTTAATTTCTGTAGAAATTCCTTTCCATTTTCAATGTCATTACAATGTTCTTTTTAATAAACAGGATAATTTCTTTAATTTATTAAAGAATAAAATAAATTCCATGTTATGAAGCTTCATAACTTATCCGACCCATTTATACGATACAATAAAATAAATTAATTTTACATCGAACTCTATCTGAAATCCATTCTAATTTTCCACCCAAAAATTTAAACAGATGGATTAAGAAGTCTACTTAAAAAAATAAAATAAGCTGGCTTCGTTTCCTTTTCTTTCGACTCCATCAGCATATTCCATGCATTAACCTCCATAACCGAGCCTCTTGTAGGGTGGCTTATGCAAATGAAATAGGTCATTTAATGCGTATTTATGATTCCACAGAGTTCTTTAAAAATATGCACTCTCAGTGCCTCAATAAAGAAACCACCTCGTACTCCAAACAGAAATTCGAGTGAATTATCGATCATTTTTAACGACGTAATTTCTATTGGATATGCCATGGGAAGCAGTAGAAGGAAGACATTTTCCTTTGCCCACTTCAAATAAATGGTCTGGTTAAGGAGGTTTTACATCGGTAAATAGAGATCGTGAGTGTATGTGTTCGAAATGCAAATATTCTTTTCACTCAGTTTGTGGTGTCATTAGCATGCATGGTGCTCTGGAGTGAATAAATTGCGTTATTTACGAAGTTCAATTCGATTTGTAGTTTTGCTTGGAGTGCTATTAGCACAAAGTTAGGATCCATATAATTTCAACTAATAACAAATATTTATGTTTTAATGAGTAGCGGATTAAAGTAGTTATCCTTTAAAAACTCAGATTTCCTATAATTTCAAGGAAGGACGGATAATTTAGCCATCTTTTTAATAAGAATCGAGCACACTTAAAACGACTTTTTCAATTCTGAGTATTTGATATAGTCAAACTGTCTCCGAATCAAATTTACTCAAGTTTGAAAAAAATATTAACTAATTTCTGAAAATATGCAGCATATACTCAAATCGATACATCATGCATTCATTTTTGAGTATAGTATACATCATGTATTCATTTTGAGCATGTATCAGGTTCAAAAGCATCAGTATTATGCGGACAATATCGGCCCTCAGAGTGCGAAGTTTCCATATTACGTCCTGTGAACATAATATGTAATGTCACTACGACTTATGGGGATCTATTTCTAATCTGAGTGATATTTAGAAACATTGTGGCTGAACTTTTCACATCTCATATGGTTCCCAATTCAATTATTTTTGAAAATTTCCAAATTTCACACTTAAAATATTAAAAAAATAGCATTTGAGTAGTGACTATTTAATTTGTTTGAAACTGGGTGTTTTTAATGCCCATTGAATGTCATATATACTCTTTTAGCACTGACGAAGGAGATTCAAAGATCCCTGAAACAATTGTACATTTTAATCAATTTTTAATTTATTGTGTTCTAAACTACATTAAACTGTTTCCTGCTATATTTCTGGTCGTGTGGCCGGATTTATAGGTCGTCATATTTGAAACAAAAAGTTTCATATCAAAATGTTTCCTCAGATTTGAAAGTGTCATTTCATGAGTAAAAGTTCCAGAAAGACAATTTGTGTTTATGGGATATTTACTTGATGTTTATTGATGAAATGTATACCATAATCAATAAAAAAGTAGCATGTAATTAAAATATATATTATTTTGTAATAGAAGAACACTGATGAGATAATCTAAATAAATTTCAATACCCTTCGTATAACAAATTTATAGATTCTTTAAATCATGAATATACTTATTTTCTTCTTCAAACCCATCCTCCTCTAACCTACTTTCAAAACTAGAAATGTATAAAGGTATTTTTTAAGTGTCCATCCTTATTTACTTATTTGTACCCTTTTAAACTTATCAATACACTTTTGCGCTTACAAATGGTAGAAAGTTATATTTCATATATTACCAAATACATTCTACTCCTATATATGCCTCGTACTAAACTCGCAGTCAACTAGAACGTACTAAGATCCTATATATTATCGCCTTTCTATACAAATCCTCTGGCATTCTCCTCATTTTAATGCTGATGACCCGTAGTGATCAGTCTTTGCGCCGACAGAGTCTGCATCTGTTCAAACACCATTTAGTGCAGCGATGTGCAAACAGTTCTACATGATTGCCTCGGCATGCAGCAGGGCTCAGATGGCCGTTTCGGGGATCTCGGTGGTCACTCCTCACCCAACAGAGTGGGTGGGAGGGTGTTTGGTGTGGTCCATTTGCTGGGGGAAAGGAAAATATACTCAGCCGCAAATGGGCTTTTCAGAGGCGATGGAGCAAGCTGTAGCTCCCTTTATTTTTAAGGATAGAGTAAATGCTTTCTAATGCTTCAGGCATTATCTGCATTGAAACAGTTATATTTTTTGAGAAAGGTAGCATAACAAAGAATTGATTATGGGAGTTAGTATTAAGAAGTGTAATTTATCTTTTGCATGGTGGAAAAAGTTTTTCTATGCATTGCTTTAAAAGTTACCCTCTCATTTTGTTATCTATCTAGAAAGTGTGGATTTCAATATCCTTAAAATTTATGTCAGAACTTGGATCGTGTCACAATTTGTCACACCTTGTTTTTTGCATTTAACCTTTAAAACTTTTAAAGTTCGTAAATTACTACATATATTGAGATTGTTATCCGCACATATTGCGATCAAATATCACAGTAAAATATATGCAGTTTTAGATTATAGTAACAAAATTTAAATAGCACCATTGTTTTCATTTCAATTTTGCTCTACAATAACTATTTGGGTGACCTGTTGAAATTTAAAATGTATATTGTACAATGTTTTGATGAGACATTAATAGCAAAAACCATCTAGTGTTAAACCAAACGGATCATGTATAAAATGTGCTCATCCATTAGTAAGTAATCGACAATTAAATGTTAAGTGAGGTTATTCCAATTTTCCCACCCTCTTTTTTAAGATGTATGGTGAGTCATTTGTTATTCTCATTACGGTCCAGTCTCAAGAAATTTCTTACCCCTATGCTGAGTTTATACATGGCATCCCCATCCCTTCACATGTGCCCTTCATTATACCCTCGAGAACGCAACTTTCTTTCCTCATTGATTCCCACCTCAAACTTCTCGGATTGATTTTACAGTCTTATACACAAACGGCATCAATCCTTAGATACCCAGACATAATACGCCATCTCAGTTTCCCGACACCGATTCAGTATAGTAACAATCCGCTGGTAATGAAGTGACCAGAGGACAGATACATTCCCTCAAGTCGTTTGATTGTCAGTTCTCAGAAGAGGCGTCCCAACACTGAACTATTCATACACGGGCATTCATGTCTAATCTAGTAACTTGTGCCACACACGATCAGGGAACGGAGATCTGAGGAGTATGCCAGACATAACGGACATTCTCTATTGTGGCCTTGATTTGGATTCCTGGGGCAAATGAACGAGTGTATTTAGCATTTTGATAGTCGTGGAAAGGACAGTTATTGTTTGACTCTTTCAATAAACATATTCAATCAGATTCACTGATAAAGATTCGTGTTAAAATTATGTGACTGCGAAACCATAGGTATGTCCAGAATTCGAATTCCGGATGGATCTTTGATTCGTCCCTTTGTTTATGAAAGAATGTGACCCCCTTAAACAGCTTCAGTGATAGTTTGATAAAAGTATACCATTTAGTATTCTAACAGTTTTCCCTACTAATAAATAAGTGATAATCTTTTTTCTTTATTGGGATACACGACACGTAGAATATTTTTCCGACTGGTTTGCCTAAATTTCTCTCAAAAGCCAAAGATTTCTAGAAGATAGAATTAGAAACTTATCGATCCCATGGAAAAGCATTATTTACGTAGTAAGAAACTTAATAGTGTTTCTTTTTTTTATCAAAGTAAAGTGTAAATTATAATTTTATTCACTGGATGCTTATTTGTGCTAATTCATGAAACAGTATTTTTTATTTCACAAAAACAGTGAAAAAATATTAAAGCTCTTAAAATGTATTTAAATGTACTTAATAAGATGTTTTAATTACTTTTTAGATCGAAATTTTTATACCAAGAAGATTAATTTTTTGCAGAGTGAAACAATTTTGAAAATTAATTAAAACATTTAATTACATTCATGCGAAGCAAAAATACACACTAATAAAATCCCATTTCCTTCCAAAGAAAGCCAGAACAACTTTTCACGATTACGGAAATTTCATAATATACCAACTAAGCCAGAAAAACAAAACAAAAATCAAAACAGGAAAACAAATATATTTATCTCCCTACCCTTCCACTAAGCATCTTCCGAAACCAGATGACGATGCGGTAAAATCCCCTCAACTCCAACTTTCTTCCATTAAAACAAAGCAATTCAGAGCAGGAAAGAAGAAATTATTAGAGCCCTGCCGAAGGAAACTTTAAGTTTTACAACTACCCCGCTTTAATTGAAAATTCTTGAAATCCCACAAAACATCTTGGCGAAGCACATTTTTCCTCAATTTCTTTTCCTCCCGCGTTGCATTTCTAAGTGTATTGGTCTGACCACATTCCCTTGTAGTACGTGTTACTCTTCCTTTGTGAGAAGCTGCGGTTTCATTTTTCATGCCCGAAGTTGACGGGTTTCAAATATTATTATTATTTATGACGAAGGAGATACTATTTTTTCCCTCCTTCTAAAACCACGAACTGGGATGGTGGGCTATAGATATACCTTTCATTATTTTTTGTTTTTCTTCGATACTTCTGGTTGGTCTCTTCAAATATTTTTTGGGGGAAATCGGAAAGTTTGGTTTGAAATCCTATATCTACGCTTCATTTCATATTGACACTTCCTGCCAACTTGGGAGAAAGGATTTCGCGTTCAATTGTTTCTTTTAACATCAGATTCAGAAATAAAGGAAATCTTATAATCCTCTCTCGATATAAAACGTACGGGCTATACTACTTCATCATGCGTCCAACAGAAAAAAGGGAAGTATGTAAGATTTATGAAATATTAAATTATTGAAGGAGTTGTGACCATTTCTCTTAGCTATTAATATTTTCTTTTATATATTTAATTTACACCTACCATGTAATAGTATCTTTTGAAAAAATTTTCAGTGGTTTCCACACTACGATAATGTAACTAAGAAATTCATCACAATACTAAATGTACAGAGTGTTTCAAAAAATCCACCAAAACTCAGCGTAACCAGATTCCTTGCGCGGAATAGATAAAAAATATCCAAAGAACTATACCTCTAAAACCCATATTTTTACAAAAATAATTGTGACAGAAAAATGTATGACGTCATACACTGTTTAAGCTTAAAAACCCTGTTGAGAGTACTAACCGAAAGTTTTATGTAAACAATTTATTGTATTTTTAGACTTTTGTTCTTAGTATTTGGGTTTCATATTTTAAATTGGAGATGAAAGGGACAGAGCCTGTATAAACATCTATTTCTGTGCTCTTTTTAGACTTAAGTTATAACTTAAGTGGGAGTACATTAGTACGGACGGAATTCTCAGAAGCACTCTAAAAGTTATAAAGGGAGATTATGTTTGTTTAGAAATGGGATATAAAAACTAAATGATTGTTTGAAACCCAAACGCTATCGATTTAATAGCAAAGGCAGAATGATATACGAAAAATTACATTGAATCATAAAATCTATAAGAAAAAGTATGGGAACCTCGATATTCTGTAGGGTCAAGAAAAATCAGCATGACAAAAACAATTAAATATAAAGAATAGTAACTGTTCAAATCCATATATAGCCACTATAACCATTTTACCCCAAACCACCCTAGTTTAGAAGGAAGTTTAGGGTATTTATTTGTTCCTAAATGTATCTTAATTTGAGAACCTACTAATAGACAAAAACTGTTTGAAAGCCTTTTTTGAGGCTACAGTTTAAAGTGTCATTCTTAATAATACGCCGTAAATACGCCCTGTATTTTATGTTTGCCATTGACTGAGTTATTTTGCAAATTTATATTTGAAGAGACAAATCCTCTTATTTGTAGCAAATAACCAACACCAAACAAAAAAAAAAACTTTACTTCAACTTTAAAATTTCATAGAATTTAGGAGGGCTATTATAATCATTTGTCGGAGTGTAAAACAAATAAGTAGGCATCCTAGTCTTGCGACAACCAACAGAGTTTTAAGAGCTTTTTTACTGTAATATCTTCTGAATGTATTTCCCTTAATTAAAATTACAGTAAGTCATAAGATAATTAACAATTTTGGTTTGAAATGTAATTTTATAGGACAGTTTTATAAAAGGTATGTGAGTTATTAAGATAATGTTTATTACGAATAAAAATTATAAAAACAACAAAGACTAAAGATGATCTAATTTTGGAGAAAATGATGCAGCATCCCTAATTACTTTTTGATGAAAACTTGGTTCATCATACTATACATAGATTCAAAGGAGATTTAAAATGTGTTGAAGTACGTAGTGTATTTAAATAAATATACTTCAAGCAATTATCTTTCCGTAAAATTAAAATTTGCTGGGGAATATATTTCAAGATTATGCCTGAGAGTAAGTATAATAAATACGAAATGAAAAATATTGTAATCTCAAATTACTCGGTAGATGTATCATCAAGAAAACAACACTTAAAGTTAATGATACAACATTAAGCTGAGAGTATATCAATGCACTATACACAACACTATATAGTAATTAATTTTATTTTTCACTAAGAAAGAATCTTGAAACTAATCCTCTTAACACATAGTTAGTTCCCTTAACATTTTTACCCGGTAAGGTTTAGTTAAGAAAATAAAATATGCATATTCTATTCATTTCTCCCTTAATATTCAAGACTTGGATAAAACAAAAAAATCTCTTGAACCCTCCATTTTCATATTTTCATTACACTCTTATCCAACGTGTATCTATCTTTTTGGGAAATATAAGGAAGTTTATATTCCACAAAATTGTATTAATTTGTATTGAAAGAAAAAAATACATTTCTATACGTTTTTAAAATCGGTATTTTGAAATATATTTCTTTGATTTTTTTAATGTCACTTTTAAATATAAGGATTTCACTTATTAACGAAATTTCTTTATCCAGTCGCATGAAAATTTTATACCATTGTTCTAAATTTTTGGATATTTTATACCACTTAACATTTTTGTAAAAATATAAATACCAATGCATCATTTTTTAAAATTTAATTTCTCTACATCCTGGAAGTTTATTAACCCTTCATCCCTAGACCCCCCGAGATTTCCATTGAATTTTATGGTAAATTTGAGGCGTCTAGAGCTGAAAGGGTTAAAGTGTGTCATTTCTTGCTTAATCGTCATTTTCTGCACATTAGTGTTCTGCTGCACTCCAAAAAAAGTTTTGATTTAACAGAGAAGACCTGTTATATATTCTACCAGTAAACCTCTGTAATTTACGGAGGGTAATCCTGTTATATTTATACACTAGCTGATATGCCCGGCCTTGCACGGGTGGAGTGTATCAATTTATTAAAATTTTCTCAAGTTACATGCCTAATTTTCTGTAACCATAATTACCAATCATCCTGGTAGTTTTTCATATCCCGGTGTTCCCAGTATTTTTTCATATCCCGGTGTTCCCAGTATTTTTTCATATCCCGGTGCCTTTTTCATCTTGGTGTCCCCGGTGCCTTTTCATCTCGGTGTTCCCGGTGCATTTTCATCACCGTGCTCCCTGTGCCTTTTCCCTCCCGGTTCCAACTGTGTAAATCTAACCTAACCATCCAGTTCCGGTGTTGCACATTTATTTACGACAGTTACCCAATTATCCATTCTAAGTGAAAAAAAATCCATTAAAATTATTACAGACTTTTGAAATCCCAAAATTTGTAAATACCCCCTGTTTAAATTGAAAAAAAATCCCGTTAAACTACACCAAAGAAACAAATTATAAGGTTAAATAACAAATTGATCTAGTGTTTCTATCATCAACTTTCTAAAAAAACTGCATGATGTAATCTTTACTTTAACCAGTCTAATTCTTAAAACTTTCTATTTCAACTTAAAGTTTCATGGAAAATGAAGTTTTTAATAAGAAAATACTGTTATAAAGGTTTTTATAAGGGCCGTTTTTAATTTTTTAAATTATTAATAACCTTTTTAAAACATTTAAAACAATTTTAGCCAAGTTTTATCTTTAAATACTTTGTTTTATGTTTAAAATTGTTTTTGTTGTATTATTTGCAACAATGCGAGTTAAACAGATCTTCTTTAGTGGAGAAGTACGGCGATTTTTACAAAAAGGCCTAAAAGGGGGTGAAGGGGTGGTTTTAGAAATTTGGAAATGATGTCATTGTCTTTCCCCCGTCCCCATACGTATGTGTACCAAGTTTGGTTCGATTCGGACGGGTAGTTTTGGAGAAATTGAATCATATCTGTTCCGGACAAACCCAGGAACCCAGGCAGGAACCCAGGCAGGCAGGCAGGGACACCTTCATTATATATAGAGAGATAATCTGATGCAAGATATCGTAACCGATAAAGGTTATATATATTTTCCTGGTACGAATTTTTTTCTAGTCTGGCTACAGATTCTGCAGAAATACAACAGGATTTTACCTGTATAAATTACAGGGGATAAATTACAGGGAATTCCTTTGTTACATCAAAATCTACATTTTCTAATAAATCGACTAATTTATTAGAAAAATTAGTTTTTTTATATATTTTTTTATGTTTTAGTATCTCTGTAACTAAAAAAAACAGACATTTGACAAAAGAAAATTTTAAATTTACATTTTCTTTTTTAATGGAATTTCACTTAACTACCCTTATACCAGGAACCACTTAAGCAGATTAAGATATATTTACTAACTGTAACACGTTTTTTTATCTTTAAAACACTTTTCCCATATGTTCACAAAACTTATTATTATACTCGCGCTTTTTTCTAGACAGTTTTTAATTCGTCGAAAAATGGATACGACCTTTCTTTGTTATTCATTCAACTTTTAAACGTGCTTTTAAGGGAAATTTATTTATTTAAAAAGTACAATAATAACATGGGTAGAAAACACCTTGAATTCTCAAAGGTAGGTGGGTGGGTGACCTCAGGAATGGACTCTTATAGGCCAAGTGATGGATTGGTTTGTGCGAAAGAGATTTGCCACCAGTGTGATGGATTACATGGCTTTCTGTCTCTCCAACAACACGCTATTTCTTTGAACCAACCTTTTTCATATGCTTCCGGCGATTCCCTGGTTGATTTCCTCTTTGAGAATTGTTTGGACAGTGTTGTCCTTTTTTTAAAAAACTTTTTTCATGCTCCTTAGTCGAGACAAAATGATAGTTTTCGTTTGATTACCAAAAGGGGTTTAAAATATTTCCAAATAATCTTCCGAAATTGATAATTAAGAATTTAGTAGGTTTAAATATCTGACGAAATGATCTGGAGTAGAAAACAAAATTACATCATTTGCTTCTTTCATGTTTGGAAGTATTTACATATTAATTGATATTTGTAATGGATCTTATTTATCAAAAATGTAAGTAATGGTACTACATTCAATTCTTATTTAGTTCCGTACCGTAATATTCAAGGTGTAATGTTACAAAAAGATTTTTTAGTATTCAATTATAATAATTTTCACACACGATTTTGTTCGTTTGAAAAATAATTTATTACTATGAACACCTAAGATATTGTTCTGAGGATAATTGTATTACTAAAAGACTATTTTTCCCAATTTGTTCTTTTTTTTTTTTTGTCAAATTCAAGGTATGATAAATAGGAAGTAGGGTATTAGTTTAACGTGCATTTGTACGATAAATTTTAATGAATTGAGTGGAAGAATGTAACACAGAACACACAAATAAATTTAATAGTATTTACCAACATTAATGTAATACAATCAAGTGCCATTCATTAGTACCACCAAAACGTCCGAACAATATTGTTTGCTAAACGAGTTTAAAATGCGAGAGTGTTGGTAAATATTTTGACTTATATGTTTAAAAGATGATGTATTAAACTAATATTTAAACAAAAGATCACTGCATTTTAATACAAAGAAAATACCCTTTTAAAATCTGTTACTGAGAAGAAGCAAGTAATGACGCAACTGTAATGCATAATTTATATAATCTAAACCTCAAATTTATAACATTTTATAATACTTAGCTCAAACTGACTTACATCTAGTTTACCCAAACAAAATATGGTACCTTAAAAAGAGCAGAATGTCTGGCCCAGCTGATAGAATGACATCCTTTCAAGTTCTAAGTCAGTATCGACACACGAGGGTACATTTTTCTTGTTGGAGGTTATGGATCAATTTCTTTATATAGAAAGTGCCTTCAAAAATATCGATGCTACATTGAATATTTCCCATGGAGTACTTTTGCATTTCGTCTTTAGAAAAATCAATACCCTTAAAACTTAAAAATAGCATGTAAAAAGATCGATTCAATGAGTACCAGCATATAAGATTGCTTGGAAAGTACGGGTGTACAATATGATCATATTGTATTCGATTCTTTGACCTTCAGACTATCGATATTTCCAGAGATAAAATGTACAAGTACTTTGTGAAGGTGGTGTAACTCGGAGGAAAAATCGAACGACTTTTCCAATCATGAGGTAAATTATTGGATGAACTGGAGACCGATCCTCGATTTTTATTGGATATTCCAGTTTCAACTTTAGGATCTTTTCTTCGGTTTTGTGGGGTTTCTCTTTAGGTACACTTTTGGAGAGTTTAGGGAATATTTTAAGACGGTGCAACTGTAACTTTAATCCAGACCAAATTATAACTTAACTTGACGTGGGCCAAAATATTGATCAAAACTCACTAGTGGTTGCTTATGAAATTGAGCTTGTTTTTAAATAGTAAAAATAATAAAAAGGAAATGTTACAGTTTGTATGACCAAAAGGTATACTACTACAAGGTTTTGCTTTAAAAATTCTATGAAATATTTCTATTATTTCTAAAATAGAAATTTTTAGAACATATTTCATAAATTCTATTCGAAATTTATGAAATCTTCTTTTCAAATATAATTTATGAAACCTTGTTTTCAAATATAATTTATGAAACCTTGTTTTCAAATACAACTTATGAAACCTTCTTTTCATGTATTTGCATCTGTAATCGATGAACTAACAAGTTCAACATTTTTCCACAAATATATTCTGTAAATCCGTAAAGGCTTTCAAATAAATACACATTTTTTTTATTTTGCAGGCCTGTTTTAAGAAAATAGCGAAAGAAAGTTATGATATTGTTAACATCCTTTGTATTTAGAGTTAGTTTGTTTTTTATTTCCGATGTTATTTAATAGATATTTCAAGATGGTAATAGTTCATTTTATTATTTACAAATGTATTAGATATTAAGATAAACTGCCATGATTTTTTAACATCCAGTGCTAAATTTATGTTAGAAATCACTGCAGCTTCACTTTTTTTGTTGTTTTTGATAAATATTTGGAAAAGTTTTATGTTATACATCTCATGAGAAAAAAAGGCAAACCGTTCATCAGGATAAATATTTCCCTCTGCATTTTTCATCTTTACATAATTGAAGTAAATAGTATCATAACTGCCATTCAAAATTTGAAATATATTTGCCACAATATTTTGAAACAAATGGATTCAATATAGGCTGAATTTAATACACATTCAATAAAATATTTGGGTCCCAGCAGTTACTTTGTTTAAAATTACCCCAGTCAGCATTACACTGAATATTTATTTATTCATGATAATGCATTTCTGATAATGCATGATTATGCAATTTCTTACTACATGACAGAAATAACTTAAAACTGATTAAAAAAACTCGGAAAACACATAAAAATACGTTATCTTTCAGCTCGGAAAATTGGTTGAAATAAGTATCACTATTACAAGATAAACTGCTTACTCTATCTGAATGAATTGTACTATGAGTCTATTCTTTAGGTAGTGTTAGGGTATTGTACCCATGGGTATTTTCGTGGAATACATATATAATACGAGTATCCAAAATAGTGTATGACTAAAGTATTAATATGCATTCGAATATATGTATACGTTTTTTACAATGCGTAGTAATATTTGCAGTTTAAATATTAATTTACCGTAGATAGGAATCATTTTAAATGCGAAGTGCAATACATAAATAAAAATAAAAATGTGCCGTATCCTTCACTATCTACTTGAAAGAAAACAATCATAAACACACTCGGGTTCCAGACCATTTGAGATAAACCAACGCACTAGAAGCTAGACATTTTTCAAAACAGTAAAATCCCAGCCACATGAATTTTAAATACGTTCATCATAAACTACGCTTTCATGAACCGATTGTCAGAGCATCGCGGCAGAACTATTCCTAGTTAAAAGTACCGGAATAAATTCGCATGCCCGGCCGTACTAGTTTTCAGTAATAAGGCTCTCTGTATGCACATACGGGGAGGTGAATTTCAGATATCCACACCAATCCATGCTCTTCGTCATACCCAAAACATGCAAGATGTACATTCGAAGCTCGGGTCCATGCTGATTTTTTTCTACTCGTTCCTTAAGAACCATTTTTGAAACCAAAGTACCTCTTAGTGCTCGGTAAAATAAAAGATTTCGGAGAACGGTTTAATATTCTCTGCGTTTCAGTTGCGAATTTAACTGCTTTGGCTTAGGGGCGGATGGAAATATTATTCAAATCAGGTCCCTCTGCTATGCTCCTGCCACTTCTATTACTCGCTTGAAGCATCGGGGGATCATAAATGCATATATAGATAAAAAAAAAAGGGTTGAGGTTCTGTTGGTTGCGTGTGGGTGTGTCTGGAGATCTTTCTTTTTTTTTTGTACACTGTAAGAAAAATGACGTCCAAACCTGTAGAAAACTAGTATAAATAGGCAAATATGTAAGGTTGAAATACCAATCGTTAAAGGGTTTTTTTTTTCAGATTGTATTAGACGTATGGGATTTTTGTTAGGTTGTTATATTGTCTGTGTACCACAAGTTGAGCTTTCGCCCAGTTGTCTGGTTGTGGAGGTTACTATAAAAACAAGACTGGTTCATTTTAAATAGGGATAACCGTATTATGATTTGGCGGGGATTAAATTATTAATGCCGACGGAAGATTATTGGCAGAATTTTTGGTGATCACAAGCACGGTCTTCTTCTTGGAATTGATGCAGTTGCAAGCATATGTTTGAGCCAGGGATTTGTGAACTGTTAAAATGATAAAAAGAAGACTTGTGATTCAATTCTACAATCCCCCCTCCGTTGAAAATGAGGAGAGTCCAGTTGCTTTGGCAACATAAAGGTAAACGATAGCTTAACTTGTGATAGACAGACAGTATTTTAGAGAATACATAAAAAAAATGATTGTATTCTTTTTAATGATTATATTTAATTAAAATACACCTAATCTCAGAAACTCGTCTTATCTTGCACTTGTAAAAATATTTTGATGACGCGAAATAGTAGACAGAACGTCACTCAAGATTTCGATCTTCTCTGGCCTTATGTATCTAGTTGGTCATGCTAAAACTCACTGTACTTTGTTATTCTTGATATCAAGATCTTAACAAAAGTTATATTATTGAACATTTTGTCATTAACGAGATATCCTTTAAACAGCACACTATTATAAAGGCATTTGCTGACCAAAATAACAATTTAAACAGCACATTAACTCGGTTTGGTAAATAATTAAAAACACACTTTAAATTTGCATCTAGTTTCGAAACTAACTATTACACTAAATCAATCGAGGGAGACCAGCTGTATGTTATGCATCATTTTCAGAATAGTTAGCTATTTAAACATCCCAACATCTTTCCTCACTCACATTATTTTTTCGTTCCCCCCGTCTTGACAAATTGTCGATTTTCTTCTCCCAACATCTCACTTACAGAAAAGTGACGCACATTATCTTAATACAAAAGATAAGTGACAGATACTATGATGAATTGCTTAAAGTAGCAGATTAATAGAACCTTTCTTAGGATGGCCGGTATCCCTCGAGAAAACTTAAGTGCCCCTGTTTTCCCACCATGCACGGGAGAGGGGCTATAACTTATGGGAAGAAGCTTTATAAATTAACTTTGAACTGGAGGTAGGAAGTTTATTTAACGGGAAGTCTATTTTTTCTTTCAAAAATATGATACTGAATTATTTTAGTTTAGGTCATAATAGTCAAAACAAAAGGCAGGGAAAAAGTAATGTGTTATTTATGCAGCTATGGGATTCCCAAAATACGTCTTAGTACATATGTATATGTCTAATACCCTTTTGTGTTTTGGACATTACCTTTGAACAATTGTATACTATAGTTTCAATCACTGTTGGAGAAATATTCGTTTTATGTGAACAAATTTTATATAATTATTATATATTCGTTTTATGTGAACAAATTTTATATAATTATTATATTTTTGTTCCATTAAAACTGATACTAATGTGGGATTAAACTTAACTAAGTTCCAATATCCAAAACCCATTAAGATAAAAAAAATAAAAACTATCTTAATATTTTTTTTTGTATGGT
This sequence comes from Tetragnatha montana, assembly GCA_963680715.1. Lineage (NCBI taxonomy): Eukaryota > Metazoa > Arthropoda > Arachnida > Araneae > Tetragnathidae > Tetragnatha > Tetragnatha montana. The sequence goes on from OY796681.1 coordinate 2,225,191, forward strand.
GCAGTAACGAAGAATTTTCCTTTGCATGAACATAAATATATTTCCACGGTATACATTCAAATTATGTGTTTTAGCTCATCAATACATTTTCTACGATATTTTCAACAAATAATGCGTGTTGATCGGTATTAGCCTTCTCTATAGAACGAATCATCATACGGTATACTATTTTGCTTTATAACAAATTGCTTATTGGATTGATTCTGAATGTTCATATGGAAATGTCACGAAACTGTAATAATATGAAATGAAATTCGTATAAAATGTAACTCCGTTCAGATAAAACCGATATCCAACCAATGACTTTATGCATTAGGATATTATTTTCATTCATATCTACTGAAAGTTAGATGATTTCGTTGAGTCCAAATTCTTCATCAACCCCCATTACACTTCCCAAAACAAAACTCTGTAGTCAGGATTCACCCACGGACTTTCACATCCACCGCTAACTGTTCGGGCGGAATGCATGAGGATAGGGGAAGAAATGGCCGCTGCAGCAACTCTTGTATGCTGTGGTCAGCAGCTAAGAATTGGGAGGAAGGGGTCAGAAGGTTAATCGAGAGGGGGTGAAGATGAAGTAGGGTCTCGCCAGAGCGGTAATGAAGGTGCTCGAATTAGGAGTTGCCGAAGGTTTCTTGTAGTTACAAGCATCGGCACTTACTACTACTGGCATTAGATTATTATCAATTGTGCGGCTTATCTGATTCTTTTGTCACATGTTACGCTTTGTAGGAATATGTTTGAGTAATTTCACAATGTTTGCGACATTAGAGTCCTTAAGATTTGTTTCTTCTAATCTTAAGGTTATACATAAATTTGAAATTTTTAGATTTTTTTCTAGCGAATGTTTTTATTTTTGTAACTATCAGCGTAAACAATATGAAAAATGTATGTAATGTATACGCGATAAAAGGCAAAGTTACCCTGTAAGTAAAGACTACATAGATGTTGCGAACGTCATGAAATATACAATTAAGTGAATTTTGTAATATATTTCGTTTGTGTGAGTTGAATTTTCAAATTTTCATTTGGTTTTCGTTTTGATCTTTCTGATTTATTGGTACAGTGGAAGCTCTTATAACGACCTGCTCTTATAAAAATCCTCTCTTATAAAGACCCAAAAATTAGTCTCTATAAGAGCACAAAAGTGCTCTTATAAAGACTAATCTTCGAATCGATTCAGCTTATCGAATACTTTTCTGGATCGGTTTGTTTGCGTCACACATGAATTAGCCAATAAACGAATATCAGAGTATGACAAACAGCACCAAGTAACCATCGCATCTTCTTTACGCTTGCTTTCGCCCGGGGTAACCGGCTACAATCCCAAAACGAAATCTTGCGCTACCCAATGCCTTTGTTGATTTGAGACTTATTTATTATTATTATTATTAGAGTTTTAGTTTTATGTAAGCATCCGAACATTCTAAGGAAGTTAAGCTACGCAATAAACTAATATCAAAATAAAAATTTAATAGCAAACACAAATATTTATACTTTGTAAAATATTGATCTTAATTTTCATAGCAAAAAATAAGGTAATATAACATTAATCAATTGGGTGATTCGAACTGTGTTCTAAATCCCAACGATCTAGTATCCTACTGTTTGGATATAATGGTAAAATATACAACCTAGAGTTTCAGTTAGTTGATTAAAAAAACGTATTACGGGTTACTGCAATTTCCATAATCCATCCCTTTGCCTTTGACGATTGAGGGTTGGTGATCGTTTTCAGGTTTAGATTTCCTCCAATCTTTATAAACTAATCTACTAAATATCTAATATCTTTATCTTTGAGGGAATCGAGTCCACCTTCCCGAAAAGCATCAAAATTGATAGTTTAGTTTAACGAGTTTATTACTTTTAAACGAGTGATATTCTACACTCGAGTGTATCACTCGAAGTTTGCTCTTATAACGACAAAAAACTCGGTACGGATTAATTACGTTATAAGAGCTTCCACTGTATCTTATTATTATTTTTATTTTGAATTCAGTATTAAAAAATCAATCTCAGTAATTTTAGAAGGATAAAAAATGCCATCATTTAGAAATTTTAAGTAGTCAGTATTTAATCTGCAGTTTGTATTTTGAAAGTATTTTTAGCAATTTCATATCCCGAAATACCATCAGTGCCCCTGTCAAGAAGACCACGAATTAGTACTTAGATGTTTAACTTGCCTTTAATGCATTTTTCAGGTATTAGAACATAAACAGCAGTTCCATTCCATTTTTCAGGAAAATTTGAAGCTGATTTTTTTTCAGAAACTGCGATGTATTTTCCATTTTGCCTAAAGACCATTTGTATGCATATTTAGAGGAATTTCGGTAGATAGGATAGAATCATGCTAAAGAAGCCTCTAAGTAAGATATATAAAAAAAAACAATTTTTAACTGCATACAAAAGTATTTTATTACTGATAGATTATCATTTTAAATTAGAAAAATTCGTAGTAAAGCTTTACATTATTCCCTACCTTTGAAGGTAGAAAAGCTGTAAAAATGTGCATTATAGTCATTTGAATGCAATATTCTTTAAGACATCTGAAGGAAGTCCTAAGGAATACTCTTTCAATGTATATAACTATGTCGGTTTACGAAGAATGGTGTTTAAAAATGGGATTCCGTCTTTCGTTTATAAAATATTCTTTCGACGTTTCTTTGAAAAACTGCGTTGAAAAAGGGTTTTTATGTATTATATTGCACAAAGTAGACTCTTAAAGAATGCATTGAAATAAATACAAGGACTTTTCTGGAGAATTGAATGCAAAAAACGTAAAAAGGTGTTCTTTTACATTTTCTGATGTTTTTTTTTTACATTTAAGCCCATAATAACTTTTGTTTAATACTTAACTAGCTATATCCTTAGAGAACACATTCCTGATTTTGTATGCTTTTTGACCTTTTTGAGTCTTATAATTATTTTATGCTATATGAAGTTAACCGTAAGAAAATAAATTAATACACTCTTTAATTTTTTTTAAAAATAGATTAAAAAAAATTGAGCATTACGTACTAAAAAACCAGCTATCTTACCACCATGGATATCATGTAGTTATACTTATTTAATAAAGTAAATTTTTGATAAAAAGAAGAAAACATACTCTGTATTATATACCTATTTTTAAAGTACTTATATAATAATTATTAAAATATTATTTGTGAAAGAATAACGGATTATATATTTAATCTTTACCGTCTAAGGATTTGTAAAAAGAAGAAATGTCTGAGATTTGTATGCCGTAGAAAGAATGGAAGATAATACCCGCTTTATCATTTTAAACCTAGGCTTACCCTCCATTCTTAATTTAGCCTTAGCCCTATTTAAGCTACACACATACACGAAAAAGTATTACGTTAAACATGGGAAGTGTGATATTTGTTGCTCAGTAGATAATATAGGGAAGCTAAAATATATTTAATAATTAATTTATAATATTATTTATTGAACTTTAAATATTGACTATTCTGGTCTAAAATCTGAAATATGTTTAATAGCATTAACTTAGTTCTTAAAATTGCGTTAATTATCATTTAGTACTTAAGTTTCGAAATGTGATTTTATTTACTTAGAAGTTTTATATGTTTCAATAAATGTTTCCTTTAAAATCAAAAAGTAGTACAGTTTTACTCTTTACTTCAGAATAAGTCAATTTCATACGAATAAAATACACTAAATGATTTTAAATACTACTTAAATTTTTAATTGTTTCCTTCATGCAAAATCTTAATTGAAAATTTGATATTTGAAAATGTATTTGTCTCGTACGATAAATATAAGTGCCTTGAGTAATCATACAAACCAATTTTACTGCAAAAACTTTCAAAACGAAAGATTTTATGATTTCTTCGAAAAGTATGTTTTTTATGCATAAATTTGAGGTTTTTGTAAACAGCTAAAATGATTCCACGAATAAAACAAATTCCAGTTACCGGAAAACACTCATTTGCAGATCAATAACTACACTGACATTCGTTTAAACCCATAAAAAAAACTCTCCTTAGCTCACATATTTGAAACTTTTATCTAAATCCATGCATTAATTTAATTAATTTTTTTATCCTTTCGAGCTCAAAAAAAAAGTTTCAAATAACGAGAGAAGAAATATAAAAAGGTAATTAAAATAAATAAAGCCCCCACAGAAAAAGACCCTAAAGAAAGAAATGAAGCATATCAAGGATAAAAGATCTTTAGGGTTTTCTCAAAGAATCATTAGAATTGAAAAGCCCTTTATTTACTCCATTTGCAAAAAGGAAGCTTTATGTATTGTGGGGGTATCATTAAAAGTAAATAAGTGTTTAGCTCTAATAAAAAAAGTGGGGTTCGGGGTTCTGTAGCTTCCTGAAGAAAGCATTTTAAAGGGAAGCACGGAACGGCCTAAGAGAAAAGGAAATACTTTAAATTTTTGGGTTTTTAATGAATAAGCCTTTGCCGAAGTGAGCAGGGGAATTTATAGTCGGTGGAAAAACAAATAAGTATTTCCCAAAGAAAACCCAATCTAGGAAAAGGGACGTTGCGCACATTTCACGAGGAATGATATTCGTTTTCACTTTTAAGCGCACTGCTAACGAAATAAATTCGAGTTGTCTTCTTGAAATTGAAGAGGCCTGTCTTTGGAGCAGAAGAGGAAGTTTTTGTTTCTTGAGCCGAGACTGAACTGATAGCGTATTATTCAGGATGTTGAATGGAAGATTATTTCGGATTTAAAAGTCAGCTAAAACTATATTTTTCGGCTGGAATTAGATTATAAAAAGTAGGGAAGGATTTTCTTTTGGAAAAGTTTACCAATTGTAAATTTGAACCTCGTATACTATTATAATAAATAATTAAAATAATTTTATCATCATATTCTCCAAACATATTTTTTTGCGTAAATATACTACTTCACTAAATATACTTATAACGGACCTAAAAAAAAGTTGAATTCATTACATTTAAAACTTTTTTTAAAATGTTATTTTGAAAAACTGGTATTAGGTGGATATTTCAAACAAAGTGTATTTTGATTAAGGTATATTTATGAATAAAGTGTTGTTTGAGTGTTAGTGCGGGTTAACCTGCTTTTAAACTCTGTTATTTAAACCGTATTAACTGTATCAACTGTTCTTATCTCTTTTTAATCGTAATCGTAACTTGTGAGTCTAAAATTGTATTATGCTGTGTTTTTAGTTTTTAATAAAGATGTGTTCTTGACTGGACGACTTTTCCTTTCGTGTGAAAGTGTGATTTACTCCAAAAACCTAGACATTCTGCTACTTCCCCCTACCCAAGTGTATAATTTTGGTAGTTTTGGTCATATTATTTCTTTTCAAAATGGCGGCTTAAAAAAAAGGATCACGTCAAACGATTTTCATAAAATTTTACTCTTTTGCTTTAAAAGCAGGGAAGAATGCATGATTCATGGCTAATAAAAGTTTTGCCGTATGTTGACAATGTTTTCATTATGACAAAAGTTTCATGAATAATTTATCAGTTTAAGATAGGAAATTTTAGTCTCAAACATAACTTCTATTTCGGAAAACTTACGTATTCAGATCAATATGTTTGGGAAACTAATATGATTACTATTTTCAGATAGATGAAAAATAAAATAAATGTAATTACTGGATCACGCTCTGGGAGAAAAGCGCATTTTTCAAATACTAGCTCGTTTGATTTCGGCTAGATTCGGTAGCGTTAAATCGGGCTAAACGAAATCCATTCGCACAGTATAGAATGATTCGGTCTCTAGCGCGTTGTCTCTGGCTCTCCCTCTTATTAGTTAGTACTTTCCAAAAACTATTAGATTAAAATATGGATTGATGTTCCTATGTATAACATATACCGTTTACTCAATAGGGTTTTCTAGATGAATAGTTACCTATAGGAGCACCCAACCTCCGAAACATGCTGCTTCCTTATCGCAGTTCATCACACTCCAGCGGCATTTCATACACCCACATACCAATAATCCGAGCTGGAAGTAGTATAGTATATAGAAACAATACGTCACGGGAAAATTCGAAGAGGAGGGTCGAGGCGGCAAAAGCGTTCTATCGAGCTTCACCGGCGTTTACGCATTCGAAACTAATTCGCGAAACACGTTGACAAATTGTAGCCATAACCTTTCCAAAATCCATACAGATAAAAAGGCTGTATGGACAGGATTGACAGAAAGGGAAAGAGAGAGAGAGAGATATGGTATGGGGTACCAGATCATCAATCACCAACAACAGCTGTATGTAATCTAAAGGGAGAGCTTGCGCCAATATTGTAGAAGAAATCGCGAGGAATGGTACCCAGAGTTATGATGTAGGATATCTTTCTGCATCATTTATCGCCCGGCTGCTAGGTATAGATATATGGCGCTGGAGTGTTTGTTTGTATACAGCGTCTGTCTGACTGGGGAGAGGCTGAGTTATGCAAACCGAAGATCGAGTGGAATTTATGACGGAAGGAGTAGACTTGGCCTAGCCATGAATATGCCTCTTTGTTTCTGCTCTGGAAGGCAGTTTTTTGTGCTATTGCAAGCTCGATGAATTCCTGAGAAGAACTGATAGAAATCGATTGGTATTGTGCTTCATAGCTGAAGAAAAAGAATCAGTGGATTTTATGTATATTTTCTTATGGCATTTCTTTAGAATATACTCATTAAATGCATGCAATAAATCATTTGTATAAATGTATCCACATTTCATCAATGTATTATTAGCTTTTTTAGGGAAATTGTTATGAAATTTTGCATCATAAGAACCAATACGGTAAAATGTGCTGTGAATGTATTCAAAAATATTTATAACAAAATATTATTCAGCGAAAACACTAAAAAATATAAACTTATGTATTAGGAATGCAAAATATTAAAAAAATATGATCAATGTTTTCCTTCTTATTACAAAATGTTTATATTGAATGTATTTCTAGTTACGTAATTTAAAAACTTAATTACGTTTATGAATGCAGAACTTTTTTTCACTTGCACTTAATATAAATGTACTTGCTATATCTGAAGGTTATTATTGATTTATAATTTCCCACAATTCGAAGACCTATTTAGCTTTAAGAAAATATGCATGACATATGTAATTTATATATGATACCTTACAGTATACATAGTATACTACAAAAGTATACTATGGATTGCTTATAATAAATTAAATATAACTTCATGAGTTAAAACATTTTACTTTTAAATTATATATTCCAGACAAATCATAATATATAACAATCTAAAATTTTCATTCCAATGATCGAATAAAAGGTAAAACTTCGTTAGATAATTTAACTAATTTCATTTAACAAGATTCTGAACTGTTGAAAAAAAAATTATCTATATAACTTCATTCGTAAATCAACTTTTAATCTAAGTAACTTATCAAGACAAATGAAATTAGAAAGTTATTCAGCTATGACAACATCACTTTAACATTATTCTAATTAGTTTCTTCAAAGACATTCAGGTGGATAATTATGCGTTGCGTCAAATTACTTTTCTTTTTTTATTCCTAATTATTCAACGGATTCTACGTAATTACCTTTTCAGCGAGGTAAAATATTGAGTTATTCATTTCTTTATGAAATAAAACAAATTGATTAGAGTTCTTAAAAAAAATCTTTCCAGTTATGTTAACTAGGGAAATATCAAACCTATAAATTTATATCAGTTTAATAGGAATTTCCATTCAACTCGTTTCCTGTTTCCATCTTTATTTATTTGAAATTACATGTATCACTCGAATTTCCAAAACCTTGAATGAACAAACACTTTGAAAATATATAGCTTTTAAGCACTCAGGTAACATCCCTACTTTCATGTGAGACATTTTGAATTTAATCTAACGCAAACAGTCCCAAGCGCGCTTCGCAAACAAAATTATTCGAACTAAGAAATGAAAAACGGCAGAATTACTTAAAATATACCGAAACCCCCCTTGAAAGAAATTCAAAATTCAACAGTAAAATAATATCTCCGCTTTAAAGACGGTATTTTAACACTTTCGCCTGCAGTCAACACTAATTCTAATTTAGATTGGATTCCAGTTTTTGCATTTATCTCTTCTGCAGCAAGACAGAGAGCTTTTATGAATAAATAAACGGTGCACAATCTCATTTCGGAACTGAGATACCATTCCGAGAATTTCTGCCTCAGATTCGTTCCACTTATATCTCCTGTGACTTTAGCTCACTTCTTTTCCCGTATTGCTTCGAGTAATTGATTTAGGAACGGTTAAGAGAGGGAACATAGATATTAATTTCGCCTTGTTCTTAGCGCTGCGCCCTTTTAAATATCTACTGCAGTCTTTATGGGGCTTAAGCGCAATGATTTCAGGACGGATAAATTTATTTAAAATTATTTTGCCGACATATTTCCAAAAGAGGTGGGTTTTGCTTAGTTGCTTTTTTTTGCAGTGAATTCTGGGAATGGGTTTGAATTTTATTTGGTTTGTTGGCTTCCCTGGCAGCATGCGCTTGATTATTAATGTTAATGACAAATTATTTTTTAGGAAGAGTATATATTCGTTATCATTGGATGTTTTAAATTTGTTTAGAAAATATACAGAGTGTTTCAGTAAGGCCATCCAAACTCTGCACAACTAGATTATATGCGTGTAGTATACACAAAAAATGTACAAAGAAGAACTATATACTTCATAGTTTTCATACTTCATACTTCATAGTTTGGGAGGATTTGTTGATACAACCTGTATTATGTCATTGATTACGTCATTAATTTTATTTTAAATACATGATCTCATAAACTTTAAAAAACAAAAAAATATTATTAAGTAGCAGGAAAAAAGTGTTATGAAAACAGATATTTCCATTCTAAAAATATTGATTTATAAAAAAAAAACAATTCTGCGTTCAAGTTATGAAGTTTCAAGATTCTTCCATAATTTCTTGGCAATACATACACAATTTTTCTTCCCAAAATATTTCATACAGATTACATATAAATCATAAACAATCGTAAATTCTGTATAGAAATTTGATTGTTTAATTTAAGAACTAGAGATCTACGCTTTTACCTCTACATAATAACCTATTGGAACACATTTTGCACAATTCTAAATCTCTTTTGACGTTTAAAAAAATGAAAAATGAATCTTCTGATATAAACATATTTCTATGTCACGTAAAAAATGAGTAGTACTATATATTAATATTTAACTACACACATACAGGGCGAGATGATGAATTGAAATTATATATCTCTACATAAAAACATTTTTAACTTATAAATCAAGCATCCAATCCTTCTTCGTCGAAATTATTAGCATTATCCACCGTGTTTCACAAGCAAACAATTCTTTTGAAGTTCCTCGCTAGTCCTTTTGAAAAATACTCTCGACGTAAGCAAATACAGAACCAACGTTTAGCAAAAGCAAACTGCTTTTATGAAACACATCCCATTCGAGCTATTCATCTTGTAATATTTACACAGCTTTGTAAATAAAGGTCGAGATTGTTACGCATCCAAAATTAGTAACCGTTTGTTTTTCGCTAATGCGTTTTACGAAGGCGAGCTCATTCGAGGAGGGGTGCTAGGAAAATTTATAATGGAGCCTAGAAGTAAAGAAAAGGTAATGCACTTTCTTGATGGATTATGAGCTTCAAAATGTCCATTAAGAATTTTTATGCACTCGTGTCTTTCGGGGTGTGCTCAGTATTCATATGTAATTCTGCTTAAAAACTTATAGATTTAAAAAAAAGTTAAATTGATGGAGTATGATAACTGTTCCATCTGTATTTGGATAGGTATGAAAATAAATGATGAAATAAAAATATGGGCATCATAATAACTATAATACGCATAAATGTTGGTAATCATAATTAAAAAGACATATAGGATTCTGAAAAATCGTAAGCATTTATATTTTAAAACTATTTTAACCTAATCTAAAGAACAAAAATATCATTTAAACTATATTTTATGAGAAATACAACTATTGATATTTCATAAATTGTTTTTATAAATCAACCATATTAATTTCACATATTTTCCACTCTTTACTGTTTGAATGTATAAAAATATATATACCTACAAACAACAAAAATAAAACTCAATAAATGCAAACCATGTTAAATAGCCCAGGCCACGAAAAGGTATAGAGGGAAATTCTTGGAGCACAATTTTTGACTTAGTAACTTTGTTTGAACTAGTTAGGAGGTAAACATATCAAAAGTCCCCGCTGCCCTTACGCCGGAGTGAGGGGGGTGTTTGAAAGTCTCATTTTTCAGTTTTTGGCTAATTACTCTTACAAAATGCATCGCCACGAAACAGTTTCAATTATATATTTTAAAGTAGATAAAATTTGAAACAATTTAAGACCATTCCCAGGTTTATACGTCCAAATGATCCCGAGTTACACCTCTTCAAAGATGGGAAATTGTTTCCCAAAATTCGAAAATTTGAGTAAAATTTGTATTTAAAGCAATTTATTACCTATATATAAAAAGGGTTCCCCCTTACAAAATATTTCAATTTACACGTACCTATAATTATGGTACTAAATAAGGAGAAAACATATAAATAATTAGCAGAAATCCCATACGTTTTCATAAAATCACCTTTACACAATACTAGAAATAATAAATTAACATTACTTTCCTACTTAAATTGGAGGTTAAATGCATTAATAAAACAAACATCTACCGACTTAATAAAAGCTCTTATTAGAAACATCGGCATCGGCCCAGGCATTAATCCAAAAAGGAGGCCGAATCTATTCCTTCCCCATAAAGGCCCCTAAAAGAACAATTTCTGAGTCGCTGTCAAACTAGTCGACCCCCATGCCATTTCCTTATAATGGAACTTGAGAGGCTGCAGCGAAAGGGCAACAGTTTATCTCGAACCATCTACACTCGGGCATGAGACGCACTAATGGCAAAAAGTGAATTAGCCTTAAGGATGCCGCTCACACCGATGGAAGCCTATAAACAAGCGAGGATTACCGATCGGAAAAAGAACAGCTTCTTCATTGCAGGGAGCTTTCGAGATTCATTTCTGATAGTGTTGTTCGGGATGCTTTTGATGAGACTTGCTTTTTTTAGGGTAATCAGTAGGAGATGGGTTGTAAAATTGATGGGATTTAATGGATTGGGTGAGTGGAGGCTGATTACCGAGATATCGAAGGTCTTTTTGAGGGTTCTGTTGTAAATGCTGATTAATCAAACCCTATATTTTAAGCTATTTAGTAATTATACAAAGTTATATGATTTCAGATTCCAAAGAGATAAATATAAGTGAATTGTGAAAATTAATAAATGAATTAACATCTTCTTTATAATGAAAGTACTTGGTGGTTAATAGTTATAATTAAACTCCCATTATGAGATGTGATAAAAGTAAAACTACTCGACTAAATGTTCTCAAATTTGGCCACAAACTTGGCAAATTTGATACATAATATGATTTTGTGGTCATCAATATGAGGATAAAAGTTTAAATCCTTTCTAATATTTCGTTGAGCATGTGCCATGCAGCGTCATTTTCCTAATGTGGCAAACTGTTCAACTATTTTTTCACATTGGAAAACAATTTCATTCCCTATTATCTTTGACCAAGTTTAAGAACATTTAGTTGAGTAGTTTTCTTTTTATATCTATCACAAAATGAAAGTTTATAAATAACTACCCTGAATATTGATTATATTTCTTAGCATAGAAACTATCTTAACTTCTCATCATTTGGAGTAAATATAAAATCGTTTATGGCTCATCACAATACTTTATTCAACTTCATAAACATTTTATTTTAAGCAAAACGTATTAAAAAAGTTGATTAATATAAATGACGTTACCCAAATTTAGTTATAATCATACAATTTTTGACACAAAAGCGAGTTTAAATATTTTTCTCACTGATTCTCAAACTATCCCCTAAGAGTTTATTGAATTGCGTTTTACGTACATGGGGGAGGATTTACCTGTATATGAGACAAAATACGACAATCATGAAGAATGACGTTCAAAATTGGTGGCATTACACCTAAAAACTATTATTTTACTGCTCTAAAATGATAAAAGGTATTTCTTAAACTCATTGATTGAATTTAATATTTAAAATGTAGCATCTGATTTCAATGTAAAGATGCAAATAGCAAAATGTCATTTTGATTTTTTAATTTGGTTGAAGTGTAAAATATGAAAAGTGTGACTTCACAGTCGCGGAAATTTAGTAAAATGTGACAACTTAACTTGTGACAGAGGGTGTGAATAAAATATCTGAAAATTCTGTGACGCAATGTGTGCAATGTGAATGTCCTCCCAATTATATGGTTGCACAAATTTCACAAATAGTGATTATGCAATACACAGTGACACGAATAAAATAGCGTTTGATCCCATAAAAATAATTCCTAAGTAATGATTAAGATGATGTAACGATCATGTATGGGATGCTAACATTACCGAATCTTGTGAAATAATATTATTGCAATATATAATTGTTTCCTCGTGCTTAAATAATACAATACTACATAGAAGCTGATTTCAACTTTGGAGCTACGCAACGTGAATGTATAAGATGATCCAATTAGAAAAGAATGTATTATACAAACGTGTTTCCCTTTCTAAAAGCTCTCGATAATGACTGAGGCATAAAACGGGAATCCATTAGGAGTCTGAGATACGCTGTAATTGCTGACCTTAAGAGGAATCAAAGATTGTCTGACCTTTCATCATCGGAGTAATGAATTTATTATAAGTTTCAGAAATTGATTTCTGAAATGCCTTTGATACGGTATCGTGAAAACCACTCAATGGCTTAATTGTAGTTGACTGAAATTGATATTAATAGTAGCTGTAAAATTACTGTCTAAAAATGAGGTTCTGATTTTAAACGTATTGGAGAAGAAAATATACGTATATATCTTTAATGACATTAAATTTCTTAACGGATAATATGAGGTAATCTTAAAAATTATGATTATTATCTTATTAGAAAATTGTTTTGTTTTTCACTTTCAAATACTTTTTACAAATTTAGAAACGAAAATGTGGTTACTATTATAAAAATGTAAATATTAATAGTTTTTAAATGAATATTTAAATGTTCTGAAAACATTTTATGCACTGAGATTGTTATTAACAGGGAACAAAAATACTCTTAAATATTTCGAATTCCTCATATTTGAACAATGTATAATTGCATAGATTTGTAAAAATGTGAAATCTTTAATTGCATATAAATATTGATAAAATAAGCTAGTTTAATTTTGAACGCAGTTTTGAAATAACAGTAAAAACGATGTAATATTTAATAAATTTAATACTTTTTAAGTTTAGTAGTTTTTGTAATTATTCTATGCATGTTTTGTTCACCTACATGGATCGTTGCGATCCCAGGTGATATGGATATTTTTCTTGTTCTGTTTGTTTTGATTGTAAATAAATAAATAAATAAAATAAAATAAACCTACAAAATTCAACTGAAATTATTTTCCTATTTTATATCATTTTTAAAATAAAAGAACACTTTCTAAGAACGCAGCAATCTTTTAAATGGAATTAATAAAAAAGTTCTGAATAAAAAAAATAAACCTTTCTAATGTTGTAAATCAAAATACATAAAATGTTTTAAAAATTGATTTCGTAGAAACTTAAAGTAAACATGATTTGTTTTCATAAATAAATTACGGTGCTATTTTGTAGAGAGAAAATACAAAAGATTCTCCATCAGAACTTCTGTGCCCAAGAGTCTGTAAAAATTTAATATGAAGATCCATGTCTTTTGTTGTATAACTGTGTAAAGCCCGATAAAATTCTTAAGCAAATTACCTTTTTCTGGGAAATTTATTCTTGGATACCTTTATACTTCATTTAAATTCAATTTACATTTTGTTTGCTCAGAATGAAGAGAGTATTTTGTTCGTCATTTTTCGGCAAATATGTCAGAATGTGAAAATTGAATCTTAATAAAAACTACAGTAACTAATTTGAGAATTCAAAATTTTTGAAACGTATCTTCTGAAAAGTTAGTCCTATATTATTAGCTTGTACAACAAATTGAATGTTCCACTTATGATACACTTGCAATCAAAAGAGAAAGTAAAGGTTATAAATGAGAGGAATGATAAGCTTTGGCCATTGTGAGAGATAACAAAAGCCCAGTTTCTATGGAAACCAGACAATGAAACAAAAAGTTCTTTATTTTTGTTGTTGGAAATGAATTTGAACTGAAAGTTTATTTCTTTTAAGTTGAATAAAATCGATTATCCCTTTTTATTTGAAGTCATTTCTTCCATTAATGATTAAAAAACACTCAATATGTTTGTTTTTAGAATATAAGGGCATATTAAAAATTCCGTTGAATGATCTGACAAACGTTTTTTCCAGGAAAACGTAATTTGTATTTGTTTCAATATTTAAACAAGTGTTTACATAAATAATTAAAGTATCTGCTCAAAGTACACCTTAATTATGAAGTTTAGTTTTGTATAATTGAGTAGTACCTATATGTGTACTATAATAATGTTATTAGTAGTCCATACATTTTTTGTTCATGTTATATTTACCGACATGACAGATACGTTAAATCTGAAGAAATTTGGTTTCTGAGTTTAGTTTGCTGAAACTCATAATCAATATAAAAAGTTACTGTTAAATATACCCTCTTATTTTAAGTGGTAAAAACGGTGTAAAAGTTAAAATACATGTAGGTTTTAATGAACTATTTAAACATCCATTACTAGTGTATTCATAAGTATTGAATAATGGCATTTTAAGAAAAATAATGAACAGTAAAATTATGTTCAAAAATAATATATTATGCCACATCAGGGAATCAAATAATTATATACATATATATGTTACGGGCAAAGTGATACGGTCATTGTTAATAATGTCCCGAAGTGAGGCGGGCAATGTGATAAATTCAATGAAATTTATCAATGAATATTTATGACTTTGCCCGAAATTCGCGGTCATTATTAATAACATATACATACTATTCATACCTCACACTTTTGTATATCTAGCTTAAATATAATATTCAAACCGTCCACCGATTTTCCAGAAATCGTAATTTCATAAAGTCAATATGAAGCAGTTACAAAAAATTAAAGCTTAAAAGAGTAGATTTTTGCCGAATACTTTAGGCTGAAATCTCGCTCATATTTGCAGAACAAATATTTACAGATATCAACTAAATGCATAGTTAAGTCTATTTTTATTAATAACTTGCATACAGAAAAGCTTGAAGTATATGGAAGATTAGCTTTAGTTAATTAAAATGTTGTTAAATTTAAAACATATATGTACTAATACAATTTACTATTGAATTCGTATACATTTTGTCTTTAGAAGCTGTAACGCCTACTTATCAGATTTCGGGACTAGGTTTAGCTGTCTTTTGAACTTAATTTTAAGGATATATTTTCAATATTGGATGAAACAAAATGTTATAAATTGTGTTTGTAATTAAACATTCATAGAAAATAATTGCCTTCTAATATAAAAGTTTGTTCTTATGAGCTCAGAAAGGTATAAAAGAGCGATTCGCATATTCTGAAGTAAAAAATAAAAATTATTCATCATCAAAATAGATGTATCATCTAATTATTTCCTTTAAAAAGAGCTATTGATTCACTTACATTTTAAAGGGGAGGTTTGGGAAACATCAATACATGGTTTTTTCCTTAGAAGACCAGAGTGAAAATTATGATTGAAAATTAGGTCATAAATATTGAAAGAATCACTCAGAAGTACCGCTCCCATACTTAGTTTTAAACTTCACTAGGTAGGTATTTTTTGACAAAATAATTTAGTGGCCCTTAAAAAGACATATTTCCCCAAAATGTCCTAAAAAGGCCATATTTTTATCTGATCCATTTACTTATCTCCAAGGGGAGGGCTCTGAAATAAGTGCTTCCCTCAGGATGACTAAAAATTATTAGTTTATGGTCTCGTTTCAAAAAAAATAATTTTGGGAGGTAGAGTCTCAGCCCCTCCCTTTGAACATATATGCTTAAGTATTGTTCAGAAACTTTTAGAGAACTCTAAGGATCTATTTAAATACAAAATTTAAGAAAAAGCAACATTTTGTCCATTTGAATTAAGGATTAAAGAAGTTCCGTTCCTTTTGGCAAGGCCACCTAGTTTTTCTCTCATACTTAATTCTAAAATTTACTTTGCGAGTTCAGGTAGATTTGATCACTTACATTACGTAAACCTCAAGCAATAGTGTTCATTCATTTTTCTGAAATCACTAGTTTTACCACTATATTCCAGTTCATAAATTTGAATTAAATCAGCACCCAGCACAAAATACTGACTTTTACTTTACTCCAACCTCAATGTTTCATCATCAGAGGGCTCCTCAAGAACCCTGGGCAATATCCCGCCGCAGAACCGCGCGACTTCTCGAGAGTGACGTTGATTTATAGGACTCGGGCCGAAACAAACTTGGTGCCTCGGGAAGAAAACTCGACAATAAATTCTTCCACTTGTTCTCTTCCGAAATGGGAAGACAAAGGGGCCTGCGTGTAACGCTAAACTGTCGCCGAATTCCATTAACAACAATTGCCTTTCACGGGGGACATCGCGAGGAGCTTGATTTATCGAGTTAGTTTCTTTTCATTTCAAAAGAGTTGGTCGGCGGTATGAGGAATCAAGGGCTTTGCTGGAGGGGTTAAGCATGATCGAGGAGTCGGGATGGGAATGAGGAGTGCTTCAGTGAGTTGATGGAAATTAGAGTTTAACTATTAAATACACGTCGGGTTTACTCAAGTATGGGATGAGTGGAGTAATGAGTAGTTTTCATGGTCATTGATTAAAGGATAGCAGGGGCATGCAACGCTCTGTGCTGTACATGAATGTAGTAGATATATACGGTTATCAAAACACACGCAAGAAGTGTAGTATGCATATAATAATGTATGTGATTCTACCTCTCTCGTTGGGTTCTGGTATTATTTAGGTTCCATAAAGGGTGCCATTAAGTTATCATATTAAACTTAAAAAATAACTGTTTTAATTTCTTTTACAATAAATGCCGTGTAAAATAATAGTGCTTTAAAATTTTCTTATCACACTCAAATTATATCTGGTCGCAATCAAAATACAACTCGAATAAACAAATCCAATGAAAGAAAATCATATCAATAAATACCACGGTTAACATTGTAGTTATCAGTAACAAATTTTAAATAAAAGATTAAAAATTTGTATCTTAGTGAGGTAAAAAGTGGATACCAAATAACATACAATTAACTTTCATTTGATATAGTTCCAAGAAAGAACACTTGACAGTGCACCTAGAACTAGAAATCTTCAAAATCCTGTCAGAACCTCTGTGGTCAGAACTTAACCTACAAAGGACATAGACATGAAATAGGTTGGAACGGTTACGGAGCAGTGTTATAGTTTTATCTGAACAATTAATGTAAGTAATACGTGATAGTTAACTTCACAAATAAAGTTATGTAATTTAATCAAACATATCCTTTTTCAACTATACCTTCAACATACATTTTTTAACTAGCAATACATAAACTATGATAAAACAATATGATCTCAAATTTGATAGTGCAGCATTGAAATTGTTGGGGTTCTCAGAAAAAGAGCAAAATAAGAGTGGGGAAGTCCAAGTGAACTCGAGGAGTGGGTGGGAATGCAAATCAACTGAAGCATCAGTTGCCACTTAAATGCGGGGATAGCAGATGGCGAATCGCGTCCCCCAGTTTTCAGGCCCGACTGCACATTGGCTTCCTTCCATTCAGAGACAAGATATCATCCCCTTGTTGATTTATTGCTGCCACCGTCGCTCCCCTAACTTAATAGCGGCCCGTTCCTAATTGAACCCCTCTTCTGAACGAAAAAGTTACGGTTTCAGTTATCCGACGCCATTTTTTTCTTCTCTGCCTCGATTCTTTTTTATTCGCATTATTTTGTTTCTTTCGTCTTTCCTTTTTGTTGCTGGGGTTGTTTTTGTTGCCAAACACGCATGTGAGAGGGTCTTCTGCTGATAAGGGTGGGGCTGATGGGGTGGGAGGAGGGAAGAATTTTTTTTTTCGATACCCGATTCTCCCGCGGAGTGGGGGTGTTTTCTGGGAATACCTGACACTTGCGGTCAGTTTCCACCCCTATTATAAAACTGTCAATCACTGATAAGAAAGGCGCGCAATACTTGGCGACCCTTTTCTTGTGGTGGTCAGGTTGATGACGCTATTACTCGCCAAGTCAAAATTCCATCCTTCATGTGGAGATGCCCCCTTTTTGCGTTATCTTTTACAAGGGTAGAGTGTACCTGATTGGTTCAACTCCTTTTCTAAAAAAGGTAAAATAAGATGCTTGTCCAAGTGTCTCAGTTGCTGTCCAGTATTGTTTACCGTATGCGTCCAGTCTGCGACTTGCGTGAAAATATGGAAATAATATCAACTAGTAAAGGAAAGCCGTGTTTGCTGTATGAATGATATTCTTATAGGCAGTACAGAACCCGGAAAGACCTTATAACATGGGTGTGTCTTAGTGAAAAACGTGAAATTTGCCGAGGACGGGTAATAACCAAAGGAGAAGAAGTTATTAAAGTTTTAGCCTATCATCTTATTATCATCTTAAAGGAGAAGAAGTTATTAAAGTTTTAGCCTATCAGTGTGCTCCCAACGCTGCAACATCCATAATCCTAAAATTAATAATTATTGAGCTATGAAAAGAATGACGCTCTATGAAAAGAACAACGCTCCAACGCGTGCAGATAATAACATTGGAATAGTTCAGTCTTTGATATCTCGCCAAATACGGCAACCATTTTGTAAGTCTTGCAACCCATGGCCATAAACATCAGGGGGTCGCAGGGGAAGCTGACCGCATATGTCAGGATACCGTTTTCTGGCGGGGTCATTCTCGATGTTGACCCCACAGTAGCTTGCTCTTTGGGGCCACGCCTAGTGCCATTAGGAAAAATGTTGCCCGGGAAGAAAGGAATTGAGGAGATAAAAGAGTGGGCTATTTGTCGACTTCGTGTCTGTATGAAGGGTACATAAATCGCTGGTGTTTGAAAGGGAAAGTTACATTGGAGGTTAGAAAGAAATCCCTGGTAGAAGTAAAAGAATTTCAATGCAATGAGGTATTACAATTATAATTTATATCAGAAAAAGGACATTAAACTATTGTTTAAAGCAAAACTCACACTATAGCTTGTCTTTTTTCGGAAGGCAGTTAGTGCAACCCCAAAACGTGCATTCCACAATACAATATTCCGCAGTTTTCATCCGCCTTCCGAAGAAAGATAAGTTATATTTAGGTATCATTCCAGTGTGTAAAAAGATAAATTATATTTGGGTATCATTTCAGTGTGAAGAGATAACTTATCATTTCAGTGTGTAAAAAGATATGTTACAGTTAGGTATCATTTTCAGTGTGTAAAAAGATAAGTTATATTTAGATATCATTCCAGTGTGTAAAAAGATAAGTTATATTTAGGTATCATTCCAGTAAGTAAAAAGATAAGCTATATTTAGGTATCATTTCAGTGTGTAAAAAGATAAGTTATATTTAGGTATCATTTCAGTGCGTAAAAAGATGAGTTATATTTAGGTATCATTCCATTGTGTAAAAAAATATATTTAGGTATCATTTCAGTGTGTAAACAGTGCGTTTACATTACAACAAAACATTTAATATACGATTGAATGTAGGTACATATATTTGTATAATGGAAGAAACCTGTTTAAATTTTATGTAACACATTCTATAACTATAATAGCTGAATGTTTTATCCGATTCTGTATAAAATGAATGTAATTTACATCTTCCCGTCAATTTTTAAAGCTTACACACATAATGTATCATCAGACATGATTTTGAATAAACCTACTATATAATTCATTTTATTATGATAAACTAGACGTTTCAACGTCTAGATGGTTAGTTTATGTTTTAAGTTGTGTTATTGGAGCATATAAATAATAAATATCGTAAAATCAGTCATTACATGTTATGGGTAAATAATAGTTAAATTTCCTCGTTATTCAAACTGCAAGAAAATTATTTTGGTATGATTAAGTGATACAAATTATACTTGCCACAATTAAGAGTTGGGGTAATGAACTGAATATAGTAAAATGTGTTTATATAGATGGTGAATAAATAAATTTTGAACATCTTATTCAGGGTTAGCGATTTTTTTGCTAAAAAACAGATATTTTAACTATACTTTACTATTTTTATACGAATGTTTGTGATAGTTACTTACATTTGCAAACATTGAATATTACAGTATTATTTTGTAATACTTGTCTATTGGGAGACACGACTTCAACTTCTAAACAAATACACATTAAAAAAAAGAGGAACTTCATAACAAGGTCCCAAGAGCAGCTAAAGCTAAATTTATGCTCAAGATTTAAATTAAAAGCATAAACCAGGCATTCACTTCCTAGACGAATAATAAAAGACATTTAAAAGCAATACATTTCTGCTAAAAAGCCGCCATTCTCCAGAGACTACACCTTCCTTTACAACTTAACTTTCCCTCACAGTATAGAAGCCAAGTAAAATAATGCAATAAAGGAAGGACTTTACTAACCCTTTAACAAAAACGGCGAATTCCTTGGCAACTTTTATGACCTCACAGGCCATAGCATTATCGCGCTTTTGACCGTTCCCCGCAACGGCAGTTACGTTCAAGTGGCCATATTTTTTATTGGGCAGTTTCATTTTACGTATTCAATTTCCATGCCCGTCTGGCAGTTTACCGAGTTTAATAAAGGCTTGGTTTTAGGAAATCAAGTGTGAAAATATTCGACGGCTATTTCCGAAGAGGAACTGATTGTTATTTCGGGGGCGAAAGGGAGGTGTTAACTACGACCGTTATTGTTTTTTTGGAGAAGAAAAGTAAGACAAAAGACTACCGGCTCTAACGGATGACCGTTATTATGGAGATTAATTAGGAAAGGTTTTTTCCCAGCTAAGATTTGTGTGCGTTTTAATTCCATTAAAATGTGTAGCTTGTAAGAACGAAATGGTTTAAAGGTTGTATTTATTACCATGGGGGGTTGTTCGAATTAAGAACACTAGCTTGTTTCATGTCCGTTTATTCAGTTTTAAAGGTGTTTAATTACTAGAGTAGTTTTTCTTAAAAAAAAAACTAGTTAAGCAACTTTACTGTTTCTTTCTTTCAAATGAGTTTCTAAGAGAAACAGTGTTCTAAGTACACTGTACACTAGTATGAATAACCCACACGAAAATAAACACGACACGTTTAAGGACATTTCTTTTTTTTCTCAAATTAACAACACTTTATACTCGACAGCAACGTTTCCCGATCCTACGACGTCACTAACAAAGTAGTTCCCTGCGCGGTGTCTGAATTTTGAGTGAAAAGAAGAACGTCAATTTAAAAATATGATTATTTCGATAAACCTATGTATAAAAATATAGCGTCTTTTATCACGATTAGTGTACCGAAACTCCTACTATTAACCCAACAGGCTTTCTGTTTACGCAGTTTCTACTTAGTGACGTTAGTTAGTTACGTCATAGGGTCAAGAAACGTTGCAGTCTAGTACAGTTGTGGTGAGTTTTGGTGTAAAACTTTAACACCTTATTGTGTCGGGATAGTGTTCTGAATATGTTGGAAATGGATTATAAATCATTGTATTAATAAAACTGTGAGACTTATATGCTCTCAAACTAATACACCAAGTTTAATTCCATATTAAAAATAAAAGAGAATGTAACACTACTTCCAAATGTACCGAAGGAATCGCGGACCACGAACTTGTTTTATTCGTCAAATTTTTCAAAGTTATGGCATGGAGAGGTATATAGGTATATCGCTCTAACTAACGCCAGAAAAAGAGCAGAGAGATAATCCACTCCGTGACCGCTTAAGGACCTTCAGGGGTGCATCATTTATTTATATGGAGCAAAAATTCTCCGGCATTATATTTTTTAGAGACGGACAGTCATAGTCACGTTTGCTGCGGAGTTAACACCTTGTCTATGAAGCGCACGTATAAAAGTACTGATGGAAATTCTCGCCGAGGCGGTTAAGGATGTGGCTTTCGGTGAAACTATTAACAAGGTCGTTAATTATGTATATAGTTCATCTGCTTCTATGTATTTGTTTTGTTTTCTTTTTTGAGTGGTAGTTGGGGAGCGTAGATGTTCATGTTGGGTCACATTAAGGGAGGTTAACGTTTCAACGCTGAATGTAATCTCGTATGTTTTAATTTCGTAGAAAAAACATTTGCGGGTTTTTTTTTCGTTATATGTAGGTAATTTAATTTTCCTTTCACGGTATCACGTACTTTTACAAGAGATTGTACATGTGTTCGTTAGTGTTAAGTAGCTAATATATGCCTTTTTTAGGGTAGTTGAGGGACAGGTATATATTTTAATGCTAATATACTAAAAGTTGAATTATTTCTTCTTCTATTTATCTAAAAGGTGGGTGGGGATATATCATATACTCCTTGAGAGAGGGTTTTATGATGCAAAATACATCCTTCTTTCTAAAATTTGATATATGGGTAGATAGCTTTATGTATGATATTTTTAAATATCTACATTTATTGAAGATCTTATTTAGGAATTTTATGCATTTCACATAATGTCAAATATTAAATAAAATTTAAGATTTACGGTAAATATTTTATTCCTTACATTCTTGAGACAACACTTACGTTATTGTTTAAATATAAAAATAAAAGATATGAAAATACATATAAAGACAATGATTTTTTGTTTTAATACATTTTACATTCCTTTAATAACTATTTCGTTGAAAAGAATATTTATATAAGTCATATATTTACTGAAAGATTGAGAGTATAATTATTTGTAAGTGAAGAAGTATCAGGTCCTAAAGTAATGGGCTTGGATAACTCTGCTATTCCTATAATTCTGTTCGATGTCCTTTCTTTTTAACCAATCACTTTATTTTAGGTTCAATTTATTGTTATAATAATCATTGTATAAACTACCGAAAGTGAAAAATATTTTTCTATCAATTTATCGAAAAATGATAGCTTTGATAAATAGTACAAGTAATTCAACTCAATTAATCAAGCCTCATTTCTTACAAACTGGCTGGACACAACATCAATTACTTTTCAACATTTTTAATAGCTTGTTATTTTTATATATGGGGAAAAGTTAAATGGTAAAATCAACAACAGCAACATAAACTTGTTTTGAGCACAATGAGTAAGTAAGGCTTTCCCATCTCAAATTGCCTCTTCGTCTGGTCGGCTTCACCAGACTTTTGTTTCTCGTCTTGTAGGGCGAAGCGTTCCTCTATTGATTTCAATTCTTCTGAGTGTTTTTATTGGAAACTAATAGATCTCAAAGGGGCAATTTTCCCAACAATATCACCTTTGTCTATACACCTTATCCTTCGCTCAAGTTGAAAGATTTCTATTTTAGATTAAATCGAGCTTTTGATAAGGTTAATTCGTTTCCTTTAGACTCGTAAATAAAGTTTATTCTGCTTCGAGACCAAAGCATGATCAGATAAACAATGGGTGTTCATAAAATCGAAACCAATGAGATACTTTGTACTGCATGACACAATAGCTGCTTCATTATTAATGTCTTTTGGTAGCTGTGGAGTTATTTCGATTTATTTTAGCAATCATTTCGCTAACTTGTATGCAAATAATACACATACAATACTAAGTAGCGTGGCTTTATAAGCATCATTTATAATCACCACTAAGATACAAATAATATATTAAATGATTGGAGTTCCTTTATAATCATTTTAAAATAAAATCCATCATTTTTAAGTTAAATGTTTAAAAAATGTGAGAAAGAAAAATTGTTACGATAGAAGAGGGAAGGAGTGCAAGTAACAATCTTACAAATAACTACACTAGTTTTGTATACCATTTGCGTTTCTGATTACAATTTCTTTAAAAGAACTTTAAAAGTACGTTAAATTAAACTTCCTTAGAAGTACGTACGTTAAATTAAATTTCCACTGTTATACCACGACTTACTAGATACTATACAGGCTAGCCAAGATACGGAAATCATTAAAAATCCAGATGGCAATAGCTGACAAACTGGCAAAGCAATTCCACAGAGTTGAAGGCGGGGCTTAATGGCTCAACAATTCAAGTCAGCCAATAATGCACAACTATCAGCAGTTTACGTCATGAAAACACGCCTTTATTTTTCCTTATTTGTCAGTGTGTTATCCTATTGGTTGGTAGATATAGGTAGAACTTGTGGCGATCCAAGCGGGAAAAGTTGTCAAATGGTTTTCATTGCTTAAAACTAGCCTGATAACTTACGATTATACGACCACACATAATGAAATTTTCTCTCACCATCACTTGTACCCCTTGGGTTTCAGTCACTATAATGTATCCCTTACCTAAAAAACTGCTGTTATTTTCAAAATAGCTATTACAAAAAATAGTAGTTCTAGAGTACATTAAATATTCTATAAGCCATCTCCAATATATTATTTATTTCCATCCAGGTCTGATATGACGTAGATTTTGAGCTTAATTCACAAATAATACTGCCAATTGGCGTAAATTCTTTTCTTTGGAGAGAGTAGAGCGGAAAGCCAAGATCCTTGACGCCTCTGAGAAAGAAATTCAATTTATGTTACGAATTTGGAAAAGGTGTCATGTTTCCTGGAAAGGAAAAGAAAAGAATCGGAATAAGATACAAATCCTTTCACTCGACAAGCAGGAAACCTGACACTATCGACCGTATACAACAGCTGGTCACAAATGATCAGTAACTGACTGTTCCATTGATTACAGAATCGAATGCAAAGGCGAGAGTTTCACGAATAATTAGAACGTTTATTTAGTGATGTTTTTTCGTAGTGTATTTGTGAAAGTTAAAATATCATAGGATGCATGGAATTTCACAATTTAAAATTATTTTATTGAAAGTTAAAATAAAGGGAAAGGAGAAAAATAATTAATATTCTTTGAAGATTTTGAAATTGTGTTACTTTTATTTTATCGTTTTATGTATGTAAACTAGAACCCTGATCCTGTAATGTTTGCTGAGCTTAACCCTTTCAAAGTATATATTATTAATTGCTGCCTCGAATTCTTCTAATTTCGCAGGTTGTCTCTCTTCTTAGAAAGTCTCTAACCGTTGGTGATGAAATATTCACAGAAAATATCCAACTCCTCTGAAAAACTAAATAGGATTGAGACTATGAAACTCTTGAGTTCAATTAGTAATAAGAACAATTAAAAAGAAACACTCTTTTGGATTAAAATCAGCTATGAGAATAATTTAAACAACATTGAAAGATGAAATTTTAAATAAAATATGAGAATTTTCAATAGTAGTTATTTGACAATTTTGGAAAATAACTAATGAATCAAACAAGCATTTGCATTTTCTTGATTTTTTATTATATTTCCTAACAAATAGCCAAAAGTTACGGTTGAGCTTATACATTTTAATACGGTTTGCTAGATGGCATACTATTTTACGAAGAAGATATTTTATCAGTCTGAGGGAAACATCTTAGACTCATGCATATCAATAACTACAACCGTAATGTAACAAATAGATATCATATAAATTATGAAGCCATAAAAGACATAAATTTATCGTTTTTAGTGGACAATGTTGCAATGGTCTAGTCTAGTGGTTATATATTCTTTATGGAGAGAGAAAAATTCATAATTTCGTATGAAGAAATATAAATCTGTAACAAGCTAAAATTAATTTGTTTCAAAAGTTTGGTATACATTTTCTTATTGGTGCTGTGCTGTCAATGGAAAATTATTTTTCTTATGTGTATATAATTTTTAGCATCGTACTTTTTTGTAAGGTAAAGATAATCATTGAAAAGTATTTTACTTTTTGATTCTGTCTTAGAAAGAAATTATAATGTAGTTTTTTACGCAAAGTTTTTAATATTGCGAAAATACACACACAATAACAGTGATAATAAAAGTTTTATGTATAAGTGTGATTGACAATACAACATGGGGATCCAATAAATTTCAGAACAGAAATATTAATATTCAAAAACGAATTTGGCGTCAATTAGGTAAGATCTTCGTTGAAGATATAGTACTGCATAAAAATATAATTCTAACTATAATCTAAAAGCAAAAGTGTATTAGTGTATAATGGAATAAAGTGTATAATAAAGTGTATAATGCTAAAATACTGCTAAAATTTGACAAGAGTTATAAAAAAGGAAAATCCAGAACAAAAATATTCATTCAAAAACTAATTTTGGGTCAATTAGTTAAGATCTTCGTTGCAGATATACTGCATAAATATACTATAATTTTAACTATAATCTAAAAGCAATAGTGTATTAGTGTATAATGGAATAAAGTGATATGTGATATAAAATGTATAATGGAATTATACTGTTAAGATTTGACAAGAGTTATAAAAAAGGAAAATCCTTGGAATTTCTGTAGCAGAATTTAGACTCTATTTTACGTGAATCCATTCACATCTAATTAGCTCCAGTAACCCTAAAACGGAGAAAACATCCACATATCCCATCAGAAGAAGAAAATAGGAATCGCCGGAGGAAGTCGCCAGGGGATAAGACCAGGCCTCATCCCAGACAAGAAAACACATTAATACTCCGTGTTATACGTTTCCCTATGCATGGGATACATAACCAGGAGGGAGCATGTTCCGAACATCATTAATCAATTACCAAGATACACGCGGAGGCATAAAACCGAAACACATAGGATTATAAACTATTCCCTGCAGTCGCAGAAAAGACTACCCCCTTCATCTCGCTGCAGATCATCTTGACTTAAAGTAAATGAACAATGCCGGCTTTTTCGTTCCCTTCTTTAGGACAAAAATCTACTTTTCTCCCGTATAAGACGGAGCCTTTGCTTTTTCCCTAATATTAATCCTTTCATGCAATTACGGAAGTTCCGTGAGGAGTACGTTGTTTACGGTGGAAAATGTGAGGATATACATTACGCAAATGAAATTTTCTGTGCAGCCTTACCGTAACGTGATTATCATAACTAATGCCTTTCTTTTTTCCTTTGGCACCATTGTTGCGTTTTTTTTTGTTGGTGGTTCTTTTTTCAGGGAACTTTTTTGTGTTTAGAATTTTCTTGAAAATTCGTTTTGTGATTCTTAGCATTGTGTTTTGTGTAGACCCGGGATGTTGCTTGTTTGTTTGGTGTGTACTTCGTTTGAAGAAATAGTTTGAAATTAGGTTCATTTTTCTTAGTGTACAGTAAATTTTAAGTGATGTTTTGTGGTATTACTGAACTTTTTTCTACCGGATGTCAAAGAATGTCAAAGATTTATGTGAAGTTTTATGTCAAAGAATAAATGAAGAAAATATATTATTTTTCAAATATTGAAACCTGCTTTTCAAATAATCCAAGCGTTTAAACATTTAAGGGTTTTTGTAACCTATGCAATATAGTGTAAAAAATAATCCATTTGCATATCATAAGTTTGTAATGTAAGCCCATGCCAATTATAAAACAATTCTGCTTACTTTTGTTTCATACATGTCTTATTATAGATTTTAAGAGCTAAATTTGTGTCCTTTATTGGCCCATATGAATCATTTTAACAAACTTTAAAACTGAACTACACAATTGAGGTAATAAAAATTGTATTTCATCATTTTATAGATGAACTACTTAATATAAAATTAAAGTGAAAAGTGGCACAAACACAATGTCCACTGTTTGAAAATACTTTCTGCTATTGCACTTTATCAAATTTATGGCATTGGTTACAATAAGTATAAATTACTTGAAAACCCAGATAATTAATAGGTAGGGGAGACCGGGGCTAGTTTTCCAACCTAAATGAATTTTGCTTCCTTACATTTCATTTTTACTTATTTTTGGGTAAACAAAATTTCATCATATTCCTCATACTGTTCTCTACAAAATGTAGCATTCAATTTTCATCAACATTATTAGTTTTTTTACAAAAAAGGTTTAAAAGTGACCATGTCACGTTGGAAAATGTGCCCCGTATGTGGGGCATGTTTTCCAACAGTAAGGGGCAAATTTTCCTACAGTACTACTATCTGCAGTTATACCGATTGCTGGCAAAAACTCTGATTGGTTAACCGGATGGATGCCATTCCTAACGTTCCTTTCTCATTGGTTGGTGCCTCTTCTCACTCTAAGCCCCAGAATACGATCTTGTGTGTTGGTTGTTTGATTGGTTGTCAGACATAACTAGATTTGTAGCTTTTCAGGTAATAGCTTGGAATAAATGTAGGAATCGAACGACAGTGCCGGTTAAATTAAAAGACTGGTCTTAAAGGGTTAAATCGTAAAACACTTATAGTAAAATTTATTAATTATAGTATAATATGTATTTTTCATATGAAATCATCGTGTTGTAGCTGTGAACTTTACTTGCGTTATAGTAATCTCCAAA
This sequence comes from Tetragnatha montana, assembly GCA_963680715.1. Lineage (NCBI taxonomy): Eukaryota > Metazoa > Arthropoda > Arachnida > Araneae > Tetragnathidae > Tetragnatha > Tetragnatha montana. The sequence goes on from OY796681.1 coordinate 2,253,517, forward strand.
AATTAGTTTAGTACCTTAATTGTTTTGTTTATTTGTACAGTCGTAGAGAAAAAAACTGATACAGTTCGCATTGTGAGTGAACTACTGGGGGTGGAATGATAATTTTTGTGTCATTTTTCATGATTTAACGTCTTTTTGAAAATAATCTATAGTTTATGCCCTTAGGGGGCCGTCTACACATTAAACGAAGCACCAACTTTTGTTTTTCCTATGGGCGACATCAAAGATTATCCCCGATTCTAATAGAACACCCCCTAAAACCAACTTTTGTAATATTTGGCCCTCAAACAAAGCCAGGAGGGGGGGGGGGTTGAAAATTACGGGAACTTTACTTCTAACAGGAAAGATTGGCAACAATTGTCAGGAAATTTAAAACAGATTTGGCTGCTTATCTATACTATGGCACAATTCCCACAAAAGTTAAAACAGATTTGGCTATTTATCTTTATTTTGGCGCAATTTTGTCTTTCAATTAGGATACCTAAAGTGGTAGCCTATTTGGTAGAGTATCAAGCTCGTAATCACTAGGTTGCAGGTTCTGTCCCCGCAGTTGCCAAATCAGTTACTTATTGTTTTAGGTTAACCGATAGGGATATAGGCAAACACAAAGCAGAATAGATGTTGGATACTGCTTCAAATTTAAAGCATTTGGAAAAATTTATACAATTAAATTTAATTTAGCTAATTATTTAATTCCTGTAAATAGGTAATAAAAATACCACGTATCACGTTAAATTATGAAATTATTATATGGATTCGTATTACGTTAAGTTATTTTACTTCTCAAAAGTTCCTGTCAAATACTTTAATACAGATATGTTTAGAGGTGTTTTTTTAATATTAATATTTAGAGAATGGTTCTAATAGAACTTTCCCACTTAATAATAAAAAAAACCCATATTTTTCTTTAAAAATTAAAACACTTTCAAAGTTTAAAATTTGCTTATGCATATACTATGAATAAAAGAAAACTCAGATAAAATTTCAAATATGATTATTATGATTCTACGGTCGTGTTTTTAATGATTAATTGAGAGTTATGTTTGTTTTATTACATTTCCAGAAACTGCCCATTTGAGGAAAAATGTTTTAATAGATTGGGTAGGGAGTTTTAATCATTTTTAACGAAAAACTAAGGAAGTTCCTGAACGTTGTGCTTGGAATAAAATACCAATATAAATATTAATTATGTTAAGAAGTTAAGCATCAAACATCAAATTTACTAAAATTGATTACATAAAATTAATTAACTTAAATCACATCAACGATTAGAAGCTTCTTGATATTTTAACTTATTAGGAGGTTAAGGAAAAATTTGAATCGTCGTGTGGTCATGATAATTTTTTTAAAAAATTTATTTCATTCTGTTTAAAATTTTTAATAATTTAAACACCCACCACACTGACAAAAATAATCCATAAACAAAAGAGTAAGAATGCGTCTTTATAATTATGAGTGAATATTTTTTTTTGGGGGGGGGAGGGGTTAATCGAGACCTTTTATCACTGCCAAACATTTGATAATCCTTTATTGTGGAATACGCAAAGCATTGATCCATGGAAACAGTGGGATATCCAGAATAAAAATTGGAGATTGATATTGGAGTTTAATTTTAGGGGGAGGGTTTTTTTTTTTTGTTTTCTGAGGTGAAAGAGAATACTTTCAAGGTGTTTCATAGGGTTGTGTTATAGGGTAAGGTGGGGTAAAATGATTATAGCGGGCTAAAATAGAAAAAGGGATTTTAGCAGTTTTCGTATTTGTGAAACTCAACGTTAATTGGCATGCTATTTTATCATAAGCCTCAATTAAAATCAGCATCCCAATTAACATTGACTTTTACAAACTGTTAAAATCCTTATAAAATATATACTCCACCCTTGTCTTAATCATGATTAAAACCTTAGAGAACAGATTTTAAACCCGATGCCGGCCCTATATCTTATTTACAGCACATGCGGCTGGATCTGCTGTACTACCCAGAGAGTATTCGTCGGTAACGGGGTACCTGCAGCGTAAGCTGCTCCTGCCCCGTCTGTACTTCCCATTTAAAAAGATTGATTATATATAAAAAAGAAAATAAAATTAAAAGTGGTAGCTAAATTTTAATTATAGTGTTAATCTTTTCTTTTGTGTGGCCACCACTGTTTTATTTATAATAGTTTAATTATATATCAGTCCACTACCAAATTCTAGCATCGAGTGTTTAGGGTGCGTTAGATAATTCTAACATCATCGACCCTGCCGGACGGTAGTAGGCTGTCGGTGCAACCCTGGGACGTCTTTATTACGCCTAAACAGAGTGTGTTTCGAGAGGGGGGGAAATATCAATTTTAGCACTACAGGTTTTTTTTCTGCAAAGTTATCGCATTTAAGTTAACTTACATCTTGAGGCGCCATGTTTACCCATAAGCTCAAATGATGACAACACTTAAGCATATTGCTGAGGGAGATGTGGATAAACATGGCGGCTGGAGGACTCTTATCGAAGCTGTGCCCATCTTTATTATATTTAATCGACAATAAATGTAAGAAGACACCGTTCTTATTAAGTGACGACTTTTCTAAAAGTTTGATTCATATGTAAAACCAAATTCCTTTGTGAAACCTATGTAGAGAAATAATCTTTCTATAATAAAAAAAAAATTAAAAAAATGGTTTAATCTTTGTTTTTTGTTTTAGATTTTTATTCATGTAATTCAAAAATACTTCTAATTTAATGCAGGTGAAATTTTTAGTCGAATATTGTAAAGTATTGTTTCGGAATTTTTTCCTCTGAAAAAAAATTAGTAACAATTAAAACATTTTACATATACATAAAAAATAGGTTAATATTTCCTTTTACGGAAATCAATAGTGTAAAAATAACTAATAACTCTACTTTATAAGTAGTTTAAATTTCAGGCATCTTCAAAAATTAATCAATCATATGGCAGGTACGCCGATTCGAGCCTGGTTCTGAAACTTAGAGACCAAGCACACTAACCGTTCGGCCACGCCAGCTGCAGTCAACAAGTTTTAGTAATAAATCTGACCAACTATCTGAGTTAGCATATCGTGTTATTGCGGGTTACAGTAATTTTCATAACCTGGCGATTTTCCTTCTAATCTTTGGCGATAAGAGTTTGGCGAAAATTTTCTAAATGAAATTTCCTACATTGTGCACGGGGTTAATGGCTGTAAGGATCAAAATCTATGAAAAACGAGATTTCAACGTAAATTCGACAAACTTCAAACCATAACATTCTAATTTTCAATTTACAAATCCTTCTAGTGGTTCTGTTTATCTGATTAAACTGTTTATCTGATTAAATGAATATTTGTAAAGGCTTTCATGGTCGTTTTCTTTAAATGTAAGTACTATAAGAACTATATACACTAGGGTGTCCCTTAAAATCGAAGGTCGGGGAAACTTTTGCGACACCCCCCAATTTTTTTCCTTTTGCTATCCTAAGATAGTGTGCAAAATCTTAAATCGATCAGATAATATTAACACGTGCCCCAAACGGCCTAAAGTTTGAAAATTTGGACATTTTTTTCATTTTTTCAAAAAATTTTAAAAAATTATTTGAATATTGTATGGTTGAATATTTGATTTTTAATGCACCTAAAAGGACCCATTTGACCCATTTTCACTCGCAGTTGGGTCTTAATGGCCAGATTTTAGTCTTGACGTCACTTAGAAAATCGTTAAAATTCGTCGTTTTCTTAGAAAACACGTACAATTTAAAAATGCAATACCTATACTTAAAGGGTTTTTATTTCTTGGTAGCCCCTCTTGTAGTTCAAGGTTATGATATTAAACATTTTTGCAGGTGTTTTTTATGACATCTGGTGGGTTATTGTTATTGCCATTTAAAACGTTGGGGTGGGAAAGAGAGAAAGAAGGGTTAATGAGTAATAAGTGATTATAAAGCAGTAGAGCACAGCAAAGGAACTGTGTCAGATGTACGATTGAATCGGAGATTTTACATATTTTGCGTATGCCTCCTAAAAATTTTAGGAATTCTATTTACCTCATTGACCATACAGATGAGGAGTTACGGGGTTCTAAACTACCATCTAATATTCAAGTACTGAGGTACTTATTCTTCAGAATTCGCAATCTTAAAGAAACGGCGGCGGTTGCTAGCATTGTAGTTGCAGAGTCTGTGATGGTTTTTTGGCAGAAAGCTAGAATTCCCATTAGAGAAAAATGTCACATAGTTAAAAAAATATTAGATTATTACAGTCAATGGAAATCCCTTCAAAAACACAGTAATCTACGATCCGAGCGACAAGTGCTCCATGAAGATGCTTTTTCTCAAGTATTCGAAGATCTTTTCGATATTGCTCATCAAAATGCTTTAGAAATGATTAATATAGATGAGGACCGAGAGTTCTTAAAACTTCAAAGACAAAAAGGTAGGCCGGGTAGTATGTCATCAGTTGATTTAAATTTACATAAAAAAGAAAGACGCAGACAAGAGAGAATCAGATCAGAAGAAAACAGGCGGAAACGTGCTGAATCTGATGCATTTAAAGGTAAGAAATTAATGATTTTACAACCCAATAAACTAAACTTAATTGATCGTAATTATTATATATCAGCCCATAGAGAGAAATTTTAAATTAATTTAACTTTATTTTTTTTATCAGAGAGTGTTCCGAGTATTGATGAATTCCCTCAAGAATCAACAAGCTCGACTTGCTTTTCCTGAAAAAGTTACACGAATACAGAAATGTAAATGAAAAAGTGTCTGAAGTAGCTGTTAAAAAGTTTGCCAACCATTTATGGTATCTTGTTCCTGAATGGGCAGGCTTAGCACTTTTGGATGAGTCTGTTCCATTGGAAGAAAAGAGGAAAATTGTAGCTGTAATTTTCAATGAAAGGGATGCTACAAATGACGTACAACCTTTTGTAAAAAGACGGGGCCTGCGGCTGTCTGTTTCATTAACGGATGTATCACAAGTTGTATCCAAATCAATAAGTGACTTTGTGAATCAAAACTCTTTAAAAATTTTTGAAATTTATGGCCTACGAATGGATTTTCTAAAAGAAAATCCCCTTGATTGGGAAAATTCGATAGATTTTAAACTTGCAAAAACCTTTTTCACGGATTTGCAGGTAGTGAACGATGCTGCTGAGCGAGGAGTCGTTTTGACTCAAAAGTACATTGGTCAAGTTCAAAAGGAGGAACATTTTCAAAATCTCTTACTCGTTTCCCAATATACACTTAGAGCCAAAAAAACATGTACAAAAGAAATACTGATTAAAAATGTGTTCTAAGAATTTTATTCATTTGCACATTTTGTTAGTAAATAAATAAGATACTAAGATAATATGTATGTATAGTATATAAAATGTATATGTATATGATGTATATAAGATGTATGATATGATATAAAATAAGGAATTAAACAGCTTAATTGTCTTTATAAACATGATTTTCTTTGAGTTTTATAAATATAAGATTCTTGAGGGGAGATTAGGTACGGGTAATTTAATCCAATATGGCGTCCGCAAATATACAATATTTATAATAAATACGATCATTTAAGTTTTTATACACTTTTATATCATTTTCGTAACCAATAATGTATGAAATTATGCCTTACAAAGATATTTTAATTCCCTCTTACTTTCCTGCTATATGGCCAAAATGTGCAAAATCAATGATTTTCTAATTGACGTCCAGACTAAAATATGGGCATTAAGACCCAACTGCGAGTGAAAATGGGTCAAATGTGTCCTTTTAGGTGCATTAAAAATCAAATATTCAACCATACAATATTCAAATAATTTTTTAAAATTTTTTGAAAAAATGAAAAAAATGTCCAAATTTTCAAACTTTAGGCCGTTTGGGGCACGTGTTAATATTATCTGATCGATTTAAGATTTTGCACACTATCTTAGGATAGCAAAAGGAAAAAAATTGGGGGGTGTCGCAAAAGTTCCCCCGACTTTTTAAAAAAACGCCCAAATAAGGGACACCCTAATATACACTTTAACAATAAGAACACCACCTTTTTTGAAAGAAATAGGAAAAAATTTAGAGGGATTCGAACAAACAACTCCTTTGGTATCGTTAGCTTGCGTTATGGATTGGTTGATTGGTTTGAGCTTGAGCCACACAAATGTTGGAATAAGTGCCCCGTCTACTTTTGGAAAACCTGCCCCAACTCACTTTTTGAACTTTGGAAGCCCCTCAACGAGTGGGGGTGTAATATTATTGAAAAACAAAAGCATAATTTTGTAGAGGAAGATATCCTCTATCAGAATATGCAATATCAGATTAGTCAGTTAAAATTAAAAGGGCTTAATCACATTTTTAATAAAAATCCAAAAGTTTACGCAAAGAGCAAAATATTGAAAAAACCGCTTTTCTGACGAAACTACAAGAGCTAAAATTCTGAAAGTACATCAGAATATGTGTGAAGTCTTTCTTTTTCATCCAGTTCACTCGTTGGGTTGATCTAATTGCTCATTTAAAAATAAAGGGCGTTGGAAAATTTGCCCCAGTGGAAAACTAGCCCCGGTCTCCCCTACTTTTTGATTATTAAATTTAATAATTTTAATTAAACTTTTTCAATGCTTATCACTTTTTATAAATAATGACATTTATATAAATTTTTATATAACCCAAAATAAATTTTAAAATACATTTTAGTAGATGTAATAACATTTTTTTTTATCGTGTCCATGGACAAATATTTAAATGGCTTAGTGCGTCTTCAGAACTGCATCCGCTAGCTCCAATGCATCCATGCTGTAGAGGACCTCTCGAAGGAAAAGGAGGGTTGCCAGAGCCTCGAAAGGTTGCTCGTAATAACATTTAAAAAATATCAATAAGTTTCATAAGTATACCGTTAAAATACAAATTTCCATTTATTTGACCTTTTTTTGATGACCGATGTTATTTAATTTTTAACAAAAGGTAGCTAACTCATCGCAGACTAAAGTCTACAAATACGAGATCAATGGCCCACCAAAACGTCCAATCTAATTTCTTTATTGGTAGCGGTACACGGAGTTTCGAAGATAATGAAGCCCCGACAAGGTTTTCTCTTTTCACACACCGTCGGCAAAATGCGTGACAGGAATATTCAAAAAATTACCCTCCCCTTGTCATTTGATTGCCGAAAAATTGAACGCAAAAATCAATTCGTCTACCAAGTGTATGAATAGGGCTTTGTTCATCTCGTTTAATGGATCCTCTGAAGTTTTACGAAAAGGAAATTGCCTGTGATGGAGGTGGCTGTGTTACAAAGGGGATGCACAAGTGACTGACAAATGTATTGTTTGGATGGAATTATATAAATTGCTTTAGGTAGTTTGTGGCGTATGTAAAGTATGAATAGAATAATCATAATACAGGGAGTGGGTTGTTGATGTTGTAATGGTAATACAAAATAACTCATAAATGTAACGACTATAACGTATATGAAGTATACTTTGCTGTTGAAAAAGATTTTGTCCTTCAATTGAGTTCAAGTTCATCAATGATTATGTAAAATATTACGGTAGGAGTAAGTTGTTATTTAAAAGTGAGTGTAATCCAGATCATAAAGGGGAGTATAATAATGATAGTTCTGTAAATCAGAATCAAAGTTCAAAATGAAGAAATTGTAAACTTTTTTTAAAGTAATAAAAAAAAACCCCAAAGCAACAATAAAAAAATTGTTTATTTTAACTAATTTTTAATCCATGGGGCATTCAAAACTAATAGTTTAAAATAAATCATAGTTAAACTAATAGTATATACATTCAAAACTGATAGTTGGAATAAATAATTAGTACATTTAAAACTAATAGTTGGAATAAATAATTAGTACATTTAAAACTAATAGTTGGAATAAATAATTAGTACATTTAAAACTAATAGTTGGAATAAATAATTAGCACATTTAAAACTAATAGTTGGAATAAATAATTAGTACATTTAAAACTAATAGTTGGAATAAATAATTAGTACATTTAAAACTAATAGTTTGAATAAATAATTAGTACATTTAAAACTAATAGTTGGAATAAATAATTAGTACATTTAAAACTAATAGTTGGAATAAATAATTAGTACATTTAAAACTAATAGTTTGAATAAATAATTAGTACATTTAAAACTAATAGTTGGAATGGTATAGGGAGGCAGTTTGTTTTCTTCTGGGATTTTAAGTCCTACTCATTACTCATTACTCAATAACTCTTTCACCAAAAAAAAAAAATAGATTTATAAGCTATATTTGGCTACTTAGCAGCAAGTGATGCGTATAATCACAACTATAACAAACTATCTATTTTTTAAGATAATCCTCTTTGAAACAAAAGATTCCAACATAGAAATATGTCATTACTTAGTGGCATCATACAGCGTCTTCTTGCAGAAAGATACATTTCACAACAATTACATAATATGTTACAGAAGAAGTATTCTCGAATGCTCCTGAAAAGCATGGCCACAAAAAAATGCATACTCTTTGAAAACATCGGATGAAATATGATACCTCAAAGCAACTCATAATCATTGAGAAACCCGCTAAAAATCTTCATAAGTGACTTCCTCTTTCATATATCGAATCCTTTAAGTTATGCGATAATGCGGTTCTTCCTCTGCTTAAATTTGAAGCACTAACACGTGACCTGTATATCTGAACGCGAATTTCCATAAGCAATCTCCTGAAGCTGAAAATTCAATTTATATAAATTCCGGTGGGCAGCTCTCTTTTGAAACTTCAGGATTCCTTTTAGGGTTAGGGTTGGAGGGGTTTATACAATAAATTTATTTATCCCATAGTTTGCGGACGCTCGTTTATCAAACACGTCAATATTGCCCGTGTACTTGAGTGAGGAGGTCATGCTTTCTATTAATAAATCTCGTTTGGGTAAATCGGTGAACATCGCTCGATTGAGATGTCCTCGGAAAACTTTTATCTTTTGAATAATATTAAGGTTTTTTTTGGGGTTTCATAAGGTATTGAAAGATTTGTTTTTATTCATATCAAGTTTAGTGGGATTACCTATTGGATTATTTAATTCAAAACTGAACTAAATTAAATATTTAAGAGGGTTCGGAATACATTATAATTGCCTTATTAATGAATTTAAAATTTTGAAACATCAAAGAATCGTTAAATTTGTAGAATAAATCGTGAATAAAAACCTTTTCATATTTTAAAAAAATTTAAATAGTTATTAATTTTTTTAATAAAGGAATGATTGTTTAAAGTTCAAAATATTATCAATCAATTTTCAAAATCTTTTAAATCAAATAAACAAAAATAAATATTTAAATGAAAGTTAGTAGGTACTTAAGAAATACTGATAATACGTATCACGTTTAATTTGTTGCATGAAAAATACATAAAATTTTCATGTGAAATATAAATCATTTTTTAAATATATATTTTTCTAATTTGTTGTATAGCAATTCAAATAAAATATTAGAAAAACATGCGTTCCAAAATTTCTAATATTAATCTTGAAAGGTTATTGATTTAATTTGAAGATACGAAAATAGTGAAAAACGCATAGAGAAAAACACCATCTTAGAAAGCTATACTATTACCAAAACCAACCACAACATTATCATCTAGTATTTGTAATATTTATGATAGGAACATATGAGATTCAAAGATGAAAAAAAGTTTGAATGGAGTATAGGAAACATAATGAATGTGTAATAAATATAAAACAATGTATTCCATGTTTCATATTTTATTTAAATAATAAAAACTTTGAAAGTTATTTCAAAACTGAAATGGTTATAAGAAAATATCAGGGATAAACTCATGAAAAAACATGTACTACTTGGAAAATTTATTTTAAGTAAATAATTTTACAGCAACTTCAACTTAGAGTTGATAAACTTTGATGTGATATTACTCGTACTATTTTTAACCTCCAGTTTCTGTTTTTTTACAGTGAGGGATTGAATTGTTCAAAATGAATCTCCTTCCTTCTCCTCTAATTTAAAAATCGTTGCATTCATTAAAATTATACTTAAATTTCCAGCACAAATATACATGTTTTCCTTACTAAAATTAATTGATGAAAATTCAGTTGAAAACGAGTGTTTCAATAAATAGTTATAAAATAACATTTTATTCTTTTAAGATATTAAAAACGCTCGAATCATCAAGGGTTGGTGAGATTGATTAAATAAAAAATTTAAAACTCACAAAAACAAAACAATACATCTTTACTACAGTCGACTCCGCTTAATGTGTCTGTTCAAGATCAGAATGATAACAATATCTAGCAAACAGTGCAGTGTATATCGAGTGTTTGTTTTAAAAGTACAGCTATGTAGTCCAAATTGAAGTATTTAAAACGATTACCTAGAATGTATTTTGCAACTTTCACATTCTTAAAGAAAAATACGAGGGTGGAACATGTAACACAAATAAATTAATGAATCATTTTGTATGATATTGTATTAAAATTTCCCTGCAAAAGGGAAAAAGGAGATTTTTATGGGATATCACCAGATTTTGATAACTTTAAGCAATATTATCATCGCATAAAACGATACATTTTGCGTTAAAGTAAACAGGAGTGATCGGGACCGGTTAATTTTTATAACATTATCCGATCGATAACAATCATTACCCGTGATAACAATAATCGGAGTCAACTGTATTTTCAAAATACAAGACAGCATAAAGTAAAAACAATGTGTAAATTGATAGGTTTAAAATAAATCCCTCCACACCACGCATTTGATGTCTCCCTACAGCGTTTATGATCCAAAGTAAGGGGGCATCCATAAATTATGGGAGTTTCAAAAAGGGGGGGAGGGGTTTGGAAAAATCTCACCAAGGGGAGAGGGGGGTCGATTAAAATCTCGCGTCAACTTTTTACGTTAGAAATTATACGATTTTCTTTTTTAAGTATGAGAAAGGAATACACACAGATAAGATACTGTGGTGATGTATCAGTTTGAGCTAACCGTTGCCTTTTTCCATTCAAAATTATGCGGTTTTGCGTTGAGGTTACGTTTATAAGTTGTAGGTAAATCTGACGTGGGGGGAAGGGGGGGAGTCCAGCAAAATATCACTAAATCTCACCAAGGGGGGAGGGGGGGGGGTCCAGATTTTGGAAAAATCTCCTCACGTAATTTATCGATGTCCCCTAAGATTATTTACTTGATACGACAAGAACTGATTCCGAAAATAATTTATAATAACAAGAAATGAGAACGGAAGGAGCTATCAGTGCCATTCCACCCCTTTTCCCCACAATATGACACTCGATCCTGTAAGCAATTTCGCCGAACGATAGCACCCACATAATAGATATATCCCTCTCCATTCCGGCACTCCAAATAGCCTCCTTCGGAATCGACAAAAATATATATTTCACTGCCTGAATTTAATCTTCGCATTGTGCCGCCCGGCAACAATATATCTTCTCTGCTCTCTCTCTCTTTTTTTTCCCCGCCAAAAAAGTCGAGTCCCATCAAAGATCCTCCTTTTCTGCGGAGTCTGTGAAAGCCGATCCCTTAAGGCCCGGGGGCCACAAGGAATACACACACAGAAATCCGTTGGCCCCCACCGAAAGAGAGAAAGAAAGGGGGAAATGTATAATTGAAGTTCACGAGGAGTGACGTCACCGGGTCACGTGGCGAAGCGCGCGCCTTCTACCGCGAGGGTCACCGGGAACTGCGGATCTGCAGAACAGCACTCCCGAACCTCTTTCCAGAGAAGGTTCCGATTATTTCGCGCGGCGGGAAAAATCGTCTGCACGACGCTCGAATCGACGTTCTTTTTTTTATTCTTGTTGTTTTGGTTTCGCGAACGCACGTTCTCCTGCCCTCTCTCACTCTCGAATAAGTTGTTTATAGAATCATCAGTTGTGAAAGAAACAAACAAACAAACAAAAAGAAGAGAGCGGGAGAGAGGAAGTGGAAAAGTTTTTTGGAATTCCACCCTCAAGCGAGGAATATTATTCGAATTCGAGAAGTTTGACTTGGAATTGACCTCATGGGGCCGAACCGGCCCCCGATGCCGTTTGTGACATCTGATTTTTCTCGCTGAAAAATCAAACATACGTTTTCGTGTTTATAAACCACTTGCTGTTGTTGTGTGATTTTTTTTCCTCCCGTTTATTGATATGGTATTATCCGGTATGCAAGGAGGAGATAATATGGTGAAAAAAGACAAGGCCAGTGGTGGTTTTGGAACTTATGTGAACGGTGGTGTTGCGAAAATCGGGCACGGGATGCGGTATCCGAACCGTCCCGTACGGAAAACTCAAGCTCTTTTCGGACTAATGCTCGGCGCTCTCTATTTGCTCAGTTTCGGGCATGCAGGTCAGTTCGAGTTTTTTTTTATTTAAAAGCATACTATTTTTGTTCTATATTCCTTTACCAACTACTTTTTTACATTTTGATTTCATTTGAAAACTTTCTGAGTGGTACGAGAACGTAGAGTAGAAAATATGTTGCAATTTTATTTTATATATCTGAAGTCCTCTTTTTAGTATTTAATGCAGGATATGTCACTTTTTTCTCGATACATTTTGACTTTTGGGAGTTTTATTAAAATTAATTAATGGAAATATTGTCTTTAAAATGTGTGGCAGTTAAGAAGAAAACCTGGAAAAGAAAATAACATTTTGTTTTTGCTATATCACGTTGAGTATATTTACCAAAGGTTCCATGGTCTACACAAAAAAGTTTATAGATAGAAAAATGTTGATTTAAAACATATTTTTTACAAACCCCAAGAGTTTTTTGATAAACTCACCATAAATGCTTCAATAAAAATTCCCACTTTTTGCAATACTAAATTCAGAGGAAATAAGATACCTAAAAATAAATTGATTCCAGTTCCAAAATTTCCTTATTAAGAGTTTGTTTGAATAAATTCAGTCTTTTAAAGAAGAAAAACCACGTTAAGTATAATTAAAAGAAATTAATTGTCTGAAATACTATTTCAAGTGTTATTTAAATCAAAATTCGAAGCAATATTTTTTCCAAATCAGTTGGAGTGTATTTCAACTTAGATTTTCATAAAGCTCCAAGCCTAGGTTGGATATAAACCCTGGCATAACTTAAAAAAAATTAGGAGAAGGGCTTTGGTACTTTAGGGGAATGTGGGGTAGTTTTAGTAATATTCTATAACCATCAAGTAATGAAAAATTCTTAGTTTCATGGGCATATATCCCCAATCCCCTCTTATAACTTACGACCCTGAGATTACCAATTAATATCCTTTTATGCAATACCACATTAAATAAAAACTTATGATGAATGATGTAATAATATAAATATAAATTATAATGAAATGGAAGTAAAAATATAAATCTAAATTTTACCAATTTGTCACTTTTATATCTCTTTAGGCTGAGAAGTCCTTTTTAAAATGCATTCAATAGTTTGTGTTAAAAATATATATCTTCAAGCCAACACAAATACTTACGTACATTTTTTATTATGGCTTTATGCTATTTTGCTGTAATATTTGTTTTATTTTTTATTTGTAAATAATTTATGAAAAATTCTTTTTTTTCGCGACTTCTCATGCATAAATATTTTAGTACCTTAATAACTAATACACATAACAAAAATTAATGTTTAGATAAATGCCTGAAAAATATCACTTAAGAAATAAATGTATTAAAATTAAGTAATATGCGCAACTATTAAATCTGATACTTTTTTTAAATACATGATAACGTTTTTTAAGTATACCACGATACATCTATTGTAACTTTTAGTTTTTAATTTTTGGTATGTACTACTTTAAATATCAAAAACAAAGTGGATGCTAGACATTATGCTATACATTCGAAGTGAAACCCTCAATTCTCCATCTACCAAGTAGTTGTGAATCTAAACTCTTTATGTGCATTTACCTGTTTTATCCTTCACAGTTTTTAAGTTTTTGGATACTTAAGAAAATGTGCTTTTTAAAAATGAATCTTTAACCATCTTTATTACTTCTATCCTGCTCGTAAAGCCGAATAAATGTAAATGTATGTTATAGGCCTTGCTTGCGTAAATATTATCATTTTAACAACAACCGCACATTTTTTTTTTTTTTTTTTTGCATTTATAGAAATGCAAATACAAATTAAGTCGACCAACTTCAGGCAAGCGCCCAAAAAGGTTGGTTCGGTCCATTTAACTCAAACCACCCGATTCCCAGTATCTGTCAATTTTATTCTTGAATTCGTTTACCACACTAGAGTTGATAATCGTTTCAGGCCATTCATCAATTACGTAAGGATGATTTTGGCAATTTTTGACCCCCCCCTACCCCCTAGTAAGGGTACGTAAGATTTTTCAAACTCCTCCCCCCTATTCTTACGTAAGATTCCATTTCGTTTTTCAAAAATGTTATAGAAGGGTTAGTTAAATCAAAGATTTTTATTTTTCAACAGATAAGTAATTTTCTTGCTGGTCAACTTCATATTACCATTATATTATTATCTCTAGTCTTTGGAATACCATTTATCAGTAGAGATTTAAAAGTAAGCCTTTAAATAATCTTAAACATAAATCAGTTTAACAATCTTCAAACCTATAAAACTTTTAAATCGTCTGGACTGAAGGGGTTAGTTAGCCATGTTGTCCACTCAGAAACAATTGGTAAAATTAAAACTTCGATAATATACCGAGATCGTCAGCATTTTTAAGTTTTTCTGGGGTTATTCAATAGTAATTTGATTAGAATAATTGGAATTTGTTTGCAATATGTTGGAAAATCGTACGTAAGAATGGATTTGACCCCCCCCCAAGTAAGGGTATGTAGAGATTTTTCCAACCCCCCTCCCCCTCGGGACCATTACATTAAATTACATACATTAATGTATGGCCCCTAACCCATTCCATCTATCCACTTTCCTGTTAAAAAAATACTTCCTACAATCCCGATTAAAATTTGCCTTGTTCAATTTAAATCTGTGACCCATCGTTCTATACCTGTATTGAAATCTAGTCCCTCGGTGTCCCCTTGTGCCTAAGAATGTTACAGAAATTTCTACCTTAGCATTAGAGTGACCATAAATGATCGTGGATATGTATGTAAAAAGCTGAATAATTAGTTTTAAATAAAATTTAAAACTAATTTAATTTAAACTAATTTAAATTTTCTAAAATATTCCCCTGGTGTAAACCTAAGATATATAAAAACATAAAATAAAGCTACATACAATTTTATTTTCAAAAACATTGTACGTTGTAGGTGAACGAGAAACTTGATATAATTATATTCAAGTAAAAACTATTTTCTACAGTTCTCAACTAGAAAATATCACAATGTCTTACTTTTTTTTCATCTCTTTCTAACAACGCCCTTCTAAACAATAATGTATTCACCTTAGATATATCCTTGATCTTTATTCTTTATACGAATATCTTCAAAGCCGAGTTTCCTTGTAAAGCATCTTTCGCAACTTTGATGTTTGTTTTCATTTAACGTTTCTTCTCAAAAGAAACTCATTTTTTGGATGTTATATAACAACCCCAGCCTTATGGACTTTTTTGGACTTAAATATATTGTTAGAAAGGAGAAGTATTTTTATGATTCTTAATGTAAAACATGTTAAGATAAATTCATGTGACGCAAACTTTAAGGTGATAAAAAAAGATGAATAATTATGAATGAGTTGGAATTTATCATAAATTTTCATAAAAACGTTTATTTATATGAAAATTGCTTCCGAAGTACACTTTTGTATAAATACACAAACATAGCACATTAAAGTTTAAAATTACATTTAATCAATATACCATAATTACATCGCCTTTTCATGAACCTTAAATATGTTTTGGTTGAGAAATTAAAAATAAAAACTTATATAATCAAATAAGAGAAAAATATTATTTTCTGCTTAAACTGTTCTTCCCTTTCAAATATTTTCTGATACTACCCATATGATGGGTGTTGAAGGAAAAACTACTTGTATAAAAGTCAAGTTTCTCACTATATTTATTTTGAATATATGAATCGATGGACAAGGTCAATAATATGTGTTTTGCTTCGCAAAAACTACTTCTTTTAAAGACTGGGAGTCTACTGGAGAAAATTCAAAAAGCCTTAAGGAAGCTTTAGGGCGAGCGCGCACGGGCGACTTTTGTCACGGTGACAAAGACAAAAACAACGTTGCTAAGGCTGTTGTTAGGGGCGGGACATAGAAGCATTCGCACATGACATCACTGGAGGATAAAAACAACGTTGCTAAGGCCGTTGTTAGGTAAAGTCATGTGATTGAAAATGCTCTATTGTTTTCTAGTGATATTTTTGATACTAGTAATCCTGGTCGCCGTGACTTTAGTCACTCGTGCGCGCCCAGCCTTAAACTCGCTTTGAGAAAAATTAAAACAGCTGGAAATTCTTTACACACTCACGACCTTAAATGTGAAAAATAACAAATTGAAAGATGTTTTTAAGTACCAAGTTTGAGACGTACGAATTGAAAATTGGTAAATTGAATATCCTATTTGATTTGAGCCCTAGTTACTACCCTAGTTAGCCTTACCCTACCCTAGTTAGCCTACCCTAGTTTGGATACTACCCTAGTTAGTATTTTGCAAATTATACATTCTTAAAGAAAAAATATGAGAGTGAAGAATACATTATACTATTAAATTAATGACAGGGGAGTTCGCCAAATTTTGATAACATTAAGCGAAATGTTGATCACACAAATTATTATTTTTTAATTAAATTAAATAGGAGTGATCGGGACCGGTCAATTTCGATAACATTATCCGAATGATAACATTAACCGTGATCACATTAAGCGTAATTAAAAAACCATTACCTCACTTTAGTAATAGAATTCATTACCATTAAAATAATAATACATTTATGTGAAGAAACTTGATAAAACAAAATTCAAACTTTAAATCGTTGCATTTATAATTTTTAAAATTTTTCCTTATTACAATAAATTTACAAATGATAGCTGGAAGTATTCCGTAAAACAGTCATAACGCAGCCTTCATTCCGGAATAGAAAATAATTCTCCTACAAAATCCAATACATTATCCGCCCATTACCCTGCATTAACAGTGCTGAACTTAAAATGAGCAGCCATGCAAAACTCGTTATTGAAGGATCCTCACGAGTGACTAGGCTCCATCATGGTCTATTTACTTGTTGCAGTTAGAGAGGTATCATCTTTTAGTTAGCGTGTCATAAATATTGACACTGCCCTCGGTTATATACGTATGCGATCAATGGATACTTAAAATGAGTGAGGAATCTCATTTCGAATTCATTGTATTCTCAAGCATTTTACAAACTGGAATTTTAAATAAATTTTAAGTAGTATTTTTTTAAATTCAATACTCATTGGTTTCAAATAAGATCTCTAATTGTGTTTTGAATTATTATTCATCTGCAATTCACACATGAATAAAATTATTTGAATGATAAATCTTATCTAAATATACAGGATTGTTCTTCTAGGGAGGGATACACCACAGGGAGAATATGGTCAGAATACACTAGTGTCAGCAGTGACGCATCTAGACTTTCAGGCATGCTCTAGTTAGCTTGAATATTTCTGAGCATGCTCGAAATATGTTCTGAAAGATTCGAGCAAAAATGAGCATGCTTTAAAATAATTTTGAGGCCCTTTGGGTTAGTTCCTATAAGAAAAGTTCCTTGTGAACCGCCTTCCTTGTAAAGAGAAAATTTTTCAGTTTTTCATGTTTTAGAAACCGTCGATGTAATGAGTGGGGTTACAACCCCAATACCCCCCCCCCCTCGTTATGCCTATGACCATACACAGAAATGAAGTGGATGTAGGCTTAAACACTACATTGAGAGACAAATTTTAAAAAAAATTCTGGGGGAGAACCCCCAATCCCCCCTCTAAAATTTGTACGTCTGTTATACTGTGTTTTTCCCTTGAAAGTTAAGCCTCTTAGATGAGAGAAATTTTTTTTAAAGAGAGTTATATGTTGGAGTGGTTGACTGTGGTCGGAGTAACACCCCCCATGAGTCAACTCTAGTTTCGCCACTGTGTATGGTACTCTTGTTATTCATAGCTGGGTGGTCTGTGCATGTATTAATAATTGAAGTTTAAAAGAGTATTTCTGATTTCCTTTATGGTCAATTATTACAATTTTATTTATGGTGGTAAATAGAATACATTTTAAGTGTCTTTGTAAAACAAATGGAAAACTGTGTTGGATGAGAGGGCAGGTCTGACATTTAGGGCAATCGGGACAGTGTTATTCACTAGCAAGTGGTACAAAAGCTATAAGGTTCTGTTTAGAGAAAATCCAAATGGGATATTGCATTTTTTTCATTATTATAAAGTTTTATGCATGGCATATTTTCACTATTTTTAAAAAGGGATGCCATTATTTCACCTATTACATGACCCCTAAAATGTAGCAAAATGACAATTCCAGGCCACCTAATGCGTATAACAATAAAACATATTTTAATTTTTACAGGAGTTAAACTATCTTTATGGATCATCGACCATTTATTGACAACCCAGCCATCCAGGTTTCGATTTTCACTTATCTTCCGACGGCATTTTTCTACGTAAATAAATCTATGCAAACTTAGAAATAAATTCAGCAAACCATTTAGTTTTCTGGGTAAATAAGCTCCGATATCCCCAGTCATTTGATGACAACATTTTTGTTTCGTAAATTGCCTCCGAACTGGGGGATCAGCAGCAGCATTTAGAAAAACCAGTGAATGGCGCATCAGTGCTGAACCGGACGGAAAAATGCAGCTTTTCACAGCTGAATGACAGTACTACTCAAATCATTTCCGTAAACTACAAAATAAAATTCTCCCAGAGAAGAAAAAAAAAACAACAACTCCCCAAATCGAGTCGTCGGCCATTTTTCTTTTAGCAATAGCTTCGTTTTCTCCCGGGTAAAGTTATTATCATGCACGCTTCGAAAAATTGGCGGAAACACTTGATAGAACCATATGGATGTCATCGCCGCTCTACTCTACTTTCCAGAAGATACCCTTTTTTATTTCTCGGCATTTTTTCCTCTCTTAAAAAATGCAAGAACAAAACAAGCCATCTCTGGCGTCCGGCCAGAGATGGGCGAGGAGGAAAAATCAAAAGTCAAAAAACGGCTGCCATTCCACTCTAGACAAATAACTGAAGAATCAGCATAGCACACGTAATTGATGGTTGAAGCATCTCTAATTATTCGCATGCACTTTTCACAACACTCCCCTACCGGCCGATGAAGGAACTGCGATACTACCGTTAGGTGATTTATGATTGCCCGTAATTATACAGGGGGTCTCTCAGGTCATGTGGGATGGAGCCAAAAAACTTTTCTTGACTTTTAGAAGATTTTTTTTTTTGAAAACTCTCCACCAGTGCTTTTTGGAGTCGTTTTTCCCTTTTTGTTATGCAATTAATTTAATCTGGAGTGAGTTAGATAGTATCGTTGGTTCCTCTTAGGAAATTGATTTTACAATTAAATCCTAGGGAACTGACGTTAGTTATTTTGGGTAATTAGGAGAGGGCACTAGGGCTAAAAATAACTTACCTGGGTGTCGTATTTTCACGGAAATGTATGCGGTGGGATATCTAGGGAAAGGGGATAGGAGGGTCATCATAAAATGGAAGATCAATAAAGAAGAGTCTTGGGGTAGCTTTCCGGATCTAAAATATTGGTTTCCGTTTCTTTGGAAAACGGAGATTTCCAAAAAGAAACATTTGTCATGGTGCCTTCTTTGATTTAAAATTTAGATTCTAATGTTACTTTTTACCATTAATTGTTATTTTTTGGTATTGGAGGAAGATTGATATTCACCATTTTATGGAAATTAGAGGCACACTTCTTTAAAAATCTTATATTAATTATCCTCTTTTCACAAATCTTATATTATTTCTCTTACAAAATAATTCAATGTATGGATTTTTAATACAATAAATAAATTCAATTTTTGCATATTAAAAATAATTTGCGTAACACTTAATTTATATGGTAGATATATAATATGTGGATGATAATATTTTTTTAGGACTTTTGAAATTACCTAACCTTTATACAAACTTTGTAAAATACTAATGAAATCATTCTCCAAATAATTATTTTAAATGAATTTTAATGAAAGGCTTTTTAATTAAATAATGTTTTATGATTTTTTGAATTAGTACCTAGTCATTAATTAGAATTCGGAAAAAATACAAATTATATTATACTCACCAAAAAAGGTTTTTTGAATGTATTTCATGCAGATATATTGATTTTACAGATACGTAAGTTTTATATAGTCAAGAAATATGCAAGTTATTACTTCCGTAATGCTATTATAGGATTTATTTTATCAAAATATAGAAAGTAAGTATTTGAAATACATCAGCTTTCATTTAAATGCTTGGTTTACAATTATTTACTGTATCATAAATTACTGTAATATTTTTCTCTTATATATTTACTGTAGAATGTTCACGACAAAAAAATATTGTCATGCATCAAATTCTATTTTTTAATCGCTTATATTACCTCGGTGGCAGCGCGTATTGTAGCCTCATATGAAATAACCACCCACATAGTTTCGACAGCTGTAGATTCCGAGAATCCAATTGGAAATGCCAAACGGCCGAATATATTAACTATGAATATCGGGAGCAATAAACGATTCCATCAACTTGTCACGTCGGTGGGACCATTCTAAATGATACGAGGCGGAAATTCTCTCTGGCTGCCTGGGTATCACACAAAAGGCGTCTTGGGCCGGCTCGGTCTGTCTGCCATTGTGGACTTAACTAGATTACAGCTTTTGGCTTCTATGATTTAATATAGAAAGGCATTCCTTCAGTAGATAATGTATCACATTAGAGGTGTCTTAATTATGATGAAGTTCCCTAAAGTATGTGTGAGATGCATTTTCAGTCAACTCTCAATTATAAGTGCAGTAGAGATACAAATGTAAACTAGATGTGTTTTAAAGTAAGACGGTCGAGTTTATGTTCCTTACAAATTATCTACTTTGATATTTGTAAATTATTTTAACCAGATGATACGGAAGTTAATGTCTGAATAAAATATGAAGCTTTAAAAGGATTACTAAGCAAAAACTATTAATTACATTATTACATAATAAGTATAGTATGTGAAAACAGAGTTCTTTTACATTAGTTTGTTGAAAAATTATAGTAAGTGTAAGCTAAAGCTATTTTTAAAAAATCAAAGTATTATGTAATATAATTTTACTTATGTAGTAAAATTTAATAGATTTTTTATTATATCTACGTATTTAAAAAGTATTTCGATAGCTGTCGAGCTATTGAAGAAGTACAACATTTAAACAAAATCAAAAAGAAAATTCAAGAAAAAAGACATTGAATGAAAAGAATTAACTGAAACTGTTAAAAAATGTTTTAATCATTTAATAAGTTATTAACACGTTTGAATTAAAAACAACCAATTTTTTTTTCCAAAAAAAGTAGGCGGTAAGCTTTATACAGACTCACGAGCAGACCATTTATATTCAAATATTTTGAACTTAACTGCTTTTAACGACCCATTAACATAGATTAATTTAACTAATAAGTATATAAAGATTCACACTTTAGAATGAAAATTAAAACAAGTTTGTTCACGCGATTTTTCAATTCATTAAACGTATTACGTTTGAAATATTTAATTTCCACCAAATTTTAAACCTCACACCTACAACTACAATGTTCTCATTACACATCATAATTGAAACCCAACACAAAACCAAGCCCTCATTCAAACTCTTCATTTCATTTCCCAAGAACACTCTAATAAGCTAATAATACACAACATTAAAACCACCAAATCCCCCAAGGAAGAGAAAAATGCACATTACGGCTGGCAGACCGGAAAACCCGACCAAAACTTTGCCTGAATAGTTTCAAGAAGATCCCCCCCCCCCTTCCATTGTTTCCTAAACGAATCATTAGGACGACTTTCAACGAGCTTCCTTTCAACAACAACAGACCTTGAAAACTCGTCGAATTTAAAGCATGGCATCACCGAGTACTTGGGGAATGAGTGTGTGTGTGTCAACCAGAGAGGATTCCTCTCCCGCTGCAGTAGCGGTGACCTCTTACCCTGGTAATTATGTAATTGTTTCGAGGAAAGGCGGTGTGAAATTGTTTAGGGCCTTTGAGAGCAGAGACTGCGAGACTCCTCGGCGGTGGTGGTAATGCTCATTAAACAAAGAAGTCAGTTGGGTTGTCGTCCTTTGAGATTTGTCCTGATGGCGGAGCGAATGAGGAAGGGGATGCTTAGGATGCGTTCCTATCCTTTTGTTTGTGCGGTGATGTGGGGTGGGATTTTCGAACATTGTTTTGGGGATGGGATATTTTTCAGCTTTTTTTTGTGTACCTACTAAGTTACTTTAGGTGTTTATAACCTCATCATTTCAAAGAGAAAATGAAATGAACTTTGTGTGTAGAGGTGATGTTATATACATTAAAATTTTTATGGTCGACTGTCCTAAACGTAGCGCATCTGAGGTAGGATTAGTATTCATTTCCGAATAATTTAATATTCATATGATTATAATCTTAAAGATACTACATTTTATAAAGAATTTATTTCCCAAAGTTTCAAAACACTTTGAAAACGTAACTTCAATTTTTAGTCCAGCTTAAAAAAGTTATCGTTCTTTTTTTTTAAAAAAAAGTTCAGAATATTACAGTATGTAACGGTTCAAAACAAGAATGAAAGAAAATATAGTAAAACTCCATAAGAAATAAGCAAAAAAAAAAAAAACTGGGTTATAAGACTTAGCTTTAGGTATTTATTTACCTTCTCTCTAAATTTTACACTTAGCTGATTTTTTTAAACAATTTCTAAGAACTAATACTTGTAGCAAATTATTATAAAGTCATGTTTCACATCATAACTCATTCAATTTCATCCCTACGTTAATGGGGTTTCAGTAATACGTATTTGTTTGGAAGTAATAGTTTCACCAAATTACTTACTTAATTACTTAATTAATTATTAGAGTTTATTTAATTGTTACAAGAAGTAAACGAAATGTGGCCATACACATACATGACAAAAACTAAACGAATCTTAATCGTCTGTTCTGCTTGGGTAATTATAACATAACACTCTGAAATGTAAATATTTTATTCAGTTGAAATTGGAATAATAATTACATTAATTGTTTATTTAATTTTACATTTACTGAATTTATTATTTTGCGAAAGTAAATTGTTTTCCAAAACAAGGTATCCCTACTAAAGACAAGCATAAAAATTTTCCTCAGAAACATCAATGTTTATCAAGCGTAAGTAAATCCCGGATTACCTTTAATTCTCAAGAAAAAATAAACCCAAAATCATCCCCGTTTATAAAAAGCATTCTTTTGATTAAAATTGTTAATTACAGAATAAACGTGACATGGAAACTCTTTCCTCCGTCAGTTGGACATTTGATATAATCTTCAGTGAAAACAAAAATTAGAAGAAAAAAAAACTTTAATTTCACGCATAATTAAATTTTAACACAAATCCCCTCAACATGTACTCTCTAAAAATAGATTAAATTGAAGGGAAGGAAACAAGTAATAAGTATAAGTACCCTAATTACTGAAGAATGAATGATAATGAATAAATCACCGTTAATAACTGGTCCGTTTTCATTATTTTTGCTAACCCTAATATAAAAATGAAAAACAAAAAAAGAAATAAAACAGCCGTCAAGAAATAAATAACAAAAAGAAAAACGTTTATTAGGAGATGAAAAGAGGGAAGAAGTGTGTATTTTCCCTTTCTGTTGTTAGTATCGTATTGATGTAGAGGGAAAAAAAGCGTGATGTAAAAAAGTGAAGCGTACGATAAAGCTGTTATCCGTACGTGCCTAGCCGAGTGTTTGAAAATTCTGGAGGAGAAAAAATAACCGAAACTGAAGAAGAAAATTGCTATTGTGTGGGGAAACGAGATCTGGCGGGGAGAGAGGAAACCGAAGCTGTTAAGCGTTGGTTTTAATGATATCTATAAATATATGAGTTTAATTAGCTGATCTTGAAAAATTGCTGAATTCTGGAGAAGTTCTTTCTTTTGTGTGTTGAGTGCAATAACACTCTATCAGGTTGAAGTTTTGCCGAATTTCGCATTTAGAATTGTCGTGAAGAATGATGATGATGATTACGTATGAAATGTAGATTGGTCGTTAGAAAGTGAAATATACTCTGTAAATAATCATAAGTAAACTAAACAAACAAGAAAATAAAGTTGAAAAATATAGTTCATTAGTAAAGAAACTCATAAAAAAAGAACTTAAAATTATAATTATTATTTACCGTAATTACATTATCTAAACATGTTTTCAAAGCTTGGAAGAAATCTGATACTTTGAATGTATTTAACTGTTTAGATATATTTTCCATAGTATATTTCGAAATGGTCTTATTTTAAAATGTAAATTTTTAATCTCCATGTAAAGCATTTTTTTTGTAGTGTGAGATCAATTGATTGAAAAACACTCTAAACATTAAAATACCTGATAAGTTTTTATACATTTAAAATGCATTGTGGGGTTTATGCTTTCAAGGCAGAAACCAAGTTTCAAGATCAAGTTTATAGTACTTTCACCTATTTATAGATAAGAGGAGTTATTACAATAACAGTTTGATTTCACTTCATGAAAGACTTCAACCCAAACTAACTGTGTATAAATGGCAAAACAAGACATCGTTTGAAGATAATTTAATAAAAAAATTATTGATTTCGCGTAAGTAGATATCATTCATAAAAATATTTTTTTCATTTGCTAAATCCATGGGGATAATAAATCAATTCAATGAAGCTAGATACTTGCAAGGTTCCTATACCAATGAGCTATTAATCAACCATCCAATTCAAAAGCCATATTTCAACAACAGAGAGAAATGATAATCGAGCTATTCATAAAATAATCGAAATCACGTGCTTTGAATGTATTGCATATCCTCCTCCACTCACCAGCTTTCCTAACTGAATTACTCCTCAACCCCAACAATAACTCTAGCACGTGCCTCAATACACCCCAACCCCTCTCCCTCAAGTCATAAAGTATCCACCTCAAAGATCCCCCTAAATATATACCCTCAAAGAAGACACCCAATGATACGTGAAATTATTTGCCTTTTTTTCCTAATCCCGAAACACAAGATCAAGCACTATTCAGCGACCCCCCCCCCCCAACCATCTGCGTTATTCAAAAGCCCGCGGAGTTTTTTATGACGTATTTATGCCACAGTTTTTTTTTATATATACGAAGGGGGAGGAGATCACATCATGGCAACGTTGACAATAGGCGGGTCACAATAGGACGCGTTGTGACACGTCACTTGACGTCTCGGGTAGGTGGGTTTTCGATTGGGAAATGGGGCTGTCCGTGTCGATTATAGGTCGATAGTGAGCAGTAAATGTGATCGCAGATTATCCAAGCGGAGTAACTAGATAATGGGCACAGTGCCATATGGCGGAGACCCCCTGTTCTGGAGTTGTCCCGGGTACAATTGGATTAAATGGGTGTTTGAAGAAGAGATACGGAGTGGGGGGTTTTAGTTTGTGGCTGTAATTAGAATTCGCTTATAAATATATACCGTACATTACCGCGTATAAGACGATATTTTTTGGAAAGTTTTCCAATTCAAAAGTGGAGGTGTCGGCTTATACGCGGATATAAAGCGTTTGAAAGTGTTATTAACGGAAACGGTACGGTATTAAAAAACATATACGATACCAATGTACAAAATAGAAACACATTTTAGTATTAAAAATTACATTACCAAGGTCAGTCTGAATGAAAGTTATCGAAAAGTTCGTGGAAATTGTCATCAGTCATTGATAAATCAGGATGCCACTCATCATCATCATTTTCAGTGATTTCCGCACTAGAATTTTCATCTTCGAAGGTGATAAATTTCTACTCGGCTTATACCCGGGATTTGAATAGGTCAATTTTTCGAATAAAAAGCGTACCCTTGGGATTATATGCGACGGTACATTTTTAATTAAACTTCTGTAGTGAGTGTAGTGGCAGTTACTCCTTAATAAGTAGTTGTAGAATAGTTTTATTTGTCATTTTGGAGAACATACTTTTTTTTGATAAAACCGTATAAAAACAATATTGGCAGTATAAACGGTATTTCAACCGTTGACATTTTATTTACTCCCCAGATCTGTGCGTTTATTGATTATCTAGTTATTTTTAAATGTATCAATGTGACGAAGTTTTAGTAAATAATTCAAAGCTAAAATTAAGCTAATTCGCATTGCTTAAAATATTAAAAAAAGAACCATTCCGGTTTTTTATTTTACTTGTGCTTCTTGACTTAGGAAAAATATGTTTTTAACTTAGATGTTGTATTCTGAAAATAATTGATAAACATGTTTTATTAAATGTACGGATAACATTTTTTTAATATACTATTTCAGAACTGCCAACGTCATAATGAGCTAAAGCTAAAATATAAAAATATTTAGAAATTTGGATAATTAAATAATAAAGTGCTTCGAATGTAACCAAGTAAATTTGATAACTTAATGAGTCCACCTTTAAAAAAATCACTTAGATTTTTTTCTTATGAAAATTATAAATAATAACCCATGTTATTGGAAACTCAATTTTTTTTATCAACCCTTAATATGGATTTGAATTTCAGAAAAAATATAGTATATAGTTTTTCAAAACAATCTTCTGAACTATTTATAAAATTATACAAACAGAATTAACGGGTTTAGAGCTCATATATCAACATTTTTTCAAAGTTTTTTTCATACCTATTTTTTCCACTCAATTAAGTGGAATTATGTTTCTATTTTAAATAGAAGTATAGATACTATTTGTTTTGCTGAAAAAA
The DNA here is from genome assembly GCA_963680715.1 of Tetragnatha montana. NCBI lineage: Eukaryota > Metazoa > Arthropoda > Arachnida > Araneae > Tetragnathidae > Tetragnatha > Tetragnatha montana. The sequence goes on from OY796681.1 coordinate 2,280,280, forward strand.
GCATTGGGGGGGGGGGGGATTTTGAAACCAAAACCTTTAAATACGCTGCAAAGTTGATAAATTTGATAAGTTGATGAATACCAGGTATTTTCATAACTATTTCAAACTATTAATTTAATGGTTAACTATTACAACAATTTCTGAAATTTCCATTACATAAATATATCAGACAACCTTTCGTATTTCATAACATTATAAAATATCCTAATATTAATACATTTGTATTTATTTAAGGGTACTGCAAGCTTTTCAAAATAAGAGCTCTTATATTTAGTAATATTTATTACCTTTTCCTTCTATTGCAAGATTCTATAAAATAAAATCTCGTGAGTGAAAATTTCACGATACAATTTTCAAATATTTGAACCAATCCCAGAATTCAATACCACGGTGGGTGCTTTTCCACAATCTACGTGTATTCAATTTACGGGCCATCTGAGAGCAACATTTAGATAATTAAAGCTCTGGTAACATGTATATGACCCGAAGACATGGCAGTAATGAGGAAGATTGCATTTCCCAAGAAGTCACAAGAGTTAAAAGTTTTGATTAAAGATTTCTGGGAATTCAGTCTCTAACGAAAGTTCTCTTGTTACTAAAAGCTTCCAAGACTTTGATCTCGCCCCAAGCAATTGTTTCGAAAGCTTTCGATGGGTTGTTAGGATCCGAAAAAAAAAAGTAAATGAACCTTGTAAGGCTCATAAGGGTTTGATATCAACTTAATTATTGTGCAATGCAGAGCCTTAAAATTAAGGTCAGTAATTTGAATTTAACCAGCTAGTTTTACCCGTTTTAAATTGTCCAAAAATTAACTCGTTGTTCTGGTTTTGAATTACACTTTAAGTCTTGATAATTCAAGTCTCGATTTCCATAAAATAAACTTTAGTTCCAAAATATGCCAAACAGCATCTGAGAAACATGTGTTGTGTATCGAATTACTTTTTTTTGTTTTTAATGTGAAAATATTTAAGTTAGTTCGTATGCTTAAGATATATGTTAATAATAGGACAGTTTAATAAAAAGTTATGTGTACACGTACAGGGTGTTTTAAAAGTCCCTTTCAAGGCTTTTATTTAGAACCAACCCCTCCTAGTGTCATGGAAGTAAGGTCTACCCCCCACGTAAATGACCCTGGAGAATTTATGGAGAATACTTACAGCGCTCCTAGTAGCGAAATAAAAAAGTTTAAAAAATAATTAAAACAACTAAAAGGGATAGAGCAAAAACCGCAATGAGAGTATTGTTGCCAATGTTCTTAAAAACTCACAGAAAAAATTTCATGAAAATATCGTGGATATTCGAGGAGGTATTAGAAAATGAAATAGCACTTTTTCAGGCCTCAAAAAGAAGAAATTTCTCAAATTTGCTAGTTTTTCAGGGTTATCAAGTAGTTTTTGTCAAATTATATTTATGAAGTTATTTTCTTCTAATCTTCTCATAGTTGCATTAAATATAATTCCAAGTTTGAGGTCTTATTTTATTATTTTTATGTTTAGAAAATGTTCTTCAATTTGGCATGTTGATAACTATATGCTTCATATTTCTTATTTTTTGACCGATTTCTATATCCATAAATCGTAACAACAAAATAAACTATCATATTAACCATTACAGGCTTTTGGAAATAACAAAATTATATGTTCTGTCCAAAGCAATAAATGGAAATATGAATTTCCTTCTGTTATTTGTCAAATGATTCATTATTTTTAGCCTTATCCGTCTAAATTGCGTGCGTTCACAGATTTAATCAATGACATTAATTCTGTGCACGATCCTGATCATACCCATTAGGCACAGCTGTTCTTTACTTTTGAACACCTGTTTAAGAGCCATTCGGTAACTCTACCTGATGGAGGATTAATAAATTATTCGAGTGTGAAAACCTGAGCTTTTCACAATAACCGTTATAGTATTAGTAAAACTTTTATCGCAATAACTATTTTCACCACTGAAGTGTCATTGAACAAGTAAATATTAGAATGCAGTGCTTGTTAATCTTGTTTACACCGAAATAGCTTTAAAAGTTGATAATGTAGGTAAGAAGAGGAAAAAATGATATTATGTTTACTTGCGTGATATGAAAGTAAATTGCCGTATCAAACTGAATTTGGTATAGTAATGGATGATGTGTGTATTTAATTACTCACAAATTGAATTTGTCTGTTGCATTATCGATTGGTTTTCTTGGTTTTAGATGGATTTGAATATTTATGCATTTAGTATTCGTCCACACTAGATAAAATGCAATTGATTCGCATGGACTAAAGAGTTCCATAATGCCTCAGAAAGTAAATTTTGTTGAATAAAATTGTATTTTTTTATGTTTTAAAAGGTAAAGCACTACAGTCTCGATTAGACTATTTTAACTGGGACCTTTTTAATCAACATTGACGTTTTACTTAATTATTTCGTTTGTACTTAATTTTTAAGAGGCACTTGATGAATTTTCTGACTTGTGCATATTTAAATCGTCAGTTTAAAAATGAATTAATTCTAAAAAATCGCGAACGGACTTTTGTATTTGAAAAAAATCTCCAAGCTTCGCTCTACAAGAGGGAAAATATAACAACCCTCTAAAAGCAGATATAGCCCAGAATTCGGCTACATTTTATGTCCATTCATTATATTTTTTATTTAATTTGAAATTTAAGTTCACATATCTTTCATTTCTAGCTTATTGTGCTCTAAACTAAGCTAAAACAAAATTTCTCTTCACTTTAAATGTTTTTATCTTTTTTTATCAAGTGAATGTCGATGTATTATTTCTCTAAAAAAGTTCTTGAATCACCCTTGAAATTCACTGCAGTTAAATTCTAACGATGCCAAGTTGTTCAGAAGGAAGTTTAACTTCAATTGGTAATAGCGTTAAAGGCAACCACTACTTTTTTATTTATAAAAAAATAAGATTATTTCTGCAAAGAGAAAAATTAGATGTTAATTCAAGGGAACAATATTTTACCAGATAGATAAAATACAAAAAGTATGAACATAATAATAACAGTGTTTTAAGATTGCTTATGATACAATGTGTTCATGTGATCTTACTCGCTCGCCCAACCCCTTATACTGTTGAAAACAGGGAAAAAAACGCTGCGTACTTTTACCCGACTGCGCAATCTCACCAAATTGTTTCCTATGTGTGTGTATTAAGATTGGATATTGAAAATATAAGCATCATTACCTATTAATCCAATGTCTTCCAGCTTAAAAAAACATAAGCACTCCATTTTAAAAACATTTTAGTTAAAGCTACAGTATTTAGATAGTCTTGCCCAATAAAAATAATCCCATTCTAGGAGGTTGCCAAATTAACACTAGAACCGCGGCATTTTCGGTATAACTAAAACCGCGGACCTGGGTCAAATTGACCCCGGCTTATAAAACTCAGGTTTTAATGGAATATATCATATTACTTGAGGGAAATTACTTTAATTTACTTCTTTGCTCTATATTAAGGTCAATAAAGCTAGACATTATTATAATTAAAGTATTAAAATGCCAAAAACGTGTTAAAGACTTAGAACTTTTCATGGGATGATTATATTTCTGAGGCTAAAAATTTTAGTAAACCCAGATAACAATAATTTCATATACATTTACTGTAAACATCACCGGCATTCCATAATTTAATGCCAAATATAGCTTTAAATTCATAATTTCAATTCAATTTTCAGGTTTTTCCGCCAAATATTGTGTAAAACTACTGCTGGTCAATTTTCAAAAAAATTCATTTCTTTATAAAAACTAATAAAATTCCCTATACTTTTATTTTAAGTTTCAGAAATTATTAAAATAGTATCGAATTGAGGAAATTTTTATCGTATTTATTTTTATAATTGCAAATTCTCATTTTTCCACAAAAATAGGCTTTTGAGCATAGAAGCGCAATAGATCGGTGGTTCCAAAAATCATGTTTACCCTGAAATTTCTAAGTTCCAAATTTCTTCTGCTGTAGCTACCTCTAGATTATGAAATTGTGTAATCAGAGCTTCAAAAAAGATAAATTTATGATTTTTGCATTATTTTCTTCAAATAAAAAAATTAGACTGCTTTCAGGGGAAATTAGGAAGAAAATTAACAGGATATGTATCTAAATTTCATTTCAAACATATTTACCTTTGAAAAATGAATTACCCTCAAAAAATAGGGAATAAACAGAGCTCTTCCATGATTTTTTACTGATCCACCCATGTGTATTCAGAGGAATGCAATTTGCAACTTATCCGCTCGAAAAACCTGTTTCAAGCATTCTTTATTATCCCAAACTGGTCTAGTGACCTTGACCTTTGTGGGAAAAGAGGGAAAAACTGATAAAACGAGATTCTTCAAATTTTTGACAGCACTTTACTGTGATTGCATAAGGGTAGAACGCTTTGGGTCAGGATGACCCGCCCCGCGGTATTAGGTATACAAGTTTCTTACAAAAAAATGGCAAAAGCTAGAATCCTCATTTTTTCACAGTTTACTATTAACAATGATTCAGGAAATGTCACAAAATTTTTTAAGTCTGCGTTTGTAACTTTTTGAGAAAAACGAAATCAAAACTTGTTTTGGGTCAAATTGACCCACTCCGCGGTTCTAGTGTTAAAGAGCTGGTTATATTGTTCAACCATCGTCAGTAAATAATTGGCACGATGAACTGAGTTATAAGAATAGGAAGCACAACCCGAAATTGAATAATATCACCCGGGAAATTCGTTAATCATTGAGTTCCTCAACCGGACTGAATCATCCTCACTATTAATAAGCATTATCTCCACTCAAATATATAGGTAACCAATACGAAATCCAAACCAGACAACTCATATAAATTCTAAGCATGCGCGCTCTGGGATGAATGAATGGGACTGTCTGTACGCGTCCAGCGTGAGAGTGGAAAGCCAGTTCCAATATTCGCAGATTAATGATTCAGAAATCGATGCACGAGAAAAATCTCCCCTGACCAGGATATTAACGGGAAATTGGTTTCTGATAGGCGAGTCACAAATCACTTGATGCTTCGTAATCACTAATTCTTGCCGCGTTGGTGTCCAAGTTTCGGTCACGACAGGATTCGGACGCCGGTCAATTTGCTTCGAATCGAGGGGGGGATTACGGAAGTTTCGCGCTGGTTTTGAGAGGTGCAATGCTCCATTTATTAGCAGGTGTAGTTCATAAAAGCTTTTGTGATTGAATGGGATGTGACCTTTCGTTTGATTTTTTTTTTCTTTTCTTTTTTTTTGTTGTTTTGAGTGATGGGAGTATTGATTTTGGTGATGCGAATTATTTATTAAAGGAAAGGGTCGTATTCGGAACCTTCAATGGAACCTTCAATTCCTGGGTTTAATAATAATAATATAGTATATTAACTGGCAAATGCATTTATTATTGATAAAAATATTTTTTCTTGAAAAAAAAATAACAAACAATGAAACAAAAACATAACACTCTAACATAGACACACTGAATAAAGAATCAAATTATGTACATAGTTCCAAAAGAGCCAGATGCTCTTCCTTGGTACCTAAAAAGCTAGGTAAGTACATATACATAGCGGCAAAAGCTGCGCTTAAATTACTTTTGAATATTAAATAAGGTTTCAATATCTGGTTTTCCTGAAATAAAATCGTGAATTAAAGTATAATTTCATTGAATAGTACAAAACATAATAATTTTGTATTTTGAATGTTTCTGATTGAAATGAACTAGGTAACTTTATACATTTGCAAAGTATTTAATCAAAAGTACAATGCTGAATACTGTTCTCAAGTGTTTTAATGTAATTTTTTTGTAAAAGAAAATCAATCAGAACAGCATTCTTAAAAGAATGATTTTTTGAACTTGACGTTGCTTCTAGATACTACCTTACTTTTTTAATAGTGAATACCTACTAGTTTTAACCAGTAATTAAAAAAAATTATCAATAATAGATTAATAGTAAATTTTAAATATTAATTTCGAGAATAAGTTGTATTTAACCCCATATCATCAGGTCAGATGTTTTACTTAAGGATTTTTTCAAGACTGTGTATCCCACATTCTAATTCCACATTCGGAATTTCAGACTACGCAATAGTTATAAATTACATTTTTACCGTTAATGCAAGTAAAGCTGGAAATGTGAGACACGAGTTCGACCACACACATGCAACCCATCACTTTTCTTCTTTCCGAATCAACCACCTGCGAGATTGACAAGTGGGCATTTACGAATCACATAAAAGACCCGAATTACAGCAATTCCATTTCCGATCGCTCGTTTTTATTTTATTTTTCAGCCTTCCTCAAACACGCATTAAACATAATCGAGACGTCGAACGACTCGATGATTAGGCAATCCCCTCCCCCATCCTCTCTGAAGTGAGGGGGTCCTCTACCCCCTCGAAAGTCACCCCAAATCCCCCTAAGATTACCTCGATTCACCCCCTCAAGAATTCTCGGCGCTTTTCATTTTATGCAGTTTAAATGGCTTCTGACGGAAAATTGCATTTTCCCTTTAATATTCATTTCCAAGAAATGCTTTTCTCCGTTTCTACAATGCCCTTGGGGTATGGATGGCACCATCCCATTAAAACTCTCGGAGCGGGGGAAAGCCAAAGGCATTTAGGCTTAGAATGCGCTGTGCAGTGGCTTTTAAATACCCTTTTCATTTTTCGGTATTTATGTTTGTTTAGCTACTTTTACGACCTGCTGATTATTTTTGGTTTTTCGCTTGCTCCGCGTATTGGAATCGGGGAATAAATGAGAGTGAATGTAATTATGTCGTTTTGTGGTGTCGAGAGGTGGTACAGCTGGGGTGAATTCACTTTATTCGAATGGTACTTTTGAATATGCATGTTTTATAATTCGTTTGGAAATGGTGATTAAGTGTGAGTTAAAAAAAGATTAAGTGTGTGAAAAAAAAAATTTAATGCTTTAGGAAATTGAAAAAAAAATTTTTTTTTCCTCATCTTAAATCTGATATTTGCGCGAATTATTATAGAAAATATTATGATTTTTTCATACTATTATTTTCATACATTTATTTCATACGATTTTTATTCTTCTTATCAATAGTCAATGTACTGTAGGACTTTTGAAATAAATATGAAACTAATCTTTTAACTTGTATCTTTGACATTATAAATTTTAAAGGACTGCTTTGCTCCAGGAAAAAATGATAATGTAAATGCTGTAAGAATTCGGAATGATTGCGATACTTGGGGTAAAGTGCTTCTCATAAAAACTTTTGGCCCCATCACCATGAAAAATTAAACAACTTTATTTGGATTATTTAGCTTACCAGTATATCCTCAATTATTTTGCCCCTTCCATATAAATGATACGATGAAATTTAAAATCCCGGTTATACGTACAATCTCAGAAGAATTCTGCCTTCTTGAACTCTCACAATTTTCCACAAGTAATCGAAACACTTTCTTTTGTAAAAACAAAGCTCATATTTAATTTTTAATGGCAGAAACATCCTTTTCCATATGTATCAAAGAAACAAAGCATTTTCATGCAGAAAATCGATCCTCCTAAATTCTCGGAATCTAAGTTAAAATTTTAACAATCCTCTAGCAAAAGATATCACTTAAAAATGTCCTCAAGCATTTGTTAACCAATGTATTTATGTATTACTTAATAAAAATGAACGAAAACGATCCATTTCTTTCAACACGAAATATTAATCAAACCGAAGAGCTGCAGAAACAACCATGGCAATCTTTTTCGAAGGCGCTCTTTTAATTGCACCAGTTCCTCGGTGAGTGCCTCCTTAAGCTTGCCAATCGGTACTTTTAACTCCTCCCCGGCGCTATAACAACAGCATCCCGTAGAAAAGTCATTAAAAAACTATTTCATCTGCGGACAAGTACCGAGGAATTACCTCTCGTAAAGCGCCTCTGACAAGACTCGCGCATGTTCCAGATATGCTGTAAAGACCCGGAGAGTAAAACTTTATGGGCTATAGGGGGGCAGACCGTGACTTGTAAATCTCCGAGACAATAATTCGCAATGCTCCGGCCGTAATTAAACTTGTTCAATGCCGGATTTATAAGCTCAGTAACAACTTGATAATATTCAATCTCCTGAGGGATAGGGCACGGTGTCAAAAAAGTTTTACTACTACAGCCGTCCCGCGTATTGCGAAAGGCCGCTTCGCCTTTTGGGTTTAAGAGAGTGGAGAAGTGTGTCTCGGAGTTTTTAAGAAGGCTGTATTTCGTGTGGGAGTATGATATTAAGTGCTGGGTTTAAGGGCTGTAAAAAGGAGGGAAGTCTTCCTCACTTTGAAAAAAAGTTTAGTTGGAATTCAAGTTTCTCTTTCGATACAAGTTCTAAAACTTAATGGTTCTTCCATTTCATAATACTTTAGTGCTTGGCTAATCAGAAAAAGAAATATATCCATTTCAGCAATTTAAACACAAGGAGTTAAAACTTTAAAGCTGTAAATTTTGTGATAGTTTTGGATGTGTAGACTCTATTCTTAAATATTTTTACTTGTGAGGGTAAACTGGGATAATACTGAAAACTGTAACTTAAGAGATTTTCTCCACGAAAATCTATTTTTGGGATAATATTTCCTGACACTGGAAGCCACGAAGAAGTTTTTGAGAAACTCTCAAAAAAGTTTCATTATTGTGTCTTCTCCTGGTTTAAGAGCTTTAAAATTGGTAGCCTAGCTCTAAACTTTACGTTTAAACTGTACCTATGTATTATCCTAATGGAGATATTTAATATCTTCTTAATTTGTATATCCAAAAATACCTATGTATCAGAATAACTTTCAATCCAAAACAATAACCCAAAAATTAAAAGACACTTATCTCTTAAATTATTCAGTTTCTCCTTTTAAAGATAAATATAAAATAAACACCAGCCAATAAGTTAATATTTCTCTTATAAAATATTATCTTTTTATGAAAAACATTCTTAGTTCCTTTAAATTATTGAAAAAATATGTTATGTCACATTGAAATCTAATAAAACAATGACAATAATCTTTGATTTGCCGTTTTCATAGATACTATTTTCACAATGTTATTCCATAATTTTTCTAAAGTCATATAAATTGAAACAAAAAAATTGTTTTAAATTTATTTGATTTTTTTAAATAAAAAAGGTAGTAATTTCAACAAACTGACAAAAAAGTCAAAGGGGTATCAATCTGTTGTTTAAAATATCGAAACATAGAATGTTGTTTCTTGGATTTTTATCGTATACCAACATGGATGGATATTGGATGAAAATTATAGATTTCTGTAAAATACAAAAAGAATAACTTACCCACAAAACCCACATTGACTAATACCTTTACATTGTTAAAAGAGAAATTAGTTTTATCAACTTATATTAAATCTTTAAATTCTCAGAAAATGTTTAACTGCCAGCTTAACTGTCCTCTTGAAACTACAAAAATTCTCGCCTGTGAATTCATTGCCAGCTTGGAACACGGCTGATGTAATTTATCGATCATTTTCTTCTAAGTAGAAAGATTGATTTTCAATTATCTAATAAACGGCTCAATATCTTTAAGGAATAAAACAAATACTTTTATAAACCTGCGTCACGAATGCTATCATACGCAGTAACAGAAAATCCCGTGCTTAATATAGCAAAACATTTTATGTGATTTATCGCTGCATCGATGACCTAACGTAATGGTTATGTATGTTTGAAAAATACTCTATTTGATGAGGCATGAGGAATCTCCTGATTTTTTATTTTCGAACAGGCTATTTGGTGTTGTATGAGCGATTGAGTTTTATTATGCGTATAAAAACAAAATATTGAATTGAACATGAAAAATATTCATAAAATTCTTTCATATGAAATGTACAGATAAAATATTTATTGGTTTTTATTCCACATAGTACAAGTATTATTGAGTAGTTGGTTTTTTTTTTTTAAATCAAAGATTATTTCAGAATTCGTGGTCTTACACGTTTTTATTACTTCGTTAATGTTACTTCAAAAATATTTGGTTTTATGTTAACAGCTATTTACGTAGGTTGTATTTATTTACACTGTTGCGTATAAATAAATGTCTAGGTGAAGTACATGACATATGTATTTTTATGTAGACTAGTTTTAATATTCGCGGTATTTTCCCCGGTATTAATATTCGGTATTTTATTAATCCCGTAAAAATCATGTTCATTACCCCTTAAGACCAAAGCCATATTAGTTTGATCTCTTTTAGATCTGATCGTACATTTCCATTATTTATTATTTCCATTGTTCCATTTAATTACTTTAAAAAAGCATTAAACAGTCGGAAAATATTTTTGTAAAATAAATCAAATAGACCGTAAGAATATATATATGTTACGGGCAAAGTGATTAATCGGGCATTATTAATAATACCCAAAATAGAGGCGGGCAGAGTTATAAATTTCATTGATAAATACCACTGAATTTATCACATTGCCCGCCTCATATCGGGCATTATTAATAATGTCAGGATTTATCACGTTGTCCGTAACATATATAACTTAATAGAGAAGAAGGTGTTAGCTTCTTTAATACTTTTTTTTACCCATACCAAGAAGGAATAAATCTGAGCAAATACAATCTATCAACAGTTCCTCATTCCCTTTATATCACAATCTACAGACCGAAACGTAGATATAAATCCTTTGAGCACTTTTCCAGGATATTCTATATACCCCAGGTCATTTGTCTAATTTATTGATGGCCGGAGCCTGGAACCATGAAAGAAGGATCATTCGTTAAATGCGGGAAAACTGCCTTCAGTCGTGTAGAATAGACGACTGAATTTTTATGGAGTGAAATTTGTATGGAAAGGCAAGATAAAACTGGATTTTTACTTTTGTGAAAATGGAAATCGCCACAATTTGCATATTTTACCTTGTTCGGGAGCAGTGTTGTTTTAAGTGGCGCTCTTCTAGTTTTGGCGAATTTTCTGTCATATCCAGCTGTTTATCGATTGTAACTTTAAGCATCGCACTAAAATCTCTCACTTTTGTCGGTGTTTTGCTTACGAGTTTGGATTTCAATCATTTACTTATTTAAATGCAAATACGATTTGCTATATTTCCAAGCATTCAAAAGAGTACCTCAGAATATGTTTATTTTTGATAAACAAGGTTGTGTTTTTTATATTTTGTTGATCAGGTTGAGTTCTTCAAAAAATACAATTGCTTTTTCTCAATTATAAGATACACTAACAACCCGCCTAAACAAGATTGATGTGTTTACACAGTTTTGTTGCTTTAACTATTCTAAATTATTAATGAACTTTACATCTGATAAGCAGAAAAATAATTTTCTCTGCTTATGAATTTTAATACTTCTCAACAGGGATATATTTGAAGTGGAACGCACATACATGAACAACAATTATCCTTCTTTAGAGTACTCCTCGCAAAGAAAAACTTCTGTTCCTAAATTTTTAAAATAGTGCACTGTTTTACAGTATATATAGTATATATTTCAGTTACAATAATAATAAGATAAATTAAGTACCGAATATATTTTGTCATTTAACGCTGTACAATACCAATAACAAAAAAATATTATGAAGGGAAGAAACGCATCAATTTAATAATAAATGATTGCATACTAACGGAGAAAACTCTAAAAAAAATGCGTCAAAACGAAAATAATTTATTTCTGGCGTAGAATTTTTTAAACCAGCATGGGAGAGGTTATTTTCCCTTAATTCTGTTAAAACAAATCTTTGGAAGGAGAGTTTTGATAAAATCTTGATGAACCACTCAGATTTCTCCCAATTTAGTCGATCACTTTAGAGGCGTCTAATGGAAGTATGTCGGAAGCAAATGCTCTTTCGCTTCGAAATTGCTTTATTTCTGTGATTAGAAAATCTACTTTTAAAATGGTCTTTTGTTTCACTCAAAGTGCAGTTACTTGACTTCCTTTTTTTTAAAAAAAAAAAAAAAAAAGAATATCCCGTTTTCTTATCAGATTAAAGATTTACGTATGATAGTTTTATTATTTATTTGCTCCAATTCAATTTTTTAAAAATGATATGCTGAAGAATCAGAATTTTAATATTAGATAAACTTCTTTCTTTGGAAAATAAGTTTTTCTGCATTTTGAAACTACTGGTATTATTCGATAATACCTTTGCTTTTAAAAATCAATGTAATGAAATGTTTGAAAATAAAGTGATGCATTTTGTCATTACTTAATGCCTCATATATGTAGAACTGCATAATTCCTAAATGTATAAATATGTTCCGATATTTGGCTAAATTATCTTGATATAATAAATAATTATTTGGAAAAGGTCCGGATATAATACTGTGAAAGTGTTTATCGTGAACTAAAAATAATTCGTTATTGACCATTGTTCGCAATAGACCCAATTCAAAGTGGAAAGTATAGAAAACCTTGGTTTTTTTTTAAAGAACATATGGATGTGATTGGTTTCAGTTGAGTGATTTACTGTACCTTAAGTAGAAAATATCACAAAATCAGTAATTTTGCGCTATATCAAGCAGCTACAGAAAAGATTCGTTTACTCCATAATTTATGATCAAACTCAAGGAATCAATAAGTTTTGATTTATTACCCATTTTAATGCCTTGGATCCGCATAAAAAAATTAAAAATATATAAAATGTTTTGTTATTTTAGAAAGGGATTCTTTAAGATTATAGATTTTTTTAACAGCCGCACATAAAAATACACGAAAATATCAATGCCAAAAAAAAACATACCTGAATCTATCTGAATATACGCATAACGGAATTAGAACACCATGGAATTATAATTAAATGAATTAAAACGAAAGTGCTCAGTACTTTTCATTTAAGAGTAAGCAACCGTAGCTCTAAATCTTGTTAAACAAGTAAATAAAATACGTATATGTATATCCTCCATTTTGCTTTTAATTTAAACACATATAAAGTTAGATAAAGGTGTGATTCTGCATGCTGTACAGTTATTCTGCAATAAAGTAATATTCACGACTAACTTGTATTTCCATTTTTAGATCTTTGAATCTTTACTTGACAACGCAAAAATGTTGTATTGAAACAAGTAAAATAAAATAGGTAAAATAAAAGCGTATTTGCTTTAATAGCAGATTCTATAGGACGCTTAATTCAATGCGAGCAATTCATTTGCGTGGGCTAATCTATTGGAAATAGAAGCAATCCTCATCGGGGCATAAAAAAAAGGCTCATCAAATGTATCAGCGTCAAATACGAAAACCATTTCATCTATTCAAACAGGTTTATTGGGGACTCGTTCTTTTCTCTTCGAGAGAGCCCTTCAATTAATTTCACTTAGGCAGATACAGAAGCGCCGCAAATCATTACGGCTTCAAAATTGCTTTTATCAGAGATACGCACTAATAAACAAATAAAGGGACGAATTTATTTTTACGGCTGGCCGTTTCCCGAATCTGGAGGGTAAAAGGAAATGAAGTCTAAAGCCCAACCTTTTATTTTCCCTCCGAGCCCCATAAATATAGCTTCTCGCTTGGGTTCCCTCCCACCTTTTTGCAAGAAACCCCAAAGTAAATTGATTTCCCATGTAAATTTTTTCACAGTTGGGGAATAAATTTCAGGGCTCAACTCCGCTAATTACAGATTAATTTCGCCAGTTTCCCCCATCCCACATGCTTTTTTTACTAATGGGTCGTAATCTGTTATGAATGCGGTATAGTTATCGAATTCTTAACTGTAGTAGTAACTGAAGAGGTGTTAGTGTGGATAAATATAAACTCTCAAATCAGTAATTCAGTGAGTACTTTATTATTGTTATTTCTGTGGGGTTTTTTTTCGCGAGATTGAAGCGGGATCAAATTTTCTTCCCTTGTTTCTGATGCGTAATCAGCGCGTGTCCTCGTTTCGTTGACAGCTAATAAGATTGAAACATACGCTGAACTGGGTTTAAGAGGAGGGGCGTAAAATTTTATTACTTTCAGATGGGATGGGTTGTAAAAGGTGGGGCGTTTTATGCTCCGAGACCTAAATGCAAGGTGCGAGATAAAATACAAACTTTGTCTTGTGTATGTCATCTAGATATCGGAGCTATCGTGATGAAGAATTTTCTTTTTTAGAAATTTTCATTGAGTAGAGCAAGAACGCAATAGTGGACTCAAGTTGTACATCTTTTGTGTTACATTTTTAAAGTTACGTCGAATATGTCGGTATGAGTTTTCTTCTGTCATTATATCTGTACCACATGAGAGATAAGCTAAAGTTTATGCACGTAAATTAAAAAAAAAAGGGTTTTCTACAGTTTCAATGATTGCGTGACGTAATTTCTCTGAATGTTTGTTAAAAACTAAATATTTACCAAAACATTTTTGATAATTGTCTAATAACTATCTTTTTATCATTTTAAATGAATCAAATAACCTCTATCACTAATGTCCTTTCTTTTGTTACTTGTGGATATTCTTGCGTAATAAATAGTTGATGAATATCTTTTTAATTGAATGCAGCACATACTGTTAATTCTAATAGAAAAAAAACAGTTTGATTAAATGCATATTTTGATATTGTTCCTATTTATTTCAAAAATCTATGGAATGATAAATACATGTGAATCTGGACTTAACTAATAACATTTAAAATCAGGATCCATTATGTTGCAATTTTTTTCCATTTTAACTAAATGATTTATAAATTGTATAGATAAATGCAAGAGATTAATTTTATACTATGTATTGTGTACATTTACAACAGAAAATAATATGCAAGTCAATGAATTTTTAAATAAGTATGGCAAACATGTTAAAACTAAAACCAAAAATGCTAAATAGTTAAGAACTGTATTCAAAATTTAAGGAACGATTATATTTGTATTACTTAAGGTATGGATTTATTCTTGATGAATAGGCTTACGAAAAATAGGTATTGATGTAAATATTAAAATTTATCCATAATTTACTACCAAGTCTTTATTTGTCCGGAGTAAATTGAGTCCTGGTTTATTAAAGGAAAATGTAGCTTTATTCATTCTACTCTGACGTTGCTTTACGTTATTGAGTGTAATTTCATGGTTTACTGATTATCTGAACATATGTTTTCAAGGAGGTTAGGCTTTTTGTTCATTAAACATTTGCCATGCTTGAAAATTTTATTTTATATCATAATTTAGTTTTAGCTGTTTGGTTTCATATCATAATTCCTTCCATGTAATCTACTTTATTGAAAAAAAGTTACATAAATATCGTTTCAAAGCACACTATGGATACTGAGTGAAGATGATTTTTAAAATAAAGAAAGAAAGAATAAAAGGTTTGTAATGCTAAAAATTCCGATAAAAAACTTTTTCCATTTTTCAACTCTACTTTTCAAAGAAAAGAAAATCACTTTTCAATTTCTATAAGCAACAAAAAATAGGTAAATTACAGCTTTCGATCGTGACCTAAGCCTTGTAAAGACACCGCGTTTGACAGCTGACGATCCCCTCTCACCTTCGTTCTTTTTATTGAAAAGGGAATTAAGCCTAATGGACAGTTGACCTTGGACATCAGGTGTTAACTCACCAGGCACACCCGAATTGCAAAACGCTGAGATTTTCCCGCGACATCGCATGTCTATTGTGCTGCCACTCAACGAGGAAATTAAGATAAATTAACAAATAGAGTGTTGCTTTGTGCCAGTCACCTTTTTTTAAAGAAGAGTCTTTCTGTTGATACGTTACAGGATACATAAAATAGAGCTAATTTGTTTTTAGGGATTAATTTTGTGATTTCTTTTTAATAAAATATTTCATAATGTTTTTTTTAATCTGCTTTTAATTTATCATTATTGCTCAATTCATCCTTTAATTTATTTAATAGAACACGGCATTTTTAGACCTCGACTTTTTTGTTGCTTGTAATTTATAATGTTTTATTTTAATCAAGTAATATTGATTATATTATTATCTTTAACGTTTATTAAATTGTTTACTATTTTCAAAGAACATTAACTGTTATGAAAACTTATCTCATTATTTCTCATATGTGTTATGCTTGTTATAAGCAATTTACCTTTGTCAAAGACTTCTTTGCCTGTTTTTTTGTTGTTTTCTTTTTGTTTACTTGATTGAAATAAAAGGACTCAAAGTCCTTATAGATTATGACGTTTTGAATTACATCAAGTAAATATTGAAAAACTCAAAACCATTTGTCATTGAAAAATAATACTTTTGTAAAAAAATCTGTTTTTGAATAAAATTTATTAAAGGTGAAAATAACCAAAAAAAGTCCCCAAACTATGAAATTTGAAAAAAGTTTCTATAATTTTATAATTGAAGAAAGTGTAGTATAAGGATTAAAACTTTCCAAAGAAGAGCTAAAAATATCTTCTTAAGTACAATTTAAAAGTGATTGTAATTACTAATGTTACTTTGAGCTTAAGTCCTTAGTTCGAACATTTGGGTTTGGAATCATTCATAAAAAATGTAAAGTAGGTACTAAATTTTTACTTTGACAATTTTACGTACAATTGTGATATCCTTGGAATCTCTTATAACATACGTTACTCTGATTCCTTAAATCTTAATGTAAACTAGGTATTTCCTAAATTTAACATTATTATTTTTCTAAATTTTTAGAACAGTCCAAATGTGAAAAAAAATAGTGAATAATCATTAGAAAATTTAATAAATTTAATGGATCCTAATGGATGATATTCTTTATTTTGGACCAGGAAAGATCCCTAATATTAAAGTTTCCCAATTATAATCAGTGATCAGTTGTAGTTTTTTTTCACCGGATATGAATAATTAGATCAACAATGTGTCTTGTAAAGTAGAGGAAGTGAGTTAGACTCAAGCTTGTAATGAAATAATTGAGTGATATGGCATATGACTTCCCGTGAGAATTCTATAAATGCGTTGATTGCATGATATGGTTTTTAACACAGATATATTTTAACAGTATTATTTTTTACCAAATCTCTGCGAAAAATTATTTTTGAAGCTTTAGGTAACTTAAATTTACGCAAAGTTTCTCCCAAAAGGTATGAAGATGATATTATTAAGGGATTATAAATAAAAGAATATTGAACTTATTAAAAGTCATTCAGTTTTAATTTAAATTAATTTTTGCTTTTGGTCTTTCTTTTGGAAACTCCAAGAACTTTAGTAGAGACTGCTGTACCTACAGACAGAATTCAAAGTTTTAATATTTCTAAGTCAATAAAATCACTTTTCAACCATTTAAGGTGCCCCATAGTTACTTTTAAACTTTATTTATATAGCACACACCTAATTAAAAATTAAGTTTTTTGAAAGGGACATTTTTTGTGGTAAGGATGTTTACAATCCCAAGCATTAAAAATGAAAACATTTTAAAAAATAAACTAGCATAATAAATGTGAATACTCTAGTAGATTGGGTTACTTACCTTGCTTATTTTAGGTTAGATTAGTGCTCTACACATAGAAAGTCTATTTAAATAGAAAGATGGGAAGTTAGTGTTAATGATTTCAGTAATGACTTTAAGCTCCGATAAGCAACCCTTAAAGAGAGCTACTGAAAAAATCGAAAGCCTTATTTAATTTAAACGTTATCCAAATCTTCCGCTTCTCAATATCCTACTTAAAACCAAGTTCTCGAACTAACGTTAATCTTTAAGTACAACTTCGTGTCGTCTAAATTAGCTTAGTTTAATCATTCAAAAGTTCCAAAGGATGTTTGTTAATTCGCTTTGAGATATAAAGGCATTACGTCGATTTTACAAAGTTAGTGCTAATGCGTAGAAAGGATTTAAAACTGATGAAGTGGATTTGTGTTAAAATTATTTTTGCAAAATTGCTTGTAATTATCTTCAATACTCATATCATCACATTATATGTAGCTAAAATGAAAAATAGTTCTCAAACAATACAACCTTAAAATCAAGGGAATGCTGTACTGAAACTTGCTTGCTACTAAGTAATTAAGTACTAAATACAAAATGACACTTAGTACACAAAAATGACAAGAATAAATCCCCAAAAAAAGTGCTTTTTTCATTCGCGTTTTCGTACACATAAACCCATTCAACGCATTGTTGAAAAAGTCCTTGTTGTTGCGTTTCCTGGGGTTAGGAAAACGTGGAAAAAAAGGATTTTTTCGGGATTTATTCTTATTATTTTTGTGTACAAGGTGTCATTTTGTATAAAATAGACAATGCTCTACAACTTTATTACTGACATTTTTCTCGTGTCTCTTAAAAATGGTGGATGGTTTATGGAAATAGTTAATTCCATAAACCATAGCCGTGATAAGCCATGGCCACCTAAACTAATAAGGCCGTAGAAGCTTGAAATCTGAGTGATGTCATGCCTTCTCTTCCACGTCATCGACGCGTCTAAGACAACAGCGCAACTCCAGTCTGGAATCTTGATCGCCCCACCCTTTACAGCCTGATTGGTCTCCACAACTACGGTGAAAACGTCACTTGAATTAGCCACACCGACACACGTGCCGAATATTTCAGAAGTGAGAAAGTGAATTAGAGATCGCGAACCTCAAGTTGATTCCGTGCTCTATTATAAACAATTTTATGTTGTGTAGTTTCGTTTTGCAGAACTAAAAAGAGGTTTCCCTTAAGACCTGAAAATGGTTTTATGCAGAGTTAATTTTAATGATCATATTTGATCAGTGATTACTAAAATCTGGTTTATTGATTAAATTTTAAATAAAATTGTAAAAATCGGGCCTGGTTTAAAACTCATGATCGGACATATTTTAAGCCTTCAAATTTACGATTACAATGGAGGGGGGTTAAATATTAACTGATGTTTCCTCTTTTCGATCAGTTTTACAATGTTATCATCAACAGAAAGATTTTGCTGGTTTTAGGTCCAATCTAAGGTGTCCAATCCAAGGATTGTGTGCAAATTTCAGATCAGGATTGTTCTGCTCTTTAACCCCATCTGTCATTAGGAGAGTAATTCTTAGCAATCCTAAGTCAAATCAATCCTAATTCAGATCAAACTTTCTCCCATCTGAAATATTCGGCACGTGTGTCGGTGTGGCTAATTCAAGTGACGTTTTCACCGTAGTTGTGGAGACCAATCAGGCTGTAAAGGGTGGGGCGATCAAGATTCCAGACTGGAGTTGCGCTGTTGTCTTAAACGCGTCGATGACGTGGAAGAGAAGGCATGACATCACTCAGATTTCAAGCTTCTACGGCCTTATTAGTTTAGGTGGCCATGGATAAGCACTACGACTGTATAAACAATGTTCACAAAAAGTCAAATATTATATAATGTATTCTGGTAAATAATATGTTTTTACAAATAAGAATGTGCATGTAAGTGGGATAAAGATATAGATTTAGTTCACTAAAGACTATAGAGTAGCATAGGGCTGCTAAATTGGTCAAGGGTATATCTAGTTTTAGTTACGAGGAAAGACTTAATAAGTTAAATATGTCCACTTTAGAGAAAAGAAGGGCTAGAGGGGATTTGATTCAACTTTTTAAAATGTTAAAACAAGGGGACACAGAGGGACTAAATTTCTGTACGGGTAATAGAACGAGGGGTCACAGTTTAAAATTGAATAAGGCAAGTTTTAAACGGGATTGTAGGATTGTATTTTTTTAATAGAGTAGTGGATAAATGGAATGCATTACCTGAATCGATAGTTAACTCAAATGGGGTGGACGAGTTTAAAAGAAAAGTAGACGAATACTGGAAATCGGGGGGGATCAACCTTGCTGGGCTTTTAGCCTGTAGTTGATCGACTATATTTGTATTTGTATTTGTAACAAGCACTAAATATAAAGCATAACGGTATTTACCTTTCAATTAGTTTTATAATTAACTGATGCTTCTTTCCAAACTTTTGACTAGAGCCAATTTTTCATGCTTACCTACCTATTATTTCCATCACACCTTCCAAATCCTTTTTTTATTACAACTCTTCGAACAAATAATACACTATAATTTTTATGCGAACGCAAACGCTTTTCCAAAAACAAACACATAATTTAAAGCACTTGCAAGTATACACGCATCTCCGAGGAGGGTTATTATTTAAAACTCGAAACAAAACGCCCTAATCACATTACTTCCTGTATCAATACTTGAACTAAAACCTCAACGAACAAACACAAACTAGCACAAAAACTAACTCCCTTTCAAAAAGTTCCTCTGCCGCCTATTTATTCAATATTGCATTTGAATGCTAGAGCTGAAGGCCAGGAGGAAAAAAAAATCAAGTGAAGCCTTCTTTCATCTTCATTATTGCCCTCTGCCTCTTTTCCGCGTTTATTCGTCATGGGAAATGACAAATTTGTTCTCTCTCCCTTCGTCTTGGCGGAGTACAACATGCCGAGATCAAACAACATTAATCTTCTTTTGTAGGGACGTTTGCGGGGAAAGCGATCAATGATAGAGATTGCATCATTTAAAAGATCAAACAAAATAATCCGCCTCAAATGCATAATAGAGAAGTAGCGGATGAAAAACTAAGGAAATGAAGAAAGGGGGGATGATTCTGCCTTTTCTTTTCTGGGATGGGATTTATTTTGGGAAGCATTGAGTCGGAATTGAATTTGCTCGGGAATGCCTGGAGGGTATGGGGGAATATGGAATAATTTGACTAATAGATTTGAGGGCCGTGTTTGTTCTGCAATTTTTTGGCATGCTTCTATGCGTTTCTTGGAAAAAGTAGAATTTGTATGATTAAAATTACAAATTAGGGTTGGATGAAATGGAAAATGTTAAATGATTCCATGTGGATTTCATACATTTCATCATTTATCTTTAGGACGGAATCTATGAAATAATATTAGGAATATATTATTTAATTTATGTAGTTTCTTATTTTACTAAGTGTAATACATTATATATCTATTGTAATTTTTATATTATGTCATGTTTATTTGTAACGTTCTTCATTTCACTCAAAATTCATACACCGCTATGGGAACTACTTTGTTTGTTAGTGACGTCATAGGGTCAACTTAAGTTGCTGTCTAGTATAGTTACTTGATTTTGCTATTGCCGTTCTAAAATCAGCAATCTATTGGATATAATAAGCAACCGCCTATTCTTTCATTTTGGTAAAAGCCCATATTTTCATTTTCCTCTGTAGAAGTCAGTGAGATTAAGGGGATACAATCGTATCTTATAATTTTAATAACATTTTTAGTTCCAACGATAGGGCACTCATTCAGGAACCGAAGTCATTACTTACGATATCAGAACAAATCTGCAGAAGAAAGCCCTGGTGGTGAAGTACTGTTGTCCGCGCCAAGCACACACGTTCGCATGCACAACCCCTTCTTACAAGAGATCACCATTCACCCATCTCCACATCGTCCTAGCGGGTATTTGAATCACAAGACCATTTCCCCTTGGCTTTGTAGTCAAATATTTCAACCACAAGAGCAGTCAATACAACGGCAGAATTACGAACTAAAAATAACATAGAGGTAATATAGGTAATCTGTTACAATAAAGTCATTAAAATTTTAAGAAAGGAAAAAAAAAACAATAGTGTTTAATAAGAATCAATCTGAAAATAGTTTGTTATTTTTTTTACAAAACCGCCATGTTCTCTTTTTTTTCGAAATGTTTCAAATTTGAGTTTTATGTAATGTTATAAAAAGGAAATGTCTTTGTTATATCTCGAAATTCTATCTTACCAAGTAGTATGGTACGTTAAATTTTATATTACCTTTTCCCAGGTAATTAAATAAAAAAATTAGTTATATTACAAAATATTTTACATACATTATAATAGTTATTATAGTTAGGAGTTATAGTTATATTAATAGTTAGTTAATGTATTAATAGTTCGGAGTTATTATGTAGATCTGAAGATAATTAAATTGTGTTCGAGTAAACAATAAAATAGTATTTTAATATTAATTTTTTCAAAGAAATGTGATACGTTTTTCGATTAATAAATAAAGTTAATAGGATGTATTTTTTTTTTATTTTTCCTAAATATTTTAATTAAAACATTGCAATAGTTTTGGTAAAGTTATTAATTAAATTTTTGAAATTTCAACGTAAAAATTTATAATTTAAAATACATAAACTATCTTAGTAATCATATACGATTTAAAAATTTCCGAGCATATCTAAAGCTAAGTATGTATATTTTTTAATTAAATTTAACAGAATAACATTTAAGCGAACATTATCATTTATTTGGAAATTATTTGGTTTTTATACTAAAATCCTATAAATTAACGGACAGAGAAAAAAGGGATTTCTTTAAAAATCACATATCAACGTATATACTCCACTATACCTGTTAATGGTATGAGGCACTATGTTTTTTGAAACCGTGCATATTTATAGCATTATTTAATTTTTAGTTATAATTTAAAAAAAATATTTAAATATTTTTTTAAATTTTATTCTTTATTACACGATTCACTTTATTATTATTATTTTTTGTTAGTCAGGGCCGTAACCAGACTTTTGTTTCAGGGGGGGTTTTGACTCAATTATTTTCTGAGGTACATACCTCCTTACGGGTACTTTTATATGTTAAGTTTTAGATGACAACACTGGATTGAAATTTTGATGCACTAAATTTAGAAATTGTATAAACAATATGAATTCGAAGTAAAAAGGGGGGTCTGGGGGTCCCCCCCATAAAATTTTTGGGAATTTGGCCCTCAAAAGAGTGTTTTAGCTCATTTCTGAGACCCTTACACCCCCCTTTCTTACACCCATAGAGCACCACTCACTGTAAGCGGCCGTATTTTCAAGGTTAAAAGAAGGTATATTGTAATAAATGGCGAAATGTTAAGGGGGTTTTTAGGTTCCTACTCCAGAATTTTTTTTGAATTTGTCCCCTAAAAGTGGCACTTTAACTCATTTTGAGACACTTTAGGTTACATTACAGAGGACCACTCCTTGTAAATCACACAAGTTTGAAGGAAAAACCGTATACCTAATAGATTTCAAAATTTCGAGGGGGTTTGGGGGTTTTCCCCCCAGAAAAATTTTGGAAATTTTACCCTTAAAAGTAGGGTTTTGACTCATTTTGAGACCCTTTGGGTTATACCCGAAGAGGATATCGCTCCTTGTGAGACAATTTTCAAGAAAAATAGCAGTATAAAAATTGATGTCAAAATTTCGGGGGGGGGGGGGTTGAACCCCTAACCCCCCCCTTGGATACGGCCCTGGTGTTAGTTGAATTCTGCATGAAAATACAATTTCAAAATTGACTTTAGTTTTTAAATACATTTCGTAGTTTTAGTTAAACAAGATGCCTGAAATTAAACTTTTAAAATTTACGCATATTTAAATATTTTCCGATCGTCTTTTATAAGAACAAAATAAATCCTGAATGCATAAAGAAAGGCCTGGCTTAATTAACTGGAACTTAAATTGTATTACACAATCATTCTTTAAAAATTTAATAAGCAAATACTATGTTAGAAAAGTTTTTTGTCATTTGGCATACATGTTATTAGCATCCTAATTTTCATATTTTGTAAAATGTTTCTGAATAATTTTTGTAGTTCCTGTATCTATAGTTTTAGAATTTTAGAACTGCGTTCAAAAACATATATTTTTCAAAATGTGTATTATATTTTTATTAGATGCAAGCAATGGTTAATGAATGTTTAGCAATTTAATCTATTTTGTTTATTCTTAATACTTAAGAATAATAAGCCATAAGATGAATGCACAGAATAGGCAATTGTTCCCGTATTTTTAGAAATTAAATGTAATTAGTTTAACCAAAGAAATTCCATGAAGGATTTCAAAACTTCTTTATTAATGCTTGTGGATTTATGGCAATTGTATTCTTTATGAGGTCAAACTACTGAATTATAACTGAGTCATTTTATTTTATTTTTCATCACTGGATACAGTTATATTTCAAGGGAATGAACAATTTTAATGACTTGTTATAAATTAGTAAAATTCAATAACATAGCCTGACATATTAGATTTTGATATTCATAAGAGAAATTAAGAGTTTTTAGAGATGAAATTGAAATTGTTGATTTCTGCATAGTTTTAATTAAAATATTGAAAATTTTTGTAGATAAGTTTGGAATTATTCCAAAACTTTCCATGGTACAAAGAACTTTCAGAATAGTTGTAATTAAGTCCAGTACTCATTTTCAAAACACCATTTCATAATGGGTTTGAAATTAAAGTACACAGAATAAACCCGAATGGTAAGAATTCTTACTTTCATTAATCATAAAGAACCTTTCCTAATGTTAGGTTTATTCAATTTCCGTCCAGAATTTATTTCCATATCACTCCATTTCATCACTTTAACGTTATTTTAAGCTTGACATTTACTCTCCTTTCTAAAGTCCCACTAAAAGAATGCCTCGCAATCGATAGTTTTAGCTCTCGTAAAGTCAATTATTTCTAATTTTAGTAACGCACCGAAATTCCAATGAAAACGAAAAACGAAAAAAAAAAAAAAACGTTTTCCCTCTGATGGAAATATTCCGAGAGCGATTTCTATCATCGGAAAGAATATTAAAAAACGGGAATATGAAAGTAGTCCGCTTCGGAAAGCATCGCTTTAATTGATTCTGGAGAGCTTAATGAAAGCAAAGACATCGTTTTGGGGGAGGGAAAGCGCATAGGCGAAATCCTGCGAAAAAGTGAGTCTTGTATTTCGTTTTAATGATGTATCTTTCACACGTCTGACAGCCCGTTTCTGAGAGAGAGAGAAAAAAGAGGTTGTTTAAGAACAAATTGAACTAAGGTTTTTGGCTCGAATTCAAAAAGGGGATGGGAAACTTACGGCTAGGCTCTGCGCGATGCATTATATTGTTCTTTTATTTACTGAAAGGCGCTACTGGGAACTTTTTTCAGTGCCTCTTACTCTTACTTCACCTGAATGCATCTTCTTATTTCATTTATCAATACATCTAAGTGCCTCCTTCTTCTGCGAAAATAAATCTACTGGGTGATTTGGGTAAATAAAGGAGGTGTAATGTAAGAACAAATGCAGACGGACAGTGTTCGTGGCTGGCAAAGCATGCACGCCCGAGAGAAATGGAAAGCTTTTTATCAAACCCTAATGGCGAATATTTTTTTCAAGCAAAAGTCATTACCTTGAAGTATAGTTTCTTTCCTTAAATGTTTGAAAGAATGCTGGTGATATACTTCTAAAGAAAAGTATGCGTTGGAAATTAAAAATGAAGTATTTCTTGGAAGGGTGTCACATTTACTTTACACTTCTAAAACCCATTTCTTTTAAGAGAAACTACTGTATTCAAAAGCTAGTTTTAAAATTTAGAAATTGGTATTACGGCCTTTTTATATTAAAATGGGTTAGGATTTTTAATGAAAAGTTTTATTTTTCATGATGTGTCCCCCTCAAGGTAAAAACTACATAAAGGAAATGATGTTCTTAATGCTTCTTATAGATAAATATTTTTCTCTAAAATATGATGCTTTATAAATGAAAATATTTTCTCATGAAGTACAAATGAAATAAATTTGATTTCATATTGAATCTAGTTATCTTTATAAATGAAAGTAGATGAAATTGGTCAATGCATGATATTTTGTAAACTAAAAGTAAGGCATGAAATTTTATGTAAAACACTACCTCTAAATATATTGATCACTAAGGAAATTTACGCTTTAAAAACATCACTATCCGTGCATAAACAACATGTTTTTCAATTGGGATATCGAATTAATTTTGCACAATAACAACTAACTGTTTAAAGCACAATAACTAGAAAATATTCTTATAGTGAATAAATCATCTAATTTTTCAACTAAAATTATAATGAAAAATGCTTCCTTTGTTTAAAATACTTATCCTAAACTAATTTGGGTCATAGTTTTAAATCCTTTGTATTTCAAATATGAAAATTTCACTAGTGCTTATGCTGATCAATATATTTTTCCAAAAATACCAGTGCATGACGCAGTTTATGACCCTTCATGATACAGTTTTTAATAAAATAGTTTGCATCGTTCCAGCCCTGTATTCATAGAGCACAAAAGAGCCTACGGAAAACTAACTTTCCGCCATTTTTCTTCCGTTAAGGCATCCATTCCAGACATCAGCCAGGCACCTGCATTAATGGTCAGTGTTCAGGACAGTTAATCCCCACCCATTTCTTTCCTCGAGAGGTTCTTGGGCAAGTGTCCAAGACATCAAGAAAACTAGACAACCAAATTCGAAAAAAAGTATCTCCTTCCCAGACGATTTTTTATGCATGTGGTCTCAGGGGAAGCGTTCGAAATTACCACACTTTTCCCTATTGGAGATTTTGGAGGTGATCACATTTTTAGTCAGTTTTGTAGGCAATTCATGTAGTTTCGATAAAAAGCCGACTGGATTACGTGTTTAAATTATTAATATAGTATTATATAAAATTCTCTAGGCGTATTAAATATTCATAATTTCAACTTTATGGGCATATTTCCAATTCAAAGTATCGGTGAAATATTAAAATATTTTTTTTTTAAAACAAAGAGCATAATTTTTATTGATTCGTAAAAGAAAAATGCTATATTTTAGAAAGGCAATTTCTGTTAATGGCAGCCTGTTTAAAATTTAAGAGGAAAATATTTTGTTAGGTTTTCAATTTATTACCAAATTGTGAGACACATCATTTTTTGATAATAATGCTTTTAGGCAGGGGATTCAATGGTTAAATCAGACATTTAATATTACATACATTTTAATCATCGATAACATTATCGCATATCAATTAAAGCAACTCTGACGTCTTCACGTTTAATGTACTGAATTAAGTTGACTTCGCAAATACCAGCAATATTTAATTGCGTGTAAAACAAATACGAACCCTGATTCATCAGAGTGTCTTTTGATCGAATATTTGAATTACCTTCGAGGATCAAGAATAGATAAACATCCACGATTCGTTTATCCAGTAATTTTAATTTCGTTGGTAATACCCACGTTACTTGGCTACCAAACACCGTTTAACTAGAACGTCCAATATTC
The DNA here is from genome assembly GCA_963680715.1 of Tetragnatha montana. Taxonomy (NCBI): domain Eukaryota; kingdom Metazoa; phylum Arthropoda; class Arachnida; order Araneae; family Tetragnathidae; genus Tetragnatha; species Tetragnatha montana. The sequence continues at coordinate 2,307,099 of OY796681.1, forward strand.
GTTTACTTAATTACATTTCTGACGAACACTTTAATTCGATCGATTTAAAGCGTTGTTCCTAAATAGAGCCGTAATTAACATGGTGGTCCAGGACAAAGCCTGGGTCCCAGGTGCAATAAATATCCTTGAATTCAAAAGGGTTAGGTAATGTTACAGAGGATAATATGAAATATCTAGGTTCTAAAATGTTTCTGGGCTGCTGTAGTTTTGTGGGATTTTGGCTTGCCATTTTACTCATTGTCATGGTAAAAACATTCACTTATTTATAATTCATTCAATCCTTAATCCGTGTTCTTTAATCGCCTCTGAGATTAAAACTAGTTGCATTCTTTTGTTTTACTGCTGATAATAAACTTATTCCTATAGTTTTAGCAAAATTTCACATAACATATGTATAAATTGTTACATAAACATATGTATTTAATTAAAACAACGCAACATACAATAAATGCATCAAATTAAATAAAATTTTTGAGTAAATAATTACAATACTATGATACTTTCCTCTTACAACATTTGTAATTGTAAGTAATAACTTTTGCCTTCAACTGTACTTAAGGACCCGAGCCTCAAAAATAGTATCTGTGATTAATAGTTTTTTTTGTAACATTTCTGTTTTTGAAGATAGCCGAAAAATTCACGATATTTTCCTGAGACATAAACATTTAAAAATTTGTTAAAAATAAACTTCTTATATACCTTGTTCTTTGTTGGAGGCTCGGGCCCTACCTATAACTTAACATATTACAAAAACACAACTTTTATAAAGATAAACTAATTATTTATCAAATTATAACTGTTTAAAGTTGAAAAACCATAAAAAATATTAAATTTTTTAAAGTTCCTTAAAAAATACAACAAACTTGTTTTTATAAAAAATTTTACATTTAAAAATACAAATTAGATACTTAACTACAAAATACAAAATAATTCAGAATCTGAAGATTTAAAACACACTTAGAAATAGAGAAAAAGAAATCCATTGTTAAGGTCTATTTTCGTGATTTCATAGGGTGTACGTACACCTTAAACAACAAATACTAGTTCCCTTCCTTTTCTCCTCCTACTATTTCCTACTAATATTTTTGCAATCTTTTGGAACATATTTATAATATTTTAAAACTGAAATTTAATATTTATAGTTCCTCTTTGATGTTATTTATTTCCAATTATCCGGAACATACATCGCAAAACAAGTTATAAAGCTGCCTTTCTTTTTAACTATCAGCTGAAATAGCTGACCGCCCGAGTTTGCCATTGAATCCTATGGTAAATTTTGGGCGGCTGGTACTGAAAGGGATGGAGTCATTATCCTGTACAGTTATTTGGATCCTAGTGCACATCACTAGAAAATTACCCCAAAACTCAGTTTCACAAAAGAACCTAAACCGCTGCCTAAGCTGTTCTCCGTTCCTTTCTAATTGGAAACGTTTGGAAGCCTCTCCGGAGTCCCACCGGAGGGTGAAATCTATGAATAATCAATAGGAAAACAATCTAATCCATCCTATTTCACAAAGCGGATTGCTTTTGAATAGAAACACTAATCTGAAGTGGGTTGTTAAGATTCCTTTTCCTTCATTGCTCCTGCTTCCCAGATTAGTTAAAGGTCTCCCTGGTTCGAAACGCTGCAGCTAATTAGTGTAACCGATATCAGCAGACTGCCGTTGCTACTACTAGTCCCGGCTGTTATGCACTGCTATTGTATTGGGACGTTTTCTCAGTATGTGGACCCGTTAAGGGAGAAAAATCAATCGATGTGTAAAAATAAACCCGAGCACAGTTCGTGACAAATGCGTGTTAATCAAGATTGGGGGAGGGAGAAATTAATACGAGGAGGGTATGGTTGAGTCGATTAGGTAAATCGCTTTCATTATTATAATAATCGGAAATTTGATGTCTTTGGATTTGATTAATTGGGATTAGCTTTCCCGAAGGGATCATGTCTGTCTGGGAGTTGTTCATGTTATTACAAAGATGAATGAAAAATTCTACTTGTTTTTATAGGCAATCTATGGTAGCCTTAAGCGGAAAACTAATGTTTAATTTAGTACTATCATGGTATAAAATATTAAATTTCGTGCTTCTAAGAAAGTATTTTTATAGCTACAAAAAGGGTCATGTTTGATCTATTACTTTGCTTTTCCCTCTCTAACGACTTTCCAAAACAACGTTACAATTAATCTAATACAGCAAAAATAACATCTCTTTTTACTTTAGCTCCTGGTAACTTTATACCGCATTCTTTGGATTGTGTCTGAGACCATACTTTCTGATGCAATCCTTGTCATTATCTGTCTGCCACTAAAAGAAATTTTTACAATGAATATTGAACACCTATTTATACATTCTTTTTAAATCTCCAGTCTTTAAGAAAACACATCTTAATATTGCTAGAATATTTATGTTTTTACAGAAATGGGGATGACACAATATATCTTATTGTGTGTAATACAGCAGTAAAGCACTGATTAAAAAGTAAATGTTAAACTCACCATGTTTTATAGCAAAAATGTCCGGAATACAATACAATATCAACAAGAATGTTATTGCTATCACACGTTATTGTTATACTTTGAGATTTTTAAAATTATGCATCACCATTCGATACAAACATTATATGAGCCCCATTATTTCTTTTTTGAAGCCGCATTAAAATAACATGGAGATGTAATTTAATAAAACTTTTACTTTTGCACAATTTGTTTAGTTCCAAAAACTCAAGAAAAATAATTGTGTTTGCTTTTCGAAACGCTTTTCAAATTACTACTTCAATCCATTCCATTACTTCACATTCTTATAAATTTTAATAAAGTTTAAATTTCCAATTTTATTTCTATTCATAAAACACTCTACTTATACTCCACAGCAACGTTTCCTGAACCCAGTACGTCACAACGCGGAAGGAGAAAACAGGTAAACACGAAGCTTGTTAGGTTGCTAGGAGGAGTTCCGTTACGCAAATCGTGATAAAAATACATTATACAGGGTGTTTCAAAAGTCCGTTTCACGGCTTTTATTTGGAACCAACGTCTCCTAGGGCCCTGGAAGTAAGGTCTACCCCTAGGTAAGTGACCCTGGAGAATCCATTGAGAGGACTTACAGCGCCCCTAGCGGCGAAATAAAAAAGTTAAAAAACTTAATTAAAAAACTAAAGGAGATGGAGCAAACATCTCAGGGAGACTATTGTTGCCACTGTTATAAGTAACTCACTGAAAAAAATTTCATGAAAATATCGTGAATATTCGCGGAGATATTAGCATGTGAAAATAGCACTTTTTCAGGCCTCAAAAAAGGAAAATTTCGGAAATTTGAAAGTTTTTCATAGTTATTATGTAGTTTTGTATCTTTTTAGTTAAATGAAGTGAAATTTTAATCAAAAAATCAAAAAAACTTGCAAATTTTTGAAGTTTTTCTTTTTTGATGCCTGAAAAAGTGCTATTTTCACATGCTAATATCTCCGCGAATATTCACGATATTTTCATGAAATTGTTTTCAGTGAGTTACTTATAACGGTGGCAAAAATAGTCTCACTGAGATGTTTGCTCCATCTCCTTTAGTTTTTTAATTAGTTTTTTTAACTTTTTTATTTCGCCGCTAGGAGCGCTGTAAGTCCTCTCAATGGATTCTCCAGGGTCACTTACCTAAGGGTAGACCTTACTTCCAGGACCCTAGGAGACGTTGGTTCCAAATAAAAGCCGTGAAACGGACTTTTGAAACACCCTGTATATACAAGATCATAACAAAATAATCATGTTTTTAAATTGAAGTTCTTAATTTCAATCAAAATTCAGACACCGCGATGGGAACTACTTTGTTAGTGAAATCATAGGGTCAACTAACGCTGCTGTCTAGTGTAGTCTCCGCAACACAGAACTATCTCGATGACAAAAACATCCACACCCATTTTAATCCATCGAAAACACCTCAAAGAATCCCTTCATTCAACACAATTTAATCACTCACACCCAACATCAAACCAAAAATGTTCTTCCACAAGTTTCCGCGCAGGACAATCCACCTCCCACCGACACAACTCCCTATCCCTAATTAAACCCCAACAAAGTTTATATATTCCGCGTTGTTTTCCGAACGCGATAACCTTCGATCCTGATTAACCGAGCGGCACAATCGGCACCGAAAAATCTCCGATCGAAATGTTTGACTACTAAATTGACTTCAAAAGTTACCGGACCCCTGGAACAGTTGAATTCAATTAGACTACTCCACTCGGGGCTAGGGAGTGATATTCGACTTCAATCGTCTTCGACAACTCGCTCGCGTCCCCTGAAATAACTCGGGGAGTCCGCTTCGCAATTAGCTCAGAGTTAATTAATTCCGAAAACTTTCCAGGGGTGGACGTTGCGTGTGAGTGAGGGAAATCGTTCGAATCACTGGATGGGAATTAGTCGGGATGGATGGGGTACGGAGATTTGCTATCTACCACCCCGGCCGGTTATTACGGGAGGGGAGGGTGGGGGTAATTTACGCCGGGTGCTGGAGGTAGTGGAAGTTTTAAGGCAGAGACGTGTTTTGAAGGTGAAATGAGTGGATATGTGTGTAAATATAGATGGTCACTATGCCTTCATTTCCACGTATGAAGCGTTTTTAACTTGTCCGATCTGTTGCCATTAGGACAATATGGCGAGACCAATTGAAATATCTAACGAGCTACATTTTTATGCCATCTTTCTTGCGAAGTCTGAGTAATTTGCTAAGCATGCATATTCTCAATTGGGAATATTGGCCTGTTTCCACTGTACACAGGAAACCGAGTTTCTAGTATGGTATTATATTTTTGAAAACGATAGAACGGGAGTATTTCTTTTAGTAAGGAATAAAAAGGTTATATAATTTGATAAAGGGGTTCTCCCTTTTAAAAAGCAAGTAGCTGTTTTGGATATTCATTTGATTGAGTATTTTTTTTTTATCGTTATAGCTTCAAAACGTATATCTGAATAACCCTATTTTAAAAAATAAAAGAATGTCTCTTTCCTAGATGGATTAGGTAACTTCTTGTTTCAGATAGAAACGTTGGAAACATATTACATAAAGTACAATTGTTTTGTTTTAAGGGTTATTAAACATGGTGTGAAGTTCAGTTACTCTTATAAAACGCATACTTCACTGAAGCCAACCAAAAGAATAAACTTCTAAGATCCCAGATTATAATCCGACAGTAATCTCGCACTCATTTAGCAGAAACCCTCCCTTTCCCCCTCTCCCCAAACCCCATCTACATTTATGAGATGGCCGAAGGTGCCGGTTTATATGCCTCCCAGCAGGACGCAAACAACTCGAAAATCCCGAACACGTTCCGCGGAAGGCTTTTTCCATCACTTCTTCAACTGCGGGCGCGGACATTAAAAAGGCAATTTGTTTCATATTGTTTATGATTTAGCCGTAAAACCTGGCCGAAATACCTGCGTTTATGCCCGGCCGTATAACCCCAGCCAGCACGTATATTTGGTGTGAGAAGTTCTCGTCGACAAACGTGATAATTTAAACAAATCTAGGGAATTCCTGCGGACGTTGCGATTATTGCGGTTGTTGTGAGTGTGTGCAGTTGTTGCCAAACGTGTGCGGGAATTTTAATTTTTGGTTTCGCGAGTTTCTCTCATTGTGCGTGTTGAGGTTGGTTATGAATTCGGAAATTTTTCGGTCCCTAGTGTTTTTCCTCTCATTATGATTTGCACACAAACTGCGGTTTACCCTTTTAGTAGATTTGTTTTTCTGCCACTGGCTAAGATTTGCCGATTCTCGGCCATTTTACTTTTTTGACAGCATTTTGGTACTTCTGAATAAGCCGCTTTATGGTACTTAGAGACCATAAATTCAATTAAAATTGAAAGTTTATCACCAGAAACATTCTTCCTACTTGAAGAGTCACAAGTAAGATTCTCTTGTAAGATTTTTACAGAATTTCTTCTAAATAAATATGCTTCTTGTTTATCTCTTTAAAAACCCACGCATTGAGAATGATAAATATAGTCATGCTGTTATAAAGAGAAACTCTACTTTAAACAACCTCAGTTTTACAAAAAAACATATATGAATTAAAAATAACTGTGCTACAATGTTTTCATAATACGTGCTTTATATTTTCTACTTTATTTTACATTTGGGACTGAATTATTGCGTAACATAATTTTTGATAAGCATACATTGATAAGATTTGAAATAAAATCAAAGTAAGCCTTTAAAGCTTGTAAGCTTTTAATGAAAAATATTCTTTCCTCGAAAAAATTCCATATATTCATAAAATATTCTTTAAAAAGAGTTAAAGTAAGGAGTGTCATAAAAAGGTAAAATATGTAGGAATGTTGGTTTAAATTTGAACACACATGAAAGCCCTAATAAGAAAGACTACTTACAAAGTCTCTTGAGAAAAATCCTCTGTAAACATATCTTTTTAAATCTTTTATTCTAAAATATCTTTTAAGTAATAATGATTAATTCAAATATTTAACCTTTTCTTTATGTTTCAAAACATCAATGAATGGTTAGTTTTATACATACTCTCTTTCTTTCACACCGAGTAAGACAATTTAAAACATTAAATATTTGGCAAAAAAAAGTTGAAACATCTTTTTTAATTAATATGAGAATGGAATACCAGTGATATTGATAATCGTACCTAATATTAGAAGAAAAAAATTGATTTTTGGTGGGTTCTTAGAAATTAAATAATTTCTTTTAACGATATTGCATACACCCCTATTCCCCTGGTGGTAAGCTTTAGCACAAAAAATATTATAACCTTCTTTAAAATATTATCAAGTTTGATAATATTAAATTCAGTATTTATCCTTTCATAGTCTTTCACATTACAGCGTCCAAATATAACTACCTATTTATAGTAAAAAAACATACAATTTTTCAGAGTTTGTTACGTCAAGAATAAATTTGTTCTTGGTAATAAGAGTTATTTTCTCTCCGCACATTTTTAAATTCCTTTCTCCCAAAGAATAACACAAAAAGCAATTTTTATAATTATTTCCATTATTTTCACAAAGCGCCCACAAACCATTAAGGGGGTAGGTGCACGAAACAAAATCCCTATCTCCATAATGTTAAAAATGAGCATTTTTAAGGAACATTTTTTAAAAATCTACTGAGTCAAAGTTCCCAAATTTTTTTCTGAGTATTCCCTGAACTATATTACATTTTATAATGAGAGCTTTTAGGGCTATGATGCTTGGTTATTTTTTTAAAAATTAATATCTGGATGTACTTATGATTTTTTTCAAAAAGACTGAAATTTCATGATGTTTCATGCTATAACTTCAATTTGAATGAATTTTTTTAGAAACCCCCCCATTATAATGTGTAAAATAGTGTCATTAATTATAATACCAAGTTATAAGTAATTTGCACAAATAGATTTTGAGAAAATGTTCCTTATGTGGTAAAAAATACAGTTTTGAGAAAAATGAAATTTAGTAAAAAACTTACTTATTTCTAGTGCATACCAGCCCCATAGCTTGGAGTGCTGTTTTTTTCCTTTAGTTTATCCTCCAATCTGCACTTTTTCTGCCTCCTTATTATTCTGGCCTCCTTTGTTCTCTGCTGGATGTCATAATTGGCTTTCCTCAACCTTTCACGGTCAGCAGCGTACATGGCCCGAGCAGTGTAAAAGCCAGGAGACAGTCCCAACTCTTCAAAAACATGGCATTTTGAAATGCTTCCTTCATTAAATGATAGTATTGCCTCATAGACACCAACTTTTAAAGTATCTTTTTGCACAAATATACCTTTGGGAAGGCGGGACCATATTACACTATTGACACTTTCATTAGCGTTTTGTGTCCGGCCGTGTAGACACTTGGCTAGCAGATCTGGAGCTGCCAAATCTCGATACACATCTTTTATAGCCGCAAGAACTTCAGCCGGTAAATTGTTTTTATGTTTATATACTTCACCCTTGGAAATTGCTTTGTTGAACCCGCACCAAGTTTCAGGACCGGTCGGGCAAAGCCCATGTTGTGGGATTGCGTCACTTGAGGCTTTATGAAAAAAGGTTGCCCATACTGCCTGTTTCATTCCTTTTAAATCTTCTTTGTTATCTTGGATAGCTTTGCCATAGTACCTTTGTAATTTGTCTATCTCCAATTTGGTTAGACGGCCACGACCTCCTATAGACTTAGAATCACCTAACTTCTTCCCCTTCATTTTTTCTTTCAAGGCTCTAAGTCTTGTTCCCATGCGTTTTTCAACATGTCCAATGCACTCCAGCTTCACTATTTTTGTGTCACCATATGGCTTTGTCTCCGACACTGCTGCATGAGCCCTCGAGTCTCCGTCGCCCAGAAATCCAGTGTATCGCAAACCATACAAAGCTTCGGATCTCTTGAAGATTTCGACTGCTCCAGACGGTTCCATACTGCCACTATTTCCAGAATGATTGGCAATACACTCATCAGTATGTTCTTTGTCTTTACACTTGCAGAACTTCGAAAAAATCTCCGCATCCAAAACCTTGCCAGTATCCATACTGGTAGCAATGACGACGCCGTTGAGGGAATTATGGCCGCGCTTCTGCCACGTACCGTCAAATGCAACAGTGACATCTTTTCCAGCAGAGGACTTCACTTCAGCAGCAGCAGCTTTCATGACACTACAAGCGACTTTCTCAATAGCCACATTTAATCCATTAATGCCTTCATTAAATCTGCATACTGGCGAAGGCAAGTTCATAACACCGCAGAAAGTTTTTGCCGCGGCTTTCCCTCTGCCAATGCACCGCATGGCATACGTCAACCTGGTATTTACTTCATAGGATTTGACATCCTTTCCATTACATGGAGTCTGGGTATACCTGGTGTTCAAGAAGGGTTTATTGAAGCCACAGGAATCGCAGGACACAGTTAGTTCAGAAGCCAAACCTTGAACTTGTCTTCGAAATTTCACGGAAATATTGTTCGTTTGGCATTCCTTGCATACAACGGAATTTTTCAAAGCTTCAGACAGCAAATTCAGATCAAGTAATTCATTGCAGGTATCCTCTTTGTTAAGGTAATTAAAATAATCATTATGAGGATCAAGTTTCTTCGAGGAAGCAGAAGCAGATGTATCCAAATCCTGAACTGGTTTAGAAGACTTGGAGTCATTCGTACTATTTTTTCCATCACCACCAAACTTACGCTTCTTATATACTCGATTACTGGCTCTTGGCATTCTGAATTTAATCAAGCAAGTGAATAAATCAGCAGGATAAATTACAAATCAAAGCTCGGAATAGAATCGAAAATAGCAAGATCACACGTTGAACGTAGTAGAACAGCGGGGGAAAAACCTCATGTAAACAAGATAAAACTTGATAATAACTGTTCAAATCACTTCAGTTTATTTACTGAAAGTTAATACTCACAGAGTATTCCAAATAGTATTCGAAAACAGCGACAAAGTGAGGCTTTAAGTAAAGCAAAAGGTTTGTTTTGGTTTGAGTGGGCGTGACCATGGACGTGACACCACTGAAACAGGCAATAGTGTATTTTTTAAAAAATAATTAAAAATACTTCTACTCCGCGTAGAATAATAATTTTGGTATCGTTGGAAGCGTAACAGTTTATATTTTATAAAAATGCAAAAATTGAAAAATCGGTTTTTTGGTCGAAAGTTGTGCACCTACCCCCTTAACCGTTCCATTTGTCTGAGTATGATCACCCCTCAACCACTTTACTGCACCCCTGAGACAACCCTAACATCCTATTCCATCCGCACCACGTCACACACAATACAAACCATCGTCTGTCACAAGCATACACGTCCGCAGAAGAGAAACACGAAAAAATATGATCTCCACCCCCCAGGAACAAGACAAAGGCCTCTGGACATGCCCGGGCACGTTCCAATGGGTCCACACATTCCGTCTACCCGGGTGGTGGCGTCCATTATGGGAGGCGTTTAGCAAAACTCTGGGCGTCCACCCCTGTTCTGGAAGGCCCGTCACGTCACAAGGTCCGAAAATTCGTTGTTTAGCGCTCTCTCCCGGCGTTTAGGGAAAGTGTACTTGTTTTATGGAATCGAATGCGTCGAGATTTGATCTTGGAGGGGTGCCAAATTACGCCGGGCTGGGAAAGGGAGATTGGCTGCTGGAGTTCTTTTGGGGGTGCGGTTAAGAGGTGGATGAGGATTAGGCTTTTTTTCTTTGGATGAAAGCGTATTTACAGAGTCTATATACTCAGTAAGATGTTAGTTAGTGAGAGTTTTGATTGGTTTGTCGGAAGGATGCCATTTAAGATATGGAATCACCAGTCACTTTTTCGAAGGCTTTGATTGGTCCTTAAGAGACAAGCCACACCGCGCGCCACCAGTGGCAGAAGCAATAAAAACGCAATAAAGATGGTTATTGGTTATCTTACTTCTATTAGATACCCTGTCTCAGATAACTTATAACTTATTGCGATTTTATTGCTCCTGCCAATGGTGGCACGCGGTGTGGCTTGTCTCTAAGACTTTTAGCCAGTGTAATTTCTAATATGCGTGTCAAAAGTGCCGTTCACATGAGCCACTCTACCTGGGTAAAAGGTTAGAAAAACCGGTTCTACGCAGTTTTATCACACCGCTTCCCCTACGCAAGGGAAAAAGTGCGGAAGTAACCGTGCGAAACTTCACCCTAGGCTAGGGTAGGGGAATAAAGTACTCCGACCAGTTTGTTTACAAAAACAATATGGCCTCCTCTTACTACACTGCACTTCACGTTAATCATAAAAACCATATTATTACTTACGAAATAAAATATTCTTGATCCTCAATATTCTCAAGGTGTGTTTTGTCTCGTTCAATGTTTATGTTATGATATTTTTAGTTTTAAAAGCTTTTACTATTGCGTTCCGAAATGTTCTGATGAAATCGCTTGCAATAAGTTAATAATGTTTCAGTGATCTTTTTTATGATTGTTCTTCAATTTTATTTTTTACATCATGGTCATCCTTTGAAGGCAGCTAATATATTCATTAGTATAATTTTGTATTACTTCGATGGATTAATTTATTTAATGATCAAAGTATAAACATGACTGGCCGATTCAATATTCCAAGTTTCCAATGTTGGCTTAGTTTTTTATATTTTAATCAAGGTTAGAATATTATTTAACTCCATTATAGTGTTAATTAAAATAAACTTTTATTCATAGTATTTTTATTAAAAATGTGTTTAGAGAAAATTATTCTTATAAAATCTGCGAATATTCTGATTACATTTCTGATGCTTAATTTCTTTCATTTGTGTTGTCCATTTGTTTGTTTCTTTTCATTTATTAGTTTTTTGAAGCATTTGAGTTTTCTTATTTTTCAGTTATTTTTAGATGCTGAGTTTTTTTTATTACGTTCTTAATTGTGTGGAAAGTGGATAAAATTAGTTATATTTATTTTTAATTAGAAAGCCTTTAAAAATTGTTTAAATCTTAGTCTTGTTAAAATTTGAATGTCTCGGGTCCCAGAAAATGGATAGAGCATCGTAAAATAGATGGTCTCACGAAGAGAAATAACCCTTCTAAACGTGTTAGAAGCCTTCATACTGGCAAAATTTTCTGAATACTATTTTATATTTACATTTGATATAGTGCTGAACAGTGCCAGTGTTTACTACTTTGTAAATGCAGATGGTGCTTCTTTTTCTTGATTGCTACCTTAATCTGTAAAACAGGCTTTTATTTACCCTAGAAATGCAATAATTATGTTACTCATACTGTTAGGAAGATAGGTTAACATTCTTAGACCTAAACTCCATTGAGTTTTAAAGGTAGCTTTAGTTTTCTGAGGGATTTCATATTCAAATTTCTAAAAATGCATTTTTATCAAATTTTTTTGTGATAATCACTGGTTTCTATTAACTAAATTTTTTGAATTGCTCATGACAGACTGTTGAATCTTTTAATATATGAATTTATACATTTATATAAGAATTATATTTTATATATATTCTTAAAATATTAGTTTGTATTATGAGTCCTATTAAGAATTATGATTAATATATAATTATTTTTAAATATGTCAAAAAGTGTTCTAATTAAGAATTTTTAAGCCTTTTTTTTCTCAATGCGCTGTTATAAAAAAGCATTCAAATAAATAAAGCAATAGTTTGAGTACTACCTACTAAAACTAAATTGACTGTTTTGTAAGAGTTAAAAAAAAACTTTTAAAACTGAGATTTTTTAACTTTTAAAATATGGTTTGTCAAACTGCCCCACAATTTGGAATAAAAAATGTTTATAAACATTCTTTTAAATAAAAACTACTTTTTATGCTCTGTTTAATTGCACATTATATATGTATTCAAAATAGGGTACTTTGTTGCCTTCATGCTTCATCTCATTTCTCCTAATTCATTAATAGAAATTCTTAAGCAAAAAATTTACTTAAAGCATGTTCCTAATCCAAAGAAAAAATATTCCTCCCAGGGTTTATTTCCCATAGGAAAGAGCCTCATAAGTCAGAAACATCAACTCGAATAGAGAAAAATGCAAATTTGAGTTGAAAATTTCAGCTTATAGGCTGTTTTATAAATAAATATCTGTAAAATAATTGTTTGATAAATAAGAAAACACTAAAATTTTTTTTGAAAATTATCCCAAAGTCAGAAAAATATCATTCCTCTGCTTCAAATTGTAAGATGATATTTAAAAAAACCCTCATTTTTGGGTGAAATGAATAAGAACCCACCCAGTGAGTTAGAAACTAAATTTCTTTTGAAAATACCCTATTCTTTAACAAAGTGACAGATTTTATTATGATCTATTAATACATTTTTGGTTACAAAACTAACTATCCCTAATAAAATTCCTAAATATATTTTTTGGCAGAAAATAAAAAACCTGCCAGAAAACGGATAATAATTAACCATTTAAAAGAAGCTTTTGAACAGGTAATGAAAGACTTAAAGCACAGCTGAATACAGTGAAAATTTGCTAGCCCAAAACCAACTAATTATATAGGTAGGTCAAAACCAACAAATAATTGACTTGATGAATAGGTCATTTGAAAAATTTTGAAAAAGTTTATGTTTTTCTGAAATAAGGATTTTCTATTACAGGATTACCATCTTTTCATTTCCTAGCACTATGGAAACAAATTCCTTGAATTTCTTCAAACATCAGAAATTTAAAATATACTTCTGAGGTTACAGAATTAAATCTTATTCACTTCTAGCCTTCTCTAAGGATTCTCCTTTATTCTAGTCTGTTCATGGCTACAGTTCGCCAGTTCCTAAATTTTAGGACAAGGAAGTCCTTGTCATAAAAATCAGACCATCTGAGTTTGGGTCTTCCTCTAGCTTTATTTCCAAATGGCTTAGACATAATAATTATTTTTGTGGTACATTGGTTTGGCAACCGGAACTTTTAGAATTAAAACCCTTCAGATTTTTATAGAAAAAAAAGGAACTGGATTTTTAAAATTTGAATAAATTACCTATTAATATATGTACATATTATGAATGAAATAAAATTATCTTTAAATATCATTATTTCTATAATAAAATAATTGGTACTTTAAATACCGGTCGTTGTATCGGGAGGGTCGTTATAAAGGGGTTCTACTGTATTAGTAGTAAAAAAGAAAAAATGAGAGGGTGTCACTTAAAAATTTACTCTTTGAATTTTTCCTTCATTTTTAAAGGAACCCCATAATTTAATACTCATACTTTATTTTTATTAACCATATAGTTAATTAATTTAAATGCAAAAATTGTCGGGAATTTCTATCTTCTTTCTCATGTAAATCATTAAAAACAAACAAAGAAACTCCATGATTTGATTATAAACAATAAAAAACGACGCATCAACAAGAATCCCGTTGTCCACGTGTTACCCTCATTTCCCATAATACCTTTCGAATCTCTAAAAGATTGCTCATCACGTGCCTCCTTGTCCGGGTAAAACGAGTGTGCATGTGAACGGGGCTAATCAACAGTCACCCGGGTAGTCTTCAAAAAATCCTTTCTCCCTACTTCACTACTCTTTTAACTGGGTAAATGGGTTTGGCCATGTGAACGGCACTAAAGGGGATATAAGTTATGAATTGAATTCATTGTTTAACACTAGAAGCTCCGGGTAGCTCGGGTAGCTACAACCCTCAAAGACGGTCATATTGACGTTACGCTTTTCTATGCATAAAAATGTTCTTTTTGACTTTGCTATTGCTCTTGATACATTGAGAAAACATTAATAACAACAATTATGTGATTTATAAACATTTTCTTTATTTTATATTTTGAAATCGGTTGTTAAAGAAAGAAAACTGATTATTCATTTACATTATTCTCACAATCAATGCGTTATTTCCTCTGAAGCATTTTTAGCGCATTTTCCACCCACACATATCTTTTACAATTACTGCACATATCAGATGTTTTATTCTGACCGCACTTTGTGACTTTTGGCATGGGCGACGTTTTTTTGACATTATTAATCTACTAGCGTCAAGCTCGCGCAAAAGGAAGATATATTGATCGTTTACATCTGCCAAACCATGAAAAATAATATGAATTTGTTCAAGGACTCGTAATATAAATCTAAGAAAGCATAGAAACCATAATTTAAGCGATCACTGAAGAAAGAAACGCGCAAAACGCCTGAACGTCAAAATGACGTTATTGAGAGTTCTAGGTAGTTCTCTTAATATCTCTGGAACGCGTCATGCGAACTGAACCAAATTTGAACGACATGAATAACAGCATAAGTTAGGAAAAGTCATAAAAGCACAAGTGCGTATCTCAAATACTTTTGAAAATATTTAGATTTAAAAACGCAAAACCGTCAAAATGACCGCTCCAGAGCTTCTAGTGTTAAAAAAAATTTTAATTTCTTTAACTGTCTCGTTAAATATCACCAAGCTGCTTTAGACCCCAGATTTTCAAATATCTCCAAACTTTTATGGTTGCCATTGATAAAACTGTATATTTCTATAGGTTAGTTTGCAATTTATAGCAATATTTCTAATTTTATAAGTAACAAATATGAAACTAAATTTATTCAATACTGTGCACGTTGTAACATATTAAAAGGCTTTATGAAAAAAATTATAAAAGAAGGAAGAAAATACATTAAATATGACATCACCATAGCATATATTGTATAAATAGTGCGTGGGAATGGTAAGGAAAAGTCTGTAACGATACAAAGTATAAGATTTGAATCTTGGTTTCTTAAATGTTAAAAGTTAGAGCTTTTTGAAATTTCGTGTTTAATGTTTTAACTGATATAGTATTTCACATCCTTTGAATGACGCTTTAAGAAGACTGCTCCTTGTATAATGCAGAATTTTCAAAGAATAATTTCAGATAACAAAGTCTGTGTATTTGATACTATTGAATTTATATTTATGAATGCTAAATTGAATTTATTTTTCAAATAAAAATTAAATCAATACAAAGAATCAATTTTTAAGTATAAAGTTTTATAAAAAACGGTGTTTCTTTTTGGTGAGCAATACATTCAAATCGTAAATTGAAAATTCCCTCAAAGATATAAAATTAATTATAATTATCTTCTACGTAATGACAGAAATCTTTTCATTTATTAAAAAGAGACTTATATTACCACTTTAAGAGATGTGTTTTATTATTAGACCCACACATGAGCTATGAAACATTCTGCGTTCATACAAAATTAACAGACCCACACACCCTTTAGCGCAATATTTAAGCGGAATTCCGTGGGTGTAGCCTTTGTAATCAAATTATAAGTGGCATGTACTCTAAGAACTTTTTTCCCCCAAAGCAGTTTTCGGAAACCCTTTTCCAGGACTATTATCTCATAATGTATTAGCAGCGTACAAATATAATAGTTTATTAGTATGTGTTTAAGGAAACTTAAGAGTATAAGGAGCTTAATATTTAAAGACCAGGAAGAAAATAATTTTCAAAAGTACGTCCAATCAAATTAAAAAAAAATTAAAGACATTAATATTTGGAGTTATAAAAATATATTTGTATAATCCATAATTATTAAATAGAACCTTAATTAGAATTCCAATTAGGAAAAATGAGAAATAACATAAAAATTAAATAAATTGGACACAGGTGTAACTATATTCTACAACAAAACACTAATTTTGTTACAGAAGTGTATTTCTCATTGTATTTCTTAAAAACGCAATGCCTAAAAGTATAGTTGAAGGCTTAATTTCACCAAGTGATTAGCCAAGTTTCGAAAAGTTTCTTTTTGAAAGTGGATGTATTCCTGCATTCTTTTTACAAGATATTTTTTCTCTTCAATGTAATACTTTTGTAAACACATCCTTAGTTGAAATCCGAGCTAAAGCTATAGTTGTTTTCTATTTTAAGAGATTCATTCAATGTTTGGGAGTATTTGAAAATTCCGTTAAATATTCTTTTGGATGGTTTTCATTGAGCAAATAGAAACGTACTCTTTACTAATAAAAAGGAATAAAATCCGTTGATGTTACTGAAGCAATATCTTTCAATTGTTCTGTTTTTTTCGCTTTTAATTAAATATAACATTTTCTTTCTCGAAGGGCTGAGTTAATTTTATTTACTAAAGTAACTTTCTTAATGATTTTCTTTAACTATTCTTCAACAACACCGATTTAAAAGTAAGTTGCTCTCTTTCTCTAAATTATACAGTATTCTAATAAGCTTAACATTTTTTATTTTCTTAAATCTTGCCATGCTGTAAGTTAATATTTACCGGATACCTTAGATGGTAAATAATAATGTATTTACTTTTTATTTTGCATTTTACCCTAAAAGTATTTTTGAGCGTTGACCATTATATTAGAATAAGAAGATGTGTTCATATAAATTTTCTTCAAAAATTTAAAATGTAAGTTTAGTTGGCACATCTAGTTTATTTTAATTTAAAACTTTTTTTTCTCTCATGAGAAAATGTCAAGCATTTTTACATTAAATATCGAAATTTAGTTTTGTATTAGAGTAAATTATTAACAAATAAATCAAAGCTGAAAATAAATATAAATACTGTAACTATAACTTTGAATATCCATTCGTTTCTTCCATGGATTCCATGGAAACTATAAAAGTATTATTACAAATACGTTCATTTAAATAGACTATTAATATACTTTTAATTCCTAAAACAATTTCAAAAGTCACAAAGATCGTCGACAGTCAATCCAAACCGGGCAGCAGTGACAGCTCCTTTGTACTTCGTATCCATTTTAAAGGCTCCTTTTTTACAATTCACATGGTTACTTCTGACTTTAAAGATAGAAGTGTTATAGTTCCCCAGGCTTATATATTTCTCAATAAAAAAAAAATAATAATAACGGTTTGTTTTCACAACAACACAAAACTTACAATTCGAGTAGAATCATAATCGGAAAAAATAACTCCTCTATCTCAAAGTTTTTTTTTCACTTAACTTTCTTCCATCCACGTCCCCCTTTGCACTTAAACGTCAAGTCCAATTCACTTGTTTGCCACTACCCTCCCAAAATAAAAACTCATGAGATCGTATCTCCAAAATAAAAGCCCGGCTCTGGTCAGTAGTCATTTCGTCTCCAACTCGTGATCCGAATACAATGACGTCTTAAGAAACTGCTCACGACGCCGGAGTTAAGAACCTTTCGCAGTTGGGCCCTCTCGGAATTTAATGTTTCGTTCCAACGACACAGAAACCCCGAGAATGGAACAAAAAAAATGCTTGAAGTAATTGCCATGACGATTAGTTGAAGAATACCTTCCCATGATTTGCATGTCTTTTGTTTCATGATGAAACGTCTTGAAGATATCCAGGATTTTTTTTCGGTTCTGTTACGGTAATTATCCGTCCATGCTCGTGTGGTTTCTGGATGGGTTTTCGTCGTGTTCTTTTAATATGATGGGTTTTATGAATATCGTGTGTTTGGGCATTGAGAGGGATTTTTTATGAAGTAAAGGGAAGTCAACAATGAGCTATTGAGTAGGGTTGATGGGTAATTAACGTGGTCTGAAATGATTTGCGTGGATAATATGGTTTTATTGTGTAATCAGACGTCTTTGAAAGTAAAAAAATATTATTATTTGAATTTAAATCTCAAATGAATTCCAGTAAATAATTATTAATTCTTCTTAGTAATGCCATAATAATCATTTGTTGATCACTGGTGGCATGAAAAACTATTTTTTAAAAAATAAAATGTATAATAATATAAAATTGTTTGAATATGTTTGAAATGAATAAATCTATAGTGAAAATTGTGGAAAATGAAATGCAATATGCATTTAAAGTAAATCAATTTAAGGATTACAGTATTTTTTATTATCTATGTTGTGCTTACTGTTTTGTATCATCTAATATAAGCTGAAAAAAAGGCATTTAATCAAATTGGTGCACTGTTTCCTTAAATTAGTGGGAATCTATTTTTTATGTTTTACTACATAAAAAGTATTGCTTTGATAATACCTTTTGATATAATGTTGCAAATAGTATAATGATTTTAGAAGATTTATTGTGGAAAATGAAAGCCTGTTTTTGATTTTTAGTTTGTTAACTATACTTACTATTTCGATAACAATAGAAAACAATTTTATGAGGATTATAATTTGTTTTTCATTCAACCTGTAGTATTTTTGAACAATTAATTCTGTACTTTTTCTTTTTATTTTTAATTATAATAAATGATTGTGTTCCTTACGTTTTTATAATAGGTATATCAAAAATAAGTAATTTAAATAAATATTTTACATTGAGCTAATCCACGATAATAATGTTAAAATAATTCTGCACTGCACATAATTATCCATGTATGTATGTTATATACAACTAAACTATTCGTATTGAGTTATTGAGTAGATAATTTAAACGTACTACATCTATCTTAATTTGATGTGAAACAAAAGTTACATTGGTTTTTACTTCAAATTCAGCTTACAAAGTATTTCTACATATTTATGAACCTCTACCTTAACTGCTCTTTTTCAACATTAAAACCCATCCTTGTTTATAAAATGTCTCACAATACCCCTTAATGAGGCTCTTTCAAAGTGACACTGGGCGTATTGTTTGCAAATACGTTTTGTAACTCATTAAAATGCATGAACGTTTTGCTTCTCGGAAATGTCACGTTTTTAAAGCACGCATTGATGTTGTTTCTCTTACCATTTGAGTTCTTGTGGAGTCAGCCTCGAAGCATTTAGTGCATTCTTCCTAACGCCAATATTTATTTTAATGACCTTCTTTTGTGCTGTGAATAAAATGTTTATCGATAACTTAGATATTTGAACGGATTTCTCCAAGGCAACGTAGCAACAGTTTGTAAATGAAAGCTTTTACGGCTTAAATTTAACAACCTCTGAATAATCGACACATTTGTAAGATGAATGGACATTATTCTCAGTCAGCTATTGAAAAATGTTTATTTTCCCAAAATAAAAAACTGATACATAATTTCAAATGCGATTTCTGTAGTATAAATTTTATCAGAAACTAACACTTAACGGATACATCTTAGTTAAAGGTGTAAGAAGTCAGACGTTTCAAAGAAAAAATATTTTGAACCAATAAATGTAAAAATGACTGCAGTGAATAATGGTTTCATTAAAATGATTGGCGTTTTAATCCATTATGTTTTCATCGGTTGAATCAGTTAATTTGGATAGCACACCATTTTATAACTTAGTCACACTTTGAGACGTTGAATAAAATGTTTGATTTTATTCTCAGTAGGGCGCGAATAGAAAGAGAATTGATTTATTAAATTTTAAATTTTATGAAAAAAAAACAGAATAGTGACTGAGTTAAAAAAAATAAAGAAAATCCGTAACTTTTCATATGTAAACTTTAAAAAAAGTATTCATCCTCTTTCGCTTTATTGGTAAAATGGTGGATACTTTTTACATATTTTTGGTGTGTTATTATTTGTCTTTAATTTATGTGAAAACTTTTGATGAATGCAGCTCATTTGTCGCATTAGGTTAGCATACAAGATGAAAAATTATATTATTCTATACTGATTGTACTACGTTATTATGTTCCTAAACCTAATAACCATAAAGGTAAATAAATGAATGGATAATTAAAATTGTTAAATTTCCAAAAAGTATTTAAAACTTCGAAATTTAAAATGTTTAGAATATCATCAAAGTATAATTTCCCATGTTTTGGTACCTTCCGCTCCTTTGTACTTTCAGTAGTTTGGAAGGTTGTTCTTTAAGACAATCGTCTCGCCGGTGTAAGAACCCCTTCTAAATGCGCATGCGTGTGGTCAAGTGGTCAAAGTGGACTCAAGTTTTGCTGTTTTTGAAAAGTGTAGTAAAATAACAACTGGGGATAGAACCCAGGAACGTCTGCAAGCTAACGCAAGCAACCTAACACTGCTCCAGCGGGGATTCGGTAATTCGGGGATTATTGTAACATCTTCCTTTTGACGCATGCGCATAAGGTAGGGGTTATTACACCGGCGGTTATGTTTATCGATATAGGCAAAATAAATAAGTATTTTATTTCTACAATGCACTATAAAATACTATGCACTATATTATGCACAATAATATGCACTATATTTTTACATAGATAAGATATACTTGAACAGTCCAATTGCACATCATGGATGAGCAGCCACCACTTTTGCAACACGCTGTATTGTGGTGGCGGAAACCTTATCCGACAAGTGAAGATTAACAAGTGGGGCTCAAACTGGAAATATGACTACATAAGAAAATTACGCTTGCTACCCAAAATTTGATTTATAGGAAACTTAAGCATTTTAATTCTAATAAAATACTATAACTACAAGACTATTATTATAACAATTTTTTCTAAAACACGGAGTATTTCACCCTATCACCTCCCCCTCAACCGTCGTATGCCGCTCTGGATCCAAAATACATACCCTTACAAGACTCCCAAACGAGGCTTAATCACGCAACTTCTTCGGAATTACATCGATGTTTCTTCTGTGAGCTAAAAAAGAAAGGGTGTATTTTCGTATAGCGTTGCGTGTAGACCCATTATTCAGAGTGGTGCTGAAACCGATATTAGTCTTTCTTTGATATACCTCCGCTCCGTCTCTCGTAATGTTTAGGTAAGAGAGGCGTATCTCGGCGTTTTGGCAATGCTTGAATGGAGTGCGATTTGTTCGGCGGAAGTATGGCACACACACACATGCGGCAAATTTATCGTTTCCGAAGAGGTGTGCGTATGGTGACAAATAGGTT
The DNA here is from genome assembly GCA_963680715.1 of Tetragnatha montana. Classification (NCBI taxonomy): domain Eukaryota; kingdom Metazoa; phylum Arthropoda; class Arachnida; order Araneae; family Tetragnathidae; genus Tetragnatha; species Tetragnatha montana. Next base: position 2,328,216 of record OY796681.1, read on the forward strand.
TCGCAGGATTAACTTGGTTGTCGTGTTGGGGTTGTTAAGCTGGAAGTCGGTCTTGTAGGATTATAGAGTGGCGAGATTATTTTTGTAAGGTGGGGTGTTGGTAAATGAAGTTCTGGTGAATTTATTAGGCAGGAAAAATTTTATGTTTCTTTTACGTCATACTCAGGTATTATAGTGAACTAGTACAATTATAGATAATTCTTTGTTTCACATCGTAAAGATAAAAATAGGAATACTTATATTCAGCCACCTACATTTATTTCAAACGTTTTCCTTTAGGTCCTTATTTATCTTGAGATAATTCAACTCCATTTTTGTTTGTTTACTTCATTTGTATAAAAATAATAGTGTAAAAATTAATTTGTGTAAAAAAATAATAGTCGATTATACTTTTTGTTATATTACTGAGAATTCAATTAATAGATGCAATAGATTTGTGATTTTAAATTCTAAATGTGAAAATGAGTAATGTTATTGGATTATGTGTTTTGAGCAAATATGTTAGATTCTTCGTTGATAAAAATAAGAGTATATTTTTACGTTTGTCTTTATCGCCATGCTGTAAAAAATACGTTTTGTTATTTTTTAGTTACATTATGTCGTGAATTTCTTTGTATATTTTGACTCCATTTAAGGAAATATGTTTTTCCTATTGATATTTTTTAACAGCATTTCATAAATACACATCGCTGGCCTATTTTCTAAAATTGTGTTATGAATATGTTGTGTTGTTTGGAACCCTGTGCTCCGAATTGATGTTTTATGTTTAAAAAAAAATTCAAAATAAGTTTCTTAGTTTTGTTTATTTCAAATTTAATTATATTCCTTTAATGCCAATGACTTTGGAACTACGGAGAAATTTATCCATATTAAAGTTTTATTTTAACTTAATTAGAAACAATATAGATTGCCCTCCTTTACTTACGTTACTTGACTTCCATATCCCTCCTCGCTATACAAGAAATAAAATAGTATTCACGATTCCTTTAATTTTGTCAAGAACTATCTTTCAAGCCAAACTATTTATCAATTTCATAAAATAGTTAATAATCTCCCCACAACCAGTGATCTGTTTTTAGATTCTTACTCTAAATTAATACTTGATTATTTGAAAAGTGTATCTCCATGATTTTTGTTTTTCTCTCTTGTGTAGATTTTGTGCTTATTTTTTTGTGGTTATGTGTGTCCTTTTATATTTAATATGTTGTACTGTTTGTGTCTTTTTCTTGCCAAGTATCTTAATGTATCTTCTGTTTGGCAATGTATTTAAATAAATAAATAAATAAAATGTGTTCATTTTCCCTATATGATGACAAAAAAATGAATTAAACAAAATGGTATTTTTGACTGCACTATATATAATTGTTCTTTAAAATATGTCCATTTATCTACTGCATGGTATGAAAGATTTAAAACTTTTTATTCAAACTTGGAAAACATTCACAGCTCCAAAGACACAGCATTTTAAAGAAAGCGCTGCTTTTATATTTAGCTCCGTGCTGCCGAAAACAAAAGTTTCCAATTTTAAAGCGAAAGATAAAAGTCTACTCATGTGTTTCGAATATGAAATCTCCAAGAATACATGCATAAAAAGAAACCGCGAACACCTTAACCAAAACTCGTATCAAACTTTCCAAAGGAAACGCATTACCAAATCGTTCTAAAATAGCCATTATTCCGAAGGTATCAGCCCTATTTTCTTTCCAAATCCCGAGCTCTCCGCGCGAGAAGAAAATAACTTTCCTCCAAGAAATGCTACACTTCTCTGCATTGAACCCTCTGGGAAATTCTCCCTTTCACCATGTTCAAAGGGTGTTCAGTGCGCGTTTTCCATCCATACATTCTAACCCTGAGAGAAAGGAACGCATGCCTGGTAAATATGCATGGGAATGTGAGAGCAAAAATAACTTCTGGGTAGTATCATTCTTCTGTTGCCTTTCGAAACAAGTATTACCATACTGCAGAGGAAAGAAGTGAGGACTACTCATACTTCGGCATATTCTGGTCTCGGGTGGTTTTTGGAAGTTGGTGGGGGTATGGTGCCCAGGGGATATATATGCGAAAAGGGGAGGGGAGAGTATTTTGTATTCTGATGCCCTTCTTTGTCTTTCGTGATATCAATTATTGGAGTGTGAAAAATGTTCGGCTATTTATTTTTATTGGAGCGGGATTTAGAAACGCTTTCGTCAGAATGGAAAGAGTTCCTCACATCGGAGGTAAAAAAACACACAAGATTAATTAGGCATCCCGTATGATAATATGATAAGAAGGAAACTTCAAAAAATGTAGAGAAGTTATAAGATTAAGTGCATTCTTGCAGTTGTCTATTCTTAGGTATAAAGAACTTTTATGAATAAAATCCTCATATTTTCAAGTTTCCCTAATAAAATTTATTAAGAACATTTGAAAACAAACAATTTATTTAATCAATTTATCACGATCAAATTGCTTGAAGTGTAGAATTATAATATTTTCTAATGCCCATATTATTTTATGAATAAAATATATTAAGAATTATTGTAACTTCCCTTAAAGTAACGTTTGGTATTTTTACCAACTTGTATCAGTACATAAAAAGTACCGATTAAATCCATCATACTTTCAGAGCAATTATGAGTGCCGATATTGAAATATTTAGTATCTCTAGCTGACTACTGCTCCATGGTAAATGGAGTTAAAATTGATTTTTTACTGTCAAAAACACGAATGCAACTCTCTAGCACGCCTTAATTTGCGCACAAAATATCATTAAAAAATTGCATCATAAAATAAATAATGCTACTTCAAATTAAAAGGAATTCATAAACATGTGTTACTTTTTGTAAAACGGTCTATAATAAATTTGGGGGGGAAATCAAGTAAATATTCAAAACATCGTTAAACACGGAATCAAATTGTGTTCAAAATTCTTTTATAATCCCTTAGAAAATTATTTTCTAGGTACTTTTTTCTAAATTATTTTTAATTTCCTTTGTTTAAGTAAGATGCACATTTTACAACTAAAAACTTTAAAATTCTATGAGGGAAAATATTCAATATATTTTGAAAAAAGAAAATTAAATGCATTTTTCATAATTTTTCCAAAAATATAATATATTTAATGCAGTGTTTTTCATCTTTAAAATATATTTTACTTTACAAAAATATACCTTGATATCTTAATTCCATTAAGTTAAAAAATTGAAAACACAAAAGAAAATTATTTTTGTAGTTTTATAATCCTCTTTGAACTATATAGAATTTTCTTACACGTTCTATGAATCTGTTTTTGTAGTAACAAAGTATTTTATAAAATTTAATGACTTACATAGTTTTTTTTCTTTCAGGTACGTTTTTTTGAATCCATTATTTCTACAATATTCCATTAGTTTGCCACAAGGTAAGATTGAGTTATAATGGAATGCAGAATTATAAATTTACCCATAAAATAATCATGTAATTAAAATTTTTCTTAAGGGTTTTATGAAAAGCTTTAAACATAGATTAATTTTTTGTAGTTTTTACGCTATTTCTTTTAAGATTAGTTCCACTTAAATTAAATCAACAGTATTTAATTAGTTTATTATATTAAAGATTTATATTCTTTACTATGTTATGAAACTGGGATCTACATGTCCTGTAAATGTATTTTTGCATAAGAATTTATCTTATTGTATTATTTGCTTTTAATTAGGAATTGATGTTCTTTTATCTAAGGGAGACCGGGGTTGGTTCGCATTAGTTTTTTTTAATATACACTGGTTTCATTTTTAATTACATTTTAAACTCTTTAATGATGATTTTTATATCATTATTTATCATTATTAACATTTACATTCATGAAGGATTCGTGCAATCGAGGTAAAAACCCAATTTTCATTCGTCCATTTTTACATGAAATTAGTACTACATTGCTGGAAACTTTGAAGTCAATCTGCAGGCAAAAAGAGTTATTATAATGGAATAATATTTTACACAAATTGAATATTAAATGGAGACCATTTGGCACCTTTTCTCGCTGTATCCCTGGGAAAATGTAAAAAAAAAAAATATTTTCGACCCACCCTACTGTGCATCGGTACATTCTATAAAATCTCCAAGGTCTCTGAAAATCTCTAAAAATAGCCTATTCTATGCTCGCTTTCAAGATTCAATTTTCTTCACAACCGCATAGGTGTTCACATTGCACCAATCTTCAAAATCTCCTGAACACAGAAACGCAATCACGTGCTGTGATAGCGTTACATAAGTAACTATTTTGTCATTCTAGATAACGTTACACGAAAAAACTACTATAACTATTTTTAACTCAAGTAGCAAAAAGCACAAAAGATCGAGCATCCACTCTCCGTATATTGTCTGGTCGTTTATAAATACTCTCCCGTAATGAATCCGAGAGGAGCGGGCAATCCCAACCATGCCTGCATATTCCATTCACTTATTGAAAGAAACCTAATCTCCCCCAACCCATCCAATTTGCGAAGAACCGTTCCACAACTTTCCTTTCCACCTCGGAAGATCTTTGTCTTCCAGGCACTCCACGCGGAGAACAACGGGCAATTTCTCGAAAAATAAAAACCAAAACCCAGCTTCGAATGGTGTGGGGATAACATAATTGTAACCACACTGGCGGCAATAGAGCTGGCAGCCACCCAGATAGATTTTTTCTCCTTTTTGCTGCTCTTCCTTTTGGCCCGCGTTTTGTGAGGGCTTTTTATAGAATGCATATTCGCTACGACTTGGCACATGGGCCCGGTTCTGTTTACATCTATTGTAAGGGATTGGGTGCGCATTGTGATGGAGATTGTAGTGCTGGTATTGTATCTAATTACCCTGTAAAGTGTGCAATTAGGGCTGTGTTATCATGCTGAGGAAGATTTATGGGTCTGGTGGGGTTGTTCTGTTTTCCGAATTATGATAATGTTGGGTATATGCATTCATATCAATCCAAAAACCATATCTCGTTTTGTTCCTTATATTACATAAGCTGGGTCATTTGCTGATAATTTAAACGTCTGGTTATCCATTTAAAATGTATGAGAATTCTCCATCAAAGTAGTGAATGTAAAAGAATATTTGAATTATTCATAGTTTTGTTGAAACAATGCTTTAAACAGGAACTTATAAAATGCGTTTTGATGTCATTATTTCGTTTGAAATTTCTAATATGATCACTATATGATTGATGTCTTACAAATTTTCAGGGAATCATTTGGATTCAATTTAAATTCTATTGCTGTTAAATTATTTATAAAGTGGATTTAGTGATACTCTATCCAACAATACCAGAGACTATTACATTTTCAAGTGGTTTTTTTTAGCTTTTCACGTAAGATATAATGAATAATTAATAATAATTAAGATTGAATATATTTTTTCTACCATTTAAAAAAGTTTTTAAATTATGTAAGAATTAAAATATCCCATTTGATTTCTTCAACTCATAATTTTAAGTTAAAATTTTGTCTAATTGTCAATTTTAGAACTATTTCATAGTATTAAAATCCTCGTGACAAATCATATATATTTATGAAATTGTCTTAATGATGGTTACTTTATAACAGCTTTTCCTGAATATTTTAAATCATGGATCACAATTCAGGAGAAAAAAAAAACATATATTACAATTTAAGAACACTTTCTATATGAAGTAGATTTTAGAAACTCTGATTTGAAATATCTTCAGATAAATATTGCTTTGAAAAAACAATAGCTACATGTACTTTTAAAAAGGTATCAGTGTTGTTTTCTAAAACCCGCAATTTTTAAATGCTAATTTAACCTTTATATATATATATTAGGGTGGCCCTTATTTACGAACTTTCGAAATGTTTAGCTCCCACCCCCTAACTTTGTGCCAATGGACAAAATAATGATAATTGCAAAATTTTAGCCAAATCCGATAATATTAAGGCGACCCTCAAACGCCTTAAAGTTTTGAGTTTTTAGCCATTTTTTTGAAAAACAGACAAAAAAACAAAGATAAAATCTTCAAAAATTTTTACCAGTTTTTATATGATGAACTACTATTGTTAGAGATATAATGGCACAGGTTTGTTTTTTTTTGTCACGCCTCAGTTTGGAGTGGTAATTTTTTTAGTGTTTTGCAATTATTGTAAAGTTGTTTTTTCTGCATTTTGAAAACAACTGCTACTCAACAACCACTTAACTTAAACACATAAAATTGGGCTCATTTTGCTCGTAATTTTATTCTCTTCATATTTAGGGGCATTATAACCAACTTCCTTTTATTTAAAATTAAAAATTTTTGGAAAAAAGTGCGAAAAAAAATCAAAAAATTTAAAAAAATAAAAATTTTGGGAAATTTTTGAAACAAAAAATTTTATTGCTTTTTACCTTCTAATATATACATTTTACCAAATATCAAGACAGAAATTGAATTTGATCACATTGGAAAAAAATGAAACTCTCCGTACATTTGGTAGGTCCCTTACTAACCCCCGATAATCAATAGTAAAATAATGGTAAACTCAAGAAAAGTTGGTAAGATCTTTGAAAGGGGATCTTTCAAAGGCATGCAAAAAATTTTACACACATTATCTAAAGCACATTTTTAAGCTAATTTTCCATAAAAATATTAGAACCTCAATAGAGATGGGACCTTATTAAAGGAATTATAATCTAAAATTCCAAAGTGAAAATTATTTTCATATAACTCTTCTTAACATTTAAAACCTTAATCCTACTTATTAATTTATGTTAAATACTAAATTAGTTGTTTTGTAGAATATTTTTGATCCTTAAAATATTAATACAAAATGAACAAAAATTAGTTTTTCTAAAAAATAGTGTTGTTATTGAATGAAGTATTTTAATTTCAAGTTTGTTTTTTTTAGAAGATTTTCGAATAATTCAAGTGATTTTAATTTATATTTATTTAAAAAATTCTCATAGCTAATACTAAGTTGACGGTTAAGGCAATTAAGATACTATTTCTCTAAAGGGCCGTTTCTTTAATCAATTCTACTTTTAGGGTTGCTTTTTAAGGGCGGCCTTTAGCTACGTGAGATTTTCAAAAAGTTAAAAATATGTCGCACACTTACCTTTAATATTGTTTCAATCAGCGAAAGACTGATTAGGCAAAATTTCAGTTAAATAGGAGAATTACAAGACTAAAACGCCTTGAAGTTTGGAAAAATTCTTAAATCATGAACAATTGATAATATAACATTTCTTTCAGTAACAAACTATTTTTATGAAAATTTAATTTTTAATCCGAAAATGAATATCCATAAGTTTTAAAACATTCTGTGAAACAACGAATCTATTTCGCATTACTATTTTCTTAGATAGGATTTAGTTGCCGATGGATATATTTTTCTGTCTTAAACAACAATTTGCAAAACAAACTGTTTATCAATTTCATTTTTTGTAAGAATGTTATTATTAAAATCATGAAGTAATATCCAGTAAGAAAGGTTATCAAGGTTGAAGAAACTAAAATTTTCAACAAAAATGCTCTATTAATAGAAATAAGATCATAACAACACAGATCTACCAGAGAAAAATATTGTAAATAGTTTTTTTTTAACCCAAAAGAATGAATTTTCGGTCAAAATCACATTTCAAGTCTTTTGAACCTTTAAATTATCTGATTATACTGCAATTTTGCACTTGCCATTTTTTAATGATTGTAACAAAATAAGAGTTGAAAATTTGAGAACAATATTTAGGAATTTTAAATAGAAATAGTAATTCCTTTAATAAGGTCCCATCTCTATTCTGGAGGTTCTAATATTTTTATGGAAAATTAGCTTAAAAATGTGCTTTAGATAATGTGTGTCAAATTTTTTGCATGCCTTTGAATCATATGAAACCTTTCAAAGATCTTACCAACTTTTCTTGAGTTTACCATTATTTTACTATTGATTAGGGGGTTAGTAAGGGACCTACCAAATGTACGGAGAGTTTCATTTTTTTCCAATGTGATCAAATTCAATTTCTGTCTTGATATTTGGTAAAAATGTATATATTAGAAGGTAAAAAGCAATAAAATTTTTTGTTTCAAAAATTTCCCAAAATTTTTATTTTTTTAAATTTTTTGATTTTTTTCGCACTTTTTTCCAAAAATTTTTAATTTTAAATAAAAGGAAGTTGGTTATAATGCCCCTAAATATGAAGAGAATAAAATAACGAACAAAATGAGCCCTATTTTATGTGTTTAAGTTAAGTGTTTGTAGAGTAGCAGTTTTTTTTCAAAATGCAGGAAAAACAACTTTACAGCAATTGCAAAACACTAAAAAAATTACTACTCCAAAATGAGACGTGACAAAAAAACCAAACCTGTGCCATTATATCTCTAACAATAGTAGTTCATCATATAAAAATTGGTAAAAAATTGTGAAGATTTTATCTTTGTTTTTTTGTCTGTTTTTCAAAAAAATGGCTAAAAACTCAAAACTTTAAGGCGTTTGAGGGTCGCCTTAATATTATCGGATTTGGCTAAAATTTTGCAATTATCATTATTTTGTCCATTGGCACAAAGTTAGGGGGTGGGAGCAGCATATTTTTAACTTTTAAAAATCCCCATACTGTTAAGGGCCACCCTAATATATATATATATATATATATATATATATATATATTTGCCATGAACAAATATTTTTAAGTTCCGAGGGATTTATTACAACTGCATTCATATAAAATAAACATAATAACGCAATTACGCCGTTAGACAAACCACAAGAACATCAAAAACTGTTCATCTTCATTTTGATCAAGAGCAGGCCACTCAAAAGCGGATGCCAACTCTCCCTGTGGAAAATATCAAACCACAACAAACACTCATTGCATTAAAAGCCAAAACACCCATTCTCGTATGAAACGTGTGTATAAACCTCCAACCACATCATTTAAAATCAGCCTCAATTGAACGCACAACCCACAGAAGGTAATTTCCCATTTTCAACGAGCTGCGAATTTATCTTCATCAAAAGTGGCTTACACCGATTATGCCCTCGACTTCCTGCTTCCCATTGTATCTCAAAATCCAGTTCGGAATTACCGAATTAATTTGAGTGAGCTCCACCCTAATGTGGATTTCATATTCCAAGGGGGGAGGTAGAACCAGAGGGAACCAAACTTCCCCTATCCCTCAACTTAACTAGGGTGTAATTGAAGTGAATCAGAAACTTCTTTTTTTGTGGTTCTGGGATGAAGGGGGTGTTAGGGACTGTCCATAAATGACGTAACGCTTGGAGGGGAGGAAGGGGGTTTATTAATCGGTGACAGTTTGTGACAAGGGGGATGGGGTTACAAAAAAATGTTTTTTTTTAATCATTGGGCATGTATTTTGGATTAATCATCCTTGACTCATAAAATGCAATAAGGAGTACCTACTCTGAGTTACTGGAGGTGAAGTACCCACCTCACACACGCATTTTCTCACACAACCCCTTTTTTACAAGAGGGGTACTCTCATCCATAACACACGTGGACAGAAACGAATATCAATGAAAGAGGAGAATTTCAACGCCAGACATACGGCTTCGCAATCAGGCAATCAGATACTATCACATAACACGCTGTGTGTGAGCTAAAAACCAAATAAAAACATATAGTATTTGTGGAAAATGTAATTTACACAGGTGTATAATCAGCATTGTTTACTATGAAATTATTAAGAGTTCACATTCAAATCAAAACGTGGGGTAGGCTTTAGATTGAATGGGAATGTGTGGTCACAAGTTCTTGCCAAACTTATGCTCGAAATATTGTTAATAAGAGAACATAACTTGTGACATAAAAGAGAGAAGTATGACACTTTGTGACATAGATTGGGGAAGGCAAAAAAAAAATGTGAAATTACTTTTGGGACTGCTCTTTAGCTGAGCTCTTTGGGATTTTATTCAACCCTAACTGAACTTCATGGACGGCCCCTCACTTGATATTACTAGTCGTGTGAACCCTAGTGGGTGATATGGGGGTGAGAGTTTTTTTCGGCCCCAGTGCACGCGTTCTTTTGTTGGGTAGAGGTAATTCACAGGCGGTGCCTTGTGTTGTGGCCTAGGTCCCATCAGATTATCACTCTTCGTAAAAATGCGTGGATTAAATATGGAGGTGGGACTTTTTTTTTGTTCAGGGGGTTTTTATATTCCTGACATGAGTTTTGGGAGGTTGCCCTATTGCGGTGAGGGGATTAAAATTTTAAAGTGACCCAATGCGTTTATATTTGGAATTTTTTTTCCAAGGACGACGTGGTGGTGAAAGATGAAACTCAATGATTGTATTCTGTTTTTTAATATATAAGTTCTCATTTATCATAGATTTATTGTTGGTTATCTATAGTACGTGTTTTGGATGATGGATAGTAGCGATAATTAGTTTAGGGTTTATAACCCACTATGAGTCAACAGTATAAAATTGATATGCTTTTTTGATTTTAGAGACATTTTCAATTAATTTTTTTTGTTTAAAATGTTATGTTTTTTTTTTTTAATTTTTTTTTGTTTTTGAGAGCATTTTTTTCTTATTTATATTATTCATGGTATTGTATGTACAATATTTTATTGTTGTTGTTGGGAATAAACTTATGATTTGATTTTAATTTTGTTATTAATTGATGTTGTTCATAGACGACAGCCAAAAAAGTGATTATTATTTATACCTTGCATTTTATGTTACTTGTAGGAATAATAATGAATTTTTATAACACATTATTAGGTGCTTATTTTCCAAAGACAAATAAATACTATTAAAAATACTATTTTATGAAACTATGATCGATGCTATGGAATTAAAATTTGTATGATAGGTACCCTAAAAAGTATTTAGATACACGAGTTTCAATACATTTAAAAAGAGTACTTATAATGTCGTGAGCATATAAATAAAAAGTCAATAACAATATTGATGGTTTGAATTTATTCTCGAGAATAATGGAAGAAAGTTTATAATAAAAAGCAAACTAACAGTTTGCAGCTGCATTACATCTGATACTTTCAAAACACAACGCCTCCGAATCGTACAATATGTTCCCAGAAAAACGTTTTATATAAGACAACAAGATCAGAGCAAAGCTCATTCAAACAAAAGATTTTACAGCAATATCATTCTGTTCTCTCTCTTTGATCCATTAAATTCAACAAAGCGTCGTAATTCTCGGGATTTTTCACACAAACATCCTTACCTCACCAGAAGTGTTTGGAATTAATCGCCTTTGCAGAGCAGATGTTGCATTTTGTGAGCGCTACGTGTATCAAATTCGTTCTTTTTTTCTTCCTCGGAATTCATACTCAGATGCTTCTTGGCAAAAGAAATCCATTCAGACGAAACAGTTGTTTCAAGTCATTGAATCTTTTCCAACTCCCTAAGTATAGGCCATCTTTTTTCGGGTTTTCTTTTTTTTTTCAGTTGTTTCGAGAATAGCGTATAGAAAAAGAAGGGCGGATATAATACCAGGTTATGTGCAGTTGAAGTGCTTGAATTGCAGGGATGTTTTGGTTCGGTTGCTGACCTACCTTGAAAAGGTTGAAGAACTGTGCAAATGATAGTATTCCTCCTTTTTTTTGTACTAAATAAATAGTATAAAATTAATTAGACGTGCAGTGATAAAATAGAGCCCGTTAAAGGCAAATGATATCATCCAACTTTAAAATGCATCACTCAAATAATAATTTCCTTTTGTGTTAATCTAAAACATTTAACATTTTGTTGATAATCTTTAGTGAAAACCAGAACTAGTTGTAGGTAATTCTATAGAACTTCAGTTGGCATGAGAAAATGACGGACATAAAATTAAAATTTATAAAGTAGTTATAAATTGGTTTTCACCTCTAATTTTCAATATTTAGCATAAATTTTCATGACGAAAGCTTGCGAAGAATTCACACTAATGGTCTGAGATAGAAATGAGCGAATAATTTTCAGTAAATGTATGGAAATAACTAATGCAAATTAATGTTTAATACTTTTACTGGAATCAAACTACGGATTTCTCTCAGTTCTCTCCATGTGGTTTTTATTTCCATCTTCTTCTCTTTTAAATAATTTTGAATGTAGTAACGAACATTTTTTTTTCAAAGCTTTTATTCACCGTGTGTTAACATTACATGTAAACAACCCCAAGCAGCATAAACATTCAAGATTTATCCAATTTACGTCATGTATTGCCAAATCTTGTTTACTTATAGTTGCAGTTACGTAAACTTGACATAGTTGGTATGAGCTGTGCTACTAAGGACGATCCACAATTTTAGAAAAAAACTTTTCCCTAATTCGTTTCATGTGCGTTTTGCATGTAAAAAATAACAATGGCATAGTCAATTTCCCATTGATTAGTATTCCTTAAAATGTTATTGAACTTCTTTTTTATGAAGAAATCATACAATGAAATATAATCTTCGAGTTCTATGATTTAAAACCACGTAATTTTCGTTTACCGCATAAAAATTCATATGAATGTTCAATAAATGATATAAATGTCTCTAAAACTAAAAAAAAAAAAAAAATAAGTTTTCACCCATCCTTCTCATAACTACTCATACGTTTTGTAACTTTGATGATCGTTATTTTGAAAGTGTACAGATTCTCTGCATTGTATGGATAAACTGGAAGGTGATATAAACTGGTGGAACCCTAGTTATTCAAACTATGCACTTAGCATTGCCCATTTCATACATATGCGTTAGAAGATAATTAAGCTTGGTTAGCTGTAATCGTAGCTTTGGTCAGAGATAATTGGTCTGCCTTCATAACCGTAAACCTCTCAATTAGGTTATAATCAAATCAGCCTGAAATTCAAATTTATACAGTATCTGATGCCTTCATTCAATCGGGGAATTGTATATTTAATGTTTTATAAGTGATAGAGCAAATAGCTTTAATGTGTGATTTTAAGTTTAGTTCCTCAATGATAAATTTAAATTATAAGTAAATTTTGAGCAGGGTGAGAGCACCAGAAGAACTATACTATATTTGTTTAATGAAGAAACCCAATTATTTAAAAATGTCTCTGAGTACTTCCCTACAGATTTAAAGTTATAATAATTTTTAAAAATGAATATAGGACTGCAATTTTTCCCCTAAAATTATTATTTCCATCAAATTAAAAGGGGGATGTAAATTAATTGTGGATTTAATGTAGAATTGTATTTGTTTTCTGTTTGCAATGAATGTACAATTTTTTGGTTTTATTATTTAATTTCGCGCTATAAAGTGTTGCATTCTAAAATACTATTTGAAATAAAATAATGTTTCTTGATATGGTTCTTTTATATAATTTTGTTTGGAAATTGTTTAGAAAATTTTTTTTCTTGCAGTGGTGATGTGTTCTTTTTTATATATGGTTTAAAAGATTAACCCTTTTTCGAAAGTAATTCCATATAAACATTTGGATTCATTCTTAATTCATAATTTATCGAAAAAAGTAATATTGTTCGTCTGATTTCCAACATAATAAACGGAATAATATTATAACCAATGCACTGCACATTCTCAATAAAGAGCTTTAAAAAAAGGAGGAATTCTTTGAAAATGTTTGGAAATCTCATTATCGAATGGACAAAAAAAAAAATGCACATTTCCTCGAAAGAATAATACCACCCCGAAAAATAAATGTTCAACATTTCATCAGATTTCGCCTCCCAATAATTAAGTGCGTTTTCCAAAACTTCATTTATTAATTACTGGGGAACAGAGCATGCAAAAGAACTCTAAATTAATTACGAGTCTTTTTAGGTCACATATCAGAATTACTTTTTTCTTTTCATCAAAAGTTACACACAAGTTTTCATAAATAAAGAATTCGCTTTCCAGTCTCATTTTATGAAAAATCTCACGGAAAATAAAGTATGTGTTAATAATGAATCTTCAATAAGCATTTTTCAGTTTTTATCAGATGCAGAACATTCAAAATTAAGGAATACGAAGACTCGATTGTCTTCCAAGTATAATAAGCCAGCATTGAGAGGACAGTATTTAATTAAAAGTAATAAATTTCTTTTTTCCGTCATACGAACTGGCGGATGTCACTACAGCATGTTTGTTATATTCATGCAAAGCTTTACAAAGCTCCATTCAAGAAATAATAAAAAGTAATTCACTTGAAACTTTGATTAATTTGGTTGTACCACTTGCATTATTAATTCGATCTTGGAACATGAATAAGAAACCTTTGTGGTTTGTGCGTTTCATATTTCTTAGCTGTGAAATTGAAGAGTTTGAAAAATCTGTTACAGGGTTTTGACATGTATTGGAAGATTTTGGACTTTTTCATGGGATTTGTTCTCTTGACATGGTATTAGTCGTTTTGTTTATGTTTCCCAACGGCGGGGATTTTTTTTTTTTGTAAAAATGTGAAAGTTCAGAAATATGTGAAAGGATTTAGAAAGATAATTTAAACATATTTTGTTAACTTACTGGAAAGTAATCTAAACGTATATTGATGGTGTATTTGTATATTAATTATACTAATAATATTGTTTCTGAACTGAATTTTAGGGTCGTATTTATGAGTTACTTTGACGTTAATAAATTTAGAAAGCTAATAGTCAAAATTTTTTAAGTTATTGATTTACATTTTTAGTTTCTATTTCTCAATTGATAAAAAACTTAGTACAGATTTATGAACAGGCAGTTTATTTTCTGTAAATTTAAATATATTGTGAAATACATTTATGGTAGCATTAAAATTAATCGATACATTGAAGAACATTTTTTTAAATTGCTTATATTTATTCATTTTTAGGAAATGGTAATTTTAAATTCTCTTTGTAGACGTCATTAAGTATTTTTTTTTTTTGACAAAATGTACATCTACTTCGAAAATGTCTCATTTTTATTTAATTTTTATTTTAAGACCATCTTGGAAATAAACTAAAATAGTTAAGTAGCCTATTCAGATAAAAATATATATTTTTACGTCACAAAAAAAAATCATGGAACTTTTAATCCTTAGAACAAGAATTTTTTGTGAATAGAGTAGTATTTAAAATGTTAATTATAACAACTCTGAAAACATTTTTGATTTACATTTTAATCTTAAATAATTAATTGGAAAGTTTCTTTCCAAGAATAAATCTAAAAGAAGCTTTTTCAAGTGGGTATAAATCTTTAATTTGAAACTTTAATTTGAAAAACACATGTTAATTATTACTTAATTAATAATTGTTTAATTCAATATTTTTAATGATTTTAATTGTATATAGACCTTATAATATGTGAAATAATTATAAATACTTTTTATCTTGTATTTTATGTATGTACATAGAAATTATTTTTTAACTTATACTGGAGATTGAGGGCCCATGGGGCTCAGGTGCTCTAAATAAACTATTGTATTGTATTGTATTGTAAATCTTATAAGTTCCTGAGAATATTGCCTGGTCATCCCTATTTTATAGTATACTTTTCAATTTTAAATTATTTTTTTTGTTACTGATTTACGCAAAAACCGGTAACTCTCAACACATTATTACATCTGAAAATTTTATTTCCCTTATTCAATTTACTACTTAAAAATTCATGGTTAAATATTTCTGGTAAACATTTATTTCCTAAAGAAAAAGGCAAGTCTTTAGTAAATTTGTCTAGATTGGAAAAAAAGAACCCTACTGGGACTATCTTCTCATCAAATTTAAACTACGGTATGTATTATTCATATAAAAAATGAGTTGAAATACAAAAGTTTAAAAACTGGATTGATTTTGGTAAACAGCAATCGATGATATCTCAAAAAAGATGTCTGGCAAAAATGACTCCAAAAAAGTTATGCTTCCGTAATCTTATGGGAATTAAAGCGAATGAGGAACGAAATAGTTACGTGAAAGAATGAGAAAGAAAATTAAATTGCGCGCTGCATTTTTACTGAAAAAAAAAGTTTTGCAAGGAAAGAAATTCGCTATGCAAGATGATAGATGAATGAAACATGACTCAAAAACAAAGAAACGACTTCACAAAATTACTATCAAATGTTCTTTTTTTGGGCTTTCGAATCCTCTGCAAAACAAGGTTAGGGATTTTTAAGTTTTATCAGACGGCATATTTTATTCTTAATGCGTTTTTTCGGAGCTTATTCCTTCACACGTCGTAATCCTAGATTTTTAAATGCCGTAATACATCACCCGGAAAGGAATAAAAGCATGTTAGAACATGCCTCCCAATTTGCATAATGTTTTTCAAACTAACATTAACCCTGGTATAAATTAATTTATGCAGCCTTCTGTAACAATCGCTGGATGGTTGTTATTATAAAGGGATGTATAAATCTTTAGATGCACAGAATTTAAATTTTCTGCCTGAAGCTACAATATTTATTTAGGGAGAAAGGTAGATGAAAACTCTAATTATTACATGGCCTGGTTAATAATATTAGCTTAGTGGCATGAATATAATTAAAAATAATGTTATTTATAGTAAAAGGCATTAAAAATTTTATAAGCATGCTAAAAGTCAATTTCTGAATTGTGATTGATAACTTAATTATTCATTACTACATTTCCCATTTAACTATCAGTAATTAAATATTATTTAAACTCTGTTATCGTTTCTATTTACTTCGTCTTTATTTTGACTTTGAAGCAATATTTTAAAAGCACTTAAGTTCTTTTAATACAACTTCACACTAAATATGTACAGTTTATTAAATAGTATAAATTAATCTGAACGCTGCTTATTCTAATATTTTGATTAAATTTCATTAACATGGTTTATACTTTTACTTTATAGTTAACATTATTTCAAGAATTAATGACCAATTAAAAGTTTTCATTTTGAAATATCAATAAATCATTTGGGGGGAAATTATTCTAACCTATGGAACTGTTTTTCAATCAATAAATAATTTGGGGAAACCTATGGTACTGTTTTTGTTCAACTTAATGACCCTTAAGATGAATTAACTTACAGATTATTTGTTCTTCCAATGGATTTCTTCACTTGTTCAATGTAGAATATCGAAGGTTTAAATTTGCTTATCCACAATAATTTTGGTTGAACGGGGAGGTCTATCCAAAATTGAATAATACTTTTAACCCCTTCAGTCCTGGCTGCTCTAAACTTTCTGTAGGATTCAATGTAAATCCAGGACGGTCTAAGATTGATAGGGTTAAACAAAAAACATAATTTAGACCATTTTTATGACTTCAGCTATTTTCATCCCCCTGCTATGTGTATAATTTAAGGACTCCAGTATTTCCCTGCACCATAGAGCATTTTCAATCACATGACTCAGACTTAACAACGGCCTTAGCAACGTTGTTCTTGTCCTCCATGTCGTCAAGTGTGACGTCACGTGCGAATGCTTCTATTGGAGCATTTGCAATCACAAGACTCCGCCCCTAACAACCTCTGTAGCAACGGGGTAACAATAATAGCCTTAGCAACGTTATTATTGTCCTCCACGGCGTCAAGTGTGACGTCATGTGCGAATGCTCCATTGTTCTCCATTCAACCTTCAAAACTTTAAATCAGGGTAAAGCTTTTCATTTCATCCCTCTAATAAGCAGATTGCTTTCAAAAGACCGAAATTTTAATTCCAGTAAAAACATAAAAATGAGAAAGTCTCCAGAGAAGCACTCAACACAATCATCTTTATCCCAGAACATGTACCCGAACTTCCGTCATCAGGATTTTTCCCGTCTGCTCCCAGCTCAGCGGGAAATAAGTTCGAATCACCGCTTATGGTCCCGAGTACTCAGCATCATAATGGTCTTGAGTAGATCATGCAAAGCCATCTCATTCTTTGTTCCCCTTGTTTTTTCTGTTCATTTGTTGCGTGGATTCTTTCGAGCCTATTTTCCATGACAGTTCCTTGTCCTGCTCAGATCCATCAAACGGGAGCTCCTCCCCCGCCGTTCACGTCATCTAAATTCAAAATGACCCTTTTTTTGTTGTTGCTGTTCCATTCGACGCTGTTTTGAGAAACTCGGCAGCAATACACATTTTGCGTTTTTTTTTTTTTTTTTGAAATTTATTTTTTGGTTTCTCGTGTTTCATTTTTGAGTTTGAGTGATGGTCGAGCTTTATGATGTAGACGTAGATGGTTTGAAGCAGTTCATAACTTTAACTGCGGCTTATTTCGGGTTCAAATGCATTTCAATTAGCCGTTTATGTGCTTAGATTGTTGTTAATGTTTTTTCTTTGTTTTTCTTTTGTTATGAAAATCTTTTGATTGAGTGCATATCAAAACAATAACATGTTTTCGTAAATATGTTTTGCAAGGACTGTAGATGATACTTTCTTTCTTTCATGATATTTTTTTTTCTAATTTTAATTGTTTTTTTGCAGATAAATCCAAAAAGAGTGGTTTTCTATGAAATATATAAGTCATAAAAATGAATGAGAATTTATAATAAAATGTATTTAAATAACGTATTTAAATTATCACATTAATTCCTAAAAGAAAAAATATTTGAGGATTTGTCTTTAACTTTAGATTGATCATTTTACCAAGGTTTTTTTTAAAAAAAATTAATTCAAAAGCAGACAATTTTATTTCAACTTTACTATTGAATTATTTTTCTGATACCAATTTAGAGTATTAATTCTAGTTCCAATGATTAGAGTTTAAATTATTATAAAGTATTTATTGTTATGTTTAAATAAAAAACTACCCTTTATTTGGAATCAAACAATTAATAATATATATGGACATTATAATAAAGTAATATTTTTAATTTAAGAAGATGTTTTTTAATTTACCTATTGATTGTTTAAACATAATTTATTTATTGAGAAAATACTCCGTAGTAAAGTCACCATCTTTCGTTTCGAGGTGGTATTAAAATATTTAATTTAAGAATTTCGTAGTAACTCACCAGTTCCAGAATATATTTTACCGTGAAATTTAACACATAATCACATTTACAACCTCGCGCATGAAGATATCAATTTCTTCAGTCAGTTAAGGTCTTAAATTGATATTTCATCCATATCACTTTATTAGATGAAAAATCACACAGAAAGAAATAAATTTGCAAAAGACCTGATCTACATCCGTTAGCCTTGCGTTTAGAAAATAGGAGGGCTGTAACTGCAGTAAGAGTGAAGAAAATGCAGTTTTATGTCCGTCTATTTAAAACTAAATAACACCCATTTCCCCCATTTCCTCTGTTAGGGAACTGCAGCGTGCAATCAAAATCCCATCAGAAGCGAGTATAATGGAAGCAGTACACAAATAGTTCTTGCAAATGTTCGAAAATAAGGATGTGAGAGCGAAGCAGTATTAGCTATTCCTGCTCAAGATCGTTTTACGAAGGAGATTGAGAACTCCGTGTTCACAGTTTTGAAGGAATATTCAAGGATAATGGATACGTTGGTAGTTATCAACGGTAATTTTTACCTTGGTTTCAAGCAGTGAATATATAGCTTAGATTTGAAAATGAAATACTCGTCAGGGTATCATTAAATTCTACCTCGAGATGTCTTAAGTTTTATTCACTGCGTTTTAGGCTTATAAATTAGGATTTTCGTTGAAAACAGTTATTAAACTTGTCAAGGGAGTTTCGTGATTCTGTTTGGACAAAAATTTTGATTAAAGCCTCCAAATTATTGTGATATTTTTAGAGTTATATTTATGACTGGATTTTTCTAAGTGGTATTTCTTCAATGGAAAGATAAATTGTGAAGGATAATTATATTTTAAGTGATAAAAAAAGATTAAAATCATGAAAAATGAATAGAATGAGAACCTTATAACCCTCTGTTGGTTCTACATTGCAATTTAGTACATGCACACAGGGTCTGATTTACCATTAGGTCCACTAGGCCCGGTCCTAGGGGGCCCCACAATTTAGGAGCCCCCTAATTTTAAAAAGTTGACAAAAATTTACAGTAGAAATAAGTTTTTATAGTTCCTAGAATGTTTTTTCGGTTTCATTATACAATAGGGTGCCACTTGTTTTTTTGTTTGTTATACTGGATAGTGGATGATAATGGCCAACAATAGCGGACAAAAATAGTGGCACCCTGTTGTATAATAGCACCGTTTTTTCATTCATTTTTTAAATCGAAAATAAAAATCCAAACTTTTTTAGCAATGTAAAAAACGTAAAAGATAATAACATAGAACGTGTCTGCCCCTGACGCCCTGCCATTAGTGAAGAATTTTCAAACTAAGAAAACAGTTATTTTTCACGCTTCTACATTCGTATAGCACCTAATGTGGCAACGGGGCGGGGCTCTTCCTGTATGTTGTGCCTAGTGTTCCAAATTTTCTAAATCGGGCCCTGCATACACACGTATTGAAGTGTCCAACTCTAAGGGAGTAGCCACACCAGACCAAGCTGGAGGCGGGAGCAATAAAACGCAATAAAGATGGTTATCTAAGACATTGTATCTGATAGAAGTGAGATAACCATCTTTATCGCTTTTTTATTGCTTTCGACCGAGTTTGGCTGTAGTGTGGCTTGCCTCTTAATTAACCAATAACCATGCTTCTCTTTTTTCCATTTTTGGTCTCAGACCATCATGATCCACACACATGTGCTTTAATGAAACTATAAAACATACCTAAACGATACTTTGAACAAAATGACCAAACAACAAGCCCCTTAAAACGTATCTCCAGCCTTATTCCCAGCACAAAACCTAACAAACTGCCACTTAAAACGGTTCAAATTTCAACACACCTAAAATTACAACCTGTCAAGGGGGCAGATAGAAAGAGACCCCCGTCGTTGTTCCTCTTTAATCATAGTCCTCTTTCCGAAGCAATGCACCCATGCAGCGACTTTCCGGGCGAAGACGTGTCAAATAACTGCTGATATTCGAGTCTCCGTAATAGGCAGCGTCTTGACGAGAGAGTTCCAGCAGAGTAATGGCCTGAAAAGGAAGACTTGGGGAAAGTAATCGTTGAAATTAGCAGCGTGTTAAGCACCCGATGGGTATTGGCTGTGTCACGTAGTGGAGGGGATTATTTATTGCAAGGGATTCCCCGAAGGTATTCTCAAAGGGGCCGTGCTGAGTGAGGATTAGGTTTAGTGGGTTTGGTTATGGAATTAAAGTGGGATGGGGAAAAAGTTTTCGGGGAGTACTTCGTCCTTTGGATTATATATTTAATGGCTTTCTTGGTAAACCTAACGCTTCAATTAGTTTTGAAAAGTACTAATCGGATATAGTCAAGTATTTTTAGAAGAGAGGGCTTGGGCAATGGTTTTCCACAAGCCAATAAGTAGACAAATATGCAAGTTTCTAATGTAGACTATGAACATGAGGTTCCTAAAGCATTATAATATTTTCAATCAATCAATCAATAAATTTTACTTACAAAAACAAAAATTTTACACAATTTAGAACAGATTCTCAAAAGTTTACACAGAATTCAAAGAAAAGAAAGAAACAAAATTGCAAATACATCCCGAAGGAGACGCAGCTCGTCCATGAGTTCACATATTTCTAATTTTTGTGAGTTGCTACAAAAAAATGTAATTGTGTTGATACCTTTCTCCTAAAAATTCATTTCCGAAGAATCACACCCTTAAAGTCTAAAGGAAAAAGCATTTTTAATTATAGCTACAATTTTTAAAGACTAAATTTGGGTAAGAACGATGAAACACACGTACGTCAGTGCAAGGACTATTTCTAATACCTAAATATAGTTTACTAATAATCTCAATTGTGTCAAAATATTAACTTAAATCGAATTTAACCAGATAATCCCCCATAACAGGAAGAATGCTATACCTGCTAACTGAAAATTGATGAATTTCTTTCACTACATCAAGTTAACCACATTCTGTCAGACTGAGCTATCAGATATATTTCTCACCAACCTCAATCAATCAAAAGATGTTTAAACCTGGAAATCGCATACGGCTTTTAAGAATACTGTGCTTGATCAAAGCTCCGTATCATTTTTTAGAGCCATTCATTTTTCACCAAGCTAAAGACGGCCGAGTCGTTTCAGTTCAACGTGACATGAATACTATTTCCATTTCTGCAATTGCATCTATTTATTTTTTGGCTGATGGATTGGAAAGAAAATGGATTATTACAGCTAAAATGGTATACATGTGTTTATAGTTGTTTTATATTAGTAGTTATTTTGATTAAAAGTAAATTTAAAAGAATTTAGTTACATTTTTACTGGTTATTACAACTTAACCCATTTTAGGCCAAGCATATAAATTTTATAAAATGTTGTAATATTTTCATTGAAACATGCTTAAATTACATTCATTAAGACACAAAAAAAGTTTCGTGCAGAAAAAATAATATTTAATATGATAAATGAAATGTTGCGTTTTCGCAACTTTGGCCGAATCAATGCACAAATCTTACGGGGGCAGTCTATCAGTGGAAACCGTTGCCCGTCATGTGACGTGCTGAAATTTCGCTACGCTGTGGGATATTTTGTGGTTTTAATTGTCTCAATACACTTTCCTACCTCCTTCCCCACTCAATAAGAATGTAAGGGGCGTGGACGCTCCACTGTGGAGATTTACAAGTCATAAAACTGTCACGGGCTTTCCATTGAAAGCTCTTGCACCTGTGTTTTCCTTTACCTATCCCCTGAAATTCTATAACCCCGTACCAATTACTTCAAATTTTGTGTACACAGATGTGGTGGACCCCTTATCTATGGTCTGAATACAGGTCAACATAGCTTGAAGGTCAAGCGCAATTTTCTAATGCAGGTGTATTGCAGGAAAAACTCCAGAACAAAAAATGGATGCATAATTTATATTTAAATTTTCATTTTTTAAAGGTAGACAATAGTTTTAAACACCTCAGAGAATCAAATACATGATTTCATATGAAAGCATTACATTTTATTAAAATAAATTGTAGAGGAAATGTAGATTTTAGGAAGTGCATTGCGGGGAAAACTGGAGTTCAGCAAGCGAATTCTCAAGTTTGAATACTTGTAAAGGGGCCAAAAATCGCTTGAGGACAAAAATTTTTGCACTTTTCTTATTTTTCAAAACATATTTTAATATTATCATGCAAATATTTGAAATTTAGGTAATAAAAAAACTTTTATAATTTTAGCCGATTTTACATGGATTCGGCCAAAGTTGCGAAAACGCAACATTAAATTTAGATAAAAAATTTTAAGTTTATTTAAGACAATTGTTTTATTTTTATTATAGTTATAGAACTTGTAACCTTAGTACATTATAAAAACGTTAAATTGATCTTAAATGGATTAATTATACATTTTCAAAAATTCGACTTTGTCAATAACTGTTTCAAGTTAGAAAAATAACGTATTTTGAAAATTTCTTAAAAAATAATGGTTACTTCAATTTAATTACTAATATTTTTTTAATGTCTTCAGAAACCTTAACAATAGCCGAAAAATAAAATTTGAGAAAAATATGCGTCACAGTATTAATAAAAAAATGTTTATTGAAATGTTGCGTTTTCGCAACTTTGGCCGAAAATGGGTTAAACTGTTCGTATTATTCGTTCTTAATAATTCAAACTTATTTTTCCTATGTCTTGGTTTTATATTTATGAGTTTGGTGAGTTTCGATATCTTAATGTGTTATCTTAATATGTTTCAAGCTTTATATATGACCACTGACAATTTAAATTACTTAAATTAAGCTTTTATCATTCTAGGTTTTGTTTTAAAGTGTGTTTTTCTAAAGCCACATAGTCATTTAAAGTTTGAGGTAAACTCCAGATTATTTTATGAAAAACTACGTTGAGGTTAACCTATGGAGTGAAAACAAATGTTTAAAATATCATTACATAATATCAAATACAAAAATTTTTACCAGCGTTTGTTTTTGTTTAACACTATTTATTAATAAACTTATCTGAATAAACATAAGATGTCAAAATATAACAATTTATCGATCTCTTACAATATTTGTAACAGTTCTTAACTTATGAAGAAAAGTTATTTCTATACCTCACTAAATTCATACAACTGGAAATAAATACATAACACTTTTAACAGAGTATACATCAATCAATAATACCCTAATCTTATACCTTTAAATAGAACCTCACTTTGTATTCTAGTCGCCAGTGTAGATGTATGTTTTTGCTGAGTTATTTCACCACTGGGAATCCAAACTAGGGTTATTGATATTAATTCTACTCTCTGTTCTCTGTTGAAAAGAAATACTCAGTGACGTGAGGGAGTACATTTATTTTCCGGAATTGGTATGGTATTATTAAGATTGTTCAGCTATGTTACATTAAACATCGTTACTTTACGTCTATTTCAAAGCTAACTTTTACTACCATATATAAAATTTATATAAATGCAATAATACCCATTTTTTACACCTACAGTTGTGTGTTATGAATTATTTACAATGTATTATTTGTTTCTGATATGATTTTCCCTCTTATTTATTCTTTCGTTTCGATTTTATTCAGACTACTTAAAATACTTAATGCTGAAGAAGACTATATTCGACAGTAACGTTTCCTGACTCTTTGACGTCACTAAAAAACAAAGTAGTTCCCACCGCGGTTTCTGAATTTTGAGTGAAATAAAGAACGTCAATTTAAATATATGATTATTTTATGAAACCCAAGTATATATAGAGTCTTTTTATCACGATTTGCGTACCAAAACTCCTGCTTCCTAGAAACCCAACCGGCTTTCTGTTTACGCAGTTTCTGCTTCCACGTAGTGACGTCTTAGGGTCAGGAAACGTTTCTGTCAAGTATAAAGTATAAACTATTTTAACGACTTTATATTTTTGCTGTATCACTAAAAATTTTATTCACCCCAGCTTGTCCATCCCAAATTAAAAATGCACATCTAACTATAAATTGAGTTATTCCCAACAGCACATCCATAAAACCAGATTAAACCGCCATGCAGTTATGCCAGGATCAAACCAAAACTATTATCGGAAATCGATTTCAAAGTAAAGGAAACCCGCTTCGCCATGCAAGTTTCTCCCTCGCACCTTCTAGCAATGAATGTTCGGACATTTACAGAAGAATCAATCCGATATTTCTTTATATGAAACTGGAACGGAATAACTTTTGAAGAGAGAAAAAAAAAAGACTTACAATAAAAGTTGTTCAACAAATTTTGTTCAATATCCGTTATTAGAGATATTTCAAAGCGTTTGTGACTCGGCGTGCTAAGTAAGACCGAACTGCTTTTAATTAGAAACTGGGGATAGAACCCAGTATTGATCTCTCTTACATTAGAAAAGGGTTTTCATTTAAATAAGGCGGAATAGAAGAAGGAACTACGGGTTTCAATTAGTAAATAAAACCGATTGGGCCCCGTGTAGCGTCACAATTATGCAGACTTTAAAGGAATTCATTTGGTTCTGGAATTAAGTTCCTTTGAAGGAATAAATTTAGTGACGTTACTGAACCCTCTTTACTATTTGTTCGGGAATAATATTGCTCCAGCGTGGAACTGATTATAAGTAACGAAAGAAATAGCCCCGTTTGGTTGATTTAAATGCGACATGTATAGGGAAATTGTGAGTACGACTACTGCTTGGATTATTTAAGTCATATTTAAACAATTGCGAAATTAAATTTCGAGTATTGTGATTAAATTTGTAAGGATAATTTTGAATGATTCTTGATTTAAAACTTGAAAAATAATTGTTGAATATATGCAATCATGTTTGTTGAAAACACTAAAAGAAATCCCAGGTTATCAATAACTAAGGTTTATGTTTTTTTTTATTAGGATTTAAGTTATTAATAAAAATATTGGTCAACATAATATTAAGGATTTTAAATTATATTCAGTTGCGTCGAAGGTGTTAAACATATTTTCGAGTTAAATGTACAAGTTATTTATGAAACAATAGCGTTGAAATTATCAGAACGTTAAAAGTAGTATAAATGAGAAGTTATAATCCTATTTATGTAAGGAAATATTAATAGCTTTAATACAAACATACCTGCTGTCTAAATCCTAACATTTTATTAAGTAGGTATATAAAAGCAAATGCATAAAAAAGTATTTTATTACGCTCTTAAAGCTATTTTATTAAAATTACCATTACTTGAAAGCAGTTTAGCAGCTTTTTAAAATAACCGAGTCCTGAAATTAATTTTTAAAATCAATTTTAAAAGTGGATTAGAGCAAAATAATCCTCTTTCCTAAAATATTTCTTTGCTTCAAAAATTCATGAACAAAGTCTTATAATTATTGTTCTTTATAAAAGTGGATTAAAAAAGTGTTTTTTAATGTTAATTCCCTCCATGTTATCGATTCAAAATTATATGTTCCCGAATTAATTAATTTTATGCAGCCTATCATATTTTTCAAGGTTTCAGAGTTCTTTCTAAATATTATTTCACTTAAAGTACTTTAATTTCTTATTGATAATTGCATTTTTAAAGGCCCAATAAATATTCTCAAAAATACGTCTAATGTTTTGAATATTCATAAAAAAATGATTTATGTTTACTTTAGTTATATGTTGATTTAATTTTTAATAAATGAGTACAAGTAATATCCTTTCGACACACTGTAATTTCTTTTGGTACATTATAATAAATTCCATTTATATGCTTTTATAAAACATAAAATTTAAAAATATGCATTTCATAATAAAAGGTTTCATGTACAACATACATTGTTTCAAATACGTTTTAAGAAAACTCTTTTTATCATTTTAGAGAACATTTATTTTATAATATTTATAAATAACCTATTTATTAATTAGTAAAATACAAAACATAACAACTACAAAATCCTTTGGAGATCGGGGTATTCCAAAAGTAAGGTAAATGTAAATAATATCAAAAGTAAGGTTAGAAGGTGTTTCCCAATTTCTTAAGAGAGGTAAACAACTCTTCAATAAAGCAAATATATTAGAAGAAAATAATATATAAAGAAATATGTTTGCATAACACCTTCTAACTATGGGGACTAATTGTCAATATAATTTAGTAACCCTACTATAGGAGATACTAAATAATACTAATACATATATCAGTTGTTATAATTGGAATTACATATTATACAACTACCAATCATCTTTTAGGGTCAGTATGAATTTAAAGATACTTCCATAATGCCTAATATTACGTTCTAATGTTAATAAATCTCTAATATTACGTTTTTCTGAACAAAGGTATTTTATATTATTCTAAAAAAGTTACCCAAAAAACTGGACGAGCAAAAAATATTGTTCATGATTGTATTTTATGTTATAGGAGGTGTAAATCGTATTGCTATTTGTAATTAAAATAATGCTTAAGCGCTGTGAACAAATTTAAACATATTATTTACATAGTTACTAACTTCAAAACTTAAAACAATAGAAGCCATACTTTTTAACAGCTCCCAGGCAAATAAACCGATTAAAGGGATTTTTGACCCTATCTTTAAACCTGTCTGACCTAAACCCAAGCCAACAGACCCTCGGAAAAGTCACATCTCGGATGCATTAGCTCGTGTAGACATCAATTATTTATAACGAGCTTACAAGGCCTAGGAAATGTAAGCGGAAATTGTAGTCGACGGCTGGAGTTATGAGAGGGTCATAGTTTGAGGCAAGTTAATCAACGGGCTGTCTTCTGCGATACTGCGACGACCGAGCCCTTCAATTAATATCGTCGTTCGATGTTAAATATTCAAGACAAGAGGGGTGGTTGAGAGCACCTGGTTTCGTTTGGTCAGAAAATGGAATTTCGATCCATCGGCGGGTTTTCAGAGTTCTGAGTGTGTTTCAGTGGTTGTGAAGGGTGTGACGTAGGCATTCTACTAACGCTGTAAAAAATACTTTATTTATGTAACGGAAATTTAACGGCAGTACTTTTAACGTGGATTTTTACTAAAACACCTCCCAATGCTGATTTTAAACTAAAACACATCCCAATGCTGATTTTAAATGTCAACATAAAATGAGGTGCAGAGATATTTTTTCCTCTGAGAGAGTATTTCACTACTTGGAAATCGGAAATACTGTTTAAAAAACTAGCCAGGAGTATTTTCACTCTTTGAATTTTTGAAAGGGGAAATCTTAAGAAATGCACCTCGTGGGCCCCACCGAAATCAATAAATAATATTTTTCTACGCAAAACACCAACTGTTCTCAGCGGAGACATTTTCGCCCGACTTCTGGCCAAAGCCAATTGCCAAAAAGCCACGGCACCCTAATTATCATACTTTTTAATTGTGTTTTAATACAACCCTAGTAATTTTTTTTATTCATTGTTCTGATGCTTTGAGAGTTTGATTGCGGTTTTCGTATTT
Source organism: Tetragnatha montana (assembly GCA_963680715.1). NCBI lineage: Eukaryota > Metazoa > Arthropoda > Arachnida > Araneae > Tetragnathidae > Tetragnatha > Tetragnatha montana. The sequence goes on from OY796681.1 coordinate 2,356,306, forward strand.
CTGTATATGCAGTTCATGCTATTTCCATATTTCACTCCTCATAATTCAATTTCACTCCTCCTAAAAAATCAAGGAGTATTTTTACTCCTCCAAAAAAGTCCTAGGAATAACACTGATGAGGTGATACGAGAAGTAATATAGTACATTTTTTTTCCTTCCCAATATAGGCCTTCTGAAAATTTTCGTACATGCATTTCATGTTGAGCCTTTCCCATCTTTATCTCTCAAAATACCCAGATACCAAGCTATTGGAACCACCCTTATGGAAAACTAGTCTTATTAGTTTTCTCAAAACCCCCTTTGTTCACTTTTCCTTCAACAAGTACGTCTCACATCTTTTCATATTTGTAATATATTTGAAATAAAAGAATCCACTGGATGGAAAGAACATTTTTAGAAGTATAAGAGAAACAACCTTACAACTAGGAAACTGAGACATAAACATATTATTTTGTTTTTTGCTAAAATATTATATAATTTTCCTTGAGACAAAGATTCTTTAAGACTTGATAAAGACTAAAACCTTTCGTGTGTTCCACTTCTGTTTACGTTGCTATAGCTTTAAGTATAAAGTATAACTCCTAAAATTTGTAAAGGTGCAATCTCTTTCTTCTCATGAAAATATCCAACTTGTTTAGTATCCCGAAGCTAAGAATACACAAAGCGGAATGAGTAAATAAGTATAGACACAATAAAATTGGTCAACGTTTAAGTTTAGATGTTTACATTGTATACTACTTTGACTCCATGATAAAGTTTCGCAGGGAAAGTATATACGTTGCAACAAAACGTACAGAATAATAACAAAAGTATTTATATTGTTTAGCTAATTCAAAGTTATATAAAGGGATTCTTTAAAACGTGTTTTAAATTCAATAGCTAAAGGAATGAAACTTTGTTTACCTTGTAGAAATTTTTTTTCGGTGTGTGTTAGTTGGTACACTAACTTGAGTAACCCAATAATGTATAGAAAGTTTTACTTAATTTTTTCATCTGTTTATATGTTTTACTCAAACTATAATGATTTAAACAAATTTGGAGGTTTTAGAAAAAAAAAACATGTAATTTCCTTCTTGTAAAGAATTTTAGGGTTGCCAAATTTTCGGAAAGAATTGGAAACATACACTTTTACTCTAAATGTTAGGAGGCTTTTGTTTATTTTATAGATCAGTATTTCTCAAACTTTCAATATTGGCGACCCAAATTTAAGTCATAATTTTCATCGCGTCCCCTAATGTAATCAATTGTTCCTAATGTTAGTTTCACTTTGATTTTTAGAAAATGAAGGGTAATTTCATCAACATGTGGTAGTTGCAAATTGTAATCACAGTGCGAAAGTTAAAATGCTTTAAACCAGGATGAATTTCAAAATATCTGTATTTAAAAAATGTTAAAACGGGGAATGTGTTAAAACTTATAAAAACTTAAATAGATAAGCTTAATCTGTGAAAGGCCGGGCATATCGACTAGTGTACTGAGCATTGTGTTTTCAAAATTTTAAAGTATTCACATCCTGTAAAATTTACACTACCTTCTTTATTTTTGTCCCAATTACATGTTTTAGAACATTTAATCACTGAAATGAAAAAGCTTTGCCAGGTAAATATTACTTTAAAAACCAATTTACTACTACTGAAATTTTATTTAGAATACAGATTCCTACACACATTCATACACATAGAATGCTCATACGCTTCCGAAGTACAAATACTTTCTTTCAAGAACCTTTGGTATTCATACAGTATGTGCGGTCTACCAGGTTACCCTTGTACCAAATTACCCCGTTTTCCTTTACATTTTCAACTTTTATGTTTTTTCCTTTTTTTTCACCTTTGATCCTTTTTTCTCTCTGTCATTATTGAATTGAATGTTATTCTATTCATTTTTCATTTCAATACCTAATAAAAAAGAAGACAGTGGGAGCATCAAGTAAAAATACCTGAAAACAACAACCACAAAAAAAATCACCAATGTTCGGGAAATAAACAGAAAATAAAGACTTCGCGGGATCACGATACCGTCTTATTACTTCCAGAATCCGGAACATGCGGGCAACTGTGTATATTTGCTTTCCGAGACAAGTTCTTACAGGGCACAAACCACCGGATTTCCACTATTTTGAACAAAGAAGGGGGTCTTTTCTTTTTTTCACTCTATTTTTTTTTCTACGGGTGAGTGTGACAAGAAAAGGGATTGGAATGGGGAACGAAATTACATTTGATTGTTCTCCCCTCACCGGGCGTTCTCAAGTTGAAAGTAGATTCAACGATTTTTCTCTGAAGTGTCTGTTTCTACTAGTGTCCTCTGGAGTAAGATTTAAGGGGACTTCTAACGGAAGCTTGTAAGCTATTTTGCTTTAAGGTGGGCTGGAATTTTCCAGGCAATAGATCACACGGAGGACTTTGCTCTGTGAAGTTAAAGAAGCATTCTTGCACTTAATCCTCGAGTGCTGGTTTCTAAGTGCTGGGACTAAAGTTCTTGACGGTACCATTAACTCCCTTCTAAACTTTATGTTTACCATCTCATGGTATTATTGGATTCCTTTTCGATAAAGTGATAGGGTTTCAAGTATTTCCTTAGGTTCCAAAGTGGCGCTGACCTTTTTCAATAATAAATAATAATTTAATACATGTGAAACACATCTTCCTGAAAACTTTAAATTTTACGCTTAATGTAATGTATAATACTTTTGCAAATAATTTGAATGACCTAAAACATACAGGGTGTCAATTTACAAATTGTCTTACATGGCTTTGAACCTATTTTATGATCCCAGTTTTAACATTTTACAGCGGTAAAATTTGGAGTAAGGCTGCAAATTTGAAATCAGATTACGCTAAATTATGCCCGTTTTTTCTCCCGACTTTCCAATACTCTGCCTCATTAAAACCTTTTAGATTCTGCATAAACTCGTGGGGTTTTTTTACTTCCTAATGGTTCTAACCCGTGTATAACGAAAATTAAACACACATAATTGAAGTAATAGCCAATAAGACAAATTAAAGTGAATTTCCCAATTTATTTTTTCAAAAATATAATATGAGTGTATGCTCTTTAAATTCTTATACATTATAACATGTTTGAAATAATGAAATCAGCCATACGGAACTAATTTAAACCTAAGAACTGGTATTTTAACAAACTATGTTTCCTCTTTTAAATCTTCGTCCGAAATAACATCAAAGGGAAAATCTTTGCATTTTATACGACCGAGGAATTCATCCTAAAACCACAGTACCTCCATATAATCTGGCCGAGTTAAAGTCTAATGGCACATGTTCACAACGTTAGCGTTCCCTAAACGAGAACATCCCTTTCACCAATCCTTCCTTAAAATCGTCCGCTACAAGCTTTGGCATCCGCGGAATTCCACGGAAACGTCATGCTCTGGCACGCGGACCAATTAGAGAAGGCTGTAGTGGTCACGTGTCACGTGACACTAACTATCCGAACGCGGCTGGCCGAATGGAAAATTTAAATTATACTTGAGTTTGCGTTGCCACTATTGGCAACACTTAAAGGAGGATTTCCCCTATGGGAGGGAAACTTCCCATCTAAGTTTAATGGAACTGGAAATTTAATTTCTGATGCGGGTGTTCAAATTCAGGTGACTCTGGTCGTTGTTTTAAAAGTTTCCACAACTTTGGTTACCCTAAAGTGTACTTTTAGGAGTTTGCTCTCCTCGCCTTGATGGGAAACATTTTGCTTTTAGTCTGCGTTATCTTTTGATAGATGTAGTAGAAGCTAGTTTTGACGTTTTATTTTGGTTGGACTTTACTTCTCTGGGTTAAAATATTGGGGAATTCAGTCCCACTCTTTAATACATACTGGACAAAGTAATGAAGGGAAGAAATTTATATCTCACCTTTCTGCATTTTTTTACATTTTGTCTCTCTTAAAATTATTTACTATTATCATCTAAAAATTATAATTTTTATTGCGTACAATTCAAGTCATGAGTTGAAGACTGGACTTCAAAAACGAGCCAAGAAGAAGTGTAAGAAAAAAGTGCCAAGAAGTAAATTTCCCGTAATTCAACATTTTAAATTTGATTCTCCATAGAAATACAAATAATAAGTCATCTTTCAGGCCGTTTTTGACCTACTAATCATGGTCGTGGCACTTAGCTGGATTTATAGGGTGTTGGTGATGGTGCTTAGAGTGGTTTTTCATTTTTTTTTTGTTTAATTTTTTACTCATTTTTTTTTTTAGTTTTGGTACTTAGCTAGTTTTTGAAGTCCAGTCTTCAGTTCTCGAGTAATGAACAAATAGTACGAGATTAGTTACTAAATGTGCTCTACACATTAGTACTCTACAATGTAACGTTCGGAGTTAAATACCGTCAAACATGAATAGGTTGATCCACTCGGGACCGACGTTTTCGTTCCAATTATCCATCTATTCTAATTAGAGACGTTTGATGTTATTTCAAACTGCTTATCCAGGTATAATCTCTAGCATTTCCCTCGCCTTAATCGTCTATATGCGTGTATAGAACATTGCTTCCACAAAATTTGACTATACTTAACAGATATGCAAACTAATTCGTTTATATTTTATTAATGGGTCATTTAGTGAAATGTTTTTATTACTGTGTGATCTTAATTATTGTAAAACACAAATATTCAAGATATTCAGACGATTGAAATAGCCCTAAAAATGTAAATTTTGGACTTTAGGAAATATTTTCATTTCCCACTTATAAAGGTTTCAAAATTCCATTTAAAGAGGTTGTAAGGGTGTGTATAGACTACAAAGGTCGGGACCGGCACTTCCGTTCCACTTATCGAGAAGTTTCTACTTATCCAGGTGTGATGGTATTTGAAACGTGGTTCGGACGCTCTTCAATATTGATTAAAGTAAGAAACGTCATACAAAATGAAGTAAATATGTTTTAAAAGTTATTATAAAACATTATATGCTTAACTCCGAGTCTAAATTCCATAGTATGTCCTATAAAGATAAATATGATGCAACAACAAATACAAAAATACTTTCACAGGACAATTTAGTATACTGCTTATTTAGGAAAATACCACTTTAAAAATACCATAAAATGCAAATCTATTCTAACCCAAAATTTTTAATATTTTAATTTATGCCAATTCCAGCTGGACCATGTCTGAAAATAAGCTTTGAAAGTAGCTGATAGAGAGAGGATTTCTGTGTTAAGCATAATTCCTACCTACCACGAGAAAAAAAAGAGTCGAAACACACCTCTGAACAGAAAATTTCATTTTTATATTAATTAAATACTCTTTTCAAAAAAGTGGCATTCATTTAACATTCAAACAGCCTCGCACACTCAGATTAACTCAATTAAAATTAGCATATCAATAAAACTATACTAATGAGCAAACATTTCCTCATAATTCTTAATCTTTCTAATGAAGATAACATAGGGTATTTTTATAAAGCGCATCCATCATTATATCACACGCTCTTTCAGCAAAAACACCTTTTCATCCCAGGGATCAACACCGAACACTTTCAAAATCCCAGAGATTAATAACGAAACTCTCCAATTTGCAACGACACAAACATATTAAAAAAATACCCACGCCATTCAAATTCCCATTCACAATATCAAAATTAACAGCATAATTGCCTTTTTTAAATCCCAGACGTGTTATATTCTTGAGAAGAGCCTCATTTTCGGATAGCTCGTTGCACAAATACCCATTAACCTTTCGGTGGTAAAGCCCTAAAGTGACACGGCGAGCGCAAACAAAACGCCGATTTGGGATTTTCGGTCGACCGGGTTTTTAAGAAAAGTCGGTGGTTTAAATGCTACTACTACTACTCGTCGAGGCTTCGTTCTCTCTGCTTTGGGGTTGGCTCTTCTCTCTTTTGCAGCATTCGTCTTCCCTTTGTGTGGTGACGAGGGTTCGTGGTTGGGGGGCATTATTCATTTCGGGAATGCGTTTGGAAGAGTTAATGAGGGTTTGGGAATGGGTTTTGCTAATGAAATCTCGGATCTTTTTTTTACAAGCGGTTGTGGGTGGTTTTAAAGTTAATAAAGCGAGTTGTTGGTTTATTTAAGCGGGATGGTTATTAGGTTGAATAAAAGAGCTGTGGTTGAAGTGGTTTGTATTGGAATACTTGTGTCCCAAAGGCAGTTGTATTATGTTGTTTGTAAATGTGAATTTAAAGGCGTGAATTCAGGTGTTTCAATTTGCAAAATCAAATCTTTATTACAATTAACAAAGCTATTCCTTATTTTTAAAACTCTTTTTAATCATTAAACATCTTGAAGTGAATTATTTTACATTGTATGTGGTTTATATCTTTCACACAATGTTTGCAAGTTTAACTTATTTGGTTGGTAAAAATATTAGCATATATACTCAAATTTTAATCATAACTGGACTATTTAAATACTGTTATGATAATTCCTCAATTTAGTTAATAAAAAGTATAAGAATAATAGTCAAGGCAGTTTCAATGGTTATTCTTTGTAATCGTTTTATAATTGTAATTTTTAAAGGACTTACGAACTTACTTAACATAATTGTTGGGTTAATAAACTCTTTATTTCTCTTTACAAGATATTTCCAAATAATCCATCCTCAATTAAAACAGAATGAGGGAAATGCAATAGTCTTTTAACCATACCTAGTTTGTTGTTGTCAGCAATTTAAAAATAAATGTTACTTACCTTTTATCTGCGCCTTCCTCTTAAATTAACAAATTTAGTGCACTAATTTAACCATATTCATTTAACAAAGTAATTTGTTCGAAGTAAATATGCATCACTATCAGCTACAGACAACAAATTTAATGGTTTCTCTCTTAATCACTGATAACAATCAGCGACTTCATGAATCAACTCTTCAAAGCATTAATTTACAAACAATTCTACCCCCAGCAGTACAAAATCGCAATAATTTCCCCACGAATCGGTTCTCTGCTTCTTCCAAGCGGGTGGTTATTGATTCTTCAATATTTATCTTACAGCTGAAACTAATTCAGTTCGGAAAATGTGATTTACTTTCCATGCCAGCAGCGTATATACCAGAAACCCAATGTTATTGCTGCTGGCTCCTTGTCAACAGCAAAGTAAACTGAGTCGTCCTTAACTTGATCTCCAAATCGTTCTTAGCAAACTAATACCCGGATCTCATAAGCCTCAGATTAGTCCAGGGAAGCTTCATTTGTTCCAGAATCCTGCGGATCCTGTATCCAATGAATCAGTAATGCCACTGATTTTTATAGATGGAACGATTCCTCTGGTGCTGTGTGATAAGACTTCTTTCAATATAGCGAGGCGTGTCTAGGATTAGGGATTTTTGCCTGTTATGAGATATTTAATGAAGTTATATTGGGAGGTGGTATTCTTAGAAATAATCCAGGGAAAGTATGGAGATATGATTTTTTTTCTAAATGAAAGTAATCAAGTTATAAAAGCGTTAAATGTCTTTTCTTGTTAAGTTTTTAGAGCAGACAGTTAATCAGTTCTTAACTTCCTTGTGTCTGGCGCGGTATGGCCGAAAAAAGTATGGCCCTTGCGCCATAAAACCCCACCAACCAACCAACCAACCAACCAACCAACCAACCAGTTCTTAACTTCCAAACTTAAACCAATGACATTTTAGGTAAGTGCAGTTTATATCATTTGCTGCATCATATTGAGTTTGTTATATGTATTAATCAGGAATCTCACGTGTTTGAAACAAAACAACTGAAATGTTCCTTTTAAATTAAATGTTCTCAACTTTTAACTTCTAACTTTTAACATTTAACTTCTGGTGATTTTTTTTCGTTTTAATAGTTGATTGGTTGGCTGGAAGGAAAATTTTATTCAGGGTTCTGCTTTGCACGAGTGTCAGTTTTCCTTTTGATTATTTTAAAAATTTCTAAAACTCCCAATGTAAAAAAAACCGGATTGGATTGATTGCTCTAGTTAGATAGAATATTTGTGTTACTTTAAGGTATTTTTAATACCTTTGAAACATAATCTTTCTAACACATTTGCTTACTCTACAATTTATTTATCCCTAAGGTTATGAGATAACGCCGAATAATATTATCGAGCATTCTCAGGATATTTCAAAGCAGTTTCTTATTAAATCGAAACCCAGCAGCCTCTCCAGCAGCACAACAAACCCTCCCCATAAATCAAGGCAATTAAACCTCTCCTTATGATTTATCCACTCATTAAACGATCTAATATCACGTCATATGCACAAGGGCCTCTAGTGAGAGAGCGCTAGAAAACAAAGCTACGCTCAGCAATGCGGAAAAGAAGCCCTCAGCCACGTATGAGCGGTTTTATGGCCTATTTAGATGATGGTTTCGGAATTACTCAGGCCGTAATATAGAAACAATATGCTATTCGCCTGGCGGAGTGCCACCGACTTATGGGTCAGATCCGAACTCCGGAGTCGATGTAATGCGAGAGCCCTTATTCTCATTAAATGAGAGTCGTAACTGTGGATTTACGACTCTGCATATTGAATGCCTAAAATATTTGGTGGTCGTGCCGAAGAGTCTGGCTGTGTCGCACCGTCATGATTCGGATTAAGGTTAGTGGGGGGTGAAATCTAATGGATAATTAACTATATTTAGAGGAGAGGATATGTTGGCTGTTGTAATGAGTTGAGGATAGATTGCGTTCGGGGAGACGGAAGGGTAAACGGGTTTGGTCATAAGATGATAGTCATTTGGGGGTTTCAGTGGTGTGATTATATAGTTTTGATTTTGTGCTTTCACTGTACTGAACATTATCATGGCAAGAGAAAAACAAAAGGTTACAGAAACAATATTTTTTAATGAAACGCTGTGTGTTCAAACGTTGTGTGTTGAAACATGTGTGTTCAACCGCTGTGTGTTCAAACTTGTGTGTTCAAATGTTTAATAACTATTATAATCTTAAGGATCATAAAAATGGCATAATAAGTATAATAATTCAACAATGAATTACTTGCTCGGAAAAGAACTTTTATCATTAAGTATAATAATTTTTAAAGAAATATTTTCAAAATAGCATTTAGTAGTGAGGAGTAGTAATTTATGCATTTATGTTGGAAAAAAGGAAATTCCTTTAAAAACAATAAGTTTAGGTTTACAACAATGTTAAATACAATGTTTAGGTTTACAACAATGTTAAATGCAATGTTTAGGTTTACAACAATGTTAAATACAATGTTAACTTTACAACAATGTTAAATACAATGTTTAGCTTTACAACAATGTTAAATTCAATATTTAGGTTTACAACAATGTTAAATACAATGTTTCTTGTAATTTTATTGAATTACTTGTATTTAATTCTCTAAATGCCAATGTGTAGTGTTTACTTCTCTTTTGGGAATGGCCTTGAAAGTGGAAATGACAACTCATATACTGATATTCATTTGAATCTAATTGTTAATTTTTGGAATTTACTTATGCAACACATTATATTTTAATAAATTTATGTTTGTATTCGTTCTGTGTCATCGATTTGAAGATAAAAAACAGGCGAATTTCGTTATACTTCATCATCATGATTACTAGAAATGTTTGGGAAATCCCCTAATATACAAAATATATCTGTATTGGAAAGTCTAAGGTATTCAAAAAAAAGTATCTAATTCCTAAAAATGTATTGAGCGAAATGACTACCTCAATAAGCTTTTTATTTATGGTAAAATATGTAACTACTAAACATTTAGGCATTGAACATTTTCAAATAAATCGTACTTATCGATCAAAATTTTAGGCATTAAACAGTTCATTCTAACATTCAATAGAATTCCACGAAATCTGTAATTTAAATTAACTTTTTTTTAAAAAAACCCAATGCAACGATAGGTTTTTTTTTTCTTTTCAAACGAAGATCATTCAACTTTCTACCCCACTTTCCAATATACAAAGAGAATCCCAGACCACAATTATTATCCCGATCCATTGTATGGCTCCCTATACGATCATGTGTAATTTATGCATCGTTTTTCCTTTGACTATTCAAACTGAAACCATCTCCACTAAATGACTCTTAAAATTACGCTTTTCGGAAGATATTTTTTTGTTCTGTCTCCGATGACTGCTGTGGGGTTATGTCCCGCAGTTCTCGGGACTGTTCCTTTGTGGGAAAAGTTATTTCGGTGGATGTGTGGCGACAAAGAAATTCTCTCTTGGTTTTGATGTATTCCGCAGCATTTTAGTGTCCCTTTGCTATTGTCATATACGCAAGAGAAGAGGTCTACTGTTTTGTTGTGAACAGAAATGTCTGAGATATACGTGTTTTGTTTTGGTACGACTCACGTTAACACTAACGGGTTATTTTAAGTGATTTCTTTTTTGCGAACATAGCGAAGCACTGTTTGATAGTAAAAATTATAAAAATAAAATGTTTGTCATTAATTAAAAAAGCATTATGTGATGATGTTTATGGTAAAAAGATAGACATTTCAGGCAGATTGTTAAATTTTTTCAAAAAAATTTCATTTTTAGAAAGTATATGTTTGTTTACCTTAACTTTTTAATTTAAATTACTCATACGTAATGCCAAAATTAGTGTTCAAAATATTTTAGATCATATTATAAAGTACAGTATCCTGTAGAGAAAGATGTAACTTTTTTTTAGAAAGATGTTTTTAAAATATTTTTACTCAAATAATTTTTTTAATAGTTTTGAAAAATAAATTTTAGACAGTTTATAAAAACTCCAGAAAGTTATTTAAATCGGCATATAGCCTTTAAAAATTAAAGAAGTTAATAAATTATATTGGGAGGATTTTGTCAATATCTGAAAATAATACAAATACAAATTAAGTCGACCAACTACAGGCAAGTACGAATGAATGAATTATTGAAGCACATTATAATAAGATCAACAAAAATATTTTTTTAAATATAAAAACAAGTTCTGAGAATCAAAATTTACAGTAGAAGAAAGGTAAAACCTCGGAAAACAATTTTTATTCCATCAAACGTTCCTACAGAAGTTCAAAAACGTTGAAAATAATAATAGCAAGAAAAACCTTTCAAAATATCCCTTTTCAAAAAGCTAAAAAAGGCCCCATTAAAATTATTAGATGTATCCATGCCAAACAAGAGAAACTCCGGGCAATAAGCCTCATTAAGAAAAAAAAATCTGTGCAAAACGAATTTGGAAAAAAAAAAGAACATTTCTCCTTTGTTGAAGCAGTTGCTAGAGAGCTCCATTTACCGGATATATGCAACTTCCTGTCCGAGTGGCATCATGAAAGCTTCTGCGTCATTACAGGCACGGTCACAACGAGATTGGGCTCTCTATTTAATTGAAAATACGCGAGAAGAAATTGCCTCCGAACGTCGCTTTTGAGAGATTTGATACCTTGATGACACACTGGGCGAGATGTATATTGAATGTGCCTCTAAAAGGAAATGATCGTACACACACGAAGCGATATTAATGTTCGTGGAACTGGGAATAGAAAAGATGTTTCTTTTTGTAATGACGGTGGAGGGTTAATGGAGATGAAACGTATTTTCTCGCGTGTAGCGAGGGTAACATGGAAAAGTAATAATAAGAACGGTCTGTTGTTCACACTACTGCTTGGACATTGCACATGGATATTTATCATTATGCTTAGCTATAAAATATATCAGTGGTGTTGACAGAAAGTTTAATTTGTGCATGGAGTTGTAATGTTGCCTTAGAAATAAGTTTGTATGATTGTTTTTGTAAATATATGATTTTGATTCATGTTTAAAAGTTGTAATGGAAATGCCCGTTCTTAAAACATACATTCGCACTTTGTGTATATGTACCTACAAATAACATAAAACACACAATATATCAATACATAATGATTCGTTTAGAACCATCGAGACATAATTTTGATGTTATGTAAATGCAAATTTTTCAAAACATATTTATATGTATACTTTCTGTACATAACTTTATCGCAGTATTTAATCACAAAGTATTCTACTTTTATGATATTATAAAGATATGTTATTTGAAAAATGCATAGTTTGAACAATTTTGAAATCTAATAGGTAGTAGGTTTGATTCAATCAAATAATGTATCACAACGAACTCTCCTCGTGAAAAGTATAACCAGTTTAAATGTTTCAGTAAAATAACGTCGACCAAACGTTTTATCAATTTCGGATTCTCTATCACCAAGCCATCCCAAAACGAAACATCGCGACATTTCCCCAAACGAACATCAGAACTGTACCTCTACCTCCCGCGCTAAATGTCATCAAGTCAGAACAGATAGAAAAGGAAATTCGTTCCGAGAAATGCAGACTAATTTTTCAAACAGCGTTGCTTTCCCTCCTCCAACCAAACATGAAACAAAACTGCTGTTTCTTTCTCCTCCCGCTGTTGTTTGTTTGCTGCCATCCTCCCAATAACACCTTAAGACAGCGGTATCTGCCATAGGGAAAGAGCAGCAAAAAGCATCCGCTCCAATAGCGTTAACATTGACTTTTCCGGCACGTTTTTCATTTTCCCTTACAAGACAGACCATTTAACATTCTGGCTTACTCTCACTTAGGTTCCCTTTCCTGGACTCGCGGAGATGATTTCTCAGTGTCAACTCACGAGTGTTTTTCCCTTTTCTAATTTGATGGGTTAGTTTTCACTGGGAGAGGATATGTATTATAAAGGTCCGGATGGCGGGAATTTTTCAGGGAATGTTGACTCGCGTATGCATATTGGATGAATGGCTTTTTTGGCAGTGCTTTGAATTTGAAACTCCAAATGCATTTTTGGATTGTGTTTAGGGTTTGGAATGCGGTCCGTATGGAAATTCATTTTCGGTGTTGGTCTTTACTCTTATTTTATTCAAAACATGGGGCGGTTTTGAAGATACTATATTTTGCATCTGTGCAGCGTATATTTTTATTTTTAAAAAAATGTTAATGAGTTTAATTTATTATTTTAAATATCGTGATTCTTATATTAATATGACCTTCTGGACCTAATCAAATGGGTCTTAATCTTAAGATATTTTTTTTTAAATTAGGACTTGCTAATTTAGCTAATTTTTAATAATTTTTGTTTAAAATGGTTGGATTAGTAGTTGGTTGCAGGATTATTTATATAGGTAAGCTTATTCTGGCAAAATGGTGGAAAAGCTTTGATAAATTGAAATTTACAAAATCTATTAGTATGATTTAGTGTGTCCTCACTAAGTTTAAATGCTTTAAAATTAGTATTTGAACAATAGTTATATGGTTATAAGGTTGGTATTAGTATATTTTACAGATTTAAAACCTATGTATTTATAAAAATCCTTTTAAAATCCATACTAAACAACCTAGTTTAATTTGTATAACCAGCTTTCTATTGTTTAATTGGAAAGCTTAAAACAAAAATAGCGAACCGTTGTTATAGATCCCCTAATATTTTAACCACCTTCCAAATAATTCTATTAAAATGTTAATTCAATGATGGACAATACCTAATAAGCGAGGTTCAATGATCGTGACAAAAACGTTCATACTGACAAGGCGATAAATGATTAAATGGGATGGTTCTTGAAGACATCAGGGTTTTGGTAAATTCTTGGCAACATCCCGCCAACTTGGCGTGATATCATTCCTTGAACTTTGGTTATTAGGGATTTCTCTCAATGTTAAAAAAAATATTTCATTATGTAAGTAAAGTTAAAATAAAATCTATAAAATATCAAAAATAATTTACTCAACCTAAGAACATGACCCAATGTTCAAGTACTTAGTATTTTGCATTCCTGCTAACATGGGAAATCACTCTTACTGAGCATAAACTCCACACCATCAACTCAGTATTCCAAATCTATGTAGCATGCTAAGGTATAGATAGACCCATCAGTGCTATGTTGAACTGAATCACTCCAGCGCATGCCTTAGATTACATTATCATACGGAAGGCACTATGCATATAGAGGTAGTAGAATCACTTTACGTCACAGGAATTCTCTACATCCAAACTCAATTTGCAGCAACATTAAACACCCTATGAGCATCCTTATGAGCCATCCGTACGACTCAGGTGATCAGCACGTGCTGTTATGCGCATTGGATGTCAAAATGATACACTTCAGAGTGATATGATACACTTCGGAGTGATATGATACTCATATGTATCATCCAGTTAGTGTTCGCTGTGTAACCAATAGGTGAGTATCTGTAACTGATTGGTGTTTGCATTGGATTCAGTGGAGCTCTCTATTTGGACCTTGCGCCGAATAAGGTTTGCTGAATTGCGGTATAGTTGAACGTTCAGTTACATTTTATCAAAGAAATGCTCGCCAAAAACTTTTTTTGATCATAACAATAAAATTTAAAACATGATAGTGTGTACCAGTTTGCGTCTTATGTCTCTCCTTGTTCATGAAACTCTATGTGTAAAATATAAATAGTTCAGCTTAGAACTTCAAAATCTGGGACACATGCTGTCTGAAATCAATATGAAAAGGTATCCACAATATCAATAAAAAGACATCCTACGATAAAATTGAATTTTCATCTAATTCCTTTGATCAATGGCTCACCACTTGATAAAGACACAACATAATTTTTTTCTAAATGAATTAACTCAACAATACTTGCATTAAAAGACCAACAAAAGAACATAATTTCCAATGATATATTTTAATGAGAAAATAATACTATTACTGGCAGTAAAATACTGCGGTTTGAAAATTCTAAGATCCCTTACATATGAATACAAAAATTAATTCGGAAATTAAAAAGATTCAAAACTCATTAACTTTTTTTACACTTTATGAGAAAAATGAATCAGGCTTATTTAAAATAAACTAAGGAATACTAATGAAATTTGTTTAAGATAAAATAATAAGAAGTAATTACCATATTAAAATATAATTGTGATTTAATACTTTAATTATTCTTAGTGAAACATAACTAAACTAGCAACTTTCTTTTTACTCTTGATAAATAAAACCCAACCAGTTACGGATTATTCTATTTTTGTTCGCTTCTTAAAAATCAATTTTTATCTTAAGGACTTTAAAAGCTTCTGAGTAACTTAAGCCAAATAATATGCATGACTTTTATCTTTTTAGGTTGTTCGATTTTCTTTAATTTTGAATCAAAGAAGGATGAATGCCACCAAAAGAAAGTAATTAGGGAATTTAATCAGACTAGATGTTCAGATTCATTAAAGCCGAACTCCATATTGAATTACGTGTTTGTCTTGTTTAGTACGGTTACCGTGAAATGTTAACAACTTTCAGCTGCAGTAATTTTGAGAAAAAATTGGAATTAATGAAATAGTTTACTATATGCAAATTCATCATCATCACTAATGTCAAATATATCTGAATCGAAATAATTTGGTTTAGAAATAATTTTTGTATAAAATATGATTATATATTCTATTAACCAAATCTCATATGCATATAAAACAGCAAAAATAAATATTTTAAGACACGAATAAAAAAAATGTTGGATATTTAATTAGAGTTATTTTGATAATACTTCTTCTAGAGTTAAAGTAGTAGACACTGATGTCTACGAGACAGACAAAGATGTTATTGAATGACATTAGAAAAGGTGGTTAAGTTATTGCGTAAGCTGAACTTGAAGGTTTGTATATTTTTGTTTTAAACTTGAATTTCAGACTTGCCACTCTTATAACCTTGGAATAACAGTTAGAAAAGCCGGGGGCTTATTTCCAATATAGGAAATCAGGTTAGACCTTTGATCCAATGCGCATGCGTGTGGATAGATATCTGGGGATAGAACCCACGAATTGTCCCATACTACGCAAGCACTCTACCTCTGCTCCAGCGGGGCTTACAGTAACATTAAACAGTATAACTTCACAGTAACTTTTTCGACCTTATTCCTTCTTTGTGTCCACACTGATGCGCATTGAATCAGGTTCTAACCTATTGGAAATAAGCAACCCGGGTTTTTTTTCACTAATCTAATATTTGATTTAATTATTCTGATAGTAATTTGAGTTAATATTCTAATGAGTAATTGATTTGAGTTGATAATACTTTTTTTTAAATTAATAATTTTGAGACGAATGTTTATCTTATCGTAGTATCAAAACTGCATTTAGAATTATTCAACTTATGACCGTTCATACTTTTTTTATACCACCAACCGACAAAATACCGCATAAAAATTTTACAAAACTCAAGATAGCCTAATCTTCTCTCGATCACATTTAGATACCATATCTCCCAAACCCCATTCCATCCCTTACAAAACTTCACACGAACAACAAAAAATACACCCCCCACAACAACAACACATACCGAAACCCCCGTCCATTACAAACCGACGATATCTCCAAAACTCCACTAAATCGGAGACACATTAAGTTAAGGGACGTTTATCTGATTTACAGGCAGGCAGAGAGCGAGCGTCCCTGCATAAATCTGGACGAAAGACGGCGGCGAAACTCTCTGCAATAAATATGCAGGGACGAGTGATCGAGCGGGATGCCTTCAATGCGTTTAATGAAGCGCTTCCTTCCTCGATCTCCGTGCCTCTTCGATCTCCGCTAATCTGTGCGTGCTTAATTGTGTGCGGGATCTCTTGTTTCCGCTGCTTTGCATTCGGATATGCGCTGTGGTTAAAGCGTCCCTTTTTTTGAGTCTGGTTAGTGAAACGATTCCGTAAGCTTTTACCGACATGGGAATTGAAGAATTGACGTGTTTGGAGGTGATTTTTTGTGTGTGTGTGATTAGAGAATGATACATTTCAGTGCATATCAGTGTCGGCTCTTCCATAGGAGCACATGGGCACGTGAACCCCCTATAAAAATAAAATAAGTCGAAATAAGTCAATAATAACCTAAATAAAAAAACTAATAAAATATATTCCAACTTGTTCCTTATTCAGGATGAGCTTCCACCCCTCTTCTGTTCTAATTGATATTTTTACTTAGTTGATTTTCAAAATGTAATTGTGAACCCCCATTTGAACTACCCACGAGCCGCCACTGGTGCATATTCTACACGCTTTAAATTATAGATAACTACAAAAATCAAAATGTAGAATTGTATTTTTTTGTTCGGAGAGGAAAGGTTATTAGTAGGTACTCGAATGTTCATATAATTTTTCGTGTTTTAAATGGTTACTGATCAAGAGTAAAATGGAGGATAGTACCAATATGAATAAATTATATACATGTGGGTTCGTTTTAAATTTCGTGTTTTGAAAAATTACACTATACCGTTCTGCTCATATTTATACTGACATTTAATTACACGTTGATTTTATTTCGAAACAAATTATTGTTAATATTGTGTCTTATAGTTATCTATTTGAAGAAAATTATAGTGTGTTCTTAAGTAAAAACGACGGTATTGTATTCAATAACTGGTATAATCTTTCGGGGTTTGCAGTAGCGTCGGCTGATAACGGAAAACATTGGAGTTTGCAACAATGGAGTTTGCACTCAGCTCTAGTATGTAGTACACCACGGCTTACTAGATACTTATACAGGCTAGCCGAGTTTTAAACAATGAAAACCATTTGACAACTTTTCCCGCTAGGAGCGCTACAAGACCTACCTATATCACCCACCGCCTTCAACACTGTGAATATGCTTTGCCAGTTTGTCCAATAATGCCATCTGGATTTGCAATGATTTCCGTACTCGGCTAGCCTGTATAAGTATTTAGTAAGCCGTGGTAGTACTTACTATAACCTAACTACTATAACTGGGAAAATGTCAAGGTTTTAGAGAACAATTTAGGGTAAAATATTCCTCCGAATTTAAATTTCAGAAATGTACAGCGAGATGGAACAGACGGAGGTGTCCTTCTGTTGTAAAATATTGTAACCAAACTTAAAAAATAACTATTGCAACTATTTTCAAGTAATTAAAAAATATTTGTCTTTTAATTACAATAAATATTGCTGTTTAATTGAAAAAGAACTATTTCAAGGCAATGAATCCATTTTACAACTATAACTGTTTTTTTTTTTCGTAAAACCAAATAAATTTAAATGTTTCACTGAAATTGCTTGGAAATACCCTACTTGGGGGTTTTCTTCACTTAGTTAATCCTCCAGCAGTCGATATTTCCTTTGATTCTATGGAAATTTATGCCGGTAGGATTTATAGGGTGAAAGTAAGGTTTATTTCTCTGCAAAGCTACACAGTAATACCATAAACCTATTTCAATTCTTTGAGGGTTTTTTTCATCCAAAGAGCCAGCTATGTTCTCTTTTGAATACATTGGAGTTGCTTCGAATGTTTTTTTTTCTAAATTTTTTAAATGCCTGTATTGAAAAGGCATTTTCGTCTAACCCATAAGTATTTCTTTTGTGTGAAAATAATCGTTTTATGTTAGTGTACAAAAATTAATACTAATAACAAAAATACGGCAAATGCGTTTTCTAAAAGCATTACCTTTCACGATAAGCATATTTATTTGTTTTCCGGTTGAGAAAGAAACGTTTATGATTGAGCTGAATATTTTTAAATTCATTTCCACAAGATGAAATATAAATAGTATGTTTCCTATAAAAAAAACTGACGTTTATTTTTTCCTTCTGTACGAAATGCTTGTCATTATTTTGTGACTCCATTGATCACCTGCCAATATGGATTAGTAACTACATTTAGTACTGAGATGTTAGTTCCTACACACTTCATTCAACAATTTCTACAGCAATACATCTTGTCAATTCAATATTGATGCATAAATGCATAATCGGTAAAAACTCAGCTGCCATCTGCATGTAGGTTATGTGTTCCTTTCAAATGTGAAGTATGGTTCGACGCTGGAAAGTCATACTACGGAATGATTTATGGAAAACGCATGAATATTCCCTTTGCATGGATTCAGTAAATACATTAGCATGAATTTAGTACAAAACAGCAGTTGATTTGGTTTATGGATATATCTCGTGATTGTTATACAAAAAGTATTTTTAAACGTACGTGATTATAATGGATTATAATGATTAAAAGTAACTTTTTTTATAATTGTTCAGATTGAATAGTTTTTTTTCATACTTTTTGTCTAAAGATGTATAATTTCGGAGAATATATCATATTTTATGCCTTGTATGTTCAGACTTTAACTGAGGATATTGTAAGAGTTTGGGTTCAGAATATCACTTAAAGATTTCATTGATACTGATATTCTTTAACGCGTTACGTTTCAATGAAAAAAACCTGTACTTCCATAATATTCCATTTTTGTAATGTAAAAAAAAGACAAGGCTGTCACTAGAATACTTTGTCTTTCTAAAAACATTTAGGTATATAAGGCTTTTACATCTAATTACTTTTTATTTTTAATTTAATAATTATGGCATATACCAAGAAAAACCATAAAAGTTATCAATGTTTGTTGTATAAAGTTTTATAAATAGTTTCACTGTATTTCACAAATTAATATGAACACTATTAATTTTATTTTTATCTTATATTGATAAAGAACAATTATTCATTAGAAATAAACGGAAAAAATTAAACCCGTAAAATTAATAGTTTTTAGCAATTATTTTAGCATTTTATGTGTTTTTACAAACAAAAATAACTTTCTTATTATAATATGTTAATTAACAATTTTATAGGCGTTTGTAACATTGATAAAATACGTTTTTTTTACCTTACAACGAATAAAAATGTAAAATCCCTGAAGCAAAAGAACGGAGCTTGTATTTCGATCATAAGTATCCTAAATCGGTACCATACAACATTATGCTGAACCAGACCGGGAGAGTGGTTTCTTAGGCAAAGTAATGAAGCATCCTTTTACGCATACCTCCAACACAGCATTTACATTCTGCCCTAGTATACATGCTTTAGCTATTTTGGAAAGCTTAATGTTTTTAACCACTGTGGAGGTATCGGAGTAGGGTCATTATAAAAAAAAAAGAATTTGTAAATGTAAATTCCGTAAATTCTTGCTTTAAAAGAAAACTTACACGTAAAATATCCAGTCATATTGAAAGGGAAAAATAAATTTTCGTTGAAATAAATTTAAGGTTTGATGAATGGTACAAATTTCTTTGCAGAAGTAATATGCTCAAGTGAGTCGATTTGTTACAGTCTTTAGTTTATTATATTTTAGTTGTTGTTATTATTATAGTTATTAGTTACTTATAGTTTATTACTTACGAGTTTACTAGATTCTATTTTAGTTTTTTTTTTCTGAAATGAAACATTTAAGACATATTAGAGAAACCTATCTAATCTTTCCGATATGAAAAGCTCGTGGGATGATATTGTAATTTTATATTTGTTATTCCATTGGATATGCACAAACTTATGCACGTTACTTTTAATTTTTTTACAAAATGGTCAACAAAATCTTTAATTTATTAAAATAAAAAATATATCAGTCATGGTATTATCATAAGCTCAATTTTCTGAACATAAAATAAATTTTGTTAGAATATAATTCACCACATTGAGCAATCTAAAGTTTTCAATTCGTACTAAAGTATTAATTTTATATACCTAACTGAAATGGTTGGGCAAGAATAGTTTATTCCTTAGGTTGCTAAATGTATAAAACTTTATTTCATGGTTCTTTCAAAAAATCGATTGGATGAAATATGATGTTCAGTATTGCAGTCTATTGGTTTATAAAAATATATGATAAATTAGGAGAAAATACACTTTTGATGAAAACTGACGAATCTATTTACGTTACATTGATTTCATCATCGCCGTTGGATGCGGTTAGAAATCCTAAGCTTTCATAAAATAAGTAGAAAAGAGAGTTGAAATATTTCAAAAGTTTTTCAAAGTTAATAACTGATGAATTTTAGGATTTAACCACGGCTTACTAGATACTTATACAGGCTAGCCGAGTTTTAAACAATGAAACCCATTTGACAACTTTTCCCGCTTGGAGCGCTACAAGACTTACCTATATCACCCACCGCCTTCAACACTGTGGATATGCTTTGCCAGTTGGTCCAGTATTGCCATCTGGATTTGCAACGATTTCCGTACTCGGCTAGCCTGTATAAGTAGTATCTAGTAAGCCGTGATTTAACGTTTCAATATAGGACTAAAAATGCAATTGTGTTTTTCTGCTAAAATAATTTCAATTGTAAAATGACGAATTCGGTTGTTCATTGCTTCCTAAAATAGAATATTCTAAGTGAATTTTTGAAAAAAAACACATAATAAATAAATGTTTGAAACCTTTGTTGAAAATAACGGTCCTTTTATGAAATAAATCCCCTTCTCCTGAATTTTGAAAACTGGAAAATTCTTCTCTTTTGATATTCTTCTCAGACAAAAATAATTCCCAACACAGCATCTCTTCTAAAAAAAAACCCCAAAAATTACCAAACTGAGTCCATTCAACCAAACACATCCCCGCATTCAAAGAAAACAAAAGAACCCGAAGAAACCCCCCCCCCAAAAAAAAAGAACACACAACAAACGACCTGTCACAACCACCCTCCAAGGAAAGAGAAAAAAAGTCGCCCCTCTGCAACATTACAAAATCACAATCCGCTCCCTTCACTTCACACATATCGAAAGCAGGGGCGACGGCAAAAGCATGTTCCGGAATTTAATTACGAATCGACGAAGAAAGGGTGCCCCGGACGTTCCGATTGACTTTCCAAGTCGGGAGGGGGGACCCGGGTGGGTCGATAGCCCCATGGTAATTAAGCGGATGGGACAATGTCCTCGCCGGGAGGACACGGACAGGAGCTGACCTCTATCAGTCCCGCCGTTGGAGACTGGATTTCAATGTTCAGTTTCTGGTTTTTGATTGGAGGATGGGTTTTTAATTGAAAATTCTCTGGTAGTAAGCGATATGTGGCGTGCTTTTAATTTGCTGGCGAATCACGCTATTGGAATTGGTTTCGTTAATTAAATTGTGTGGATCCGGGGTTTAGTTTTGCAGTTTGGAGAAGTTTGGGTGGCTGTTTCCCCGATGCGATTGTGGGGTATTAGAAGTGCGATAAAGATGTTAGATTTAGTGCTTAAATTGGTACTTGATAAACAAAAGTACATAAACTTCGAGTTCAATAAACTTTATGGCGTAATTTGTATTTCTTTTATGAAATCGTGCATTAATAAAATTTACTAACAAGGTTGTTCGTTGCTCTATATTCCATTAAGAGTCCTGTGCCGTCAAGTATCAAGTAACCAACCAACAAAGGGTTGTGTTCATTCATTGTGCATTTGAAAGAACTTTCAATTTTAATATTTTATTTTTTCATGTTTCCTTTCAATATTTAAAAGCAAAAATCAATCAGTGTATTTTTTTTTTATTAAAGTAAAATCCGTTACTATTTGATTTATTTATATCAATTTAATTTTAAGTGGGAATTCCAACTACCATATTTTTCAAGTTTGACAATAATTTTGCAATTTTTCATCACTACATAAAAAATAAGACAAAAAAAGTTTGTAATGATCATTAATCAAGTTTCTTAGATAATATCAAGAAATATAAAAACTGTGTTTTTTACATATTATTAAAACTTTATTTTGCAAGTACAAAGGTTTTTATTAAATATGTTTCATTGTCTACTCGAGTTACACTTTGTATCATAAAATCAGTTTTGGCGAAAATATAACAAAAGAAAATACTACATAAACGGGTTTTATAATACTTAATGAGTATAAAAATGAAATATAAGAAAGAAAGTATGCAGTAATTTCAAAAAACAAGTTTTTAGATGTAAAACTTTTAAGAAGGTAATCCTTTATCTTATAATATCATATTTCTTGATAACCATCTTCAGCGAAAATGTAGTCAGTTAATTAGGTATCGATTTAGCAAGATTGCGTGAACTCGGTTTTAAAAATAAATGTAGTTAGGGTGATGTAAGGTGATATATATATGTAGGGATTATATATATGTAGGGTAGGATGATTATATATATGTAGGGTGATTCAATTATTTAAGGATTTATAAAGGTTGTTAAGAAAGGGATTTTTCGTTGTATTGTTTCTTGGATTACATCAGAAAATCTTAAACATTTTGAAATATTTTTCGAGATTTCTTCATTGAAATCATATAATGAGGTTTAAAAAATGGTAAGGATCATGTGAAACTAAATGTAGTTTTTGTGACTTTTTAGTAACACAACATTTTGAAATGTAATTTAGTAATTTCCTTGCATTAGGCATAAAGCTTATAATGTTTTGAAAACTTATGCAATGTTGGATTTATTTGACAATAAATAGTGTATGCCGCTCATAAATTACACATACTTTTCATTTTTTACATCATAAGCTGTTGTAATTTGGAAAACAACGAGACACAATGTATTTCAACTTTCATAAAAACAGGAAAACGAATGTCATTAAATCTGAATTTTCAATTCAATATTTACTAAATAGGTCATAACATTTTACTTTTCCTGAAAGACAAAAAATACTGTTTCTATAAAGAATAATACATTTAGATTATTTTGTGTCATTAATCTCTAATGCTATCAAACAGAAGAATTATTTACAATTATTAAAAACAATCTTTTTAAAGCGAAAAGGTGTATTCAAATCCTTCAAGCTCTTAAACTTCAATGGATAAAAGAAAAGAATGCTTTTGAAAGTTAAATTGATCCATTTTAATGCAGTCCACTGTCCCTTTGCAATTGGAAAATTTATGTTAAGAGCAATGCAATAATCCAGACGCACTCTTTCCACACACCTTACTCAAACTCCACTGTCAATCAATTCGAAAAATCTCCATTTACACAATAGAATTCTTACATAAAGAATAACTCTGCACACGTCGGACATTAAAAATTTTCCAACATCAACTCCCCATATAAAGCCCCTTTGTCAAACCCGGTCTCAAAACTCGATTCGGAATTAAGGGTCTAAAAATATGAATAGACCGTAATGTGCTTCGAATACGACATTTTCTGTCACTTTGCAAAAAGAAAAAAAATATCGTCCCAGGCTTTTAGACGCAATTTTCCGAGTCTATTCTCCGTTTTTTTCTGAGGGCACTACCCCTCTTTCCTGTCTTTTTCACCATTGACGCCTTTCTTCCAACAGGAAGACACACTTCCTAATGAGGGTAGGCAAAGCGAAAGGCCTAATGCGTTTACTTAGCGAACGACGACGGTGAAAACTGCGAATTTCTTTCAGCTTTTTTTTTTTAGACTTAGTGTTATTATTATTATTGTTATTATTATTTTCTCGGTTCCTCTTCTTTTCATTCCGTTCTCTCAACCCGGTCTTTTCAAAAGGCCCCTCTACCTTTTCATGGCGAATCGTTTCTTCTTTTCTGTTTCTTTTTTTTACCGCTGTTGCATATTGCACCCTGTGTGATTTGGAAGTGTGCCAGTTACGGAAACTTGTGTGGTTGTTTTCGAGGACATTATCTTTAATGTTGTTGGGAGGGCTCCCGATTTTTTTTTTTGGTTCTCATCAGTTTTTAATAAAAGCCAAACGCTCGTTTAAGTACAGTGTTGTGTAGTTTCAATTAATTATAGGGCTGCGTGGCGTTTTGAGACATTCCCGCCACAATCGGAGGTTAAGAGATTCATATAAACGTAGGAGTTGAAGTAGGAAATCAATACGAAGTTGAATCTCGACATATGGAGAACGAAATTGTTTGTCAATACATGAAGACAACATTTAGAAACAAATCTTAGTTATATTAATGTATTTGATACCCCTTTTTCAGAGTTCTATCCTGAATGAATTGGAGAAATTCATTAGTTTTGTGCCGAATTGGCCAAAGTTGTAAAATATTTTGTTTTAAGTTATTTGTTTTGCCCATGTCTTGCCGTATATTTGGAAAAATTAGTATCGTTGGGTCGATTCAAAAATGCTGTGTAAATTTATTGATTTAATTAGTAGACTAGTTGTCATTTGTTAATTGGTGTATTGGCTCTTTAGCAACGAAATAATTTTTCTTACTCTGGAACGAAATTTTCAATTGAAAAACATCGTTGAGGTTTCTTGGAAGGAATATTGAGGTGGTTTTGGTAACTTTATTTTTAACCTGACTGCCTTTTGACTGCCAAATTTAATTCTGTATGGGAGATAAAATCAGACAAAGAAAGCAACATAAAAAGTTAAAATGAGAGAATAGAGTGTTTTCAGGTGACGTCACAACCGGTTATTTTCTTTTAACTATGTACCTTCTGTAGAGCTTTTAACTGTTGCTAAGGCCGTTGTTTATCTGTTGCTAAGGCGGTTTTTAGGTATAGGGTCACGTGATTGCAAATGCTCCAATAGAAGGATTCCACGGCTAGTCATTTTTGTAACTGTAACCCCTCTGTAAGGCAAAAAACTGTAACAAACTTCTGTTGCTATGGCCGTTGTTATGTCCGAGTCATGTGATTGAAAATGCTCTATACAGTAGAGTGAAAAAAATTGTGTATTTTTGTAAGTGATAGAAAGTGTGTTATATGGTGAAAATGAACGAGAAAATCCCAAACATTTCCCGTAATACCTTCTTTGTGCATTTGAGATCATCTAAATTTAAAGTGACATTAAATATATGTTTATACATCCCATCCAAGCAAATTACCCAAATGATTCAAGTGGGGTTTGGGCCTACTCCTTTCTGGTTCTTAATCTATGTAACATTCAAATAGTCCAGTATAAACAAAATAATGTTATTACGTTATCTAGAGAGTGTGACCAGAAATATTAATAGGTTCAATAAGCTTCACTACTAAATTCAGTTTTGTAGAATTAATATAATGTTAAGACGGACAACCTGAAAACTTTAAATAAAGGGTTTTGAAAATCACTAGAGTTAAGAAAACATTAACACGTGTTTATTATCCCCATCACGAACTTTTCAATCAAGCATTTTCAGTGCTAAAGTGACAAAATAAATGTATCAACGCTTAAGTGTATGCTATAAATAACTGAGTTGGAAAGACTCAGAAGTTAATATTTATGTATCCTCAGTTAAAATTTATGATATACCACTTAAATTTTGTTTTATTTTTCTCTAGAACATTTATACCATGTAAGACAGTATTTTAATGAGTATGCAACATTTATCACGTTTTAAGGGGAATTTATAATAAATTTTCCCGGATTTCTTTTTTATGGTGCCGGTTAAACTGAAATTCTAAATCAGCACTGATGCTTGTTTTTGTGTTGCGGCGTATCTGTGTTTCTTAAAGCAAACAACTAAAAAAAAAGTTATTCATAACTTTTTAATAAGTGATAGTTCTTAAATTAGTTTAAAGTAGCGAAAAAAATCTTGTGCAATTAATGAATTAGTGAAACAACGTTTTTATTTGGGCAATTAAAATCAAACTGCATACAATTGTTTCGGGGGTCAACAGGACAAGAATTTCAGTTTAATGTGGTGTGCTTTTAAATATTTAATTTATATTATTGCTAATGAAAATTCATAAGGGTATGTTTAATGATTTGTTTATTGTTTGAAAGAAAAATGGTTATAGCAATATCATACCGCTAGCCAATTTTTATCTCCGATATAATTTATAGTGTAATTAATTTTAGTCCATATCCATGTCATATCAATTTTCCATCCCTTCCGGCAACCACGATTTTTCAAACTTAATAACCCTTCTGACATCCTTTTCATACACTCACGAAAAAAAAAACTATGCATATCCTATTACCTCCCAAAAAGAAACACGACCAGCACATAACATAAAGTAGCACAACTCTTAATTTCTCTACATCCACCATTTACAACTTCTACCAAACATCCGTTATATAACCACGGTACCTCTACCTAGAGTTACTGTTAGTAACGGTACGAAACACGGCGATCGTACATGGCCACCAGGATTAAACAAGGTTTCCGATTAGTTGTCGGTCATCAGTATAAATGATTCCTAGTGGATATGCCGGTCATTGAAGCTACTGGAAGAGAGCTCTTTCTTTGTTTCTAACCGTGTTCTTTCTGCTAGGCTTCGATAGGAACTATAAGTTGGTTAGAGACTTAATTCCCTTTTTTATTTGTTGCTGGGGGGGGATAGAGGGATTAAATACTTGAGGAAGACGATTGCTTCGGGATGGTTCTGGTTGTGGAAGTGGACTTTATCTCCGAGGAGTCATTAAGGAGAGACTACCCCGCGAGTTCGGGCGAGGTTTATAGAAACCGTTAAAATCTTTTTGGGGTTGTGCTTTTATTGCAGGCCGGATACTTGTATTCTCTGATCCGAACTGGCTGATTTCTGAAGTTGTGTTTAGGTATAGTGTTTATTTCTAGCGTAAAAAATTAATTCTCAATTGCTCTTTTTGATAGAAACGTCCAAATTTCTTTTCACTGTCTGGCTGGGGTGAAATTGGTTAAATCAATATATATAATCTTTATGTCTCAGTGATATCTGTAATCAGTATTTTTTTAGCTATTGTAATTTATATTTTAATGATTTTGTTTTCAAAACTTAAAAATGGTAATTTCATACATTTTGAACAAAAAAGCAACTAGCAAACCCTTTGTACTAGTTAATACTACAAATACAAACACTGATGACCAATTTAACGGGTTAGTCTATTTATTCTGAACTGTCGATTCCAAGCAATGTCAATCTCTGCTTATGTAGAATTTACCAGTATTTATGGCAATGCACTTCTGTCGCCCATTAAAATGACCAGGGTATGAAGTTAAATTGTTAAATAATGGTATTAACAGTCAAAAAATCCAAATAAATAAACGAGGACACTTTTATAATCATTTGAACAAAAAAGAATAAGTACTTTTTTTAAATACGTATTTTTTTTATTTTTTTAAATATTGTAAATCAAAGGATTATCAGAAATGTTTGTAATGTCACTTTCTGTCTATGTAAACCTCTAAAGAATAAAGAAACGGTAAGGCATTCATTCCAAAAACACATTTTATCAGGGGTCAAAATCATACATTTTAGAAAAGCAACCTTACAAAACTGACTGACAACATACACATAACTAAACGATATTACAACAAAAACCTTTTATTAAAGAACTTTTTGTGCAACAAACATTCACAATGAGGAGGAATATAAAACCACTTTATGTTCTAAGAGGTTAATCCTTTCTCCTGATGTTAGAATTTACCCCACAAAAAAGATCGATAAACTCTTTAAATACACAAAAAACAACAAGGTGCTTTTTAGGTTTTCATAAAACATTCAGGGTACAGCTCATTAAATGTGTTTTGCATTGCTTATACGAAGCACGCAAGCCATTATTAATGAAGCTACCAGTCACTACGCTCCAGTAAACAAATTAACTTTGCCTGATAAAAGTCTTTGGTGTGAGCACTTTTATCAGATAGGAATAAAGTTATAATAACGTCACTTTGATGTAGCTTCATTCGTAAAACAAAAAGGAAGTAGTAGTAGTATGTTTTAAGCTGGCTGGAAATGAAATAATGATGCTTTCGTTGAACGCAAAAATACATTACATGTTCTGTATGTTTTATGGAGTGTAATTTAAGTTTTGAAAGTAATGGCTACTACCATAATGTAAATTCGGGATTGTAAGGGTTAATTTAATATGCTGTTCAAGTACTTTAACAGTATGATCAGAATTATGCTAAGTAATTTGGTGAATACACAAAGAACGTAATGGGTTTGAAATGAGTGTTTCTGGTAGAGTACAACGACACGGTGGATTTACTGGTAATGTTCTTCCATATTCCATTCAAAAGTAGCTACGATACATTATAATGAAGAAGAATTTTAAAATCTTTACAGTTGGTCGTAGTGAAGAGTAAGAATAGTACTCCGGAAATGTGCGCTGCAAGCATACTTACGTCCTGACAAACTGCCAAGATTAAAGTATCTATGTTAAAACAAATGAGTATCGTACATCTGAGAAAAATTAGAGAAATTTATCAGAACCAAAACTCAAAGGACAAATTAATACGACGATAAGATTTGATCGTTGTGTAACATTCCTGCATTTTATAGTACTTTTATTGCACAAATGTTGAAGATAATAACGTTAATGTCCGTAAATAACACCTAGGGGTTTTGGACGCCAAATATTCAAATATCGCTATTGTTTTGGTTGTTATTGTTATGACTATATAATATTTTTGTTGGTTATATAGTTTGATATTTTTGGCGATGTTTCCAAAAATTGGCGTTCAAAACAACTTGGCGATATTTAACGGGGCAGATAACGAATTTGAACCTTAAATATGGATAATTCAAAATCATTCAATAAAATTAAAATAAATAATTTAATTATAAATGAAAACTATGTATGTTCTTCAAATTTCAAATGTAAAGAACACACATAAATTTTTAATTTAATTCCTCCAGAAAGATCAACTATTTGTGTTTGAACCCTCAAAAAGTTATTGAACTTTACGTAATGTATTTCTTAGAAGTTTTTTTGAACCCATTTATTTAGATAAAATCTAAACCTTGGATAATATATTTTACACGTCATATTTTACCACTCAAAGCACATCTGAATAAATTTCGAAGTCCTTATCCCTCCTATAACTAAACGTTTCTAAATGGAGAGCACTTCAATAGAAACAGTTTTAGACCGTTGCAAACTTCCCTCGGTCTAGTTTGATAAAATCTGCGCCCGCATATCCAGGAAGTTCTCAAAAGGAGGTTTAACTATCTAACCTGACAGTCGTAGTGATCAATTGCCCGGAGCGTGGTTCGGCGAACGTTTATCCGATAATGAAAAAGTAGTTAGGTAATGAAAGTGAATTCCTGCTTAGATTGATGATATTGGACGCCATTGACCTCACTGGGCTTTGTGATGAGTAAAATACCGATTGAAGTGTACAAAGGCATCAATGACCGGTGTTAGTTACAGAGAGGACTCTAGATTGCATTTATATCCCGTTAAGCTGAAATGTTTATATGCTTTGAGCAATAGTATGTAGAGTAGATTAATTAAAGTGAAGGAATAATTAACAATCAACGGTATTCTTGTTGCTGCAATATTTGATCGAATTTTTAGAAATGTATCATTCAGGGAAAATTCTATATGTTTTACTAAAAATATATGTTTTGGGTAGAAAAAATATTTAGTAATTATAGGTACAAATGTGTTGAGAAAATTCAAGTTACGTTAGTAGTTAAATAGATAATTTATGTAATAATAGGATATCGAATTAAAACAAAAATGTTATTTTTTTTGATGTAAATAAAATATTTTTTTAGTATTCTTCATTATTATTCTTAGGGTTTTGCAAAAAAATGTAAAACAAAGTATTTTCTGGATTGATACAGATTTTAGTGTGATTTTCAAATGGTTATGTTCATTAAAAATTCAAAAATAGTTGAATGGATGAAAATAACTACTATTATTTATATAAGATGTTAAAAATATCCCTAACACCATTTTAACTTAATCTTCAATTACTAATTAGGTACCTAAAAGTAACCGACTTGCTAGGATCCATACCCAAATAAAACAGTTTTACGTTACAAAACGTTACATTTTACAAAAACCAAGTTCATTATATGAAAGGAAAATAACAATATTGATAATACTTCAATCACACCGAGTCCTTGTGTCCTATTTTCACCGAGCAAAGCAACAAAAGTATCATTATTCTAACCCATTCTTCTCCTTAAAAGCAACATATAACGTTCATAATGTGTTACCATACACATCGACGCCCTGTTAATCCTGTGTTTCAGCTATCAACAGATTCAATAACTGTCGAAGCAAATTAAATAAATTCCCGCATTACGGGGCACAGCTTGGCCTCTCTTGAAAAGCCTTCGAGACTTCCTATATCCAAAAAGGCGTCGGCATCACGTCTATCTTTCACCCCCCCTTTCTCTCTCTATCCAAAGATATATTGCGATCTATGTATTTTTTCCCTCAGCACGTGATGAGATTTCTGGATTAAACCGGAGTGCTGAAGTCGGCATTTCGGCTTAGTGGAATATTTATTGTGAGCTTGGGCGTTGCTTTTATATTTTTTCTCCTGTTATTATCTTTCCTTGTCATCCTGAAAGGTTTGATCACGGAAAGGCTTTTATAAAGTCTTCCTTTTTCAGGAGCAGGAAAATGTTAGTTTAGGATGTGGTGGCATGTGATAAATTTTCATTTTCCAGTTTTTTTATTTTTATGAGAGGCCTAAAAGTGTGGAATTCAGAGGAGCTTTTCTGTAAAATGCGCTCTGTTGGCGAAATTGGTCGCTTTCTTTTGGGTTTTGGCCGTTTTGCTGTTGTAAGTTGGCTGGCGTACGTGAGTGGGGTGCTGAACCCCATCTTGTTGAAAAACTTGGTGTGGAATTAAGATTCATTTTTCTATGGATTTTTTTTAAAAAAAAAATTGCTGTTAAAAACGTTTTATGAACTACTTCTTTTGGAGTAATTTGAACGTTGGGAAATTTAAACTAACCTTTAGGTTAAAACTTGGTTTTACTTTCCAGACGGTTTTTTTTCTGACTTTTTATTTAAGATGGATTGTTTTAATTCATGACAGTAATAAACTATATTTCAAAAACCCATTATGTCATATATTATATCTGTTTTACAATAAAAATGTACTTCAAGAAAATCATACAAAGTTATACTTTTGTATTGCATTTATACGTATTACTTTATAACCCAATAAAGACATGGCGCAAATTCGTGTCAACTAAAATTGCTGCTTAACATAGAATGTCTGCTTAACATCTTACTCTGTTGCGGTTTACAATACACATTGGTGATTTTTTAAAATAAATGTTTTATTTTTTAAAAATGTATTGATATTCTTTTACGATATTGACTTATAAAATATATTTTTTTAATCATAAATTTTAGTTTTATCTAAGTTTTTAGTGACTCGAAATTCATTCTAAATTAATTACACTACTATATAAACCTCTCTTACATTCAAAACACCATTAATTTTTAGATCTGTTGAAAACCAACCAAAACTAATGTAATTTATTATTTAAATCTCCATATTTGCTGTTTATTTTTTTAATGTAACACCTCAACGTCACATAATTTATCAAACTTTTGAAGGTTGTAAAGTGATTTCATAATGGAAGTAATTTTTAGTCCACGGGACATCTATACCCCTCCCATAGCAAAATTCTTTGAGTTATGAGTTCATTAAAACACTTTCGGGTAATTGAAGGCAAACTAGTTCAAACAAGTATATGAGTATGTGTTAGAGTTTGATGTATAAATTAGAAGATTACTTTTTAATATACTACGATAAATATGATTAAAACTATGTTTAATATTTAAACTCACTTCTTGCAAAGAATAAATCCAAGAAGATATTTCCTAGTTTACATTTTAGAAATATTTAAAAGCATCATTATCTTACACTCCACGATACTCCATCAAAATCACCTCATAAATTGCTTCTTCGATTTACTTAGTTTTTACTCTCCTCAAAATCTTTGAATCTACTCGGGATGAAGTTTAACAGCAAAACGAGAAAATTATAATCCAATATTCGCACACCTTCATATCCGAAACAATTTCCCAAATTACTTTTTCATGACGTAATTTTTCCTAGTTTAATTTTCCTCCGTTATTTTCTATCGAATTTTAGTTTCTGGGAGCTCTAAAAAAACCTTCAAATATGCTAAACATCGTTTCAATCATCCACAGAAACAAGCCATTACTTTTATTACTACTCTTTCAAAAAATTACAGTTATGACAAAATCATGTTTGCACCCTAAAAAAGGGAACCTGTTATTTTTTTCATCATAACTCCAACCTTCACGCTAATAACAGCCATAAACGAGATTACAACAAAACAGCTTTCTTTCGATATAAAGTAAGTTAGAAGAGAGCTTCAAACTCATTAGCCAAGAAAGAAACCTCGCTGCATATTCATGAGAAGTATTATCTATGTAATTAGATCACAGATTTTTTTTTCCCGCCGTCTTCTTTGTGACCACCTTAAAAAGAAGCTTTGTGTGTGAAAAAAGTAAATTTTTCGTAATGAATGCCAGACCCTAGAAAATAAATGTTCACTCCGAGAGTTGGAGGCAAATAAGCTTGTACTTTTGAAAGTTTTCGGAATGTGACTCTAAATATTTTTAATTACTACGGCGGAGGTAACGTAAAATTGAAAAATAGTCACAATAAGAGTGAAACATTGTTACTTGTTTCATTGTTAGTTTCTGCTTTAGAATTCGAGAAATTAGTTTCTTTAGATGGCTAACCGAAATAGAAACATTACTCTAATATATTTTAAAATTCTTACTTTGAATGGTACTTTTTTTTTACTCTTGTAGGACCAAGTTCATTTTGTCATGGGCGTAATTAGTTTCACATTAAACTGTGAAGAATTTTTCTTGGAAGATAACTAGAAATAAACACTACACAGAGAAAAATAGTATTTTCCAAAGGAAAATGTGAGTAAATTTTTACAAATAAAGAGTGATAAATTGCTGGAGTTAAGGAAAAAAATGTTATCATATCGTCTAAAGTCATTCATATCTGATTTTTATTTGTATTACACGTATAATACAAATTGACATATTTTTCTTCTGGATTTTATGTGGATAACAGACATTTTTAGAAACACTCCATAACTCATCCAAACTTGTCCAACATGTAACAAAATGCAAAATCCAATTTATTTTTGTAACAATATTTTTACAAATACCAATTGGAAATTTAAGAATATCATAATTCATGGAATAATGGGGGGGGGGATTACGTGATAAACAAAATTCCCCTCCCAATAACCTGTTTTATAGTATTTTCGAAAGTATAACTAATTTCAACAGTTATTAGAGCTGACATCAATCTATCAAGTTTTTCTTGACTGAGTAATTGTTGTAAAAGATGACATAACGAAAAAAACTATAATATATTTTAACTGATTGAAAATGAAAGAAATGAAATCAGTATTCAAATGTTATTCAAATCTTTTTTACAATTTATAGTTTAATTAAAATAACCTATTATTTTGTTGTTAGTAAGTTTAACTAACTTATAAAAACGAATGTCTTTATTTAAATAGAAAAGTTTAACTCCAATGAATAAGTATACTGTACTAATTTTATTAATTATTCTTTACTCGACCGACCTTCTCAAAGATAAATCCAGAGTGCTTTATGTAAAAGTTTAACTGGAATGTAAGCATCAAAAAAGGTTAATGAAGCGAAGGGGAACTGCTAGAAACTACTAAGCCCCCTCCTTCAAATTCTTTCAGTCTTGACTTTTTCGATACCAAAGTGGGTAAACAGGTTTAATTTTCTTTAATATTTATTTTAAATCCTTTATTTCAGTTTTTTATGATATAATGAATTGTGTATCCAATTTTCCAGGGGAATATTTACTAACCCTCTGTACTCACACTTCTAATTCAAAATGATGACATAATTAGTGTTCATTTATTTTCTTTATTACTTAATGAAGTTATAAACCTCTTATATATATTTAAATCGTTTATTTACGTAATTTTATTTAAATACAGCGTATTAGTGTATTGTAACGAATTAATACTAGTTTATTAAATGAATTACTATTAAGTAGAATACTACCTCAATATACTACTCTATTGACTGCCGAGTGTCGCCTTCAGTGACGGGACGGCTAGGCCATGTGTATATATACTACTCTATTGACTAAAACAATGTAAACCTCTACCATTTGTTTGTTTTCCATTCTTCTAAAGAAGTGAAAATTTATGTTTAATCACAGCAAATACCACCGAAGAAATCCCAAACCCATGCGAAATCACCCCACTTAAAATTCGCTTTACCGAAAATCGAACATCCTATCTTTGTCCCACCATCCCTACTCCAGAATTAGAAAAAAAGAAAACAGCAAAACAAACCTGATTAAATCTCCTCATTATTTCTAAAAATCGATATTTCGTCCAAGGTGACGAAGAGTTCTATCGAAATTACGCGATAGATACCGCCATAAATGGATTCCTTCTTCAACGACTTTATCTCCGCGGCCCTCTTTTAGCACTCCTTACACGACTTTAAATGAAGCTGTAAATAAATACAGAGTACTTCATTGCCCAAGTAGCATTCTCAAGTCTGCACGGCTATCAACTTGTTAAAGGAAGGTAATGGAGGATGCTATAAATGGCTTTAATTAATCAGTGCAGAGGTAAAATGGTCGGAACGGCTGTTTTAAAGAAAGTTTTAAAAGGTATTGCTTTGGGAAATGGGGAATATTTTATGGCTTTGAGAGGAATGGATGGTCTTACCTGGATATGCGTGTTTGAATGCCGTGCTTAAATGAAGTTTGGTTTGGAGGTTTCGTAAAAGTAAAATTTTAATGGACTGAAATATGGAAAAGATATAAATGTAGATTACATTTGAGTGTAAGAATAAGTGGCTGTGGATTGTGGAAGGTCATTGTTATCTATTTCTAAAGTATATTTCGTGAATAGTAGGTACAATGTAAATCCGTGTGTAAAAACAGGATGAGTATTGAAAATTTGGTTGGAGAATGTATCATTTGATCGATCAAAATCGATAAAGCGTTTTAAATCTTAAAAACTTTAAATTGTTATGAAATCAATTCTGAAAATGTAAAGGAATTAATATTTTGAAACCAAATTAAAATGAAACTTAACAGACATATCCACAGCCATAAGCGTCCGTGTTAACCAGCAGATGTAGAAATAAAATTATTTTTTCGATGACTCTGGTTGGTGGAATCCTTTTTATGACAAATGATTTAACACATTGTGTGAATGGTACTACCAAATATATTTGTATTCTTGCTATATAAAAATATTTTCTATTCAATGGGTTTTATGCCTTACAGTAAATAGTATTAACAGTCCTTTAGTATCACAGAATATCCTGATTTAATGCATTTCTTTCAATATTCAGTACCATTGTACTTTTAAAACACAAGATGGGAAAAATTACGAATTTTCTTAGGCATATTCCGTTTGTTTTATTATTTATACGGAAATGAAAAAACGATGGAAGTGAAAGGAAGTGAATAAGAGAAAGTTTCCGAGGTCGGAAAAAAGAAGTAGGTTTTTCCGTAAGAGACAATTTCCGAAAATGAATGAATTATGGAAATGAGAAACGAAAATGAAGAAATTGTGTCACATTCTCAAAAATAACAAATGATGTTGAAGCATTATGATTTTTTCCGCATATTAAAAAATTCTTTAATAATGCCATGAAGTAATAAGATAAGAAACTTCAAGTCAAACAGTTCCTAGGAATAAAGATTTCTTTGTGACTTTTCTTTGATATATGAGTACTTTTTTTTACTTAATCATCCATATTTTTTATAAGAATTAAAATGGATTTTTGGTTTTCTAGTAGTTGCGCCGGTTTTTGCATGCAGTTCCAGTTTTTTGCTAAGTGTATACTGTTTAGCTATTTTTAAACTTTTTAGTTTTATCAAATAAATTTTCCTTTGTTTAATACAATGGACAATTGCAGTCAATTTTTTTGAAAATCTTAATGTATTCAGAATCGCTTAAAACCTCCACAAAACCATTAATATACCTTTCAAAGCGCTAATTTTTAAGTTATTTTTAATTAAAAAGAGCTTCGTTTCGGTCTGAGCTGAAACAGCTTGTGACGTCATGCGTGCCTTGTTTACAATCATTCCGCTTTGAAATACATCGAGCTCTAGTTTTTGTTTTGTTTTGACAACCTCGTGTTTCCATGGAAACTGTGTTTCCCTCATTTCCGAGAGGCACTTTTAACGTCAGCTTTTCTGTAATGAAATATCTCATAATTAACTTACAAAATTTTTCTCGTAAAAGACAAGCGTATTTTCGGATTCAGGAGAGAATTTTCAATAAGTTAAAATTGAAAACTTTGAATTTTAAGAGATGCTGCAATTCTCCATTGTTGTAATATTGTTTTATCTAAGACTACAGTTAAAATAACTTCTTACAATGTTATTTTAGGATAAAAAATGTAGCACAGCAAATGGAAATGTTCAACAAAATTATGTTTTAATTTTAATTCTTTGTGAAATTAGATTAAAATGTTGAAACTAAAAAAAAAATCGTTTTTCTGTGAAATAATTTTGAAGTATTGGGGTTTCATCAAAGTCTTTTTTTCTCGATACTCGTAATCATAGCCTTGCACATTAAATTACACATAGCATCTTTTACCATAACAATGCACATAAATTTGTATCATTTAGCTCAGATACGCATATCAAAATATTATGACTAAAAATTGTTTTTAGTTCAACAATTTTGAAATCTTGTCGGATCCATGATCGATAGTCGTATGGTACTATCAATTTATCATCATCGAGTGTATAAATCAAATTGTATAACATAGTTTATACCGTGTAATGAGTATTAACATATATTATTTCTAACAACATAGTTCTTTGATGATTATTAATGCAAATGTTTAACTGAAAAACAAATATGTTATTATTTGAGATTAAGTTAGTCTAAACAGTCCAAAGTGCAAACCGTCCAAACAAGAAATAAAAAGTCATACCATCGTAAATCCTAATACCAAATCCAATACCCATGACTAAAAGAGATCACACTTGTAGTTCTCCAAACAAGC
Source organism: Tetragnatha montana (assembly GCA_963680715.1). NCBI lineage: Eukaryota > Metazoa > Arthropoda > Arachnida > Araneae > Tetragnathidae > Tetragnatha > Tetragnatha montana. The sequence goes on from OY796681.1 coordinate 2,393,551, forward strand.
ACCATTACCACAGAACCCATCATTGCTTCAACTAACGAAAACAAACAACAACAAAAAAAAAACCCAAGACCGGCACAAGCCAGCACCAGAAACGGCAATAAAACACGCATCTACCCCACAGAAAAATCACATTCTCACTTCCCACTCTCCCTTATCGAAAGAACGAAGGCACTTTAGATAAGGCCCATCAAATGTAACCGGATGCAACAAGGAGCGCTCAGAAATAGAAACCGCAAGAATCTTCAATGTATATCAACTAACCGCCAGAACAATGACAACCGGCCGAGACCCCCTCAAGATAACTCCCGGAATCCGGGAATCAGGAGCGAATACCAATAAGACCCGCGATTCCGTATGCGAGGCGGTGGTAAGAAGGGGTCCCGGGCAAAAGTGGAATCAGATAGTCCCCGGGACTTATCAGGAAGAGTTTCCTGATTTTGTGCGCGGACTGTTTATATCGAGGGCAATCATGGATTTATCCTTCCAACAGCCGAGAGTGTGGTTTTTCTAGAGGAGCTGTTTGGTCAGTGAGGATGAGATATGTTTTCTAATATCCGTTGGGTCGCTACGTGATTCATTTTGGTGAGGTATTTCTTTTTTGGGCGCCAGATGGAGTGAAAATAGCCAATGCGGGGGCATTGCGGTCAAAACACAAGTATTACGCAGCTACATAATAATAAACATATTGATAATATTTTACTGTGAAAAGTTTTAGGGTGAATATAATTATGTTCCTTTTTTTTTTAATTGTAAGTGTAATTTTTTTTTCTGAAAAAAAAAAGAATGGATTATTATTCTTAAGAATATAGTTGCTACTTTGTACTAAAATGTAATAAGTTGTATGATATTTGCAAGTTTTCAAGTTTTCTTTTGAGTTGTAGTATGATTTAGCTTTTATGATGCGGGGCATTGCGGTAAAATAACAAGCCTTACGCAGCTACATAACATACTGATAATATTTTCCTATGAAAAGTTTTAGGGTCAATACAATTATGTTTTTATGAATTGTAAGTGTAATTATAACTATTTTTTCTGAAAAAAAAAAGGAATGAAGTATTATCATTCTTAACAAAAATTTATAGTTGCTACTTTCTACTAAAATGTAATAAGTTGTATGATATTTTCAAGTTTTCCTTTGACTTTTGAGTTGTAGTATTATTTATATGTAGGATAGAGTTGTATTGTATATGCTTTAGCTAGTATTGGTTTAAATAAAAATGTAGTTTATAAAATAATTTAAGTAGTTAAAAATGGAATTATGATAGTTGAAAGTATTTCTAGATTAAAAATTAGAGTTATTTATTTAATTGTTTGTAAAACAATTAATGAAAAAAAATTTGATTAAAATTTTATAATAAAGTTAATCATATTTCCCTTTTAACCTTTTAAACGCCGCAATTCAAATTTCAAATTAAAGGTTCTGATTTTTGGCTTAAATGGCTTCTTGCATCATTACTAAAACCAATCTTGACATTTTTTGGCAGAAAAAAAATCCTAAGTAGGATTTTGAGGATGTTCCCATTTGGGAACATCGGCGTTTGGAGTGAAGTTTTTAGGGGAATTTCCAAAAGGCATATATTTCAAAATTAATTCAAGTAAAACTACTGAAATAGGTTTCTACTCAATAATTTTGAACATTTTTATGATATTGGATTGTTTTTTCATATTTAATTCCCATGGTTGGACAATTGGGTAAAATTTTATAGATTTTCATAAGAAAAAATTTACATATTTATTACATGCGTGACACTTTTCCGTATATTTTTATTGCACAGTGGGTAATTTTTCGGTATAAAAAATACGAAAGAAAGTTCCCATACGTTTCAAAGCTAAACAGTTATCTTTCTGTGTGAAAAATTAGTTTTAATTACTGTTTTATCCGGATATCTAGCATAAAATCTATGAATTGCATTCAAATTTAATTAGCTTTCAAGAGTGATAATCATAACTATCTCCATTGATTTGTTAAAGCTGTGTTTCTCATGGAAGATTCCAAACTAAACAACATATCTCTTACATCCAACTTACGTTAGAAGAGTGTTTTTAGATGTTACACACTTTTCATTATTTTCAAAATTCTTCAAATTTATACCTAAAATTTTTATGTAAAAAAGAGCACTTGAACAAAATAAGTACCCAAGTCCTCAAAAGTACTCCAAATATGCCCTTTGCATAACCCATGATAATAATTACTGAAAATTAATCAGTCTGGGAGTTAGAAAAATATACAAAAGTAGGAATCTGCTATAAAGATTTAGCATTTATTCCTCCATAAATCAGGTGAAAAAAATTAAAATTATAGATTTAGAAATTTAAAACATCATTATTAACCTGTTTATATCCTTTGTGACAGAAAAGTTTCAAAATATTAAAGAAAATAAGAAATAGCTTGAATTTTTACATGTTATAAAAATCCCCTCAAAAACTATACCCCAAACGCGGATGTTCCCATTTGGGAACATATACGTTGAACTGGTAATTACTCTCCAAAATTGGAATATGGAGCTATTCTGTCAAGCCAATTGAAAAGATGTGTACTTAAGCTACCTAAACACAGCATAATTATTTAAAACAAAATTTATTTAAATTTATCATAAATTGAAACTTGTGCAACTTTTGGAAGAGACAAAAATCTGTTATTTTGATATAAATTCCACAAAAAGCATTAAATTGCACGTGGAAAACTTTTGCATGTAAAATAACTTCATATCTTTGAGTTTCTTACTACCTAGTATCAAATTCCTGCATAAAAAATTAAGTGGTGAAAAAATTCCCTAAAGTGATGTTCCCATTTGGGAACATCGGCAGGTAAAAGGTTAACTAACTTTTCTTTTTCTTTTTAGGTAAGTCACTTTGAGAAGTTATTAGAGTTTCTTGTGGTAAGAAATTCATTATGTATGTATTTTATAGTTTCTTTCTATGTTCATTCTTATTGAGTGAGTGAAAATTTAGGTTTCAAATTCACCAAATATTTCTTTTGTGCAAATTATTGTTTACTACTATTACAAAAATTTAACCACAAAATACAGTTCTTAGGTCAGACAATTAGACTTAAACTTACATTTTACAGAAAAGTAAAGGTTCAAACAAAATAATAAACACACAAGAAATGAAGAAAATAAAACACACAATAGACATTATAAAATGGTTGAAGCACATTAACTGAATGGGTTTCTTTTAATTAATTTCATTTTCCTGTGTTGTAAAAAGTATTTAAAAGCAATGGAAAAGTAAAAGTATGTAGAAAAGTAGTTTTAAGAATGTGTTATTGTGTAAAATTTACACTTTATGGCGAGAGAACTTTAACTATGAACAACTTATGAAATCTTTTTTTTCTTACCACCCAATTTTTGAATAAGTACAGTGAAGATGTATTTATTATTTCTGATAAAACTATTCCAATTCAAATTTTTAAAGAATTATCTCGCTTGAAGTTTTTAAACTATAAATAAATCAAATAATTTTCAGAGTAAGAAAAACATAATATAAATTTCTCCAAAGGTAGAACTTTTGCCAAGAAAATAAGGCTCATGAGGAAAATTATCAATAAATAAGGGTAGAAATGAATTGCCTGATAGATAAAAGTAGTTATGACAAAAAACACTCCGCAGTAACAAGCAGAGAGTGACAAAATACAGAATCCTACGTTCGATTGCAGGAGCCAAAAAAGCAAAGCCTCACTCCATAAGAACTGCGCAACAACAAGATCAGGGGAGCGAAAAGATAACAAAAAAAAGAACACAATTTATCCGATCCCTCCCTTATATTTGTTGGATATTTTCCTACAAGTCCACGTTTCCGGCTCCACTGTCCATCATCTCACGCCCCTGGGCAGTGTCAGTGTCTGAAATGTTTATTTCTTTGGTCGGGAAGAGTTACTACAGATGGAATTCGTGCACCGTACGAGTTAATGTTACGGAATGCCGGCAAAAATACCGGAGCAATAAACTGCCGCCCAAAATGGCGTCTGCGGCTTTCTCCCGAACCTTTAAGCCCTTTAATTTCATTTTCACGGTTTGTAAATCTGTCGGGTAGACCAGTTTTCGAGGGTTCAGGGCCCGGCCTGTGTTTTGTTCGATTTTGTTTGTTGCTTGCTGGGATCTTAAGTGTTTCGCAACATTCCGGTACTGGTATAGGAGAAATGGCGTCACTATTTTCTTGTTTAAGGTTAACTCCGGGAAGTCAGAAAGTTATTAGTTCCGATTTGGCGGAATTTCCGCAAATAGAAACTATGCATGGTTTGGCGTATTCGAAGACTTGGCTTTTTTTTTTTTTTTTTTTTTTTGAGATCTGGGCTTTAAGATATTCGCATGGAATAGAATTTTCGCCCGTGGACGGTTTTTATGGATAATGTTTCTGGGCGTGAAAATTTAAAATGCACTGCACAGTTTCTATCCTTGATAACAGCTTTCGCTGAAAGTTCCACCCCATGCTCAAAGTTTATGATTTTCTTTCGGTTTTAGGTAAAAGAGAAACAAATAAGATAGTTTCGCAATGCATTTTTTTTTTTGTATTTACAACAGAGGAATTTTGTTTTCAAAGCAGGGGGAAGAGAAATATTATCCAAATCCTAAAAGTGGGATTAAAAGCTTATATTTTCCAAGAAACGTATTTATTTTTGAGAAACTATTTTTGGTTCATGTCTACAGGTTTTAAAATTTTACATGAAAGGGAAATCTTCGTATCCAACGTGTTTTGAATTTTAATTTCGATTTGATTTTCATTTATAACTTGTTCGAAACTAATTACAAATATTTTAATACTTTACAGAATTTACATTAGTAACATGTTTAGTAAATTGTTTTTTTTAGTTTTATAAATATTTTAATACCTACAGAATTTAGTAAAATATTTATTTTGATACTTTAGGAATTAGTAAATAGCTATTAAGCTGTTATTCATTAAATGTATTCATACACTTTCGAGGTATTCATACGTATTCAAAGAAAGAAAGAAGCAATCATTTCATCCTTTGAGTAATATGATCTCAACATTAAAACATTTAATTTGAAACATAATTTAACTCTATGCATTTGATGTATACATAATTTAAATTCGAGTCTAAATTCTTTAAAATTTAAGAGTATATTCTGAAGGATTCTATCTACAGAGTGTGTGAGTAATTCTGAGTTTAATAACAAATACTTCAAAGTATTTAATAAATCTTGTATGTTAATTAAATTAGTAGTTCCTCAATATTTATATATGTGTTAAATTTCACTATTTTTCAGTTTAAATATTTGCTATAACTAAGCGATTATTTTCAACAAAATTACATTTATAATACCCATTTTATTCCGCCTTTATCCTTAACATAACATATTCTATCCAAACATTAAAACTATTACATTATTGTGTTTTGTTGAAATCTCATCCACAATCAAACACACATTCGATTAAAAAGTCATTCCAAAAACCAATAGAAAATCCCCAATTTGAAACACCTTCCCCCAAACCAGTTCCAAACTCCACAATCTTCACAAACACACACACCCAAACTCCAAGAATTGTTTCCAAATAAATTGGTTCCAGCAGCCTCCAAACGAAGAGACCCATCAGCCCCGGTTCCTTCTTAACGACTGGCCATTCTTCTTCCCTCCTTCGGACAAATCGAAACAGCTTGTAACAAAATTCTTGGATTGTTCATCGCCGTTCGCTTTTCCACAACAATGGGATTCCACTCACGTCCCCCTTGCTTTTACCTGCCTTGCTGGTTTGAATAATGGCGGGCCCGGCTTACACCAGACGCGCCATGTCCTGAAATATAAATAAGGCTTCGTTGGGCACCAGATTACTTGGGTTTCAGAGAGTGAAATAATTGGACTGGTTGGAGAAGGGTTTTTGGGTTGGAGTAATCATTTATCATCTCATGTCATTCAAATCAAAGGTTGACCTCTTAATTTATGATTTAATATTTAAAGTTGCAATGGAAGGGTTTTTTTTAAAGTTTCTTATTAGTATTTTATATAGTATAATGAAATAAATCGAGGATGAGAGATAACATTATAATTTTATGTTTTTAGTACATGAACTCTTATCAGCTTAATAAATTAATATGTTACGGGCAAGTGATAAATCCCAGGCCCTGATATCGCAAGGGAATTATTAATAATATAGTATCACTTTGTCCATAACATAGTATATTCTTTCATGTACCTTAATAATTCAAGAACGATTGAATAGATATTATAAACTGTTAACTTAAGGTTTTGAGTATGTTTCAGGAGTAACTAATTTTTAAATATGTTCAAGATTTAATGTTTTGTAACGATATTTTTTATATTTCATAAGGATTTTTAATATTTAAATTTATTGTTTCAAATTAACTTGTCTAGATTAATTTAATATCAGCCATAACACTGATAAATACAACAAACCTATTGTGTTAATTTTTTTTAAGAATATTTTTACAATAATTTTAAAAATTCTTAGGAATAAATGTTTTTATGA